>CM028135.1:63338750-64797500 GCA_016271365.2 Neoceratodus forsteri
AACCACCATCTGAGGGGGTAAAGGTGGCCCAAGGCAGAGCTGAGGGCCAACCCCACACAGCCAGTCATTAATGACCAGGAAATGACTAGCTGTGAGGTCATTATTGTGATTATAAGTCTAATCGCAATCATCACTTTTTTGTTTTTATTTATTGACAACAGCACTGAAAACAGTTCTTGTTTCGGCACCGCTGCTGTCAGCATAGAGCACACGATAAGATGAATGTCAATGTCGTTGCCGTGCGGGGCATTTTGAAATGATTTCAGACTGGCACAGCTACCAATCAGTGAGCTAGTTTAACTCATGAATAATTAATTAGACTTATAATTCCACATTCTGCACAGCTCTACCGCTTACTTTTACAACATCATTGTAAACATCCCTACCTGCGAGGTGTGCTAACTAAGCCTGGAGATGGTAAAGGCAAAGTCTGTTATGTCTTTGGGTGAATGGTGCCTGGGTTTGTGATTAGAAATGGGCTTGGAAAGTGGCATGGTGCCTCCACCTATAGAGATCCTTAGGACACAGCACTGCCACAGTGTTTTTCCCAGGAAATATGCATGATTCCAGCCGACTGTGACACAATAACACAATCCCCTCCCACTTATCACTCTAAGCATGCAAATAAACAGCAAGGCAATAATAGCAAGATACATCAGCAGTTGCAAATAAATAACCAATGGGTTTATTTGGGGGTTGGAGAACAATGTTGGGGTCAAAGGAAGCAAAGGTAGAAATAGACATAGAAACATAGAAACATAGAAGTTGACGGCAGATAAGGACCGCAAGGCCCATCCAGTCTGCCCATTTCTTTTTCTACCTTATAAATGTGCCATCGGCCTTTGCTCTGTCAGTGACCTATCTATTCATAGTCATTTGTATTGCTCCCTTATGCCTATCCCATGCCTGTTTGAAGCCCTGCACTGTATTCATAGCCACCACTTCTTGTGGTAAGCCATTCCATGCATCTACCACCCTTTCTGTGAAAAAGAATTTCCTCACATTCCCCTTAATCGGCCTCCTCTAATCTCATGCTGTGTCCTCTTGTCCTGCTATTTTTCTTATATTTAAACATGTTAGACTCTTTCACCTTGTTTATGCCCTTAAGGTGTTTAAATGTCTCGATCATATCACCTCTCTCTCCTTTGCTCAAGGGTATACATATTGAGCTCCATTAATCTGTCCTCATATGTCTTCTGATGCAGTCCCTGCACCATTTTGGTTGCCCTTCTGGACTGCCTCAATTTGGTTAATGTCCTTGTGAAGGTGTGGCCTCCAATACTGCACTTAGTACTCAGATGGGGCCTAACCAATGTCTTGTACAGAGGATTATTACCTCCCTCTTACGACTTGTGATACCCCTACTAATACACCCTAACACCCCCCAGCCTTACCTACTGCTTTAGAGGTCTGCTTGGATGATTTTAGGTCATCAGTGATGATGATGCCCAAGTCTCTTTCTTCCTTTGTGACTGCTAGCAACTCCCCTCCCAGCCTATAAGTGGCTTCAGGGTTTCTCTTCCCTATGTGCATGATTTTGCACTTCTTTGCATTAAATCCCAGTTGCCACTCTTCTGACCATTCTGCTAGTTTATCCAGATCTCTTCTCATTCTGCCCACCCATCTGGATCATCTACTCTGTTGCAGATCTTGGTGTCATCTGCAAACAGACAAGCCTTACCCTCTAGTCCATCTGAGGTCACTAATGAAGATGTTGAATAGGACTGGTCCCAGGACTGATCCCTGAGGTACCCCACTTGTGACTTGCATCTCTTCTGACTGTATACCATTTACCACCACTCTCTGTTTTCTGCCAGTCAACCAGTTTGCCACCCAGTTGACCAACTTCTGACCCACCCCGAGCCTACCTAGCTTATTTATCAATCTTCTATGTGGAACAGTGTCAAAAGCTTTGCTGAAGTCAAGGTAGGCGACATCAACTGCTCCCCCTTGGTCCACCACTCTGGTTACCCAGTCAAAGAAATCTATGAGATTAATAAAAGAAATAAAGACAGCAGTTTGCATTCACTTCCACTGTAAGGTGCGTATGAGCACCCCTCTCCACAGTAGTGCACCAGTTAACCCCACCATCCCTCTGGGAGCTCCCAGTTACAGTTCGAGTGTGCATGTAGAAGCAGAGTTGCAGGCTTGTGATGCTTGGACCTTGGTGTGGAACCGTGAAAATATTGTTGTTGGCTGCAGCTGCTGACTGGCAAATTACAGAACTGGATGGACAGTAAAACAGTTGTTCCTATTTGTAGCTGTGGGCCTGATTCTAAGGTCATGCAGGATTGCCCAGAAAGTATCTAGTTAGCTAGCTAAACCATTGGAATGATAAGTTCTGTGTACGCCCATCTTTAGATGATAGGCTGGTGCTGTCTCCATGAGGATGTCACCCCTGTTTAGACAGATGATGGCTGGATGGTCTTTTCTGCAGGCTGGATACAGGGTCCCTACATGCTCTCGTTGGTGAAGGGTTCTGGCCATGATGACTCGGGATGATGGGAGCCCTGTTCTGTACGCTGGTTGCAAGTGCAATAGACCCAAGGTGCTTCCAGTGGTGAGGGGTGTGGGTCATGATGCTCTGGATGACAATGATCCTATTCACCCCACACGGGGACTTTCCTTCACCCACCCTGACAAGTGGGCAGTCACTCAGGATCTTAGCTGCTTTGATCCCCTGTCAGGATAAAATCCTAACAGCAGCAGAAGGCAGTGACTCTCCACCTTCCCAGATGCAGAACAGATTTCAAGGCAACCCCTGCTTTAATTCAGTGCTAGAGCCCAGGCTTGGCACTCTAGCTGCATCAGTGCCCTTTTCCTGCGGTCTCAAGTCTATTTTGGACAAATGTTTTACTCAGACAGCAATAGCAAGTAAAAACTATTCATAAAAGTTCTCCTCTCCTCCGAGATTTCTCTCAGACACAACTGGTCTACTTGCACGTCTCTCCCTTGTACAGAAATCCAGGGATTAAATATTTATTTATTTATTTAAGTGTTTAACCAGAAAGGCATGCCAAGCAGGCTACTGCTCGATTCCAAATGCGTCCTGAGGGAAGGGGAGACTACATTCGCAGTTGGAGGGTAAACATAATACAAAGTGCAACTCATAATAGGAACAAACACGACATCGTTCAGGTAGCGCTACTGAAGACAGAGTAGATCAAGAGTACAATAAATACAGAATCCAAAACAGGAACAGTTTAAATATAATACATTAAATATAGTAAAATAGGTAATCATGCACTAAACAATCATTGTAACATTGCAATAAATGTCTTAGTGAAATACTGTATTTACATTGGTTTAAAGAGAACACATGATGCAAGCTAAAGCAGGCATTAATTTTCTAGTAATGCCCAATAGTGTAGTACCATGTTAAACCACTGTTACCTCACTACAGAGCACTATATAAACAGAGCACATGTTCTTTCCCACCCACCCGCTCCCTGGTATTCTGAGAACCTAAGCAAAATCTGTCATCTGCTCAACGGGGCCTATTCACAAATGGCTGAGCCCAGTCTGCCACATTCGCCACTCGGATGCACCCCCCCCAAAGCACCCGATCCCCCAGCCGATCACGAAGCTCCACGCGGGGGTGGGCCAAGGGGTTGAGCCACCACTCCATGGCATTTAAACCCCCCGTGGAGTGCAGTGCATGCGGGCTGCAGGATCTGCATCTTGGAGGCAGCTGTAAATAACCAGGACTGGCTATGTGCCCCTCGGGGAGACTGCCTCCAGACGCGGCGGGCATGGCAGGGGGCAACGGCACCCCCAACAAAGCTGCCTCTGCCATCAGTGCACATCTGGAATCCTAGGTCAGATGGGCGAGGTGACTGCCCACAAAGGCTCAGTTGCTGCTCTGCACACCAGCTGGCAACATGTCACCAGAGGCGCGTAAGGGATCCAGTGAGGGTCCCTGCCTGGGCAGCCGATTGGCTGCCTACCACAATCCATGCTCTGCACCCACCTGTCCCCCATGGACCTGCATGCTGGGGGGTGGGGCAGCATAAGTGAGTCAGGCAGAGGCCTGTATTCATGAATGTGGCCCCCACGTGAAAATCCCTCGGGTGTGGAGCTGCCCACCCATATACATGCCTCTTGTATGTTCTTTCATGACTAGGCCCCAATATGAATAAGTACAACGTTACCTTCTTGCACCTGAAAACAAAAAAGAGCAGCTCATATAACAAGTAATGGAACCAAATATTGTAATTCACCACACCAGTGAAAGTACACCCAAGAATGAAAGCAGCTCCATAGTAACGCTCTGTCGTGCATCAGTAGCAGCCCTTTTAACGTGAGCTACTTTACTATTAATGAGTCTGTAAATTTGTAATTACCACTCTGGAACTGAAAAAGGTACCCTGTAGAAAAGCGTAAAGTACAGATTCAAAAAATGTTGCTATAATGCCTAGTAATAATAATGCATAAGTTTGTTAGCCCAATGTTTAGCTGCACAGTAAGAAAAGCTCACATTGTTAGCAAGTTTGTTTAGCAGCTTACCTTAATCCAATGTTAAGAACTCTAAATCTTCTTCCACAGTTGTACACTGTTATAATCCTTCGTTAAAAAGTTAAAATAAAACATTTTCAGAAAGTAAGTTCCTTGAGCGTGCATTGTTTCCAGCATGTAGGAGTCAAATTAATGCATATGCAATTCTATTTGATAATCAATCCCACGATGCAACTGAGCCCTTCACACAGAGTGTGACCACCATTTAATGAGTAACACAGCGACGCTGTTCTTCAGATTAGTAAAATTTTAAAAGTAGTTTCATTATTATTAGACATTGGAAATATTGAATTAAGGGAAACAGCTGAAGAGAGAGAGATTTAGGAGTTGCAATCAGTGCAGATTTAAAATTCAGTACACACTGCAATAAAATGGCTAAAAAGAGTAATCAGATATTAAATTGTATATTAAGACACATAACAAGTAGAGACAGGAAAATAATCATACCCCTGTACGGTGCCCTTGTAAGACCAAATCTGGACTACTGCTCACAAGTATGGGCCCCATACAAAAAGGAAGATATCCGTAAAGTTGGAGGAGATACAGCATACGGCAACTAAAGCAGTGGAAGGACTTAGAGATCTGTCCTACCGGGAGAGACTCCAGGAGTTAGGACTGTATACCCTGGAGTTTAGAAGAACTAGGGCAGATATGTTTCTACTGTTCGGGGCAATGCAGGAAAGTAAATTTAGGAATAGTTGGGGGTCAATTTAAGAAAATCATGATATGCACCAAGGAGAGATACTTTTCAATTAGTAGCACAAAAATGGAAAACACTTCTCAGAAAATATTGGTTTAGCCAGAGAATAGTTGCAGGATGGAATGCACTACCATTTGAGGTCATGAGCAGTGCAAACATGCAGGCCGTCAAAGACAAACTAGATGAATGTATGCTAGACAAGAAAAAAAGGATGACTTAAAATTAAAAGCAAATTTGCTAAGTGAAATAGGGTAAGCTTAAGGACATAAGTTCAAAAGCTTGAAAATACCTATGGAGCCTATGAAGTGCTATTGAAATGCTAATATTTGTTATGGTAACTTGCATTTAGTACCCACAATATTAGTAAATGTTACCCATTTAAAAATAATTTTAAACTTGCTAAAACTGATAAAAGGTGTCTGTCTTTTGTGCCTATGACTTAAAAATTGCACCAATTTTTTTAACAGTGCTTGCCATGTTACAAGCACATTAAGCCACTCCAAGGAAGGGTTGTACTAGGGAATTAATGCCTGGTTGGGTGGACAGAGGCACTCGGCCTGCAGCCTTGTGATCCAGACCACCCGCCCCCAACCAGGCATTAATTCCCCAGTAGAACCTTCCTTTGTCGTGGTTTTATGCTTACGTGGGTGGCATCTCATGCATTATTGATAATGCTAAACCCATTGCTCTTAGTGGCTGTCTGTTCCAGGGGAAAACTTTTGCAGAGCTGAGCGCCAGACTGATGTCAGTTTCTCAAGGACAGGATATACTAATTTAGTTGTTCTACAGAGCTGAACTAGTCTCCAAAGTTTGAGCCCCCGTGGGAGAAGCAGTTTTGCACTTTGTACAGCTTTGAGAGCTGCTTGAATCAGAGCATCCTCCTTGCTGTAGGCTCCCAGACTGTAAAGGCAGTCTACGTGCTGACTGAAAGAAGAAAGGTGGTGGTACACCAGCCACAGTGAGAAAGGCACTGATCAAGCCTTCATAACAAATGACAGTGTCCAGTGCAACCCCAGCTCCTGCAGCTGTAGTCTGGGACTGGTACTGGGGTGAAAAAGTGGTGCAGGGGAAGGTGGCAGCAGTGCTCCGGAGAGAAAGGCAAGTCCCCTTTTAAAAGGGGTTACATCCTGTCATTACTGAAATCCTTGGGGTCAAATTATTTACACCTCCCAAAAATAGCTTGAGGGCAGCACAAGGGGGTCAGCAATAGCAGACTTAGCAGCAGATAGACCTTATCACGTACCACATTTACCAGGAGGTCGGAGGGGACACCAGGGATATTGTAAGTGAGTTTAACTGGGGTGTTTGACTTCTCTTTGAGAATGTCTGGGTGCCACAAGTTCCTCAGAAATGATTTTGTCAGGATCATGTACGAGTTCTGCGTCCTCTGTCAGAATGGGTTCAAGTCTTTCAATGTCCTGGGGTGATTCTATTACTGGGATCCCAGCATCTTCTGTGATGGAAGCAAAGTCCATCATGATGGGCCCAAATTCAATCAGAACCAAGGGTGCTGCTGTTGGATTCAGTGGTCTGGATTGACTCACATTACTTCCTTCAAGTGCTGAAGGGTGAAATTCCATGGCAAATGGTGCAGGCAGATATTCACGTTGTAATCAACAACTGTAGAGTTCCTCATCCTATGCTGCTGACCATATCTGATGAGTCGCCAGGGGACAACAGTCAATTCAGATGGAGACACATGATTGCTCCCTCTCCAGGTCTTATTCCTGGTGGCAGGTCTCCTTGGCTGTGAGAGAGGAACTGGATTGACTGGTTCAGGCAACAGTTGACCAGTTAGCAAAAGGCGGTTTTGATGCAAAGTTTTGACCACAGCATTTTCTCTCTCCATTCTCAGATGATAAACTGGCAGGTTTGGAAGCTGCTCTGCAATCACATAGGGTTCCAGTTTCCATTGGTTCCTGGTCTTATGTTTGCCTGGGATCCCCAAGTTCTGGATAAGTACTCAGTCCACTAGCTGGAGAGCTTACTCTCAGACTTACTTGCTATATCTGGTCTTGTTGGATAGGTTGGACCTCCTAGCTGCTTTTTGGGCCACCCTGTAGGCCTCTTTCAGTTAAGCACATCATTTCTCGGTGTAGTCCAGATATGTCTCTGGCAAGGTGTTCTCAGCCAATACCCTGAAACATAAGTCTACTGGAAATCTGGCTCCCTGTCCAACCATTAGAGTACAAATCTTAAGTCATTTTTAGTACAGTTATAGTCATGGACTAAGAAAGGTACCTGCTGGTTCTAGTATGGATTTTTTGTAGGGTCCAGTGTCCCCAGCATATTAAGCTGTGTTCTGTTGTGTATCTGGCTGAAGGTTATCCTCAGGATGATAGGGAAAGGTATGGGGCTTCTTGATGTCCATAATGCTGGTAAGGTCTTTGATGAGACGTCTCTTAATGTGTCTCCCTTGGTCAAAGTGAAGGCAGCTGGGAAAACAATAGCATGCAAAGTACTTTTTGCACCAAACATTAGCCACAGTGTTTGCCTGCTGGTCTTTTGTGGGGAACACCTGTGCATAGTGGTTGCTGTGGTCGGTGTCCACCAGAATGCTACTGATCCTCTTCCAGTCAGGTTCAAGAAAAAAGAAGTCCATGAAGACCAGGTCCAGCTGTCCAGTACTGGAGATATTTAAAAGCAGAATTGTCCTCTTGAGTACAGTCTTACAAATGATGCAGCAGTCACAGCATTTACAATGTCTCTCTACTTCAGTAGTCATGCATGACCAGAATAATTGGTCTGTTTGTCAATCCTCAGGTGTCCTATGTCCTCATGAAGTGATCACAAAACCATTTTTCTGTACTTGCTGGGAAGAACCAGATGCTTTTTGGGGAAAGGTGTTTGTGTTTTTGTAATTCGGTATATCAGTCCCTTCTTTAGCGAAAGTTTGTCCCACTCTCTCAGGAAAACCTGAAATATTTGATTTAACATGAATGGAAGCCAAGCCCTTCTCTTTGGTTAAAAGGATGTCCTGCTTACTGGGAACTGTTCACTGTGCATGTCTTACCTCTGCAGATCTGAGGTGAGGCAAAGAAGTATTATGCAGTGTAACAAAGTTGGCGTACACCTCCAGTACAGCATCAGCATGCCTGCCAAGCAAGTCTGTCAATGGGAGCAGGCTGGTCATCAGGCACCATTAGCTAGCAGACTGCTTTCACTCCATCTTCTGGTACATAGGTCCATGGTCCCTCTGTGGGTGGAGTATGATGTGGTCATTTTGGAGAGGGCATCTGCATCTATGTTTTTCCATCCTGGATGGTACTGCAAGTGCAAGTTGTAGGCAGCTAGGGCACAGCTTCATCTATGCCCAGTGGCATTAGGTTTGGCAGTCATTAGTACATAGGTCAGCAGATTATTGTCTGTCAATACAGTGAATCTGGCTCCATAAAGATATTCATGGAATTGATCAGTCATTGCCCACTTCAGCACAAGGAACTCCAACTCATGGACTGAATAGTTCATTTCAGAAAGACCTAACCTGCAACTGGTGTAAGCAACCAGTCTCTTATGAATTTTAAGCTCCTGATAAATTACAGCACCCAGTCCTTTAATGCTGAAGTTATTGTAAAGGTTTTGCGACTTGGTAAAGTCAGCAAAAACCAATACATGGGCCCCTGTCAGGCGCTGAATGATCTCTTAAAAAGCGTTTTCACAGTCTGCAGTCCATCATGTCTCTCCCTTGAGGAGAACTTCATGGATTAAATATATGTGGCTAGCATCTCATCTCTTAAGCAATTTACCCCAACAGGGAGTGGGTAGATTGATGGATTTACCATGCCTGGTGTGGTTCGGTCACGAGGTGCAGACGAGTGACTTAACCACACCAGAAGAGGTAAATCCACTGATATACCCACTCCCTGGAGGGATATATTGCTATTATACAATGGCAGCGTTTTTTGTTTTTTTTTGGTAAGAAAAAAATAGAAATAGTTTTTGTTTGTTTTTTAATTTTTTTTATGTTATTACTCCACTAAAAAAAAAGTTCCTTGTTGCTAGGTAGTGTGATGTCTCCACCTCTTGTCATGTCAGGTTGCTTTACTTTTTTTAATCGCTCTGTGTCCTGTGCTGCAAGTGAGTGAAGTGGCATGTGTGAGATGAAAGTTTGGCGGCTTGGCATTTGGAGGTTCTGGATTTGAGAAGTCCGGAGGGCATACAGGAAAAAAAAAACTGTGTATGGATGTTCGCGCTGAGTGGGGCTGCCCAGTCGGCGTTTACTACGACCGTGTTTCCCGCTGCAGTAGGAGTCTGAGGTGGTGACTGAGGATGTGGAAGTGTTTTATTAGGTAACATTTTAGTGTTGGATGGCTCATTTTGTTTTGGAAACAAACTTTGACGTAATGTCTTTCCCTTAAATAAAACAGTTCCTCCACCTGTATCAGATTACTATTTGTTTCTACTGTTTCTACTGTGGCCTCTTTAGTTGTAGGTTTGTTTTAAGTGGTTATCACGGCACTACCTCCCCCACTCTTGTTTGCAAAAATCCAGTGTTTGGAGATGGCAAATGAACACAGCACTGTGTATGCCTGTTCATTTTTTTTAATGCAGTTCTGCACAGGTAGCTGGGGAGGAGACGCACAACTAGAGAAGTTACTGTAGTGTAGGCACTGCAGTTAGCGAAGGAGCAACACAGAGAAGCACTAATACCAGAAACTGCAGGGAACAGAGCAGAGTTTAAATTGATGAACAAAGGTTAGTAAGTGCTGAAGTGGTGAATAGCTAAGGGAGGGAACCTGGGAGCAGCTGGTGGATTGGCTGTTAAGCAAGCGAACGAGCAAGTAAACGAGTGAGTGGGCAAGAGAGCATAGCAGGTGGAGATGCTGAAAGCATATGACAAAAATTAATCAGTTTAAAAAATCTAATGAACTACATTTCTGAAGGGAAATGGTACTGTATGGAGGCATTTGTTATATACTTTTATGTTGAAGTACGACAGGATTTGAAACAATTGGCGTCCGTTATTGTTCTAAATGTTTTCAAACATTCCAAAGGAGCATTTATTTGTTTTTTGGTCCTGCGTCCAGGCTGCAAGCACTTGATTTTAGCCATGCGCTAGACCCTTTCAGTGCACGGCTACCAACCAATCAGAGTACTCAAAATCTTAAGCCCATTTCATAGTTTGCAATAGTTTAGGCTTTGAAATTCCTCTAAAAGAACAATGGGTAATAACAGTAGTAGACAGAAGCTGGGGTTCAAAGTCAGGCTGGTCCCTGATAAACGAGGACAGTTTAATAGAAAGAGCTCCAGACAATGATTGCTTTGTGCAGTTGTTTGAGCAGCTGTCAATAGAGGCACAACATACAGTAACTGGAAATGAGAGGGGAAGAGCTGGGATGGCATAGAGACAGTTGGGCTGACTGACATGTTTAATGCTCTGGAGGTATAAGGAGTGTAAAGAGAATTTAATTTAGTATTGATGTACTGCTAATGTAGTGGTTAAGGCTTTTGTGCCTTTCCTACTGAATGTAGCAAGCCAAATACCAGAGATAAATCTCGAGAGAAGGTTAATTGCAACTAAATCAATATATGTTGGACACAAAACAAAACCACAAGTTATGGAGTGTTAAGAGGCAGCAGAATGCTATTAGAAATTTAAGCTTTATTGCCTGTGATTTAATATTGTATCAGGAGTTTACAGCGCACAGTACAGAAGGTCCCAGTGAAAGATGCTACTGTCAGGATTTGAACCAGGGACAAGTAGTATTGCTCTGGCACTTCTGAATGCACATATCTGCTTCTGTATGTGCTATCACATTATTAAGGGCCTGAACTTGGAGACTGTGAGATTTGATACCATAATTAAAAAGCTTTAGAAAGGAGAAGTGATAAAAGACTGGTATAGAAAAATGTAATTCAATGCCAGGGTTAAGTTAAATGGGGGTTAATAACATTCAGAATGTTAATTTACTTCAGTACAGGAAGCAATGTTCAGTCAGTTTAGGCATAGTACTGGGGATGAGCTGGAAAGGAAAACCTTTTTAAAGCAGCAGTACTAGTTAATAAAAATATTCTTTTTACAGTAGTTATGTTAAACAAGCTCCACAACGGGCAAAATTTGACTTATTTGTTTTCAGTTGTTTTATATGTTCTTTATATTCTTATTTTTCTGGCAGTTTAGCACAGGCCCTTGGCCGGGGCGCCATATTTGATTCAGAGGGAAACGGGATGCTGCAATTATCTCTGTGGATATTCTATCTGATGTAACTGGAATGCACCACCCCTTCCTTTGCCTGCTGAGTGTTTCTAGGACTCGGAATGTAAACAAAGAGAGAAACACAGAAAATGGTATGGGGGCCGCCATATTTTTTGTGGATCCGTACAACATTGTCCTGGATTCTCCCTTCCCAATGATGGCAGACGACCATATTCAGTGGTGCTCAGATTGACAATAATTTTATTTTACAACCTTTTACATAAATTTTATATTTACATTATCATATCACCATTCCAACATTGTACTTATATTCCATTCAATTTCTTTATCAATGTCCACTCAATTTTATTGCTTCCTTTTCTTCACCCTTCTTCTTTTCGCCTCCCAGGTGAAACCTGGGTGACTTCTTCACCTCTTCTTTTTGTAGGTAACAGTGTAAACCATTACTGCTTTGTCTCACTTTCTGTTTTCTTTCTTGTACTGTTTATTCCCCTCTCCCCCCTTTTTCCCACCCTCCCACGCTTGGCCCCTTCTTACCCTCCCTTTTCCCCCCTGCCGTCCTCCTTCGACAGTCCTAACTTTTATTTTCTCTTTTTCCTTATACCTTTTTTTTGTTTGTTTTTGAACTTTATCCATATTTTTGTAGAGTGGGTGGGAGGTAAATCCAAAAAGTGGCAGCAAAAGAGGCTGATTAGTTCTGTGCAGCCCCTTAAGTACAGAGACCTGTCCCCTCCTCTCCTAGCCTTTTGCCCTATCATCACCTGACTTTTTCTACCCTTTCCTCTCCTTGTTTGTGAGGTCACCATGGCTCACTCCCCTGTCAACCCCTCCCCACCTTTTTCCTTCCCCTTTTTCCTCCCCCTTACCTTCTCCACCCCTTCTCTATCTCCCTTCCCTCTATCTGAGCAATGTCATTTGGTGGTGTCCACCAGGACAACCTGGTCTGCCTTTTTAATAGGCAAACTCCATTATACTGTACATGTATTGAAAATCAAGGGAACCAATTATCTGAAAGCAGCAGTAAGCAGCAAAAGTTAAATTTGAAAGTTTAAACTACCAGGCAGCGCAAAAATCTGGGAAGAACTGGAAGGGGACAGGATCAGTTGTGTTCCAGGACAGTAGCTGCTGCTGTTGTTTTCACAGGGTTCATGTGGATTTTACTTGGTAGGTTAGTTCTTTTCTTTCTTACTTCTAAGGGGCTAGCAGGGTATTGTTTTGGGGGATGCTGGATATTTGTAAACTGATTTGGTAGCTGTAACTGGGGCTCTTTTTGTGGATGTTTCACTGTGTAACAGGCTGCGCTGGTAGAGGCCTATTTCTTCTGATTTAAAACCTATTTGGTGGGATTTGCTTGGAGATGGTTATTTGAATTGGAGACCTATATCTGTTAATTTCAAGCCTATTTTGATGTGGTGTTGGTGAAGCTGATTAAATTGGAGACCTGTTTCCTTTGGCAGCAAACATATTTTGGGGGCTTTGACTTGAATTTTGATTCCTTGTGCTAACTCCATTAGCTGTAAAGGTTAGTTCATAGTGGGGGAGGGGTGTTAATGGTCTGGCCAGGTCTCACTCAGCCAATTGACTGGAGGCAGGGCTGAATCAGGTTGAGGTGCTAGCTGCTTTGTCTTCTCAGAAAGAACTGGAAGGGGACAGGATCAGTTGTGTTCCATGACAGTAGCTGCTGCTGTTGTTTTCACAGGGTTCTTGTGGATTTTACTTGGTAGGTTAGTTCTTTTCTTTCTTACTTCTAAGGGGCTAGCAGGGTATTGTTTTGGGGATGCTGGATGTTTGTAAACTGATTTGGTGGCTGTAAGTGGGGCTCTTTTTGTGGATGTTTCACTGTGTAACAGGCTGCGCTGGTAGAGGCCTATTTCTTCTGATTTAAAACCTATTTGGTGGGATTTGCTTGGGTTTGGTTCTTTAGCTGCAGGGCTTGGAGGGGAGACACAGGGCTGATACACTCTCTCTTGTCAGGTGTCTGCCCAAGACCCACCCTCCCCACCCCTCCCTCCCCAGAAGTCTGCAGTAGGGGTATCTTGGACTAGGGGAGAACCTGGTGGCTCACCCAAGGAGACCTATTTGGAAGGGGATGGAACCACACATCATTAGGGCTGGCATCTTTGGGAGGGTGGTGGGGTGCACAGGGTGTGGAGCAGCCATGATACTGGACTAGGCTTGGAAGTTTGGTGGTTGCCCAGTGTGCTACCAGCTAGCACAGCTTAGGAGGAGGTTGGGGATGAGGAGAAAGCTGGGGAAGGGGGGTGGTGGGTGGGGAAGGGGCTGGAAATCTCCACAGGGTTGCACCAAGCACTGGGGGTTGGGGTATAGGGAAAGGAGTGCAGGAGAATACTCAGGGGTCACATAGGGACCCTGGCAGAGGGGGTCCAAAAGGACACTACCAAGGAAGCAGGCAGGTTACTGGGGACCCTCACAAAGGGGGGACGGAGGGACAACATTCTCAGGGAAGTAGGCAGATGGCCAGTGCTGGACAGAAGGAAGCAAGGCGGAGAGGTGGATCAGACCTTACACTCAGTAACCGCTTCAATTCTCTTCTTCTGCTCAAGGATGAGGGGGATGATGTAGCCACGACAGAGGTGGTTAGAGATGGAAAGGGTGTGGGAGTGCGAGGCAGGAGGCAGGGGCCAGATAGCAGGAAGAACAGGGGGACCTGGAATGCAGGAGAATGGGGGGAGCAGTGAATCAGAGCAGGTTGGGCAGGGGGAAGAGGGAGGAAAGCGCAAGGAGAAGGACCAGTTGGGAGGAAAGGTAAAGGAGAAGGACCAGAAGTACAAGAAGGATTCAGTAAAGGGAGCTGAGGGTTTAGGCCAAGGGAGCACAACGAGCAAGGAGGAACTAAATGGAGACAGGAAGGAAGGGAGGATGAGCCAGGCTAGTTTAGCAGATGGGGGAGAAGGACCAGTTGCGAGCAGTGAGGGGGGAATTAGCAAGGTACAGAAGGATACTCAGGAGGAGGAGAGGCATAGGATTGGAGGGGAGGGGGTGGCCATGGTAAATAAGGAGGGGGTGGCATGTGGCACCCAGATAGGGGGAGGAACAAGGAGCCAGCTGGGTGGAAGGGCTGGTAGAAAGGATGAAGGGAATGGAGGAAAAGGAGTGGTCAGAGTGCTCCTGCTGGGGGATTCTATGATCAGGGGTATCAAATGGGATAGGGAGGGAGAAGCCTGGCCAGTTAGAACAAGATGCTTCCCTGGACTACACGGTGCACAGGGCTAAGCACGAGGTATCAGCTGGCAAAGGACTGTCGGGGTTCTGTGACATACTGGTCCACCTGGGTACAAATGACATTGAGGGAAATAGTGAGCTAGAGATACAGGCAAGATTCAGGGAGCTCGCCAGGGTCTGTCATGACATAGGATGCACAGTTTCCTTCTCAGAAATCCTGCCAGTGCCAAGGGCTAGTGAGGAACACAAAAGGAAAATTAGGAGATAAACCAGTGGCTCAGGAGTGGTGTGAGGCCAGAGGGTATGGGTTGATGGGGGATTGGGGAGACCTGGGAGAAGGAGCTGTATGCTAGAGATAGACTCCATCTCAATTTGAGGGAGGGAACCTTAAGTTGAAAATAGAGGAGTTCATTGGTGAAAAGTGGGGTTTAAACTTGTGAAGGGAGGGATGGGAGAAAAGGCTGTCAAGGGGGTGCCGATAAAGGAGGGACTCTGTCTCCACCCCCCTGGGGACCAGAAGGATTGCAGGAAAAGGCCAACTGGAAAAGTGCAGACCAGGAGAAAACAGAATCCCCATGGGAACACGAGCACGGGAAATGGAACTATAGGGAAAGGGTGGAAGGTAGTCCTGCTAAATGCCAGGAGCTTGGGCAATAAAATGCCTGAGCTCCAGGCGATGTTAGCTGAGGGAGCAGTGGATGTGGCAGCGGTCACTGAGACTTGGGCCACTGCAAGACATGACTGGGACCTGAGCCTGGAGGGTTACTCTATGTTCAGGAAGGACAGGGGGGAGGAGGGGTAGCAATGATAGTCAAAAACTGCATTGGCATAGGGGAAGTAGAGGAGGCGGAGGGAACTGTGGAGGCGATTTGGGTCACCTAGATAACAAGGGGGGGCAAGAGAGTAAAAATAGGAGTGGTGTATAGACCCCCTGCCCTGGCGGAGGAGCTGGAGGACAGTCTGGTGGCAGATGTTAGGAGACACTGAAGACTGGGCAGAGGAAAGGTGGTGGTGTTAGGGGACTTAAACATGCCAGGAACAGACTGGGAGACTATGACATCCTCTGTGGCCAGGGAACAGAGGTTGTTGGATGTCTTTCAAGATGCATTCCTAACTCAGCAGGTGAGGGAACCGACCAGGGAGGCATGGGTACTGGATGTGGTCCTGGCAGACAGTGACCAGATTGGGGGCCTGGAGGTAAGGGACCCATTGGCGGGGAGTGACCATGCCACGGTCTGGTTCTGCCTGGGCCTAGGAGGGATAGAAGGCTGCACAAAGACGGAAGTAACCGACTTCAGGGGGGTGGATTTTAAGGAAATGGGAAGGATCCTTAAGGAGCGTTTGGATGGGATTGGGTCAGACATGGATGCTGACAGTAGGTGGGAAATCATCAGGAGAGGGGTGCAGGATGCTACCAGCACCTGTGCAAGAGTAAGACGAAAATGCGGTAGGGCCCAAAAACCCTGTCGGTGGACCAGGGAGGTCCAGAAGGTGGTGCGGGGAAAGAAAGCAGCCTATAAGAAATTCAAGTGCTCAAGGAGTGAAAGGGATCGAGGGGAGTACGAGCTGATGGCTAGAAGGGCCACTAGAGTGGTGAGGGCGGCAAAGGCAAGGAAGGAGCAGAACCTGGCCAGGGAAATTAGGAGAGGGAAAAAGGGGTTCTTTAGATACATTGGGGAAAGACGAAGGGTGAAGGGGCAGATTAGCAGGATTAAATCAGGGGAGAGATGGGCACAAGACCCGGGGGAGCAGGCTGAGGTACTAAATGGGTACTTCACCAGGGAAAATGGGGATGCTGCATCATACAGGGGAGGAGACAGAGATAATGAGGAGGGGGGAACCCTTACCAATCGGCAGGTCTGGGGAGAGGGGGAGGCATCACTGGCAGGTGGGGGAAGGGCTAAGCAGGGAGAAGAGGTACCAGAAGTGGAAATCACAGCAGAGAGAGTGAGGGAAGCCCTCAGCTCCCTTAAGATGGAGAAAGCACCGGGGCCGGATAAATTACATCCTAGAGTGCTGAAGGAACTTGCAGATGTCCTGGCGAAACCTCTGCAGAGCTTTGCACCATCTCTCTGAGGACAGGGTGGATGCCCCAAGACTGGAAGGTGGTGCATGTAGTGCCTATCCACAAGGGGGGATCAAGGGAGGTGGCAGGGAACTACAGGCCTGTCAGCCTGACATCGGTGGTGGGCAAGGTGATGGAGGGCATTGTCAAGGAGAGGCTAGGGGGGGACCTGGATAAGTCAGGGTGCCTGGACGATAGACAGCATGGATTCATCCCGGGGAAATCGTGTCAGACAAACCTGGTGGAGTTCTATGACTGGGTGACAAGTGCCTTGGACCTGGGTAGACCAGTGGATGTCCTCTTTCTAGACTTCAGCAAGGCATTTGACTCTGTTCCTCAAGTGGGCCTGTTGGATAAGCTAGGAGAAATGGGGGTGGGAAACCAGATGATCAGATGGATAGGCAATTGGCTCCAGGACTGGACCCAGAGGGTCATAGTTGGTGGGATAGTCTCATCCCCAAGGAAGGTCATTAGTGAGGTCCCACAGGGATCAGTCCTTGGGCCCTTCTGTTCAACACCTATGTATCTGACGTAGGACAGGAATCAGGAGTGAGATGAGTCTCTTTGCAGATGACCTGAAACTGGGGTGGTGGTGGATGGGGAGGAGGGAGGTGGCCCTACTGGGGACCTGGAGGCTCTGGAAAGATGGTCTAGAAAGTGGAAGCTGAGGTTCAATGCAGGGAAATGCAAGGTACTCCACCTGGGGCAGAAACCCAGGCCAAGTGTACACCCTTGGTGGGGAAATACTACAAGTCTCAATGGCTGAGAGGGACCTGGGGGTGGTAGTGGATGTCAAGATGAACAACTCTGAGACTTGTAGGAGGGCAGCAGCCAAGGCCAACAGGATGCTGGGATGCATCGCTAGGGGGATCACCTCCAGAAGGAGGGAAGTGATGCTCCCTCTGTATAACTACTTGGTGAGGCCGCACCTGGAGTACTGCATGCAGTTTTGGAGGCCACACTTAAAGCGGACATTAACCTCCTGAGAGGGTCCAGAGGAGGGCAACCAAATAATTTGGGGCTTGGGGACAGGACCTATGAGGAGAGGCTCAAGAGCTAAATATGTACACATTGGAAGAGAGAAGGACCGGGGGACATGATAGAGGTCTTCAGGTACATGAAGAGGGTAAATAGGGAGGAACAGTTAGGGTGCTTCAAGGAAGGAGGAAGGGGCCACTAGAGGCATGGGTGGAAGCTGGAGGGGGAAGATTCAGGGGAGAAAGGAGGAGGTGCTACTTCACTGAGAGGGTGGTGGAGCCAAGGAATGCACTACCTAGGGGGCTGGTGGAGGCAGAGACAGTGGAGGGGTTCAAGAGGGGTGGGACAGGTACAGGGGAAGGGTTCTGGAAGCAAAATCCAATGAAGCAAGAATGTCCAGAACTGGGAAGGGAGAAGCCAGAGAAGGCGAGGGGGACAGCAAGGTCAGCACCCAGGGTGGGGGCTGACCAAACGAGCAGACACGAAAGACCGTTAGGCCTATTCTGCTGGCATTTTAGTATGTTAGTAAGTGATGAACAGTTGCTGGTTAACAAGTACTGCTGCTTTAAGCTTGATCAACATCAGGCAGGTTAGTGAAACAAGGCTGTGAGACCTTGTCGTTGTCCATGGTAGCTGCCGCAGACACACAGAAGGGGCCCACTGCCAATCAGCCGTGCAGATCTATGTGAGACCATCACAAAAGCAAATGTCACATTCAGTTTTAATTGGGATTTAATCAGCCTAATAGGAAGGCATCACTGTGTTGCACATCCATGTGGAAAACCCAGGCTCAGTGCCATGATCCTAGAAATTCCTCCGCAGTCTAGTGGAGCTTGAGCTGTGTCATCCAGTTTGATGCGCATGGAAAAATTAAAGCCAATTAGTTTGCAATCGGAGTGATTTGGTGCATTTTCTTTTAAGTTAGGGCAGAGCAAACAAATGAAATGAGGAGTCAGGAAATGGCTTGCATGATGTTTCTTTGTGCTGGCAGGTGAATGGCAGATAATTTGCTGTGGTCACCTGTCCTATGTGAATGACTTGGCAGGACTGTAATTCCAGCACTGTGAAAGTATTCCCATGCTATTAGCCTGTCACTTCTGATACAGATAGGAAGTTCACTTGTTTTTTGCACATCTCTCCAAACCTTGTATATACATTAGAAAGTGCCAAAGCCACTGGAAGGTGTCATGGATATGCAAATCCATGTGCGGAACCATCAGACAAGGCTTCGCCAGAACAAAATAAAATCACCAAATAGATAGGACAGTGCTTCCAAGCAATATATGTTGAGAACGACCAACTTCAGACACGTTGCCTCCTGGTGAGACTCCTCAGTGCAGCAAATTGTTTTGTAGTTTACAGAACAAATAATAAATTTACTTTGGTAGCGTTTCAAAGAAAGAAAGTGACACCAGAAATATTGTAAGATATGCAGCACCTCTAGTAGGTAGGAAAATAGGGCAGAGTGGAGTTGACTCTCGGTCCTTATCTGCCGTCAAATTCTATGTTTCTATTTTAAATCATTTATATGATGTCAGCCAATCAGTGTACAGAGCCCCCAAATATCTTATTCTGTGAACAGCAGTCTCTCATCCAGAAACTTTAGGAGTGGGGCATTCCACTTCACAGCCAGGGAGGAAAACAGCTTCATTTAATTTTGGAAATCAAAGAAAAATGTAACAACAAAAAAAGCAACAGTTTAGAGTGTGGCAGAGCCACACGTAATTTAGTGTAGCAGCAGCAAAAATCTGGGCACACTTCACTTACACCACCACAGCACAAGGGCTAGCAGAGACAAAAGTTCTGTATTAAAAAAAACTCCTTTATTACAAAGCACAGGATATGGAGGTACTTAGGTACACAGCAGTTACAGTTACCTGTGACTGCTGCATACGTGTCATAGGTGAAGTGGGTCCATATTTGTGCTGCTGAAATTAAAAAAAAAATACTTAAAACTTTTAAATCACTAGCAAACTTGAGTGACTTAAAATAAGCTAATAGGGCCTCTGCAGAGTGTCTCTTATGGGATGAGAGAGACTGCTCTCGAGAGGTTTGGGCAGCCAGAACCTCTCAGTTCTTCTCGGATACATCTGATGCTCGGACTCTCTAATACCATAACAGACACCCCGTGGAGGCCCTATTAGCATGTATCATTCATGCAGATGACACACTGAAAACCATGTTTGCATGTTTTTGATGATCCACACAGCTAAATACAAATGACTAATGTAACCCCTAGGTGGTGCTATTCTAAGGGCTACTACCTCTGTCTGCATGGCAATACACAGGTTGATGAGCCTGAGTTCTGTGACCGGGTGCCTCCACCCGGAGGAATGGTATTGGGGTAGCTTAACTCCTTTGGTATAGCCCTCTGGGATGTTATAACCACCCACCAACCCTTCTAGTGGCCTAAACAGTGACACAGTGGTACATTCACATTCAATAGATAGTAGTAATAATATGCTCTTGCCCTTTCACTTACCACTGGGGCTGGATCTGCTGCAACTGCCCTGGAGACCCCCTTGAAAATAAGATCAGCAATGCAACTATGCAATATTACCACTGTAACCCAACTAATAAATATGCACACTAGCCAAGTTAAGTGTGAAAAAAGACAGTCAGGTTTATTTAGGGGAAGTGAACAAAGGAAGGGGCGTGAATCTAGCAGAATGATTAGCACTCTGATTAAATTCAGGCTGGTTAAACATGTACTGTAAGTCCCTTTCAAACAGTTACACAAACCTGGGTATCCAGTGTGTCATACAGGCTAGCCTGAAGCATTGCCTGAGGTGGCCAGCATTGTAGCTGTTGTTGGGGCCCCATAGGAAAGAAAACAGTTAACATGCACACAACCCAAATATTTGTAATCCCAAGCCTGATGGCTCAGGCCTTTTCAATAACCCAAAACAAACAATTAGGTGGTACACAATGATTACTATGGTTGTTGCAGGGAGCTACACTGAATTGTACTCACACTACCAGAACCTGGATGCAGGACAGGCGAAATGAAGACATTGTGGTGTTGATCTGGAAGGCCAGGGGAAGCAGGGCCAACACGACTCACCTCCTGGTGGTCGCTACCTGTTTGATGATGTTGAGCAGGTATCTGAATCCCCAAGCGGATCTTTTGCCGAGATGATCTCTGAAGCGGGAGTAGTGGCCTAGGCCGAGATGGCAAGGCACAGGCAGGATGAACAGTTCTGCAACAGTTTGTGATTCTCTGCTGGCGAAGCCTCCAGCTGGCGTACACAATTCTGCCAAGGAGAACCAAATCGCGACCCACGAAACACATTCCGCACATTTAAATCAATTTATTTTCTAAGCCACAGTTCGGATACAGTCCAGTTGCCAATTACAGCTTCACTGTGCAAACCTTTCAATCCAAGGCTATTTCTATCATCAGGCAGGCCGGCTGCTTCTGGAGCAGGTCTTCGGTCCAAACCCCAAGTCACAACAACAAACTTCTTCTTTCTTCTGCTGCAGATTTAAGCCAGCAATTAGAAAGGTCCAACTTCTGCAATAGGCAGTTCACTGGCAGGAGAATGTGGCAGTTAGGTCAGCAGAGCCTTCTCGCCAATTCCCCTATGCTGCTTCTGGGAGCCGCTGCTCGAAAGCTTGAGCTGGTTAATCTTCAAACTCCAACTTTAGACTGATCCACTGCTTCAGGCAGTTCTGATTATTTCCTTTGTAATCCAAAAGGTTCTGTTGGCCGAGGGAACTGTCAGTCACAGAAAGAGCTCCCCCTCCAGGTCCATTTGGGTGCCAACACTTAAAACTACAAAAGCTACAGAATTTCCTTCCCACAAGACTCCTGTGGACAGTCTCCATTTTAGGTCCCCAGTGGTTCGATTGGTCCAAAGGCTGGAAGTCCAGAACCTAACATGGTGGCTCCCATCCAAATATTTAAGCTGCAATAAAAACAGTTTAGACAAACTTCTCTAGCTTTACTATAACAGCAATTTAGCAATAAACAATTACAGCTTCTAAGAGAGCCTCCTCTGCGCAAATAGCGACTGCAGAATGGAGCGACATAACAGACCGTTTGGCTGGTTACAAGCCTTAATTACTTGCATCCAGCCCAGACTAATTTCTAAACACAGCTTAGCTAAGCTCTTAAAGAGACAGGCACGTAGGCTCACTAAGGCACTTTCATGCAGACAAATAGAACTACTGCAGGCAGGACACCAGCCTGACAGTGGACATTAGGGGGAGCCCAGGAAGACATTATAGTAAACCCAACTTCTTGGGGGGGGGGGTTACACTAAGTTCTGGTATGGTGAAGTTTTTATTGGGCAAATTGGACTTCACTTTTTCTGGGTTATGCCATACTGATGCTGTCTAAAAAAGCAAACAACCCAAGAAGTGCCAGCATTATGCATAGGATGCAGTGTTGTATCTGTGATCCATAATCATGTAGTCAGGGTGGAGCAAGCCATGAAAACTGCAAATGCTGAGTTAGCGCTACCGCTAAAGAAAGCATCCATTTTAAACAGAATGGTTAAAGCTGGCCCGTTGGTGCAGAAGTAGTGCTGCCACTCACAGCGTTGGCAACCTGAGCTCAGGAACACATTGTAGTCATCGGGGACCAGCTGGGAGCAGGAGGAAGACTATGCATCCCAAAGGATGCTTTCCTCTGAAGATGGATGGTTGCAGCAATGACCATGTAACCACCACTTAGGTGACCACAAATGGTGGTGCAGGAGGGGCTTGGTGCCAGGAAGGGGAGATGCTGCTGGAGCTGGACCCATGTTGCACATCCATGTGAGTGAGTCATTCAGCTCAAGGCTGGTTGACGTCTTGGGGATCAGGGAATGCAATAAGAACAAGTGGAAAAATCCCCAGATACCACAGCATGACACCACTCCTGCTCCACAGGCCCCACACCACCAATCTTGAGGCCCACCTCTGGACCGAACATGGACCTCCAGCAGGGCACATCTCGTCCTGTTGACCCCACCCAGGGCATAAGCCTGGAAGGAACAAATAGGGAGGGTTAAGTCAGGGAGAAGACAGGTGACATGGCTCGGAGTTGAAGATGGCCAATGACGGTAGCCTGGGAGTGGGAGGAAAAAAATGTCTGAACAAAAAAAAACAGATACCTGAAACATCTATACTATGTTATGGATGTCTTTGTCATCGCAGGTGTCATTGTGGCTCAGTTGGTAACACATTTGCCACTGGGCTAAAAGGTTGAGTGTCCTAGTCCCATTCTGTGACTTGGATTTATACCCTAAATGTTGGCTTCTGACTACAGTACTAGGGGCATTTCTGTACTGTCAGTTTGGATGAGATGCTAAACCAAGGTCCTTTCTGCTCATCTCTGGTGCTGTCCAGGTGGAAAGAAAAGAACCCATGCCACTTTTTGCAAGAGTAGGGGATCTTCTCTGTGTTCAGACCAACATTCACTTTTAACATTAAACCAGCTCAGGCAACTCTCCAAGGCTATATGTGGGTGCTGATGAGTGAAATGGCTGCCACTATATGTCACTTCACTAACAGCCTACCATTTCTTGTAAATTGCTTTGGGATAAAGTGTGTATGAAAAGCACTGTATAAAAGCAAATACTTCATCGTCATCATCAACTTCTCTTTATCATCATCTTCATCAACTTCTTCATCATCATCTTCATCTTTATCATCTTCATCTTCTTCACCATTGTCTTCTGTTTTGTCTTCATCATCATCATTTTCTTCATCTTCATCATCGTGCTCTTCATCATCATTTTCTTCTTCATCATCTTTATCATCTTCCTCATCATCTCCTTCTTTTTCATCTTCCTCTTCTTCCCCTTCTTCTTCATCTTCTTCATCTCCTCCTCCTCCTGCTTCTTTTCCTTAAGTGCTACTGGAAAGGCTGTAAACTAAAACTGTTCCCAAAACCATAAAACCGGCACATTACAAATGTGCATATTCAAATAACTTTTTTTTTTATTCATTAGATTCTAGTAAGCATGACAATAGGAGGCACTTTGGTCTAGTGGTTTAAGCAAAGGCTTGGGAATCTGGAGATCAGAGATTCAAAACCAGCTTGACCCAAATACTCACTGTGTGATGTAGGCCAAGTCACTTGACCCTCCAGTGCTCCAGTTCACCCAGCTGCAGACATGGGTACGTACTGTACCCCACTGGAAATGAGATGCTGCATCTCAGCTGGGCTATCATGATTAAACTAAACTGTCAAATAAAAACAAAAATAACTCCCAAGGTAGAAACGCTGTGTCAGCATTCTAGTATCTCTTTTTACAGCAGTTCATTAGGAAATCTGACTGCACATGCTCCAGTGATCAAACAGGTTTCGTCGCGGATGGTTGTTGAATGAAATTATTGGAGAAAGAAAATAATGTTACCAAGTTGAATCTTATCATTTCTATATATCTGTAAGAGGTAAATGACAAGTAAGTTTTGTTTACTGATCATTGGTGGATAGTGACAAAAGTGGCCAAAATATGCCAAAACACTAAAAGGCAGTAAATGATAATCGTTTTACTTTTGTCAGTAAAAAAAATATAATTACTGGTGACCCCCTTTATCAACCTGAATTCAATCACTCAGCCAAAGTAGTTCTGTGTGGAATATTGAAATTTTGATAGAATGCAGTTCTGAAGAATTTTTAAATATGTTGCCCGATTCTACACAATTCAATTGGTAGCAGAATTCTGAAACTTCAAAGGCGGATTGTTTTATGTAGATTATTAAACCACATACTCTTTTAAAAAATCCATAGAAGATTATTCTGTGGTTTACATAATCCACAGAAAGTTACTGCTTGTTTTACATAGCAATGCTTTTTAGAATGCAGCAGCACCACAATTCAGACAAAAATTCCAGAATGCATTGTGGAAGTGGAATTGGCATTCCACCAATGGTATTATGCCTGCAGCAGAGTTCAGCATTCCACACAGCTCTAAAATTAAAATCTCAAAAAATTACCTAACCCGCAATCAGGTATTTTTAGGAAAGCTCAAATACAAACTACATTTAATAGATACATTTGCCTTTTATCTTTATAGGAAAAGGTTAAACTGATGCAGCCTTTGAATCTTAGTGACAACTTTGGAAGACATAATTTACACATACCAGAATGCTGGCACATGGGTTGGATATCTGCCTGCAATGCTGATGCTGCGGGTTTGAATCTGGACTTGGGACATAGGAGGGCCAGCTGGGGAGGGGGGGGAGTTGAGTGTCCTATGGACTGCTCTCCTTCTCCAGGGGAAGGGGGAGTGTTGAGCAGCACATGATTGGAGGGTGGGAAATTTAGGAGGGGATGAGGAGGTACTATGTCATGGAGAGGGTGGTGTCTAAATGGAATGCTCTACCGGAGGGGGTGATATCATATAAGACAATAGGAAGTTTTAAGAGGGAATGGGACAAAGCAAGAGGGAGGGTGTCAGGGGCCATGGCTGTCATGGGAATGACAGATGGGGGGGCTGGGGCAGCTGCATTCTAGGGTACTAGATGCACACTCAGGCAGTCATTGATAGACCGGGTGCTCTGTTTCTACTGGCAGATTCGTATGTTCATATTAATCCCTGGTGGAGGTCAGGAGAATACAGCTGCCTGTGCATGTTCTAGTTGGGAAGCATGTCAGACATTCGGTGTGTCACCTCAGTGTCATTGCACGACATGCCTCCTGGGGAGAATAACTGTGAAAATTCAGAGGTTCTGCCTCCACAGGATGGCGTCCGCCCCACATAACAGACCTCACACTGTCACCCAGGATTCTGCTCCCATGCTACCTACTCACATCTGTCGGGG
This sequence comes from Neoceratodus forsteri, assembly GCA_016271365.2. Taxonomy (NCBI): domain Eukaryota; kingdom Metazoa; phylum Chordata; order Ceratodontiformes; family Ceratodontidae; genus Neoceratodus; species Neoceratodus forsteri. The sequence goes on from CM028135.1 coordinate 63,364,107, forward strand.
GGTGTGTGCTTCCTCCAGGAGGTAAGCTGGGGGTGTTTGGGGGTAGGGTCTGTCCCATGGTGAAGGATGTTGGTGGAGCGTGTAGGTGACTGATGGCTGGGGGATGCAAAACCAAGAAAAAAAAACAACATAATTTACACATTTCAGTTTAGCTGTGAGACTTTCTGTATTTAAATTCCCCCATTATACAGTTTTTGTTGGAGAAAGGCACACTGAACTGAATTTTCAGGGGCATCCCGGGAGCACAGGGAGGTTAAAGTCACACAGTATGCAAGTGTAGATTTGGGAATCAAATCCAAGTCTGCTGAATGTACCAAACTTATTCACAGCTTATTGCACTAGGGGATTATACTGCAAACCCAGACATAACCATGATAATGAACATGAAAACAGAATCGCTGTTCCTTATACTTCATTTGTTTGGCAGCTTGTCTGCACCTGACATCACTGCTCAATGCTTGTGACATCACAATCTCTTGTTGTGGAAATGATTATGATGTCATGAACAGAGAGTTATGACTGAAGTATAACAGCATGGCATGCATTAAGAGAAACCTTGTTAGTAAGACAAAATATATTGTAATGCCCTTATATAGATCCTTAGTCTGGCCCCATTTCGAGTACAGTGTGCAATTATGGTTCCCATATCTGAGGGAAGATATTGAAACAATGGAGAGGGTGCAGCAGAGGAGACTAACCAAGATGGTTAACAGCTTGGAAAACATAGGTTGTAAGGACTGACTGACAGAACTGCGACTGCTCTCTGTGAAAACAGGAGACCGAGGGGTTAGAGACATGATTACCATATTCAGGTATCTGAAGAGGATACCACAATCAGACCAAATGTGGCTCGTTAAACAGACACTGTCAACCCCTTCCCTTAGACCTCAAGGGGTCTCTAGTAAAATAAAAACCACATATGATTGGTCTCATTCTGTAGAGATCACTGATGTCTGAAACACGTCAGGTGTGGTGTTGTGTTGGTGAATAAATGTTATAACAGAAGAATTGGCTCTAAGGATTAATTTGGTGTGTGTGTGCAGCAGCTTTTGTTGGAAATGATTGTGTAGAGCTGCGAGCACCACAGCTACCTTGTGCATGACTCGTTTGAGAAGTTGTAATTAATTGAGTCGCTGCACAGGTTTTGGCCATAGTGGTGAATATATTACTCAAGTAAAAACCTGGATATTGAGAGCATATTCTGTTAAATGAATACACGGGGAGCAACACCAACAAGTCAGCCGCTAATGTGAGAATCCTTTTTTTATGTGGAAAGATTGCTTATAGAATCAAATGGCATTAATCCTTTTTTATTAGAAAGTAGTGATATGGACAATATACCTAAAGACATGGCTTCGTTAAAAGGAGCATTTAGAGAACTTGAAAAAAACATGCAACAGTTAAGGAAAATATTTTGGAATGTCACTAATTTAGAGGCATATTTGCAACTGAAAAGAATACTGAGAGGTTTGAGACTAATTAAAAATCCTGCATTTGGTACTGATAATCCGATTTTTATGAAAGAATGGGAGAATATATTAAGTGAGGCCAGTGGCAAATTAATGGAACTCATAGTTAAATTTAGTAAAGAAAGAGAAGTTACATTGAAAACAGAGTTAAAAGATATTGAGAGGGACGTTTTAAAATATAAAGACACTGAAGGTTTTGAAATTTGTAATAAAAAGTTACAAGAATTCATTGATAAACTGGACCGGGAACTAAAACGTGCTAAACAAGTCAAATTTATCTGAGACAAGGGGGACTACGAAAATAATCGAGTTTATTCGTGGAAAAGGGACACAAGAAAAAGTATATTGAAGAGACCAACCCGAGTTACATTTAACTACAGCACGGAAGAAAGTGCCTCTGAAGGAGATGAAATGATTGTGGGAGAAAATAATTTTTCCTGCAGGGATCAGGAAGTTTTCGAACAGCCACTATCACAAGGGATTACGGCGCAGCCCACGATTGGTCAATTATGGCATCGAAAACGGACAAGGAGGGGAAAGAAACAATGTGATGTATCGCGAGCAGAGGGGCAGGTATGGTTGGAAGAGGAATGGCAACAGGTGGAATGCCAGGACAGCGAGGAGGTGAGTCGGGATATTCAAGTCATTAATATCTCAGAGCATGTGTTAACTGAACCTGAGAGACTTTTGTTAAAGAAGGGTTTATCCTTCTCTCCGACGATTTCACTGAATCCTGAAAGAACTATCATTGTTTTACACCTGATGTGCCGTAACCTGAATGTTAAGGCGTTCTTTAATAAGTGTAACGCTGGTGAATCTAGTTTGGAACAAGCGTCTTGTCCAAAAGTGTTTAGACCAAATTCCATTTTTAATCCACCCCCTCTGCAATGCTGTAAGTGTGTTTAGAGACTTATGTGAACAAGACCTCGAAAGGTTGTTTGAAACCCCTGCATATTCTAAGTTTAATAATCTCACTAAAGGTGAACGTGAGGCACTGAAATCTTTACAAAATGACCCCAGTCTAATTATTAAATCAGCGGATAAAGTGGGATGCATAGTACTATGGGATGTTTATAAATATACGCAAGAAGCATTGAGACAGCTAAACAATACTACATTTTACCAAAAATTAAGTTATGATCCAGTTTGGGAGTACAAAACCTGTATTGATGAAACAGTGACAGAGGCACTGAGACGGTCTGTTATAACATCTCAGCTAAGTAAACATTTGAAGGTTGAATTCCTGGTACAGCCTACATTTTACATTTTACCGAAGGTACATAAAGATAGTCAGAACCCTCCAGGCCGTCCAATAGTAAGTGGACTTGGAAGTTTAACTGAACCTCTTTCTAAATACGTGGATTCTATTCTCAATGATTATGTAAAACAATTGAAATCATATATAAAAGACACTAAAGATGTATTAAAATTGTTAGATGAGACATCAATTGGAAATGATTGCTTACTGGTCACACTGGATATAGAATCTCTCTATACGAATGTACCCCATGATGGTGCCCTGGATACTATCGCATATCTTTTAAATGGATCTACAGATAAAACGAGTGATGAGGTGGAATTTATTTTGAAACTGCTTGAACATGTACTTACAAAAAATACCTTTACTTTTGATGGCAACATTTATAGACAAAATAAAGGGAACTGCAATGGGGGCTACCTGTGCACCGTCAGTGGCTAGTCTATATGTAGGACATTGGGAACATGATGTCATTTATAATGACCAGAGAAATCCATTTTTTTTACAATGTCTTGTTATGGAAACGTTTTATTGATGATATTTTGTTAATCTGGAAAGGAGATGAAAAAATGTTGACAGAATTTGTGAGTTTTATGCATGGAACTAATGCAAACTTGAGATTTTCATATAATACGAGCCCAGATTCTGTTAATTACTTGGACCTGCAGATTATTCGGGGGGAAGAAGGGCAACTTAGTAGTAACTTATATAGAAAGGCCACTGATGGTAATACTTTATTATATGCTACAAGTTGCCATCCTAGACATATAGTTGAAAATATCCCTAAAGGACAGTTTTTGAGAATTAAGAGGAATTGTAGTAGGGACTCTGATTTTGAAATTGAGGCAAGGAGTCTAAAAAATCGTTTCAAAAGTAGAGGTTATACAAATAAGGTGATAGAGAAGGGATATCAAGCAGCTGCAGCAGTCATAGAAGTGAATTGTTAAAAGATAAAACATCGACGGTGGAAAATAAGAATAGATTTTACTTACATTTTATAGTGCACAAAGTTGGCAGGTGGGACAAATTGTTAAAAACATTGGTATGTACTGGCTGTTGATCTAGGATTAAAGGAAATTTCATCTCAACCCCCGATTTTAACTTACAGACATGCACCAACTTTAAAGGATACATTAGTAAGAAGTCATTTTACACCTGTAGTGAAACACACCAACAATTGGTTTGGAAATCCTTTAGGTTGTACACAGTGTAAAAACTGTAGTGCATGCAATTTTATTGTAAAAGCAAAAGAATTTGATGTGGCTGGACGAAGAAATAAAACTTTTACTATAAGACAATTGATAACCTGTAACACTCAAGGCATTATTTATCTGGCACAATGTATTTGTGGGGCCTTTTATGTTGGAAAAACTGAGAGAACTTTTAAAATCAGAGTACAGGAACATATGAGAGCTATCAATAAACAAGATTTGACTTATGCTACAGCAATGCATATATTTGAAAATAGAGATAAAACTGAAAAAACATGAGTTTAAATTCCTGGGCATTGAAAAAGTCTTCTATGGCCCAAGAGGGGGTAACTATCGTAATAAAATACTGAAAAAAGAAAATGAGTGAATTCTTAGATTAAATGCACATAAACAGCCAGGCATTAATGCACACTTAGAACTTAAACCGTATTTGGAATGTAGATAGTATAGATTATTAATTATGAATATTAAATAATATACAAGATGTTTTGTTAGTTTTTTTAATATTTATTAAAATGTTGTTTATTTTTTTTTCTTTTAAAAAATGTTTTTTCTAAATGTCTAGTAGATTGGTGTTGGCACTTTAATGTTGGAGAGAACCAATGGATTTGTATTGCATCATTATGACGTCAGAGACTACGCATTATAAATTGATGCCATGATGGGCTTTCTTTTCAACTTTTGATAAAGGACTTCTGTCCGAAACGCGTCAGGTGTGGTGTTGTGTTGGTGAATAAATGTTATAACAGAAGAATTGGCTCCAAGGATTAATTTGGTGTGTGTGTGCAGCAGCTTTTGTTGGAAATGATTGTGTAGAGCTGCGAGCACCACAGCTACCTTGTGCATGACTCGTTTGAGAAGTTGATTCTGATTATGTTTTTCTTTTTAAACACAAAAAACAGACTGTCCTCCCTACTAATGTTATCACACAAACATTTGTTCGCTGTCATTAATTAACTCCCACTGCATCTTTCTTGGACTTGGGAACATCCTCAATACAATCTAGCTACTCATGATGCAGTGGGAGGAGAGGAGACTATTGTGTCCTGAGTGGCTGAACTGCTTGGGGGTGTTCCTAGTGTTCAAGAAATATACAATAGAGTAGATCAAGGATTTAAAACAAAACAAGGTTGGGTATAATTACGCCCTTAGCATGCAGTTCAGTTCTGCTTTTAAAGCAAGCAAATAAACTAACTAGCAACATCAATGAATTCTAGAGAAAGTAAGCAATTATAAAATGTGGGGTTTCAAGTAGAACTAATATCATACAAAAGGGTCAACAGTGTCCCTTTAAAACATACAAGGATAAAAGGACACAAGGGCACATAATGTCACCGAAGGGCAAACGATTCAAGGGAGACATCCAGAAGTACTTCTTCCCAGAATGTGGTGATTATAGAGGATAATATATGGGCAGTCATACACAATGAGCCTGTGTCTGCATCGAGTGGTTTTTATGGCAACCAGAAACCCTGAGAGTGAAACTCGTTGCCATAGAAAACTCGGGATGAAGACACAGGCTTGTCTGTGTATGGATGCTCAGACATTACCTTTTACAGTCTATGGGTTAGAAGGCAGTATAGCACAGTGGTTAAGGGCACTGAGTTGCAAACCTGGAGGCCTGGGTTTGAATCCCACCAGCCTCCACTTGCATACTGTGTGACCCTGAGCAAGTTACATAACTTCCTTGTGCACCCAGGTCACACCTGGAAACACGCTCTGGCTCAGTGTGCCTTTCCTGGTTAAACAATTTCCCTTTTTCCTATGCCCATTTCAGATTCTCCGCTTCCTTTCAGGGAACTGGGGGTTGGCAGGGGGAGGTACTTGAAGTTTTGGGTTAGGGCTCAAATGACTGATTCAGTATGTTGCAGCTTTTTCTGTAAGTTCAAGTGAAAAAAAAAACAAAAAAAAAACCTCCCGTTCAACTGAATCGAGAAATGCAGTTGTGTTGCAGCATTGTAAGTTGTTGTGCTACAGTAGTGACATTAACTGCATAACGATGTCACTACTGCAGTACAACAAGCATATTTCAGGCTGAGAACTCCATGCACAACAGCGTTTCTCTATACACTAGAGAACTGTGTTTGAGCAACTACACACAACAAGGCTGTTTTTAATCGAAAGGTTTCCGTGGTAAAAGGAAACCTCAAGAGTGCAGCTCAAGAGATCTCATTACCATGGAAACTTCAAGATTAAAAAACAGTCTCTTGCGTATGATTGCTCATACACAATCTTTTATAGTGCATGGGCAACCATAAATTCATGACTGTGCCTTACTGTTGTGTTTTTTCAGCACTGTTCTCTTCCTGGGCTAGCTCTCACCACCGCAACCATTTCATGAAGAGTGGAGTTTTCCAGAACGTGCATGCGTGAAGACATTCCATGTTGCTGTGCTTCTGGAGTTACATATCTAGTGTAGCACAACAACAGCAAAATGACGTTGCTAGTGCAGCACAACAACATTATTCTAGGTATGGATTTCTAGCTGGAATAATGTTCTGCCATACACTATGTGTGGAATACACTACCAGAGTATGTGATATCGGCTGATGCTGCAATGACATTTAAACTCTGACTTGACAAGATGACAGGCTAGTCCTGCTGAACTGGTGGAGAGAAAGTCTCGATGGACTGTTGGTGATCTGTCCTCCCTAAGTGTGTATGGCTACATGTACACAAGCATCCAGAGTAGAAGACTAAAAGAGTGTTGATCCTGTTAAGTTTGATAATGTCTACAGCAGGACTGCCCAATTGCCCAATGTAAGTGCATGATGCTTCCATGTCAGCAGCTCATCTTCGGGAGCCAACTGGGGAGCCAGCCCACAGGCAACCAGGCTATAGAAAGCATGCTGCCATAGCAGCATGCCCCAGTTAGGGGATGGGAGGCAGCATGTTCCAAAACCTCTGCATCTCCTGCTGGGGAGCTTGTTCTCTCAGCAGGAGTACACTACATGCCTCCAAGGTACTCCCTCAATAGATGCTGTGCATGCCGGCTGTGGACAGGGACAAGAAACAAGGTGGAAAAAATTGACCGACACTGGATGAAATTCTGCCCCTCCACAGACTCCACACTGCACACCACGGCGTCCACCTTCACTGGATCCTGGTACCTGGATGGACTTCCAGAGGGGTTGTATTTATATTTGTATTTATTTTACCAGGACAAAAGCTCCAATGAGCATTGCTAATTTACAAGGAGGTCTTAGGTAGGACAGATAACACAACAAAATGTAAAGTGGCCATTCACATAATACAGGAAATTATAATCAGTTTTTAAACACAGGCCAACAGATATAATCTAGTCTAGAGACAACAGAACTACATAAACATAGAGCTTGGTTGTCAAAACTCCCAGCATGGCGGCAGGGGCTTACGTCACAAAAAAATGGTGCAGAGTGCCGCTTGCACCAAAAGATGTGCCGGGAGTGATTCACAAACACAGCCTGCGTCAACCACAGGCTGTGTGCACCAAAGGGGCTTGCATCAGCCATGCGCTACAAAATGGGCTGTGGTATGGTGCTAGAGGGCATGCGGCAGATGCAAGCTGCCACATCCCCTAAATCGGGATTCTCAAAACCCTCCCAGAGGACACAATTCTAAGTACCCTTAGACCAGCCAGGGCTGGTCTACGGGTGCTTAGAAAATGATAATGGAAATTCTAGCTTCCTGGCTGGCTAGCAGGATTCCATTGCCATGTGTCTATTTTTCAATAAAGCTCTAAAAAACAAGAACCAGATGCACAGCGACAAACTGGTATCCATGTGCCAGTTTGAATTTGAAACCACAGTAGCTGCCATTTTTTCCAACTCGCTAAGTGAGAGAAGCAAGCGAGTCAGCCCTCCAACACACCCTTCCAACTGAACAGCAGTGTCAACAAAACTTAGCCATTTCAATAAAAAGTACATTTTCCTCAAACTACTTCTTTCTTATGAAAATGACTTAAAATTGCTGCATACATATTCAAGCCGTGCCGCTCCATTTCCTCCCCTTGCCCGCCTGCCTGCCCACCCTTTAGTCATTCAAAAAGATATCCCTTAAAGAGATTCACCAATTTAAACTAAATGGAATGTGCACCACATGGTGTGGTGCCTTACCTGAGTGGCACCCAGTCTAGCTATACTTTGCCCAAAAAATAACCAATTGTAAAGAGTGGAAGGGATTGTAAATTTGTAAACAGCCGATCCCTTCCACTTCCTGGTGCTGGGAGCTGACTACAGACCTGCTCCACACTCAGGCACGTAATGATGTGTGCCCAGGGAGTACTCGGGGGTGTGCTCTATTATTCTCAATGAGGGCTAAGTTTAAAAACTTTTAAAGGTATCTTCACAGTCATTTTGTCATTAACCATGGGCACCGGGTGACTAACAAGGACCTTATTAGTCACCCAGTGCCCATGGTTAATGGCAAAATGTAGTCCGCTCCCAGCACCGGGACATGGAAGGGATTGGCTGTTTACAAATTTATGATCCCTTGCACTCTTTACAATTGATTATTTTTTTAGCAACATATAGCTAGATGTAAGGCACCATACTATGTGGTGCAACCCTTTATCTTTGTGAATCTCTTTAAAATTAGCAGTTCCAAATGTTTTTACATTATGTTACCTTGTAATGATAGTAGCTGCTACTAAAATGCTCTCTCTTCCCGATGGCTGCCCTACCGCGACCCACCTCACCATGAGCAGGGAGCCATCTCCTACAATGGCACACAACAGCTCCTAATTACAATCCTGACTCCTGAAATGTAAAAATGGTTTCTTCCAACACTGTGGAACACAGGGTGGGGGGATGCACTGCAGGAACAGAGGCAGCCATTAAATGAATAAAGAGGTGATGCTAAACAGTAGTATCGGGGACATACATAACCTCAAATGGTGGAACACGGTAGGAGGGTGGCTCGCCGCAGTAAGATAGACGCCTATTAAAAGAAAGTGACTGAAAGAGGGAATTCTAAACAGCTTACTGGAAGATGGAATCCTGAACTTCAGCACCCTCTACTAGCAAATATAGAAGTACAGGGACTACTTTACAAAAAATGTATTTTTGTGATGTTTTTAATATTTATTACATTTATTTTTCATCTTTCATTTAATGTTATTAAAATTGTTACTAGTGAACCATTTCTAAGCACGATAATACCCTCCAAGGCGGGCAGTATTGGGCAATATAATATGAGGCCCTCTGCCTGTGGAGTCGGGCCTCATTATGCCCCAGGGCACTCCAGTATTGCTCAATACTGCCCACCTGTTAGGTATTATTGCTTACTTAGAATCTTACCCTATGAGAAGGTTTAGCAACTTGCGCCACTCGCACCATGCCCCCCTGGTCCCAATGTGCCCATATTGTACAATGTGTAGAAAAGCATTCCCTGGTGGTCTAGTGCCCCCCCAGCCTTGATCCCCTTATTATTAAATAAATCAGTCCCTGGTGGTCTAGCAGACCCACCCCAGCCCCGATCCCCATAGCATTATAATAACTATTCTCTGGTAATCTAGTGGACACCCCCCAGCCCCGATACCCTCATTATTAAAGTCAGTCCTGGTGGTCTAATGGACCCCCTTCTTATCCCTGATGTGCCCATTCAGTAAACTGTTAATAGAAATCATTCCCTGGTGATCTAGCAGACCCTCCCAGCCACAATCTGCCGATAAATTAAACTGTTGACTCAATTTTCCCTGGTGGTCTAGTGTACCCCCACCCAGGCAGGTAGTGCCCACTGACCTGCTCCCCACATCCTTAACCCCAAGTCGGTGACTGGCACAGCACGCCTTTCATACACCATGGTTGGCTGCTGACTGAGCTGTCACTGAGTGCGCACTGCATAGAGTATGCGTTCACTGATTGGCAGATGAGTGCGTACTGTATACAATACATGCTCAGTTGGTGGCTAGCTGTGGTGATGAGAGGAGGGCTGTGCCAGTTGCCAGCTCAGGGTTCGGGATGGGGGAGTGGGATGGTGGGCACTACCAGCCAGGGTGGTGGGTGGTGGAGGTCCACTAGACCACCAGGAAAAGATTGTATCGACAGTTTAATTTACAGGCAGATCAGGGCTGGGGCTAGATCATCAGGGAATTATTTCTATTAACACTTTACTTTATGGGCACATCAGAGGGTGGGGACTGATTGATTTATTAATGAGGGGATGGGCTGGGCAGGTAGGCTAGATCACCAGGGAATGGTTATTACACTACTATGGATATCAGGGCTCGGGGGGTCCGCTAGATGACCAGGAACTGATTAATTTAATAAAAGGGGATTGGGGCTGGGGGGTCTACTAGACCACCAGGGAATGATTAATATAATAATATGGGGATCAGGGATGGGTGGTCAGCTAGATCACCAGGGAATGGTTAAAGTAATACTAGAGGGCTTGGGGCTTGGAGGTGGTCCACCAGACCACCTGGGACATATTACTATACTACTCATGGAATTGGGGTTTGGGGGGCTGCTAGATCACCAGGGATGGCCTAGACTGGCGCACAGCCACCCCACGGCTCACAGCAAACCCTCTGGATGCACTGTCTGTTTGGTGCATGGCCACGGCTGCTACAAGCTGTGAGCCTTTGCCGCTGGGACCCTGCCTGATAAAGAATTGGGCGCAGGGTCCCAGGTGCAATGGACCTTGATGCAAGCTGCCTTTTGTTGCAGCTTGTGTCAACCTAAGGGTCTTTTGAGAATTGGGCCGATAGTATTTACAGCAGAATTTATGTATTCAAAGAGCTATAAACAAATGCAGTATTTATCGTGCAGTAAAACATAATTTACAAATTATTTTAATAGCATTCACATTTATCAATGCAAAAGTGACAAAGCTGGGAGCAAGCCATGGAGACAGAGGGCATGGTAAGTACCTGGAGAAGATGGGTGATGTGGGGGGTGACAGCTAGATTGGGGCTAATTGTAGCAGGACCATAAACATAATAAAATAATAAAAAAAATAATAATGTCCATAGATAGAATGAAAAAAGAGGAACCTAAATACCAGAAATATGAAATGTAAACTGAATTGTGTACAAAATCATGTTTTTTCAAACTTTTACATAAGACATTAAGGGCTCTTCAAGGGGACATAAACCTTGTTTTGTATATTTGTTTATATAATTCGAAGTGTTTGCATGTGTAGCATCTGGGTAATACCCCCACTGTACTGTGTTGTATGTTTCTTTTGAAATTGCCCTATTTTTTTTCCTACTGATGATCTCTTCATAATGCTGCCATGTACCTGCCAATATTAATGTTTTAATTACGTATGAGTTCCAAAACCTGGTGACAACAGTTAAGTGATAACCTAAAGTGAAGCCTTCCATATAGGGCCACTACTCAACTGCTGATACTGGTTCTATTATTGATTGGCAATTAGAAAATTGACATGATGCTGGAAAATGGAAGCTTTATCAAGAGTTGTATCTGTGGACATAATAGGACTAAATTCATTAAACCGTACACTAGGGATTTAAAACATATTTCAAACATGCCCAAAGTTCCAATTATACCAATTATTGTAAAAAATCTAAGTTTCTGTTCCTTTCTGGTGAGTTTGTGAATTTTGTATCTGTTTTATCACTGAGGGAAGGGACCAGTTTATTCTCCAATTAAAAAAAGTGATGCCTCTTCTGGATATGTTTCAAAAAGGTAGGACGAAAACTGGTCATTAGGTGGCGTCAGTTGATAAGAAGAAACTGTATGTTTCACAGAATAAGTGCAGCACTCTGGCGAGCTCTTAAATTCATGTTATAGCAGATTTTCTCTTTGATCAATCTCTTTTGAAAATAAATTCACCATAATGTTAGTATGAATCCAAGAATCTAGAAATCAAATTGTCCCATCTACTGATATACAGCAAGGTCAGAATTAGATTAGCCAGTGCAGTATTATGTTCACTGTGCACACACGTGCAGTGAACATTTTGTTAGGAGACTGGCTTTTGACACTGTCAGTCCAATACAGAGGGGTCTGCAGGGGCTTGTCAGTGTCACACCATTCATCAGCCAGGCTGATCATGATGCTATTCTGGCTTGCTAGATAGAACTTTGTGTATTGCAAACAAAAGAGCTGGCCCAATCATTGGTTGGCTCTTTCCTTTGATCTACACTGCCCAGAAAGCACAACTGATCTGTCATGATCTGCCTACTGAAGAATTACACCCTGTAACAAAGAAAACCATCCATCAATGTCTGTTGCTGCCCTGCACTTACTATCCCCCCACCAAACCTTCCCACTCAGCCCCCCCACACACACATAGCACTGACACTCGGGGTGTCAAATCCCCCAGTGTCACTTCCTGAAATCAAGGAAACCATCCCTCAATGTTTTTTTTTTCACAGACCCCGCAAAAGAGAAAACTGTCCATTGATGTCTGTTGCAGCTGCCGCCATAACTGCCACTCCTCCCAGTCCAACACAAACATAACACTGACAGTGAGAGTGCCCAATACCCCAGTGTCGCTACCTGAAAAAAAAGGAAACTGTCCCTCAAAGTTTTTTTTAAACAGACCCTACAAAAGAGAAAACCACCCATTGATGTCTGTTGCAACCATTGTTGTAACTGCCATCCCCCCCAACCAAACACAAACATAACACTGACATTGGGGATGCCAAATCCCCCAGTGTCACCACCTGAAATAAAGAAAATGGTCCCTTGTCAGTTTTTTTAAACCCTGTAAGAAAGAAAAACATCCATCGATGTCTGTTGTGTCATTAGTCTCCCCACCTGACCCTCCCACTCAGCGCTCAACCCCCACACCCCCATGCCCTTACTTACCCACCAGGGGTCCAACTTTGTAATCCTTCCTGGACCACAGATACATCTTCACTCTTCAAAGCTGGACCACAAACTGAGGAAATCAGGTATGCAGTTCAATGTATTTCAGTGGGGGTTTGAATTGAGTGGCATAAATTGGTCATTTGTGAATATTTTTGCCCCAAATGTTCAACCTGCCTTTTTTGGGGACCCACCTCATGAACAATAGCAGTGAAATTAGACAAATCTGTCCTGAGAAGTGATTTCATGGTCACTGCATGAAATCACCTTTCAGGCAGGAGTTGTAATTTTCTCCACCCTTGTTCATGAGGTGGAGTCATAAGAAGGCTATGTTAAAAATTTGGCATAAAAATATTAAAAAACAACTAAGTTATGAGCCTTCATTGAAATTTGCAAATAAAGGCTTGTAACTTTGGTAATTTTCAATATTCTGACCCCAAAATTTCAACATAGCCACTTCTTCATAGCACCTCATGAATGTGATAGCTGTTGTTTTTCAAATTCTGGCCAAAATGTATTTTTATCTCCCAGAAGGTGTTTTCATGGCCGCTGCATGCGAAACCACCTTTTGGGCAGGAACTGAAAATTTTCTCTGCCCTTGTTCATGAGGTAGGGTCATAAGAAGGCTGTGTTGAAACTTTGGAGTAGAAATATTAAAGCAGCAGTACTAGTTAGCCAGCAAAAAATATCATCCTGCCTTTTTTAGCAATAATGTATTCCTCAAAGTCTTAGCGTTGTCATTAGGGTAGTTTAAATGCAATCGGCTTTTTTTAAGACCATGTTTAATTACAACTTTTGTAATTTTCATGGAGCTACAATAAAGATGGCAGCCCCCATCAACTTTCAACTTTTAAAAATCTTCTCTTCAGAGATTACACACTAACAGCACTCACTGTATTTATAATACAAACACATCAGGGTGTTGCCAGCACATGTGTCTGATGGCCAACAGCACAACACCACCCTAATATGTTTACATCTATGATGGTGGACCTGGCAAAGGACCAGTAACTTCTAAGAACTTCAAAATACTCCATCTTGCCTCAGGAATGAAATAAAGCCAACAGAAATTCAGATATATTGATGTTTTCCTTTGTTCTAACTCCAAAACAAATTATTTTTACCTTTGTTAACTAGTAATGCTGCTTTAAAAAACAACGTTATAATCCTACGTTGAAATTTAAGAACACAGGCTCGTAACTTTGGTAATTTTCAATATTTTGACCCCAGAATTTCAACATAGCCATTTCTTCATAGCACATCATGAATGTGACAGTTGTTATGTTTCAAATACTGGCCAAAATGTGTTTTTGCTGGCATGAAATCACCTTTTGGGCAGGATTTGAACATTTTCTCCACCCTCGATATGAGGTAGGCTCATAAAGAACGCTATGTGGGATCATAAGAAGGCTATGCTGAAAATTTGGGGTGAAAATATAAGAAAACAACAAAGTTATGAGTCTACTTTGCAATTTTTCAATGCATGCTTATAACTGTGGTCATTTTCAATATTTTGACTCCAACTTTTCCACATAGCCATTTTTTCACACCACCGCATGAATGTGACAGCTGTCATCTCTCAGATCCTACCCAAAATACCTTTTAACACTTGTGGTGCAAAACTACATTTTAACCATTGTTGTTTTTATGTTGGCTTGCACTTGCATGGCCAACATATTGCATTAGTAACAGATTTGGAGGTGTGGTCACTGTTTGGTGAATGCAGGGCATACATCAGAAGGTGCGTCCCTCATTCCCCAATAAGCCAGCATGCAGGTGCCACACCAGGAATACGTAATGTGGTGAGCACAGCTAAGAAAAGGTCCACTGCAATGACAGCCAAGCTCGTCATGCAGTGGCACCAAAACACGCCCTCCCTACGTGCTTTTCCTAGTGAAGCCCTTCAATTAACATGGTGGCACTGACTGCCGCCATGTGAAGAGCCAACTTCAGGGGTGCCCAATCCCCCTGATGGCATGCCCCAACTCATGTCATTTACCGATGGGGGAGCCCACTCCCCATTGGCATAATGCACCCCTCCCATTTCAAGCACGTGCCAAGGGGGTGCCCAATCCCCCTTGGCATCATGTCCCCCCTTCCCAGTTTAATTTGCCAATGGGGAAGCCCACTCCCCATCGACATAATGTCCCCCCATTTGTTGTGTATGCTGACAGAGGTGCCCAATCCCCCACCTGCTACAGAACTCCCCCCAAAAAAAACACTCAGGTGGCATGCTGGGAGCCCACCCCAGCAAGCCAAATGCCCCAGTAAAAGAAAAACCGTCCTGCAATGTTTTGTTTTTTTTAAACCTGCAAAGCAGAAAATGGTCCCTCATTGACTCCGGTAGCCCTCCCCCCAACCCGCACCCACCCCATGGGCACCTGCCTCCCCACACCCCTTCCTCACCCCACACTTACCTCCAAAGCATGGTGCGATGATCTTCAGTGGACCAGGAACACGTCTGCACTCTTCAAAGCCGACCGCAAATTGAAGAAATGCTGGTAAGCTGTATAGTGGCATAAATAGGGTTTTTTCGACTTTGGTGCATATCTCGGGAATTTTTGGGAATGTTGGCACCAAATTTTCAGCATTGGGTTATTGAGACCCCTCCTTATGAATTCAGTCACTGTCATGGTGTTATTCAGTCCTGAAAGGTGATTTTGCAGTCATTGCATGGAATCACCTTTTGGGACTGAGTAACAAACCAACAGTGCCACTGTTCATGAGGGAGGCTCTCAAAAAGCCTATCTTGCAAATTTGGTGAAATAAATCCAAAAAACGGCTGTTTTGTGAGCCTGCATTGCACAGTTTCCACACATGCTTGTAACTTCATGAATTTGTAATATTTCCCCCCAGAGTTTCAAAATTGGCATTTTTCCACACCTCCTTATGAACAGTACAGCTGTAATTTTACATATCCTGGTCAAAATGTGTTTTTGCATGTCCAGCGCAGAACAACACAGTCGCTGAGCGAAATCAGTGTTTGGGACAGTTTGAGAAAATGACGGTGACACTGTTCATGAACAGAGGTCCAAAAATGCCTATGTTGAAAATTTGGTGACAGACGTCCATAAAATGACCGTGTTACAAGCGTGCGTTGCGCAGTTTCCACACACCCTTGTAACTTTGCAAATTTGTAATATTTTCATGCCAGATTTTCAGCACTGGCAATTTTTCTTACCTCCTTATGAACAGTACAGCTGTAATTTATCATAGCCTGCCCAAAATATGTTTCCACATCTGTGGTGCACAATGGCATGGTCGCTGTGGGAAATCAACTTTTGGGACAGATGAACAAAATTGCAGCACCACTGTTCATGAGGGGAAGTCCCAAAATGCCTACATTGAAAATGTGGCTAAAAAAATCCTAAAAATAATTGGGTTACGGACGTGTGTTGCGCAGTTCCTATGCATGCTTATGACTTCACCAATTCTTCCTATTTTCTCTCTAGACTTTCAACGTTGCCATTTTTTTACACCTCCTCACGAACAATACAGTTGTGATTTTTCACATCCTGCCCAAAATGTGTTTGTGTCCCTGTGTCACCAAATGGCATAGCCACTGTGCAAAACCACCTTTCAGCTAACAAGCTGATTGTGCTGCTCTTCATGAGGTGGGGCCACAAAAAGCCTATGTTGAATATTTGGAGTGAAAATACCAACAAACGCCTACAATGTTAGGCTTTCCAACTGTAACACCCTACCCTGTAGAGACTGCCAGGCATCAAGGGTGTGACTTGGGATCATTGGCTGTAATGCTCACGCCATCCCCCCACCCCTACCTCCACCCTGCAGCCAGTGACGGGCATTGAGGTGTGCCTTGGAGTGTTCGGCCCTAAATTTCACCCCATTCTCCTATACTACACCTGTCTCAGTGTATTTCCTTATGGAATGGGGTAAGTATAAGGCCCAAAGAGCCCAAAGCACACCATGACGCTTGTCAGTTTCTACAGGGTAGGATGAGGACCATTCTCCTATACTGTACCCATCTCAGAGTACTTCCTTATGGAATGGGGTAAGTATAAGGCCCAAAGACACCAAAGCACACCACAACACTTATCAGTGTCTACAGGGTAGTGTGAGTTAAAATGGCAAAAGGATTATAGCTGACACCCCAAAGGCACACCCCAATGCTTGTCATTCTCTGCAGGGTGGGGGTGGGGTTGGCATCACTTCAATACTTCACTGCCATTCCTATTATGCATCTCTAACTCCTGCAGTACCAATGCCAATGCCAGCGAGACAACATTTAGCATTGAAAAATGTTTGTTATAAATGACACCCATCATGCTCAGAAGGAGTGGTCATAAAAAGATTGCGTTGAAAATAGGGTGTAAAAATATGGAAAACCAACTAAGTTATGAAGAAACAAATTGTTCCAACATTTACTCGTAACTTTATTTTTTACAGGTGTCATTTTTCAAATCCCCTCCGAAACTTGTTTCCCACAGTTGCACAATGAAATCACCTTTCAGATGGGATTTAAAAATATTGCACCTATCTTGATCATAACATCAGGTCAAAAACAGACTGTTGGACATTTGGGGTCAAAATGTGGGAGCCCACTTAAAAGTAGGTATTTGCTCTCAGCTGCCCTATCCTGTGTTATTACAGTCTAACAATGTGTCAAAGCAGGACACCACTGAAATGTGATATTGCATTTCATCTTCTCTACCCTGGGTAAAAATGTGTACAAGCAAGACCCAAAACAACAGCAATACCAGCGGTGAACATTCGGCATTGACAAATGCTCGTTTTCAAAGTTACATGCTCAAGTTACAGCACAGGGGCGAACAAAAGCTTTGTAGTGTTCTACAAACACATTCAGTAAGAAATTTAGAGATTGTTATAATAGAATTTGTAATTCCCATCTCTCTTCAAGTGCCCACTGTTGTTTGGGAATCATTAGTGCAACCACTAGTGTAGGCTTGATTTGGATAACTTGAGAACCAGGAAAGAGACAAGACAGATAGCAAAGCTGGATTTCACTTGCGATAAGGTAATGGACTCCAAGTTGAATGATGGCTATACTTTGGGGTGTTGTATCATAACCTCAGTTTCCAGGAAGGAAGAGGTTGGAGGCATCTCATAGTTAGTTCAGTTTCTTGAGAAGAAGAAGACCTAACTTTTTGTGCCTGGGGGATTTCAAACCATAGGTCAAGGACAAAGTTTGCCCTTTGATCAATAGTTCCTCCTGTTAAAGTGATCGATGGGCCTTGCACAGACAGTTTCCTCTGGTACCCACCTTCACAGCCATGGCATGGACACCTGTCTTCTCACTGAGGCTTGATATAAGCATGGTCAAGGTTGATCCAGTCATTTAGTTGGAGCATCACACTGTGTCAGCCCTTTGTGGGGTGCCTCTTGGTACTACCCCATAGTGGAGATGGTCCGGTACCACCTAAAATATAATTTGAAGCCTAAAAAACTCCAGGCAGAACTGGACATGTTGGGCATGATGACAGAGTGTGCCTTTGGAGTTGAGAAGGCCTTGGAGTGCTGTAATGTCTCTTGCGGCTGCCTTGGAGTCCCTCGTACCTTATCATGTTTATCCCTTGACATCACACCACAGCTCACAGTGGTACTGTGATGAGCTGAGGTGGTTAGAGGCTGAGGGATGGAAGTTAGAACATTCCTGGCAGTGGGTCCATTTCGAGGAGGACAAATTGGCACTGAAGGTTCACTATGATATCTAACAGTGGGAATCACCCTGAAAAAACAGAGTTCCTGTCTTATAGGATTGCTGCAACAAAGACTCATCTGGCTCAGCTCTTTTGCACTACAGACAGGCTGATTAATCCCCTCCTGTATATGGTCCAAATGAGTCTTTTCCACAGAAAAAGGCAAAGAGTTTAACCAATGTCTTGGTTACATGGTGTCCTCCATATGGACTTTGATCTCCTGAAGTATTCTGTCATGGGCTGGCAGTCATTGAAGGGCTTCAACAATCTAGCATCCTGGGTAGAGTTTCATACAGTTGTAGAAGAGGAGGTGCTCTGGATGGTCTCCAGGCTGTGCCACACTTGTTGTAACCTGGACCACAGGCCTACCTGATTGCTTACTGGGTGCTGGGAATCCCTGGGGCCCCCCTTTTACAGAGATTGTCAGGTGTTACTTAAAGGAGGTTTCCCACAACCTTGAAAAGGGTGATGGTGAGACCACTCCTGAAAAAGCCATATTTGAACCCTGACTGTCTTGTGAATTACAAACTTGTTTTGTAAATTCCCTTTTTTATTTATTTTATTTTATTTATTTATTTATCTAAAACATACTTTACCAGGTAAGCACAAAAATCCCACGGCGTATTCCCAGATGCAATCTGGGTTGGGGGGAGAGGGATAGGGTTGGGAATGAGAGGGTACAAATATACATAGTACAAGCAATGCATTGCCAAATAATTATCATACAGAGAGCAAATGATACATTCAAGGTAGCAAACATATCAGAAAACAGCAAAGATGTAGTACAGTGACCTCATATTTTAAGGTTCAAACAATTCACTTGACAGAAACTAGTGTGTCTCAGGTCCCCCACAATGGGAGGACTGCTGAGTTTCTGGGGGATTTCTGTGCATGGAGAAGGGGCGAGCCTGGCAGTGGGAGCAGGTCAAAGAGGATTTGAAGAAGGACTTGACCATGGCCTTGCTAGATTTGAGCAAGGGCGGGGCAGTGACTTTGGAGGGTAGATTGGTTTTCCTTTGTATTTATAATTGTATTTACTATGTAATTGTAAATATTTTTATCTAATTGTTTGTATGTTGTGTATGAAGGGTCACCATTTCAAATGAGCTTTGCTCAATGGTTACAACTGCAATAAAATGAAATGAAATAAAAAAAAAGATTGTTCCAAATATAGGGAAGCCTGTAGCTAATGGAGAAATGGAGACATGGAGACAGCAACTTGCCTCGGAACTGAGCAGGTAGGCTGGGTCTGCAGAGGGAGAGTATAGGTCAGATAGGTATTTGGGTAGTTTGGCAGTCCCATAGTTTGCTCCAATGAGAGCAGTGTACATCCTCTGTCTTGCATGGGGAGCGATCTTACCCAAGGTATTGTACATTTTTATTTATTTATTTAAACATTTGTTAACCGGGAAAGGCACACTGAGCTGAGGCTCGATTCCTGGTGCAACCCGGGGCAGGGGAGAGAGGAACACAGCATTTCCAAGTACAATAAGCCACGTTACAGTGTGGTTGACAAGACACAACAGGTAAACATTAAGGCAGTACAAATGCAGTTACATAGCAGTCGTTAAGAGCAAAATACAGCATACAGGGTACATTACAAGAGATAGTAGGTTGAAGCATCGAGGACATTGTGAGACAAATGCTTTGGGGGGATCTTTCAGTGGGAGAGCAGAGTGTAGCATAAGCAGGTTCAATTGTGACAGCGACGGGGGGATGGAAGGAGATGAATTTGTTGTTTGCAGGCAAGGTGGGAGGAGCTTCTATTGAGGGGGAGAGAGATTGTTCCATAAACTGGGGAGCCAATAGGAGAAAGCAGCTTTGCCAGCTGATGAAGCTGGTTGAGGCAGGGTGAAGTATCTTCCATTTCTGTGCCTCAGTTCATAGGGGGAGTGAGAGTCCAGGGAAAGACAGTCCATAAGGTAGGAGGAAGCATTTTGAACCATGCTTTAGGTGTGAAAGAGAGGGAGTGTATGTAAAGTCTGTGTGACTACAGGGAGAGGTCAAGGAGGGAGTAAAGATCACAGTGTGTCTAGCCTAGACAGGGAGGTTACAGAGGCAGAGCTATAGACCACATCTGCATAGTCAAAAATTGGGGGTATCATTTTAGATAGGATTTCCCATCTGGCTGATAGTGGGAGAGAGCCTCTATGCTGGTATAGCATCCCAGGTTTGGGGCATAGTTTTGAAAGGTGGCATTGATGTACATAGAGAAGGATAAATGTGAGTCCAGCCGAACGCCCAGGTATTTGTATTTTATTACCTGGTCTAGAGGGGAGCCATCCAATAATGTGATGGGGGAGGGGGAGATGATATGCTTAGTTTTTGCTTCGTGCCAAAAACCATGGAGACTGTTTTGGAGGTGTTTACTTTCAGTTGATTTAGTCTGAACCATTGCTGGATGTTGCTGAAGTCGGTTTGGAGGGTAGATTGAGCTTCGTGCATTGTTGGACCAGAGGTAAAGAGGACAGTGTCATCTGCATACATGTGTATGCAGGATTTGGAGCAGGAGGAGGGAAGGTTGTTAAAGAAGAGGGTGACGATAGGTGGGGGGTATGCAATGTCAGCAATTTTAACTGATTGTTGGCTGTTAGAGAGGTCTGACTTAATCCACTGGACGGTGATAGGGTTAGCCCAGTTGCTTCTAGTTTCTGAAGGAGGAGGGGATGGGATACGGAGTTGAAGGCCTTAGCCAGGTCGACAAACATAGCGGCAGTTAGCAGGCCCTGGTCAGAGGCTGTGAGGATGTGATTTGTGACCCACAGGAAGGAAGAGATGGTGAAATGCTGTTTTCTGAAGCCTGACTGGTGGGGAGAGAGGAGATTGTTGTCGGTGAGGTATTCCGATAGTCTGGTGTGAGGTAGGAATTCCTGAAGCTTGGCTAGAGCTGGGAGGAAGAAAATAGGCCTGTAGTTGCTAGAAAGGGAGGGGTCACCACTTTTGTGGAGAGGGATTATGCAGGCTGACTTCCAGGCCTGTGGGATGGTTCCTGAGGAAAAAGAGAGGTTTAGTATGTGGGTGAGAGGTTTGGTGCTAGCAGGAGCTGAGATCCGCAGGAGCTTTGGGTGGATCCCATCAGGGCTGGATTTAGCGGTATTAAGTGATCAGAGGGCTTTAAGGACTTCATGCTCAGAGATGGTGGGGAAATGGAAATTGTTGTTGTTGAAGGTGGGGGGACAGGGATAGAAGGGGGAGGCACTGGTGTCAGGGCACAGGATGTGAAGAATTTGTTCAGTGTGTCTGCAGTGCTGACAGGGTCTGTAGTAGGCTGGCCATATTTCGTGAAAGCAGGGGTACTAGGTTGGGCTGGAGGGTCAAGAAGGGAGTGTACAACTTTCCAGAAATTGGTGGGTTGAGAGTTAGAGAGCTGTGACTGAAGTAGCCTGCTTTGGCTAGCCTTATAGCCTTGGTGCAGGCATTTTGGAGTGTATTATAGGGTTGCCTGTTTTGGGGGTGGGAGGGACTTGAAGGTAGACCAGGCTTTATCTCTGGCCTTGCATTGAGATAGAATGTGTGCAGAGATCCATTTGTGGTGACGCTTCTTGATTGGTCTTTTTAAAGGGGGCATGGGAGTCCCAGGTTCTAGTGAAAATGTTCAGGAATCTGGAGAGGGCAGCATCAACATCAGCGGCCAAGTACAACTTTTGTCAGTCGGCGTGCCTAAGGCTGGTAAGTAGAGATACAGTGTCCAGTGCATTTAGAGGGCATGAATTTAAGCATTTGAGGGCAGATTTCGTCATGTGAGTTTTCCTGATGCAGTATGTTATGCAGTGGTCGCTTAGTGCATTGGTAAGGGTGCCAGGCGAAGTTACTCTGTGTGGGTGGGAAAGGAGAATCCAATCTAGTAGAGAGTGGTTTTGGGAGTGTGGGTTTTAGCGGGTGGGTTCACTTGGTAGTTGAGTAAGATTAAGGGACTCTATTTTGGAGATGTGAGCCTTGGAGGAGGGGGGCTAAGCAGTCCAGGTTGAAGACACCTAAGAGGACCAGTTCCCCGTTTGGGACTAAGTCAGGTATGGAAGCTATGGTAGAGATGAGCGAGTCATGAGCTAGGCATGGAGAGGCATAAAGCACACTTACGAATAGTGGGAGTGAGGTCGGTAGGGAGAGTTTAGCCAGGAGAATTTCATGGGAGCTAGGGCATGCTTCCTTGAAGGTGACAGAGCATGAGAGTGGCTGTTTGGAGTAAATGACTACTCCTCCGCTGCCTCTCTTTCCATGGTCCGGTCTGAGAAGAGAGTAGATTGGGAGGCTGATGGAGGAATCGGGGGTGTCTTGGCTGACAGCCAGGTTTCCAACAGGCAGAGGATATCCAGTGAATGCTCGGTCATCCAGCAAGTTAACTGGTTGAGTTTAGGCAGCAGGCTTCTGATGTTAATATGGGTGACTGAGAGACCTTTGTGAGGGCTTAGAGGCAGTGGGCTGTCGAGGGGGCCTGGGTTAGGTTTGACATCACCTGAGAGGAGCAGGATGAGAAGGAGGAAAGAGTAAGTAACTGGGAGCTTAAGCCTCCTTGTGTAGAGGATGGCTTTAGGGAAGGGTCTGGCAGCCCTACTTTGGGCTGCGAAGGATAGCATCAGGGTGGAAGGATGCTGGGACAGACATAGGGGGAGGGGGGGAGTGGGGGAGCGACAGGTGTGAGGCATGGCTGAGTAGTGGTAAAGCTGGTTAGTGTGACAGAAGGAGCAGGGAGGGAGGGAGGGAGGGAGGGTGTGTTTAGGATTAGAAGCTGGAATAGTTAATGTGAGGAAAAAGGAAGCCAGACAGATGTAAAGATGAGAGTTGAACAGGCCATACAGGATTTACGTGATAAGGCAGAACCTAATCGCGATTGGCGGCAGGGGCATACATCGCCAAAAATAAATTTTGGTGATGTACGTAAACAGCGCACAAGGAAAAGCGGCACTGCAGACTTACATTTAATTGTTCATGTGGGGGCTTTGCCACCACACCCCTCTACTAAAGGATTCTTAACTCCAGGGGGGGTGCGAGTCAGGGGGCTGCAAATTCTTCCAAAATAAAGATTTCGGGCTAGGTGCACAAAAATGTAGGCGCGCCCGGATCCGAACCTGGAACCCTCGTAGCATTAGGCTGCCATCCACCTACCATGCTACGAGGCCAGCTCAGCAGCCCCATGCCAACCATGCCAGGTCAACCCTCCCTTCTGTCACACTCACTCCCCCCACACGCGTATCCATATAGCGACGTCCTGTCGCTATATGTGCCCACCACCCCCATCCAGTCACCCTTCCTCAGCTGTAGCCCCATCGACATATGCCAGGATTGAGTCACTGTTATTGCAAGCACTCAGTGGCTGACACCCATGTCACAGGCTACCAGTCATACTGTGCGTTCTGTTTCAGGGAACTCTGGGTAAGCTAGGCAGCTACCGAGTCCAGTAGCTGGAAGCCCCAGGCTCGAGTAGAAGATTTTGACCTGAAAAAAAAACAAAATCTTTAGAGAAGGGCGAAGATCCGGTGTAGGTAGGTAGGGCAATCTGGTACAGAGTGGCTGGAAATAGGGGAAAGAGGGAGAGAGTTAGGAAGAGCAAGCAAGGGCAGCATCAGTTAGACTGTCACAGGGAGAAAGGAATTTGCAGCAATGATTAGATTGGCCAGGCAGTGGTTCAGGGCGGAACTTGAGGTGTATTTAAACAGTGGCAGGGGTGGGGGAGGGGATGGGCAAAAAACTTAGCCCACAAGGTGCAGAAATGTCCAAAATCAATCAGAGTTTGTGGCTGATTAGAGGATTCAGTAGGGAGCCAATCAGGAAGTGCTGGTCCAGAGGAGGAGCCAATCAGGGCTCAGGAGGAACGAAGCACCAAGAATTTAAACATACAGGCGCCTCGGTGGGCTCATACCTGGGTAGCTTGATCCGAGGAGGCGGCAGGTGTGGAAGTGGGTGGTGGCTGTCTCAAAGCGCTGCACCAGAGGATTCCTGGGGTGAGCACCCAGTCAGGAGGTTCATGGATGGGTAGCTTGATCCGAGGAGGCGGCAGGCATGGAAGCAGGCAGCAGCTGTCTCAGAGCACCATACTGGAAGATTCCTGGGGCAAACACCTGGTCGGAGGGCTCACAGCTGGGTAACCTGATCCAAGAAGGTGGCAGGCATGGAAGCAGGTGGCAGCTGTCTCAGAGCACTGCACTGGAGGATTGCTGGAGCGAGCACCCGTTCGGGGGGGCTCACAGCTGGGTAACCTGATCCGAGGAGGTGGCAGGTATGGAAGTGGGCTGCGGCTGTCTCAGAGTGCCGCACTGGAGGATTCCTGGGGTGACAGTACAGTGATGCCTGGGGGGGGGCACAGCCCAGGGCAAATCTGTACAGTGTGTTGAACAAAGTGTTGATTTTGTTGAGGGAGGTGGAGTTAACACCTGAGTAAACTACAACTCTGTAGTCTTTTTTTTATTTATTTTTATTCATTTCAGTTTAGGATTAACACCTTCGAGTCAAGGACTCATTTTTAAAGGTTCCAAGTCAGTATTTGCACAAACAAATACAATAAAACAAGGTATACAGAAAATTACATAGAGACATTTGCATAGGTAAGTGAAAAAATAAAATTGAGACTTATATACATCTTTTACAGAGGCAGTAATATAATACTGAGACTTAAATACAACAAATAGTCAGTAATTTAACAAGAAAGAGGGGCTGAGAAGGAAGGTTGGCAAGGCTTAAGATTGGAGTTAGCTATATCGTGGGCCAACCTAGGACAGCTAGGAGTAGGGTGATCAGCCAGAAATGGCATCGCTAAAGGTAGTAAGGGGTGGGGTAGAGTAGGGCTGTCGGCTAAAAGTGGGAATCGTCTGGTGAGTGAGGGGTGGAGGAGGGGGGATATGTTGTGAAGCAGTAAGGTGTGAGAGGATGAGGTCTTGTCTCATTATTTTAGGCAGGTACATGTCATTTTAGTGCCAAGAAAGGATCTGAGCCCGGATTTGAAAGTACTGATCTTGGGCATGGCAGTGAGGTAAGCAGGGAGCTCGTTATACCATTTCGGTCCTTGGTACAGTATGAAATTCTGGGCAAATGTTGTCCTTTTGAAGGGGGTCACCAACTTGTCAGTAGCCACACTTCTAGTTGATTTTGTTGGTACTGCCAGCTTAAAGTGACTGTCCAGAGAGGGGGAGGTGAGTCCAAGGAGCAGTTTTTTTAGTAGTAGGCAGGTTTGGTGTTGCACTCTAAGATTTAGAGGGAGCCACCCAGTATCAGTGTAGAGCGAGCAGGTGTTGGTATCAACAGCAGCCCCCAAAGTTAGACAGCAGGTCTTATTGAGGAGTGTGCTAACCCTATTAAGAGCAGCTTTTGTGCCAGCCCCATAGATAGGCAGCCCGTAGTCAATAGTTGACAGTATTGAGCTACTTGTGGCAAGTTTGATAGCATCAGGTGTCAACGAATGCCTGTGTTGGTATAGAACACCAAGTTTTGTGTTTGCAGTCCTGATTATAGAGTCTATCTGGCTGGAGAAGGTTAGTGTGTCATCGAAGGTAATGCCTCGATATTTTAACTTTGTTACTTGTTCTAGTAACTCACCTTTTTGGTTATGTATAAGCAGTGGTATGTATCTCTTTTTGCTTTGGGAGGTGGAGAAGAGCAGACTCTTTGTTTTTTTGTGGTTTAATAGTGGCTTGTTTTGTGAGAACCAAGATTCAAGTTTCAGGAAGCTGCTTTGGAGTTCAGTAGTGATGGAGTTGTGGCCATTTCCAGTGACTGATATAACAGCATCGTTGGCATAGAGTACTGTGCATGCTAAGCAAGCTGTTGGTGCAGAGTTGATAAAAAGGCTGAAGAGTAGAGGTCCTAGAATAGACCCCTGCAGGATTCCTAGTAGCACCTCATTAGCTGTAGATAAGGTATGCCCTATTTTCACACATTGTGACATGATGGAGTGGTAGCTACCAAACCATAATACCGTATCCGGGGATAGATCTGTAGCCATGAGATGACTTAGTAGCAGGTTGTGATTTACAGAGTCAAAGGCCTTCGTGAGGTCAATGAATACTGACCCCACTGCCTGCCCATTATTTAAGGCATAATATAGCTGAGATGAGAAATCAGCAAGGGCGGTCAGTGTAGAGTGCTTTTTTCGGAAGCCGTGCTGCTGTTGGCAAAGTAGACTATATTTATCAAGGTATTCAGTAAGCAGCTCCAAGACCATCCTCCCAATGACCTTTGAAAGGGGAGGTAGGATGTATATAGGTCTGTAGTTGGATGTTTGGGATTTGCCACCTGCCTTAAAGACAGGCATCACGATTGCTGACTTCCAGGCGTTAGGAAACACTCCCGATTTAAGAGAGGCATTGAGCACCATAGTAATAGGACCAGCCAGTTTGTTCAGTAGTAGTCCAACCAGCTTCATGTCAATCAGATCAGCCCCCATCCTGGTTTTGCCAAGTGCCCCTTTTATGTGCTTGATGGTTTCGGTCTTGGTGACACATCTAAAATAGAATGGTGGTACATCATCCCTTGGGGGAATTTGCTGAGTGGTTGTGCATTGCTGACCTTGCAGATCTTTAAGGTAATCACCAGGGAGTACACCAGATACGTGTATGAATGTATTGTTGAGCTCAGTGGCAATGTCAATGGATTCCTGTATGGGCCCCTTAGCCATAACTATAAGATCTGGGGGGGCCCGTGGGGGCCTTGCCCATTAGTGATTTCAAAGAGCTCCAAAATTCTCTTCCAGAACCCCAGGTTTTACTTAGTAGATCCTTATAGTAGGAGGCTTTAGCCTGCCTAATGAGCTTGGTGCAGACGTTTCTGGCTGCCCTGTAGGAATTAGTTGCTGCAGGTGTTTCAGATGCTTTAGCTATGTGCCAAAGATTGTCTCTGTTCTTCATGAGTCCAATGAGGGATTTGGTAAGCCATGGATTAGAGGTTCCCTTGATTGTTTTGGTTTTATACGGTGCAAAAATGTCACAAGCATGGTTGAAGATCATTACAAAGTAGTTAAGGGCCTCATTACCATCAATATCTCCAGCCAATGGAGACCAATCAAGCTGTGTCAAGTACTGCTTGAAGTCTGCGAGTAGCCCAGGCCTCAGGCAGCGATTCTTAGACACCTTCAGTGGATCCTTGGTGAAATTGCTTGATCAGGTACACTTCACCGGGAATGATCGCTGAGGCTGTCAGGCATGACTTTGACATCAGATACGTGCTCTGGATGTGTGTTCAGGAGCCAGTCTATAAGGGAACTGCTCCCTGTTTTGTAATTACTTCGGGTGTCAGCAGTGACCATCTGAGTTAGGTAGAGGCTAGATATTATGTCCTTGGCTTTTGTTTCCTTCTGGGACTGCCAGTTAATATTGAAGTCACCTACAATGATCTTCTCCCCTTGATTGCCTAACTGCTGCTGGTTAACGATGACATGGTTGAGACCGACAGCTTGGTGCCCAGGTGGTATGTAAACTGTAGTGAACAGTAGACTTTTATTCTGAGGACCTATGTTTAATTTGAGGTTCAGAATTTGGGCCTCTTTAGTGTGCAGACTGCTATGAAGTGTCTGCACCTTTATTCTGGACCTGGTATATACTAAGCACCCTTCACCACGTTTAGCAGTCCTGTCTTGTCAGAAGGAGTTGTATCCTTTGAGGGAGATAGATGCATCCAGGTTCTTGGGGGAGAGCCAGGTTTCAGTGAGTGCTATGGTGTCAGGGTTAATCTCCTGCACCCATGCTTGGAATTGCGCGAACTTGGAGAGGAGACTGTTGATATTTAATGAGACAATAGTGAGTTGGCCTTTTTGCTTAGGCATTCTAGTGGTAGTGGATCCAGGGTTAGGATGAACATTCCCAGATATTAGTAGGAGCAGCAGGACTAGAGACCATTGAAGATGACAAAGGATTGACATGCAGGACCAGGTGCATTTTTTCCTTGAGAGGGAGGCTCTATAGTTGGAGTCAAACCGCAGGCAGAGGCTCATCAGAGCAGCTAGGGGTATAGGGCAGATGATTTTCAGCTGTAATACATATGTGGTATCCAAGTGGCAGAGAGAGCAGGTAATCTTAGCGTTTGTACCCCTTCTGCCATTCATTTCTTGCCAGTGTAGAAGTAGAGTGCAGGAGGGGTCTACGTCATGCGCAGAATGGTCCATGACTGGGCTTGGCAGAAATATGGCAAGCAGTGTCAAGGAGAGTTGAAGTCTAAGAGGCTGCCCCATTTCAGCTGCAGTTGTGTGAGACGGTAGACTCGATGTGCTTGAGCTAGGTAGGTGCACTTGGGATGTTCCAGTGAGTTAACACCAGTTAAAGAGTGGGGCTGAGCCCAGGCCTGCCAGCTACGTAAACCACCAGGCCATTATAGTGGCGAAATTTAGACCTCAGACTCCAGATGCAGGATAGTTCAGTGGCACGTAACTTAGTAAACTAGTGGTTGTGTTACTACTCCTAGTGAGCTCCCTGTTATAGGGCCAGAGAGTGAACTCTAAGTCCTGGGTCTTTAAGGAGCTCAGAGGCACTGAATCCCTACATAGATTAGGTCAGGGGCAGTGGTTGTTGCATGGGGAATGGAAGACAGACGACACTATGAATGAATAGAGGTAGGTCAGGTTCAGCTAGGAGAGGAGTAATTTGCACCAATGGATGTTAGATTGTCACGCCCAGGAGGCGAGGTGAGAACACATTTAATGAAGGCCTAGGAAGGGGTGGGGGGAGCGGGAGAAATTTCAGTCCAAAGTTCTGGTAGAAGAGTGAGGAGCTAGCAAATTCAGTGGAGACCCAGCGAGGTTTGGCCAGCGCTCTAATCAGGGAAAGTCAGGGGCAGTGCAGACCAATCAGAGCTCAGTGAAGAAGTAGCTGCACCAAACAGCACTGAAGCACTAAGTTCTAATCTGAGCAGTCGTATCTTGTGTTAGGAGCTGGGGTCGAGTTCCAGGAGCACGGTGAAAAATCCCTTGGTCCTCCACTGGTGGCGGCCAGTGGAACAGCCATAGAGAGCCGCCAGAGCCAGTTGTTGCACAGCCATTTGGGGATCCTAGTGGGAAAAGAGAGAGCAGAGTCCAGAATTTAACTCCACAGAGGTGTGAGGAGGGGGTCAGGCAACTGGTGGCAGCCAGTCGGGGGGGGGGCGAGGTATTGAAGACAAAAGTTAGTGGAGAGACATGAGGTAGAAAGGTGGGGGGTTGTACAGAACAAAAAAGGAAATGGGTAGCAGTGGAGTGCAGGAGGTAGAAATCTGATTGGGGGTGCAAGCCCACGGTCATTGAGCACAAAGGAGGGCATAGACAGACAGAAACAGAAGAGGGAGGAGGGAGGAGGGGAGAGTCAAGTGTTAGCCCTTTTAGGAATTTGTACTAGGAGTTTCACCTAATAGTACAGACTGGAAAAACAATTGCAAAAAATTCCCCTATGAACACAGTACCAGTAAATGCTGCTACACGCTAACACAGTTTGTGATTCCAGCTAGTCTAAAACAAAGCATTTCCAAAACACAGTTTAAGTAAGTAACACATTTACATCAAATCTAACAGTTAGCTACCCCAAATCCCAGAAATTTAAGCCCAAAGTCCTGGTAGAAGGGTGAGGAGCTAACAAATTCAGTGGAGACCCAGCGAGGTTTGGCCGGTGCTCCAGTCAGGGAAAGGCAGGGGCAGTGCAGACCAATCAGAGCTCGGTGAAGAAGTAGCCATGCCAATCAGCGCTGAAGCACTATGTTCTAATCCAAGCAGTCATACCTTGTTTTAGGAGCTGGGGTCAAGTTCCAGGAGCACAGTGAAAAATCCCTTGGTGCTCTGCTGGAGGTGGCCGGTGGTATGGCTGTAGAGAGCCTCCCACGGAGCTGGTTGTTGCACAGTCATTTGGGGATCCTTGTGTTAGGAGCCGGGGTCGAGTTCCAGGAGCATGGTGAAAAATCATTTGGTGCTCTGATGGTGGCGGCTGGTGGTACGGCTGTAGAGAGCCGCCCATGGAGCTGATTGTTGCACAGCCATTCAGAAGTCCAGAAGGGGAAGAATTGATTGTTCCACTACTTGTTTCCTAACTTATTGTAGGGGACAGTTCTTTATACGGTCAAGGGCGCCAAGCTTATTGAAGGACTTGGCTATGACCTGGGAGATGCACTTAGCCTAATCAGGGTGTTGAACTAGATGGAGACCCAGGTACTTGTAGGCAGTGACCGAGTTTAGACAGACCCCATCCAGGGAGTGTAAGGACAGTGAGGGTGAGGTGGAGCTGATCCATTGCTTGGAGCTGAACAACATGGCCTCTGTCTTTTTTTGATTCATGACAAGACGGTGGTCAATGAACTATTTTTTGATTGCTTTGGAGTCTTGTTGGGGGGCACCTCAACTGAGGTGACAGATGGACCTGATGTGTAAACAATGGTGTCACCTGCATACATGTCTATGTGAAGCATGCTGCTGACTGAGATGGATGGGGGAGGTCATTAATAAATATGGTGAAGAGCAGGAGACTCTGAGGGAGACAAGTAGGGTGAAGGAGGTGTTGGGGCCTAACCTGACAGATTGAGTGCAGTTGTCCAGGTAGGAATGGATCCAAGCCCAGGCTGTTGGGGTGACACCAGAGTCAGCTAGTTTGAGTAGGAGCCAAGGGTGGCCCACCCTTTGCAAGGTCCATAAATATGGCCCTTGTGCCCAGACTCTTGTCTGAGTTGGAATGTATATGATTGGTGACCCTAAGTAGGGAGGTGGAGGTTGAGTGTGTGACAGGTAGCTCCTGCCACTCTTGAGGACCGACCTTTTCTTAAATCTGTTGCAACAGTTCTTCTATTTCTTAACCTAATCTATTCTTTACAATTTCTAGTCCATAAGGTTGACTGACCATCTATGGGCACCCCTTCCCTTTCTTGACTATGCTATAGAGTCCTCTTTAATTTTCCTTTTCCCTCTCAGGTCCTCATATAGGGAGGTCATTGTTGTGACCTCTGAGCTGATGTAAAACAACAGGCTGTGTTTCTCATTGTTGGATTTAGTATGCAGTGGCACTATGTCATAAAATACTTTAATGTATATACCTTATGTGTATAAAACCTGTAAATGCTGAAAATACTATGGCACTAGGTGTTTTTAATAAAGTTAAAAAGTTACTGGGGGACTGTATGATAAACATTAAGTTAGTCATGCTATTTAAAATGCATGTCAATTGCTGTAAACTGAAC
The DNA here is from genome assembly GCA_016271365.2 of Neoceratodus forsteri. Taxonomy (NCBI): domain Eukaryota; kingdom Metazoa; phylum Chordata; order Ceratodontiformes; family Ceratodontidae; genus Neoceratodus; species Neoceratodus forsteri. The sequence continues at coordinate 63,395,592 of CM028135.1, forward strand.
AAGTCTGAAATTTCATGGTGATTTGCATATATCCCATGATGCTTTACATTATGGAAGTATATGTGATGTTGTGTTTCTTTGAAATTTAGCTTTTTGTCAATGCCTTTTGGGGTAACCCTTGTTTCAGCGCTTCTGCACTGAGGTTCTTTGTCTTTAGCTTGTTTTTTTTTATTTGTGCCCCCAGCACCCAAGCAAACAAGGCCCACATAGGGGAGGCTGAATCTCAATTGATAAGTTAGATCAGAGATCAGTTAATCAGTTGTGCTGGCTAAGTGTAGAGGATAGACTTGCATAGTCTGTTGCTACAAACTGATGTACTGAAGAAGTGATATGCCATTGCTGAAGGTTATCTCCTGCATTTTGAATAAACATCACGTAGAGATTGTGTGTTGAACCTGAAGTTCGGTGTCTGGTCCATCTGTTATCCCACAAACCCTCCACAGACTTGGTGTCAAAAGTGGGATAACTTGCTGGAAGAGTCTGGACTGGCCAAAGAGGGACATTTTCTGGTGGATATTGCCCAGATATCCCAGACAGACCGATGCATCAGGAGTTGCCAGAGGAGAACCCGGAGAAGAAAGTTTGTGGAGTCCTGACCAGAACCATGGCTGACAGAGGGAGAGAAGCTGCTGCCTGGACTGGACCTGGGAGCTCAGAGGAAGGCCAAGTCTGAAGACGATGAAGAGATGCAAAGGGATGAGGAACTACCGTGGGATCGAGGCAGACCGGAGGTGTGAAGACAACACACAGGAGGTGGAGACCCTGATGATGATGATCCACTGGATGAGTGGGCAATGGCTTGAGGCAGACTGACTATGCAGAGAGGTGGAACACTGGTGCCAGATGCTTGAGAGGTCCCTGCTGGAGAGTTTGGATAAAGAGTCAGAGGAGGATTTTTTGTGGGCTCAGTTTGAGGAGGACCCCCTGACTGAGCAGGATATTCCTTTGTTACCTTTGATCCCAGGATGTTACCTGTCAGAGGTCAGAGATGCAAGAATGGAACTTGAATGCAAGACCCCAGGTAAGACTGTGTCTAGTGATATTGTGCTGGGGTTGAAGACTCCAAGTAAGCAAGAAGAAGCCTATGAGGCTGAAGGGACTTTGTCTTGTATTGATGCAGCTAAATCTATTAACAGTATTGACTGGGGTATACTGCAGGCTAAAGATGCTAATATTGCCAAAATGTTATTATATGTTAAGATCAAGGAGGTGGTACATGTGTTTTATTTTATTTTTTTTATGAAAAACCTACAAAGGAGGAGGTCGGTGAAAATTTGATTGAAACCTGTATTGGGGTAACACCTAGAGTACCTACCCTCAGATGTCTGTATCAGTAGCAAGTGAAATGAATGACTCAAGAGACATAGTGGGTTTATGTAGAGGGGTTGAACCTAGGAATGGGCCCCTGCTTAAAACTGACATGTATGGTGGCGTTGGAGCAGGTAATTACTCACCCAGGAAAAATTATTTCTGTAGTACCAGACTTTACAGTCATCCACATTTTTGGTTATGAAACATGACGGACAACATGTAAATACTGATTTCATGTCTAGATATGGTGCAGGAATTGATGTCAGTGAAATATGATGTACTTTTCCTTAAAGGAGATAGTTCAGGGAAGGTACTGTTAGTCTCTGTTGAGAAATATGTTAATGCTTCAGGGTAAAGAATGATAATATCCACTATGTTTATGATAGAATGGTTATCATTAATAGGGACCCTGAGATAGATCTTCTGAAGATGGATGGGTGGAAGCTCTATCCCTTCCTGGGACAGGAAGGTGGTAAGCAGTCTGCAATAACTGCTTCCCTCTTAAGGTGGGGGATATGTGACAAGGAGCTCCTGCCTCTCTTGAGGACCAACCTTTTCTTAAATCCTTTGCAACAGTTCTTCTGTTTCTTAGCCTAATCTATTCTTTACAATTTCTAGTTCATAAGGTTAGCCACCTATGGGTACCCCCTTCCCTTTCTTGACTATGCTATAGTGTCCTCTTTAATTTTCCTTTTCCCTCTCAGGTCCTCATACAGGGAGGTTATTGTTGTGACCGCCGAGCTGATGTAAAACAACAAGCTGCGTTTCTCATTGTTGGATTTAGTATGCAGTGGCACTATGTCATAAAATACTTTAATGTATGTATCTTATGTGTATAAAGCCTGTAAATGTTGAAAATACTATGGCACTAGATGTTTTGATAAATGTAGAAAGTTACTAGGGGACAGTATGATAAAAATTAAGTTAGTTGTGCTATTTAAAATGCATGTAAATTGCTGTAAATGGAACAAGTCTGAAATGTCATGGTGATTTACATATATCCCATGATGCTTTGCATTATGGAAATATGTGTGATGTTGTGTTTCTTTGAGACTTGGCTTATTGGCAGTGCCCTTTGGGATAACCCTTGTTTCAGTGCTTCTGCACTGAGGTTATTTGTCTTTAGCTTGTTTTTCTTTTATTTGAGACCCCAGCATTCAAGCAAACAAGGCCTGCATAGAGGAAGCTGAATCTCAATTGATAAGTTAGATCAGAGATCAGTGAGTCAGTAGGTGCTGGCTTAGTGTAGAAGATAGACTTGCATATTCTGTTGCTACAAACTGATGTACTGAAGAAGGAATATGCCATTGCTGAAGGTTATCTCCTGCATTTTGAATAAACATCACTCAGAGATTGTGTGTTGAACCTGAAGTTTGGTGTCTGGTCCATCTGTTATCCCACAACCCCTCCACAGAGTGGTTAGGGCAGAAGCCAGACTGGAATAGTGTTAGGAAGTTGTATTCTGCATAATAGCTGGATAGCTGCCCACTGACAAACCTCTCAAGAGGTTTGTAGAGGATGGATAGCAGTGAGATTGGGTGATAGTTGGAGGGAGAGTCAGTTGGGCCACCTTTGTGGATCAATACAACCAGTGCATGCTTCCAGCTGCACGGGAATAATCTGAGGCAAACAGACTGACTGAAAATGTGGGCAACAGGGCAGCAATTACCGGAGCACCAATTTTGAGAAATTTGGGAAGGATGCCATCAGATCTGCAGCTGGATGCAGTATTTAGAGCCAATAGTTCCTTGCAAACTACGTAGATTTGAGGAAGGTTATCAAGAAAATGATGACGGTGCAGAATGAGGCAAATCTGGTACAACTTGACATCTAAGAGCCTCTCCAGTCAGGCTTTAGGCCTCAACAACACTAAGACTGCTCTTGTCAAGGTGTTCCATGATGTTCTTACTGTGAGAGATAGAGGACACTGGTATCTTGGGTCTTCTGGATCTCTCATCGATATTTGATATAGTGGAACTTGCAGTGCTTTTGGACTGCCTGAGGTGCTGTGTAGGACTCGAACACAGTTCTGAGCTGTTTTGAGTCCTACCTGGTTAGAAGGGTACAGCAGATGGCTGTAGGTTACTTCATCTCTAGGACTGTTGTGCAAAACTGTGGGGTGCCTCATGGCTTGATCCTGACTCCCATACTGTACACTGTACATGTATATGTTGCCATTGATCGAGATTATTAGGTGATACGTCACCGATGTTCACTGCTATTGAGAGGATACACAGCTATGCCATCTTGTGTGGGTCTTCTAGCAGTTCGCTGATCCTGGTACAAAGCTTTCAGGAGACAGAACATTTGGGGTTCCTTCACCAGTTCTGTGGAATTCTCTTCCCCTTAGGTGTTTTATTTTAATTTTTATTTTAGTCTTTGGTAACCGGGTAAGGCCCACTAGGCACAAGTGCCTGTTTTTAGGGGCGATCTAGTGTTCATTCCGCCCACACGATGGAGGCTTTAAGGGTGCCCTAAAAAATAATTTCTTTGAAATAGCCTACTGTTCTTAGCCAGGTATTCATAGTATTTATATTTATTGTGTTATTAACTTGATGTATATTGCATTTTATTATTGTTTGTCCCTGTATGGAATCCATAGCCTTTTGTGGAAAAGATGCCTAAGAAACAAAAGTTAGCTTGCCCAATATTGCTGAACCTGAACCATATGTGCCAGAAAAGAAAGGTGCCATCTGAGTTTCTGAAAGTTGGAGGTTCACAATGTGGAATGTGAAGAGGCCTCAGAACCAGGACTACTATTCCCTGGCTAGAAACATATCAGTCTTTAAAAGCAGGAGTACCAGATACAAGAAGAGTCATATGTCAAAGGCAACAATATTGTTTGGGGAAGTATCCTTGAGTCAAGAACAGATGCTATGGAGCCTGGTAAAGAAGCAACAGAGCAAAGAGAGTCTCCAGGAGGAGATTCATCGAAGCTGAGAGGAGTACCCCATGTGGTCAGAAGGAGGCACTCAAATGTCAGCTGGGTCTCTGTTAATGCTCAGAACTGTGAACTTGGAGATAATTTAAATGTCATCATAGCCACTGATTATCTGAGTGACCTTATGCAAGACACATGAGTGAACAGTGTTTAAGCCCTTCCAGATGTCAAGGTGGTTATAAGTGGATCCTGCAATGAACGTACGATGGTGCCCCTCAGTTGAGTTATCATTGATAGATTTAAGAAGTTATGTGACCATGCCTCAAAGGTTGAGTAGCCCTCATGTGAGTTGTTTCTTGGTCGTTTTTAAAGTGATATGGAAGTTCGACGGTCAGAGTTAAAATCTGGGTTTTCCTGCTTATAGTAGTTTGAGATGGTGGTAATAACCAGAAAGAAGGCCTGGCCCTCCTTAGCTTCTAGTTCAAAATGCTTTGTGCATGACTGTTTTGGAATTTACAGCAGTGCAGTGCCAAGGCTGAGTAATACAGATAGCAGTATTGCCAGAAAAGTTTAGAAACATAGACGATAATGGCAGAAAAAGAACTATGGTCCATCCAGGCTGCCCAAGTTCCATATTTAGCCTGGGACCTACTGTCCCTCCAGGATCCTAGCCCTCCCCATAATGCACAAAAAGCACCTTGCACACAGTTGCTGTGCCTTCACTCACTTTTCTTCTGTATATTTGAATTCACACAAGTAAAGCATATATTTTTGCAGCAAAAACTGTATCTGTGCAATTTACTTCAACTCATTACATCTTCATTGGAGGGTGAGCTACTCTCCTGGCTCTGGAGTTCATGGTGGTTTTTGTGTGTTTTAGATTCCTGGGTTCGCAACCCATACCTGTGCCCTGCCCCAACTTGGAAGCACGGCACTGAAGTTGGCTGTGTCCTAGCCCTACCCATCCTTCCACCCATTCTCCTCCCAGTTTCTGCTGCCCTGAGCCCCCACTATACCCTTCAGTCTGTCTCAACTGTGCTTGAAACCACTAACAGTTTTAGCACCCACCACTTTGACTGGAAGACTGTTCCATGGCTCCACAATCCTTTCTGTAAAATAATGCTTCCTTGTGTCCCTCCTGAATCTCCCTCCTGTCAGTTTCTGCTCATGTCCACTTGACTATGAACTGGTATTCGAGCTAAATAGTGCTCCACATTGATTATATCAAAATCATGAAACAATTCTGATTGATTAACAGCTGGCCTTAGTCATTACAGGCTCCCCTAGTGCTTGTCTTGGCACTGGAGTCTACAATGCTAGCTACCTGAGAAAGTGGAATGAATCATTGAGAAAGTAAAACAGTTTAGCAGACCACTGTGCCTAACCAGTAATAGGGCAGCCTGTGTCCCAATGGTTGGGGGGGAGAGAGTGGCCAGGGCAGGAGCAGCAGAAAGAATATGTAAACCTGTTTTTGAACAGATCACTAAATGTCTTTGTTCTGGGACCCAGCTGACGCAATATGTGCTTATCCAAAGCAGAATATACCTCATTGGAGGAAGAATTTGGGAGTTCTGACAGCAAAAATCATCATGTTTGGGTGAAAAACTTTCACTGAAGCCAAGTAGGACATACAGAGGCAGTTGGATGTCACACTATACTTGGGAGTGACTACCAGTTAGTCTGTTGGATTAAGGGTGAGCTAATGTGACAATTGGCAACTTTGGCTTGGTTTTGATTGGGATGCCCAGTCTTAGGTTTGGCTTCTAGACTTTGGCCAAAAAAAAAACCCTTGGGTCCTTGGTATTTGGGTCTAGCAGGCTACAAATAAGGGTAAAAGGCATTCATCACTGCCCCTCACTCTTATTTTGGGTGACTTTAACCACTGGGTCAATAATCAAACATCTCCTTTTGGAAATCAGTTCCTCCAAGTGATTTCTTCCCTGGGTTTCAAACAGGCAATTGCCACCAGTACTCCCCAGCACAGCCATGCCTTGGACCTGGTTTTCTCATTGGGTTTTGACATTAGCAACGTCAAGGTTGATCTAGTCATTTGGTTTGATCATCATGTCATGCAGTTCTTTTGCAGGGCTCCGTGATTATTCTCCCCTGTGGAGATGATCAGTTAGGGTTCTTAGAAATCTGGAGCCTGAGGGTCCCCTGGTGGCATTGGATATATCAGGCATGGAGACAGCCTATGCGATGGGAGCTGAGGCCACAGTGGAAGGTTACAATGTGGCTCTTGTTTTGGCTATTGACTCCCTAGCACCTCTCTGTGTCTGCCTTTTGATTTCCGGCCACAGGATCCTGTGACAGGGTGAGCCCCATCTGGGGTGGATGCCCATGTGTGGGGTGTCTGGGCCCCCCCATTCCTTTCACTCTTTGTTTCTGTGGGATGGTCGCTCGTGCTGGGAATGAAAATGAAATATGTTTGCTGTATGCTTGTCTATTTTAAGGTGTCACATTTAACAATTTAATGGAAAGAAAAATATATGATGAGTTCCAAGGGTTGGCAGGAGAAGGGAGAAGAGGCACGCACCCTCATTCTTCTGTTCTCCTTTCAAAACCCAGTGGAACCCTCATGGACTTACTATCTTGTTAAAAAACCCTTAACATAAAACCCCCTTAACCAAGAAAAGAGGAGCTGAGTCTAGGCTAGAAAAATGAACATATATGAGCATGTATGTCTTTACTGTTTGATGGGGAACTCCTGAGAATAGGAGGTTTATACTGGTTTTAGCAAAAAGGAATGGATCACCTGACAGTGATGTCATCCATGAAAGGTATAACAACCCACCACTTGAAGTAACAAGGATAGATAGGGGAATCAGCTGAATATTGACTACTAAGTGAGGAGGACCTCAGAAGTGTGTACTTGTTTCCATACTGTTCTATTTGCAAAGGCTAAAGCTAAGCCTCAGGAATTTTCAAAATTAGAAAGTTCGCTGGATACTGGACATTGAATAACCTTTTGCTTTCTGTATGTTTATTATTTTTAATTTTGTATTTTCTTATTTGAATAAAATAACAATGCATGTTTGTGTTTTTATGCACCTGACTTTTGGTTTGTTGTGTCTGTTTCATCCCACATCTTCACAGTGGTTACAGAAGTGGGATATCTGGTATGTCTAGACTGCCTGGGAGACGTTATCAGTGGGTATTGAACAAATACCCAGACCGATACAAAAAGATCAGGTTGCTGAGGCAAAAACATATCCATTGACAAGTGCCATGGCGGAGAAGACTGGAGAGAAACCCGGACCTGGGTTGGATCTTGGAGCCAGAAGAAAGGCGAATGACGAGCTGGAGAGCGAGACAGAGGGACAAATGGAGGCGAGAGCCCTGGAGGATCCCAGTGACCTCCTACAATGGCTTTGTATGAAGCAGCTGGAGATGGAGTGGGAATGAGTGGAGGATCGATGACACCAGGAAGAGGATTGACAATGGCAGGATGAGAAGTGGATGGATACCATGTGAGCAATCCAAATCATTAAACCAGGTCAGCCAGATCGAAATATGTGCAGAGACAATAAATTGACTAAATTGATGGAAGCTCAAACCCTTCCAGGATTCTGGTGGGGTGATTGCCAACAGTATGGACTCTTGCCGTCTTGTGCAGGGGTGTGTGTGACAAGGTGAGCCCTGTCTGGGGTGGATGCCCATGTGTGGGGTGCCTGGGCCCCCTACATTCCTTTCGTTCTTTGTTTCTTTGGGACAGTCACTTGCACTGGGAATGAAAATGAAATACGTTTGCTGTATGCTTGTCTATTTTAGGGTGTCACATTTAATGATTTAATGGAAAGAAAAAGAAAAAGATATGATGAGTTCCAAGTGTTGTCAGGAGAAGGGGAAAGAGGAGCACGCCCTCGTTCTCCCATCCCCCTTACAAACCCAGTGGAGCCCTCATGGACTTACTATCTTATTTAAACCTCCTTAACATAAAACCCCCATAACCAAGAAAAGGGGAGATGAGTCTAGGCTAGAAAAATTAATATGTATGAACATGTATGTCTTTACTGCTTGATGGGGAACTCCTGGATGGGGAACTCCTGAGAATTAGAGGTTTATACTGGTTTTAGCAAAAAGGGTGGATCACCTGACGGTGATGTCATCCATGAAAGGTATAAAAACCCACCACTTAGAGTAACAAGGATAGATAGGGGAATCAGTTGAATACTGACTACCGCGTGAGGAGGACCTCAGAAGTGTGTGCTTGTTTCCATACTGTTCTATTTGCAAAGGCTGAAGATAAGCCTCAGAAATTTTCAAAATTAGAAAGTTTGCTGGATACTGGACATTGAATAACATTTTGCTTTCTGTATGTTTCTTTTTTTATTTTCTGATCTGAATAAAATAACAATGCATGTTTGCATTTTTATGCACCTGACTTTTGGTTTGTTGTGTCTGTTTTATCCCACACCTTCACAGTCTCCATGATTTGATGGTGACCTGAGGAGGTTGAAGACAAAGAGGCAGAGGCTGGAGCATTGCTGGCAGAAGTCCCACTCAGTGGAGAACAGATTGGTGTTGAGATTTCATTACAATGAGTATCAGCAGGCAATCACTCTGAAAAAGTCAGTATTCCTGTCACTGGTGATTGCTGCTGGAAAGAACTGACTGGCTCAACTCTTCAACACTGTGGACAGATTGTTAAATCCTATATGTCTGCAGTCCTGTAGCGCGTTTTTCACAGACAAGTGTGATGAGTTTAATCAGTTCTTTTTGGACAAGGTGTCCCCTATCCTGGTTGAGATTTCCTCAAGTGACCTGTTATCGGCTGACAGTACCCAGTCTGTGATGGACAGGGGCACTTCATCTTTATGGGGGGAGTATAACCCAGTATTGGTGGAAGATTTTCTCCAGGTAGTTGCTGGAGTGTGCCCCACCTACTATATGTTGGACCTGGGTTGACCCAGCTTCCTTTAGAGTGCTGGGGATTGCTCATTAATTTTTGTGGAGATTGTTAGGTGTTCTCTTAGGGAGCAGATTTTTTCCTCCACTTTGAAAAGGGCTGTGGTGAAGCCCCTTCTTAAAAAAAAATTTCTGGACCTTGATGTTCTTTCAAATTACAGGCCTGTTTCAAACCTTCCCTTTTTGGGGAAGTTGATTGAGAAGGTGGTGGTGGTGCAGTCGAAACAGCATCTGGAGAAATTTGACATCAATGAGCCATTTCAGTCCATTTTCCGGCCTCACATAGTATGGAAACAGCTCTGATCAGGCTGCACCATGACCTCCTCCTAGCAAGGGAAAGTGAATGTTGTTCCACAATGGTTCTGCTTGACCTTTCTTAGACTTTCAACACGGTGGATCATGGGGTGCTGGTGACTCATCTGGGGCAATACATAGGACTCACAGGGATGGTACTATGGTGGTTCGCGTCCTTTTTATCCAGCAGGGTGCAGCAGGTGGCACTTAGCTATTTCATCTCAAGCAGTGCTACACTTTGTTGTGGCATGCCTCAGGGGTCCATGCTGGCTACTGTGTTGTTCACCGTGTATATGTTGCCATTGGGTGAGATCATTAGATGCTATGGCTTGGGTTTTCATTGCTGTGCTGACGATACCCATCTATATGTGTTTTGTGCTCTTGATGACAGGGCAGTTGTCTTGGAAATGAGTGAGTGCCTTATTCAGGACTGAATGGCAATCAGCTGCCTTAGACTGAAACCTCCAAAGACAGAGCTGCTTCTAGTGGAGCCAGGTCACTTTAGACCATCAGCAACGAGTAGTAGCACTATTCCACTTTCCTTAAATGGCGCTGCAGTTGAAGCTGTAGATAGGGTGAGGACTCTTGGGGTCACTGTGGACTTCAGGCTGACATTAGAACACCAGGTATCGGTTGTTGCCTGCAGTGGCTTTTTCCATCTTGGTAACATCTCCTGGATCAAGCCCTTCTGGAACTGACTGATCTGGCAACACTTGTGCATGCCCTAATCTTGTTGAGACTGGACTACTGTAATGCTCTGTACATTGAACTATTCACAAGGTTGTTGCGTCGCTTGTAGCTGGTGCAGAATGTGGCAGTCCGACTGGTGGCTGGGACTTCTTGGTTCGTGCATATCAGGCCGGTTCTCCGTGCTCTGCACTGGTTGTCTCTGTGGTGGCACATCAGCTTCAAGGTGTGCTTGATAACTTACAAGGCCCTGCATGGACTAGGACTGGTCTAACTGAAAGACCTCCTGACCCCATGCGCTCCTGGTCACCACCTTTAGGTCAGTGAATTCAGGTTCCTTGTCCATTCATAGAGTTCACTTCAAATCTTCTGGGGATAGGGCATTCAGGGTGGCTGCTCTGATCCTCTGAAATGCCCTTTCATTAGAGGTAAGAGGTGCTGCATCCCTGGCCTTGTTTAAGTCACACCCGATGGCACATCTGTTTGAAATGTGCTTTGAATCTAGTGCTGCTGTTTCAATTCTACAATTTTTTATTTATTATTTTAGTGCTGTTTTCTTTTTGTATCATGCTCTTTTGGTCCTACCCTGGCCCGAGCCACCACTCCGCCGGGCTGCATAAGGCCCTTAGTCCCTGATCCACCTCCGCTGCCTGCCTCCACTGGTCACGTCCCATGATCTGCACCTGGGGGATCCAGCACTTACCCTACCGGAAGGGCCCCTCTCCCCTGGCAGGGGTGAGTGGGAGGAGATTACTAGTATGGTGCCCTCAGAGCAGATGCGGGGATGAAGAAGGTGTGCGCTGGGGACCGCAGCATGGAGGGGATGGGCACCATCTTCCGGCGGGGCTGGATGGCCAATTTCCATCTTCGGTCCCCACCCTCTCATACTGGGTGTGCCGTAGCATACATCTTGGGAGGGGATGTCTGGCAGTGTGTGTACACCTACACTGTCAAGGATATCACACCAAGCCATCACCAGGAGCTGCTAGATGAGTCACAATGCACCCCCCAGAGGGAAGCATCAGAGGGATGCTCTGAACCCCCTCCTTGCCGGCAGCCACTCCTGATGCCCCGGGTTCAGGGCACGAACCCGGGTCGCCAGCGTTCCAGGCGAATACCAATCACACTGGCACCACTGTATTTGGACTCCAGCTGGTGACCGGGGGAGGGTGCCACAGTATCTCTGCCAACCACTAGGGTTGCACAAGATTAAAGCAAGATCTTGGTCAGCGGTATTTGCTCCATGCAATAGAACCCCGCACATGGCCCTTACATGGAGCAAATGCTTTGTGTATCGGACTGCACCAATATGCAGGTCCCCTTCCCTCATTTGCATTGCTGCCTCATCACACTTTGCCCCAGCACAAATCTGGTTTGGGTGCGCAGACAGGGCTTTTGTGAATATGAGCTTGGCGCAAATCCTGGTTTGCTCATGCAAAACCGGGTCTGCGCCAGGGCAAAGTTTTGTGAATGTGGCCCCATTTTCAATCAAGAAACTCAGTGTTATTGCACTAGATGCAAGGAAGCCCCTCCCCCCCCCACACACACATAAATAGCAAAAACAGCATCAGTGGCATATGGCAGACATTGCTGATGAACCATATATTGCTGTCTGCGGGGTTTCTTCAACTCTGGGCAACAGAGCTTTGGAGGTCTCCAGCAAGATAAGTCATGGAACCCTTACTGAAATCACTTTGGCCTTGTCTTTTACTCTACCCCATATGCACAACATTTTACTTTCAATACAGCTCCTTAGATATGTGTATTTGTAAGGAGGAGGCACTGCAGCAATGTTAGTCGATGGGACCCCTCTGCCTATCCAACTCATGTCTGTTCATTGGCTTCTGGTTAAGGGTCTCTGTCAACCTTTTTTGCATCATATTATTTCTAGCTGAAAAGCCACATTTTATGATTGCTTACCTTATCTAGAACTCATTGACGTTGCTGGTTGTTTTATCTGCTTCCTTTCGTAGTATAACAGAAATGCATGCTAATGTTGCAATTATACCCAACCTTGTTTTGTTTCAAATCCTTGGTCTACTCTTATTGCATATGCCCTGAACATATAGGAACACAGTCAAACAGTGTAGGCACTCATGATGCAATAGTTGCCGCTCCTGCCACTGTATCATCAGTGACTAGACTGTGTTGGGTGTGTTCCTAAACCTGGGAAAGGTGTAATGGCAGTTGATCAAGGACTGTAACAAGTATGTTTTTGTGTGATAACACCAGTATGGTAGGCAGTGTTATATTTTTTTACTTTTAAAAAGAGAAAAGAAAGCAGAATCAAACTGCCAGCTACATCAGCAATCTCTACAGAATGTGACCAATCATAACATGCATTTTGTAAACTAGAGACACTTGTAAACCTAAGGGGCGGAGTCCATTTAACTAAGGCATATCGTAGTGAGTAAGTTCAAGATGTAATGATGCCACAGCAGAAGGTACCACAAAGCCCAGTGATGCAATGTATTTGTTGTTTTGCTTTAAACATAATATTAATTAAAAAATATTTCACGTAAAGTGATATTCTGGCTCTGACTGGGGTGCCGCATGGGGTCCCCCAGCATCTGCAAGGTCTGCTGGTGTCTAAAACCAGCTAAGCGAGGCAGCCAGGAGGTAGCAGTACAGCGGTGAGGCCATATAACCTCCAGAGACAGGCAGTATCCATCCGGGAAAACATTTCTGTCTCTGCTGGCTTGTAGTAGAAGTCTGTGGCTTGGAATATCAGTTGCCTGTGTAAAGGGCACCCATTCTGTCTTGTATTGGTAAGGAGAGTATTGTTCCCTAGGTGACACCATCAGAATTTGGATGCTGCTTGTTGAGAGAGTCAGAGATGTGGTTTGGTTTCATTTATCATGGCTGACGTGGCATGGGAAGCCAGTTTTGTTGAAATGGTAGTAAAGCTGCAGAGATTATAGACAGGAAGTTCAAATGCTTGTGAATGCTGGAAGCTCTGAGTGCACTGCAAATATGGCGCCCAGAACTTGCAGCGTTCACCCGCCAGCAATCAGGATATTCTATCCCGTGCGCCATTCGCCACAAGTTAGACTGACTTTTTGTGTTCTAGCTTGTGGCAATCGAGGACCGTTTTTATGGCGCTTACGCCAGATATTTGGTGCAAGCTGCTGTAAATCGTGGAAACTGTCGCAACTGTGCCCAAGATTGTAAAATTGGGTGCAGTTACAGCAAAAGGGTTTGGTGTGCCACCAGAAGCTAAGTGTCGTGGCGCAGGGCTGGATGCAAGCCCTGCACCATGCTTTGAAAATCCTGCCCCATGTGACTGTGATGTTTCAATGATTTATAAAATGTAGACCACCCTGGTCCTCCACTTCTGTCTTGGGGTCCTGATGTTACAGCGAGGGGGGGAGGTGGGTACAGAACAGAAATCTTCCTGGCACTCTCAGATACTAGAGATAAAAGAAGGCCTTACCTGGCAGATGTCTTCACGAAACAGGCCTTCTCTTATCCAATGAGGCAGGTCTCACAGCCAGTGGCACCCTGCTGATCCCGATCTGGGGAGGGAAGACTGGTACTTTCCTCAAAAGCAAGAATAGAAGTTGTGCAGATGGGTAAATTCATTGCATAGACCACACAACACAGGCAAAACATTTCAAGAACCATAAAACTCTTTATTTTGGATGGGAAATGATTGCTTCCAAAAAATATGAAACAGGAGCAGCTCCTTTGGGCTGAGAGACTGGGAAATGAGCACAGACTGCATTCAGAGAGCACGAGGAAAACGGCCATAGCAACCAAAGATTTTCTTTAAGGCCTAGAGGAGGCTTAGGAGGCAGTATAGCGCAGTGGGTTAAGGCTCTGAGCTGCAGATCTAGATAACTGGGTTTGAATCCCACAGATGCCTAGGTGCATACTATGTGATCCTGAGCAAGTCACTTAACTTCCTTGTGCTCCCAGGTCGCATCTGGAAACAAGCTTTCAGCTTAGTGTGCTACTTAGGCAATAAGCCACGAGGGGGTGTGGGTTATCAGGGGATTTACCACGGCTGGAGTGGTTTGCCCATGAGGTGCAGCTGAGTGGGTAAATCCTCGCCAGCTGTAGTAAATCCCGATAACTCCCTTCAGTGGCTTACTGCGATCTCTAAGAGTTCATTTTTTTACTATACTAAAATACAACTTTTAAAGAGGTTGCTGTGTTTTTTATTTTTATTGCAGTTATTCCTGGGCTGCAGATGACCATTTGCTACATTATGACCATTATTTGCTCCTCAGCCAGTGATTATCAGAGGATTTACACCAGTGATAAACTGCCAGTCTGACCATTTCATTGGCTGTTCACTTATGTCCATGGTATAATCTGGTTAAACAATGTTCCCATTTCCCCTAGAAAATAGACCACTCTGGCTCCAAACTGAACTTTCCCTTTGGTAGAGAGTTTATCTACCACTGAACTTGCTTTTCTTTCCAAATGTACCTTTTGATCCTCCTAATGGGGGAGTGCCTTACTCCTCCCATGCCAGCCAAGCCAACATATGGAACCTGGGGTGAATGCAGCCTAAAGCCTCCGCGGCTGCTCCCTAGCCAGTTACCCACTCATTACTGAGCCACACGATGCAAAATTCCTACTTTTCCTCCAAGCCACCCAGAACTGAACCAGAGCCTGAGGCGACAGCTCCCTCCTTCCAAATACCATTTCCTGGAGCTCCGTCCCCCAACAGGTCTGACAGGCCTGCCCCAGACATAGGCACAGCAGGTCCCAAAGTGAGTCCCAGGATGCAGCTCCCCTTTTAGACCTTACCTTCCTGGCAGCATGCCAACCGGGAAAAAACTACTGAACTGCCATCTCCGGCAGGCCCTGCTGCAGTCCTGCCACCACTGCAACAGCCTCACTGCCAGGTTACCTCACACATGGATTGGGTGCTGGAACCTCTGTGCCATGGACTAAATTGTCATTTACATACTGTGTTATGATTTTAATTCCAAATACCTGCTCCATCCATAATGGCTGCAGAGCCACAGACGGTCATCTTGCGCACCCTGGGCAGCTTCCGCCACATAGGTTATGCTAATGAGGGCTACCAATAGTTGGTAGCCCTCATTAGCATAATTTGCATGGTGGAAGCTAGCGGAGTGTACGAGATGGCTGCCATTATGGACAGAGCAGGTGTTTGGAATTAAAATCGTAACGCAGCTGGTAAATGAAAAATGTAATTTGATGCTAAAAACCCTAATCAGGCATTTCTGCGGCAGCTGCTGCACATTCTGGTTGTGTAGTAGTTTCCTTTTAATTGATTAAGAAGAGAAACAAAAAGAGAATATTTTTGCTAAGCCAAAGATATTGTGGATTATTTTAAATTAAACTAAGCATTAACTAAGTATTAATAGATGATTTAAAAAGGAAAACTAAATGTGTTTAACTGCTCAGCACTGTATTTCCAAATTTTCAATTTTTTAAATAAAGTAGACAAAAAAAAACCCACTGGTCATTGTCTGGTAACTGCATATATTTTTTATTATGTAACAAAATGAACAGAAACAAATGTTTATGGAATAACCAGGTCTTATTATACCGCTATTTGGCTAGCAAAAAATTAAAGATACAACCTTTCTAGGCCTGTAGTACTGCCTCTTCTTTAGGTATGTGAAAGGTACATTTGCTGTAACCAGAAATCCCAGAATTCCCTGCAGCTGACATCAGAGCAGAGCTGCAGCAGTAGGAGTTTCAATAGTCTGCAGTGCATGTTAAGAGTTTTTATAAGCTCTAGGGCCTGATATTTAAAAAAAGCGCAAAGCAAAGGTTTGCACTGTGCTTTTGCAATAGCCCAAGAGTACGAGGATGCTGTATTCAGTCGGATATTGAACCGGCGCTATTCGACTGAATATAGGGCCACGTTGGCACAGTATTAAGGCAAGTAGCACTGCCCCGACACATGGATCTCTGCTATGCAAGGAATAGTGCCGTCAGAGTGGATAGTGCTGGGGCGCTATCTGCGATATTCAGAAGGTGCCATGCAAATGAGCCCAGTGGGCATGCAAGGCCATTTGCATGCTCCATTATGGACTCATTTACATGGTAGCAGAGGCAGTTTTTTGCAGTGCCACCCCTCCCCACTGTCCAGTCCCACGGATGTGTGGAAATCCCTAGGGTCTAGTGGTCTCCCCTCCCTCTGATCACCGTCTCTGTGGCCAACGTAGCAATCATGGATGCCTAGTGGTTCCCCCTCTCTCCCATCACTGTCCACGTGTCCAACGTAGTAATCTCTGGTGCCTAGTGGTCTCCCTTCCCTCTGATCACTGTTCCTGTGCCCAGTGTAGTAATCACTAGTGCCTGGAGGTCCCCCTCCCTCCAATCAACATCTCCGTGCCCAATGAGATACTCCCTAGTGCTTGGTGCCCCCCTCCACTGATTGTCAGTCACCTAAACATATAGGGATATCAGGTGCCCAGTGTCCAAACCCCTCTGCCAGTCCCCACTCATTAAGGGTACAGCATGTCTCTGGCATCCAATGGTCCTCCCAGGGTCACCAATCCCTGGCCCCATAACAGACACACCATCAAGCCCTGTGTTGATGGTGTAAGTACCGTAACCTGTAAGGTGCAGGTAAATACACATGGTAGTCCCTCGTGTGTCCTGTTCCCCTCCCAATTGCTGGTACCACCCATATCAAGGAAGCAATCCCTGGCATCAAGTGGCCCCTCCCCACCATGGCACCGCATCCCCCAACCCTCCCTTCCCCTTACCAGACACTTCAGTGCCATGGGAGTGCATACAGTGACTTGTGCAGCCCTCCACATACCATCTCGGCTGGCTGCTGTATGTCCAGCCAGGGAGCGCGCATCTATAGGACAGGATAATGTGTCCTGTCCTGTAAATAAGATGCATGCACCCTGCCTGGATGTACAGCGGCTGGCGAGGAGGTATGAGGAGGGCTGTGCTGGTCACTATTTGCACTCCCGTGGCACTGAAGAGTCTAGTAAGGGGATGGGGGAGTGGTTTAGTGGGTGTTCGGTGCCGTGGTGGTGGTGGGGCCATCTGATGCCAGGGATTGCTACATGGACATGGGTGGTACCAGCAATCGGGAGGGGAACAGGACACACCAAGGATGGCTGTATGTATTTCCTTGTACCTTTCAGGTTACTTAGGAGTTTTCTAGGGACAGCAGGGAACTATAGGAAATTTGTACCCAATTACAGTGCCCTGGCCGCTCCCCTGTCTGACCTGGTAAAGAAAAAGATGCCTAAGAAAATTACCTGGGAACCAGCATGTGAAAAAGCCTTTACCAGACTGAATGAGACATTGTGCAGTGCTCTTGTATTGACAAGTCCTGACTGTAGCAGTCCCTTTATAGTCCAGACTGACACCTCAGATGTGGGTATTGGGGCAAAACTGAGTCAGACATCCAACCAAGGGAAAGATCACCCTGTAGTGTACCTGAGTAAAAAGTTACTTCCCAGGGAGTAGGCGTACTCTACTGTGGAAAAAGAGTGCCTTGCCATAGTGTGGGCCCTAAAGAAGTTAGAGCCATACTTATATGGGCAGCATTTTGAGGTACAGACTGGTCACAACCCCCTGGTTTGGCTGACACAAATGGGAAAAACTAATGGTAGACTATTAAGATGGAGTCTTGCCTTGCAAGGGTATAACATGATATTACATAGGGCTGGAGCAACCAATCAGAATGCAAATGGCTTGTCGGGTCCATATGAGAAGTGAACTGACTTAGGGAGCTCATCTCATGCAGGGGATACAGCCCCCAAGTTCAGTCTACGTGGGGAGGATTGTACAGCCCCCAAGTTCAGTCTAGGTGGGGAGGATTGTGACGCTTGGCCAGCTGGTTATGATTATTGTATTATATTGGTATTATAAATAAATGGTCAGTGTATGAAATATCAGTCTGTGAGATATGGCCCTTTAAATTACAAAGTGTCAGCAGCTGAAAACCAGGATGCAATTAAACAGACCAGAAGGAAACAGTTAATTGGAACATCCTTCTAGAGAGACAGTTTATGGCCCTCATCACCTGCTGCTGCTTTTGAAGTTAGAACTTAAATTTGAATTTTATTACATCAGAAAGGACGTAATTTAGCTGATTCCTGTTGGCTATCTCACACCTGGGTGACGGACTGCAGGGTTGTAAACCTCAAAGGAACTGGTTGATCAAAGACTCATAATTTGGGAAATGAGTTTTTGCTGATGCTCACATTATTTAAAATACATCCTGGTAGGAAATCATGTTTGTAATTTTATATTCTAAAAGGAGGAGCTAGATGACTCACAGAAGGAGTGTGGAGACACAGAGTTTAAACTGATACTTGTGTCTGAAATGTACGTCATATCATCTTGGGACTCTAGAGAGACACAGCTCTCTGATCTAACTTTAAAACGCCCTTACAGAGGTAATACCTTAGATAGCAAAGATCTAAATGTATTGTGGTAGGAGTTTTATTCCATAAGTTTCCCATTTTATTTTGTAACTGTAAGCTCTTGATATTTGTACTGTATTTTATTGTACTTATTTTACAATTTTTTAGTAAACCACATTTTCTTAAGATACTACCTGGGTGTGTCTTCCAAGTTCTTTTTGCATGTGATGTATACGTCAGGGGGATCCTAGGGCAGGACTCCAGTACTTCCTTGCCATCCCAAGTGCACCTTAACAATGCTGTTATCACTGACAAGTGTGAAATCTTAGATGCATTCAATAATCATTTCAGTACGGCTGGCCTAGCTTTTGATTCCTCCCCAGCATATCTACTACGGTCACAACTTAAATTCCAGTCTATCGATGGTCAGAAGGCTGCCTCTTCATTCTCCTTCAAGCCCATTTTATTAAAACAAGTGGAAGACCTACTGCTACATCTAGACACCAAGAAAAGTGCAGGTGCAGACTCTCTGGACCCCTACTTCTTAAAAATTGCTCTACATGCCATTACAGTTCCCCTAACTCATCTTTTTAATCTGTCCTTATCCACTGGTTCTGTTCCTACGTTGTGGAAAACAGCACAAGTGTTTCCCCTCCTCAAATCAGGGGACCCCATGGATCTCAACAATTATAGACCTATATCCATCCTACCTGTGCTGTCTAAAATGTTAGAAAAACTGGTGAGTATCCAACTAAGAGACTACCTCGATGCTAATAACCTACTAACCCTGCTCAATCTGGGTTTAGGACCAGACACAGTACCATTTCTGCATTAGCAAAAGTAACAAATGATTGGCAAACTGAGTTAGACAAAAAAAACAGCATCTGTGCTGTATTTCTAGACCTAAGTAAAGCATTTGATACAGTGGATAATGAGCTGCTGATTTCCTCACTGCACTCCTTAGGCCTGGATTCAACCTCTCTTGGGTGGTACAGATGTTACCTCACTGATAGAATGCAGCAGGTGAAAAACGAAGGTGTCCTATCCTCCTCAAAACCACTTCTAAGGGGAGTACCGCAAGGATCCATCCTGGGCCCTATCCTCTTTGCTGTCTATATCAATAACATTGATTCCAACCTCACTGTTGCCAATGTCCACCTTTTTGCTGATGACACTGTCTTGTATGTCAGTAACCCCTCACCATCAAAGGCCTGTGAGTTATTACAATCAGAATTCTCCCTGCTGCAACATCAACTACTTGAAAAGAAACTACTATTAAATGCCAAGAAGACAAAGGCTATGTTCTTTTCCACCAATATATATTCTACCACTCTCTCATCAAACATTCTTCCCCAACTATCCACCATCCTTGGAGAAAAACTTGATTATGTGGATAAATTCAAATATCTAGGGGTATGGATTGATAATAGACTTGATTACACTCAACATGTTGAGGAGCTCCTGAAAAAACTCAGACAGAGGCTCGCCTATTCTTCAGAATCAAACATTATCTAACCAAAGAGTCTAAACAGAGACTAATACAGGCATCATTTCTATCTCTCATCGATTATGCAGATTTCTATATGGCCACTGTACTATGTCCTATTTAAGTAAATTGGATACCTTGTACCACAGAGCTCTAAGATTCATCATAGATCTTCCTTTCAACACTCATCACTGCTCTCTCTATAATGCTGTTGGCTGGACATCCTTACACCTTAGGAGGAATACAAATGCTGCACTATGGATTTACAAAGCTCTGTCAAACAAACTTCCATCTTATATTTCTGATTGCTTTACCCTGGCTACACCTAGATCATATGCCCTAAGAAGCAATAACCTTATCACCTTGAAGATACCTAAAGTCTGTACCCGGCATGGGAGATCTGCAATCAGCTACTTCTTAGCATCTACCTGGAATTCTCTGCAGAAGACCCTAAAGTTGAACACCTTCATCCCTATAGCATCCTTTAAAAGCTCTTCATAAGTCTCTTTCCTGAGATATGCAACTGCTTTCATAAAGCCCTAGTCCCTTCTTACCCTTTACCCCCCTTTTTCTTTCTATCACAGTTTATATACTTTTCTAAACTTAGCTACAATATACCCTAAAATCCATTGCCATTCCCTTTCTTTTTTTATCCCCCCATTTCTACTTGCTTAAGTATCTACCCAATTACAACACAACCTGACAAATTCCACAATCCCAATACCTTACAGTCATCTGGGTCAAACCTGTCTGAATTATTTTGTTTTGTGGTCCAAAATCATTAGCTACCTTGCTTGTATATACGTTTTTTTTATTACTGTAGCTGTTTATTTATATTTAAGTCTTTGTCTCTTTCTCTGTATTTGTTTATGTATGCTACTGTACCTTATTTTGATCTTGACCTATCAGGTCCATCTTGTAAATGAGCTTCCCTCAATGATGTCCGCCTGAATAAATAAAGATTTGATTGATTGATTGATTGATACGTGGTTAAGTCTGACAGTTGTTTGAAGGGCTTGATGGTGTTACTTAGCTTAGTAAAAGGCAAGAATATACCTAAGGTCTCTTATAGAGTTTTAAGGATTCATTTTGGATACCTGGTTAGGTGCCCTTAGGCGAAAGATATATTGCATCCCCCAAAGAGAATATTATCAGAGCCTGTACATTTGGGTACTCTAACATAAGGTTCACAGTTTGAATCCCCCCAGAACTTGAGACTAAAGGTGATTCAGAACCAAAAGCAGACAGGAGGGTTACCCTGTCTGTTACCTGTTCACACTATTGCACTCTGAGGTTGGCACTGTGAGAGCAGAGGGCCTGACCTGCGAAGTGCGTTTGGGACAAGTACCTCCCCCCACATTGTGTACTCTTCCCCTGGATTTTTGTTTCCCAGGTGCATTACTTTGCACTTTTTGCATTGAATCTAAGCTGCCATACATCTGACCATTCCTCCAACCTTGCCAAGTCCCTTCTCATCCTTTCCACCCCCCCAGTGTATCTACCCTGTTGCAGATCTTTGTGTCATCTGCAAAGGGGCATACTTTCCCTTCCAGTCCCTCTGCAATGTCGCCTGTATAGACATTAAAGAGGACCAGTCCCAGTACTGAACCCTGCGGTACCCCACTAGTAACTCCCCTTTCTTCGGAGTAGACTCCATTTACTATTACCCTCTGCATCCTGTTGTCCAGCCTGTGTTTTACCCAGGCTACAACCCTGGGACCCACTCCCAGGCTGGCTAACTTGTTTGTAAACCCCACCTCCTTCATTTTGCAACAACAGGCGGTATGCTGTTTGAATCTGACAGCAATACCAGGTGGGCTGGGTTCGGGGAGAAATAGATCACTCGGCACAAGGGCTAGGTTTGGCTACTCTGCACAGGGGCACCCAAGTAACTCCGAACACAGGAAGCAATAACTGTAATGTCCAATACCAGAAATGGGATTCTAAAGTGTGGCTTTTATTCACATCCAAACAGAATAAACAAAGCATAGATGGACCCCCACGGGGCTACACTCCTGGTAATGCAGATTAAAAGAATCAAGAACACTTCTTCTACACTTTATCCCTCAGGCTCTGAACCCACCGGGCACACAGCCTGGACTTGCACTCTGCTTTGGGTACACAGCCCGAACGTGTACACTGTTCTGGGTTTTTCCTGGCTTGGCTCCCTTGCCGGCCACTCGGACACCTTCCATATGTCATGGAAACATTTATTGGTGGCTCCCTAAACCACCTAAGAGCACCTCAGCTCTATCAGGGAATTTTCCTTTTAATCCCACATCTGGGTACTTCCCTCAGGCACTGGCCAAGTACCTGAGAGAAAGTAAAAGTGCCACAGAGCAAATCCGTAGAGGTGAATTTGGTTACTACTGATGGGGGGTCTCCCACCTCTTGCTCCCACAATTCATACCCGGCCATTTCTCTGGACAGTAAACACCTCATACTGTAAAGGTTGGCAATGTATATTATGGCTAAATATATGTCACATTTCCTCTACTTGTCTTGCTTTCCCTTTGTGCTGGACTTGAACATACTTTTAATTGGCATAGCCCATTGCTCTAGGCCCCTCACTGATTAAGCAGTCCAATTCCCACATTACAACTGTACTTGGCTGTCTTTTTCCTGACCCCACAGTAACAGTCCCTTTAGTTTCCTTCTGTTAAGGTGAAACACACATGGCCCTCTTTCAGAGCGAACTCACCCTTTGGTTGCAGGTGCCCTACAGGCAATTCCTCCACAGGAATTTCTCTCTCAGAGCTTCTGGTGCCACAGCACAACTTGAAATAGGCAGCTTCTTCCCTTAGCCGGAACCAGGAGGGTTGCCCCTGAAAAACAGGAAAACCTTTCCCCCCCATTCCCTCAGGGATGGGGCACTTGGACCAGTAACAGTGATCTCCACCACTTCAACAACCAGTTTCTGTGTTCCTCTTAGGGTGGAAACACACACACCTTCTTAACAGTAGTTCTAAAACAGAGTTTAAAGCTCTGAGAGCCTGCACACAGACAGCTGTACTACTGTCTCTCACCAAGACTGCACACAGACTGAATTCAAAATCCCCAACGTTCTATGCTAACCTCCAACTGCAACATTCCAGTGTGGCTTATGCAGCTGCAAAAGTTCTATGGTGGTGTCATCCCTCAGTCTCAGCTGAGACCAAGAACAGAGTGAGACAGTGTGAAATCCATTTAACTGGAGTTTCACAAGCTGCTTTTCCTGCCTACCACTAGGTCTTACTGGGATTCTAGTAACCCCGGGTAACAGGGGGGTTACATGTTTATTAATCTTTTGTGTGGGACTGTGTCAGATGCCTTGCTAAAGTCTAGGTAGGCCATGTCCACAGCCCCTCCCTGGTCTACTACTTTGGTCATCCAGTCAAAGAAATTGATTAGCTTAATCTGATGTGACCTTCCCACTGTGAATTGATGCTGCCTTGGGTCCTGTGCCCACTGGCCTCTAGGTACTCAACAATTCTTTCCTTCAGAAGTGATTCCATCATTTTCCCTACTGCCGAGGTCAAACTAACAGGTCTGTAGTTTCCTGCCTCTGTCTTGCTCCCACTTTTGTGAAGGAGAATCACATCTGCCCTCCTCCAGTCCTTAGGCACCACACCATCCTCCCATGATTTGTTAAAAAGGGTAGTCAGTGGTGTCACTAGTTTTCCCCATAGTTCTTTTAGAATTCTGGGGTGAATCCCATCAGGCCCCATTGCTTTGTCCACTTTCAGTTTTAGGAGTTCTTTCAGGACCCTTTCTTCTGTGAATGAACTGGTATCGACCCCCGTATCCAGAGTGCTTCTATTGTTTGGTTTAGGTACCTCCCCCTCCTCTTCTTTTGTGAATACTAAGCAGTAGTATTCGTTCAGTATCCCTGTTTTTTCACTGTCACCCTCTGCCCACCCCCTCTTCTCTTTATTAAGCCTCACTATCCCTCCCTTGGTCTTTCTTCGCTCCCTAATGTACCTATAAAAGGTTTTATCCCCCTTCTTAACTGAGTTGGCTATCTTTTCATCAGTTTGGGCCTTTGTTATTCTGACTGCCTTCTCTGCTTCCTTCTGCTTTAACCAGTACAGTTCTCTGTCCTACTCCATCTGTGTTTCCTTATACTTCCTAACCTTCCCCACCACCTCTTTTGAGAATAAGTGTTTTTTTTTTCCTTTGTTTTGTTTTGTTGATTTGCTTCACACAAAGGCTTGTTGCCTTTGTGATGGCTGTTTTGATTTTCCCCATAGTTCCTCCACCACTCCTTCTAGCCCATTTGCTAGTGCTTTTCTGAGGCACTCTCCCATTTTCCCAAAGTCAACCCTCCTAAAGTGCAATACTCTTGCTTTTGTATGGCTTGACTCTACGGCTGTGTTTATCATGAACCACACTGTTTGGTGGGCACTTGTTCCCAGATGGCTATTCACTTCCAAATCCGAGATCCCCTCTCTGTCCCTGTTTGAGAGCATCAGGTCCAAAATTGCTCCCTCCCAAGTGGGTTCCAACACTAGCTATCTGTGGCATGCCCCCTGTGGGGCATTGAAAATGACCCTGCTCTTGGATGTGGCTGCAGCAAAGGTGCACCACTGTCCCTCTGAAAAGTGTAATTGAGAATATTCTTGCATCTGTGACCTTAGGCTAATGCAACACTGCTTTGAGTAAACATTCAAACCCTGAGGAACACCAGATCATGCAATTTAAGCCTAAACAAAGTTTTCTGTCATAAATTTTCATCCTTTTTAAAAAGGATATTTTTTCATAACAAATGCACATTAATTTGTGTTGACAATTCCGGCCTTTGGCCAGTATTGTCAATATGTTTTCTACCAAGCTGTCCCTGCTTTTCAGTGGAGCTCCCCACCTTTATCCCTTCCCATGCAAAGTAGCCCCAGGCACCCAGTGTCACCCCCTCTCTTGCACTATCCCAAACCAAGCAGGTTCTGGCATCCAGTGGCAGCTCATCTTTTATCCTGTCCTGTTAAACGCACTACTGGCATCCAGTGACACCCTCTTCCAGCTCCAATTCAAGCAGTCACTGCCATCCAGTAGCACACCTTCTCTCACTGTGCCCCATGTCAAGCAGTCCCTACTATCTAGTGGCACCTCATTCCTCACCCTGTCCCAAGCCAGTCACGGGTGACACCCCCACCCTCACACAGCCCCATGCCAAACAGTCCCTGGTGTCCAGTGGCACCCCCTCCCTCACCTTACCTCAAGCCAAGCAGTCCTTGGTGTCCAGTGGCCCCCCTTCCTCACCCTACCCCCTGCCAAACAGTCTCTGGCATGCAGTGGCACCCCCTCCCACATCTTTCCTCATTCTAAGCAATTCCTAGCCTCCAGTGGTACTCTCTCACCTTTCCCCATTCCAAGTAGTCCCTTATGTCCAGTGGCACCTACTTTCTCACCTTTGTCCATTTCAAATAGTCCAAGGCATTCAGTAGTACGCACTCCCTCACCCTCCCATAATATAAGCAGTTTCATGTGTCCAGTGGTACCTTCCCCCTCACCCTGCCCCAAATGAAGGACAAGTACATCACTGGAGCATTGCTGCCTGGTGGCTGCACTTAATGGAGAGGGGCTGGGGACTTGAGATTGGGACTGAAGCATACCACTGAAGATTGGCTCCAAGGGGCTGCGCTGAGTCACTAGGTGAGGGCATTGAAAAAGTAAAGAGGTGGTTGCCTACACCGGGGATGGACTCTTGGTGTCGCACAGATAAACAATAAGCTATTAATATCAGGAATGGTCTCCCACTATTGGCGTGAATAGGACAGCTATGCTGTTGCGTGCATAAAAGAGTAATTGCATACAGCAACAGTACAGTTGTGAAATAAGGCAACCACATTCTTGTATAGTAAGACAGCATTGTTATAAAATACAAAAGCAATTCCAGCCCACTGGTGCAGCAGTAGTGTTACTCCCTGTGGCCCCGCCCACCTGGGTTCAGAAGTGAACTCAAGATGTTGGATGGTCAGCCAGGGGGAGGAGGACTGAGCATCTGTGGGACTGCTCTCCTCCTCTGGGAGTGGGGGGACGTGGAGCCCCGCGTGCACCTGACTCCTAGCAGAGACTAGGGAAAAGGTAGTCTGGGGATGCCAGAAGTGCACAGAGGTACTGTGGCCACCTGTGCAGAAGCGTGCGATGTGTGTCATGAAGGCACTGCATGTTCACACCTCCTGGGGAGAAACGGTGAAAATCTCCCGGCCAGTAGAGTGACACCAATCATCCACAGGTCCTGCACCTGTCTATCCAGGCCCTGTCCAGTGCACCAGATCCTGTTTGACGGCAGGGCTTGGGGAACCTTGCCAACCCCACCCGGGGGGGGGGGCAAGCCCTAAGGGAAGACCTGGATAGGAATGTGCTGGAGAACGGCGGGTGACAGGGCTGGGCTGATGGGTAGAAGGGGGACGGTTGGAAAGGGTCAGAAGCAGAATAAAAAAAATATGACACTGGTCAGCCACAGACCCTGCACTGGTCTACCCAGGCCCTGTGCAGTGCACCACATCCTGTTCTGCAGCAGGGGCTGGGGAACTCTGCCAACCCCAACGGGTTGGTGGACAAGTCCTGGGGGAAGATGTTTATTTATTGTGTTTTCATTGCCCGGGAAAGGAGGACTAGGCTTGTCTTCCTATTTTCAGCCTCGTCTCGGGAGTGGGTTGGAAACAGATGGAAACCAAGTGAAATTGAACCCGATTAAGCTGTTGGTGGTATTTCTTTTAAGTGAAGAGGAAAATTTGGCCAGGACACTGGGGAAATTCCCTTACTCTTTTCCAAAAGTGCCGTGGGCTCTTTAACGTCCAACTGAACAACCACCAGAACAGGCAGACAGGACCTCAAATTAAAAGACAGGTGTCTTACTGTATATTGACATGTTATGGTCTTTTGAACTGCTCCTTTTTCCCAAACTTCTTACTGTGAGTTTCTCCTACACTGGTATCAAACACTGCAAAAATGTGGAACCTGAGAAGGGCATGCAGCTCAAAGAACTCGCAAAGAGCTTTATTTATACTGCCTTTCACATCTGCTAAGAGACTGCTGCGGCTACAAACTGCAGCAGCACCATTAATGAGATGACTTGGTGTAAAACCCTGAAAGCGGTTCTCTTTCATTTCCACTGATGGAGTTGTTTTTACCTTTTTAGCTGAGAATCCAGTTCACCTTTTTCCTGTCTGTTGTTCTCAGGTCAGCAGAAACGGATCACACCACTAACACCACAGGGCATTTGTCACTATTCGCTATTTCTGTTGTGAACTTCCTGGCTGCTGTACTTATATGATTCCAATCTTTCTTTATAAGCTTGAAGTGACTTACCAAAAAAAATTAGGGTCTGAAAAAGTGAAACTGTTTCAGGAGGTCTTTGTCTTGACCGTTTACCAGAGTAGGGCCTGGTCCCTGCTTCTGTCTTGCTGATTAAGCTAATGTACTAGATTTTTTTTTTTTTTTTTTTTTGCTTTTGGATAAGGTTACAATGGCTAACGTTTCAGTTATGTTTCATGTGGTGGACATGCTAACCTAGTAATATTCTTATCCAGGGTGAGTAACACCTTTGCAAAACAGACATTTCTGTTTTTCACTAAAAGCACAATTCTGAATGTAAACTGTAACTGAGAAATGTACATAAGTAAAAAAAAGAGCAATGTTTTGATACATGATCACAGCCATCAATGTGTGTCATCAGACTTAATGGATCTTTAGTCTCCTTCTGCCATCAACTTTCTATGTTTCTATTTAGGTAATGCAGCTGACATCTCTGATCGCTGTAGTCCCTATTAGTACTGATGCTGCCGTCCATTTCATGGCCGAGAAAGGGACTCTCATGATTCAGTCATGCAAAATTTGGGGAGCAGAGGTCATGGAGAATTTTTCAGCCTCTCTGAGACCTGGTGAAATGACACTAAGATTGCACTTACATGTGCTTTTGTCTCCACTTTTCTTTTGTTAGGAATAAATTCAGTACAGTAGTTGCAGAAAAAAGTTTTGCTTTGGCTGTTTTTAGGTGAATTTGTACTTTCCCTCATTTAATGTTGGAATGCATACAATAGGACAGGGTTGGCTAATGTCCAGGAGAAGGTGGTTATGCTTCATTCTAAACCTGAGTATTATTTCCGGAACTGTGCGCTTTTAATTTAAAAATATCTTCAGTGTAAATGTCAGATGGCCATTCACGAAGTACAATATTTTGTTAAATAAGAAAAAAAAATCTGAGTTAGGTACAAGTCCTTGTGTTCTTGCTGAAAGAAATACTTTCTCCTGCTGAGTACTGTGAACATTTTCCAGTGTAAGGTGAACCATTGCCTCCGTATTCACTGACCCCTATGCCTGTCTAGGTACATTCTTTTTGGCAATTAATATATGCAAAGGTAGCTGCAAGAGTTTCCTGGTTCGCTCAGAGTGCATTGTTCCGGCAGTGCCTGAGACTTGTGGGCTGTTCTGGAAGGTGCAGCAAAATGCAGATTTCGGAAGATGAATGTTGAACTGACTCTAAGGTAACGTCTCAGTAACGAGCTTTGAACTTATTTGGATAACACCTGTCTTATAATTTCTGATATTTTTCTCAGTGCAGACAGATCCCTGTTGTATATCTAGGCAATTAGCTGTGTGACCTACAGAATAAATATTGTCTTTGAATGTTGATTCATGTGGGCTTTTTGACTGAAGTGTGTCTGAACCACCTTTGCTAGGTGATTCCATGGGTGGGGGTGGGGTTCTGGGAATCCTGGGAGAGTGCATTCCTGTTGGTAAACATCAGTTAAACTGTAACCCTACAATAACAGCTCTAACAGAAGTAATGCAGTTCTCTCTGTATTATAAATTAATTGCAAAAAACTGCATTAATGCAGACATCAGGGTTGAAGAACGCAAAGCGCACAAAGTAGGGAGATGAAAAAAACATTAGGGTTTTGGGTCTCTGGAGCATTGGAGAATCAGTGGTGGGGTCTTCTTTGGGGTTGTCAACCTTAATGCCCACCCCCTCCCTCCAGTGCATAGCCTTCTGTCTGAAGTGCAAGGTAGAGCTCCAAGCCTGTCCCTCATAGTGACACACTCTTCAAAGGTAGAAAAGTATGTCTCCCCACATTTTGCCAACAGAATCTCTCTTTGCTTTCTTCACGCAGGGTGAAAAGAGATCACATTTGGCCTCATTTTCTTAGGGGAGGGGGTGGCCATTAGGGTTGTCAACCCCAAGGAAGACCCAACTACTGATTCCCCAATACTCCAGAGACCCAAAACTCTAATATTTTTTCATTTTCTTACTTTGTGTGCTGTGTGTTCTTCAACACTAATGTCTGCATTAACGTTGTTTTTTGCAATGACTTTCCCTTTTTTTCTGATAGTGGAATTGTATCCTCATTTGCGCAGGTCCCTTTGGGATCTTTGTAAAATGAAATAAATACAATATTGGAGAGAGTAATGACCCAGTATATGAGCCCATGAGGCCTCGACACACATGTTGATACCTTGTGAGAGATGGCTCCCTGGCCCACCACACAGTATTGTGTCAGGGCCAAAATACTGCTCTGTCCATACACAGCATTGGCCCATTAAACTAGCTCACTTAGTTCACACCCGAACTCAAGTCACTTACACAGGAAGGCAACGTGATCCCCCTTGGGCCAACAGATATCCCTGCAAACAACATTACTTTTTTTTGTGACATTCTGATCCGAAAAATTTCAACAGTGTCTTTTTATGACCTATCCTTATAAACATGACAGGTGTCACTTAATATTGTACTGGACAAAATGTAATTTTGTGCCAGTAGTACAAAATTACATGTTGGCCAGGATTTGAAAACCAGCAGCTATCACATTCGTGATATGGTGTGACAAAATGGCTATGCTAAAAAATTGGGATTTAAATATTGAAAATTACCAAAGGTATGTGTGTGCATAGAAAAATTACAACATACCTCAATAACTTTGTTGTTTATTTTGACCCCAAACTTTTAGCATAATCTTCCTTTGATCCCATTTCATGAACCTAGTTGATGAAAATGTTCAAATCCCCCTCAAAACATCATTTTATACCACAGGTGCGAAAACATGTTTCAACCAGGATGTGAAAAATGAGAGCTGTAATGTTCACGAGGTGGTGAGAAAAAATGGCTATGTTGAAAATTTGTGGTTCTTTTACAAAGGTTCCACATTATATAGACAATTACAGTTTTACAAAGTAGAGGACGGCAAGTTACACAGAAGATTATACAAACAGTTGCATTTGACAGTGCATTGTGTCAGGGTATCAAAATTCAGGGTAAGTACATACAAGAGTGGGTACAAGGTTAATAGCAGCCAGAGAGGTACTGTGCAGAGAAAGGGTGGGGAAGGCTGGGGGGAAGAGATGATGGGTTAGAGAGTAGGTTAGAGGGTGGGAGATGGGAGAAGAGGTAGGGGAAAGGGTATTGTGGAGGGAGGGTAGGAATGGATTTCAGATGGGCAAGTGGTAGAAGTAGGGAAGTGGTGCAAGGGAGCAGCCAGAGAGGCATTGTCTAGAGAAGGACGGGGAAGGCATCGGGGGATGAGAGGTAGTAAGTTTGTAAGTTGGTTAGATGGTGAGGGGGGAGAAATTGAGTGGTAGAAGTAGGGAAGGGGTGTAAGCTATGGAAGGGATAGGAGTAACAGAGAGGGCAACCTAAAGAGGGTGAGAAGACAAGTAGCGCTAAGAGCAGGGGGCAAGTTAGTTGGTGCAATCACACCTGCTAAGGGCGGTAAGGTGATTATGGAGATAAAGCTTAAAAGGGCCAAGGTTTGAAAGGTCACACATGTCAGGAGGGAGGCTGTTTAGCCAGTGTGGTGCCCTGAAACTGAAGGCCCTCTGAGTCAGGGAAGTACGGCAGTAACAGACTTGAAAGGTCTGGGCAGTCATGCCATGAGTGTGGTGGATTTGATACATGGGTGAGGAGCTTTTTGAAGGGAGATGGGGTGAGGCCAAGATTGATTTTCTTCGAAAACAGGCATGTCTGGTACATTACTCTGCCCCTGAGGTTTAGCCATCCAGTATGAGCATACAGGTCGCAAGTATGTGTAAGTCTACAGAAGTAGGAGGCTGGTCTGCATATTTTGTTAAGGGCAGTGAGGATACTTTTGAGGGTGTTGCCCGTAGCTGCCCATAGATAATTAGACCATAGTCTATAACAAAGAGTAGGAAGCTAGTGTTAGGCAGTTGGAGAGAATTGGGGGTGAGACAGCGTCTGTGTCTGTATAGGAGCCCCAGCCTGGTGTTTACTGCCTTAGCTACCTGATCAACATGGATTGAAAATGACATGGTAGAGTCAAAAAAATGTTGTAGGTGCCGGATTGGTCCTTTTAAAAAACAGATCCAGAAACAAATGATTTGATACCTTTTATTGGACCAACATGGATGTTACAGAAAAGAACAAAGTGCTTTAGCTTTCGAACCAACCAGGTCCTTCTTCAGAAGCTTTGTGGCAGTTTTTTCAAATATCCCATACTATTAACACCAGATTATATAGAAAAAGCAGAAATAATTCTCATTGGTTTAATATATACATTTAAAACATAATAGAAGATTACGTCAGAGAAGCTAATTAACACCAGTATGCCTTAAACTGAGGAGCCTCAGAAGGGCAAAGGTTATCAAGAATTCTCTACAGCCAGAGAGTTCTTGTCACATAAATTTTAAAATGTCTCAGTATGCCAAGAAAGCATTCTAGTGATAAAAAAGCCTTGAGTGGCATTCTCCTAATACATGTAAGATGAGCTTACAACTTACATTCCAATTGTCCTGGTATATTAAAGGACAGATAATGAGAGACAAAATCCTGAAATTAGGTATAACTGCAAGTTGAAATCAAGCCTCAAATTAACCTACACATATAAACATGATGCATGAAAGTATCACTTGTAAGTGTAAGTGCAAAAAAAAAAAAAAACTTGTCAAGGACCCCTAAGAAAACGAGACCATGAGCCTGATAAATGCAGATTTCAACACAGAGTCTGTGTATAACAAAAATGCACAGAATCAGTAAGCAATCTAAATGAAAACCCAAAGGAATTGCACCTTTAATGACCCCCAAGTAAATGAGATATGCATCTTAATATGAGCAGTTGAAAATGTGACAGTGTGAAATCCACCCACTGACAACTAATAGAAGGAAATAAATGCACACTATATGTGAAAACTAAGTGTTCTAGCCACATAACAACTGCCCCATGCCACGCCCACCCACACATATGTGGTACATACACCATACCACACCCCATACACACACACACACACACACTGCACACCCCACATACAACCACAACACACAAATAAATATACAAATACATTCTGCACACACCACACCACACCACGCACAACAAACAAAACACATATACCCATACCATTAACACATAAAACACAACACACACTAAACACACATACATACATCAGTATACACACACACACACACTCAAACGCACTCACCACAGTGTTAAGGTGAAAAGTCAACAATGTAGATAACCATAAACTTACAAAATCAAAGGCCGCTGAAGAACTAAACTGTTTGTGTCCATCTTTTAAAGTAAAGGTCTGTGTAAGTTTAAGTGAATAATGTGTCATGTACCCAACATCAATGTTCAATCCATCCGCCACCATATTGAGAAGTAAAATAAGTCTAATTTCAGAAGCCCGTCTCTGTTGCGCATCATTGAAATGTCCTTTTAAGACCATCACAGACATATCTGAGATTGAGTGGTCATCCTGGGAGAAGTGCCGGGCTACTGGTTTCAATCATCTTGTGATTAATAGAATGTCTGTGTGAATTCATTCTAGTGCTGGAGTTGTTGGCTTGTCTC
This sequence comes from Neoceratodus forsteri, assembly GCA_016271365.2. NCBI lineage: Eukaryota > Metazoa > Chordata > Ceratodontiformes > Ceratodontidae > Neoceratodus > Neoceratodus forsteri. Next base: position 63,428,259 of record CM028135.1, read on the forward strand.
CCCACATAACCTGTGCGAGGACATTTCTTGCATTGGATAAAATAGACCACATTACTTGATGTACATGTATAATTCCCTGTATCCTGAATAGTCTGTTTTGTGATGTAACCACACAGTCTGAAGTGGAAATGAGGTTACATGTCTTACATGTATGCGTTGATGACAGGGTCGTGTACCATATGATGTCATGGTATTCTGTTCCGTTCAAGTTGACTCCTAATAATCAGGTTGGCTAAATTAGGTGGTTGTTTAAAAGATAGTAGTGGTAGTTCTTGAAAAATACAGTTAAGGGTTTCATCCTCACTAATTATTGGATGGAGATCCTTAGTAATCTTACATGTAGGAGTTCAAGGTCAGATGGTAGTGACTACTAAGGGTATTCTGTTGGTAGTCATCCGTTCCTTATATTGCAGTAGCTGTTCTCTTGGGACCTGTGTTGCACGTTCCACTGCTCTGTCAATTTCCCTGGATGAGTGTCCCTGCTCAATAAAGGTGTTTTCAACATCGCCAGATGTGTGTCTCTGTCTTCCTCATTTGAACAGAGGCGATACGTGCTTGACTATATATAACAGATTTCTTTGTGTGGCTCGGTGATTACTTTTCTTGTGTAAGTATCTCTGTCTGTCTGTTGGTTTCCTGTAAAGACAGGTATGTAGGGTACCATCCTTAATAGTGACAGTGGTATCCAGAAAATGTACACTTGTGGCAGAATATTCTAGGAAAGCTTTATAGTTGGGTGGAGGTTATTAAGTTCTTGGTGAAAATCTTTAAGTGTGTCAGTGCCCTCTGTCCAAATTATAAACAAATCATCAATGTAACGGAAATAAGCGAGTGGTTTATGTGTACAGTGCCTTAGAAAATCCTCCTCCAAATTCGCCATAAAAAGATTAGCATACTGAGGAGCCATCCTGGTTCCCATTGCGGTTCCCATAGTTTGAACATAATGTTTACCATTAAAGCTGAAGTTGTTATGTGTCAAAATGAATTCAGTGAGTTTACCCACAACTCCAGGGTCAATGTTGGGGTCCAATTCTTTGTCATGCAGGTATTTGAGGCAGGCTGAAATGCCATCTGTGTGTGGAATATTAGTGTAGAGGGAGGTTACATCCATCGTGGCTAAAGGGTATCAGGTGGTAAGTCCTTAAAACCAGAAAGTTTATGTAGGAAGTGAGTAGTGTCCTTGATGTAACTATCCCTTTGTATAACCAGTGGTTTGAAAATAGCTTCTACAAACCCTGATATCCCTCTGTCAGGTGCCAGTACCAGAGACTATGGGTCTACCAGGATTACCAGGCTTATGTATTTTAGGAAGCATATAGAATGTCCCTGGCTTAGGTTCACTGGGGACGAGGTCCTTTAGTTTGTCTTGGACATGCTCTGGAAATGTTTTAATTAACTTCTGTAGTTCTGTTTTATATTCTGTAGTTGGGTCACTTCCCAGTACTTTGTAGTAAGTAAGGTCACTTAGCTGCCGGTTGGCTTCCGTAATGTAATCTTCCCGATTCAATATCACCACTGCCGAGCCTTTATCAGCTTTTTTTATGACAATGTTATGGTTTGATTTTAGTGTTTGTATAGCCCTCCGTTCCAATGGAGAGAGGTTGTAGCGGGCCTGTTTCTGCCTATTAAGAATCTCACCAGTAACTCTCTGGCGAAAGCAATTAATGTATTTGTCCAGTTTCTTGTTACGGCCACTTGATGGGGTAAACTCATATGGTTTCTTTTTCTTATCCATAGTAGTTTTACTGTTTGTGATTTCTTCCCTGTCTGTGATGTCTTCTCTGCCATGAAAAAATTTCCTGAGTCTCAATCTGCGGAAGTATTCCTCCATTTCACCACAAAACTGTATTCTGTCCAGTGGTTTAGTTGGGCAGAAATTGAGGCCTTTAGAAAGTACATTTAATTCCCCAGTAGTCAGTGTGTGGGTGGACAAATTAACAACTGAAAGGTGCCCATCTGTGTGGCTTAGTTGTTTAGTCACTCTGTTCTGTTCTTCATGGTTGTTAGGAAGTATGGTAAGTTGAAGGGCATTTAACTTCCTGTTTTTAATGAGCATGGCTTTTCTTAAGGTTCTTTGGTAGTTCATGTCTATCTCATGCAAGATGTCCGTAATAGGCTCACCAGACATCCTCTCCAGTGTGGTAGCTATTTCATTAAACTGTTTCTTCAAAAATGCTTTTTTGGCATATGAGCTGTGGATTCTGTGATTTCTCAATTTCTCAGAGGTCCTATGACAAAGTTGTTCAGCATATGTAGAATTATCTGTGTTTCTCAGTGGATTCCAAATAGTTAGACCATTAGGATAATGTTATTCCTTTTGCACTGGGAAAAAGTAGATGTCACTGTCTAGCTGTGCTAGTTTCTTCCTGATGTTATGCAACTGCCATGTCCTGCGGCGAATTTCGGTATCTTCCATGATGCAAAAAAATGTTGTAGGTACCGTATTGGTCCTTTTAAAAACAGATCCAGAAACAAATGATTTGATACCTTTTATTGGACCAACATGGATGTTACAGAAAAGAACAAAGTGCTTTAGCTTTCGAACCAACCAGGTCCTTCTTCAGAAGCTTTGTGGCAGTTTTTTCAAATATCCCATACTATTAACACCAGATTATATAGAAAAAGCAGAAATAATTCTCATTGGTTTAACATATACATTTAAAACATAATAGAAGATTACATCAGAGAAGCTAATTAACACCAGTATGCCTTAAACTGTCATCAACGCACATGTAAGACATGTAACCTCATTTCCACTTCAGACTGTGTGGTTACATCACAAAACAGACTATTCAGGATACAGGGGAATTATACATGTACATCAAGTAATGTGGTCTATTTTATCCAATGCAAGAAATGTCCTCGCACAGGTTATGTGGGGGAGACAAGCCAACAACTCCACACTAGAATGAATTCACACAGACATTCTATTAATCACAAGATGATTGAGAAACCAGTAGCCGGCACTTCTCCCAGGATGACCACTCAATCTCAGATATGTCTGTGATGGTCTTAAAAGGACATTTCAACAGTACGCAACAGGAGACGGCTTCTGAAATTAGACTTATTTTACTTCTCAATATGGTGGCGGATGGATTGAACATTGATGTTGGGTACATGACACATTATTCCACTTAAACTTACACAGACCTTTACTTTAAAAGATGGACATAAACAGTTTAATTCTTTCAGCGGCCTTTGATTTTGTAAGTTTATGGTTATCTACATTGTTGACTTTTCACCTTAACACTGTGGTGAGTGCGTTTGAGTGTGTGTGTGTGTGTGTATACTGATGTATGTATGTGTGTGTTTGGTGTGTGTTGTGTTTTTATGTGTTGTGGGTATGGTGTGTATGTGTGTTTTGTTTGTTGTGCGTGGTGTGGTGTGGCGTGTGCAGAATGTGTTTGCTATATTTGTTGTGTGTTGTGGTTGCGTGGGGTGTGCAGGTGTGTGTGTGTGTATGGGGGTGTGGTATGGTGTATGTACACACATATGTGTGGGTGGAGCGTGGCATGGGGAAGTTGTTATGTGGCTAGAACACTTAGTTTTCACATATAGTGTGCATTTATTTCCTTCTATTAGTTGTCAGTGGGTGGATTTCACACTGTCACATTTTCAACTGCTCATATTAAGATGCATATCTCGTTTACTTGGGGGTCATTAAAGGTGTAATTCCTTTGGGTTTCATTTAGGTTGCTTAGACTGATTCTGTGCATTTTTGTTATACACAGACTCTGTGTTGAAATCTGTATTTATCAAAGCTCACGGTCTCGCTTTCTTGGGGTCCTTGACAAGGATTTTTTTTTTTTTTGCACTTACACTTACAAGTGATACTTTCATGCATCATGTTTATATGTGTAGGTTAATTTGAGGCTTGATTTCAACTTGCAGTTATACCTAATTTCAGGATTTTATCTCTCATTATCTGTCCTTTAATATACCAGGACAATTGGAATGTAAGTTGTAAGCTCATCTTACATGTATTAGGGAGAATGCCACTCCAAGGCTTTTTTTATCACTAGAATGCTTTCTTGGCATACTGAGACATTTTAAAATTTATGTGACAAGAACTCTCTGGCTGTAGAGAATTCTTGATAACCTTTGCCCTTCTGAGGCTCCTCAGTTTAAGGCATACTGGTGTTAATTAGCTTCTCTGACGTAATCTTCTATTATGTTTTAAATGTATATGTTAAACCAATGAGAATTATTTCTGCTTTTTCTATATAATCTGGTGGTAATAGTATGGGATATTTGAAAAAACTGCCACAAAGCTTCTGAAGAAGGACCTGGTTGGTTCGAAAGCTAAAGCACTTTGTTCTTTTCTGTAACATCCATGTTGGTCCAATAAAAGGTATCAAATCATTTGTTTCTGGATGGTAGAGTCAAGTATTACTCCGAGGTATTTAAACTGTTGGACTTGTTCCAGGGGTATTGCTATTGAGCAGATATTGACTGTGCTTGTTCTGCAAGCTAGCAAAGAGCACTTTTTTTTTTTGTAGTTTAGGAGAAGCTTGCAATCTATAAACCAATTTTCAACTGATGAGAAATTGTTCTGCAGTTATTATTTTAGTGGGAGAGGGACAGGGTGGCTGGTGAAGATGACAGCATCATCCGCATACAGGAAGAAGGTTAATAGAGCTTGTTTGGGGGAGAAGTTAAGAAATTGAGCCTTGGGGGACTGAGGATTGTACAGGGCTGCTGTTAGAAAGTGTCTCACCTATATTTACTTTCTGAGTTCAGTCCCCAAGGTAGCTTTAAACCATCTGGTAACATTGACAGAGAGGCCTAGATCATGCAGTGTGTCAAGTAATAGAGTGTGGTTTACAGTATCAAACACTTTTGTTAAGTTGATGTAGATTGCCCCCACTGAGTGCGCTTGGCTGAGAGAGAGTTATGGATGAAGTTGCAGTAGTCTAGTCGTGCGGTGGTGGTACTATGAGTTTTCCAAAAACCATGCTTTTGTGGACACTGAAGCTGGTAGTTCTCCAGGCATTCAGTTAGCTAGTCTGCGACTATATGTTCCAGCGCTTTTCAGAGAAGGGGGAGGATGGAAGTGGGATGGTAGTTTGAGGGTTGAGATCTGTCCCTGTTTTTATATATTGGAGTGACCACTGCAGATTTCACATGAAATGACCATGAAATCACCTTCCAGGCTCGATTAACATAATTTCACTGGCAGTGTTCATTTGGTGGGATCCCAAAAAGGCCATGTTGAAAATCTGGTGAAAAAAATCTGTTAAAATTGCCAAGTTATGAAACTAAGTTCAAAAAGCCATTGAAAGACATTATACAGCACTTACCTGTTTTCCTTAGTTCCCTGTTTAGCAGTACCCTGTTTATGCCTCTGGTCCAGAGAGGATTACAGACTTTGCACCACAGCTCGGTAAGTATAGGGTAAGGGGGGGGTGTTCGGTGCTGGGTGCTACATGGGAGGGTCAGAATGGGGGACTGATGCTGGCAGCAGACAGTGAGGGACTGTTTATTTTAGGGACATTGGGGAACAGTTTTCTTTTTTACAGGAATACTAATGGGATAACACTATTTCTGACACTAGGATTGGGCTTCACAGTGTTGGTATGATGCTTGGGGGAATAGGTGGTGGGCACCCTGGTGTCCAACTCTGCTAGATGAAGGGAGAGGGAGGCCATATATGCCAATACCTGGGATTGTGCATCCCCTGGTATTGGGAACTTCATATTATAGTTTTGTAGGGGTTAGAGACTATACAGAGTGGAGGGAGGAACAAACTGACACTGAGGGTGGGCACCCTGGCATCAGATTCTTAACATATTTAAACTGGCACTGAGGATCAGGCTAATGTGGTTAATGTCAGCAGAGCCACACACACACACACACACACACGCATACACGAACACATAGCAGTTTGGCATTCTCAACTGGGTGCCAGCCCTGTCAGCTGACAAAGGACAGCTGTTTCATATTGTGCAATCTGACATGTCACAAAAATTCAGTTATTTTTAGAACGTTGATTTTGCAAACTGCCCATGCTCACAAATAAACCACTGTTTCTTAAATAATTTAAAAAATATTTAACTCTGGGACTTAAAAAACACAAAAGCACACACCTTGGACCAAACTCTATGAAACCTGCTAGTTTCAGGTTTCAAATCCTCCTAGTTTTTTAAGTTCGTCGAGCGAGTGTGAACAAACCTGTTGATATCAGAGTTGCTAAACAGGGGTGTGAGTGGTGCTAGCCCAATGACCAGTGGAGCTGCAGAGGCTGGTCTGTGGCCAGCAAATCAGCAGGCAGTGTCCTTTGCTAGTGGTTTGCCGAGGGGGACTGGTCTTGGCAAACATTTCAAAGGACAGAGCCGACGCTGCGCGCTGCTCTGTCCTTTTAAATGCAAGCCCTTCAGCTGCAGCTCAGTGTGTCTTTCCTGGTTAAACAGTTTTCCCATTCGCTGCAGCTCAGTGCGTCTTTCCTCGTTAAACAATTTCCCCATTCGTTGCATCTCAGTGTGTCTTTCCTGGTTAAACAATTTCCCCATTTGCTGCAGCTCAGTGTGTCTTTCCTGGTTAACATCAAAAGCATCCTTGGAAAGGAGGACAAGAAGTACCCTCAGCTGCTCATTATCAGTAACACCCCCACTACAGACCCTCTAGCTGTTGCAGAAGCCTTCAATAAGGCCTTCACCGATCTTACCCTAGTGCTACCACCTGCCTATTTTCAACCTGATTTGAACCACTCTAATGACGTATCGGCCGAGTATTCTCACCCGACCTTCTGCTTTAAAAGGGTGATGGTGAAGGAGGCCCTCACCATGGTCAAGAAAATACTAGGTAAGACCAGACTGGGCAGTGATGGGATAGACATGAAACTTCTATCCCTAACCCTGGACATTCTTGTAGTACCCATTACCATGCTGTACAATAAGTCCCTGGCCCTGGTCCAATTCCTGGTTGTTTGGAAGCAGACCCTAGTTACACCAGTGCATAAAGGAGGCAACAAGTCTCTGGTAGCTAACTACAGACCCATCTCAATCCTCTCTCCCCTGTCCAAGGCACTGGAAAAGATTATGGTGGGTCAACTCATTGACTACCTCAATAAGTATAATCTACTATGCCTCAACCAGCATGGCTTCAGACAAAATCACAGTACCACCACTGCCGTGCTGAACTACACAAAATATGCACATAAGGCCCTGGATGAAGGCAAACTGGTGGGGTCTGTCTTTATTGACCTCACCAAAGCCTTTGATACAGTCAACCACCCTCTGTTACTGACCCAACTGCAAAACATGGGTGTGGTGCCCAATGCCCTTTGCTGGTTCCAAGACTACCCGTTATGGAAAAATCAATGTGTCAAAATTGGGCAAACAGTATTCAGTGCAAGAGAAGTATCATTGGGGTACCCCAAGGATCAGTACTGGGACCCCTACTCCTCAGTTTCCTCTTAAATGACCATCCCACAGCCTGCGACACCAAACTCATACTGTATGCAGATGATGCTGTGCTCCTGAGCAGCAGCACGTCTCATGCTGCCCTACAATCTGAGCTGCAGCACTCCTTCTCCAAACTCGAGGACTGGTTCTGTAGTCATAAGTTGCTACTAAACTACAAGAAGACCAAAGCCATGCTTATGTCCAGCCATCACAACAAAAATAAGCACCACCCCCTCATCATCTCCAACTCATGCAGTGAGCCACTGGAACAAGTTCACTTGTTCAAGTATCTAGGGGTCATAATAGATGATACCCTCAAATTTGCACACCATATTGACTTTTGGTCAAGACAATCAATTTCAAAATTGGTGTCCTCTACAGGCACAGGAAACACTTCTCTCCGGGGGGCCCTCTGCCTCTCAGTCCACAGTTCAATTAAATCTACAATTGACTATGGACTAATGGTCTATGGGGTGGCAGTGGATATATTGCTCAAGAGGGTTCAGACTGCACTCAACAAAGCCTGCAGACTCACCCTGGATGCTGAGCGTGGCACTCACACCTGTACTCTGTACGAATGCGCAAATTGGCTGTCATTAAGAAATAGGGTCAAATTCCAGACTTGCATCGTAGAGAAGAAGGCTCTGTTGGGTAAAACACCATCTTGTGTAGGCAATTTGATCAAGGGGGACAACTTGTTACAGGTCACTAGAGGGAGGACTAGAGGGGCCTTGGCTATCCCCTTCCACAGCACCTCATTTGGGCAACATGCATTTGCCTACCCGGCCCCCCTATGGATGAATGAACTTCCTGGGCACCTCATGGCCACCAATTCTCTGGCACAATTCAAAATTGACCTCAAACAGCACCTAATAACACTTGATAAGTACACCTGCCCCTGAATCCAGCCACACCTGCTCTCTCTGGCCCCCAGCAAGCACTAGGCAGGCCTCAGTTACCTCCTCCCTCTGTCCCTTCTCATGACTTGCCTCAGCAAGCAGTCTACGTCATGCTCCTTGGGTACCCACCACCCAACCCTCCTCCAACTCACAGTCCTGTGAGTGTCCCCCAACAGTCACTACTAATGCAGGCTGCCTGACCATGCCACCTCTCACCCTACCATTTACTTTAGCATGTCTTCTCCACTCAGCCTCCCCCACCCCACCATTTGTCCCTATACCTTATCGCCCTTCTTCCCCCACCCTTCACTGTGTTACATACCTCTTTCTTGTACCTTCTTTCTTCAGCCCACTGCCAGCTATCCCTGTCCCTCTGAACTATTGACAAGGCACTCTGTGGCTGCTTATTCCACCCCCCATCCTCATAAATTGTTTTTCTTGTTATTTTAATTTGTACCTATGTTTTGAGTTATTCTGTAAGTTCTGAATCCAAGTTGTACCGTTCTTTGTAATGTACCTTTGCTTTCTCCTATTGTTTTTTGCTTTGCAATCTATAAAATGGAACCATTGTAAAAGACCTTGTGCTCAAACGTCTTTTCTGAGTCATTAAATAAATAAAATAAACAATTTCCCCATTCCCTGCAACTCAGTGTGTCTTTCCTGGTTAAACAATTTACCTGGTCCCTGCAGCTCAGTGTATCTTTCCTGGTTAAACAATTTCTCCATTCGCTGCAGTTCAGTGTGTCTTTCCTGGTTAAACAATGTCCCCGGTCCTTGCAGCTCAGTGCATCTTTCCTGGCTAAACAATTTCTCTGTTCACTACAGCCCCTTAGTGTGTCTTTCCCGGTTAAACAATTTTCCCTTTCTGACATCAGGATGCCCACTCCCAATGTTGGCAAAGGCATGCCCCCCTCCCCCCAGACACCCACACACACTATTATGGCACACTGGAAGCCCACACCAGTGTACCTAAATGTTTAAAAAAAAAGTCTTTGTAAAATAGAAAAAAATGCCCACACAAAGTCTTTTTTTTTTAATTTTACCTGTAAAAAGAAACTCTTCCAGTGTCATCTCCCAGCCCCTCCCCCACACCAACCTCCTCTGAGCACCCACCTCCCTGCATCTCTCCTCACCCATACTTACCTTCTGGAGGCCAGGAGCCATGATCTTTACTGGCCTGGGATATGTCTGTACTCTTCAAAGCCGAACCAGGAACTGAGGATTTGGTAAGCCTGTATAATGGGACTTAATGGGAGGGGGGAGGGGTTCAACTTAGGTTCATATCTCAGCCATTTTTAGTAATTGTGCCCCCATATTTTCAACATGGGGTTCTTGGGATGCCACCTCATGAACCTGTCAGTGTCATTTCGTTTCTCACTCCCAAAAGGTAATTTCACAGCCACTGCTCGGAATCACCTTTCAGGACCAGTTACTAAAACAACAGTGCCACTGTTCATGAGGTTGGGTCCCAAAAAGGCCAGGTAGCAAATTTGGTGAAACAATTCAAAAAAATGCCTGTGTTACCAATGTGTGTTGTGCAGTTTCTACACACGCTTGTACCTTCGCTAATTTTTTATATTTTCACTCCAGATTTTCAACATTGCCATTTTTTCACATCTGCTTATCAACAGTATAGCTGTCATTTTTCACATCCTGCCCAAAACGTCTTTTCGCACCTGTGGCTCAGAATGCTGCAGTCAGTGTGCAAAATCAACTTTCAGGATGGATTAACAAAGTCACAGAGCTACTGTTCACGAGGGGAGGTCCCAAAAAGTAGAAGCAAGAAGCAGGAACTGTAATCTCGGCACCACAGGGAGCAGCACTAGCAACCTGCTTTCAGCTACTCTTCCCTGACACAGGAAAAGCCCACAGCTGTGCAAGGCACTGTAGCCCTTGATCTGGCTGGATCTGCCAGTTCGAACTGCTGCTGTGTTTCGACTTAGCCCTGGTCCTGCACTGAAGTAGGAACTGTAATCTTGGCACTCCAGGGAGCAACGCTATCCACCCAATCCCAGCTACTCTTCCCTGACACAGGAAAAACCCATAGCTGCACAAGGTAATCCCAACGACCTTGGAATGGCCCTGCTCTCTTTTGTCTGTGTGTTTAAAATTGGCACCTTTTCCACCCTGAACTGTGACTGGCATCTGGATTTCCAACCTAGCCTTTGCCTTTTAAGGACTGAAATCCAAGTCACTGCTCAGGGCTGAGAATAATAGTAAGCCAAATTGTTATCCAGGGAAAAAATAGAGCCAATCTGTTTGCTTGTATTAGGATGAATGTAAAGCTAAGCTAATTTTTACAGCAGTTTTCAAAATCCTACTTGTGCCCTGTTGGATACTAAATGTTGAAGTGATGCTAGTCTGCTGCTTAGATAGAAATCATTGAGGCACCCCTGTTTATTGCAGAAGTCCTAGCTAAGCTTGTGTGTAGACTCGTTGAAAGGGAAAATAGGAAAAAATGAAATAGTTTAAAAAAGCAGAAATATTTCTCACTTCTGCCCTGCACAGTAAACCTCCCTCTCGTGCATCTCATTGCACGGAATCCCTCCCACTTACCCGCCCTCTGTGAATTCTCTTTGTGTAGAAATCCCTCCCATTCCTACTCTCACTAACATAAGGCTCTCTCTCTTTCTGCTGTCTCACCCCCTCGACTGTAACAGCCCTGAATTCGGCTGGATCTGCCTGCCAGTTTGAACGGCTCTCTGTGGTTTGACTTAGCACTGGTCCTGCATTGAAGCAGGAAATGTAATCTCGGCACTGCAGGGAGCAACGCTATCCACCTGCTCCCAGCTACTCTTCCCAATGCAGGAAAAGACCATAGCTGTGCAAGCTAATCCCAACAACCATGGAACGGCCCTGATCTCCTTTGTCTGTGTGTTTGAACTTGGCACCTTTTCCACCCTGGACTGTGATTGGCATCTGGACTTCCAACCTAGCCTTCACCTTCTAAGGATTGAAATCCAAGTCACTGCCCAGGGCTGAGTACAATAGTAAGCCAAATTGTTATCCAGGGAAAAAACAGAGCCAATCTGTTTGCTTGTAATAGGATGAATGTAAAGCTAAGCTAATTTTTACAGCTGTTTTCAAAATCCTACTTGTGCCCTGTTGGATACTGAATGTTAAAGTGATGCTAGTCTGCTGCTTAGATAGAAATCATTGAGGCACCCCTGTTTATTGCAGAAGTCCAAGCTTAGCTAAGGAGGCAGTATGATGCAGTGGGTTAAGGCTCTGAGCTGAAAATCTGGAGACCTGGGTTTGAATCCCACAGCCCCCTAGGTGCATACTGTGTGACCCTAAGCAAGTCACTTAACTTCCTTGTGTTCCCAGGTTGCACCTGAAAACAAGCTTTCAGCTTAGTGTGTCTCACCTGGTAAAATAATTGGTAAAAACAAACAAAAAAAAAAAACAAAAGCTTCTGTGCAGACGCACAGAAAGGGAAAATAGGAAAAAAAGAAACAGTTTGAAAAAACAGAAATATTTCTCACTTCTGCCCTGCTCAGTAAACCTCCCTCTCATGTATCTCGCCACACAGAATCCCTCCCACTTACCCATTCTCTGTGAAATCTCTTTGTGTAGAAATCCCTCCCATTCCTACGCTCACTAACTTAAGGCTTTCTCTTTCTGCTCTCTCCCCCAAGAGCCGTAGCCCTTGATCGGGCTGGATCTGCCAGTTTGAACCGCTGCTGCGGTTTGGCTTAGCCCTGGTCCTTCATCAAAGCAGGAACTGTCTTCTTGGCACCACAGAGAGCAGCATTGTCCAACCGCTCCCAGCTACTCTTCCCTGACACAGGAAAAGCCCATAACTGCACAAGGTAGTCCCAACGGGCTTGGAATGGCCCTGATCTTGTCCCTGCCGCAGCTATACTGCGGCTCCCCGCCCTCTCACCACCACTCCCACCCTTGGCTGGCTTTATAAATATAGTGATGTGAAGGTCAGGTGACTAAGTCTCCATTCTGCCATAGGCAGGTAATCTCAACTCACAGCTAGGGGGCGTAGGATCCACAACAGTCAAGTATTACCTGTACCTCTGTCTGGATGATACATTCATACCCGCTGAAACCTACCGATTCAATACATCTTTATCCAAAGGACTGTGAAGGTGTTTTATTTTCCATCTTGATTTGCCTGCTTCCCAGCTCACTCCAGCAAACCTGTTTTTTTCTGTGAAAGCTTCATACGAGCTCAGTTACTCCAGCCTTAAACATGGCAGTCTTCTCTGTGATATCCATGGCTTTCCCCATCGCTCTCCATCCTCTCATGGGACAGTGGCTCCTTCTTCTCCTGCTAAATGACCCTGGGCCAACTTTAGACCCACCCAGCAGTAATGACCATCAAGCTGGCACAATGTCCTTTTACCCCAGTAGGACCCCACCACCACCACCGATACAGAAAAGCCTGTTCTTTGTACCCAGTAGCATGATGATCCTGGCTAAGTTGTTTGTCCCTACTGGAGGGCATTTGGGTTATAGCTCCATACCACGGGGGCAAAAATGGCAGGAACAAGCACATATTGGAACACCAGCATACACTCAGAAAACTACTCTTTCTTCTATTACTACTATCTGGAGATATACACCCCAACCCCTGGTCCTGCCGTCTATAATCCAGCTAGGTTGAAAAAAGAATTTGGCCCAAAGATTACCACTATGACCATCCACAGCCTGCTCCCAAAATTCACCCAGTTCCAGGCATGGACACAACTGCACTGTTTGAATATGATATGCCTTACTGAGACCTGGCTTACTCCAAATGTTAAGGATGACTTAATAGCTTTACCAGGGTTTAATACCTTCTGGCTTGATAGAACCAGGAAAGGGGGGGGGGTTGCCCCCATCTCTGTCAAAGAATCTATTCAGGGCAGTGTCCTACCAGTAACTGAGGTCACTTGTAACTATGAGATGCTTGCAGTTTTTCTCCTGTTAGGAGGACATGGAAAAACACTAACCATTGCCTCCATTTACCTTCTCCCTTACAAAGCAAAACAGGGACTTGGTCAAGTCTTGGAAGTTATCTCTCAGGCTAAAAAGAACTCTGAAGTCATTGTCACAGGAGATTTTAACATCAACTGGCTCAGTAAGGACAATGACACACTGAAGGATCAGGTGGACAGCGTGTATCTGACTCAAATGGTCTCTGAGACCACCAGAATGAACTACAAAAAAGGCACAGGCATGCTCCTAGACTAGATCCTGTCCAGCTGCCCCTCTAGGATAAAAGGTGTTGAAGTGCTTTCCTACTGTCTCAGTGATCACTCCCCAGTAGTCTGCAGGTGGCTGGCAAAGAGAATAAAGCACCACCAATTACCATACATAGCAGAATGATCAAGAGAGGGCAGGTTGGCTCCTTCAAAGCAGCTTTGTCCTGAGTAGACTGGTCAGCAATAGATGAGGCACAGGATATTGATCATGTCGTACAGTTTTTTGTGGACAGGTTTAATAGGATATGTGATATCTTTGCTCCCCTGAGGAAAAGGAAGATTAGAGGGTCCTCTAATGGATGGATTACCAGTGTCCTCCTGGATGAATTGAGAACCAGGGATATTTATGGTGTAAGGCCAGGAACTTGGGCAGCGCAACTGACTTCCAGAATTACATGGCAGCAAGAAACAAGTGTACTGACCACATTAGGCTAGCAAAAGCAAAGTACTACACAGACCAGATGTGTAATAGTTGGGGTAATGGGAACAAATTCTTTAACAACATTAAGGACCTGTTTGGCCGAGATGACAGAAAGCATCCTTCCTTGCTAAACTTGAACAGCACCCCCACTCAGGATCCCCTCATTATTTCAAAAGCATTTAATGAGGCATTCATGGATCTGAGCTCTGTCCTGCGTTCTGAGTACCTTACCCCAAATGATAATACTCAGCCCATGGCCAAACCCAGCTTCACCCAACCACACTTCTACTTCAAATGTGCTACTGTCACAGAGGCCAAATCGTACATCTCTATGGTCCTAGGTAAAACCAGAAAGGGCAGTGATAATATTGTCATGAAGCTGGTAGCCGTAGCTATCAATGAAGTTATTGTCCCTATTACAAAAATCTTCAATAAATCTCTTGACCTGGCAAAATTCCCATCTACAGTATCTGGAAACTGGCTCTGGTGCCCCCAGTGCTCAAAGGTGGTGATTGCTCCAGCACCACCAGCTACCATCCTATCTCAATTTTATCCCCCCCATCAAAGGCGCTAGAGAGAATTGTAATGGATCAAATCTCCGAGTACCTGTAAAAATGTAATTTTCAGTGCTCCCAGCAACATGGATTCTGGAAACATCACAGCACGACTACCACCCTGGTAGAATTCTCTGAATGCGTGCATAAGGCAATGGAAGCTGGCCAGTTGGTGGGATCAATCTTTATAGATCTCACCAAGGCCTTTGACACCATCAACCATCCAATCCTGCTTCAGGAACTGTTATCGCTAGGGTGGCCACTGAAGCAGCCCTATGGTTCAAGAACTATTTGTCTCTCAGATCCCAAAGTGTCAAAGTAGGAAACACAGTATCATCCACATGGAAAGTCTCTCTAGGCTTACTGCAAGGGTCCATTCTTGGACCTCTACTGTTTAGTTTATTTCTGAACAATCTCCCTTGTGTCTGTAAAAGCAAAATTATCTTGTACGTGGATGATGCCGTCATCCTGTGTAGTAGCCCTCAGTCCACTCTGCTCCAAAAAGACTTACAGACTACCTTCAACAAGTTGGAGCAGTGGTTTTGCTCGCAAACACTACTCCTTAATTTTAAAAAGACAAAAACAATACTTAAGTCACCAGCACAAGAAAATGCACCCAGATCTGACCATCTTCAACAATAAGGATGTCCCACTGGAGCAAGTACACTCATTCAAGCACCTTGGAGTCACTTTTGATGATACTCTAACTTTCTCTCAACATATTGGATCAGTCGTTAAAGTGGTCAACATTAAGCTAGGTGTCCTACATAGAAACAAACAATATTTCACTCCCTCTGTCCTCAGGCTGACAGTTTCCAGTTCAATCTTGTCAATCATAGATTACAGCCTCATTGTATATGGAGCAGCTTCTGAAACTGCACTTATAAGCGTGGTGACTGCCCTCAATAAAGTCTGCAAACTTACACTTGTGGCAGATAGATTTAAGCACTCCTGCGTGCTTTATTAGCAAACCAATTGGATGAACCTGGGCTCTAGGATAAAGTTCCAGATGTGTCTGCTGGGAAAAAAACAATGCTTGATAAGTCTCTGCCATATATCACTGATCTTCTACAAAGTAATCAGTCTCGCTACCAGACAAGGGGCATGGACCATGGAACCCTGTTGGTCCCCTTCTGGAGATAATACCTTGGACAATGATCCTTTGCTTACAGAGCACTACTCTGGCTAAATGAGATCCCAGCCCACCTAATAAATCTTAGGAGCCACCTCTCTTTCAAATCTGAAGTGAAAAAAACACTTCCTGGAGAAGAGTTGGTGTTCATGCAGGGCACCTGCCCAATCCTCCACATCACCTCTCACAGGCCACTATCCCCCTTCCCATTCTGGCCACTGCAGGCATGCATCCCACAATCCTTGGTCCTTACACCCACAGTTCCAGGATACACCGAACACCGGTGGTTGACCCCTGCGTAAATAGCATCCCCCTTATGTATTGCTATATTCTGCTCCTGCACTGGCACCACTACAATCTCCCATACTCAACTCTGCCTCCCCCATTTGCCCCCCCTCACTTCTCCCCACTCAGTCACAAGCAGTGCTGTCCCCCCACTCTATTGCCCTGCCTGACCTCCGTGTCACTGCCCTCCACTTACTCTGTTTCCACTCACTGTCACTGCGTCCTCTCACTCAGACACTACTCTGGCACACCCCCTATCCTCTACCACTACCCAGCTATAACAACTACTAGACAGAACCATCTATCATGGCTGCCTACCATGCTCAGTGCATACGTATCTGGAACTGCTCAGTGCCTTGTAGCCTGTGTTTTTCTGCCTCTATAGATACTGTATCATACAGTACCAGTACTTGTAATCTATGAACATTTGTCTGTTGTTTTGCATACCGTGTCTTGTAAACAACTTCCTTACGTATGTGTTTTATTCTTACTGACATGGAACCTTTGAAAAAGATCATCCTGTTCAAAGGTTATTTCTTAAACTTGAAATAAATAAATAAAAATGCTTAAAATTTGGTGAAAAATTTCCACAAAATGCCTGCGTTATGAGCGTGTGTTGTGCAGTTTCTATGCACACTTGTATCTTTGTCAATTTTTAATATTTTCACTCCAGATTTTCAAAATTGCCATTTTTTCACACTTCCTTATGAACAGTACAGCTGTAATTTTTTTGCATCCTGCTTGAAATGTATTTTCGCCCCTGTGGCACAGAATTTATTTATTTTATTTATTTTATTTTATTCTTTGGTAACCGGCTAAGGCCCACTAAGCACAAGTGCCTGTTTTCAGGGGCAACCTGGGAGCACTGGACCGTTAAGTGACTTTCTCAGAGTCACACAGTATGCAAGTAGAGGTTGTGAGAATCAAACTCAGGTCTGGTCTGCTGGATGTACCAAGCTTGTTCACACCTCGTTCCTCTAACCTCTAGGCTATAGTGCCAGCCATGGCGCGGTCGCTCTGCAAAATCACCTTTCAGCACAAGTGAACAAAGAAACAGTGGCAATCCTCATGAGGTGGGGTGCCAAAAAGGCCATGTTGAAAATGTGGTGACACAACTCCACAAAATGGCCAAGTTACACCTGGTTGTTCACAAGTTTCTATTCACTCGTGTAACTTTGGTCATTTTCAATATTTTCACTCCATATTTTCAATATAACCTTTTTATCACACCACCTCTTGAACAATACAGCTGTTATACAACTTTCTATTGCTTATTATCAGCAAAACTCTTCCTGCACTACTACACTCTCACACACTTCCTTATCTCTATGCATGATGAACTTTTGGCATAGACAAATACTTGTTAGTTATAGTTGAACAAAACAAGTTCTGGCAGAGCCACTATGACTGTGAATGCATTAATTAGTTAAGGGTGTATCATGGGCCTAAACATAAACATTTATTTATTTAAATAATATCAGATTTACAAACCTTTGAGTCAGAGACTCATTTACAAAGGCACCTCGTCAAAACTAATACAAAGACAGCACAGTTAACAAAGTCAAAAAACAATGGCTTGGAGAGCAGACAGTTATAACAATCACTCACTGGAGATACATGAGTAGCAGTAGATAAACAGATTACATAGTTTATGCACATAGGCACCACATCAAGAAGACCAAAGCAGTTCAAACAATATACAATAGCTAAAGCAAATAGACATCAGGAGTCAAAGAGAAGCCCAGAATATTCACATGAAGGCTGTTGCATACACTAAGTGATTCAAAGTACAGTACATTGAGGAAGGGCATATTTAGGCAGTAAGGCATGAAAGGGTGTGTTATTATGTAATGTAATAAGTGACGTTATTACATGATAACACACACCCTGGAGTGCCTTATTGCAATTATAAAATGGCTTGTTGTTGTATACAGAATAAAAAATACATTTTAAAGGATGTTTTTGTTAATGTGGAAAAATATTTCATAAGAGAAAATGCAAGGAATGATCCAAATCCAAAGCTACGGTGATGTTATTGTGTAATAACATCACTGTTTCAGTGGGTCAGCAGCCAATCAGCTTCTTACATTTTTCCTTGCCATTGTATAATTAAAAATAATGCCACTATCTGTATGTTTTGCATTTTATTCTATGCACTGTTATAGCAATCTACTCAACAGAACCAGGCCATCATATACATGAAGGCACTGTACCCTAACTGAAAACACTGCTGAGACAACTGTATGTTGTGACAAGATGGAAGATAAACACAATGTTGAGACAAGTTTTTGAAGACATTTGATGTGTTTAATTGTTTTTTTTTAGAGACTAATATACAGTTCACACACAAAATTCATATAATATAAAAGTGCATATGCCCAAATGCCAATGTAAATTTGACACATTTCATTACAAGCTGTTCTCTTGAAGGAAGATATTACCATATAAGGCCTAAAAATGGGCATCAGGTAAATGTAAACTGGGGTTGGTGTATTATTGAGGGTATTGCATAGTTTATCTTTTATTGCTGCTCCACCAGATCAGCAATATTTGTACAAGCTGTGCCCAGTCCAGATTCTACAGCTCTGGCCTGGGTCTGGTGATCTGGGATTTACCCATACCTCACTGCATGTGGCTTAGTGATATACTGTACAGATGGCTACAAAGTCTAACCAATTGAAGGCTGAAGTTTTAGAAAATCATTATGTTTAAAATACCAAAACTCACCCTCCCCCATCACAATTAATCCTCTACCAAAGTCATGCTTAAATACAGATGCTTATACATCCATACCACTAAGCTTTTAATGCCAACATGCCACTTCTGCTGTTATGAGCTCCCCCATCCATGAAGTCCCATTCCACTTGTGGCAACCCCCACCCCCAAAACCACGTAATTTTCCAGGGAGCAGCTCTTTACACCATATCAACTACATTTCTGCTAAACTCTTTATTTGTAAAAATTTTGCTGAGAAATTGTTGTTGTAATATATCCATGGCCAGGAGAAATGAATTTGTAAAATAAACCAAAATCCCCATTTATTAGTTCATTGAATCACAATAAAGCATGTTATGAACTTATCAGACTCTATGTGTAATCTACAGTAAGTCAAATAGAAATTAGATACACAAATGCCCACATATTTGCAAGTGAAGCAAATGTGGTTAATATCATTCAGTTGTAAACACCAATAGTCACAAATTGCAAGTTAAGAAGATTCAGTAGAATATAAATAGTAGCCCAGCCCAGAACTGCCTGACTGAGAATGAAATTGGTGTATTATTTGGAGAAAAAAACAAGGCTGGGACTCTTGCTATGCAATGTCCTGAACAGAAGCACACTGACTGCTCTTAGGATGGTGATGTCAAATGGCTTAATGAGGTGTTGTGATGGGCCTAGGGAAACTTTTTATGCAGAACGTTCTGACTGCAAGAAGATAATGAGTTAACTTTCTGTGGGGTCCATTAATTCCTCAAGCCAGAGGAAAAACAGTGCTCTAAAACTTCCTATACACACACACTGGCAGCGTGGTAATGAGGCTTCAGTGGAGGAATGCATTTTTAACACACTATTATGTTGTTTGGTAGCAAAGATGAAATCAGCCCTTTTCTGAATGCAATACTTTATTGCTGCTCCACTGGATCAGCAATATTTGCACAAGCTGTGCCCAGTGCAGATTTTACAGCACTGGTCCTGGTCTGGTGATCTGGGTTTTACCCATACCACACTGCATGTGGCTTAGTGATATACTGTACAGATGGCTACAGAGTCTAACCCATTCAAGGTTGAAGTTCCAGAAAACCATTATGCTAGAAAAAATATCAAGACTCACTCCCTCCCTCACCCCCCAGTCACAATTAATCCTCTACCAAAGTCATGCTTAAATACTGGTGCCTCTACATCCACACCACTAAGCTTTTAATGCCAACATTCTTCTTCTGCTGCTGTGAGTTCCCCAATCTGTGAAGTCCCATTCTGCTTGTGGCAGCCCTCCCCCACAACCAGATAATTTTCCAGGGAGCAGCTCTTTACACCATATCAGCTAAATTACTGCTAAACTCTTTATTTAAAAACATTTGTGGTAGCCCCCCCAACCAGATAATTTTCCAGGTAGCAGCTCTTTACACCATATCAACTAAATTACTGCTAAACTCTTTATTTAAAAACAATTTGTTGAGAAATATTTGTTTTAGTATAGCCATGATCAGGAAAAAATGAATTTGTAAAAGAAACCAAAATCCCCATTTATCAGTTCATTGAATCACAATGCAGCACATTATGAATTTTTCAGATTCTATGTGTAACCTACAGTAGGTCAAACAGAAATTAGACACACAAAAATACCTACCTATCTGCAAGTGAAGCAAATGTGGTTATTATCATTCAGTTGTAAACACCTAGGGCTGGATATTCAAACTGCGCTATTCTGTGGTGCAAGCCCTTGTGCTGTACAAAATAGTTGCGCAGGGGTGTGGCTGGGGCGATATTCAATGGAGTTGTGCTATTGAGCAACTCCTTTGAATATCACCCCCTGGCCACAGTCACTGGGCATGGTGCAGTGGAACTTGCGCCACTGCAAGTGGTCAGAGTGGAGCATTCAAGATGCGGTGGTGCAAGTACCATTGCGCCATGCACAAATTTCCGATATTCAAAAGGTGACATGCAAATGGGCCATAATTCATGGAAGGTGTGGGGGGAGCCATTTGCATCTATTTATGGCCCTATTTGCATGCCATTAGCATGCAGGTGCGCCGATCCCCGAGGACTTGTGCCTGGCGCTGTGCCAGGCAGCAGCCGTCGGGGACTGACGCCACCTGCAGCCCAATCGCGGGCATAAGTTTAAACATCCCCCCACCCCGACTGGCCTGATCATGGGGATAAGTTTAAATATCCCCCCAACCCCTCGACTGGCCTGATCATGGCATAGTTCAAACATCCCCCACCCCCGATTGGCCCAATTGCAGGCATAAGTGAAAAAAACACCCCCACTAGCCCATCACAGGCAGAAAAGTTCAACCCAACCAAGAACATATCCCTGGTGGTCCAGTGGACCTCGAAGCCCGATCGTGGGCGAAAAGTTCAAACCCCAAGAACCACCTACCCTGGTGATCTAGTGGCCACCCCACCCCACCCATGGAGCCCCACCACCCCGCCCCCCATCAACCGGTGGTGGCAGCATCCCATTCCACCTGCCACCCCGCCACCCACCGACTGCTTTCATTCATTCATTCACATATCTGTACTGCCTTGTATGGTATGGGCTGCATGCCCATTGACTCTTGCTCTGAACCAATGGGCGTTCAGCCCTGCCGGGCAGTCAGTCAGTGGGCGGTGGGGCAGAGGCGGGTGGGATGCTGCCGCCGCTGGCTGATGGGGGAGCGGTGGTGGGGGCTTCATGGGTGGGTGGGGTAGGGGCCACTAGATCACCAGGGTAGGTGGTCCTTGGGGGTTTGAACCTTTTCTGCCCATGATCAGGCTTCGAGGTCCACTGGACCACCAGGATATGTTCTGGGGGTTGAACCTTTTCGCCCGTGATCGGGCTAGTGGTGGGGTGGGTTTTTTCACTTATGCCTATGATTGGGCCAGTTGGGGGGTGGGGGATGTTTGAACTTATGCCCATGATTGGGCCAGTCGGGGGGGTAGGGGAATGTTTAAACTTATGCCTGCGATCGGGCCAGTTGGGGGGGTTACTACATGCCCATGACTGGGCTGCAGGGGGGGCACAGGGAGTACATTGAGGGCCACCCACTGGTGTCAGCTGCTGTGTTGTGCCCTGCAATGTGGAAGCTCACCTGTGGGTGGCCCTCGCCTTACTCCTTTTTTTTTTGCTCAAAGTTGTGCAGGCGCAGGTTGGGGGTTGCGCCTGCACAACTCTGCATAGCCCGCTGAATATTGGGCTGTGCAGTTTATGCATGGTTCCTCCCCCTCTGGTTCAGCATGCCTTCATTAGCATTGCGCTGTTGCTTAGTTTGACTTGGGGCGCAACTGCCTCCTGCTGAATATGGCAGAATGGTGCAATTTCGGACTTGCGCAGGCGCAACCCTATTACGCATGGTGCAACCCTTTTAAATATCCAGCCCCTATAGTCACAAACTGCAAGTTAAGAAGATTCAGTAGAATATAAACAGTAGCCCAGAACTGCCTGCCTGAAAATGAAGTTTGTATATTATTTGGAAAAAGGCAAGGCTGGGTCTCTTGCTATGCAATGTCCTGCAAAGTAGCACACTGACTGATCTTAGGATGGTGGTGTCAAATGGCTTAATGAGGTGCTGTAAAGTGCCTAGGGGATAGTTGTTCCAGCCTTTCTTTTCACTGAAATAAACTGAGCCAGGAAAAAAGTAAGTAGGAAAAAAAGAAACAGCATTTTGTTACTACAAGTAGTTGTTAATTGCAGCTGGTATTTTTAACATGTGCAGGTCAACTCCACTTCTCAAACTTAAAAAGAAAAAATACACTTCATCACAGACTGTGTTTACCAAGTATTGTGCCCATGATTAAAATAATTTGAACCCCTCCCCCAAAAAATGTGCCCTCACATGAACTTGCATGATTTATCTGTAAAGACAATTAAAAAATGTATCTCTAAATGCATTACTAACACCAATGCTTTCAAGGTTTTGAAATTACTAAAAAGACAAACTCTACATATATATATATATATATATATATATAGATAGATAGATAGATAGATAGAATATGGTAAACACTTATTGTTAATCCCACAAGCTGAACTTTGTTTTTAGTATATAAATGTTTAAGAAATACCTTAAAGCTGTCTATTTTCCTTGGAAGCTGAATCCCTGGAAGGAAGCTGTAGTTTCAGACACTTCTTTAGTCTTTCCTTTTGAGACACCAGGTGACTCTGATAATAATTTGTTCCAATGGTTTTTAAGTCAGTTTGACGGCATTAAGTATTATCTGTTCTCCTAGTCCTTAACAAAATGCAGGGACTCCACAGACTTGTTTTGTTCCTTGGCCCAGATCCCAAAGTAGTGAGTCTTCTTTCAACATGATAAATCCACCTCATGTCCCTCCCACATGAATAAAAAAAGGTGGAGTGGATCTTTAGGAGCTTCTTGGGTAGAGGTGGGTTGGATCTTACTTCCCCCCATAAAACAATGCTGCCTCCCACTACTCAGATTCCAGTTCTTGTACCACCCATTTAAGAAAGAAAATAGTACCCTGCAACCATTGACTAACATGAAAGCGTATTTATTTGAGGATGGAAAACATTTCCTGGGAGAGGGTAAGGTGCAGGAGACTATTTACACCTTCAGTCAGTTCCACGGACAGAAAACATGACATCACTCCTTTTGTACATGCAATACTCCTGTTGGCTCCGCCCACAGTCATAAAAAAGGGCTGAATTTCAGTGATTTGGGTTTTTTCCCACCTCTGTAACTTTGCCCCCACTGAACCGATTCTTATGAAATTTTCAGAATCCAGAGATCGTGGCAACAGCACTGTGCTTTTCAAATTTCATGTAAATCAGTTGAACAGGGCAACGATATTGAGGTGCAAAAACTGGGGTTTAACATTAAAGTGCTTACTCAACCCTTATATACAGGCACTGCTGCACCAATATAATAAATGTGAGTTTTCCAAAAGATATTTCTTATTCAAACTGTTGAAAGAGCTGCAGACATCTCTGGCTGAACTTAGAAAAACTTAATAGAAAGGCACAATGCAGCTTTGTATTTCATTTATCCTGTATGGGTAAATGTCTTGTTCCCATTGTATTACAGAGGAAATTTGCACAAAACAGGATCTTTATTCATTATAGTTTATCTCCCCTTTTAGCTTATACCAACACTTAAGTCACATTGTTCTGCTGTGTCATCGCACTCTGTTTATAAAGGAATTGTTATGACGTCACAAACAGAGATTAATGCCTTCAGGAGTGGAACAAGCAAAAGAAGCAGATGAACTTCTTAAAAGGATTTTTTTCTAGGTTTCTACAAAACATTATGGTTGGCATAGGAAGGACTCAACTCTCATATTAGCGCCACCCCCAAACTGGAATTTCTGGGCATCGCATACTTTATTACTGAACTTTGTATGAAAATAGGCTGTCTGTCTCTTAGACTTCATTTTCCTACGTTGAAGTTCACCATCCTTTATTTGTGACATCAGAATCATGTCCATGGCAACAGGCTGTGATGTCACACATAGAGGATTATGATTTTACAGCAGGTGTAAGCTATGGGAACAGATGGTGCCTAAAGGAAAATGGTCCTGTTTTCATGAAAATGCCTTCAGTAATAAAGAATGGAAGGTTCTGAAATTCAAATTTTGAGGGAATGTTATGTAATTGAGTTCTGCTGACGCCATATGTGAAATATTTACTGAAAACTGGACAAGCTCTTTAAGGATCAAAGACTCTGTTTTCAGGCATATCTCCTTAGTAATAAAGAATACCTGGAGAGAAAAAATGGAAAACTAATGTGAAATATAAGCAGAACTATGTCTAAATACTGTTTTTTTAAATCTTCCTGGAGGCAGTTGACTGCTCTTTAACCTGGAAAGACTCAGTCACATGACAGCCTCTCATTTCCACAAGTGTCCTGAGCTCTGGAAGTCAGGTTGACACCTGGCAGGTTTTTAACCAGCCTGGACGGTTTTTCCACTGCCATGTCAGCTGCCGGTGGAACTGTGTAATCCACCAGTTTTGTTGACACTGCCCCACTGAGTTGCTGTTTGTGACTGTGTGCCACCACATGCAAGCCCACAGTGTAGTGCTGTCATAGTGACAGACTTGTTAGCAGAAGTCACGCGAGTCATGAAAGGGAGCGCGTAAAGCTTTACGAGGTGACAGTGTGGAAGTGTTTCATTTTTATTTATTTATTTTTGAAAGTCAGATTTACAACCTTTAAGTCAGGGACTCATTTACAAAGGCACCTTGTTGCAGGGAGGGTAGACATGGTTACAGCGTGAGCTACAACAGTGGTAACATACAGGGGCAATACAGATAACAAAAGAACACAATATAACAGTGGTTTACGGAATAAAGTTACATGCAGTAAATAGCAATCGTATAAAGTATAACAACAGTAGAAGTCACAACCCTGGTCATACCGAGGAAATACATATGTGGAAGGTGGGGAGGGGAAACAGGGGTGAGAAAAAGGAAAAAAAGGGGGGAAGCAGTCCAACGGACATTGCCAAAGCTATGGGCCAGAAATGGGGAGGGACACCAACATTAGGTTGATTAAGGGCAACTACAGCTTCAAGTGCCAAAGAGGTGGTTATGGAGAGCGACTTTAAAGGGACCAACTTGGTAGACTTAGTGACAGAGGGCGGGAGGGAGTTGAACCACGTGGAGGCACAGTAGTGGAAGAACCTCTGGGCTAGGAAGGTCTTGGTATGGGGCACCAGAAAGGTGGCCTTAACTGAGCTATGGGTGGCAGCAGATGGGGATGCAAGCCACAGGGATGTTGTGACCCCTTGGGGAGAGAGTCCTAGCAAGGAATTTTTGGCACGTAACCAGGTTTGGTAGCACAGGTGCTCATCCAAGGTGAGCTGGTTGGTGGTGGAATACAGCAGGCAAGTAAGGGTGCGGAGGGATGCACCAGTCAGGAGCCTGCAGGCCTTGTTTATCAAGGTCTGGATTCTGGTGAGGGCGGTATTGTCAGCTGCAGTGTAGTTAGGTAGGCCGTAGTCCAATAGGGACAGGATGGAGGAGCTGATGGCCAGTCGGAGGGATGTTTGGGAGAGGCAATCTCTGTGGCAATAGAGAAGGCCAATCTGAGAGTTTATGGCTGAGGATAGGGTATTGATGTGGGTGTGGAGTGTAAGAGCCGAGTCGAAGGTGATGCCCAGGTACTTGTTGGACGACACCCGCTCGAGAGGGTGAGCATTACTGGGGAGAATGCAGAGGGGGGCATTTTTGGCTTTATTCTGGTGATGCGAAAAAAGCAGAGAGTTGTTTTTTTGAGGTTAATGACCAGCTGGTGGACAAGGAACCACTTTTTGGCTTGGTTGAATGTGTGCTGCAGGGATTCCTGTAGAGATGCGGTGTCAGGATGGGAGGCAAGGAGAACCGATTCATCGGCATAGAATAGCATATTGCCTGAGCGGGGGAAGGTGTTGAGAAATAGGCTGAACAGAACAGGGCCCAGGATGGAACCCTGGGGACCCCCGAGCGAACGGGCAGGGTATTGGACAGGGTGCCATTTACCTTCATGCGCTGTGATCTGGTAGAGAGTTAACTGGTGAACCGAGCCAGTGGGCCAGGGAGAAGCCAAGTTGGTGGAGGGGGTCAAGTTGGAGGGAGTGACAGACAGTGTCAGAGGCCTTGGAGAGGTCAATGAACACTGCACCCACAACATGACCAGAGTCGAGAGCAGAGTGGAGGTGCTGGGAGACCTCTAGGAGGGCAGTAGTGGTGCTGTGTCCAGGGCAGAATCCATGTTGTTCCAGACACAGTACTTTTGTATTTGGCTAGATACTCGGAGAGCTGAATGGACACAATTTTTTCTAGTGCTTTGGAGAGGGGAGAGAAAGGAGATGGCCCTGAAATTGTTAGGGGAGGTTCTGTCTCCACTCTTATGGATGGGGTGATTTCTACAATTTTCCAGGCACAGGAAAATTGACCAAGACATAGTGACTGGTTTAAAAGGTTGGTGAGAGGGACTAGTACAGTATCTAGGACTAATCAGAGAATCCTGGAGTCCAGGGGATCACAGCTGGGGTTGTTGCTAGCTACGGCTTTTTGCCAGGGGTAATATGGCACATAGGTAGAAAGGGGGGGTGATCTGAGGTGGGGGGTAGAGGCAGGGATAGGGTTGAAAAAGTAGTTGGGGAGGACAGAGCTTAGATCTGAGAAAGCCATATTGAGGCACTCAGCTATGTGGGGAGGATCAGTAGTGATGGTACCATCTATGGAGAGTAGTGATGGTGGGAGGGGGAACAGGTCTTTCCATTGAGCTCTTTCATATTTTCCCAGAAGGCATGGAATGAGCCCCAAGTGGATTCAAGGGTGGCTTGATAATATTCGGCCTTAGCCTGCTTTATAGCCCAGGTGCACGTGTTACGTGCTGCATTATAGGCCTGTCTGTCAGCCAGTTTGTCTGTCTCAACAGCAATACGCCAGAGATTATCTCTTTGTTTCAGTGTTTGGATGAGGGATGGGGAGATCCATGGGGCGTTGTGTTTCTTGTACGGATTCTGGTCAGAGAGCGAAAAGGTCACAGGTCTTGCTGAAGGCACTGGAGAAATAGGCTAGGGCAGAGTCAATATCCATTGTGAGTAGGATTGGGGACCAGTCAAGCTGGGCTAGGTGTGTTTTTAGCTTTCTGAGACCCCCGGGGTGAAAGTGCTGGCATGAGGTGACCTGGGACACTGGTTTCGGTGTGAGGGATGACCAGTGACAGAGGACAGGACAGTGGTCACTAAGCGAGCCTGGTAGTACATTAATATCTCTGATTTTATGGGGGCGGTTCTACAGAATTACATCTAGGAGGGTGCTGGAGCCACCTGACCAGTTAAATCTAGCAGGTGAGATAACTAGTTGGGTCATATCTAGGGCAGCGAAGGAGCCCCTCATATGAGGGGCAGTGGTACTCAGCCAATTGACATTAAGGTCACCTAGGATGAGCTGCTCCACCTTGTGTGGGAGTATGGTGAGGTAATTAATGAGGGAGTGGACAGCTGGTCTCTGGTCCCTTGGGGGTACGTAAAAGACTGTGAGAAAAAGAGGGCCCATGGCTGGGTCAGAGGTAACCTTAAGGGTGAGGGCTTGGGCACTAAAACCGAGCTTGAGGGCAGGGAGAGCATGGCCTAAAAGTGTGTCATGCATAAAGACTGCACACCTGCCACCACGTTTGCCTATATGGTCTTCCCTGAACAGAGTGTAGCCAGGGAAGGAGATAACCGAGGCTGGAGTTTTTTTCGGCAGCCAGGTCTCGAATAGTGCTATAACATCAGGATGGTGTTGTACAGTCCAGCACTGGAGAACGGCAGATTTTTTTAGGAGACTGCAAATATTCATGGATGCAATGCTGAGGCCAGTACCAGAGTGGAATGTGGAGTGGCTTGTTGACAACAGCCCAGGGTTGGGGTGTATGTTCCCAGAGAGCAGAAGGAGTAGAGCAATTAATCTGATGAGTGGTCTGTGGTGACCAGGACCCTTAGCCAGGTACTGATGTGAGCTCCTATTAGTGGGGATACAAGTGATGGGTACGGAGCGGAGGGTAGGTATCCTCAGAGATCAGTCCTGGGGCCAGTCCTCTTCAATATCTTCATCAGTGACATTGCAGATGGACTGGAGGGTAAGGTTTGTCTGTTTGCAGATGACATCAAGATCTGCAACAGAGTAGATGATCCAGATGGGGTGGGCAGAATGAGAAGAGATCTGGATAAACTAGCAAAATGGTCAGAAGAGTGGCAACTGGGGTTTAATTCAAAGAAGTGCAAGATCATGCACATAGGGAAGAGAAACCCTGAAGCCATCTATAGGCTGGGAGGGGAGTTGCTGGCAGTCACAAGGGAAGAAACAGACTTGGGCATCATCATCACTGATGACCCGAAATCATCCAAGCAGACCACTAAAGCAGTAGGTAAGGCTAGGGGAATGATACGGTGCATTAGTAGGGGTATCACAAGTCGGAAGATGGAGGTAATAATCCTTTTTTACAAGACACTGGTTAGGCCCCATCTGGAGTACTGCATGCAGTACTGGAGGCCACACTTTCACAAGGACATTAACCAAATTGAGGCAGTCCAGAGAAGGGCAACCAGAATGGTGTATGGACTGCATCAGAAAACATATGAGGACAGATTAGCGGAGCTCAACATGTATACCCTAGATCAACGGAGGGAGAGAGGTGATATGATCGAAACATTCAAACACCTTAAGGGCATTAACAAGGTGAAAGAGTCTAACATGTTTCAATATAAGAAAAATAGCAGGACAAGAGGACACAGCATGAGATTAGAGGGAGGCCAATTAAGGGGTAATGTGAAGAAGTTCTTTTTCACAGAGAGGGTGGTGGATGCATGGAATGGCCTACCTCAGGAAGTGGCGGATATGAATACAGTGCAGGGCTTCAAAAAGGCATGGGATAGGCATAAGGGAGCAATACAGATGAGTATGAATAGATAGGCCATTAGCAGAGCAAAGGCCGATGGCACATTTATAAGGTGGAAAAAGAAATGGGCAGACTGGATGGGCCTTGCAGCCCTTATCTGCCATCCACTTCTATGTTTCTATGTATAGCAAGGAAGGGTGGGCCCAGGGTGTCCCAGGGGAGGGGTAATGGTTGGCGGTGGATGCCGTGGAGAAATAGATGTGTCCAGGTGGGGGGGTGGTTTCCCTGCTGTGAGGTGGAAGGGGGTGCGTCTTAGGGTGGATGGTAGGGGGCAGGATGGGACATGGGCAAAGTAAGAAAGGTAACCATGAGTAGGCTGAGTATAATAGCTGTGGTGCCCATTGCTATTTCTTATTGGGGGGTAAGGGGAATAACTGACCTTCAGTGAGGATGACTGCCGCTGAGGAGTAGTTTTTTTTTTCTTCAGAGTACAGTATGGTAAAAGTGAGAACATGGCAGGGGATAACGGTGATTAGAACAGGAAAAGCAGAGGCAAGGTTGGAGGATTAATAGGAAAAATAAGATGTCTCTAGTGGCAGATCAGTATAAACTGCAGAATGCAGTTTGCTTGAGAGGAAACAGCCCGAAAGGGCACAGTAGTCCCCTGGGGAGATAAGGTGAGAAGACAAAATTAAATAGTAGGCTTGGAGGGGAGGGCAATCGGAAAACGAAAGAGAAATGAACAGGTTGGGAGTGGCTAAAAATTAAACAGAGATAGTTTAAACAGGGAAGTCCTGAAGCAGGTTGGGGTTGGGTAGGACACTGCACTGTATGCTCAGTATGCCTCAGTACAGTTGTGGGGGGGGGGCTCTGATTAACACTGGGGCACAGAGCTGAAAATTAAAGCAAGAACAGGCTGGGAGGTTCTGAAGCAACTTGTGGGGCATTGCAGCAGCCTCTATGGGACACAGAGGTTAAGGGTGCAGCACACAGACTTACAGCTCTAAGAGAAGGAGCACAGGGCTCAGGGCAGATAGCATCACACTACCTTAAAAAAACTCTCTCAAAACTTATATCAACTCTAAGAAATCTCTACATCATACTAAACATTACTTAAAGTGAGAAAACAAAACATTTCAAGCAGAGATTAGTCCTAGCATTAATTTCTTGGTAGCAGTTCCTAGAAGACTTCAGGATTGCTGCACATAGTGTGAGTAACACTGGCAAACAGGAGCAAGTGAGATTCCTCCATGGGTAGATACCTAAATTCAGAGTTCCAAATAGTACCTTGATTGGAGGGTTAGCTTCGGGCAGCTTCTCCTTAGGCAGGTTCTCAAACTGCAGAATGCAGTTTGCTTGAGCTGAAACAGCTGGAAAGGGCACAGTAGCCCCTAGCTTGGAGGGTGAGCTTCGAGCAGCTTCTCCCTAGGCAGGTTCTCAAACTGCAGAATGCAGTTTGCTTGAGAGGAAACAGCCCGAAAGGGCACAGTAGTCCCCTTGCTTGGAGGGTGAGCTTCAGGCAGCTTCTCCTTAGGCAGGTTCCCAAACTGTAGAATGCAGTTTACTTGAGAGGAAACAGCCCAAAAGGGCAAAGCAGTCCCCATGCTTGGAGGGTGAGCTTTGGGCAACATTTTCTTAGGCAGGTTCTCAAACTGCAGAAAGCAGTTTGCTTGAGAGGAAACAGCCCGAAAGGGCACAGTAGTCCCCTAGCTTGGAGGGTGAGCTTCGGGCAGCTTCTCTTTAGGCAAGTTCTCAAACTGCAGAATGCAGTTTGCTTGAGCTGAAACGGCCCGAAAGGGCACAGTAGTCCCCTTGCTTGGAGGGTGAGCTTCGGGCAGCTTCTCCTTAGGCAGGTTCTCAATCTGCAGAAATCAGTTTGCTTGAGAGGAAACAGCCCGAAAGGACACAGTAGTCCCCTTGCTTGGAGGGTGAGCTTCGGGCAGCTTCTCCTTAGGCAGGTTCTCAAACTGCAGAATGCAGTTTGCTTGAGCTGAAACAGCCTAAAAGGGCACAGCAGTCTTCTTGCTTGGAGGGTGAGCTTTGGGCAGCTTCTAAGGCAGGTTCTCAAACTGTAGAATGCAGTTTGCTTGAGAGGAAACAGCGCAACAGGGCACAGCAGTCCCCTTGCTTGGAGGGTAAACTTTGGGCAGCTTCTCCTTAGGCAGGTTCTCAAATTGCAGAATGCAGTTTGCTTGAGAGGAAACAGCCCGAAAGGGCACAGTAGTCCCCTTGCTTGGAGGGTGAGCTTCAAGTAGCTTCTTCTTAGGCAGATTCTCAAACTGCAGAATGCAGTTTGCTTGAAAGGAAACAGCCTGAAAGGGCACAGTAGTCTCCTTTCTTGGAGGGTGAACTTCGGGCAGCTTCTCCTTAGGCAGGTTCTCAAACTGCAGAATGCAGTTTGCTTGAGAGGAAACAGTCCGAAAGGGCACAGTAGTCCCCTAGCTTGGAGGGTGAGCTTCGGGCAGCTTCTCCTTAAGCAGGTTCTCAAACTGCAGAATGCAGTTTGCTTGAGAGGAAACAGCACAAAAGGGCACAGTGTGGACCCGGTGTGAGTGAACATTTAAGGCAAGTCTTTTTTTTCTGTCAAAGGTGCCCCTCAGCCCTTGTCAGTGAGCCACCAGGAGAAAGAGAGCAGAGCGTGAGGGAGACTCGCAGTGCCTTGCTTTGCTTTGCTTTTTGACAACTCTGACAGCTGTTCTGTTAGTGACAGCCACACTGTGAGTGTAATAGATCAGAGAGTGTTTGTTGGTGACAGCATTATACTGGAACCAGGAACTAACTCCCTCTGCAGTTGAGGAATTCCTGTAGTTTGCAAGTCTTGAGAGCCAGTCTTTCACCCACCATAGAGCTCCCTGTATTTGTCTCAGTCCAGTTTCCTCTTCTTCCCATCTCCGTCCATAATCATTCTGCATAACAATGCTCATGTATTTTATTAGCTGTGACCCCACTGTGTTAGCTTGCTTCAATTACTGTTTGCATGTCTTTATCTTTACAGTCTGTTTCAGGGCTCATAAATTTTAACCTTTTATGCAACCCTTCCTGCTGGACTACATGTGTCTTTTGACTGCTGCCAACTTCTCTAGAACTCCTGTGAAAATGAGATGCTGCATCTCTTGAGGATATCCTGGTTGGAGTAATTTCAAACAAATAAATAAATAAGAATATCCTGTTATTCTTCTGCAGTAACTACAGATCGAAATAAATGCTGTCCTGTGTGATGTTGCAAGTCTGTGGTACCTTGTTAGCCTGTACATAGTCCAGCAAAGAGCTCGTTGGGCAGGGCCACACATCTTGTGCGCCATACTATGCATCAAACCAACATAGCTATTATTATACTAGCTACCACAATATTTACTTATGCAGGCTTTCAAGACCTATCAAGTCACTTCATAGCATCCATCAGGGGAATGGTGAAGAAGGGGTCTTTGAGTCCTAGAAAGCTTCTGTTAACTTTTTTGTAGGATGGATCTAATAAAAGTTGCTGCTGAAGGTCTGTATACTAGAGTGCTACTTTGTAGATTGCACACTTGCCTCTGTGTCCACAAGTTCAGAAGACTGAGGTTTCTAGTCCTGAACCAGGAACTTGGGTTAATACCCCATACAGAAACTGGTGCAACACTAGGGGAGGTGCTGCACTGTTGAAGTGCCAGCTTTCACATCAGATGTTAAACTGTGGTGCCTTTTTCCCATCACTGGTGGCTTTCCAGGTGGATGTTAAAGATCATATGGCAGTTATTGTTATAGATGGGGTATTTTTCCTAATGTCCTGGCCAACATTCCCATGCTATATAAAACAGGTCTGTGTAACCCATCCCTAGAATGCATCTGGAAACAAGCTGTCATGGATCAGTGTACCTTTTCTGGTCATAAATTACAAATAAATAAAATTATAATACACTGTTAGCATGCTTTTGCTGTGATCTGAAAAGGTCTTCTCAACATACAATTAGAACAACTTTTTCCGGATATTTAGAACAACTTTCCACAGATGCTGTAATCAAAGTCACATGCTCACTACCTTTAGCCAACTAGAGCGTGAGGTCAGCGGCAGTCTCAGCAGTTTCAGTCAGAGCCACGTGCTAGGTAAAACCACAGTTTCTGTTTAAAACATATTCTGTGAAAATGTTTAAAAGTCAGTAGTATTATAAAAAACAAACAGAACTCCAAGTCTAAAGAGTGAAGAACTTGTCTCACACATCTTATTGGTGTTATGACATCACTGAGACACTTAAGCTTCGCTGAGTCGTGCCAAATAATGTTATCACAGCACCAGTCAGGTGTGTAAAACAGCCATTCCTTAACATTTCTCTCTATATTACTTGAAATAATCATACTTATAGCATGATGTGAGTCCCTTTCCATGCTGCTGATTCTTAAAGGGGAAGTCTCTTATAGTTTCACACCAATATTTTCCCAACTCCTTATGTGTAGCTGTTGTGTGTCTCCTCCAGTTGCCAGCAGTCCTATTGCTGTCCAAATCTAGATTACAAATAAAAATATACAGCCCCCAGAAGTTAGCAATGTGTTTGTCCTCCATTTTACCATAAATGTTGCTGGAGGATGATGTAATCAGAGCAACAGGTAATGGTGCTGCACTAAATGCAGTTCCACCAGTAAACCAAACTCACAATGTTTGGTTCCCCACTTGAGTTATGGAGGAACCCTTCAAGTGTTGTGCACATTCTGAAGTGCAGGTCTAATAGGGACTAGGACCATGTAAGTGTGAGTGTGATGCAGCACTGATTTTAGGTATATACAGTATTCATATAAGGAAGTGACTGTATGTGTTGTGTTACTGTTACTGTTTCTGTTAGCAAAAACAGTTTACCAATAAATGACACTGGGTACAACAAGAGTCTTAGGTGGTATTATACAGCTGTTGTATTATGTTCTGTGTGTGTTAGGATTCTCTGTTTTGATTGACACCAGCAGTGAGAAACAATCTTGCAAATATGCCCCTTTCCCTTTGTAACTAGGCAGTCAGTGATTGGATGGCTGCCGTAAGGCAATAAAGAGTTCAGCTATAACAAGGAAAACGTTACCAGGAAAGCATCAACTGCTGCAGCATATGGAAGAAGGGTGATCTAGTGGTTAAAGCACAGGTACAAGAACTGGGAGATTCTGGTTCAAATCCTACTAGAGTCCCTTACTCTCTAACTCTTAACAAGTTTCCCTAAACTCCTTGGGAACTGTGATGGCCCCTCAGGTCCATGACTTTAAAAGTGCCCCCATTCCCCTTATAAATCATTAGCAGTGATGTGAGAGCTACAGCACTTCACTTCACTTTGAAGGTACTGAGGACAAGCTGTGGCAGCCTCTTCCTGCTTTGTACTGCCTGCATTTGAAGTAGGATGTCCCTCACAAATCAGAAGCTACACTAAGTTCAGCTGTTGTAGGTAAATAAACTAATCAGTCTCAATGTTTGTAGTGCTCTGTATTTGCTTAGCTCATTCCTCCCATGTCATATGCATTCTGTGTCTTTGTATTTCCAGTCAGAAACTCAGATTTAAGGAGCATTTGAAATTTAAAACAATACACTTTATAAAGTAAGTGATCTAGCTCTCCACTTTCAGGCTGCTGAAACTGGGTGTGTATCATTTGTGCAAAAGAGGAATCCAGTCTTGTGTGATCCTTTGGGAAACTGCTTAGGCCCACCTTGTATATTAATCTTCTCAAGGGTGTTCACCTGGTTCAATACAGATTGACTGCTTGATTGACTGATTCAGTCTACTGCTCTCCACAAAATGTTACAACTGTCTCACAGAGAGAAATGAGCAGTACAAAGAAACAGATTCTGTTTCCTATGAATGAAATACTGTTAGATGTATTATTTGCTCAACACATACAGTATTAAGGCTATAAGCACTACTCCCTGTGTGAGTTGCATGATAGAACTGTCTTAAGCCATTGCAAACTTAAACTAAAATCAGGCTAGTTAACATGAAAAAAATTACTCACCATAGTAATGTTGTTTCTTCTAATGGAGTCTTGCTGTATTCAGACATAATGCAGTTAGCCCCAGCACTAGAACTGCCCCAGAGAGGAAAGGGTTAACTCCATGCAGAAGCATGGAATGTTGAGCTCGAGCTCGGTTTTCAAACCTCTGTCTGTGGTACTTCCCAATGTAACCGTCAGATTCTTACGAGCAACTAACTAACTTAGCACTATATTATGGAAATTGTTTGAAACATGTAGCCAAAAGGCAAAATATTTTTAGGGTCCAAAAAAGACTCAAGTCGAGAATCCAAGAAGAAACAAGGTAGTGACAAATTAAGCTATGCAACACAAGAAGGCTAAACATAACATCTACCCCACCAAGAGGGACGGTACAAGGTACACCTCTGAGGTGCAACACTGTACCTGCCAGCCCACTTCCCAAAAACAGGTTCTGAGAGGGGAGACAGGGATGAGGTCTGAATACAGCGAGACTCCTTAGAAGAAACAACATTACTATGGTGAGTAATTTTTTCTTCAAACAACATGAAGTCTTGCTGTATTCAGACATAATGCAGACTACCAAGCAGTTCCCTATGGAGGAGGGAATGCAGAACCTACTTTGGGAACAGGCTGTGCAGTACTGCTGTGCCAAACCTAGCATCATTCCTAGCCTGGATGTCCAGGGAGTAATGCTTGGTGAATGTATGTACTGTTTTCCAGGTGGCTGCTTTACAGACCTCTAACAAGGGTATATCTCTGGCCACAGCTAAAGTAGCAGCTGTACCCTTAGTGGAGTGAGCCCTCAGGCCTGAAGGGGGTGTTCTACCCAATTTGTCATAGCAGAATTGTATACAAGAAATAATCCACCTGGCAATAGATCTTTTAGTGGCAGGCTTACCTTTCCCCACTTCACCATAAGTGAGAAACAATTGAAGAAAGTCATTCCTGTGTTCCTTAGTATGCTCTGTGTAGTAGCTAAGAGCCCTTTTAACATCCAAACTGTGTAATCTTCTTTCCCCTGAAGAAGAATGGTCAGTGAAAAACACAGGGAGAGATATAGACTGGTTTAGGTGAAAATCCGATACCACTTTAGGCAAGAACCTCCTATTAGTTCTTAGGACCACTTTATCCCTATGGAAGGATATGAAGTCAGGTTCAACTGACAGGGCCTGTAATTCACTAATCCACCTGGCAGAAATAATAGCTACCAGGAACACAGTTTTCCAGGTCAAGTACTTCAATTCAGCCGAAGCCATAGGATCAAAGGGTGGCTGCATAAGCTGAGCAATGCAGACATTAAGATCCCAAGGTGGAGTAGGCTTCCTAAAGGGAGGGTTCATGTGAACCAGGCCTTTGAAAAACTTCCTGAAAACAGGATGAGTTGCCAGGGAAGAGCACTTCTCTGCTGAAAGGAATGCAGAGACAGCTGCTAGATGAACCTTCAACGTGGCAGGCCTAAGGCCTAGACTATTCAGATGAATTAGATAATCTAAGGTTGTGGAAATGCCAACAGAGTCAGGCACAATACCTTTCTGAGAGCACCAAATACTGAACCTCTTCCATTTGGAATTGTAAGTTTTTTCTAGTGGAAGGTTTCCTGGAGACCTTCAGAATATCCAGAACTCCCTGAGAGAGTGATGTAGTGCTGCATATCCTAACTCTTCAAGAGCCAGGCCTTGAGGTTGAAAGACTGGAGATTGGAGTACCAGATCCGCCCCGGGAGGAGGAGAGAATATTGTATCTCCTGGGAAGAGACAGGGGGATATGACACAGCCAAGGACAGCAGTAGAGGATACCAGGGTTGTCTGGCCCAATCTGGAGCCACCAGTATCACTGTGCAGGGTTGAGTTCTTATCTTGATCAGAACTCTGAACAGGAGAAGGAAAGGAGGGAAGGCATAGAGAAACCTACCCTTCCAGTCCAGAATGAGGGCATCCTGGGGAACTGTCCCCAGGACTGGAGGTCTGCAACAAAACAGAAGAAGTTGATGATTGGTGCTGCAAATAGATCTATCTCTGGAGTGCCCCACCGGGAGAAAATTATCCTCAGAATGTGAGGATTCAGGGACCATTCGTGATGTCCCTGTGAAATCATGCTCAGAGCATCTGCTAACACATTGTCTTTCCCTGGAAGATGAACTGCTACCAGGGAAGTCTGAAGGGAATAGGCCAGTGACCAAATCTTCATGGCCTCTGTGCACAAGGCTGTGGACTGAGTGCCTCCCTGCTTGTCGATGTACCACATTGTGTTAGTGTTGTCTATCCTGACTTGGACCACCTTGCCCTTGACTGAATCTGAGAAGGTCTGAAGGGCTAGGAAAACTGCCCTGAGTTCCAGGAGGTTGATATGAAGAAGAGACTCCTGCGGGGACCATATCCCCTGAGCTGTTAGGGATCCCAGGTGGGCTCCCCAGCCTAGGAGAGAAGCATCCGTAGTCAGAACCACTGATGGAACTTGAGGGAGAAATGGAACCCCTTGTCTGAGGTTGTCCTGGTCCAGCCACCACTGGAGAGCTTGTACCAGAGTTTGGGTCACTGGAATCAGTTCGGTGAGAGAGTGTCCCTTCTTTGGGACCAAAAGGACCTTAGGTGGAACTGAATGTCTCGCATCTGAAATCTGGCTCCCTGAACCACTGCAGTGGAGGCTGCTATGTGGCCCAGGAGTTGGAGGAACTGTCTCGCTGGAAGACAAACCTGAGGCCGAAAGGAGGAAGCAAGGTCTACTAAGGCCTTCACCCTTGCCAGAGGAAGGAAAACATTTGCTTGGATAGTATCCAAGTCCACCCCATGAAGGTAAGAAGCTGTACTGGTTCGAGGACAGATTTTGGCAGATTGAGAAGAACCTGAGTGGTTTGCAGAGCTGATCTGACCTGGCCTGATGACTGCCCTACTAGGAGCCAGTCGTCCAGATATGGAAAAATGGTGATACCCTGTCTTCTGAGGTAAGCCACCACTACTGCAAGGCACTTTGTGAACACCCTTGGAGCTGATGTTAGGCCAAAAAGCATGGCCTTGAACTGATAATGGCCTGAAGGCAACTCAAACCTGAGGTATTTTCTGTGGGAGCACCTGTTAGGGATATGGAAGTAGGCATCCTTGAGGTCCAGTGATGCTAGTCAATCTCCTGGCCTTAAAGAGGGAAGGATTATTCCCCGAGTTGCCATTTTGAATTTGGGTTTTGATATGTGTTTGTTCAAATACCTTAGATCCAGGATGTGCCACCACTCCCCTGTTTTCTTTGAGGTAAGGAAGTACCTGGAGTACAGATCTTTTCCCCTGTGTTGAGTAGGAACCTTCTCTGCGGCTCTGAGAGCCAGGAAAGATGAAACCTCTGCATCTAGGGCAAGGGTTTCTGAAATTGATGCAGGTGTAAAAGACTTGGCCCTCCTTTTTGGGTACCTTTTGAAGCTGAGGGTCAGTCCCTGGCTTACTACTTCCCGGACCCACTTGTCTGAAGTAACAGACTTCCAGGCCTGAAAGTAGTAAGCCAGCCTGCCTCCTACTGGGATTGGGGAGTCAACCCGGGCTGACACCTCAGGGTGTCTGCTTGGCAGGAGCCTTAGACTGGGAGGAGTAAGCAGCCCTGCTCATCCCCCTTCTACCCCTCCCTTGGAAAAAAACCCTTTGTGGGTAAGAAGAGGAGGCCTGAGCTTGGTGAAAAGGCCTGTGAAAGGGCCTGCCCCAACCCTAACATGGCTGCAATGTGAATAAAGGAACTCCGCAGCTGAGCCTGATAACATGCATCTCCTGTCCATTCTTTTATCTACAGGAGATAAAGAGTTAGGAATCTGTAGAATCTTTTGTGTCTGTTTCCCCAAGGACTTATGAAGAGGGATAGACAACTTTTTGGACTCTGGGATGTCCATCATCTCCACAAAATCAGACTCTTCCTCCTCCTTAGCAGCTTCAACCATAGGGAGCTGGAGGGTTTCGGCCACCTTCTTGTAAAAAAAGAAGTGTGAAGGGGATTCAGAAAGCCTGGGAGGGGAGACACCTGAGGGCCTATCTGGAGAGATGTCCAGTTCAATGGGCACATCCAGACCCCCCCGGTCATAGTCATCGTCGTCATCATCGGGATAATCTTCGTCTCCCTCCCGCTCCTCATAGAAAGCATCCGGATCATAATCCAAAGGAGCCAGTTCCAACCGAACCACCTGCCTAACCGACGCTGCCGGTTTGGGTGGAACCAGACGAAGTGATTGGGCAGTACTAATCGCTTTGGCTGTCTCGTCCGCGGTTGGAGTATGCGGTACTGGATCCGAGCCGGCAGACTTTAGTTTCTTTTTTGAGGGAACCGACCCCTCAGAGTTGGCTCTCCTTTTGCCCAAGGGGGTATCACCTAGGTCAGTAGGCACCTCCTCAGGTTTGGCCGCAACCAAACTGGGCTGGCCATCCGGATCCATGGACTTCTCGGCCTCCCTTTACTTCAACCTACTCAATCTTTTTTCTAGAGTGGTTTTGGGAAAGTTTTTACAAATTTGGCAGTCTGACTGGAGGTGATCAAACCCCAGACAATAAACACAGATGAGGTGGGGGTCGGCCTTGGCAAAGGCCTCCCCACACTCAGTAGAGTGTTGAAACCCAGTGGGACCGGTTTTGTTTTTGGGTTTCTCAGACATGGCCAACCTACCAAAATTACCCTATAGAAGC
The DNA here is from genome assembly GCA_016271365.2 of Neoceratodus forsteri. Taxonomy (NCBI): domain Eukaryota; kingdom Metazoa; phylum Chordata; order Ceratodontiformes; family Ceratodontidae; genus Neoceratodus; species Neoceratodus forsteri. The sequence goes on from CM028135.1 coordinate 63,467,765, forward strand.
TTTCAAGCTAGGTAATACTAACTGATTGGTAACAACCGTGTCACGGGTTTGGAAAAGAACTGAGAAAAGGCCCGTTTTTTTTTAGACCGATCGGTACCAGAACACCACTCTAATCCCAGAAAACATTACTTAAAATTAGAAGAAAACACAAGGTTGGTTCCTAACCAGACCGACCGAAAAGAAACTGAAGAAGCAAACAATTTCCGCAAGTTGTTTAAAATAAATACAGTCACTACCTATCTACACACTACCTGTACCATAGACAGAGGCTGGAAATCTGAAAAAACAATAAAAGAATTGGTTTTAAACCGAATGCTTCACTTTACCGAACTGAGCAGAGGAAATCACCGGAGCGACTTCACTGTTAGGCGGAGTAAAGAATCTGACGGTTACATTGGGAAGTACCACAGACAGAGGTTTGAAAACCGAGCTCGAGCTGAACATTCCATGCTTCTGCATAGAGTTAACCCTTTCCTCTCCAGGGCAGTTCAAGTGCTGGGGCTAACTGCATTATATCTGAATACATTATGACTGAATACAGCAAGACTTCATGTTGTTTAAATGATACCCTTATGTTTTCTTCTGCACTGTTGCTGCAGTGACATCAAGGAATGGGAGGGACTATATTACACGTGACTTATTTACATGTAAATGGAGGCTTGCTTGACACTTTACTACCTTGTGTCAGAGCCTCAAACTCTTGATATGTGCAACAAAAGAAATGACTGATCTCTTATTGACATATGTACAGTAATTGATGTAATGTATAATAAATACATCAGACATATCCAAATCATAAATATACAGGAGTCTTCTCCTTTAAGTGACATTGCCTCTCTTGTAGTTAATGCTAATTCAGAAGGAGCAGTCACGTGACCAAGAAGCAAGTAAAAAGGGAAGGTGATGTCACAGAATTTAAAGTATGAATTGGAAGTTTGACTCTGTATTCATGGCCTTTGTCACTGGTTCAGGAGCAGTGGCCAATGAATTCTGCCCCCCTCCCCAAAACACCAAACATTACTCAAGGCCACTCCACACACCACCTTCAACAAGCACCAGTGCAGTTGAAGTGCTGGACCTCCTTCCTCCCCTTCACTGACTCCCTTATCAAAAAAGAGGGTCAGGGATGCAGTCTATCACCCAGTCTCTGACTTTGTTTAGCCAAACAAGCCAAGTCCCATTGGCATCTCTCCATGAGGGTGGAAAATACACATCCATGAGACTTGGAGAAAGATAGAGAGAGAGAGAGAGAGAGAGAGAAAGAGAGAGAGAGAGACTACAGCAAAATGCTTCTCATTATGTTCAAGCCCTTGAAGTCAGCCTGTAAGCAAGCAATAATACCCGACAGGGTGGGTGGTATTGGGCAACACCGGACCGCCCAGAGGCGTCATGAGGCCCTACACCGCAGGCGGAGGGCCTTGTAGCCCCTGGGTGGTCCAGTATTGTCCATACTGCCCACCCTGGAGGGTATTATTGCGCTTAGAAAATGGGCATCTGTGTACATTTTAATTAGGTTATTGAATAAAAGAGGACATTATTTTGAAATTGGATAGAAACAGCAGAAAACTATTTTTTGTGGTAAAATAGTCCTTTGTTTTTGTGCTGTTCCATCTGCTGTTGCACCCCCCAGCTATTCTGTTGTAATTACCCCCCCTCCCACAAACCACTATTTACAGAAGCACAGAAGGAGTATTTTTAAAGTTCCCTTCAAGCAGTTAATTTTGGTCTTTTAAAATGCAACATGTTTTTTTTTGTGCGGTCCAAAGATGCGATGTTTAGCCACACAACGTTGCGCGACTCTGCTACGTGAAACCAAGAAGTGGAAAAGCCAATCCTGTAACAGGTGTACGGTGTTTAACTCCCACAGTGTTTTTACTTTAAATCCAGGCAGAATAGCGAGGCAGTTTAACTAATGTGATGGATTTTAACAATAATATATTTATTGGGTTGATTTTACTGTGGCCGTGACAACAGGTTTGACTGAAGTTGGAACTGAGCTACTGTTGGTATAAGAGTTAGTGTGGGAATGGCGAGACTGTAGGATAGTTGTTGTGCAGTGACCTACTATCAGGAACAACAAAAAAGAAAGGGTTTTTTTTTTTTAAGGTCTGCCTACAAAGAAATATTGAAATGCGAGGTTTTTGTTGTTTATAGCTGTGGGCAGAGATATAGACTTGTGTTGCCGATGGAAATCTCCCTAAGTGAGAGAAAATAACATGGCGGCTGGGCAGTTTGAAAATCGAGGTGCCCAAGAATATGTTAAGTAATGGGGCACCCCAAATTAGTACTTGTTTTACACTGGTCATCTATCGAAACTTAATGTACCCCCCTGTTGTGCTGCTCAGCCAATCAGAAAAGTCCTACTGTCTAGTCCATTTTCTAAATAATCTTAAACAGTACCTGGAGGATAACATATGGACAGTCATGCATAACAAGCCAGTGTCTGCATCAAGAGGTTTCTGTGGCAACTAGGAACCTCAAGAGCAAAGTCATAGAAAACTTGGGATGAAAGCACAGGCTTGTCTGGTGCATGGATGCCCATACATTAGCTTTTACAGTGTTTGGGCGTCCATGCCCATTTCAGAAACTTTACTTCCTGTCAGTGAACTGGTGACTGGGGGAGGCACTTGAGGGTTGGTGGTGAGCTCCAATTAATGATTTCAGTGTGCAGATAGTGACTGCAGCTGTTTCTGCAAGTTCAAGTTAAAAAAAAAAACGGCTTCCATCTCGACTGCCTAGTGAAACGCAACCGTGTGATAGCATTCTAAATTGTTGTGCTGCAGTGGTGACATCACCATTGCAGCACAACAGCCCTATTCTAGGCATGGGTTTCCATGCAGAACATTCCACAATACACTATAAATATATGTTCTTTAAGATTATATATGGGCTGACTTCCAGTCACTAATGAGAATCAGTTAAGCAACAACGACTGAACTGGTGGTCGTTTCCTGGGGACTGATGATCGGGTGGGGGTTGGCTGGCTCAAGGTGCAGCCATTGTGGAGCATTAGTATCACCGTGGCTGGGGATAAAAAGCCTGCACAGGATCCGAAATATACTGCATTTTTCTTTTAAAACACATGGGGAATAGGATCAGTAGTTGTGCTGTGTTTACATTAGATAATAAATAGACGTTATGCACAAGTGTCTTTAGTAGATTAAGTAGATGAAATGACGTGAAAAACATGCTTTAAAAGGGATGGAATGTCACCTTTTATTGACATGTTTAACAGTACAATCTGAAAATGCAATATCAACTGTTCTATCTACTGTTGCAATAAACTGCCAACTGTTTAATTTGCTAGTGCAATAAATTGCTTACAAAGTATTGAACACGGGTTCAAATGTGTTATTTAAACAGTTCTTTCACAGTTTCATAATTATCAGACAAAACTAACAACTATTTTAAAATGTGAACTTCCAAAATCTTTCGGGGTTTTTTTGGTGCTTAACGAAGTGAACAAGGGTTTTCAATAGCTTTTTTTTCTCTAGGTGAAGTTAACAAAAACTGTTTAATTTAAAAATACATTAAACAGGTGTTCTGCATACTAAATAAGAGGTAGCAAAGTGTACCTGGAGAAGGGTGAAAGATAATGTTTTTTTTAACAAAACAAACTTTTAAACACCAAAAAACACACATTTGCTGTAGCTCCCACCAATTTATTTCCATTTCATTCAGGTAAACTGGCCACATTAAAACTTTGGTTTTACCATGCCGCAGTGACAGCGGCTCCGGAGACATACCCGACAGCGACAGCTGCCTTGCCAACTGTCGGCAATGCAGCGTCGGGGATGCCTCCTGTTTTCATCGAGTTGGAGTTGGACCTGGGGGGGCCAAACACCCTGTGAGCCATTCCCCTGGCTGTGCAGGGACCATCACAGCGACAGACAGATTTTGGCTGATTCCTGTTGCTGTGGTGGTCTTCACCATGGAGGAGTCGCTGCGGGGTCGGTATATGTAAAACATCAGTGTTTTGCATATCAGTTATGCCTTTTCAAGGAGAGTGTACCTATATAGCCCCTACCCCCACCTACCTTCTTACACCTATGCTGCCCACTATGAACACCCCTTCTCCTCCTGTCTGTTGCACCCACATGCTTCAGCATAACCCCTGCCACAATATGTATAGACATATACATCCTTCCATATGTTGCCTGGCGCCCACCCCACCACAATCCATATAGTGCACACACCCAGTCCCATTCCTCCGCTGCAATGCCAGAACAAAACAGACCACCCATCCTATAGGGCAAACCCCTTAAATGAAACTGTACTCCCTGACAAACCCAGTACAGCCTCAAGAGAACCAAGCAGCTCTGATTACACAGACAAGAAAATGACAGGCACAGTCATAGACAAAGCAATAACAATGACTAAATAAAAAGTTGAAGCAGCAGTTTATACCAGTGAAGAAAGAAAGAAACTAGCATGCCTCTTAACTGTACCACATTACGAAGGACACATGCTTTATTTTATCACTCAGAATTGCCACATCCCACATGAAAAAGATGTTGCTCATATAGAGAAGGGTCTTCATAATCTTGGCACACTGATGATAAATTAACATGCTGCATGTAACAAACAACAGCAGCAGCAGCAGCACTAATGTCATAGGAACATAGGAAGGTGATGGCAGAAAAGGACTGCCAGGCCCATCCAGTCTGCCCAATAGCCTAGCTGCCACTAGGCTTGCTGTGAATTTCCTCCCCTCCCATCAACAACCCTATAGGTCTGTCCCAAGCTCTTTTGAACCCCCCACTGTGTTCTCCCCCCCACCTCTTTTGGCAGCCTGTTCCAGGTGTCAACCACCCTCTTGGTAAAGAAGTATTTCCTGATGTTACCCCTAAACTTACTCCCTTCTAGTTGGAGATTGTGACCTCTTTTCCTGGGGCACCCCTTCAATTGGAATATGTTCTCAGTACCCCCCTTGTTGATCCCTTTTAGGTACTTAAAGGTCTCTATCATGTCTTTCTGTTCCAGGGAGTACATGTCTAGGGCTCTCAGTCTCCTCTCATATTGCAAATGGTCAAGCCCCTTCACCATCTTGTTTGCCCTCCTCTGTTTTCGCTCCGACCTCTCCACATCCTTTTTAAGGTACGGCCTCCAGAACTGGAACCCATACTCCAAATGAGGCCTGACTAGCTGGGTGTACATCAGCATCAGGACCTCTTTCCTCCTGCTGGTGATCCCCCTCCCAATACAACTCAACACTTTGCTGGCTTTAGCCACTGCTCAGCCACCTTCAAGTCCTGTGAAATGACGATGCCCAAGTCCCTCTCCTCCTCAATCACTTCCAGTTGCTTGCCCCACTCTGTATTTTGCTCTCTTGTTTTTTCTGCCCAGGTGCATGATTTTACATTTTGCCACATTGAGCAGTAATTTCCACTTTCTGGTCATTCCTCTAATTTCCCTAGGTCCCGCTGCATCCTTCTGGCCATGCCCTGCATGTCCACTCTATTGCAAATCTTTACATCATCTGCAAACAGGCTCACTCTGCCCTCCAGACCCAAATACAGTAGTCCCTTGCTATACCGAACCCCACTATACTGAACTATCAGGCATAATGAACAATGATTATGGTTCCTGTTAAAAGCTGCTGTCAGCTGTTTGTTAATGTTCATTCCCAGTTTGTATGTGAATAGTAGCACCATTAGTAATAACTAGTAAATAGTAACTGATAGATAACAATGCAATACAATAACAAATTACTGTATGTACAGCAGCTGATAGAATTTTTTTCACATAATGCTGAAACCGTTTTGTTTTCCTGTGTGTTTACAGTAAGTAACCAGCTATCAGTAGCACCGCAGTTCTGGAGCAACTCTCAGCGTTCTCATTAGTTGTCAGCCATTATTCAGATAATGCCAAAACCCTGATCTCCTTCCCTCACCTCCACAACTTGCATTGTTTGTGCTATAAGTAAGCAGTAATGGTATGGGTGTGAACAACTGGGAGACTTGGTGGCAACATGATACTGGCAAGACACCAAACCTCATACTGCAGCAGGTGAAGTCAGAAAGTAAGACAGCGGGAGGTGCAGTGATTCAACACGTCCACATTTTTTGTCTGGAAGTTTCACTGGCTAATCTAAACAAAAACGCGAAGTTAATTAATTACTGTACCTTCATGCTGGTTAAGGGGGTTGGCAAAAACACAGTTTGATGCTTTGGAAATGAGCTAACAGAAAGTGTACTGGCATAAATACTGTAGCAATAGCATTCAAGGGCAATTTTACACAGTTAAACTTTCAAGCTATTTTTAAAACGCTTTACATTTTTTTTTTATTAAAACTTATGTCTATTTTTAATATTCAAATGTATCACTCCATAAATGTATTGCAGAACCGAATTAACAGGTCTTCTTCAGTGCTCTGGTGATTTCTGCCTTGTTTATAAGCGTCCCTTGATATAACAAACAGGGGGCGAGAACAAACGCAAGTTATGGCTCAAAATCTGTTCATTGTTATAAGGGATTATTGTAATATTGCCTACCTCCCCCACTGCTGTTCATGCTGTTCATGGTCATATCCATGGCTGGAAAATACCATGATTTAGTTAAAAAAAATCTCATTTTGTAATGCCTGAGTTGGCCTATCTATCTGTGCAGCCTCTGTCCCTGTTGATTGTTAGTTATCTGTTCCCACGCTGTCTCCTGTCTCCTATGAGGTGCACATGCATTAGATCAAGCAGGAACAGTGGCGACATGATGAATGTTTTTTTTTTTTGTGGTCAATTGCATGGGACAGGGTGGTTCGATCACATGGTGGGGAGATAGGGTTAAAAAATAGCCACAGTTAAAAGAAAAGCGGTAAGGCAGACCTGGTACACTGAATGGCAGTGTACTGATCTACCTGTGTCTTTTGGATTCTGTAAGATCTGGGGGGGGGGGGGGTCTGATTTCAAACAGACTGGTCTGCCCAACCCTGGTGCCCAGTAGTTTTTTGAAGAAGCTTCATTTCTGTGCCCAGTAACACCCATCATTTCATGACTTTCTAGGCCAGCATTCCACTGTAGTTGTATTGGTGTGGACCTGATTGAATGGTTGATGTACATTTCAAGGAGGCTGGCACTTTTTCAGGTTTTCTTCATGGATCCGAGGGTGTTTTTACCCACTGGAACACTGTTGTGCCATACCAGTTATTTGTCAGTGTCCTGGGTTTCATTGCCTTGGGTCTTAGAAGCAGAAACATGAAGTAGGCAGTTTGGACAAATATTTCCTAAAGAACTGAACTGGACAGTGTGGAGTGTCTGGTATAGAGTACGCTGCCCTCCTGTACATGTGACAAGAGGTTTTAAGAGGATCAGGATGATTTTCAGTTTTTTCATTGAATGTGAGAGTGGCATATTCTCTGCCATCTTCATCCATTTTTATTCGAAATGCATCTGCTGCAAGCTCTCATGTCAAACGAAACTTAGTTGAAGAGTCTCTTCGGGGTGTGAGTGTCCACTGCAGAGCGTTCCCTTAGTTTTTTTAAGTCACTTGCACGTATAGATGGGCGAGCGAGTATTTTGTCCTTTGTGGTTTTCTGCAGTTTTAAAAGGACCGAAACAAAGACATTGTTAGGAGATGCGAATGCTGGGTTAAATATAATGTTCAGGTTTCCTTTATGTGGTGACCCACTTAAGTGCTGGTTTATGCCAGATCTGACAGACACAAACCTTTGTGTTGAGTAAATTTTCCCCTTGTGTATTGCAAACTGCTGCATAGAACTCTCACAAGAAGGAAGGGCCTGTGTTGTTCTCAGTAAGCCAGTCCTTGAATTTTAGCCCAACAACCCATTTTGTCTGGGTTTGTGTTGTTATTTCCTTTCTTTCATTCTCTGTTTTATCAAGCTGCAGATTGCTTAATGGGCAGTGTCTTCTGTTATTAGTGACAGGTATGTCAGGTTTCTTTATTGTTGTGTCACTGGATACTAGGAAGGTGCCAATGACAGGTGTTTCTGTAGTGAGGTCCAAGGTTGCCACAGGTGCAAGTGTTTCACCCCCACTCTATAGATATCAGTACTGGGTATCCATAACAATTTCTGTAATAATGTGGTTTTCTCTCATGTGTAACATTCACGTCAGAGCTGGATACCATTACAGTCGTGAGATCCATAACAGCTTCTGATATCATTTGGCTTTCTGTCGGCACGGTGACATTTACATCATTGCCCACTATGGCTTCAGTTTCACGCTCGTGTACATGACTTTCAGATATGACATTAGCTTCGCTCCTTATTTTCATTTTTGTGTGGTTTGAGACACTCACACCAGGTTCTCATAGGTTTCGTGTTCCTACTATGACATTTCTCTCACTTTCAGGGCCATGTACACTGCCTAGAGGTGTGCAGAAAATAGTTCCACGAGTGGAATTTCTGCAAACATCGGACTTTCACTTCTGCAAAAGTTTGGAAATCATTTTGGCGAAAATTTGATAAAAAAGCTGGGTGGGGTGAGAACCACTACATACCGGGTATTTTTTTTTTTACATGGGGCCAGCAACTGACGGGTGGGGAGGACCACTAAACATCAGGGATTTTTTTTTAATATTTTCTGATAACTGTACTGGCTCATAGGAGTACCTTGTAACAGATCCCATGAGTCATGTCATCAAAGGGTTTGCTGCAGGGGACGCCTATGTGCCAGTACAGTTATCAGAAAATAGCAAAAGATATACAGCACATGTTTGTGCTTCTAACTCCGGTACTGATCAACCGAGGAAAACAGAACAGGTTTCACACTTTTATTCAGTTTACTCATGATCACAGAATATAAATACTGTACTATAAAAAAAACACATTTGATTTACTGTTTGAATTGCAGGGACACTTTGCCACCTTGAATGAGAGATTTGCACAGGTTTTTGATGAATACTTGGAACTCCTTGGATCTATATATTACAGCTCCCTGAAAAGCTGTTTCTTCAAGTCTCCTCAATGACTGTCTGAGTGGTCAAAGAGGAATGGCATGCCACAGATCCTTCCAGAAGACATTCATAAGTGGGAGGCACAGCTTCCTTCCTTCCTCCCCTCCCCATCCATTCCCTTCCTTCCCTTCCTTCCCTCCCTCCCTCCCTCCCTCCCTTCCTTCCTTCCTTCCTTCCCCTCAGGGACCATCCAAGGCTGGGCTTCCTTTCTCACTTGGGCAGTGGACACTATTCTGCAGATTGGCAATATCTGGTAACATAACTCTCTAGCAATCTATAAGCACGTATGAGCCAAGTGCTCAAATATGTTGCCATTTGTTCCTGTCAACACTGGGGTCTTGTCCAGAATCAGGCCATCAGAGCAGATAACAGCCAAAGTGTCAGTTCTCTGCAACTCCCACAGAAGTCTTGAGAAATTCACTCTGAGCCTCTATGTATCCATTGTAGGCATAGCTGGCATTACTCAAAAGCCCATACAGCAAGTCCATCCAAAGGTCGCAGAGTCATGTGTCCAAGATACATCCAGTAAAAGGAATAGTATATGATGGTTACCTGTGAGATCCACTGTGCAACAATGGTTGACGGGGATATCCTTCAATAGTAATCTGAATTTGCACCAATGGACATAGTAATCCTGGTGACAATGCATCTTGTCATCAAGTCCAGCTGTTCACTCATGAACATACAAAGAAGCCAGCAGAAGAAGGCTATTTGGTCTATCAAGTCTGCTCCTATTGAGGGTCCACAGCTTGAGCTAATGTCCCTGCCCTCCCTCTCCACTCCTCCCATCCTTCCTACCTATGATCCTTACTTTCCCCTATGCCTATCCCAGCCTCTCTTAAAGCTGCTCACTGTCTTCAATGAGAGAACCTCTTCCGGCAGTGCATTCCAAGTGTCCACCACCCTCTCTGTGAAGAAGTGCTTCCTGACCTCCCTCCTAAACCTCTTACCCTCCAGCTTAACACTGTACCCCCTATTGTTATGGTTGCCACTCAGCTTAAAGAGACTCTCCTTATCAACATTATTTGTCCCTTTCAAATACTTGAATGTCCCAATCATGTCCCCCTCCTCTCTCTCTCCTGTCTTCCAGGGAGTACATGTTCAGTGCCCTCAACTTCTCCTCGTATGCCTTGCCCTGCTGACTGACTATCATCTTTGTAGCCCTCCTATGTACCTTCTCCAGCAGATTAATATCCTTTTCGAGGTGTGGGCACCAGTACTGAACTCCATACTCTAGATGCGGCCTTACCAGTGACCTGTACAAAGGCAGTATAACATCCTATCTCCTACTACTGATACCCCTAACTATTCATCTCAGCATCTTGTTTGCCTTTGTTGCTGCTTTTCTGCACTGCATGGAGTGCTTCAGGTCACTAGTGATCATCACTCCCAGGTCCTTTTCCTCCTTTGATGCAGATACACTGACTACACTCAGGTAGTACTCTGTCCTGGGATTCTTGGCTCCAATATGGATAACTACATTTCTTGGCATTGAAGCCAAGCTGCCAGATCCTGGACCACTTCCCCAGCATTTCTAGATATTCCTGTAGGTCTTGTATCTCTTCAGCTGTGTCCACTCTCCCGCAGAGTAAAGTAAAAAGTAAGTAACATTTTATTTATATAAGGTGCCCTTCCAAAGCTCAGGGTACCTTAACATTATTCATTACAAAAGTTTCATAACAGTTCACATAAAAACAGATAAAAATCTTACAGTCATTCAATGTGTCCCAGAAAATGCTTGATTGAATAGGTAAGTTTTTAAGGATCTTTTAAATCTTTCCACAGTCAGGCTTTCTCATATCTGGTGAGGTAGAGAATTCCACAGGGTAGGTGCCATAAAGGCAAAAGACCTTGCACCCGATGTTTTCAGGGATACCCTGTGAATCTCCAGCAATCCCACGCCAGAGGATTGGAGTGGACAAGTGGGACAGTAAGCACACAGGAGTTCCTTCAGGTAGTGGGGTCCCTGCTCATGTAGGGCCTTATAGGTCAGCAATGCGACCTTGAAGGTGATTCGCCACTGCATTGGCAGCCAGTGCAGTTCGCACAGCACAGGTGTTATATGGCTAGCTCTAGGGGTTCCAGTCAACAACCTGGCCATCGCATTCTGCACTAGCTGCAGGCGGTGAATATCCACCCCTGGTAGCCCTAGGTAGAGGGCATTGCAGTAATCAAAATGACTGGTGACAAAGGCATGGACCAAGGTAGGAAGATCTTCAGGTGGGACCAGGTGTTTCACCCAGGCTATATTCCTTAGATGGTAAAAGGAAGATTTGACTACAGCTGAAACCTGCGCCATCAGGGTCAGACCTTCATCAAATGTCACACCCAGGTTACGTACCTGGCCCGAGGCAATAAGCGGGGACCCCCTGAGATGTAAACCTGAGGGTTTCCCCGCCCATGCCCCTATCATCCCATAACCAGGGTCCACCACCAATACCTCTGTTTTACCCAAGTTCAACCAAAGCCAGCTAGCACTCATACAGTTCTGTATCTCCAGCAGGTGGTTATTAAATTCCGTGACAGAATCTAACTCTTGTTCGGGCACAAAAGACATGTAGAGTTGAGAGTCATTGGTATAGCAATGAAAACTCAACCCATACCATCTTATAATGTCCCCTAATGGAAGCATGTACACTGCAAATAACATGGGGGACAGCACTGAGCCCTGCAGAACCCTGCAGGGCAGCCAGTGAGGGGCCGAGGAATAAATCCCTGACACCAATCTCTGGGATCTGCCCTTGAGAAAAGATCAAAACCAACTGAGGACCATCCCCCCCTCAGTCCACAGAAGAACCACAGGCGCTCAAGCAGCACCTCATGATCCACGGTGTCAAATACCACTGAGAGATCAAGGAGAACCAAGATGGAATGGGCTGTACGATCTCTCACCATCAGAAGATCATTTAGTAGCCGCACTAAAGCTGTCTCGGTGCTATACATTTTCCTGAAGCCAGAGTGGAGAGAGTCATAGATATTGTGATTGGTTAAATGATCCTCCAGCTGCAATGCGACCACCTTCTCAATAACCTTCCCTATAAAGGGTAGGTTAGAGACTGGTCTGTAGTTGGCTGGGCAGTCTGGGTCAAGGAAGGGTTTTTTCAAAAGGGGGTGTACTACCACCTTCTTTAAGGGATCTGGGAAGATCCCTCTCGCCAATGAAACTGCCACTATCCCAGCAAGGACTGGGCCGATAACCTCTGCACACTCCACTAGTAGGCAAGTAGGGCCCGGATCCAAACTACAGTAGGTTGGCTGCAAAGTCTGGATAATCCTCACTATATCTAGGACTGCCAGTTGGCTAAAGGTGAACCAGGTCCATTGGGTGTTAGTACCACCTGATTGATTAATGCAAGGTCCAATGGGAAGGCACTGGCTGATAACATCCCTGATGGTGGACACCTTATCAGTGAAAAACTGCACAAACTCCTCACACTGAACTTGTGACAATGCACAACTGGACTGAAGACAGGCTGGACTGCACAGTCTGTCCACAGTCCAGAAGAACTGGACTGGCCTAGTCTTCACTGTAGCAATTTCCCTGGACAGGATTCTTATGGGAAATTGCTGATTGGTAGATCTTATAGTGATCCAACAATCTAAGTTTATCCACCTCCAGGAGAGTTTTCCACCAGTGCCTCTCCAACCTTTGCCCTTGCCTCTTTAGCTCATGGATTTCCCCATTAAACCAGGGGACACCCGGGCAGAGGGTAAGAGGGTGAACACGAGTTGGAGCAATGACATCCAAGGCCCCAGTAACAGCCCTATTTATTATAGGCTAACACAAGGGGACCTGGGTCAGTGCTATTCTTTGGAAATCCTGAGAGGTCCAGTACCGTCATTAGGCCTTCTGTGGTAACTCCTTTTAAAGGATGGTACTGTGCCAACTCCTTTGGGGCAGGCACATTTCAGGGGGCTACGAAACTGAATCTCAGGGCATGATGGTCAGACCAATTAACTGGCTCCACCTCCACTTCGGAGATCTCCATTCCCAGGTGGAACACCAAGTCCAATGCTTGCCCCTTCCCGTGGGTTGCAGTGGTAATAACCCATATCAGGCCCAATTAATCCATCAATTGGAGAAGGTTTTGTCCAAACGGCAAGAGTTCATTGTTGACCCAGGCATTGAAGTCCCCCAGAATTAACCATCTGGGGGACTCCAATACCATCTCGGCGATGAAGTCCGTAACCTCCTTCAGGAACTCCCTCCCATCACCTGGTGGATTGTAAATGAGAAGGGTCCTGCAGCCTGCAGCTGCACCCAATATACACTCAAAGGAATTGGTGATTCTAACTGGCATCTCCCTGAGACCCAGTTCCTGTCTAAAACAGACAGCAACCCCCCTGCCCCTACGGTCCACTCTCAGGCATTGAATCACTGAGAACCCGTCTGGAATCACAGACTCCAAGATAGGGCCCACGTTTCCATACAGCCAGATCTCAGTGATGCAAGCCAGGTCAATGGAAGCCACAAGATCTGCCACTACTGTGGCTGTATTCCTAATTGACCTGGCATTGCTTAACACTGCCCAAAAGGGACGGGAGTGCAAGGATGGCTCCACTTCCTGCCTGACAATATTAGAGTCCTTGGGTGTAGGCACAAGACAAGGATAACCACGTTCCTGTGTCCATTTCACCCCAGGGTGTCTCCTGGTTCTCACTGTCTCAATCCATCCATCCTTTTCCCATCCTCCCTGAGAGTACCAGGATCCTTGACTCCTTCAGCCACCCCATCTCCTTAAGATGCCGAAAGCCCAACATCTCCTATAAACTTCAAATGGGAGCGGAGGATGTTCAAACAGACGAAGATCCTTTAGTCTCGAGGGGGAATACTGCCTGACCATGTTCCGGACTCCCCAGCACATCTCTCAGACACTCCACACACACCAATATTTAACTAATCACACCTCCACTCAAAATCCCCCCTTCCACCAATCAAAACTTTCCAACTCACAAAAATAAATACCCCCTTACTCAAAATAATATGCCCTTAGCAGCCAAGAAATTCAGTCATAGTTTATGGTGTCCAAAAGTGTCTTCTAGTCTCTAAATAATAATTCTAAATTGTTTTCTGCCTCCCCCCCCAACAGTGCTCTCACCACTGCAGGGTAGGAGCGTTTAACCTTTTCAGCCCCCTCTCACGAGGCTGTAATTTAGTGTCCAGATATCCTCGAAATACAGTTTCTTAACTTATTATCTAGTATCATAGTCTCAACTTTTCCAAGAGTAAGGATTTAATCTGTTTAACACCCCCCCCCCCCCGCAGTGCTCTCCACTGTGGGATAGGAACTTTAGAGTTTCCAGCCCCCTCTCACAAGGTTGGAATATAGTGTCAACCAATACTTAGGTCCAATCCCATATATCACTCACTTTACTGCCAGAAACCTTGCCCGAAAATAAATAGAAAAGCTGCACTTCACCAATATTCAGTTCCAGCAGATAGTCCAGAAATCCTGATGTTTTCTCAGCAAAGACCTTCATGCCATCAATGCAGGCAGAATCACAGTTTCTCCAGGTAATACTCATTTCCAGGACCGGGCTCAACCTGGACCTTCACCTTGGTAACCCATGTTGGACCACCCTTCGGTGGGCCCCTTGTTTCACCTAAGAGAACAGATCCGCTCCATCACTCTCCGGTGGCAGCAGTGACCGTTCCTCCATCTGGGCCAGGGATCTCGACATCTCCAATTAACAAGAGGACCTCCGATTCTACTCATCACACACAAAGCCTCCCTCCAGCTGGTCCTTTCCAAAATGACGACCAGAAACCTCCTGCGAATTAGCCAGGCTGGGCTTTCATCCCGACCGGAACCCGCCACTCAGCCTATCATTCCTCCACAGCTCCTTGGTTTCATGAATCACTCCACTGGACTTCCAAGTGAGCAAAGTATCCTTGGGAAATGATACTGCAGTTAATGATTAGTGGTAAGCTGCTCCTAAAAAGTTTCCAATGGCTTATTTGCCGCTTTTATTATTATTTGTGCAGGGCTTCACAGAAAAGGCTCCCCTAGCGCCTCAGCAACCTGGGTGCCGTCGGAGACAGGGATACAGCCTAGTGTACACTCAGGGTGTACTACTATCCCGAAGATGCTCAGGCTCTACCTAAATCACTTAAAGTCCCTAACTAATTATTTACTATACAGGGTCCAAATCCTAACAAATTAAATAAAGTAGCTTGGTGTGAGGTGTCATCCAAGAATAGGCACATTTTGCCCTTAATGTCATCCCCAGTGTCATTGATGAAGACATTGAACAACACCGGCCTCAGCACAGAGCCTTGTGGGATCCCATTGGTTACCGCTCTGTTACCGGATAGCCCCCCCCCCAAAAAAAAACACCCTCTGGGTTCTGCCCCTCAGCTAGTTTTCCACCCATCTGGCCATCTTTTCCCCAACTCCAAGATCCACCAACTTCCTGATCATCCTTTTGTGCGGCACAGAGTCAAAGGCCTTGATGAAATCAAGATAGAGGATGTCTACCACTTGGCCCCTGTCTACTGTCCTAGTGACACAGTCAAAGAGGTCAGTCAGATTCATTTGACATGATCTCCACCCCCCCATGAACCCATGCTGCCTTGCATCCTGGAGACCATGCTTTAGATATTCCACCAACCTTTCCTTTAGTATGGTCTCCATGAGCTTGCCCACAATGGAGGTCAGACTGACTGGTCTGTAATTTCCTGGATCATCCTTAGGACCGCTTTTGTGGAGGGGCTATACATGTGCTGTTCTCTAGTCCTGCAGTACCACACCTGACTCTAGTGAACTACTAATTAAGTCTGCCAGTGGCCTTGCCAGCTCCTCAGCTAGTGCCTTTAGTACCATTGGATGCACTCTGTCTGGGCCTGGTGATTTGTCTACCTTCAATGCCAGCAGCGCCTCCCTCACTCTATCCTTCTCTGTCACTACATCTGTGTTTCCCTCTCTCCCTGCTCCTCTTTTCCCTCCTGAAGGCACTGGTCCATCCTTCTCCCTGGTGAAGATGAAACAGAAGTATTCATTTAGTATCTCTGCTTTTCCCCCATTATCCTCCACCCACTCCACCCCTTTCTTAAGCCTAACAATCCCATCATTCTTGTCCTGTTTCTCACTTATATAGCGAAAGAAAGCCTTCTCCCCCTTCTTAATTCCTTCAGCTATCTGTAGCTCCTTCTGTGCCTTTGCTCGCCGGACTTCTTTACTTGCCTCACTAGCCAGCCTTTGGTAATATTCCCTATCCACCTCTCTTTTGGTCTTCCTGAATTTTCTATAGGCCAGCCTCTTTTCCCTTGCTGCTTGGGCAACCCCAGAATGGAATCAGCTGGGCACTTTGGTCCTTGTGTTCTTACCCCCAAGCCTAACACACTCATTTGTGGCAGCCAGTATTCCTTCCTTAATGATGGACCACCTTTGGTCCACCCCCATATCTGAATAGACACGAAGTCCCTGCACACTTCTTTACTGTGTCCCACTGCCATTTCCTTGAACCTGGGATAGCTTCTCCTACTTCTGGGCACACAACTGCTGCTTCTATGGGTTTCCACATCTTCTACCAGTATGTTCATCCTCTCTACAGTCATAAAAAATGCTGTCCTGGGGCAAAGTCAAGGTACGGGTCTTGTGACCCATGGGGCAGAAAAAGGATACAGGGCATGTCCTCGCCCAGGTGACATGGATGTAGTTCACGTCTGAGAGGCCTATGCCAGTTATAAACCCATTTACACATTCAATGAGTTCTTTCAGCTGCACCCTCACATCTGAGGTGGTAGGTTTCTCTTTAGGCTTAGTCACCAGGGACTGCAGAGGGCTGGCTTTCTCAGAAGTCACTCGCAATGAATGAGCTGTGGCCTCTTTTGACTCTTCTTTCCTCCCCTTATCCAGTAGCTGATAGAAAGGCCGGGGAGGCATTCATTCTGTGTTCCTTCAGCCTTAGTGCAAAAAGCATGATCTGGGAGTACACAGTTGCTCTCAGACTCTGGTCTATTCTAGTTGTGCAGCCTAGGCAAGCGAACCACTCCCAAGCTTTCACAATTCATCCTGTCACGATCTCTACTCAGGTTATGTAATGGGCAGCTTCGCTCTCTTATTTTGAGTGGTGTCTCCCAACAGGAGCATGAGGTCCCTTCCATTTTCAACAGCTCCAGAATTCTAAAGTAGGGGTGTGCAGGACAGATTTTCCATTATTGTCAGGTCAGGTTGGGAAAACCAGAACCAGAACCAAAAGTATTATATATAGCAATAATTAGTGGTGCAATAAATGGAACAGCAAAGGAGCAGTGTTACATAGCAGGTGTAGATCTGCTGCACTGAAAAGGCTGGTGTGAACCAGTGGCATCATTTCTTCCTCCATCTGTGCTATCCCACTCACTTTGCCCCACTGTTACAGTCTCACATAGGGGTAGTAGTGGCCCTGTCAGAGTAACATATGTTTGTCTTGTAAGGGAGGAGTGGAATATATGCATAGATAGAGAAAAGCAGTGCTGTCTGTGTGTAACCTTCTTTCAAAATCAGTGAATAGCATCTAACAACCACTATGTGCTATATCTTTTCAGAGACAGACACAACAGAAAGAGTGACAGTGCAGTGGTCTGGGGCATGCAGTGACAGCAACAGAATTATGATGACGAAATGAGGCGTCACGTAGGGACAATTTATCATAGAAAGAGTGGCAGTGGTCTGGGCATCAGGAGGCAGCAACCAGCAACATAATTATGGCAGAAATGCAAAGAGGAGTCACATAGGGAAAATATATGACAGGAAGAGTGACAGTGGTCTGGGAGGTGGCTGCCTAGGGCATCCATCAATAAGGGGCACCAAAAACTGATTTCCATTTAAAAAATAATACATTTTTCTATCTGTGTGAGTGACGTCAACCCATCCATCTCTGTACCTGTCCTCTGTACCCTCCCATGCCTAATGGTTCTCTTCCTTTTAGCGCCAAGTTCTACCAATAGCAAGTAATCACAGCACAGAAAATGAGGCTGAGTGCAGGGCACAGATGCAGGAGCAGCTGGCAGGTGACAGTTTGTGGCGACAGCATGGCCACGTAGTGAGATCGATTGGAAAAGAGAGGAGAGTGGGCTGCACTTAGTCGAAGACTAGCTCAGAAACACCCAAACAGTGTTTGCTGAGGGTGAATGTGAGGGCTCTGGGCAGCTTGGACTGTGTCTGTAGACAGCTACTAGGACACTGTGCTGATGGGCACCAGAGCAGGTATGGACGTGTTGGTGTGATGGGAAAGGGTTAGGGTGGCCAGGCCAATTTGGATCTCATTGGCTGCACTCATTGCGCTGGTCATCCCAAAGCAAGAGGTGCTGTAAGTCTTGGTGCAGAGCTGGGGGCTACAACAGGCTGGCTAGCCCAAACACGAAGATCACTTCCAAATGTGCAGGGCACCCTGGTAAAAACACAGACAGTACTGCTCACGGCTTGATTAGTGTCTTTAAATCAATCACAACTGCACCACACAAAGACTGATAAAAAACACTGCCGCAAAAAGTATCATGAAAAGAAGAAGTTTCTCAAACTGATGCAGTCATAGATCAGTGGATTGTTTTACAACTGGACTGCATCAATTTGAGGAAGTTCTTTTCGCAATAAATTTTACGGCTGTTTTTTGTCAGTGTTTGTGTGGTGCAATTGCACTTGATTTAAAGACATTAAGCAAACCGTGTGTAGCACTGTCCGTGTTTTACCAGGGTGTGCTGCACATTTGGGAGCATACTTACTGTGCTGGGGATGGGCTTTCTGAAGCGAGACACTCGGGATGTAGAGAGTAGAGGACTAATAGACCAGACCAGTGCAGGAGATGTGGACCGGTGAGAGTGAGAGAGCGAACAGGTCCAGAAGAGCCAGGATTCAGAGAGTGGGGCCAAATAAAGAGGAGCAAGGAGGGGAGCTGGGGCTCGGGCCAGGCCAGAGAGAGCACAGCAAAAAGAACTATGCCTGGTGGTGTGTCGTGTGTTGTGTGGACGTGGTCTACAAGACAACCAGTTAGTAGCAGCAAGTTCTTTTAAGATGACTAGCAAGGTGAGTAAACTTTGAAAGAGTGAACTCAGCTGAGCTATTTAAAAAAAATTACAAATGTTTTTGTTTTGTAATTATAAGGTTTCTTGTTGTTCCCTCCCAGCCCATCTTCGGACGTCCCTTAGTGTCTAGCCTCACAGATCTTAACTGGAGCCTGGAGAGGG
This sequence comes from Neoceratodus forsteri, assembly GCA_016271365.2. Classification (NCBI taxonomy): domain Eukaryota; kingdom Metazoa; phylum Chordata; order Ceratodontiformes; family Ceratodontidae; genus Neoceratodus; species Neoceratodus forsteri. The sequence goes on from CM028135.1 coordinate 63,486,843, forward strand.
TGTAAGGAGGGAAAGAGGGACCCCCCAGAATTGCAAAGTTAACATAAAGTTATTGTTAAGCCATGGCCATTCTGGGCAGAAGTAGAGGTGCTGATTAAAAAACAAGCATTTGTCAAAGCCGGATGTTGATTGCGTTGGTGTGTTGAGCTCGCTTACTGCCCCTCTGTCACTTGCTCAGTCTGTTTCTCCTAGTGCTGCAGGCTGCTCTGTTGTACTGGGCTCCTGCCTGCATTGGCACCTTGTTCTGCCCACTAAGAAATCCGCAGCTGTCCCAACAGAACTGCGCTGAGGTGGCTCACTCCCCCTCTCTCACTCGCTCATTCTGTTTCTCCTGCCGTTGCAGGCTGCCCTTTTCTATTGGGCTCCTGCCTGTGTTGCCGACTTCTTCTGCCCACAAAGAAATTTTCAGCAATTACAATAGAGCTCCGTTAAGCTCACTCACTCCCCCTCTCTCACTCGCTCATTCTGGTTTTCCTGCCACTGCAGGCTGCCATTTTGTACTGGACCCCTGCGTGCATTGCTGTCTTTTTCTGCCCACAAACAAATCTGCAGCAGTCCCAACAGAGCTCCGTTGAGCTCACTCACTCCCCCTCCCTCACTCGTTCATTCTGTGTCTCCTGCCAGTGCAGGCTGCCCTTTTTGTACTGGGCTCCTGCCTGCATTGGCGGCTTGTTCTGGCCAGAAAGAAATCTGAAGCAGTCACGACATAGCTCCATTGAGCTCACTCACTCCCCCCCTCTCACTCACTCACTCATTCCGTTTCTGCCGGCGCTGCAAGCTGGCCTTTTGTACTGGGCTCCTGCCTGCGTTGCCGCATTTTCTGCCCACAAAGAAATCCGCAGCAGTCACAACATTTCTCCGTTGAGTTCGCTCACTACTGCTCTGTCACTCACTCATTCTGTTTCTCTTGGCACTGCAGGCTGCGCTTGTGTACAAGGCTTCTGGCTGTGTTGGCATCTTTGTCTGTCCACAAGGAAATCCACAGCTGTTCCGACAGAGCTCCGGTGAGGTCGCTCAGTCTCCCTCTGTCTCACGCTCATTCTGTTTGTCCTGGTACTGCAAGCGGCCCTTTTGTATGGGTCTCCTGCCTGCATTGGCACCTTTTTCTGCCCATAAAGAAATCCGCAGCAGTCCTGATACAGGTCTGTTGAGCTTACTCAGTCCCCCTGTCTCACTCACTAATACTGTTTCTCCCACCTCTGCAGGCTGGCCTTTACTGCTGGGCTCCTGCCTGCATTGATGCCTTTTTCTGCCCACAAAGAAATCCGCAGTAGTCCTGACTGCACTCCGGTGAGTTTGCTCACTCTCCCTCCCTCACTTGCTCGCTCATTCTGTTTCTCCCAGTGCTGCAGGCTGCCCTTTTGTACTGGCCTCCTGTGCAGGGGCCTTTTTCTGCCCACAAACAAATCTGGAGCAGTACCGACAGAGCTCAGCTGAGCACAGTCGCTCTCCCCTCTCACTCGTTCAATCTTAATCTGTCCCAAACACTGATTTCCCACAGCAACTGTGCTATTCTCTGGCAAGAGTGCAAAAACATATTTTAGCCAGGATGTGAAAAATAACAGCTGTACTGTTCATAAGGAGGTGTGAAAAAAGTCCGCTGTTGAAAATGTGTGAAAATATTACAAATTTGTGAAGTTACAAGGGTACATGGAAACAGTTGAACACACGCTTGTAACACAGTCATGTTATGGAGTTTTGTCACCAAATTTTCAACATAGGGATTTTAGGAACTCTGCTCATGAACAGTACCACTGTCATTTTCTTAATCTGTCCCGAACACTGATTTCCCACAGCGACCGCGTTATTCTGTACCGCAACTGTGAAACCACATTTCAGTCAGGATGTGAAAAATGACAGCTGTACTGCTCATAAGGAGGTGTGAAAAAAGGCCACCATCGAAAATCTGGCATGACAATATTACAAATCTGCGAAGTTACAAGGGTGTGTGGAAAGTGTGCAATGCACACTTGTAACACAGTCATTTGATGGGCTATCATCACCAAATTGTCAACATAGGCATTTTAGGACCTCTGCTCATGAACAGTATCACTGTCATTTTATTAATCTGTCCTGGACAGTGATTTCCCACGGCGACCACTCTATTCTGCGCCGGAAGTGAGAAAACACATTTCGCCAGGATGGGAAAATGAAAGCTGCACTGTTCATAAGTAGGTGTGGAAAATGGCAATGTTAAATCTGGCATGAAAATCTGGCAAATTTACGAAGTTATGAAATGCGTAGCAACTGGCATAGCGGCTCGATTAAACATAATCATTTACAGGATTTTTTTCACTGAAATTTGCAACATAGGCTTTTTGAGAGCCCACCATGAATACTGGCACTGTCGCTTTGTTAATCAGCCCTAAAAGGTGATTCCGCGCAGTGACCGCAAAATCACTTTTCAGGGCCAATTAACGCCATGACAGTTCAAGAATTCATGAGGAGGGGTCCCAAAACCCCCATGTTGAAAATTTGGTGTCAAAATTCTAAAAAATGACTGAGATATGCATTAAGTTGGAAAAAAAACATTTATTCCATGATACAGCTTACCAGCATTTCCTCAGTTCGTGGTCTGCTTTGAAGAGTGCAGACGTGTTCCCGGTCCACAGAAGACTGTCGTGCCAAGCTCCAGAGGTAAGTATGGGATGAGGGGGGGGTGGGGAGTCAAGGTGCACAGTGGGTGGCTGCGGGTTGCTGGAGGGGGGAAGGGAGATGCAGAGGGACAGTTTCCTTTTTTACAGGGTTAAAAAAAAAGTTGCGGGACAGTTTTTTATTTCACTGGGGCATGTGGCACACTGGGGTCGGCTCCCAGTGTGCCAATGGAGTTTTTGCTTTTTTTGGCGGGGGGCTGCCAGCCGACGGGGATTGGGACACCTCGCCGGCACACAAGAAAGGGGGTTACTACATTATGCCAACAGGGATTGGGCACCCCATCGGCAGAGAATATATGCGGGGGAGGGGGGTTTACATAATGCCGATGGGGAGTGGACTCCCCCGACAGCAACAGAAACATGCAGGCAGTGAAGCCAATGGGGATTGGGGCCCCTGTTGGCAAGTAAATATGAGCGGGGTTTAATATTGTTTGAGAGCGTGGTGGCAAACTGCCACCATGTTCACAAACAATATCACTCTGTAAAGATCCCATCCTCCAATGACGGGTCGCTCCCTCATTGCAGCGGATGGCTCACACTGCAATGACAAGGTGGCCCCTGATTGCAGCAGCTAAATTGTCACAAGTTGGTGGCAAGGTTCCAAATTACTGTCAGCAGCAGCATGCCACAGCATTGAGGGAAGTGGGACAAGCCTTTGCAGGCTGTGAGGGCATTGGCCTCAACAGTGCCACGCCTCCACAACCTGCTTCTGCGAAAGCTGTCCCAATATGTTTCTTGCGCTCTGCGCAAGCAACATAAAAAAAAAAAAAAAAAGCCCACTAAATCTGGTTTGTGGTCTGAGGGAATACAGAACAAAAGATACCTGTATAGTGCATAATTTAATGATCGTGGCATCTTGGTCGGGTTCCCTCACATGGTACTCACTTGCTTCATTTTGCTCACTGCCCACCTCCAGTTTATTGCCAGGTAGGTTTCCATTCCTGAAAAAAAAAAAGACTTCAGTAGTGTTACTTTGCCAGTTGTCCTGATGTGTGCAGTGGTACTAAACAGGCACACTGGATGGGCTGCCTACGTGAAAGAGAGGGGGACTTGGACTAAACGTGAGATGGAGAGCCCAGTAAAAATGAATATTCTGGCTGGGCTGACCTGTTTGGACTACATTTGAGTGTATCACAGTACTGTGTCATATTCTCTTGCTGTGTGCCTTAATTAAGAAATCTAAAGGCACGAGACAGGAAATGGATTTTATTGAACAGAAAATCGGGATGTGGTTTGCCAGGAGGGCAGCTGGGAACAATTTTTTTTTTTTTTTGCTGAACTGATTGTATAGTTACTGTTAGTGATCCATGTATGTACTTTTAATGTATAGCTAAAACAGTGCTGTGATATAAAATTCCTGTGATTATGGGAATTGAAATATTGTTCGTGGATTAGAAGGGAAGTGGTTTGCACTTTCTTCTAATTTAATTGAGGCTTACAGTTTGATTGACATATACATCTAAGTCTGTCGTTTCCATTTTTTTCCAAGAGGGGGTGCCATTTGCCAATTTGCATAGGGGCGCCACAAACGTCTAAGGCCAGCCCTGCTGGAGCATACAGTGGCAGCAAGAAAGTTATGAAGGAAATGAGAAGAGGAGCCACACAGGAACAATTTACAATAGGAAGAACGTACAGTGGCCTGGGGTGTACAGTGGCAGTAACACAATTTATGCTGGAAGTGATCACGTGTTATAGGGACCGAGCTACATGAAAGATCTCTTTTTGCCTCTACTGTCCCTCCCATCCTCTCCGATCCACCGATGAGGGATTGCTAGAGGTTCCCAGGGTACATTTGCAGAGATCGCGAGCAACAGCATTCAGCTTTGCTGCTCTGTCCCTGTGGAACTCTTTACCTCATCGGGTACGAGATTGCCTGACTGTCCAGAGTTTTAAAACTGCATTAAAAACTTATCTGTTTGATCTGGCTTTTGGTAATTGAAGTGTTTTTATCTGGCTTCATATTTATTGGAATTTATATAATGTATGTAATTTTACTTTCTTTGTTTTATTTTATTGTACAGGTGCCTTGGTTTTGGAAACGTGCCTTTTTTTATAAATAAAAAATTGATTGATTGATTGATTGATAGGGTATTCTTCTGTAATAGGGTTGCCACCTGTCAGGTTTTTTACCTGGTGATCAGGTTTTCAGGGTCCCTATCAGGTAATCCGGTTTTCCTCTGTGCTGGTCAGGTTTTTGAGCCATTCTGAGTGCTTGCATACTTTTCAAGCAAATTTTGTCATATCACTCATTGTTTCAGCTACATGTCTAGGTTACAAACAAGTTCTGTTGTCAGTGTAGCCTTTTGTTTGTGAATGTAGTCACCCTGGGAGGTGTAAAGTATGGCCATTAACACCATTAGCACTTACTTAACCTAATCTTTCCACTGCATCTTAAAGTGGCATAGCAGCAAAGCTGCCCCCACCTTTTGTAACAGTAACAGAGCCAGTTGTCCTCCACTTTTATTTGCTGGTAAACATTTTCATCTCTAACAGAATTTAGGCATTTTTGAATGTTGTGAATTATTTTTTCCCAACAAGAAAAAAGTATGGTCACTTCTTTGGCTTTGAAATAGTACTGTGGACAAGAACAGGAAATGGAGGCAGAAAAATATATGAAGTATGTATACTGCTATGTGCTATTTACAGTATTTCCCTTGTCTCCCCCAGATCATATCTGTAAATGAGATTTCTTTGATCTCTGTATGTTTATCTCGTTAATCAATGTCAATAAATAAATAAATTCATAAGTAAATAATTAGGAAGAACCTGGGAAAGTAACTTTAACAGGCACAGTACAGTATCTTAACATTTTTATTTAACTGCTGCTTTAAGTGTTGTCTTTTATTGGAGGAACAGTGCATGATGAGTCATGAAAAGGGGTGGGGGTGGAGCTTAGGATCTGGTTTTTGCCTCATCCAAAGGTGGCAACCCTATTCTGTAAAAGGCATAATGGTGCAAAAGTAGACATGAAAGCAGGCAGGCAGCCAGGTGATAGGTAATAACAAGTGGAAGTGCTGCACACTGACTGATCGGACCGACTGCTCCAAATATTTGTTTTTAAACAAAGGTTCTTTCTGTCACTGTCCCACAAACATTTATTTTGCCCCATAGCCTGTTGCTAGCCTTGCTCTTAGAGCAGAAAGCAGCTAACTAAAAGAAGCTACATTTTCTTATTAATTTAAAACTTATATCTCAGCAGGAGTCATTGTCTGTTAAGATAAAGTAGACAGATAACTTTATTAGAAGTAGAAGGGGTCTTATTTAGGGTTAAAAAAGAAAAGAAAGAAAGAAAGTCAGTGTGTGTTCTGTGCGGGGAAGGGTACTAATCAGCTGACTTTGCTAAACCAGTAGGAGGAAAGAGAGCTTACCTGGGGGTGTGGTTTAGACACTATAAAAGCAGATGAGTCAAATTACAACTACCTGTTGCTAGCCTTTTTTCTTATTAATTGCCCTCCATCCCACCCACCCAAAGCCAGTTCTAGTTTTATAGCCACTGGATTTGACTGACAACAGGAACTTCCTGTTTGGCAGTAGGAAGGAAAGGGTCATAGAGAAACATTGGTTTTGTCAACCCTAAAGGAAAAAAGTAGCTCACCCCCCCCCAGCTGCTGGTGGTCTGATATTGAGCAAGGAAGAAGGAGACTACTAAAGAAAATAGGAAGTTGATGTCCCAGAACAGGAAGGGTGAGAGTTGTAAGGAGAGGAGAGAATAAGCATCCAGAGAAACAGTAGAGAGAACACAAAATAAGACATGATAGGAGTGGTGCAGTGCGATGGCTGTGGGGCGGCAGTGTTCCGGGAGACATTCTGGAGGCTACGATACTGCCCTATTTGCAGGCACCTCTCTGGTCTGAGAGAGGAGGTTGCCCGTCTCCGGGCTGATCTGGCTAGGATTCTTGAAACCTCCTCCCTCACCCAGGGACCACCAGGGCCAATGCTACTACCTCAGAGGTTGCCTAGAAAGAGGAGAGGCTGGACCAGGGTGGGCTCAAGGAGGGAGAGGGTGGTGGAACAGAGTTGCATCCCTCCAGCTGTACCTCTTCACAATTCATTTGCTCTTCTGGTGGATAGTGGTTCCTCTATGGAGGCATCTGCAGTGGAGACCAAGGAGGATGCTGGGAACCTTCACAAAGGAGACCCACAGGAGGGTGGCATGGGACCCCACAGGGGAAGGAAACAACTCCTGGTGGGGGACTCAATCATTAGGGGGTAGAAATGGGGGAGGAAGGGGAGAGGGAGGTAAGGTGCCTTCCTGGCGCCACGGCTTGGAGGGACAGGAAGTGAATCCTCAGGATCATGGGAGGAGCTGCACGAGGGAGGGAGCTGGATGTCATTGTCCACCTAGGGACAAATGACCTGGCTAGGAATGAGATCAGAGCAGTGCAAGAGGAGTTTGAAGAGTTGGGAAGGGGCCTTAGACAAGTAGCGGATACGGTAACCTTCTCGGAGGTGCTGCCTGTCTATGGCAAGGGAGATGCTAGGGCACTTCTCACCAGGGAATTCAATGAGTGGTTGAAAAACTGGTGTGGAGCTCAGGGTTTTGGCTTCATTGGGGGATGGGGAGCCACCTAGAGAGATGCAGACCTATACTGGTGCGATGGTCTGCATCTGTCTGGGGGGTAACCAGGATCCTAGGTGAGAGGTTTAAATGCTTCATTGGCAAGCATTTAAACTAGCCAAGGGGGGGCACTGAAAAGGAGCAGGGAAGTCCGAGCTTCCCCCCACAAAACATGGTGATTAGTGAGGTAAACACCAAGGTACAGAAGTTATTAGGGAGCAGAACAGATTTAAATGTAAAAAAGGCAAAGGCAGTAAGGACAGAAATGGGGCTAAAAGGGTAAGGCTATCAAAAAGTGGAGGGTGATGAGTACCAATGCCCATAGTCTGTGTAACAAGCTCCTGAACTAGTGGCCTTGATGGAAGAGGGTTGCCTGGATATTGTGGCAGTCACAGAAACATGGTACACAGAGAACCATGACTGGGATGTCAACATACCAGGATACACAATCTACAGGAGGGACAGGGAGGGTAAAAGAGGAGGAGGAGTAGCTCTCTATGTAAAGGAAAGGATCAAAGCAATAGAACTAAAGAGTAAACAGGGAGCAGATGAGGCACTTTGGGTCACCCTGGAGACAGGAAATGGCACCACAATCCGCATGGGGGTTGTATACAGACCCCCATCTCAGGGGGAGGGAATGGACAAGGAAATGATAGAAGGCTTTCTTAGAATGGCAGAAAAAGGGGAGATATTGTTGATAGGGGACCTGAATATGCCAGATGTTAACTGGAGCACCTTTGCTGCAGGCACATCCAAGAGCAGGGTCATTCTTGATGCCCTACAGGGGGCATGCCTCAGACAGCTAGTATTGGAACCCACTCAGGAGTGAGCAATCTTAGACCTGGTACTCTCAAATGGGGATGGAGAAAGAATCTCAGATTTAGAAGTGGGTAGCCATCTGGGAACAAGCGACCACCAGTGTGGTTCACGATAAACACAGCCATACAATCAAGCCATAAAAAAGCAAGAGTACTGGACTTTAGGAGGGCTGACTTTGGGAAAATGAGAGAGTGCCTCAGAAAAGCACTAGCCAACAGGCAAGAAGGAGGGGTGGAGCAACAATGAGGAGTGATCAAAACAGCCATCGCAGAGGCAACAAGCCTTTGTGTAAAGCAAATCAATAAAACACAACGAAGGGAAAAAATGCTATGGTTCTCAAAAGAGGTGGCAGGGAAGGTTAAGGAGAAAAGGACAGCATTCAGGAAATATAAGGAAACACAGAAGAAGCAGGACAGAGAACTTTATTAGTTAAAGCAGAAAGAGGCTGGGAAGGCAGTCAGAATAGCAAAGGCCCAAACCGAGGAAAGGATAGCCAATTCTGTTAAGAAGGGGGATAAGACCTTTTATATGTACATTAGGGAGTGAAGAAAGACCAAAGGAGGGATATTGAAGCTTAATAAAGGGAAGGGAATATGGGTAGAGGGTGACAGTGAAAAAGCTGGGATACTGAACGAATATTTCTGCTCAGTATTCACAAAGGAAGAGGAGGGGGAGTTACCTAAATCAAACAAGAGAAACACTCTGAAGACAGGGGTCGATACCAGTCCATGTACAGAAGAAAGGTTTTTGAAAGAACTAATAAAATTGAAGGTGGACAAAGCAATGGGGCCTGATGGGATTCACCCAAGAATTCTAAAAGAACTAAGGGTAGAACTAGTGACACCGCTGACTACTCTCTTTAACAAATCATGGGAGGATGGGGTGGTACCCGAGGACAGGAGGAGGGCAGATGTGATTCCTCTTCACAAAAGTGGGAGCAGGACAGAGGCAGGAAACTACAGACCAGTTAGTTTGACCTCAGTGGTAGGGAAAATGATGGAATCACTTCTGAAGGAAAGAATTGTTGAGTACCTAGAGGCCAGTGGGGCACAGGGCCCAAGGCAGCATGGATTCACGATGGGAAGGTCATGTCAGACGAATCTAATAGATTTCTTTGACTAGGTGACCAAAGTAGTAGACCAGGGAGGGGCTGTGGACATGGCCTACCGAGATTTTAGCAAGGCATTTGATATAGTCCCACACAAAAGTTTAATTCACAATATAGCCAGCCTTGGAGTGGGTCCCCAGGTGGTAGCCTGGATAAAAAATTGGCTAGACAACAGGACGCAAAGGGTAGTAGTAAATGGAGTACACAGTGAAGAAAGGAGGGTTACTAGCAGGGTACCGCAGGGATCAGTACTGGGACAGGTCCTTTTTAATGTCTTTATAAGTGACATTGCTGAGGAACTGGAAGGAAAAGTATGTCTCTTTGCAGATGACACAAAGGTCTGCAACAGGGTTGATACACAAGATGGAGTGGAAAGGATGAGAAGGGACTTGGCAAGGTTGGAGGAATGGTCAAATGTATGGCAGCTCAGATTCAATGCAAGAAGTGCAGGTAATGCATGGGAAAAAAACCAGGAAAACATACACACAATGGGGGTGATATACTGACAACAGTAAAAATAGAAAGGGACCTGGGGGTAATTATATCAGATGACCTAAAGGTAGGCAAGCAATGTGAGAAGGCAGTAAGGAAGGCTGGGGGGATACTGGGATGCATAGGAAGAGGCATCGATAGTAGAAAACAGGAAGTTATTATCCCTCTGTACAGACAGTTAGTGAGACCCCATCTGGAGTACTGTGTGCAGTTCTGGAGACCCCATCTCCGCAAAGACATAGACAGAGTGGAGGCTGTCCGGAGGAGGGCAACCAAAATGGTGCAGGGTCTGCACCAGAAGACATATGAAGAAAGACTAAAGGAGCTTAATATGTATTCCCTTGAAGAAAGAAGGGAGAGAGGGGACATGATAGAAACTTTCAAGTACCTTAAGGGATTTAACAAAGTCCAAGAGGGTAGCATCTTCCAGAAAAAGAGATGTGCAAGAACAAGGGGGCACAATTTGAAGATAGAAGGGGGACAGCTCAGAGGTAATGTGAGGAAGTATTTTTTCACTGAGAGGGTTGTGGATGCATGGAACAGCCTCCCTGAGGAGGTTGTGGAGTCAAGAACAGTGGGGGACTTCAAGAATGCTGGGGACAGGCATAAGGCAGTCCTAGTGGGGGGTAGGAGGAAGTAAGCTGTTGGTTAACTAGGATCTGCAGCTTATCTGTTAGGTAGGAAAATCGGCAGACTAGGTGGGCCAAGCGGTCCTTATCTGCTGTCAAATTCTATGTTTCTATGTTTCTATCCCCTATGTGTGTCTTTTTCATTGTTCTAAGGGTTCTAATAATCTCAGTCTCCAATCCTGATCTTTTTATCTCCACAAATTAACCTTTAACAAAGAGTTTTTTATTCTGCTTTCTCTCTTTTTTCTGGCCAGACCAAGGCCATAAACTAAACACTATTTCAATTTATTCACAATCCCAGATCTCACATGTAGAGTGCATGCAGCAGCAGCACCAGTCCCGACCCCCACCTGCTCCTGGTTTTCCTTGCCTGCAGTCTGAGTCTCGTCGACTCACTCTCTGCCCCTTTCTGAGTTTGATGTTTTGTTTTTTGAATCTTATATGTTTTTCTTCAGTTAACTTTTATTTTCAGTGCAGCAGCAGGCACAAATGAGCACTGTCTCTGCATGCCCTCCCTCAAGCTGAATCAGCCATCACCCTTTCTCTTAAACTGTCTCCCTCTATCACAGGAAGTGCCTCAAGGGGACGTGGCCAGCAGCCATCGTGAAAGAATTTGCTTCCATTCATCTCTTCAACGGATGGATTCTGTCTAATGCAATCCAACAGTTTCTTCTGGCCAAAAACACTCATCTGACTAGAATTTAAGTGTGCGCTTTACTCACTGCAAGATTGGAAGATTTGGTGAAGCTAGAGACCGTGAGAAACCCTTGAAAGTCAACCGAAGGCGGAGGCAAGAAGGAACAGGTAGCAGGGCCCAGTGGAACCCATGCCAAGGCAGAACCCTCGGACTCCAGCAATCCAGAGCCAATCATATCCATAACCCGCTGTCTTCTCTGAGGACCTACTATATCCATGAGTGTAACTCACAGTTTTGTAACACTATGTAACCTAAGTAACATACAAACTACTACATTATGTAACCTAAGCGTATCTATGTTAAATGTTCCTTTTACTGCACCTGTAATGTTATCCTCGGTTTTAATCTGCACTGTAATAACTGTCTTGATGTCTGCTCCCCCTGCGATGAGGTGCCTTTGTAAATGAGTCTCTGACTCAAAGGTTGTAAACCTGATTTGTAATGAATAAATAAAGAATAAAATATCTGATATCTTGAGGGCAATCCAGGCTTTAAACAACTGAGTGGTGGCTTTGGACCAGATAGTCCAAGATTTTAACTGCAGGCTCATGATCTGTGAAGCTAGGTGACATCAGTGGCTAATAATGCAAAAGAGGCAGCCTTGTCTGCTCTCACAGCAGTCACGAGCACTACGGGGCTCATGAAGGAAAATAAATTGTTACGTTATGGTAACATCTGCCTGCTTGGTTTGCCTGAATCAGCAGGGGGAAATGATCCCACAGGGTATGTGGGGACATGGCTGGGGAAAAACCTAAACTAGGAACCAGCTCCCCTGGTCCACTGAGGATTTTGAATCACTCCAAGGGGTCAACACATGGAGAAGGCACCATGTATCTTGCTAATACAGCTGGTGAGCCCGCAGAAATGGGACCACGTACTCGAAGCAGCACAACGAACTGGACCTCTTATGATTCCAGCTTGGGAAAAATGAATGAAGTCATTTGATGCAGTCCGGGTGACTCTGCCGTCCCTCAGAATATCCCACATGCTACAATATTCAGCAAGGCTCTGCATTATCTACTCCAGTAAGCAGTGCCTTTTCACATAGTTTAAAGATGCCAGTGCATTACTAACTAAAATAAACTTAGACTTGGGTGTACAGGACAACGCAAATGATGACAGGGCAGAAGACGGAACTTACTGGTGTGGGTACCCTCTGGCGTGAAGTTAGGACATGGTGGCGGGTAACATGTCGGGTAACGGTGCAAGAACTGAACAGTGTCCCTTTTGTATTGATCAGATATTAACAACATGTGATCTGAGTCTAGACTGGACAAAATGGTGGCAGCCACGTGTGCCTTACACACTCCCAACACAATCCCGCACTCTTGCTGCAGTACTGCTTCTTGAAAACAACTTGAACTGGACAATGCTTGTAAAATGAACATAGAACTTCTGTTTTTGTTGCAGTTTTGTAATGTTCTGATGTTGGTATCACTGACTAGCCATTTGGAATTGGGTGTACTACACTGTGGTCTGTTACTTCTGTTTTCCATCATGCATGTTGTATCTTTTTTCCTATCCGGTTCCTGTTGAGTGTTGACTAATATCAAGTATTGTTGGTACATAATGCTGATAGTGAGAGCCATGAGATGCTTGCAAGTGCTGTTGTTGTTCAGTAGGAACAGGTTAATATAATTATTTATTAGAGCACTCCATACCTGTACAATGTGGAAATTCATCTCTGCATGTGTGTGTTGGGGGAGGAACCACAAGTTTAAAATATGCGTTCAACATCTTACTGCAGTACGGGACCAGATTGGCTGTTTCCTAAAAGTCTTAGACATTGTGCGTTATGTGTTATAGAAACATAGACGTTGATGGCAGATAAGGACCACAAGGCCCATCCATTCTGTCCATTTTTTCTGCCTTATGAATGTGCCATAGGCCTTTACTCTGTCAATGGCCTATTTATTCATACTCGTCTATATTGCTCCCTTATGCCTATCCCATGCCTGCTTGAATCCCTGCACTGTATTCACATCCACCACTTCCTGAGGTAGGCTGTTCCATGCATCCACCACCCTTTCTGTGAAAAAAAACTTCCTCACATTACCCCTTAATCGGCCTCCCTCTAATCTCATGCTGTGTCCTCTTGTCCTGATATTTTTCTTATATTGAAACATGTTAAACTCTTTTACTTTGTTAATGCCCTTAAGATATTTGAATGTTTCGATCCTATCACCTCTCTCTCTCCCTCCTTTGCTCTAAGGTATACATATCCAGCTCCGTTAATCTGTCCTCATATGTTTTCTAATGCAGTTCCTGCACCATTTTGGTTGCACTTTTCAGGACTGCCTCCATTTTTTTAATGTACTTTTGCAGGTGCAGCCTCCAGTACTGCACACAGTACTCCAGATGGGGCTAACAAGTGTTTTGTAAAGGGGGATTATTACCTCCTTCTTATGACTTGCGATACCCCTACTAATACACTCCAATATCCCTCTAGCCTTATCCACTGCTTTAGTGATGTACTTGGATGATTTCAGGTCATCTGTGATGATGATGATGCCCAAGTCTCTGTCTTCCCTTGTGATTGCCAGCAATTCCCCTCCCAACCTATAGGTAGCTTCAGGGTTTCTCTTCCCTTTGTGCATGATCTTGCACTTCTTTGCGTTAAACCACAGTTGTCACTTTTCTGACCATTTTGCCGCTTTATCCAGATCTCTTCTCATTCTTCCCAGCTCATCTGGACCATTTACTCTGTTGCAGATCTTGGTTTAATCTGCAAACAGATAAACCTTACCCTCCAGTCCATCTGCAATCATAGGTAGCATCGAGCAACAAGATTTTCGTCCATATTGCTTGCCAATCCCGCAATATTTAGAACTTAATTGTTCTTTCCCTACAAAAAGGTCTAGTCTTAGTTTAAATGTATCCATGGTTGGACTATCCACCTCTGTAGAGGGAAGATCATTCCAAGAGAAAATTACCCTTTGGCTACACCAATATTTCCTTCTGTTCGAATTCCATTTGGGCAAAAACAGTTGCTTGTTATGTCTCCTTCCACTGCACCAACTTGTCTTAAATGTGATCCTTAATTCCTCTTGCAACTTGATGTCCCCCATTATGTGGGATAAAGCTTTTAATGATGGTGTTGGCTGGCAAGAAACAATTACTCACCGAAGTAATATTACTTCTTCCAGAGTATTCTTTAGCATTATTGACAGAAGCAGTATGCCAGCTGGGTTCAGCTGCCTCGGAGAGGAGGAGTCAATGCAAATGAGGAAGGCATTGGCCAAAAAGGATACAGTTAGAATAGAATGCTGCCTGCAGTCAGCCTGAAGGACCTCAGAATGCATTTCAAAGCTGAAAAAGAGCAAAAACTGTGCCCACTAGTGGCAGTAAAAATGTTAGCAATAACCCACTATATATTCTAACCCACTATTATGAAAAAAATGGTTTTTTTTTGAAAATCACACAAACAAATAATAGTCATCAAATTTGGCTAAATCCCCTAGCAGAGCCTTTAGACAAGGTTTCCAGGGGAGGAAGGGTGGGAGTGTCTGTAATGCTAAAGAATATCCTGGAAGAAGTAATATTACTTCGGTGAGTAATTGTTTCTTCTCACCCCAGGAATTCTTTAGCACCTGTTGACAGAAGCAGACTTCAAAGCAGTGTAGTTGGAAGGAGGGCACAGAAACCTATTTTAAGAAGAGGTTCTGAAGTACCATCCTGCCAAAATTGGCATCCTATCATACTACACATCCAAGAAGATCTTATTGAATGCGAAAAGCAAATTTCAAATAAGTGGTCTGCACACTTCAGGTGAGGATATAGCCTTGAACGCTGCCCAGGAGGCAGCTGGTCTCCAGTAAGTAGGCCCTAAGCATGAGAAGGGCTGAATGTCAGCTTTACTGAAGCAGACCCGGAATACCTGAAAACAGTCCTGTGGGAAAATACTCTTGGTCACTGGTTTCTCCTTTTCTGCAAAATGCAGGAAAGGAAAAATACGATAAAGACATAACCTGAACTGCTAGGACTGCTGACACAGACCGGCAGGACTAATTCATGCCCCTTCCAAGCAGGTTGAGATAGCCTAGACAGGACTTGCCTGAGAGCAGTACAGGCAGAGAAAAGGGATTGATGAAGGAAATGGTAGAACACCTGGGAAAAAGATTTTCTATCCATCCAGAAGACTAATTTGTTCATAAAGGCACTGAGAGGATAAGGCCTAAGAGAATAACCCAAAACTCTGAAAAACATCTGACAGAGGAAAACAAGCAGACAAATTGTCTTCGATGTTACTCACGTCAGGACAGAATTTCCACAGATTCAAAGAGACACCCCATGAAACTGAACTTACTGAGGTTTGTGTTCCATGGGAAAAAACTCCGGTCCCTAGAAGGGTCTGGAAGTGAAGATGGCCCTTATGGAATTCTTTGAAATGGTCTGAGAAAAGACAGATTTTTCTTGGCCTGATGGAAAAGAATCAGTAAATCTATGGTGTACTCCAAAGAAAAAGGCCTACTGTCCCATTGTTGGAAGGAAAATAAAAACCTTTATACTTTTACAGGAAACAAGTCACAAAGACCAAACTAGTTCAAAGTCCAAGATTGTAACGCCTGGAAATGAGCTAAATAATCCAGTCATGAGAGGAAAGAGGATTGAAAAACTCTAGGCTGTTGTTCTCGCACCCAAGGGAAAAGCCCTTTCCCCTAGAAAAACGGAGGTTTTCGTGATACTAAAACCTTTTTTTTTTCATAGACGTTTCAGGCCTTGTTTGGATACAGGGACTCTAAGAGATCTAGCCTCTCAGGAACCAGGCCTTGAGAAGAAAAGACTGGGAGCTGAGAAAAACACTACTCCTGAGTTTTCAGAAAGTACCAAGGTTGCCCCGAGCCACCGGGATCATGGTGGCTGATACCTTGACTAGAGAGGTACTTAGGAAACAAGGGATATAAGGAGAGAGAAAATTTCTCAGGCCAGTCTTGAGATAAGAAAATCCATTGGATGGAACCCCGAGCTGGGGCCTGCAACAGGAAAAAAGGAAAAAACTGGAGGTTTGGGCTGGAGGCGAAAATTCTGATCTGGTCCTGGCCTTTCCCCTGAATGATGTGGCTAGGACTTGTGTGCTGAGGGCTCACTTGCAGTGGTCCTGAGTATTGTGGCTTAGAGGATCTGCCAAAGGGTCCACTTGTGGTGGCCTTGCTAAAGTTTTGTCCTTGCCCAACAGATGGATGAGAGACTAAGACACCTCCAAAGAACCAGCTAGAGATAACAACTCATAGCTATTGCGGAGAGTTTGGAAGCTCAGTGTCCCAAATGCTCGTTAGTGTGATACAGGGCAGGGATATCGAACTAAATGGCCTTTGAACTGAAAAAATGCATGCCTGATAGAGATAGTCTGAGATTCCAGGGAATGAAGAGAGAAGGACTCTCTCAGAAACCAAGGTCCAATGATGGAACCCCCAGAAGGGAAGCGTCAACTGGAAGGAAACCTCTGTACCGAAGATTTGAAGGGGAGAGGTGTGAAGTTCACTGTTTTCTTACACCAGTCCAGCTTGTAACAGGGTTCAAGCTTCATGAAAAATGTTCTTATTTGGAATCTAACCTAGAGGCTTAGCCCCTGGGACTTCAATGACAAAATTATGCACCCCATACAGGGAAAGAGCTTCCCCTGACAAGAGATGAGCATTGCCCCCTAAGAGTTGCCGAGATTTAGATAGTTAGGGGACTTTTTCTTTTTTTTTTTGTAGGTACAAAGAACCCTTGAGACTGTAGGAAACAAATTGTCAGACTTAGGGCTTGAAAACCAAAGTCAAGGGAAATTGGTAAGGTCGGCCAGAGAGATTCCCTGTCTTCAGGGGAGAACCGCCAACCTACTCAGGTACCTGGAGAACAACCTGATTTTTACTCCGTATCTGAGAACACTCTGAAGGCAGTCTGAACAGCATGGAATAAGACTGCCTGAGAAAAAAATCCATACTAAGGAACTGAGAACATAGAATGTATCGAAGGAGACAAGAAAAATCTCCTACGTTTGCAAAAGCAAGACCTGAGCCAAGGAAGCATCCTGACCCCAGGTTGTGAAAATTGATAATGATTTGCTGTTCCCTATTTTCCTTTAAGATTCAGGTAATAGCCTAGGAAAACAGGTTCAAATCCCAAGCAGGAGGGGACCCTTTCACGACTTTGACCCTCACTAGGTTCTGGTGCTCTAGTTACCACTGCTGACATGCTACTGAAGAACAATGGAGAATGCAGCATTTGGAGGTAAACTTTAGATATTTATTTACTTATCATGCACATAGATATACTGTATATATATTTAAATGTTAATATCTGCATATATCTATCTCCCTTTGTTTAATTTTTTTTTTTACCAACCAAAGAAGGGGTTAAAACTTGAACCAAGAAGAAAAATAACTGAAGAAAAAAGGGATTATCAGGAGTGAAAGAGCATTCCTGCCTAAACCCCTTGAAAACTTCACATTTGGAAATTTCCTAATGTGTTGGCATAGGAAAAAAGCATTAAAGGGAGAATAATTCCTACCCGAAGCCCCTCAATGAGACTTCTGGGGAAGGAATGCTTATATTTAACCGAGTACTAGGAGAGGTAAATTCATCCATAAGTGCCTGTCAGCTTCAGTTTGACATAAAGACCAACCAAAATTTGTACCAAAGCATAACCCAAAAGGCTGGAACTTTTCAGACAGGCAAGCCTGAGGGAACTGACCTACGCCAAGACTCTAGAATCTGTAACATTAAGACTTACTATGACAGCATGGTGCTACTAAATGCCACTTGGATATTCCACCAAACCTCCTTGTGAATAGTGCTCAAGAGATGCCGCACTATGGCAAGGATAGTATACATCAAACACTCTTAATATATAATAGCATATGCTACAAAGGTTAAAGGCATTATGTAAAATTACTTACACATAGTATATGATTATCTAGAGTCTATCTCTGGAGGGAAAGCAGACAGTGACACAAGGCTGAGAAGCAGGCCACCGTTTGCGCTAACTCTCTTTAATCTAAAAGTGTACAGCTAAAAACAGCAGACCACTTACCGAGCTGGTACTTCATCTGAATGCTTCTGTAAACCCCGAAAGAGAAGGAGGGGTTTCCAGAACCTACCTGTAGGAGTCTTCAGAGAGTTGTCAACTTCTTTGGAGGAGAGCAACCACCAGATCTACAAAGTCGTCATCCTCTACCTCTTTATCGGTGTCATCCTGGAAGGGAAAGTCCAGGGAGTCCACCGAATGAATATATATATATATATATATGTGTGTACATATATATACACCTCATTATACCATAACCTGAATCAACCTCAGGGTGACTGATTGGAATTAGTGGGCCCCGAGATGAGTTCAAGAAGGAAAATCCTCTCCTAAATTACTAATAATGATCATAACAATAATATCCTTGGGCACAAGGATTAACAAGGAGAGGAATACTCGGACCCGAAGGAGCCGAGAAATGCCCAGAAAAATAAAATCTGGAATAATTGCCAAGCTGTCAGAAATTCAGTTGCAGAGGGCATCATTTTATCAACCTCTGATGTCTCCCTAAGTCCTTCAGGAGGGAGGGTCAGAGGAGATTAATCTCTATCTTTGTGCAGGGAAGAGGGCACCCTGCCTATTTTCAAATTAAAGGCTTAGACAGGGAAACAACTACTATAGAACCAGACTTGTAATAATAGAAGTCCTAAGGGGACTTATCATTTCTTTTGTGTTAACTTGAGGTACCTTCCTCAGTGCTTTTAGAGGAGGAGGAGGTAGACTAAAAACCCAGATAATAATAGTTAGGCCAAGGCTCAAACAAATCAAAATCAACTTTGAAATTTATTTTTTTTTTCACAAAGAGGAAAAAACAGAACCACCTCCACACCTCTTGCTAACAAAGCCTACTGCACATCAAACAAGAGAGTCTCGCTCCAAAAGAGAAGGGATTACCCTTCAAATATTAATTATTTTGAATTTAAACAGAGAAAAAAGGGTTCCAAGAATTTGTGCAGGTGCACAACAGAAAAAATGCGAACTCGCACGAAAAAACAAATCAATGACTTTACCTCAAAAGCATTAACAACCACCAATAAATATTAAAAACTAATAAATTAAATAAAAATTATGCAATTTATCATGCACGCGGGTGAAATTTACTTCATAAAAAAAATGCCGAAGTGGGAAAATATGAAAAAATCCAGCAACTGCGCGGAACCCAGCACAGATGCAGTAAAAATAGATAAAATAAAGAAAATATACAACATACCTTAAAGCAGCACTCAAAAAGAAAGAAAATGGCTCAGTAAGATCTCTGAAGAGAAGAGCTCCAGGACAGTGTTGCCAGTTCAGCGGAGAAAAAGTTCTGAGGTTCTTCAGGCTGACTGCAGGCAGCACTCTACTCTTAATGTACCCTGATTGGCCAATGCCTTCCTCATTTGCATTGACTCCTCCTCCTCTCCGGGGCAGCTGAACCCAGCTGGCATACTGCTTCTGTCAATAGATGCTAAAGAATTTCTGGGGTGAGAAGTATGCATTTTTAACTGTGCTGATATTTTGTTTGTTTTGTTGTATATGTTTTAAATTGGTTTTATTGTTATGCACCTTGGTTATGAAAGGAGCAATATAAATAAAGAATTATTATTATTATTATTTTGCATAGCATACACAAATCAACTCTATGTCTCCTGTAGTGTAATGAAAAAAGATTTAAGTGCTCCAATCTTTCTGAATAGGGTATATTTTTGAGCCCAGCTACTGATGTAGTTGCTCTTCACTGTACTCCCTCTATTCTAAGAATAGCCTCCCTTTTATATGGAGACCACACCTGAGCACAGTACTCCAAATGTGGCCTTACCAAAGCACCACACAATGGGATCAAAACCTTCTCATCCCTGTTGGATATATGTCTTCAAATACAACTGAGGTTTTGGTTAGCTCTTTTAACCTGGTCTTTACTGTGGGAACTAAACTTGAGATCAGTAGTAATCTTGATTCCCAAATCCTTTTCTTCCTGGGTGACATTTGGGGTAACTATTCAAAGTTTGTACACATAGTTGTTGTTATGTGGGCCCAAGTGCATAACCTTACATTTTGTTATATTCGGCTCTAGTTTATTCCTCTAGGTCCACTGCAGGATTTCATCAGTAGTTCCTTGTAGGGAAGAAGCCTCAACTGGGTTATTCACAACCCTACCCATCCTACAATCATCTGTGAATTTGAATAACCAGATGTTTGGGTTAAGTTTTAGAGTGGAAATGTAAATATTAAATAGGCACGGACACAAGACTGATCCCTGAGGGACCCCACTAGAGATTGGTGCCCAATCTGACATGTCCCCTTTACAGTAACCCTTTGTTTTCTCCCCATAACCATTCAAAGATCCAGTTTAGAATGTTAGAATCCATACTAAGCTCAACTAATGTATTCAATAGTTCTGAGTGAGGAAGTTCATCGAACGCCTTCGCAAAATCCATAAAGGCCACACCTACTGCATTTTTTTATCCAGCTCTCTATTAACTTTTTCATAAAAGGTAAGTAGATTCAGGTAGAGCTGGGTGTCATCAGCATAGCAATGAAACCTCAGCCCATACCGTCGTACAATGTCTCCGAGGGGTAGCATGTATACTGCGAATAACATGGGAGACAGCACCAAATCCTGAGGTACCCCACAGGGCAGTGAGAAAGCCCTGGAAGAAAATAAACCTGAGACAATTCTCTGCATTCTACCAGTGAGGAAAGGTGAAAACCATCTGAGGACTGTACCAGACAGCCTGCAGATAAACCTCAGATGTTTGAGCAGAACCCCATGATCCACAGTATCAAAAGCTGATGATAAATCCAGGAGAACCAAGATAGAACAGTGTCTCCGATCTCTCGCCATCAGGAGAACACTGAGCACCCGAACCAGAGCAGTCTCAGTGCTATGCTTCTTATGAAAACACGATTGGAGAGGTTCTTATAAATTATGGATGGTTAAATGGTTAGCCAGTTGAGTAGCCACAACTTTCTCAATGACCTTCCCCACAAAAGGGAGGTTAGAGATAGGCCTGTAGTTTGTTAGGTTCTCTGGGTCATAACCCGTAGAATCTCCGACTCTGAATCATCCTGATGAATCTCTACACTTTTAATCGAGTCACGGATATACATGGCAATGCCACCCCCTTTCCTGTATACTCTAGATCTAAAATATAAATTGTATCCCTGTATAGATTTTTTCCAAGTATCATTTTTGTCCCACCATGTCTCCGTTATTAAGGCCAAATGAATTGCATAACTAGTCATATTTTAATTTCGTAAAATTTGTTCACCAGGCTTCTAACATTGATTAGCACTCCCTTCCAATCCAGTATTTCCCTACTTCCATAATTCCTGTGTGCAATAGAGCTACTGTCAGTCACCAGACCCTCTCCTTCGCTAGTTTAAATGAAACTGAATGACCTCATTAATTTTTTTTTATTAATATCCTCGTACCAGCTTGATTGAGGTGGAGGCCATCTGATTTAAACAAAAATTTATTAAAAGTGACAGAGTTGTCCATAAAACATGTTTTCATTTTTACAGTAATGTCTCAACCAGGTGTTGATGTTCAAGATTGCCCCATTTTTATATACCAGGTGACCAAAAGTTGGTAATAAACCAGATATTATGATTTCCCCATTTTTGTCTCTAATTATATTGACTACATCACAAAATGTGGTTTGTAAATCCTTGAAACCAGTTTTGTTAACATCATTTGTGCCCATTTGCAGGATCACTAGTGGATTTTTCGTATTTTTCAGGAGCCCATCTACTAAATTAGAGATGTTGCTTATTTTAGATCCAGGAAGTGTGCAAACTGCAGTGTGCAACTTCCTTCCATAACATACAGCAGAATCAACACCCCTCTTTATAGGGTCACCAATAATAACTATATCCCTTGCATGTATATCCCTAAATATAGTTTGATTTGCTTTATTGGGGTCATGGGTAGAATAATCTTTTAGCTCCAGTGTCGGTTTTAGTTGGAATATTGTGATCCCCAGGTGCACTGTCAGTAGGCTGGCTAAGACTATCAAATTTGTTCTGCAACTTTGGGGGAGCTTGAACCAGCTGGCTTGGACAAAGTTCTCTGTTGGTGCATTTAACTTGTTCCCTAGGTACATCATTTATGACCTGTGCATCCATTAATAGCTGTCCCTCTTCCCTTGCTAAATCTAAATTTGTTGCCTCAGTGCTATTAACATTTTGGGCTTCATTGTTAATAATGTCCTAGGCTGCTCCATCTTTGTAGCTCTCAAAGAGCTCGTTTTCTTTATGGGTGTCAAGCCTTTTTATAAATTGTTCAATTTCTTCCTGCAAGGTACTAATTAGTAAGTAATTATCACGTATGAATTCTTTACTAGCAGGTTCTTTTGTGTACATCCTGCATTTAGAACAAGCCTTTTTCTTGTTACCCCTTTTATTTCTAGTCTGCGACATGTTGAAAATAGTTAGACATCCTCTGTAATATCAGAGAGAAGGTCAGTTGGAAACTATTGCTTTGAAGAGTGGCACTTACCCTCTGCCTTTATTTCCACAACACTCCTGTGTTCAGATTTCTAGTGTATCCAGCAGACACAGCTGACACGTGCAGACACGCGTGTCTCTGTGTGCATCTTCGTGCATGCAACATGTGCCCTGCTTTGCTCACCTCGCTCACAGCAGTGCGATTTAAATGCAGTGGCTCACCCAGATATGCTCCATAGGGGTCACTCCCAAGAGTGAGTGATTGTAATAATAAAACCTTCTTAAGTTCAATAAAAACTCCCAAAACAGATCCCCTCATGCGTGACGCTTTCTGGAAATTGGCTCCGAGTATTAAAATTGCAGGAGGAAGATTAATTTAGGCTGTGGTAGTCCCTATGTTCCTGGTAATGGAAGGGGAACTACAACCTCTCTTCCTGGTTCTAGTACTAGGGCTCCCAATAATACAGTGCACA
This sequence comes from Neoceratodus forsteri, assembly GCA_016271365.2. NCBI lineage: Eukaryota > Metazoa > Chordata > Ceratodontiformes > Ceratodontidae > Neoceratodus > Neoceratodus forsteri. Next base: position 63,509,713 of record CM028135.1, read on the forward strand.
AATGTTTAAAAACAATGTTTTAGCCACACAGTTCATATTGTTGCATTCAGCCCACACAAAGGATGGTGGGTGCATGTCACTGATGAAGCAATAAAGAGGACTGGCTCCACGACTGATTCCTGAGGTACCCCACTTGTGACTTACATCTCTTCTGACTGTATACTGTTTACCCCGACTCTCTATTTTCTGCCTGCAAACCAGTTTGCCATCCAGTTAACCAACATTTGACCCACCCTGAGCCTGCCCAGTTTATTATGTGGAATAGTATCGAAAGCTTTGCTGAAGTCAAGGTAGGCGACATCAACTGCACCCCCTTGGTCCACCACTCTGGTTACCCAGTCAGAGAAATCTATGAGATTAGTTTGACAGGACCTTGCTGTTGTAAAGTCATGCTATCTTGGATCCTGTGCTCCTATGGATTACAGGTGTTGCACTATCCTTTCCTTAAGGCCCACAACTGAGGTAAGACTGACTGGTCTGTAGTTCCCTGCCTCCTGCCTGCTACCATTCTTGTGGAGTGGGATCACATGAGCCCTTCTCCAGTCTTCTGGGACCTCTCCTGTGCTCAGACTCACTAAACAGTTCTAGCAACGGCTCTGCTAGTTCCACCCTTGGCTCCTTTAGTACCTTGGGATGTATGCCATCGGGTCCCATTGCTTTGTCCACCCTGAGTTTAGCAAGCTCTTGTAGGACCCTTTCTTTTGTGAAGGGACTAGTGCACACCTCCCTCCCCCTTGTGTCCAGGTGCTGAGCTGTGGGCCCTGCCCTGCCTTCTCCTCAGTAAATACTGATCAGAAGTATCTATTTAGGATAGATACTTTTCCTTGGTCCTCCTCCTCCACACACTCCCCCTTATCCCCTTTGATCTTAGCAATACCCCCTCTGGACTTCCTCCTTTCACTAATGTGTCTATAGAAGGTCTTGTCTTCTTCTTTTACTGTTCTTGCTAGTGTTTCCTTGGTTTGGGCCTTTGCCTGCCTTACTGCCTTCCCTGCTTCTCTTAGGGAAGATTGATATGCCTCCCTATCTTCATCCTGCTGCATTCCCTTATATTTCCTGAAGGCCAGCCTTTTGGCTCTGATGTTTTCTGCTACTGTTTTTGAGAACCAAAGTGGTTTCCTCCTTCTTTTACACTTGCTTTTCTCTCTAACACAATGGGATGTTGCTTCAAGTATTGCATCCTTAATGCTTGCCCACTTTGCCTGTACCCTCTCATCTGTATTTATTCTTGCCAGGGCTAGTTTAACTCTGTTGGCCATCTTATCAAAGTCAGCTCCTCTAAAGTCCCATATTTTTGCCCTGGAATGGGATGATTTAGTTCTACTGGCCAAATCGAACTATACCATGTGATTGTCACTGGTTCACAGGTGACCTTCTACCTGGAGATCTGTGATCCTTTCCCCTTTAGTCAGAATTACATCTAGGATAACCCTGTCTCTTGTGGATTGTTGTACCAGTTGTTTGAGGCCCTCCCCCTGCAGGGAATCCACTATGTGTCTGGTTCTGGTGGATGTTTCTGCTGGTATTGACCAATCTGTACCATATATCTTCTAACAGTAATGTGTCTGTGTCCTGCTCCTGGTCTGGAGGACTGTAAACCACCCCAGTTCATATAGCTGTCCCATTTCCTGTTTCCAGGGTGACCCACAATTCTACTGGCTCCTTATGTGTATTCTGAATTTCTGTACCTTTGATATTTTTATTGACAAAAAGGGCCCCCCCCCCTTTTTTTTTCACTTCGGTCTCTTCTGAACAGTTCATAGCTGGGTACTGAAGTCTTGGTTACTGGTGAACCATGTCTCGCTAATGGCTACTATGTCCAGTTTAGCTTCTGTCATTGTTGCCTCCAGGTAGTGTTGCTCAAATGGATCTGGCCAAATCTGGGTCCACAGGTATCTGCCCTTTTGTGGTGGGATAGTGGATCTGCCAGATACTTCCACTATCTGCATGTGGATCCAGCCGTTGGATCCTTCGTCAGATCCTGCGTTATCTGACATATGGATCCAGGGATATGGCGTCAGATCCCTGGATCCATCACTGGATCCCTGGATTCAGGGCTGAATAATGCGAGATCCGACCCGGGATCTGATCTCCATATTTAGCCTGATTCTGGGATGGATCCAGCTCAAATTGTGCCACCATCAGCAGGATCACTGACTGATCCAAGCGGCACTATCTGAGCAACACTACCTCCAGGTCTGGGATCTTGTTTCCCAGACTGTAGGCAGTTGTGTACATGATTTTTCATTGGCCAGATTTTGGTATGTTAGTTGTGGAGTGAGATCCTGCTTTTCCCCTGCTCGTCATATGGGGAGCAGACCTTTTTCCTTACCTGGTGATGCAAATGAACTAGAAACATGCTAAACTCCTGTTTGATCACTAGCTGTGGGAGGAGGGGTGCTCTTCCCATTCTATGTATTGGGTGCTGCACCCCCTCCCCATTTGCTAGTTTAAATATTCTGCAAAGACATCAAACTTCTGCCTCAATGTACTGACTCCCTCCTTAGTTAGATGCAGTCCATTGAATTTAAAAAACTTTCACTCCTAAAACTGTTGCCAGTTACCTACAAATTTGTGTCCTTTTTACTGGCACCAGCCCTTGAGCCACATGTTTAGCTCCCCTATGTCCCCTTCTCTGACCTTCTACCCATCTGCCCCCCTCTCCCAGACTGGTAGGATCTCAGAGAAGGAGATGCCAGATGAAATGGATGACAGTTTGTCTCCCAGCCTGATCAGATATTCCTTGGTTCTCACAAATGACCGGCTGGCAAGATTGTTAGTCCCTATGTGTACCAGGACATCAATGTTTTCTCCTGCTTCCTGCATGATTTTAGCAATGTAGTCAGTGTCTCTCTATGCTGATGTACCTGGGAGATGCCTGATCATTACCCTGGCCGGAGGTAGGCATCAACTCCCTGAATCATGACATCTCCTGTGATCAGAAGTGTTTTGGATTTCCTTTTTGCCTTTTTTGTCTTGGTCCCTATTATGGGCAAGTTTTGTAGCGCTAGCTCCTGTGCTGCAGTGTCCTCTGCCCCTTTGTTTGATTTTGGAGATAGAGGCAGATACCTGTTTGTAGTTTTTATATGGTTTGTGGAGGTGATATGCTGGTGCGCACTTAGTGATGGGGCATCCAATTTGTCCTTCCTAACCACCTGCCAACCTCCTGGACCAACTACCCTCTGTGGTTGAGGTGCTTCAGTTGGATGTTCTGGAAATGGCAGGGTGGTTCTTGTAATACATTTCTTCCTGAGTATGTGATTTGAGGCATGCAATCTCTGCCCATGCTGCCCAGATCTGAGCCCTTAAATCTCAGATGGTCCAGCATGTAGGACAGCATCCTAACTCTTGTATATCTGCCCTTTTGAAAAGTGTGCTGCAGTACCTGCAGTTAATATTATCCATTCCAGTTGAGTTGCCAAGTTTATAACCTGGTCTGAGTAATTAGAAGGAAAATGAAAGCAAAAGTTTGTTTGTTTTTGTATAACTTTTTATAACAAGTTACATTAATTCTGCCCCTTTACTTGAAGTCACTGTGTGGATACCCCTTCGATCTGCCCCTTTCTGCTTTGCTACAGGAAATGTCATGACTGTGCTACTCTATAAAAGGAGTGTAGCATGGGGTGGTTAGGGATGGAGGTGGGTGGGTGAGTCCATCCCCTGCCGAAAAGATGAACCACAGATGAAAGAAACAAGGAGGTAAGAGCAGAAACAATCAACTAACAACAAATGCAGATGCTATCCCTCAGTCTGTATCTTGTATATGCTCCTGTAACTAGCCTTGAAAGCTTAGCCTAATGATAGATAAAACTGTAAAACCTGTAAGAACAAAAGTAACAATATCTGTAAGCACCACCTGTAACAATTTACCAGAAAATATACCCTGCAATAAGCACTTTGCTACAGAGAAAAATAAAGCATTAATCTGTAAGTACAAAAAAGTAACAAAACCTGTAAGCACAGCCTGCATAACAATTTAACAGAAGATATACCTTGCAAAAAACACTTTGAATCAGAGAAAAATAAAGTAATATTTTGTAAGCACAAAAAGTAACAACCTGTAAGCACAACCTATGCATAATTTAACAGAAAATGTATCTTGCAAAAAACATTGAAACAGAGAAAAATATTGTGAATACTGGCTGAGTAATCATGCAGAACCAGTGTGTTCTGTCACGGGTGGGTTCTGATTCCCACAGACCTTGAGAGTGAAGCTTGAGAGGTCTTAGGGAATCAGAACCCCGAGGTGGCCGAACACACTGGGTTCTGCCATGATTACTCAGCCAGTATTTTTTATAGTGTATGTTACCTCACACAGGCAGCAGGCTATAGGAAAGAAATGCACCAGTTATGTCATCCAGTAATAACTTGGTTTATTTAGATTGAAGCACTGGGAAAGTTTAATTTCTACACACTATGTGCTGCATCACACTTATTTTTTTATCTTCTAACACTTTCCTCCACAGCGGAGTGGGCCCCATGACTTCCAGCCACCACACCCGCACCTCTGGACCTGGTCTGGCACATGACATGCATCATCGTACAGGGCTGGCCACACCCCGACAAAGGCACCTCTCATGTCCGGGCTCGCAGGGTACTGCCATTAGCCGCTGAAGTCACCCCACTATTTTCTGCTTTTTCAAGCCCCTGGGAGCTGGATGTGCAATGGCATCCAAGCACATCCATCCTGATGCCTGCCACCGTCCCCTCTTGCTTGCATGCCACTGTAGTGAGGCTGGCTTCCTCCAGTCGGCATTGCAGTGCGATGCGTCATTCCCACCCTCCCCAAATGAAGGAGAGCAGTCATGGGATGCTCAGTCCTTCCTCTCCCTTGCCAGCCCCCAATGGTCCAGGTCCATTCCAGAAACCTGGGTCAGCGGTGTGGTGCGAGGTGTGATGTCCAGTGCCTCAACCCTCAGCCCCACTGGGCCAGCGCTACTGCATCACACTTATAATAAAATTAACAGTTCGACAGTAGCATTTTTTGAATCCGTTCTCTTGCTGGTACCAGTGTGTCTCTGCGATATTGAGATACAGTCACCTGCAAAATGAGAAGAACAGACAGAGAAAAAAAATGTTACCTTTTATGCTGGAATTTGGCATATGATTTCTTTTTTCTAATTTATAGCACTTTGATTAAAACTTCCAGTGACCCATTGCGCAATTCACGCTTAAACCCGCCTCTTGCTCTATGACTTCTTTTCGTGGCTGGTTGACATTTGAACAGTGGACATCACTAATTATGATGAAGGTCCTGTCTGAGAAAACCCTGCTTTGAAAAAACTGCAGTGGCCTCCTTAAGAGACAGATTGATGTAACTGTTTGACGGCCGCACGGTGGTTCATTCGGACTTCAAAACACATCTTGCACTTTCACATGCTTTTAGAATGCTGTTTTACCACAGAAGGGCCGAACAGCATTCTAAAACATTTCCACTGTGGCAGAACAACTTTTTCCAAAGGATAAAAAACAAAGGTGAACAACGTTCCAACATTCTCTATAAAGCAGTAATCTGTAAGTACAGTACTGTATCAACCTGCAAGCACACCCTGTAACTATTTAGCAGAAAATATATCCTGCAAAAAAAAAAAAATATTTCAATCAGAGAAAAAATAAAGCAGTAAACTGTAAAACCTGTAGGCACTACACAGTAACAAAAACCTGTAGGCACAACCTTGAACAATTTCACAGAAAATATACCCTGTAAAGGAACAATGCGGATCCGAGAAAGATTAAGCAGTAATCTGTAAGCACAAAACAGTAACAACTCTGAAGGCACACCCTGTAACAATGTAGCAGAAACTATAGCCCGACAAAGCAATATGAATCAGAGGACAATAAAGCAGTAATGTGTAAACAAAAAACAGTAACAAAACCTGTAAGCACAAAAGAAAATAGTGACACACAGTAAATCTGCCTAGCTAGAAGAGGCCTTCATTTTTTTCCTTGCTCTGATAATGTTGTTCCTTGCTCTGTCCTTTACAAGCCAACCAATAAGAAAAGAGCTCAGCTGAAGCTAGGTGCCTTTGCCAGCAAACCTAGTCTTCCACTATGTATAAAGCAATGTCCTTCACTTGTGTGGCATGCGCTTGTATGCTGAATTCAAAATGTTTAGCATGTTACCATAGTAACAGTAATATCCCCTAACTGGGAAGATACCTTGGGTAAAATGTCTCTGTATCCTAAAATAAGTATGCAGTGAAATGTATATTGTCCTGTGCATTTTGCTGTGGATTAATTTTGTAAGATTGTCTTATAAAATAAACAAAATAAAAAAAAAGAAAATAAAAGAAGTGCCTTGAGCAGCGTGATCTGACAGCTCCCAATCCTACCCTCAAAGAAGGCAGCCTGTTAGTCTCTCTCTCTCTCCCTCCCTCCTCCTCTTCCCTTTAAATGGCACTATATGCATCCAATTAAGGGCTGAAGCAGAAAGAAGGCAGTAAGTGACTGGCTCATAGTCCTCCTGCCAGCTGTCTCCCAGAATGAAAGCTAAGACTCCTACCTCTGTCCTCCATCAATTAGTGTCCCCTACTCTCGCTCTCAGCCTGCCAGCCACTGCCATCCTTGTGTCACCTCCTGTGGCTCCTCCATCATGCACTGCTGCCAGTGTGCCACTACTCTGCCACGCGACGACTTGTGCTGGATGTCTGCTCCGTCACCTTAGGTCCAAACTCCTCCCATCCAAACTCCATGCATCAGCTCAACTCAAGCTCTGTCAGCTGACTACTGCACCAACTCTTCCCAGTCTTATCACTGACCTGACAAGGTGATGTCTTCATCAGCAAATTCGAGGAATTTGGGTTGAACTCACTCATGGCATCTCTCTCTCTCTCTCTCTCTCTCTCTCTTTCTCTCTCTCCCCATGCCGCTGGCCCTGCAAAAAAGGAAAATAACAAAAAAAAAAAATGAGGGAAAAATTAAAAAACAGAGTCTGAGTCAGAAATGGATCTAACCAACTATGATCCAATTTGTCCCGGTGGGATCAGGCCAGGTAAAACCCGGCTGACCTGAATCTCTGACCCAGCCCTCTGCACACCCTTACTCTTAAGAATGCTAGATAATCTTGCTCTGGACAAATGGGCTGGTTGGGAAACAAGGATCTGATCATAGGCGTGTGGGGAGTGGCCTTGGCCATGGCACCCCTCTTCAACGTCTCATGTCCAGTGTTTCCAGTTCACCAGTTATGGGTTGTCAGGCTGCTGCACTCACTACAATGACAGTGACTGTAAGTAGAAGCTGAGAAGGCAGCTCACTTCTAGGTTGTGGATGGTAGAGATTTTGGCACTGTACCTACAGTGCATTTTGGGAATGTTTGTAGTCTTTTATAACCATATGATCTCTGTTACAGTATAAGCACTAATGCCATGGTTGAAGACTTTAAGGCCTGTTCCACCTTTTCTGGCAAAACAAATAAAAATTAAATTAAAAAAACTGTTATTGCACAAGATCATATTCATCTGATCAGACAAGGCAAACTTGGTTGGCATCCAAGCAGCTGCAGCTTGAATGTGGCGCCATTCCTGAATGGAATTTCTTTTTTTTTTTTCCGTAAGTACTTTTTTTGCTATTTTGTCAGTTTTCTCCCCAGTCCTGATCCCGCATGTCCCCAATGTGATGCACGCATGTGGAGGCGCATTCACATCACGCACTACAGGATGCCACACCCTACCAGTCACCCATTACCACCTTCGCCTGCCACTGGACCTCCATCCAGTGATGGCGGGACTATGGATGAGCAACCCACTCACCCGGGAGAAGACAGTCAATGCTTGATTCTGCTCCCCCCCTGTGCTGGCCCCCCAATGACCCAAGTCTGTTCCCAAACCCGGGTCACCGGTGTGGCACGAAGTGTGGCATCCAGTGCCTCCACCCTCAGCACCACCGGGCTGGCTCTTGAATGTAATTTCTAAAGCGTAGCATCACTACCCAATCAGTAGCTCACTTGGCAAGCTGCAGAGGTTAGTTTTCTGCCAACATGACTCTGATGTAGTGCTATGCAAACTGATGCTCTTGTTCTGTGTGGCAATTTGTTGGATGTCAACAGCATAAATTGTGTTTTTTTTTATTAAAACTTAAAATCAGAAGATGTTTAAATTGAAGGGGCTTTATTACTTGCTTGGTTCCTTGGTGCAATAAGACAGAAGAAGGCATGAGCCCATGATACTGCCTCCCACACTCTGTGGGTAACAAGGGTTAGTTTATTCCCAGGTGCTTATCTAATTCAGCTTTGAATTTGGGAAAAGTAGCTATATTAATAATACTAAAGGGTAGTCTTTTCCAGATTCTGGATGCTCTTATTGTAAAATAATTTTCTCTGTTCCGTGTTTAAGCTTTTGGAATATCTATTTGTCTTTCATGGCATCTAAGGTTTACTGATCTATTTTTGAATGTTAGGTATCCCAAGTTGGTTAAGTTTGGGTTGTTTAATATCTGGTACAGCTGAAGAAGATTCCCTTTAGTTCTTCTCTGTTCAAGGCTCATTAATCCCAGCTCTTCTAGTCTATGTTCATATGGTGTTAATCTTAGCCTGGGAATCAGTTTAGTTGCCCTTCTCTGCACCCCCTCGAGGAGTTTGACACCCTTTATCAAATAAGGTGGCCAGAAGGGTGAACTGTAATCAGTATGGGGACAAACATAGTTTCTGTGTAGGTGCATTAGACAGCTCTCATCTTTAGTTGCAAAACCTCTCTTAATAATATTAATGAATGGAAAGTTAAAAATTGAAAAATCAGCTTTTTTGAAAAGAGAGGCTGGCAACATTATTGGAGCTCTACGCATGAAAAATATATTTTTCAGAATAGTAACATGCTCTGGTTAGGGGAAAGGAATGAGTTAATGCAACAATAAACAGTATTCACAGATCTCCCCCACAAATATCCTCTCTCCAGTGAGTTACCACACAGTCTATCAGTCAATATTGTTCCCCTTACTGGTGCAACACTTGGGGGCTCCCAAAGCAGTCTGTAAATACAGTATAAGTACACAGTGTGCAGTTGCAGGCATGACTTTGGACCACAGAGTAGTACAAACAGAAGGCAGGTTGTTGGGAATCCCAAAGAAAATATATTTAAACTGACACTGATTGCTCCTAGTTGTTACATTTCTAACAAGCATTTGTCAATGCCGAATGTTTGCTTGCTGGCATTAGCAGTGGAAGTGCAGGAGTTAGACAGATGCAATATAGGAATGGCAGTGATGTACTGAACTGACGCCAACTCCACCCCCACCCTGCAGAGATGGACAGGCATTGGGGTATGCCTTTGGGTCATCACCCATAATGGTTACGACATTTCACCTCACCCTAACCTACAGACACTGATAAGTGCTAAGGTGTGCCAACTTAGGGTGTTTGGGCTTTACCTCACCTCATTCCATAAAGAAATATGCTGAAATGGGTGCAGTATAGGAGAATGGTGTGAACTCTGGGGCCAAAGAGTCCAAGGTGCACCTTGATGCCTGTCACTGGCTACAGGGTGGGGGTTGGGGTGGAATGGCATAAGCATTACTGTCAACAATCCCATGTCACACCCCTGATGCCTGTCAGTCCCTATAGGGTAGGGCAGATACCTGTCAGGCCCTATGGGGTAGGGCATTATGGTTGGAATCCCTTAGGCCCTGGGCGCGTCTTGGTATTTTTTCTCTACGTTTTCAACATGGGCTTTTTGTGACCCCAATGCATGAACAGTGACACTATCAGTTTGTTAGCCGAAGGGTGATTTTGCACAGTGACTGTGCCATTTAGTGCCACAGGTGTGAAAACACAATTCCAACATGATGTGAAAAATGACAGCTGTACAGTTCATGAGGAGGTGTAAAAAAAAATGGTAATGCTGAAAATCTGGAGCGAAAATATAAAAAAAACTGGTGAAGTCACGATCGTGCATAGAAACTGCGCAACGCCCATCCATAATGCAATTATTTGGGGGAATTTTTGCACTAGATTTTCAATATAGGCATTTTGTGACCTCCACTCATGAACAGTATTACTGTGATTTTCTTAATCTGTCCCGAACACTGATTTCCCACAATGACTGCGCTATTCTGCACTGGAAGTGCGAAAACAAATTTTTTCCAGGATGTGAAAAATGACAGCTGTACTGTTTACAAGGATGTGTGGAAAAATGCCAATGTTGAAATTCTGGAGTGAAAATATTACAAATCTGTAAAGTTACGAGGGCCCATAGAAACTGCACAATGCAAGCTCGCAACACAGTCATTTTATGGACATTTGTGACCAAATTTTCAACATGGGCATTTTAGGACCTCTGCTCATGAAGTGTCACTGTAATTTTCTTACTCTGTCCCGAACACTGATTTCCCACAGTGACCGCGCTATTCTGCGCCGGAAGTCCGGGAACACATTTCAGCCAGGATGTGAAAAATGACAGCAGTACTGTTCATAACGAGGTATGAAAAAATGCCAGTGTTGAAAATCTGGAGTGAAAATATTACAAATTCATGAATTTGAGAGTGTGTGTGGAAACTGCGCAACACACGCTCGTAACACAGTCATTTTGGGGACTCTTTTCACCTAATTTACAACATAGGCTTTTTGAGAGCCCACCTCATGAACAGTGACACTGTCATTTCGTTAAACGGTCCCGAAAGGTGATTCTGCACAGTGACTGTGAAATCACCTTTTGGGACTGAATTACCAAATGGCATTCACTGAATTCATGAGGTGGGGTCTCAAGTACCTCATGTTGAAAATTTTGTGCAAAAATTAAAAAAATGACTGAGATATGCACTAAAGTTGAAAAAACCCTATTTATGCCATTATACAGCTTACCAACATTTCTTCAGTTCGTGGTTGACTTTGAAGAGTGCAGGCGTGTTCCCAGTCCACTGAAGATTGTTGCACCGACCTCCGTGGGTAAGTATAGAATTGAAGGGGTGTGGAAGGTGGGAATGCGCAGAGGGTGGGTCTTGGTGGGGGTAAGAAAGTCAACGAGGGACTGTTTTCTTTCCGTTATAGGATTTTTAATTTTACAGTGACGACGTGGATCTTTGCCACGCTAGGATGGGCTCCCAGCGTGGAGTCTGGACATTTTGGGGAGGCAGTGGAGCCAGTGGGGGATTGGGCACTCCCATTGGCCATACAGTGTTGGGGGGACCATGAGGATACTGGACTTATGCCACGCTGGGTTGGGCTCCCAGCGTGGCACCTGAAAATGTGCATTTTTGGGGGGGACACTGGAGCCGACGGGGATTGGGCACCCCTGTCAGACATACAGGGTGCTTGGGGGTGTGTGCATGAGCTGAGGGGGGATTGGGCACCCCCTCAGCACACAACAAATGGGGCAGAGCGTGTATACAACCACCGCTACAATCAGTGGTGGTGACGTGTGAGTCAATTTGCATATTGCTGATGGCACGGCAGTATGCTAACTGCTTACATGTTACCACCGCTGATTGTAATGGTCATTTGCTTTCAGCTGTATGCCACTGCATCTGAACTGCTGTCATACACAGCTGGGACATTCATTGGTGCGGTGCGGCTGTGCCTGCAAAAACCCTCAGGACATTGGAAATGGGGGTGCCACACCTACGAAAACTCATATGGTGGCACTATGTTTCTTGCACATGCATGCAAGCAAACATAAAAATAGGATTTGGTTAAAGTCACATAGGAATACCCAGTAATTATTTTAATGGGTCCTACCTAACAGGAGTGGTGTGGTCTTGACCTAGTACTCATGACTTTCAGCAGACTCTGCAATTGCTGACTCTGATGGGATGTCTCCCTCTAAGATACAGATGTGCGCACTGTTACAGGTTCGGTGGACCCAACGTGCTTCCGAGTGGCAAGGAATGCTGGCTGTACTGGTCTGTGATGCCCTCCAATGTCCTCTTCACCCCACAGTGGGACTTGCCTTAAACTGTGCAAAGGGGTTGGTAATCCCTCTGAGCTTTGGGTGACTTTTTAGGCTTGCTATCAGGACAAAGTTCTGGCTGCTGACAAAGCCCAGTGCAAATGTTTTGGTGGTGTTCCAGACTGCAACAAAAAAATCTTAATTGCAAAAACAGATTCCCTCAGTCCAGTGGCTGACTGCTGAAAGCACTAACATGTCTCTCTCCTCTCTCCAAGACAAATCTGATGCATTTTTACACATGCTGACCACCTGTTTCAGTCTGGGGAGAAGTTCTCAGTGGCTGGCTTCTCAAATGTAATTGATTATGCTAATCCAGCTGCGCTCATGGCTGTCAGTGTTATGGGTAAACATGCACAGATCCTCAGAATCCTGAGCTTTCTTCCAGCTTTTTATTTATTTATTTATTTAAAATATGGTAACCGGGAAATGCACACTGAGCCAAGGCTCATTTCCAGGTGCAACCCGGTGAGAGGGTAATGGGAATTACAGCTGTGGAGTAGCAAAGCATCACAAATAATCAGGTTGGTCACAGTAGAACAAAATTACATATCGGTGAGTATACATACAAGGTACATAATTTAATTAGAAATAGACTTCAAAGTGCATGGTGCATTTGGTAGTATAATGCAGTGAACAGCTACACATGGGCAAAAAATAAAAAAAAATAAAAAATATATATATTTATATATAAGTGCAGGAGTCATGGGTTCTGAGGCAGTAGCTGACATAGGTGATGAGGATAAGAGAGATGAGAGATGGGGGGAGTGCCGCTATCTCTCATCTCTTTTATCCAGCTCTGTACAGCTGACCTCAGGATTGGCTGTTTCTTTGGGTAGCATGCGCTGTGCTCTGACCCCTACCCAGGAGTTATGGGACCAAAAGCACAGGAACATGGCATTCCCCAGCACTGTGTTTTGTTTCCTATATGTTTAAACATTTATTTCCATCCCTTAACACAGCTTCTGGCTATCAACATCGGTAACTCCCAGTCCCTGCTGCTATCCATCCGGTGGGAGCAGGGGAAGAATTGGGAAAAGAGTGTTTCTGGGTACTCCCAAAGGTTGTGCTCTGTGTAGGAGTGGTTTTAGTGTTCTAGCTTAGTTGTTAGCAGCTGTGTGGCTTTGAGAGCTGCTGAATTTGTCACCGTGCTCTAAGTGCTCGCCGATCCCAGTTGCAGTTCCTGGGATTATGTGAGCAGTGCATGGTGCAGTATGGGCTGCTGAAGTCCAGCTGCATGGCTGTGCTGCAGAAAGCAGCAGTGGAGGTCTGTCCGCTCCCTGACCTTGCTGCCACAGTCCCGAGGGTTAGGAGAGCAAAGAACTCAAGTTGGCCTGCTGACCTTGGTGAAATGGGTGCTTCCCGCCTGAAGAAAAGAAGACAGTGTCCAGTCCAACACTCATGTCTCCAGCTGCAATACGGACCAGGATGGGGTGAAGGATAGGTTCAGGGGGACTGGGGGAGGCAGTAGCAGTGCTCCCGATTGGGGACCCAAACTGTAAGACCCCTTTTTGGAGAAGGGTTACACATAAATACAGTTGTAAGTAAATTATTTTTCACTTGTAGTTAATAGGCCCTGTCCAACAGTACATGTAACATCTGTGTTTCCCCCTTCAAAACAAGCATTTGTCAATGCCAAACGTTTGATGCACTGGAAGATGTCTGCCCCTGCACCTAGTGTATGGCATTGAGGTACTTGAATGTATGTATCATGTTCTCCGGCTCCCTCCTGTCCTCCAGTGAGTACATATTGAGGTCCATTAATCTGTCCTGATCTCTTGGTTGACTTTCTGTGGACCGGCTTCACCCTGTCAATGTCCATGCGCAGTTGTGGCCTCCAGAACTGCACACAGCACTGTAGGATAGGCCTCACTAGTGCATTATGCAATGATATCACCACCTCACACCTTTTGCTAGTGATACCTTTGCCTATGCACCCAAGCATGCCACTGGGCCTCCTTGCAGCATTTGTGCTCTCTTTTGACACCTTTAGGTCATAAGAACTGATAACTCCTATGTCCTTTTCTTCCTTGGTGATTGTCAGCACCTCACCCCCATCCAGTAACTCTCACCAGGTTTCCCTCTTTCCAGGTGCATTATTTGGTCTTCTTTGCATTGAACCTCAGTTGGCACTCCTCAAACCATTTTTCAAGCCTTTCCATGCATCTGCTCATTTTCTCCACCCCTTCTGGAGTATTCAGTCTGTTACAGATGTTGGTGTCATCTGCAAACAGGCAGACAGACCTGTCCTTCTAGCCCTTCCGCAATGTCTGCAATGAAGACATTGAATAGGACTGGTCCCAGGACTGATCCCTGAGGTACCCCACTGGTCATCACCCTCTCTCTGGATTGGATCCCATTACCACCACCTTTTGCTGCCTGTCCGTCAGTGAGTTTCTAACCCAGTGTATCAGCTTGTGCCCTGTGGCCAGGCTACCCATCTTGTTATATCAGCCTTCTATGTTGTCCACTGTCCCTCCCTGATTTATTTCCTTACTGAAGCATTAATGTTTCCAACCCTAATGCCAACTCCCACCTCACCCTGCAGAGACTGACAGGCATTGGGGGTGTGACTTTGGGTCATTGGCCATAATGATCATGTCATTCTACCTCACCGCACCCTGCAGACACCAACAGGCACCACAGTGTGCCTTGGGGTCTTCGGCCCTTACACTCACCCCATTCCTTAAGGAAATAAGAGGAGATGGGTGCACTATAGGAAAATGGGGTAAATGTTAGGGCCAGAGACCCCAAGGCATACCTCGATGCCCATCACTGGCAGCAGGGTGGGGAGTGGGGGTGGAATGGCATGAGAATTATGGCCAATGACCCCAAGTCACGCCCCCGATGCCTGTCAGTCTCTACAGGGTGGGGGGGTATTACAGTTGGAATCTCTAATGCCCTGGACATTTGTTAGTATTTTCACTCCAGATTTTCAACACAGGCTTTTTTGGACCCCATCTCATGAACAGTGACACTATCATTCTGTTACTCAGTCCCGAAAGGTGATTTTGTGCTGTGACTACGCCATTTGGCACCACAGGTGCCAAAACACATTTTGGGTGACATGTGAGAAATGGCAGCTTTACTGTTCTTGATGAGGTGTGAAAAAATGCCAGTGCTGAAAACTGGAGTGAAAATATGAAAAATTGGTGAAGTTATGAGCGTGTGTAGAAACTGTGCAACGCACGGCCATAACGCAATCATTTTTTGGAATTTTTTTCACCCAGTTTGCAACATGGGCTTTTTGGGACCCTGCCTCATGAACAGTGGCACTATCATTTCAGCACTCCATCCCCAAAATTGATTTTGCACAGTGGCCACGCCTTTCTGTGCTACAGGTGCAAAAACATGTTTCAGGCAGGATGTAAAAAATAACAGCTATACTGTTCATAAAGAGTTTTGAAAAAATGGCAATGTTGAAAATCTGGAGTGAAATATTAAAAATCGGTGAAGTTATGAGCGTGTATAGAAACTGCACAATGCACATTCATAACACAGTCATTTTTTGGAATTTCTTCACAAAATTTGCAACATATGCCTTTTGGGATCCCACCTCATGAACAGTGACACTGTCATTTCATTATTCTGTCCTGAAAGGTGGTTCCATACAGTGACTGCAAAATCACCTTTCAGGACTGAGAAACAAAATGACAGTGCTGGTGTTCATGAGGTAGGGTCCCAAGAACCCCATGTTGAAAATATTGGGCCCAAATTCCTAAAACTGGCAGAGATATCAAACTAAGTTGAACCCCCCCCACTGACTCCCATTATAAAGCTTACCATGATTTCTTAGTTTGTCAGTTGCCTTTGAAGAGTGCAGACATGTTCCCGGTCCAGAGAAGATGACAGTGCCAGACCTGCAAAGGTAAATATAGGGTGGGGGGTGCAAGGAGGGGAAGTGAACAGTGGGTGGGTAGGGATGGGGTCTGGGGAGACAACGAAGGACCATTTTCTTTTTTACAGGAAAAAGAAATAAAAAGACATCGGGGGACAGTTTCTTTATTTTACAGCTCCAAAAAAATTAATATAGGCACACTGGGGTGGGCTCCCAGTGTGCCACAATAGTGGGGGTGGGGGGTATGACAACACAGGGATTGGGCACCCCATGTTGGCACTGAATGGGTTTGTGGGGGCGCATCCAACACTGGGAGTGGGCATCCCAGTGTCAGAAACATATTTCAATATTTTGGCACACTGGGGTGGGCTCCCAGTGTGCTACATTAGCTGGGGAGTGGGGGAAACATGCCATCATGGGGATTGGACACCCTGATGTCGACAAAATATCTATTCAGGTTGGGGGGTTGGGGGAGACATCCCACACCAAGAATGGGTATCCCGATGTCAGAAACATATAAAAAAGAAAAAATATTTTGGCATACTGGGGTGGGCCCCAGTGTACTAACATTAATATGGGGGTATGCAAAGGACACGGGGATTGGGCACCCGATGTCGGCTGTAAGAAAAAGCCGCAAGGCAGCTAATGTTGAGGAGGGGGCAGAAGCCAGCACTGGGAGAGGCCACACCACTGCCACAGTTGAAGCTTGGGAGGTGTTCAGAGGAATGGGGAATGCAGGAACAACTGCTGCCATGTGCGTTAGTGTGCACTCTAATACACATTGCAGGAGTTCGGGCTACAAATGAAACACTCCTATCAGAGCAGTTCATTTGCTTCAAGTCCATGGCATGGCACATCAGCAGAGCTGAACTGCTGTCGTGACCAGAGTGCCTGGTGATTGGTGTACACTGCCACACCTCTAGCAGATGCAACTGTAATTTCCATGGCAGTGACACACCTCTCACTTCCCGTTACTGTCCCAAAGCGTTTGGTGCACATGCGCATCAAATGCAAAAATAGAAATGTGCTGCTGCATGCTTACTTACTTTACACTGTCACAAACCAACTCAGCAGGTCAGCCCTCTACTCCCAAAGTGCCAACCTCCGAGCGCAGTCTTGTGAACAGTTAACAGAACAAGGTAACCCTCTTGTCTGTTTTTGTGGATTTGAATCAACCTTTGGTCTCAAGTTCTGGAGGGATTCAAACTGTGAACCTCTTGTTAGCGTACCCAATGTACAGGCTCAGACAATTCTGTCTTCAGGGGTCCAGATATCTTTACCTACGGGCATCTAACCAGGTGTACAGCAATGAACCCTTAAAAACTGTAATAAAAGACCTTAGATTTAAAACGCTTACATTTTCCAGTTCGGTATCACCATTCAAGCTTATGTACTGTGTCTGCTTTAACCATATATACTCTACTTGTAAAGGAAAGAAATCAAAGACAGACCAAGTAAGCTCTAAAAATAGAGTTTTACTAAAATAGATAAAAAATATGTAACATATAAAATAGAGAACTATTATATCACGAGACATACAAATCTCTTAAACAAAACAGGTTTGAACAGTGCACTTCTTACTATAGTACTTAGATTTCTCTCTCTCTCTCTCTCTCTCTCTCTCTCTCTAAATACCTGCTTAAAGTGCTCACAGATGTTTCTTTGTCAGAGTCTAGATAGAAGTGTCTCTGAAGTAAAACAGAATATTCCTTAAAGATCATGTGCAACGGTTTTTACATATTTTTTTATAAAAGCTTGAAAAGCTGAAATTCAAGTCCCTGTGTCATGATTAGTGTTTCCTGAAATTTTCATACTGTTTGGTTTTGTGGTTTTCTTTAAATCAGCATTTGTTAACTTGCTCTACAGTGGCCGAAAACAGTGGAGTTATTTCTGTCCTCTCAGTCAAACTTGGAGTGCAATGACATCATTTTGGAGTAGCTTGCTGTTTCAGATTCCCAATCAGAGCAGTAGTTTGTAGAGTTAATGGTTTGCTGAGCTCTCCAAGTTTCTTACAAAACACAGTCTCTGGCTTGTGTTTAGATAAATCAGCTTAAAATATAACATTATCTTCTCATAAAAAGCTGATCATTTTAATTTCAATGCTGAATTTAAGTAGTGGAAATCTTTCTCTGTGAGAAATTACCTTGTCTGCATCACAGCTCTCAATTTTTACTAATCAAAACTCGTATTGTTTTTCTAACTACAGTAGATAACACAGGGCTACTAAATGAATCTAAAATAAATCAACATTTTGTTCATTCACAGAAACAGTTTGTCTTTGATGTAGCCTCCATAAATAGATTTCATGTAAGAATTTTTTTTTCATGTCAGATTGACAAACAGTACATGTGCTTGAAATACTGTAGCAGAGTGTGACAGACACCTGTCAGAACTCACAAATTTCAGTTCTTCGGTGGTTTCTATGTGAAAATACATTATGTTAGTTATAACTAGAAACACTATGTGGCATCCTGATGCACTGTGTCTCTGCCTCACAGTTGAGGCAGCTGCAGTCTACTGCCACCTGTCCCTGCCCCACAAGCCCCCTTCCTTATGCTCCACATTTGAGGCTGCTGCATCCTGCTTCCCGCCATCTTCTCCCACACAATCAAGGATTGTGCACCCTGCTGCCTCTATCCCCTGCCTAAAGAATCAGGGCTGCTGTACCCTGCCTCCCCCTGCCCAAACAATTGGGGTTGCTGTATCCTGCTGCCCTCGCTCCCCCACCCTCACAGTTAGGAAAGCAGAACCTGTTGCTCCTTGTTCCTGTCTCCACAGTCAGGGCTGCTATGCTGTGTTAAGCCCTAGAGTGCCAGGTTCCCTGCCTCCACAGCTGGGGCTGCTGTACCATGCTGCCCTAGCCACCAGAGGTGGGGCTTTTGCTGCATCCTGCTATTCACTTCCATTGCCCCAAATGGTCATGGCTGCTGCACCATGTGTACCCCATCTCACAGTCAGGGCTGCTGTACGCTGATGCCCCCTGTGTTCTGTACCACAGTCGAGGCTTCTGCACCATGCTGTTCTCTATCCCCTGTGACCAGAAACAGGGTTGCTGCAGCCTGCTCCTTTCTACACAGTTGGGGTTGCTATGGCCTGCTGTGCTCTAGAGCCCCATGCCTCTGCAGTTAGGGCTGCTGCACCATGCTGCCACTTGCCACAAGATTCAGGGTATTTGCTGAACCCTGTTGCATGCCTCCACAGTTGAGGCAGTTGCACCCTTCTGTCCCCCTGCCACCAGACTCAAATCCTTTGCTACACCCTGCTCCCCACATCCCTTGTTCCAAACAGGCATTGCTACTGCACCCTGTCCCACAGTTTGGGCTGCTGTATGCTGGTGCCACCCCTATCTCCTGCCTGAACATTCAGGGCTGCTGCACCCTGCTGCCCTCTGTCCCCACACTTACAGTCATGGCCAAGGCACCCTGTTGCCCCCTGTTCCTATCTCCACAGTCAGGGCTGATGTGCTGTGCTACACCCTAGAGTCTGACGCTGCCTGCATCCACAGTTGGGGCTGCTGAACCCTGCTATGCACTTCCATTGCCCCAGATGGTCTGGGCTGCTGCACAATGTGTGCCCTGTGCTATTGTCAGGGCTGCTGTACCCTGATGCCCACCTGTGTCCTGCCCCAGAGTCAGGACTTCTACACCATTCTGTCTTTTGTTTCCTGCCATCATTGTGCCCTGCTGCACCACAGAGCCCCTTGCCTCCACAGGCAGGGGACAAGGTGCAGCAAATGCCCTTACTCTTGTGCTGCACCCTTCCCAAACAGCTGGGTGTGCTGCACCCTGATACCCTCCCACCCTCACAGTCAGGGACACTGCACATGTTGCCCCTGTTCCTGTCTCAGCAGGGTGTAGCAAATGATCTGACTCTGGTGGCAGGGGAGACAGCAGGTTACAACTGCCTCAACTGTGGAGGCATGCACCAGGATGCAGCAAATGCCCTAAATCTTGTGGCAAGTGGCAGCATGGTACAGCAGCCCCAACTGCAGAGGCATGGGGCTCTAGAGCACAGCAGGCCAGCCACAGCAACTCCAACTGTGCAGAAAGGAGCAGGATGCAGCAGCCCTGTCAGTGGTGACAGGGGATAGAAGACAGCATGGTGCAGAAGCATCAACTGTGGGGCAGGACACATGGAGCATCAGGGTACAGCAGCCCTGACTGTGAGATGGGGTACATGTGGTACAGCAGCCGTGACCATTTGTGGCATTGGAAGTGGGTAGCAGGGTGCAACAAAAGCTCCACCTCTGGTGTTAGGGCAGCATGGTGCAGCAGCCCCAGTTGTGGAGGAAGGGAACCTGGCACTCTAGGGCGTAGCACAGCACAGCGCAGCACAGCAGCCTTGACTGTGGAGATAGGAATGGGGCAACAGGTGCAGCGTCCCTAACTGTGAGAGTGGGGGGAAGAGGGCAGCATGGTGCAGCAACCCCAATTGTTTGGGCAGGGGGTGGCAGGGTGCAGTAGTCCTGATTATTTAGGCAGGGGATGGAGGCAGCAGGGTGCACAATCCCTGACTGTGTGGGAGAAGACAGTGGGCAGCAGGGTGCAGCAGCCTTGAATGTGGAGTAGAAGGCAGGGGGCTTGTGGGGCAGGGGACTAGTGGCAGTAGAATGCAGCTGCCTCAACTGTGGGCAGTGACATGGTGCATCAGGATGCCACCTAGTATTTTAGTTATACACATACATGATGCATTTTCACACAGAAACCACCAAAGAACTGAAATTTGTGAGTTCTGACAGTACATGTGCTTGAAATACTGTAGCAGAGAGTGACAAGCACCTATTTATTAATCTGACATGAAAAACATTTTCTTACATGATTGTATTTATGAAGGCTACATCGAAAACAAACTTTCTGTGAATGAACAAAATGTAGATTTATTTTATATTCATTAAACAGCCCTGTGTTATATTGTTAGAAAAAAATTGAGGTTTGATTAGAAAGAACAGAGCTGTGATACAGACATGCTGATTTCTCACAGAGAAAGATTTCCACTACTTCAATTCAGCATTGAAACTGAATTTATCAGCTTTTTAAAGGAAGAGAATGATATATTTTAAGCTGATCTATCTAAACACAAACCAGAGACTGGGTTTGTAAGAAACCCGGAGTGCTTAGCAAACCAAAAACTCTACAGAGTGCTGCTCTGATTGGGAATCTGAAAAAACAAGTTACTCCAAAATGATGTAATTGCACTCTAAGATTGACTAAGAGGACAGAAATAACTTCACTGTTTTCAGCCACTACAGAGCAAGTTAACAACTGCTGATTTAAAGAAAACCACAACACCAAACAGCATGAAATTTTCATGAAACACTAATCATGACACAAGGACTTGAACTGTAATTTTTTAATTTTTTATTAAAAATATGTAAAAAAAAGTTGCACATGATCTTTAAAGAAAACTATATTTGCCAACCCCTTTGTGTGAGGTCACCTAGCTCCTCTCCTGTCAGAATATATAAAAAAATAAATCTATACAAAAACAGGATGTCTTTTCAAAGTATTAAATTCTGTAATCCTCTGCATAACTCATGTTCTTTAAATTACTCTCTTTGATCTATGATAAGCTTCCTCTCTCACACAGACATCAAGGAACATTTACAGCTTCTCACCCATGTGTAAAAACCGGGGTTTCCCTCCAAACATCATAAAATGGATATGAGCTTCCCTCTTAGCAACTACAGCTATAATTAACTCAGACAAAGAGGAGATCCTTGATTAAGGCCTGGTCTGTAATTAGCTCATGGCTTTCATCTTTTAGCAGAGACCTGGATGGGGGGGTGAGTGAGGTCATTCCAAGAGCACCTTGTATCTAAAACCTGTGTGTGTGTGTGTGTGTGTGTGTGTGTGTGTGTGTCATACTCACATGCTGTTTCAGCATTTCTCAAGAGAGACAGTCCATAACCCATTTTTATATTACAAAAAATGATACAGTGATCAGAACCAGCTGTCCAAGTGTCACATACACATCATCACCTAATAAACCTTGCTGACTGAAGCTCAAAATGCTTCCCCTTTGCCAAGACTCACATAACCCTAGTACTACCGTACATTTATTCACAAGGGAGGAGACTCCCCATTCTTCCCTGAAGAAGTAAAGCTAGTTCTAGGATAATACTTGTGTTTTTCTACTTGTATTGGAGGCTGATTTGAGGTCATTGTAGGTGCAGTCATGCAAGTAACATGTATTTATTTATTAATTTAGTTTTTGTTGACCGGGAAAGGAGGGGTAGATAATTCTACCTTTCCTCAACCTTTGTCATATGTAAACCAAATGAAACTGAACCAGATTAAGTTGCTGGTGGTATTTTTACCTATGTTAGTCACTCTCCTCCCTTTCCCCTCTCCCTAGGACACATCTGGAATGAGCTGTTACCAGCTCAGTATTTCTTTCCTGAAAAAAAGTTTGAAATAAGTGTAAGCACCCTCTGAGTACTTACTAGTTAAATTTCTGAAAGCTATATAGTTAGAGAGGAATCAGGAACTGTAGTGCCTATGAGTCTGGGAGGTAGGGGCTGCTAGCTGTCAGCAGAGGGGCCCTCTCCCTTGGGATATAAAGGAGAAGGGTTTTGGTGCCAAGAGAGACCAGGGGTGAGACCAAAGAAGAGACAAGTCAAGGAATTTGGTCCACAAGTTTGGCTGGAGGGCCATAGCAGGGCCAGGGTGGGCTGCTTGCCACTCCAGCACTCCACCGAAAGTGACGGTTCGGGTGTGAAATAACGGGGAGCTATGCAGCAAAGAAAAGGGGCCTGTCAGTGCAAGTGGGAGCCAGAGCCTGGGGAGAAGAAAGAGAAATGGAAGCCCACCAGGTGAACTTCGGCACCTTGGTAGGGTAAGCACCGATAGGGCCTGTAGCCCAAAGAAATGTTGCCTGTGGGTGAGTTCAGCAGTGGGTTGGAATGTATCCTGAGAGTGGGTCTGCTATTGCACTGAGGCCTGGGGTGCAGTTTGGAAGTAGCAGCCTGAGCAGCTGAGGGTGTGATGGTGGCAGCACTACCCCTAATCCCCAGGTTGGTGACCGCCACAGAGTTGGGACTCCCTAGTTGAGCAGCCTGTGGATGCAGGGAAAGTCCATTTGGGGGAGTGATGTTTGAGACCCTGTCAGGGTGGCAGCCCATCGGGTGATCCGATGTGGCACTAGCAGAAGTTCCCCTGCTGAGTCAGTTCATAGATACATAGATACATAGACAGTGTCTGCAGATAAGGGCCTATGGCCCACCCAGTCTGCCCATTTTAGCTTGTAAGTTTGCTTTATGTTTTCCTAGAAATCTGTTGCCCCTTACCCCTGACCTCCAGAATTCCTTTATGTCTATCCCATGCATTCTTAAATCCCGTGATTGTTTCAGCCCCCACCACTTCCTCTGACATGGTGTTCCACTTGTCCACTACCCATTCTGTGAAGAAATTCTTCCTCACGTTTCCTCTGAATCATCCTTCCTTCAACTTCAACCCATGACCTCTAGTCTTGGAACATCTTTTTCACTTAAAAATAGTGTATTCCTGCACCCTGTTCCTCCCTGTAAGATACTTGTATGTCTCTATCATATCCCCTGTCTCACTCCCCTCCTCTCCTCCAGGGAGTACATATTCAATTCCTTCAACCTGTCCTCATAGGACTTGTGATGCAATCCATGTACCATCTTTGTTGCCCTCCTCTGAACCTTCTCTTCCCTGTCTATGTCCTTACGCAAGTAAGGTCTCCAGAACTTACACTGTACTCCAGGTGGGGCCTCACTAGTGTCTTGTATAGTGGAATTATGACTTCCCTTTTCCTGCTGGTGATGCCCCTGCCTATGCATCCCAGCATCCTATTTGCTTTACCTGCTGCCTTGTCAGAGGTTGAAATCGCTGTATGAGCAGAAAATGCCAGGAGTTACTGAGAAAAGGTTGGGATATCCACAACCACCCAGAATAGGGCCCAGCTGCTGTGCACTGGCATATGTGATTGGATGTCTGAAATGATCTCTGGTGGTTCAGTTCTTGCTAAAGGAACACTGGATAAAGCTAACAAACTAAGACCTTTTACAGAAGAGGGTATGCTCCAGGTTTTGTTGCCCCTCCACCGGTGGAGAAGTTGTGTGGCCAGGCAGAGTGGAAGGAAAAGAGAGAGAATTAAGGGTTTTGTGACAGTAGAAAAATCCTTTGCTGTCCTGAGCCCTATGTGCAGTATAGGAATGGAATTACAAGAAGAGAGCATTGATTGAGTGACTGTAACTACTTAGGAAATAAAGTTTAGGAACAAGATATGAGATGATAGGGTGGATTAGTATAAAACGACCTCATGGGGTGGCCTAATTCAGTCCCTAAAGTGTTGCCAGGATTTTAGCCCTCACAGCTTAAGCCAGGTCTGCATGAAATTAATCAGTCTGTTAGCTCAAGAGGCTGGTGCAGTAGATTTTCCAGCTATGTCTGGGAAGGAAACCCACTGATTGAAATATTCCCCATGTGCCATGTGTTATATGTAGTGCAGCTTTAAGAAATATTAGACAGTACAACTTTAAGAAATGTACTTCCTGTGAGCCTGTAAATCTTCCTGTGTGTGTTGAGAACAGTTTTCCACTTATATATGTGCTAAATAGAAGTAAACAGAGAAGGCCTAGATTTTTGTGTGAGGTTTCTCTTTCTACCAAGACCCTGATGTGTTTAAGGTACTTATTTTCGGCCACCAAATACAACAAACTGGTGACAAGGATAATGAAAATTTTCATTGCTCCAGCTTACTGAATTGCACCATTATGTGACTTTCTGCATTGGAGGCAAGTAAGCAGTTTGGAACTGTGCAGTATTATGGAAACTTCAGCCAGCTTTGAGATTTTTACAGGAACGGACTGGGATACATGATCCAGATGGTTTGATCAGTGGTTATAATCCTGCCATACAAGCTGCTAGAAATGATTAATGACAGGGTGAGCTTATTTGAGCTGCTTTTTGTACTTTCTTGGGGAGTGAAAGCATCAAACTTTTATGCAGTCTGTGTGCACCAGACCAGCCAGAGGATTTGTCATATCAAGAGCTAAAGACTAAATTGAATGCACAATACAGTTTAACAACTTTTCCAAGGGCTGAACATTATAAATTCTACAGTTACCGGCAGAAATCAAGTCAGTCATTACAATCTTATTTGACTGAGATCAAATGCTTAGCTCTCATGTTTGAGTGGAGCAGGGAGCATCTTGAATCTAATTTAGCTGATAAGTTTGTTATGGAGTTGAATAATTAACATCGTATTTAGCAGCTGCTTTCTGTAAGTGTCAAGAAATCTGCTGATGAACTTTTACAGTTGGCACAAATATATGAGGTTGCAGAAAATGCAGCACATGCTAAGATGAACACTAAAAATGAGATACAAGTAACTACAGTAAACCCCAAATTGAAACAACTCAAACAGAAGTCTAAACCACTGTTTTCAAAGAAACATTCAACCATTCCACCCAAACTGCATGGCCAGTACAAATGTGCATCATGTGGGTCTTTTCAGCATAGCAGGGACCAGTACAAATTCAGAGAAGGTCAGTGTCATGCATGTAAACATCAGGGGCATATTGCTCAGGTTTGCAGAAGCAGGAGAACTGCAGTGATCAGTTCAGAGAACACAGACAGTGCAGTGGTTCCTATTGCACCACAAATGCAGACTAAAGATGTTCCTCCTTTCTATGTGTTACTTTACTTGCCACAACTGAGGCATCAGTTGCATTTAATGGTAGACTCTGTGATACAGACAGCCAGTTCTGCGTGCTGTATCATTTCTTTTTAATACAAAATGTATTATTGAATGTCTCCTGCTGAAAATCAAATGCTCTAGGAGTGACCTCACTCATCCCCCCCAGATTTCAGCTGAGAGATGGAAGCCATAAGAAAAATGCTGACAGCATGTGAGTTCACACACACTCAGTTTTTAGAGACAGCGTGTTACATGGAAGACTTTAATCAAGGATCCTGTTTCTCTGAGTTAATTACAGACTTGTTTAAGTTAATTTTGTAAAGAGAGAAATCATAAAGGTTTATGATGTTGGAGAGGAACCTAGGTTGTTTCACAGGGGTGCAAGGTTGTAAATGTCCCTGTGAAGCCTGTGTGAGGGAGGATACAGCATGGGATCAAACGAAGTGTCATTTGAAGAACAAGAAATATGCTGAAGTTGCAGAATGTAATACTTTTGCATAAGATATATATTTTCATATATCCTGACAGGGAGGAGCTAGGTGACCTCCTGAAAAGAGGTGAGGTAAAAGCCAGCTTTTAATTTAGTCTGTTTTACTTCACAGAGACATATTTTTTACCTAGTCTCTGACCACAAAACATCCTGGGAGCACTTTTAAGCAAGTAGTTAGAGACTAAGTACTGTAATAGGAATTGCACTGTTTAAAACCTTGTTCTTTTAATAGATTTGTATGTCTTGAGATATAACAGTTCTGTATTTTGTGCTTTACATATTTTTAACTATTTTAGTAAAATTCTTTTTAGAACTTAATTGGTCTGTCTCTGAATTTCTTTTAGTTGTAAGAAAAGTATTTATGGTTATTGCAGATACTAAACATAAGCTTGTATGGTGGTACCAAACTGGAAAGAGAAGCGTTTTAAATCTGAGGTCTTTATTAAAGTTTTTAAGGGTTCATCTCTGAATACCTGGTTAGGTGCCCATAGCCAAAGATATCTGGCCCCCCTGAAGACAGATATATCTGAACCTGTGGATTGGGTATGTTAACAAGAGGTTAACAGTTTAAAACCCTCCAGAACTTGAGAACAAAGGTTGACCCAAACTCACAAAAACAGACAAGAGGGTTACCTTGTCTCTTACACTGTTCACAAGACTGTGCTCAGAGCTTGCTACTTTGAGAGTAGAGGGCCTGACCTGCTGAGTGGGTATGTGACAGATTATTTGGCAATGGTGGCATAATTTTGGTATCACAAGCTTGTATTGTTCTGTGTCAGCTGAGACTGTAAGCTCTCTTACAAAGAAAGAAAAAGGCAGAGTTTTATTTAAAAAAGGAAACAGAAGTATATATCACTTGGCGTACAGTCCATTTCCTACCTATTTTATTTTTTTCTCTCTAAAGTGCAAGTCAGAGTAGCCGTAGTCAGGGTAGAAGAAGATGGCTTCCGACTACAGCAGGCACACTGTAGATTACTTGAAGCAGTTGTGCGGGGACATGGGAGTCCCGTTCGAGGTGACAGCCAAAAAGCAGAACCTCATAGAGGCCCTGATGGTAGCAGATACCCAGAGCAGTGAGTCACCGACCGTGACTGAAAAGGACAGCAGGGCTACTGTCAGTGAAAGGCAACAGCAGCAGCAGGGGATGGTCACCATTATCCTGAATCTAGAGGTACTCAAACTGCAAATTGAGTTGTGCAGGATGGAAATGGAGGCAGACCGACAACAGAGGGAGGCAGACCATGAGGAGCGTGAGCGCCAGCAAGCTGCAGAGGAGAAGAGAGAGCGAGAACGCAGACAGGCAGAGGAGAGGAGAGAGGAGCGCCAGTGGCAACATGGACTGGAGAAGCTCTGACTCTGACCAGTGGCACCAGAGCAGGTAAGTGGCTTGGGTTTAACTGAGGCTGCAGGACTGGGTTACAAATTGAACTCAAAATTAATAGCCGAGTTTAAGGAAGGGGAGGACATGGATGTCTTTTTAAATTCTTTTGAAAAAGTTTACATTCAGACTAGAATTCCTAGAGAGTCCTGGAGCTTCCTGCTATCCCTGCTTCTTACCGGGAAAGTTCGGGTTGCATTGGGTCAAATGAACAATGAGGACAGTAATGATTACAACAAGCTAAAAGCTGCACTGTTAAATCATACGGAGCTAAATTCCACAAGCTCAGGAGAAGTCCTGATATGAGCTATGAGGAGCTAGCCATGAAACAATGTCAGTTTTTAAAATGTTGGTGGGAAGGAATTGAGGCAACCTCCATTGATAAAATCGAAAATGTGATTTTATTAGAAGTTTTATTGGGCATGCCCAGCAGAGCTAAAAATCTGGCTAGAGAACCGAGATCCAAAAACAGTGCAAGAGGCTGCTGAACTCTCGGACCGCTATGCCAAGAGCAGACCTGCTCTGAGAGCGAATGGGGCTGGCGTGGCAGTGCAGAAAGGGGAAAAGCGCACCTTCAGGGCAGCTAAAACCCTCACTGCCTCCAGTAAAACCAGTTAGCCCCAAGTTTCAATGAAAAGATTTATCTGAAGTAAGAAATGCATGTTGGCTGTGTAAGGAAACTGGACATATTACCAGACAGTGCCCCAAAAAGGCAAACCAAAATACATAACAGGGTGCTAGAAAAGAAGTGGGTTGTTTGTGTGTTCCTGAGAGCATGCCGGTGAACATGAAGGAACACATGCACCCAGTCATAGTAAATGGTGTACAGACGCAGGGGTTAAGGGACACAGGGGCATCCCTGACATTGGTAAAGGGGGATCTGGTACAGCCTGGTCAGCTTATACCCAATAAATACGTAACTGTACAATGGTTTACTGGTAAAAAGAAAACATTGCCACTCACTAGTGTTCTCCTGGACTGGGGTGAAACAGAGGGAACTGTGCAACAGGTGGCTGTAGCCAACACATTAGCAGTGGATGTGATCCTGGTTAACAATCTCCAGCAGGGGGTGGTATATGCAGTTACCCGTAGCCAAGCGGCAAGTGAAAATAGTAGTTCCCTGAACCCCACAGAAACCAGTGTGGAAACCATTGAGAGGCTGGTTCCCCAGCCTGTGTCTCCAGAGGGGGAGACTGGTAAAAAGGGGTAGAAATTTCCCCAGTAGCAAGTAACCACACAGCAACAGAGGGTTACTCCGAAGAGGGAGGGGGTGACCCCTTGTCAGAGGGTTGGGATTGACAGTGATCCTGAGGGCCCTGATGCTAGTGCTAGGGACCATAGTTTAGCAACTGAAAGGGACCTGTCCCATGCCTTGGGAATGTGTGAGGGGTTTGCAGCTGCTCAAAGGAGTGACCCTAGTTTAGGGAAGCTGAGGGCTTGGACAGACTCAAAAGGCACACAGGGAGGTTATGGCAGACATAAGGTTTATTGGGAAAATGGACTTATGTATACACAGGCATTACAGACAAAGGGAAGGATGCTAGGCAGGCAGCTTGTCGTTCCCCAGGTATATCATAAGCAGTTGCTCAAGGTTGCCCATGATATTCCCTTATCTGGTCATCTGAGAATTGCACAAACTATGCAACAGTTAGCCCAGAATTTCTACTGGCCTAACTTCACCCAGCAGGTGAAGGAGTATTGCAGGTCTTGTCACTGGTGCCAAGAAATAGGGAAGGTGGCCAGGAAAACCCAAGCCGCCCTGATCCCCTTGCCCATAGTGGAGGAGCCATTCCAGAGGGTGGTAATGGATATTGTGGGGCCTTTAAATACCCCCAGCTCCTCAGGGAAGAGATTCATCCTGACTGTGGTGGATTATGCCACCTGGTACCCAGAGGCAGTCACCCTATCCTCACTGAGGACAGAGAAAGTGGCAGATGCCTTACTTGGGATTTTCTCCCATGTTGGGTTTCCACAGGAGGTAATCACTGATTGAGGGGGTTCCTTTATGTCGGACCTGATGAAATGTTTATGGGAGAAGTGTGGGGTGGTGCAGAGATGCATGACACTGTATCACCCACAAGCCAATGGACTTGTGGAATGATTCAATGGTACCCTAAAGTCAATGCTCCAGGCGTTTGCTGAATAACATGGGAGGGACTGGGAGAAATACCTTCCCCACCTGTTGTTTGCATACAGGGAGGTGCCCCAAGAGTAGAAAGGATTTTTCCCTTTTGAACTCTTATATGGACGCCGGGTACGTGGGCCCCTAGACTTGATCTGGGAAGACTGGGAAGGCAAGCATGCCACCCAGGGAACTCCCATTGTATATTACGTCCTTAGGTTTAGGGAAAGGCTGAAGGAGCTTATGGGGACAGCCCACAGCAACCTGGCAGCTGCCCAACAGAAACAAAAAGTGTGGAATGACCGCAGAGCCAGAGTTCACTTGTACATGGTGGGTCAGAAAGTCATGGTCCTTATTCCGGTCCAGAATGACAAGGTGAGTGGGCAGGACCATACAAAGTGGTTAGAAAGGTAAATGATGTGAACTACATTGTGGAGTTACCTGACAGAAGACAGACTGAAAGGATGTACCATGTCAACATGATGAAGCCATACGCAAATAGGGCTAACATGGTGTTTGCAGTGTGTAGTCATGGGGAGGGGACGAATGAAGGAGACCCCCTTCTGGATTTGCTGGAAGAAAGTAAGCGGGAGTCCTCTGTGGAGGCAGTAAAATTGTCTCCCCAGCTGGCCCCGGACCAGGTCCAGAAAGTAAGGGAGGTTTTAGCAGACTTTGCCCCCTTGTTTAGCGCCAAGCCTGGACTAACCCCCTTAGTGACACACGATGTGAAGACAGGGAAACAGATGCCCATACAGCAAATAGCATATCGGGTGTCAGAGGCTGTCCAAAAGGGCATTAGGAGGGAAGTGGAGGAGATGCCGGATTTAGGGGGTAATCCAGAGATCCCACAGCCCCTGGGCCTCACCCGTAGTCCTTGTACCTAATCCAGATGGCTCTACTCATTTTTGTGTGGACTGTCATGGACTAAATGCAGTCACAAAGTCCAAAGACCACCCAATGCCCCGGATGGACGAACTCCTGGACAAGTTGGGGGGGCAACCTACCTTACAACTATTGACCTGACCAAGGGGTATTGGCAGGTAGAATTGACAGACAGAGCCAGGGAGAGGTCGGTCTTCATCACTCCAATAGGCTTATTTGAGTTTAAAGTAATGCCTTCCGGAATGAAGAACGCCCCGGACACTTTCCAAAGGTTGGTGAACCAGGTGTTAAATGGTGCTGAGGAGTACGCCATGGCATACCTGGATGACATTGCGATCTTTAGTACCAGCTGGGAGGAACACCTATCCCACCATAGGGAAGTGCTGGGCAGGATACAAAGGGCTGGGCTCACTGTCAAAGCCAAGAAGTGCCAGGTGGCCATGGGAGAAGTGGCATACCTCGGGCATGTAGTAGGCCAGGGACAGCTCCGTCCTAACCAAATAAAGATAGAGGTGATCCAGGTGTGGCCCAGACTAGAAACCCAGAAGCAGGTCAGGAGCTTTCTAGGGACAGCAGGGTACTACAGGAAATCTGTACCCAATTACAGTGCCCTGACTGCTCCCCTATCTGACCTGACAAAGAAAAAGATGCCAAAGAAAATTTCCTGGGGCCCAGCCTGTGAGGAAGCCTTTACCAGACTGAAGGAGGCACTGTGCAGTGCTTCTGTTTTGACAAGTCCTGAATGTAGCAAAACCTTTATAGTTCAGATGGATGCCTCAGATGTAGGTATTGGGGCAGTACTAAGCCAGACGTCCAGCCAAGGGACAGATCACCCAGTAGTGTACCTGAGCAGAAAGCTGCTTCCCAGGGAGCAAGCGTACTCTACGGTGGAAAAGGAGTGTCTTGCCATAGTGTGGGCCCTAAAGAAATTAGAGCCATACTTGTATGTGCAGCATTTTGTGGTGCAGACTGACCACAACCCCCTAGTTTGGCTGACGCAGATGGGAAAGAACAATGGCAGACTACTAAGATGGAGTCTTTCTTTACAAGGGTATGATCTAAAAATCGTACATAGGGCTAGAGCGAAGAACCGGAACTCAGATGGACTATCTAGGGTCTATGAGGAGTGAACTGATTTGGGAAGCTCATCCCATGTAGGGGATACATCCCCCAAATTCAGTCTAGGTGGGGAGGAGTGTGACGTAGACAGCCAGTTCTGAGTGCTGTATCATTTCTTTTTAATATAAAATGTATTACTGAATGTCTCCTGCTGAAAATCAAATGCTCTAGGAGTGACCTCACTCATCCCCCCCAGATTTCAGCTGAGAGATGGAAGCCATAAGAAAAATGCAGACAGCATGTGAGTTCACACACACTCAGTTTTTACAGACAATGTGTTACACGGAAGACTTTAATCAAGGATCCTGTTCCTCTGAGTTAATTACAGACTTGTTTAAGTTAATTTTGTTAAGAGAGAAATCATAAAGAAGGTTTATGATGTTGGAGAGGAACCTAGGTTGTTACACAGGGGTACAATGTTGTAAATGTCCCTGTGAAGCCTGTGTGAGGGAGGATACAGCATGGGATCAAATGAAGTTGTCATTTGAAGGACATGAATTATGCTGAAGTTGCAGAATGTAATACTGTTGTATAAGATATATATTTTCATATATCCTGACAGGGAGGAGCTAGGTGACATCCTGAAAAGAGGTGGGGTAAATGCCAGCTTTTAATTTAGTCTGTTTTACTTCACAGAGACACACTTTTTACCTAGAATCTGACCACAAAACATCTTGGGAGCACTTTTAAGCAAGTATTTAGAGACTAAGTACTGTAATAGGAATTGCACTGTTTAAAACCTTGTTCTTTTAATATATTTGTATGTCTTGTGATATAACAGTTCTGTATTTTGTGCTTTACATGTTTTTAACTATTTTAGTAAAATTCTTTTTAGAACTTACTTGGTCTGTCTCTGAATTTATTTTAGTTGTAAGAGAAGTATTTATGGTTATTGCAGATACTAAACATAAGCTTGTATGGTGGTACCAAACTGGAAAGAGAAGTGTTTTAAATCTGAGGTCTTTATTAAAGTTTTTAAGGGTTCATCTCTGAATTCCTGGTTAGGTGCCCATAGGCAAAGATATCTAGCCCCCCCCGAAGACAGATATATCTGAGCCTGTGCATTGGGTATGCTAACAAGAGGTTAACAGTTTGAAGCTCTCCGGAACTTGAGACCAAAGTTTGATCCAAACTCACAAAAACAGACAAGAGGGTTACCTTGTCTGTTACACTGTTCACAAGACTGCACTCAGAGGTCGGCACTTTGGGAGTAGATGGCCTGACCTGCTGATTGGGTTTGTGACAGACTCTGCTTCCCCAGTTACTTTTATTAACCATC
This sequence comes from Neoceratodus forsteri, assembly GCA_016271365.2. Taxonomy (NCBI): domain Eukaryota; kingdom Metazoa; phylum Chordata; order Ceratodontiformes; family Ceratodontidae; genus Neoceratodus; species Neoceratodus forsteri. Next base: position 63,542,354 of record CM028135.1, read on the forward strand.
AGACATGCTCTTATCTGGATAAGCCACCATTATCTCTTTGTAATATGTTGCTGCCTGCATTTGAAGGGCACCTAATTCAGCAACTGGGCTTGTTTACCACTTTAGTATGCAGGACTGATTCTCCTAGTACTCCTTTAACTTTTCTGGTTTCAAAAAAGAGGGTGTCAACATTTTGGGCAGAGATGCTCAGGTTCTTCTAAACATTCATATTGATCCAGCAGATTTTGGCCTACTTGCTGCTGTCCAGGTACCACAAAGCAGTAACCTGCCCAAGCTTTGGGAGAGTTTAAACATGTATCCAGAGTTGTGGAAAGGCCCAGGATGTTGCACAACAGCTAAAGCCAAGCTAGTTACAAAGCCTAATGCAGTCCCTAAGTTTTGTAAACCATGGAAACTTCCATTTGCCTTAAAACTGGTAGTTGGGGCAGAATTGGAGAGACTGGAAAAAGCGAGTGTGCTGGAAAAGGTTTAAGTTCAGATTGGGCTATTCCAGTTGTGGTGGTATCTAAACCAGGTGGCAAGGTTCGAATATGCGGTGATTTTAAGGTGACACTTAATCCAGTACTTAGCACAGATGTATTTCCTTTACCCTTACCTGAGGAACTTTTTCACAGACTGAATGGTGGTGTGGGGTTCTCTAAATTGGACCTCGCTGATGCATACCTTCAAGTGGAGTTGGATACAGACTCTCAGAAATTGGTAGTGATTAATACACACCAAGGACTGTACAAGTACAAATGGTTATGTTTTGGCCTTAGTTCTGCACCTGCTATTTTTCAAAGAGTGATTGAGCAAGCGGAGGGTGATATACCAGGTGTTGCTTGTTATTTGGATACATCATTGTCACCGGGCAAGACAGAAGCAGAACATTTACTTAACACAAAAGACTTTAGAGAGATTGCAACAGAGTGGATTCAGATTCAGGAGAGAAAAATGCCAGTTTTGTCAACTAAGTGCCACGCACTTAGGTCACACTATTGACAAAGATAGAATTTGTCTGAATGATGAAAAGGTAGAAGCCATTGTGCACGTGCATGAACCACAGAATGTTTCAGAGTTGCGCTCATTCTTGGGTATGGTGCGCTACTATGACCATTTCATACCTGGTTTAGCCACTAAGTGTGCTATTCTAAATGAACTGTTACATAAGGGTACTCCATGGAAGTGGACCAAGGGCCACAGTAAGGCAGTTCAAGCCATCATGCTCTCTCTAACCAATGTGAATAATTTAACTCATTATGACCCAAACTTACCTATCACATTGGCCTATGATGTTAGAACTGTGGGTATAGGAGCTGTCCTTTTCCATACAGTTCCAGAAGGAGTAGAGAAGTCGATAGCCCATACTTCATGCAAACTCACTGCACCTGAAAGGAATTATGCCCAGATTCAGACAGAGGCATTAGCAATTGTGTTTGGAGTCCAGAAATGTTGCCAGTACTTGCTAGGTCACAAGTTTCACCTGAAGACGCATCACAAGCCACTAGTGACAATTTTCAGTCCAGAAAAAGGAATTCCAGAAACAGCCGCTAGCCAGCTTCAACGATGGGCATTACTTTTGTCTGCCTATAATTTTGAGGTTACATAACCAACCAACGGACCAGCATGGAAATGTGGATGCCTTGTCAAGGTTACCAATATCCAGAGAAATGGAGTTCGATATGGGACTTAAAGAGGAGCCATTAGTATGCCAGGTGGGCCAGATAGTTTTCCATTGCAATTCAAAGATATGGAGGACTCTACTGTTGTGTGTGCAATGGAGCTACAACAATTAGATTAGTTTCCAGTACTAGCCAAGGACATTGCAAAAGTAACTAGTCAAGATGTAATTTTGAAACAAGTGTGTTAGTATACGCTTGAGGGTTGGCTGCAAGGCACTACTTGTTCGGCCGCACTAAAGCCCTACTATACAAAGAGACAGTTGTGTGTCTTCCATGAGAATTGCATGTCATAGTACCCCAATGTTATCACTCAAATGTGTTGACTCTTTTGCATGCAGGCCATCCAGGCATTGCTAAAACGAAATCCCTAGTCAGACTTCATGTATGGTGGCCTTCCATTGACAGAGACATATATCAGGTTGTGCAAAGATGTGAAGGTTGTGCTGTATCGATGGGAAATCCGGCAAGAGCTCCAGTTCACCATTGGGAATGACCTGAAAAACCCTGATAAAGGTTGCATATTGATTTTGCAGGACCTTATTTCAATTCCATGTGGTTACTCTTAACTGATGCTTATAGTAAATGGCCAGAAATTCATCAAATGTCTTCAACAACTACTGGGAGTACCATCAAAGTGCTGAAACCTATCTTTGCTACCCACGGTTTTCCGCAAGTGATTGTCTCGGATAACGGACCACAGTTCACTTTGTTGAATTCCAAGCATTTGGCAGCAACATGGTATCTGCCATATTTTTCTCCTCCCTACCATCCAAGTTCAAATGGCCAAGCGGAATGCCTGGTTCAGACTTTTAAAAAGAGTATGGACAAAGCTAATCCTACTACTCTGACAGCAATACAAACAGCCCTTTTGGACTTTCTTGCAATGTATTGAACAACACCACATTGTGTCACGGGAATATCCCCTGCAGAATTGTTGTTTGAACATCAGATTCAAACTCAATTGGACCTTCTTCACCCTCTAGGCTATAAACCAGTAACTGAAATGCTTCCTAACACCAGATCCTTCAAGCCTAATGATCTTGTGTGGGTCAGGATGTACGCAGGCCCGAAGAGATGGATAGAAGGCGCGGTAGAAAAAAAAAATCAGAAATGTTGTCTATAGTGTTCAACTGACTAACTAGAGGAGAGTGAAAAAACTTGTGTACCAATTACATAATAGAACTGAGATGGAACCAAAAAGGGATACCCAGAACCAGGGTAGTTATCCAGCATTATTTGTTCCAGAAGAAGAACAGGAAGAGATAGTGGAACCACAGCAATTAAGACAAGATGTGGCTGATGCTAATCAGATTTCAGTGCAACAGCCTCCAGTCCTGCTACGTCAGTCAAGACGTATAAGACGTCCACCAAAGAGAATGGACTTGTAGAGATATAGTCTAATGACATTACTAACTAAAAGGGACATTGCAGTAATAACTTTAATAGTTTCATATTATTTTCTGAATTATTGACTTGCATACTTTCTAGCTAAGTAAGTGGGGATTGTTATGTGTAGTGCAGCTTTACGAAATGTTAGACAGTGCAGCTTTAAGAAATGTACTTCCTGTGAGCCTGTGAATCTTCCTGTGTGTGTTGAGAACAGTTTTCCCCTTGTATCTTTGCTCAATAAAAGTAATCAGAGAAGGCCTAGATTTCTGTGTGATGTTTTTCATTCTACAAAGACCCTGATGTGTTTAAGATACTTATTTTTGGCCACCAAATACAACACCATGGAGTGGTTGTTATTGTTCAAAGTTAATTAAATCATTCTGGCATTTTTGATTCTGGAGTGGACAATGAACTTAATCAATTGATTGTGCCTGTTTGCCTGCTAATGGCCATTGACCCCACAGGTTGATAAGATCTGCATTAAGATGGTGCCTGCTGTTCTATCCCTGTGACTCCCAGTTACTGCCAGTGATGAACCAGCAGGTAATGAGCTATTCCTAATGTCTGGACTGGGTCTGATTTGTTTGTACAGTGCCCCTCTCCCACCTTTACCATCTGGATACCCCTAGATGGGGAGGGTGGGCTTAGATAGATAGACAGACAGACAGACAGACAGACAGACAGACAGACAGATAGATAGCTAGATAGATAGCTAGATAGATAGATAAATGAAATTTTAGTGAATGGGGGGAATTTGACCAGGAGATTAGGGAGATTACATTACTTTTTTTCAAGATGTGCCATGGGATCTTCAATGTCCAACTAAACCCACTAAAAAAAGAAAGGTGGGACCTTTGGTTTAATGTCTCATCCAAAGGACAGCACACACCGACAGTGCAGCATCCCCTAAGTACTGTACTTGAGTGCCTGCATTTTATGGTGTGAGCCCAATCGTACTGCCAGACTAGAACTCTTGACCGTCTGTCCCAGAGGTGGACGTGCTACCATCTGAGTGATGCTGACACTAACGGTATGATAAAATGGAAGCATTGGCATGTTTTGCAAATCTGACACCTACAAAGTCAAAGACAAAATAATAATTGTACCGCCTACTGTAAAATGAATCACTGTTTACTAAAATGCTAAGCTTGCGTGCAAGTGTCAGACTATGCCACCAAGACAGTTGGAGGTGGGCATGGCATTATTGCCGACAGTCTGTAATTAGTGGGAAGCATTATAAACAGAGTGGAAAGGTCACACTGAATCAAGCCCTATATTTAATGAAAAAGAAGTGAAACTGGAGAAGGAAGATATCATTTCGGAAATTGCAGATGAGAGGGCAGTAGCCCTGTTGAGAGCAGACAGAGATGTAGTGGGATATGCACAAAAGCAAAAGAGGCTGGTGAAGAACGCATGATTATAGTATTGTCAGTCAGAGAGAGCAGGTGAAGGCAAGCAGAGCATGAGAACTTAGAAAGCTTGCCTGGCATTCTGGTTGCTGATCTTACAGTGATCCTACTACATTCACAGGCTGTGTGTCTGAGTCCTGATACACTGGCTATAGGCAGTGATCCTGTTACATTCACAGGCTGTGTGTCTGAGTCCTGATACACTGGCTATAGGCAGTGATCTTGTTACATTCACTTGCTGTGTGTCTGAGTCCTGATACTCTGGCTATAGGCAGTGATCCTGTTACATTCACAGGCTGTGTATCTGAGTCCTGATACACTGGCTATAGGCAGTGATTCTGTTACAGTCACAGGCTGTGTATTTGAGTCCTGATTCGCTGGCTATAGGCAGTGATCCTGTTACAGTCACAGGCTGTGTATTTGAGTCCTGATAGGCTGGCTATAGGCAGTGATCCTGTTATAGTCACAGGCTGTGTATTTGAGTCCTGATACACTGGCTATAGGCAGTGATCCTGTTACAGTCACAGGCTGTATGTTTGAGTCCAGATACGCTGGCTATAGGCAGTGATCTTGTTATAGTCACAGGCTGTGTGTCTGAGTTCTGGAACTGGGACCATAGGCAGTGATCCTGTTACATTCACAGGCTGTGTATTTGAGTCCTGATATGATGGCTATAGGCAGTGATCCTGTTACAGTCACAGGCTGTGTATTTGAGTCCTGATACACTGGCTATAGGCAGTGATTCTGTTACATTCACAGGCTGTGTGTCTGAGTCCTGATACACTGGCTATAGGCAGTGATCCTGTTATGTTTGAGTCCTGATACGCTGGCTATAGGCAGTGATCCTGTTACAGTCACAGGCTGTGTGTTTGAGTCCTGATACGCTGGCTATAGGCAGTGATCCTGTTACATTCACAGGCTGTGTGTCTGAGTCCTGATACGCTGGCTATAGGCAGTGATCCTGTTATAGTCACAGGCTGTGTGTCTGAGTCCTGATACGCTGGCTCTAGGCAGTGATCCTGTTATAGTCACAGGCTGTGTGTCTGAGTCCTGATACGCTGGCTATAGGCAGTAATCCTGTTACATTCACAGGCTGTGTGTTTGAGTCCAGATACACGGGCTATAGGCAGTGATTCTCCTACATTCACAGGTTGTGCATTTGAGTCCTAGCACCATGGCCATAGTCAGTGATCTTGCCCTCTCCCACATACAAAGGGAGAGGTGCTGGAGAAGGGGTGGTTGAATATACAGCACCTGAAGTTTTGTAAAGCCTTTGAGTGCATGTCACATAGGAGACTGGTAAAGAAGGTGGGTGACCTGGGTTCAAAGGAAGGGCTAACTAGATGGATAAGGAACTGGTTGCCAGGTGTGAGCCAGGGGGTGATCTTAAATGATAAATTTGCAGGGATGACAAGTGACAGTGTTCTGTTCTGGGACTGATATGTACATTAGTGACATTACTGTGGGACTGCAGGGAGTTTCTTTGCAAATGATATCAAACTGTGGCAGGGTGGATAGAAAAGGATCAGCAATATGATGAGGGATGTGGAGAGACTGGGAAGTGGTCTAATAATTGGCAACTTAAATTCAATGCAAAAAAAATGCAACTTAATGCATATCACTTGCAAGAACCCACAGATAGAGGGCTGGATTACCAGGGCAATAGATAAATATTGGGTGGGAGGAGAGGGATCAAGAAGTTATAATTAGCAATAGGCTGAAGCCCTCTTCACAGTTCAGGAGGGAATACAGGAAGACTGATAGGATGATGGGATGCGTCAGGCAGGGCTTTGCTAATCACTGGAAGGAGGTGATTATGCCACTCTGTTGGTAGCTGGTACGGCCATACCTGGAATACTGTGTATTTATGAATCCTGCATTGAATGATGAATCATGATAAGTTAGAAAGGACACAGAGGAGGGCGACAAAAGTGAGTCAGGGTCAGGATGGAAGGTCCTACAAAGAAAGATTGTCAAACCGCAATATGCACTGCTTGGAGGCCAAAAGGGAATGGAAAGGTTTCTTTGTTCATGCTGTTTCTCTCTCTGGTTTATGCTGCAGCTCCAAACCACCACCACCACCCCCTTCGTCATCTCCTGACCCCTCAGGGGCTTACCTGCAATCCCATATGTGTTCCTCCATGGCTTGCCCCCTGTGGTGGGGGTTGGAAGGTCCCCTTAACCCAGCCAATGGAAGGGATCCAGGGTCGCCCGGGAGAGTGCCCTGCCACCAGTGTGGGGCCTGCAGAGGTTCGGTCCATCATGGCGCTCTGCCCAGGGTTTTCCTTCCCCTGCTACCTGGGATGCTCATGGAGTGGCATCACAAGTTCATGCACACAAGCATGCAAAGCGAGATGCCATCGAACATCCCATCCTCACTGCTGTACTGCCCTGGATGTATTATCACCTGTAACCACACAGGTGGCAGCGTAGCACTGAGACCAGTCATCTCCCTCCCTGGAGGTTGAGGAGGAGGAGAGCATCCTCTGAGATGCTCAGTCCCCCCCACCCACCCCAGGCCAGCCTCCAATGACCAAGGCTCATTCACAGACCTGGGTCACCGGCATTGCTAAGCGGCAGTGCTACTGCTACACTGATGGGCCAACTTGGAAATGGGAAGATATGACAGGAAAAACATACAAATACTTACATGGGTACAACAGAGTGGATCGCACAGAGTGGTTCAAGTTGAAGATCAGTTCAACTACCAGTATGCACAATATCACTCTGTTAGTTCAAGAAGGACATTAGGAAACATCTGTTAAAGAGCGGGTAGTGGACTAATGGAATAGTCTTTGTGTCAGATCTAGGATTTTACAATGGGGGTGTTGGTGTGGTGTGCATACTTGATATGCAATATTTGAATTTTTGTTTTTCATCATTTACTGTATTTTGTCTGATATCTTTTTTATGACATTTTCGACAGCAAATTCCAGTGTAATCTAAAGTTTTGAATGCATATGTTCTTACAATCAATAAATTGGACTTTTTCAACAAAGTGAAATGCAGTAGCAAAAATTAAGTTACAATTAGAGGGGTGCGGCCTCCTCCTTTGCCCCCCCACCCAAGGTCCGCCACTGAATAGTCTGCCCAGCAATGCGTTCAGTGTGGAGTTTATTGCTGAGTTCAAGGCTTGTGGGATGGCTTTAAGGGGGATTATTTACAATGTGAAGGTGCAAACAGAAAGTGAGGCTGCAGGGGAGATGGGAGGTAGGGCTACATTACAATAAAATGAGAAAGCGTCTCGGGCCAGTCTTGACAGATGTTGTTTTTTTTTCTGTCTTTCCTTTCTATGTTTCTCAGAATATGTTTTTGAAAATAGGAACATTGCATGCAGCTGCAAATCTGCACGCATTTCCTGTCCTCTATTTTATATGCAGAAGAGCTGCGGTCCATTCTTACAAACATACCTCTCAATCCTTTGTCACTAGAATACAGACCATGCTGACACAATGTGTGAAAATGTGGACCAAATTATCAAACGAGATGTGGACTTAAAATACAGGCAAGAAACTGGTTTAACTCTGCTTTAGCATCATAGAATACTATGAATTTCTACTTAAAAGAGCTGGTGACACATTCAGGTGAACTTTAACAAAACATAATATTTAGACACATTCCAGCTTGTATTTCCCATTAGTTCTGTGTTTCTCCTCCCCATAATTTATTACTGAGATCATTTGTATAAAAACAGGATTTCTGCTCCTGAAGGGTTCACCTATTCCTGCTGCTTTCTTCCTACCTGAAGTCATAGAGCACTGCTTGTGACCTCACAGTTACTCCCATGGCAGTAGACTGTGATGACACAACAGAGGATTATGACTTGGACTAGGGAGTAAGCTCTAGAGGAAGTTGGACTCAAAATAAACTCTAAGGGACAACGATATATATTCATACACATTTCCTTAGTGATAAATTATGGGGAGGAGAAATGTATCAATATAAATGGAATTCAAGCAGAATTGCACCTAAGTATTATGTTTTTTTAAAGTTTTCTTTGAGCTGTCAGTAGCTCTTTAAAGGCTGAGTTTACAGCACCTTCTCTGTTTGGGCAGCAACTTTTTAATGTGAGACATACACAGAGTCAGACTTGCCCACCAGGATACCTTAAAATCTCCAGGTGGGCTCCATCTCTGCTGGGTTCCTGGCCACCCTCTAAACTCTAAAAGTCTTTGCATTTATCATCTGTTTTCTAATTAAGTAGAGTATTTGTGGCACTGGAAGTAAATGTAAGAGGCAAACACGGAGCTAGCGTATCAAGTTTAAGTGGAATACTGACATACATGTGCCACCCTGGGTCATCTCCTAATGATTTTCCAGGTGGGCCCTTGTATCTACTTTCTCGGAGAGCTCCCAGTACCCTACTTCGACCCTGGACATACAGTATGTGGGATGAAACAATTATAAGGGGATAAATGAGGGACACTGCTCTTAATGTGAGACAGTTGAGAGGTATGTACACCAACGCTGTATGTTTTATCATACCATGGACCTCGAACACTGACCAATCACATAGGCAGGCTGGCACTTTACCTCCGTTGATTATCTACTGAGAATCATTGCAAAACATGCCAGCCAGCCACATGTCTAAAAAAAAAAAACAATCCGACCCCGAAATCACGGAACCCTGACCGCCATCTTATCCCCCCCGATAAACTCTAATCCCGAAACAACACCTCCATGAACAACTGGCTGCTCTATTCCCTGTGAGCTCCTTCTGTTTCTGAATCAGCAAAAAAAAACTAATTTCAAATAAAAAAGTTGTACCTCAAACTGAATACATAGCAAACTCAAACGGTGGCTTCGAGTCCGTCCTGCCACATCCGTTGTAACCGCTGTTCACTCGCTCTCCGTTACTAAAAATGTGTACTTCCTCTTCTCCTAAACCACACTCTCTTCAGCGTCTCTTCCCATAACTGCTGAACACAGTGACTGACAGGACATTAACAGCAATACAATATAGCAGCCCTCTAAAACTTCACAGTTGCAGCCGTTACCGCCGAGAACCCTGTGACCTCTGACCCCTCTACACTGCAATGTAAATGCAAGCTCTTTCTTTAGAAACTATTATAATGCTCCCCGACAAAAGCTGCTTCAGCTGCGGGGTGTGTGTGTGTGTGTGTGTGTGTGTGTGTGTGTGGTGTTATAGCATACTGAATTGCGCTGTCACGATACCTTTGTCAGTCACTCATCTACCCAATGTTTCACCTAGTACCAGAGAACTATTTTTTGGGGTGCACCAATACATTCAATAAAACTTATTTAAACTATTAAAACACTGTATTTTTCTTTATTTTTTAATATAAAAACTGAAGAGAGACATTGTATAATCGCAATAAGCCACTCGTGGGGGTGTGGGTTATCAGGGGATTTACCACGGCTGGTGAGGATTTACCCACTCAGCTGCGCCTCGTGGGCAAACCACCCCAGCCGTGGTAAATCCCCCGATAACCCACACCCCCTCGGGGCTTATTGCTTAATTATTCAACAGAATTGTGTGCAGAGAGCTGCAACGAGCCCAATCCTCAGTTCCAAAACTGTGGTTAAGAGTTCTGGTTACTATAGCAACGTGAGATCAAATTCACCGCACCACTGAATACCACACACAGAAGGGTAGTATGCACATCAGCAAAGTGATTGTACCAGATCTCAATAAGACTTGCAGTTCACTTACAAAGGTGGTTATGCATATGCAGATAGGTGCAAAATGTCCTCTGGTGACACAATGCCAAATTGCACCTTAAAAATGTAAATTGCATTTGATCTATTTAGAACTAAAAAAAGTAGTTCTAAACCTCCTTTGTGTACAAGAATAGCAATCACTGAAGCTGACCCATCAGCAGAGTGGTAATGCTACTCTTCACGACTCGGGTGACCTAAGCTTAGGAGTGAGCTGCAGATGTCGGGCCTGGTTGGGGGAAGGAGTATTGAGCATTTTAGAGGGTGTTGTCCTCCTTCGGAGTGGGCAGGATGTGATTCCCACTGTAACACTGCCATCTGGGTGACCACAGGTGGTAGTGCAGTGGGGACAGTGGGGGAAGGGGAATGTAGGCTGGGTTCCAAATGGCACACTTGTATGGTCACGCTCAGGGCCCCCTAGGGAGTGGGACCCAGTAAGAGAAACACCCTGGAGCAAACAAGATGATCCTGAACACTCTCGGGCATCTCCTCCTGCTACTGGCCATACTCTCTACCCTGGGTTCTCCTGCCTCCATGGCCCAAATGGATGTGAGATGCTTGTGCCTGGCACAGCCAGGCCTCACCATGGGGGACAAGTTCATGTGGTTGGAAATAGTGGGATGATTGCCAGGGACATGTAGGATGAGATTAGGCCTGACCCAGAAGATGGGCTGCTCCAGAAAAGGACTAGGAGTATATATGATGAATTAAAAAAAAAAAAATTCAAAGACCTGATGGACCATGAGAACCGCTTGAAGCACACCGGTATAATAGAACAGCTAACAGAAAGTCCAGCATGCAGAACAGTGAATGCAATTGTGTGTGTGTGTGTGTGTGTGTGGGCTTATGCCTGCTGTCTTCTTCCAAAATAAACTTTCGTAAATAATTGTGTAAGCCCCCACCCTGCAAAGGGTCTCAAGCGGAAAATAGGGAGGGGCACCCACCCCAAATATTATTATTTGAGCTGGATCTGGGATAGTGCCCAGCTTACTTGGTGTCATTCTGGAGCTCCAGGGTCTTCTGTTTTCTCTTGTACATGCTCCCTTTTCTTACTTGGGGCTTCTAGGAGGGGGTATCCCAGTGCCAAATACAGTGGACCCCCACCAGGATGCAGTGCATTCTGCAGTTGCTGCAGGAAATAGTGCAATGGCAGTTAATCTCTTTTGTCATGCAGGAATCTGTGATGCTGCATTGTATCCTGGCATGCTTCACTGTAAGTGACATACCTGTCTACAGGCCATTGCTCTGTGTGTATTGGGGGGGGGGGTCCAGTTACTTGAAAGCAGCATTTATGGTAAAACTCTTTAATAAGTAGTCAGGACACGAGTCGGGGGAATTTACTCTTCATTCAATTACAGAAACACGGTGCAGAGGCACACTTTCAGAAGAACAGTCATGAGTGTCTTTAGGGACCTGGAGGCCCAAATGATTATGACTGCAATACACAATACAAGTCCCTTGTATTTGTATTTATTTCACCAGGCAGGGAAAGGCTCCACTGATCAAGCTCATTTACAAGGAGGTCCCAGGTAGGAGAACATACAAAGGCAATAATACAGCGTTCAGAGGTATACAAGACATAGGGAATAATACATAGTTGAAATAAGATTACAGGAATTAAAACTCTGGTGCTTAATTATAGATCTAAAGTATACAAAGTATAGCTAGGCATACAAAATAAAACAGGTTCACACAGTTGTCGGAATCACAGTGAGTAACTATCCCATATCACTGAATGACTAATATGTAACATTAAGGGTTAGCAAAGTGTAGCTTAGCCATAAGATTTTCTTTTAATACATTAAAAAAAAAACAACTAGATACAGTAAATACCTGATGTCAGCAGTAATCAGGAGATGATGTGCCCACTCGGAGTGGGAGACAGTCTTGATGGGCTACAACTGCTTAAGTCTGTCTAAAAAACCTGAGAAACTGAGAACCAAGAGGAAGACACCTCAGTGTATAATATTTTAGTGAGGGTTTTGAAGGTGCTAGATCTGACCAGTGTAGTGAGCTTTAGTGAGGTCAGTACTGAGTTCCATACTGTGGGGACAAAGTAACTGATTGCAGATTTTTCTGTCTGTGTAGCGTGTTTAGATATGTCCAAAAGTAAGTTTTTATTTATTTATTCAATTCATTTGTCTTCTTGGAGTAACACCTTTGAGCTAATAGCTCTTTTGCAAAGGTTCCATGTCATGGTACGGTAACAAAATTACAGGTGCGTACAGACATCTGTATATACAGGAAGTAAACAAATAATGGAACAATTACAATGACTACATAAGATAAATGTACAGAAGAGCAATTATAATGTGACTACATTAACTGGTAGCGCTTAAGACACAAGGCTTTATAAGTAGGAGAAGGGGGAATTGGGTGAGAAGATGAGGGATAGAGCAGACAAAGTTTGTCTTTGTCATGAGGCTATATAGGAACATAGGAAAGTGATGGCAGAAAAGGACCTCCAGGCCCACCTAGTTTGCCCATTTGCCTAGCATCCCCTAGGCCTGCCTCGGACTCCCCCTCCCTCCTTTCAACAGCCCTCTATGTCTGTCCCAAGCCCTTTTGAACCACCCTACTGAATTCTCACGCATCACTTCCCTAGGCAGCCCATTCCAGATGTCCACCACCCTCTCGGTAAATAAGTTCTTCCTGATGTTGCCCCTAAACCTACCCCCTCGAGTTGGAGATTATGACCCCTTCTAATGGGAGGCTGTAGTGAGCAGGGGTAAGGAAAATGGGTGAGGGGGTGGGGTGAATTATTACTGGGAGGGTGGAAGGGGGTAAGTGTAAGTGGACAGGAGAAGGCGTGTGTTGGAATGAGTGGGTGTAAGGGGGAAAGGGTGGGGGAGGGAGGGGTATACAAGAGAGGGGTAACAAGCAGGCAGGGGGAATATGGGCATGTGAAGGAGGAGGTGTATGGAATTAGGATCTGCAGTCACAAGTACCAAGTGCAGTCAGATGTTGGAGGAGTAGTAATTTCTTAAAGGGTCCAAGCTTTGATACACTCATACCTCTCAACTGCTATGAATTCCGCATAGAGCTGTGATTTTCACACTCAAATGTGCCCTTGCTCCACACAGGTTTATTGATGTTCTTAATAATGTTAGAGCTATTTCCGGACACATAAACTATTACATCATTGAACTAAGTTGATAGAAACATTCCATATCACTAACTGTATAGGGCCCACTATTTGTAGACGTATTTTATTGTTTAAAATAAGAAAGTGCTCCACATTCTGGCCCTGTGCTATGATTTTTGAAGGCCAGCGCTATGATTTTTAATGCTGAGAGGTTGAGAGGTGTGGATACATTAACTATGTCTGAAGGGAGTTCATTTAACCATGGGGTGCCTCATAGGCAAGGGACTGCTGGGCTAGGGAAGTGTGATGGAAGGGGATTTGCAGGGCATTTCTTGTTTTACCACTAGTCTGGCCCATGTTAGATGCAGGTTTAAAGAGGTTTTGAATGGCTGGTGGTGTTAAACCAAGGAGGGTTTTTTTCCCCCAAGGAGGCAGGTCTGGTACTTAATCCTCCCCTGGAGATTTAGCCACTTGATCTGGGCGTATAGTTCACAAGTGTGCATGTGCCCGGGTGCTCCTAGGACCAGCCTACATGATTTGTTTAGGGCTGTTCTAACCCTTTTTAGTGCTGTATGTGTGGCAGCACCATATACAGCTAGTCCATAATCCATAACCGAGATCGTTTTATTTATTTATTTTATTTAGTGGGAACTCGGAATTACAAACCTTTGAGCTAAGAGCTCATTTACAAAGCATCCTCGTCAACTAGGGTTACCACCTGTCCTGATTTTTGCAGGACAGTCCTGATTCGGGCAGCTGTGTCCTGCAAAAAAAACCCATGAAAAATACTACATGTCCTGACTTTATAGTAGAAAAAATATTTTCTAACTTTCCACCAAATGTTGAAGAAAACTATACTACCTTATCTGAAATACCTTAAAAGTATAAGAAACAATAAAAGCAACTAAGAAACTACAATGCTTAGTGTTAATTCTGATTATATAGAGAAAACAAGTCCGTTGCATTGGTCCAGGTTACAAACTGTCCTGTGAAAAATCATGTTTCAGTAAGAAATGTCCCACTTTGGGCTTCTTAAAAGGTGGTAACCCTATCGTCGACACTTAAGAGGATACATTTTGTTGCAACAGCATAATTACAGCAGACGCATTGACGCTGGGGTTGTACTACTAACACAGAGTTTACATAGGAAGGGGTAACAAATACATTTACAGTTACACAAGTCAAGACATGAATGAAGCAGCTGATAGCATTGTCAGTTTCCCAGTGGAGGTACGCAATGTGCAGCCATCTGAGAGAAGTTAAGTGCAGAGGGACAAGTTGGGGTTTGGCAAGTGCAGGTAGGTGGGAGGGGAGGAAGAGGTCAGGAAAATGGGATAGAGGTAATGTGGGTGTACTGGACAGAGGGCAGGTGTAAGGGAGGAGTGGGGGGCAGAGGAAGTGGACAGGGGACCAGGCAGGAGATAATGTGAGTGAACTGGACAGAGGGCAGGCGGAGGGGGAGGTGGTGAGAAGGTAAATGACAAAGGATAAGTGGGGAGGGGGAGTTGGTGGGGGGAGGGGAATAGGTGCAATCCAGCCAGAGCAAGTGGGCAGTTGAGTGGTGGGCCAGATGTTGGGATTACGTTTGACATAACAGAACTATTGACTGCCAGAGACAAGGTTTCAGTAGTCATATTGTGCTGGCATCTGTAAAGTAGTCAGAGTCTGATGTTGGCTGTCTTTAGAAACATAGAATTTGATGGCAGATAAGAACCGCTTGGCCCACCTAGTCTGCCCATTTCCCTACCTAATGGATAAGCTGCAGATACTAGTTAACCAACAGCCTACTTCCTCCAACCCCCCCACACGAACTGCCTTATATCTGTCCCATGCATCCTTGAATTCCCCCACTGTTTTTAACTCCACAAACTCCTCAAGAAGGCTATTCCATGCATTCATAACCCTCTCCATGAAAAAATACTTCCTCACATTACCTCTGAGCCGTCCCCCTCCATCTTCAAATTGTGCCCCCTTGTTCTTGCACATCTCTTTTTCTGAAAGATGCTACCCTCTTGGACTTTGTTGATTCCTTTGAGGTACTTGAAAGTTTCAATCATGTCCCCCCCCCTCCCTCCTTTCCTCGAGGGTATATATATTAAGCTCTGTTAATCACTCTTTGTATGGCTTCTGCTGCAGACTCTGCACCATTTTATTTATTTTTTTAACTTTTTATTTATAAAGTTTTATGTGTTATGACAGCATAACATAAAAACAAACAGAAATGTGTACGCAGACCCAACCGGAGGAATACAGAGGTTAGCATGGCACTAAACACTTTCTAGGACTCCCACCTTAGCCCATAAAAAGTGAAAATCTTTCGCAAAGTGCACATAGCACTCTTGCTGACGTTCGTTCATGTGGGTCAGCTCAGAAACAGTAGCTGCACTAGACAATATTTGGGCATCCATGTCTCCTAACTTTGCCTCTACAGCAGCAAGCCAATGGTTAGTCTCATCTCCAGTTTCCTACAGCTTCTGAAGCATAACTAAGATCTGTGCAGTCGGAGGATCCGAAACTCTAGTCTCTGCTGAAGTCTTTAGCCTAAGCCTAGACCCTCAGGACCCAGAAAAGTAGGTATCCAGGCTTTGAGGTTGCGATTTATGCTCACGTTTCGGACCCATTTCAAACCTCCAGTAATTAAATTCTGAATAGACAATGCCGAAACACAGAAATAAGCCCTCCAAATGAAAGAATAAACCTTTATAGGCTTACGACCAGCCGAACCCTAAAGGTTTACATCCGCCATGTTTGGTGCTCCACAGTGTCTCACCCTGCACCATTTTAGTTGCCCTCCTCTGGACAGCCTCCATCCTGTCTATGTCCTTGCAGAGATGGGGTCTTCAGAACTGTACGTAGTACTCCATATGGGGTCTCACCAACTGTCTGTGCAGAGGGAGAAAAACATCCTGTTTTCTACTGGTGATGCCTCTCCCTATGCATCCCAGTGTCCCCCCAGACCTCCTTACTGCCTTCTCACATTGCTTGCCCACCTTTTGTTCATCTGATATGACTACCCCTAGATCCCTTTCCATTTTTGTTGTTATTAGTATCTCACCCCCCACTGTGTACTCTTCCCCTGGGTTTTGTTTCCCAGATGCATTACTTTGCACTTTTTTGCACTGAATCTAAGCTGCCATACATTTGACCATTCCTCCAGCCTTGGCAAGTCCTATCTCATCCTTTCCACCCCACCTGATCTTTCAATCCTGTTGCAGATATTTGTGTCGTCTGCAAAGAGACATACTTTTCCTTCTAGCACATCCACAATGTCACTTATAAAGACATTAAAGAGGACCAGTCCCAGTACTGAATCCTGCAGTACACTGCTAGTAACCCCCTTTCTTCAGAATGGACTCCGTTTACTATTACCCTCTGCGTCCTCTTGTCCAGCCAATGTTTTTAACCAGGCTACCACCTTGGGACTCACTCCAAGGCTGGCTAACTCTTTTATTAATCTTTTGTGTGGGACTGTGTCAAATGCCTTGCTAAAGTCTAGGTAGGCCATGTCCACAGCCCCCTCCCTGGTCTACTACTTTGGTCACCCAGTCAAAGAAATCTATTAGATTTGTCTGACATAATCTTCCCACCGTGAATCCATGCTGCCTTGGGTCTTGTGCCCTGCCAGCCTCTAGGAACTTAACAGTTCTTTCCTTCAGAAGTGATTCCATAATTTTACCTACCACTGAGGTCAAACTAACTGGTTTATAGTTTCGTGCCTCTGCCTTGTTCCCACTTTTGTGCAGTGGAATCACATCCGCCCTCCTCCAGTCCTCAGGTACCACCCCATCCTCCCATGATTTGTTAAAGAGGGTAGTCAGTGGTGTCACTAGTTCTCTCCTTAGTTCTTTTAGAATTCTGGGGTGAATCCCATCAGGCCCCATTGCTTGGTCCACCTTCATTTTTCAGAGTTCTTTCAGAACCCTTTCTTCTGTGAATGGACTGGGATCAACCCCCCTATCCAGAGTGTTTCTATTGTTTGGTTTAGGTACCTCACCCTCCTCTTACTTTGTGAATACTGAGCAGAAATATTCATTCTATATCCCTGCTTTTCACTGTCACCCTCTGCCCACATTCTTTCCCCTTTATTAAGCCTCAGTATCCCTCTCCCTTAGTCTTTCTTCACTTCCTAATGTACCTATAAAAGGTTGTATCCCCCTCCTTAACAGAGTTGGCTATGTTTTCCTCAGTTTGGCCTTTTGCTATTCTGACTGCCTTCCCTGCCTCCTTCTGCTTTAACTGATATAGTTCTCTGTCCTGCTCCTTCTGTGTTTCCTTATATTTCCTGTATGCTATCCTTTTCTCCTTAACCTTCCCTGCCACCTCTTTTGAGAACCACAGTGGCTTTTTCCTTCATTTTGTTTTGTTGATTTGCTTTACACAAAGGCTTGTTGCCTCTGTGATGGCAGTTTTGATTTTTCCTCATTGTTCTTCCACCCCTCCTTCTTGACTGTTTGCTAATGCTTTTCTGAGGCACTCTCCCATTTTGCCAAAGTCAGCCCTCCTAAAGTCCAACACCCTTGCTTTTGTATGGCTTGACTCTACAGCTGTTTTTATTGTGAACCACTCTGTTTGGTGGTCACTTGTTCCCAAATGGCTACCTGCTTCTAAATCTGAGATCCTCTCTTCATCCTCATTTGAGAGTACCAGGTCTAAGATTGCTCCCTCCTGAGTGGGTTCCAACACTAGCTGTCTGAGGCATGCCCCCTGTAGGGCATTGAGAATGACCCTGCTCTTGGATGTAGCTACAGTAAAGGTGCTCCAGTTAACATCTGGCATATTCAGGTCCTCCATCAACAATATCTCTCCTTTTTTCTGCCATCCTAAGGATGCATTCTATCATTTCCTTGCCCACTGCCTACCCCTGAGACAGGGGTCTGTAAGCAACCCCTGTGTGGACTGTGATGCCACAACATGATCTATGTGATGGCATTGGATACAGAGTTATCAAGTGTGATACCTAAGTATTTAAAGGTGCTGACCTGGTCAAGTGGTTCATGCCTGTTGTTTAGGATAGACAACTGCCTGCATTTACATTTGCTTTGGAGGTTTGAAAACAACATTATTTTTGTTTTTTTGTAGTTCAGGAAAAGTTTGTTTTGAGTAAATCACTCCTCTATTAAGGATAAACTGTTTTTGAGCTTTGATTCTAGTGCATGAGGGTGTGGACTACTGGACTAAATGGCTGCATCATCTGAGCAGAACAGGATATTTTCATAGCATGCCCTAGGAAGGGAGTTAAGTAACAGACTGAATAGGAGTGGGCCCAGGATGGAGCCTTGCAGGACACCTGTGGTCACCTACTTGCTGTCAGAGAGGATCCCATTTATTTTTACTGCTGTGTTCTGTGTTCAAGGTAGCTTTTAAACAAACCAACAGAATCCACAGAGATAGCCCAGTCACAAGAAGTTTGTTGAGTAGGATTCTGTAATTGACAGTGTCAAAAGCTTCAGTGAGGTCTGGATTATTTCTTCACTTCAGAAGAGTTAAGAATAGAGGCAGTAATTCACCATGTTATGGAATTTATAGACCATGACTTATTGGAATTACAGATTGGGTCTCAAAGTAACAGCCTGAAAGGTCCAGGTACATGGAAGCTTAATACCTCACTCCTACAGAATAAATTTATATTGGAAGCCTTAAAACAATGCCTGTTAGCATGGAAATCAGTTTATATCATTTATGACAATCCAGTAAGGTGTTGGGAGGATACGAAGATAGATTTATGCAAGCTATGTAAAGAAGTGAGCAGAAAACATAGCCAAGATAAATACATGCAGTATCTACAACAAAGAAAACAATTACAACTATTGTCAATAACACATGAAACAGGACAAAATTTAGAAGAAAAAAATAAGGAAACCAGATAGAAGCTGAGAGAATATCATACAGACAAGGCAAAATCTTTATATTTTCAACATCAATTTGATAGATCAGGAAAGGCAGAGATCGTGTGCCCATTTGAAGCTTATTTAAAGAAGAGTAAGGGGAGAAATATGTCAGGGATAAGGGATGAACAGGGGAATATAAGGAGAACTAAAAAAGAAATACTGAGCATAGTGTCAAACTATACTAGGAGCATGTATGCACCACTAGAAACAGACTTGACAGGGTTGGAGGAATTTATGAAAGAGATAGATATCCCCAGGTTAGAGAAGGAACAACTAGAACATTTGATAAGACCCCTGGAGGTGGGGGAAGTCTAAGAAGTAATCTCAGGGTTGAAAGGGGGTAAATCACCGGGTCCAAATGGGCTACCTAATGAAGTTTTTAAAATTATAGGAGCCGAATTAGCCGAAGAAATGACTATAGTATTCAATACTATTCCGGAAGGAAACTTCGGAAGTTCCTCTATATATGAATATGGGCCTGTTAACTTACCTATGTAAGAAAGGGGATAAATCTAACTTGAAAAACTGGAGGCCTATAAGCCTCCTAAATACAGACTTTAAGATTTTAACAAAAATATTAGCTAATAGATTATCTAGAGTATCCAAAATTATCATATTGCAGGCTCAGGCATACGCTATACCAGGTAGGAAAATACAACAGCATTTACTATCTATTAGGGAAATAGTAGAAAGGGGTAAAAATGGCTTAATAGATGGTAACCCAGTCTTGCTCGACCAGGAAGAATCATGCATATTTGTGGAAAACTTTGAAGTATTATGGGATACCTGATACCTTCATTGGCTGGTTAAAAAGTGTTTGTAGAACAGCCACTGTAACTACAGTAGTACGTGGAAAGGTACGACCACTACTACAGTTACAAAGGGGAATAAGGCAAGGCTGCCCCATTAGCCCAATTTTATATGGGGTTTATATTGACCTACAATTATGGAAAATTAATATATCTAATAAGATAAAACCAGTTACAGTCACTGGACAAGTATTCCCTTATAAAGTAATGGCATTCGCAGACAATATGAATATTTTAGTGGAAAATGAAGAATCACTGAAAGAGGTTATAGGGGGGTGTAAAATATTTGATTCTTTTTCTGGGGAAATGTTAAATAATACTAAATGTGTGGGACAGTGCTTAAATTACACTCTAAATCAAAGGCAAGAAAAAGAAGGTATCTGTATTGAACCAAAAAATATTAAGATTCTTGGGATAGAATTTGGAAACGGGGAAGTGGATGAAGTTAATTGGGAACAAAAAATGAATATTGACAAACAGATGGTAGTCCAATGGAACAGAGGGAAGATAAGTAAAAAGAAAAGGGTATACCTGATTAAAACATTTTTGATTCCAGTATTTCTTTTTATTAGTTACATACCCCCCCCCCCAAAGAAACTAGAAACAGCACTACTGAGCTTACTTTTTTTCAGGCGGTATGGTGGAGTCGTTTAAACCCCATTAAAATAAATATTTATATCTATCAGTACAACACGGTGGACTACAAATGGTCAGTCCTATTATTTTCTTTAACAGTTTCTTGTTATATACAAATTTTAGACCACTATTGATAAGGCAGAATGAGGGATGGAAAGCTCCATTTTTGGAGACCTGCAAACCCTGGATGAGTCAATGGGAACGCAATGATTTAAAAGTATTTAAGAAATCAATAATGGTTCCAGAATATGTTAGGAGTACTTTTTTGAGGCTAAAACAGTGGCAGATAACAGTACAGCAAATGTTGCAACAAAATAAAACACAATTCTATAATAACACGGTAGTAAGAATGTGTCCAGTAGGAACATCTTTTGAAAAATGTCCAGAGGCAGGTAGAGCTACATTACTGTCATTTTTAAATAATAAAAGGATTCCAGAGATCACGTGGGACCTACACTGGTTGTCGTGCCATGAGAACATTAACACAAAATCCAATCAGAAACATGAGCAACAGACTGAAAGAATGTGTGTGAGACCTAAATGCATTGCGCAAATAAAAACTAGAGAGCATCTATTTTTCTCATGTTCCTTCGTTAAAGGTTTTTGGGCTTACTTGGTAGAACCATGGAGGGAAAAAGGTTTTAAACAGTTAAACCATGAAAATATAATGTATGGTAAGTTTAATAGAAAATGGGTGAAAGGGAATATAAGTACTCTACAGGTTTTAATGGTGGTGATTAAGTGGTATATATGGTTAGCAAGATGTGCATTCACCTTACAGTAGAAAGAAGGGAATTATGTTGAATTACTAGACAGAATGGAAATAGACATAAAGAAAATATATATTAAAGAGAAAAATGAGAAATCAGAGGATGTAGTACAAGAATTATGGAAAGCAATACCTTGGATAACTGATAACGATGTACCCATAACATAGTAAGAGAACTGTACAAGAATTGTTTAAAGGACTGAAATGAAGTATATTATTAAGTGTGGATTGATGAAAGGAAAAAAAACAAACAGATTATGTATCTTTTGGTTGATGTATATTTTTTGTTTTAATAAAAAAGTCCTCTACTCTTTTCAAGAAGTACCATGGGATTTTTAACATTCACCTGAACTACCACCAGAACAGCAGATGGGACCTCAGTTTAACGTCTCATCCGAAAGACGGCACCTCAGGAGCACAGCAACCCCCCCCCCCAATGCTGCAGTACAGTATCAGTTTTGAGATTTAACTCAAGTGACTGGTGTGGGGATAGAACCCACAGCCTTCTGATCTGTCAGCCTCAGAGGTGAGTGTGCTACCTGCTAAGCCACTGACTAACTGCATTAAAGGTAGTGATAAAGTAATCCAGCACCAGGTGAACATCTTGAAGGGTGGAGAGGGGGGACCAATCTAGCTGTCTAAAATGAGATTTAAATGAGCTTAGTTGACCTTTTTAATGACACAACTTGTGGCTAAGGTTGGGGGTGTGTGGTTTTATTGGTCCAGAAGCAAGTAACTTGGGAGTGGTCACTACTGGCGGTTTGTAAGGACCCAGTCGAGCAGTGTAATTGTACTAGACCAGTAATATAACCTAGTCGGGGCATCCACTATTTTGGAAATGCACAGCTGGAAAGGGTATCTTTGAAGAGGGCTGCTTCATTAGACATCCAGTTAATACTGAAGCCACCTAGGATTACAACTTCCCAATTATGGCATAAGTCTTTTAGTGCACCAATTAACTTGTTGAAACCCTGTGTTTGTTATCTGGGGGGTATGTAGACCGATATTATAGTTCGAGTTTTGTTGTGGTCACCAAGTAATATCTTAATGGATAGGATCTGAATCTCCTCACTAGAGTCTATTTGGGGGAGGGCAGGGAAGTTATTCTTTCTAAAAGAATAGTTGCTGTGTGATAGAAATGGCTCCACACCTTCTCTAAGCGTATGCTCATGGCCCCACCATCTGGAGTCCCAGCATCTATCTGGGGTCATATCTCTACAGTCCATGTGGATGCTACTTTTTCACTATTGTCTGCTCCATGGAGTCTCCCTGGTAGCTGAGATCTCTGGAAAGGATGAGCCAACACTACATTTGTATTTAGTGATTTGCTGAACTTTGGCACTTTTATCTATGTTGCAGACCAGTCAAATTTTTGGGTCACATTGAGATCATTTTGCCCTTTTGGGTAGTTAATTAACTGAAAAAAAAACACTTTAGCTCCTCCCAGATGGCTAGAGCTAGTACCTTGACCATCCCCTCACCCAACCCAATCACACCAACCCTCTTTCTCCCTCCACATACATTTTTTTATTAAACAAAATATTCCCAACTCCTGAAACTGTGCCAGCTGCTGGCTCTTTTTTTTTTTTTTTAATCTGACTGAAGGACCTGGGGAGTGTGGAATAGGTTAGGATTGAATGGGTTTGGAGAGGCGGTGGAGGAGTACCACTTACCTCTATTTGTAGCCTGCTAAACCCCAATAACTTGGACTGGAAATGTCTTTGGCTGAAGTATCAAAGCTGAACCTAAGGTAGCGGGTCCAAATCAAAGCCGAACTAAAGTTGTCAATTTCCACATTTGCTCACTCTTAGTCTACAGCTTTCATGGCTTCCAACAAGGGATGGAACCCTGGCATGCTGTTCTGCTATGTTCCTGGGGAAACCTCCCACAAAGAGTCTCCACTAAATTAGCTGATCCTACTGATTCATACCTCTAAGCTCCTTGCCTGAGTAACACTTACTTTTAACCCCTTAACAACTAACTAAAGATTCCCTGGCTTTTCATTTGCAGTTAATTTATTTCTCCTGTCACTGGTTCCTGGAGCAGTCAAATACACCCAGCCACCCCAGTGCCATCACCATGGCATTCTGCCAGGATTTATGATTGTGCTTCCACTGTGTGGCCTGGGTGTTCCCAGCTGTGGGGCCTGCAGTAGGCAGGAGATGACCAATCAAGTTGGGGGCGGCCTTTTCCCTCCATTTTTCTCCCCTAGGATCCAAGATGGCCCTATGCATGCTCCAGTACACAGGACATCAGTGGCCACTACTCCCCGTTGTCTGCAACATCATGGTTCCTGGCTGTCTTGCCCCCACCGAATGGTAGGGGAAAGGCTTGCACTGGATGCCATGTCCCCCCTTCCTCCATAGGAGAGTAGAGCAGTCCTCTGGACACTCAGTCCTCTCCCTCCCAGGCCAACCCCCAGCAACCCAGGTCCACTCCCGAACCAGGGCTGCCGGTGTGGTGGCAGATGTGGTGTCTAGCGCCTCAACCCTCTATACCACTGGGTCAGTTGATTCCCAGACTTTTTAAACATGTATTTATTTTAAAACCCTGCACTTTTTATCCTGTTGTAATTCCCCTCTATAGCAGAGCCTGTGACAGACAGCTCTGTGTCTTTCATCCCAAGAAGCCAAAGACTGTCTGTGAATGGCAGGAATAGGTTGGATTAATTAGTACTTGATATGTTGTCTTTGTATCATTATGCCCATGCTGTCAACTTGTATTTGATGTGTTGTCTCTGTACCATTATGTTGTACTCTCCCGGGTCGTTCCTGAAAATAGGCATAATACTTGTCTAGTGTACTTACCTGGTAAACAAAAGCTAAATAAATAAACACTGCTATAACAGTATGCAAATTACAGTCAATATTATGCTAATGAATCACAGTAATATGGTAATGAGGATTTGGGACAATGCAATTTATGGATTGTCCTTTTAGCACTTTAGGCCTTATTTACATACTTGTCTTTGAGAATACCTCACTACCTGGCCAGTGAAAACAATATTATGAGATATATATATATATCTATATATAGGTATATACATAGATATATATATATATATATATATATATATATATATATTAGAGGCAAAGAAATCTTTAATGCTTAGTTGTTGTTCCACAGCAATAAAAGTTAGAAATTATGTTAAGTTAAAGCCCTCTTTGACCTTCCTCGCCCACACCCCCAACTGGCATTAGTTGCTGGCCCTAACTCTCACCCCATCAGATGTGTGAAGAAGCAGAGGTATAGGAGAATGGGGTGAGAGTTAGGACCGCCAACCCCAGTGCGCAACCCGATGCTGGTTGGGAGTGTGGGTGGGGGGGTCCAAGGGGGGCTTTCAACCTTAACACAGAATTTCCTTGCTTTTGTTGCTGTGGAACAACCCTAACTAATGCATTAAATGGATTTTTTTGCCTCTAATTTCCCTTCCTTTTGAGAATGATGACGAGAAATAGTGAAGTGGTGGCTATGAATACAGTGCAGGGCTTCAAACAGGCATGGGATAGGCATAAGGGAGCAATACAAATGACTATGAATAGATAGGCCACTGACAGAGCAAAGGCCGATGGCACATTTATAAGGTAGAAAAAGAAATGGGCAGACTGGATGGGCCTTGCGGTCCTTATCTGCCGTCAACTTCTATGTTCTATGTTTCTATGTTTCTATGAATGTAATGCGGCGGCAGGAGCGCGGGGCCCGAGGAACAGCAATGCAAACAGAAGCAGTAATAGTGGTGCACATGGTAACACAAGCACAAATGAGAACAGAAAGGGTAACGCACATGGTGGCGTAGACAGGAACAGTAACACCAAGGGGGGATATAAACGCAAGTGGAAACATTAACTGTAACAGTAACGGAAGCGCATACCATGTGTTTTCCAAACAGGTGCATACAGAAAAACAGTGTGTACAAAGAATGTATGCATTGTAATGGGGATCGAAGCTTAAAATGAGCATTGGAAGTACTTAATTGGTAATACTGTATCTCAGCAACCGCACGATGTAGAAAAAAAATTACAATTTCACAGAAATCATTATTTTCCTGGCTACCATTTTCTATTACATAGACCATAGGGCTATGCAACTCGCGATGAAAAATCTGTATCTTGCGCCGTTTTCGAGATACAAGTCCCGAAAGGCGCGGCATACGCCACCATGTTAGTCTATGGGACAAAATGCCAAATTTGGAGTACCATAACTTGGCAGCCGTGCAATATTTTTTCATCAGACCAACAAAAGGCACATCTGTGAGATGTTGGCTGCATTCCCTCCAAAGTTCAGCTCAAAAGATGAAACTGTTCTTTTGCAGCAGGGTGGCAAAGAAGTGTTGTCATTTTTGCCATAGCCTGGAAAAGTAGTGTTACAATTTGCGACACCTTTCACAAATTTTGCAAAAGTGTCGTAAGTGCTACACTACTTTGCAACACTGCTTTTTCCAGAAATTTGAAAAACATATTTCTGGGGTGTTTAACACCAAAATAAAGACATGGCTGGCATCCTCAGGGTCTGACTAGGTGAACACAAAAATAATTGTGTCCCTAGAGGGTCCCAAATTTAAATGGCAAGCACTTCTGTGATTGCTAACTGAAAAAAAAATGGCTGACTCATGACACTACTGGGATGATTTGCGACACTAAAAACTGCATGTACGACACTTTCTGTTAACTTTTCCCATTGACTTATAATGAGAACTTGTTTTTTGAATAACTTTTGAACTGTTTAATATTTTTTCACGAAATATTCAAAAGGCACATCGGGGCCCCCAGCCGCACGTTCCCTGAAGTTTTTGGACTGGTCCTGCAAACCGTGCGACCTGTAGGCAAGAGCAAAGAATTCGTAAAAAAGCGTAAATGCACATTTTGTTGGTGCTTAATAGCTCCACAGCTGTATATCCGACTAGTACGAAACTTGGCAGATCCCAAGATATACCATGCCCAATTGCGCATACCAAATTTCAGGCAAATCTGTTGAAGAGTGGAACATTAAGGTGCAAAATTTGACCCTTTAACCTTAAAATGGCTCCTCAACCCTAACTGTGGTAGCACTACTGTGCTACCATAATATATATATATATATACATATATTTTACTATATATTAAATTACTATATTATTTTATATGGCATCCACTAGCATTTGGTAATTGTGACATTTTCTGCACCCTATACACAGTCTGTTTTGCACACTGGGGTCATGTCTCTCTCAAATAGCTGTGTATAGCATCTACAGCAGTGCGCAATATGAATTTCTGCTGGCAAAATCCATGCAGTTTGGCAGTTCCTCTTCTGAAATGCTTTCCAGAACTTCTTGTTTGATTTTTCAGAAATCCAAAATGCATTTCTATATAAACTATGGAATAATATTCAGCAGATTATGTAATCCAATGATTATCATTCTATGGTTTGCTGAAAATGAATCTGCAGTTTACATAAACTGTTGAATACCATTCTGTGGTTTAAGTAACCCACAATTTAAAAAAAAAATCCTCGTTCATAATTCTGCTTCTGACAGTATTCTTAGGAATTAGATGGAATGTTCAAAATTCTGGAGAATTTAGACAGAAGCAGAATTTGAAAATTTCACACAGCTCTAATTGCATCCCAGAGTTTTGGTGCATATTTACACCTATAATTTCCCCTTTCTATTTCTGATAACTTTGGACTCTTCTAAGCATGACTAAGATCACCAGCGAAAAAAAAAGAGAGAGAAATAAAAAAAAAATTGAAAAATAAAAATAAACTCAACAACAACAGTTGATATCAGTAGAACTCAGTTTTGAAACAATCTAAACATTTTGAACATAGGGGCTTTCTTTTTTTTATTGTTAAGGACAGCTACATGAAAAGTAGATCTTTGCCCCTTACAGTTCACTTCCAGCTGAGGGGGCAACTAGAACTGATGCCCTGGATCCCTACTTTTGACATTGCAGTCTTCTTGCCATGGGAATGACTATGATGTCACATGCAAAGTATAATGACTTCAGTTCCCAAGTAAGCCCCAGTTGTGAACTATAGAGGGAAAAACTACGCTTTCATGTGAATAACAGAATAGCTGAACAATTCCAGTTTTTAGAATGTAGTACAACGAGGGGTTAAGTTAATTTTGGAAGTGGAGAGGTGAAAAACTCCCATGGGTCCAAATATGGAGGTCATTCCAGTTTTTTGGAAGTCAAAATACTTACAAGGAAGACCATTTTGGAAGTTGATACTCTAAGAGAGTCCATTTTTTAAAATTTTAATATATAATAAAAAAAAAAAAGTGTAGGGGGGTGTGTGTAACGAGAGGTTTACTCGCCCCAAGGTGTTAGATGCTACAAAAACCTCAAGAGTGAAGCTTGAGGGGTTTAATAAATCATTTAACATTGAAGGTGTGTGTGTAAACTTCGAGTTTACACACACCACCCCATATTTTATTTTAAATAATTGCTGGGTCTCTCCTTTTTCACCACAGCAATTATATAAAATACTAGGCGTTCTGTTGCAGCCGGGCTCCGGTGCCATTTTTGTCTAGATCTCACATTTTCACTGTGTGAGATTTTAAGCTGTTTAAAACTATTTTTGATGCCCCAGTATGTAGTACCCCAATGTTAGGGGTCCCCCAGTGCTCTGCAGCAGTCCCCAGTAGGTGCCCCAGTAGGTTAGGTGGCAGGGTGGGAGGCCAGACACAGTGAGAGGCCCCTGGAAAAAGAAAACTGCAATCTGCAGTTTAAAAACTTTCTCTTTCTTGCTGTTTCCCTGCAGTCTGCCCAGCTATGGAATGAGCCTGTGCCATCTTGAGCCCTCCTCACACTGGGCAGCTGCTTGCTTCCCTGGTCGCTTGGGACTCGACATCCCAAATGCCAGGGAGGGCTCCATGATGGCCAATAGCAGCTGTTTTTAATTAAAAATTGTGGCCAGCAGCAGTGTAGTTGGGAGAGTGCTTTTAGGTGCCCCAATGAGCAAGGAACAGTTTTGCAGCCAGTAGGGACAGAGGGGATGCAGGGAGATAACAGTAAACAGGGTAAGGTGTACCTGCAGTCCTCCTCTTGTCCCTGTAGTCCAGTGGTCCAGCATTGCAGTGGCTTCCCATAGTTTCAGCGGGTTCCTGAGTGCAGCAGTTAGCAGTCCCCTGAAGTGTTTTGAGGCAGTTCTGCGGTGTGGGCTCAGTTCTGCCCCATTTGTTTTTTATGTTGGCTTGTGCACATGCGCAAGCAACATTTTGCTGTAGTAGCGCTGTACTAGCACTTTCAAATATGTGTCAGTGTTGTGGCAACTCCAGGCGATGCTTTAGCCAGTGTGCCCCTCAGCCGCTAACCAGTGAGCATGCTGCCAATGACAGCAGTTTCATAAAGTGCCATCAACTTGAAAGAAATCCGCCACTGCAATGAGAGAGAGAGGCTCATCATTGCAGCAGTAGATCCGACTTGCCTCCATTATGTGCCATTCCTGGTGAAACATTTCAGTAAACATGGTGGTGGTTTTTGCCGTTTGCCTCTCGCAATCCCTAGAAAGCTGACTTTGGGGGTGCCTAATCCCCCTGTCAGCATGTCTCCTCCCCAGTTCAATTTGTTTGCTGACGGGGGTGCCCAATCCCCCTCAGCATCAGCCCCCCAACACAGACACGCTTTATTTGCCAATGGGGTGCCCAATCTTCATTGGTTCTAGTCCCCCACCAAAAAAAAACCAGATGGCACACTGGAAGCCCAGCCTAGTGTGCCCAAATGTCTTAGTGTCCCCTATAAAAACAAAAACCTTCCCCGAAGTTTTTTTGTTTTTCCCTGCAAAACAAGAAAATGGTCCCTCATTGTCCATGGAGCCCCTCCCCCAACCTTCACCCACCCTCTGCGCACCCCACCTCCCCACACCCTACTCACCCCATACTTACCTCCGGAGGTCAGTGCGGTGATCTTCGGTGGAGTGGGAACACATCTGCACTCTTCAAAGCCGACCGTGAACTGAAGAAATGCCAGTAAGCTGTATGATGGCATAAATGGGGGGGGAGGTTCAACTTAGGCAGATATCTCAGCCATTCTTTTTACTTTTTGCTCCAAATTTTCAACATGGTGTTCTTGGGACTCCACCTCATGAAATCAGTCACTGTGATTTCATTATTCGGTCCTGAAAGGTGATTTCATGGTCACCTTTTGGGACTGATTAATGAAACAACAGTACCGCTGTTCATGATGTGGTCTCCCAAAAAGCCTATGTTGCAAATTTGGTGAAAAAATTCCAAAACAATAACTGTGTTATGTGCATGCATTGTGCAGTTTCCATGCACGCGCGTGACTTCAAGGATTTTTAATATTTTCACTCCAGATTTTCAACATTGACATTTTTTCTTACCTTTTTATGAACATTTTTCACATCCTGCCTGAAATGTGTTTTCGCACATGTGGCACACAATGGTGCGATCGCTGAGCGAAATCAATGTTCGGGACAGATTAAGAAAATCACAGTGACTCTGTTCATGAGTGGAGGTCCCAAAATGCCTATGTGGAAAATTTGGTGAAAAAATTCCAAAAAATGACTGTCATGAGTGCACGTTGAGCAGTTTCCATGCACGCTCGTAACTTCGAGAATTTTACTATTTTCACTCCTGATTTTCAACATTGCCATTTTTGCACACCTCCTTATGAATAGTACAGCTGTTATTTTTCACGTCCTGCCCGAAATGTGTTTTTGGACCTGTGGTGCACAATGGGTGAAATCAACTTTTGTGACAGAGTAACAAAATCACAGTGCCACTGTTCATAAGGAGTAGTCCCAAAGTGCCCATGTTGAAAATTTGGTAAAAAATCCCAAAAATGACCACATTACAGGTGCGCATTGTGCGGTATCTATGCACGCTTGTAAGTTTGCAAATTTTTCATATTTTCTCTCCAGATTTTCAACATTGCCATTTTTTTACACCTCCTCATGAACAGTACAGCTGTCATTTTTTTGCCTCCTGCCCAAAATGTGTTTCTGCACCTGTGACTCCTAATGGTGCAGTTGCTGTGCAACATCACCTTTCAGGATTGAGTAATGAAATGATAGCACCACTACTTATAAGGTGGGGTACCAAAAAGCCACTGTTGAAAATTTGGAGTTAAAATACCAACAAACACCCAGGGCATTAAGGTTTCCAAGCATACATCCACACTGTAGAGACTGACAGGCACCAGGGATGTAACCTGGGTTCACTGGCCATAATGTAAGCAGAATTCTACCCCCAACCCCACACCCTACACCCTACAGCCACTGACAAGCACTGAAGTGTGCCTTGGGTTCCATCACCCTAACATTCACCCCATTCTCCTATATTGCACCCATCTCAGCTTATTTCCTTATGGAATGGGGTGAGCATAAAGGCCAAAGACCCCAATACACACCCCACCACCTGTCACTCTCTGTAGGGTGGGGTGAGGTGAAATGGCATTAGTGTTATGACTGTCCCAAAGCCACACTCCCAATACCTTTCAGTCTCTACAGGGGAAGGAGGGTGTTGGCGTTACTTCAATACTTCACTGCCATTCCTATTTTGCTTTTCTAACTCCTGCACTACCAGTGCCAATGCCAGCAAGCCAACATTTGACATTGACAAATGCTTGTTTTAATTTGTGGTCCCACGTTGATGGCTCCCTCAAGCGATGCTGCATTCTTGAGCATCCGGCATCTGGAAGGAGCATTGGGCTTTTACAGGGCCCCACAGTCATCTCCTCTACTGTCTGCATCCAGCGCCATCAGCAACAAGCACATCCCACCTCCTTCCTCCACTTCTTCTGCCCTGGGCCGGGATGGTGAGTCAGCGGCATCACCAGTGGGCAGGTGCTGGCTGCCTGAACATTTAAATAAGTAAATAAATAAATAAAAGTTTATTTCATGCTGGAGGGTGCATAGAGGGACAGCTGGAAGTGGGGCAAGGTGAGGCCCCTTAGTGAAGAACCGCATGATGGTGGGGTTATTTAAATTTATTGCAATTGTGCTCCAGTTAGGGAGCATAGTCGGGGTGGGCAACATTTAAATTAAAATTTCCTAGAGGTGAAGCTTACTGCAGAATGGCCCTGAATAAATGAATAATTAATTTAAAATAAAGAAAACTGCAGCCAGGGGTAGGCAAAGCCCCAGTATTGTAGACCAGTTAGCCAGGTGGGCTAGTGGAGAGGGCTAGTTAGCCCAGAAACTTATTTTTATTTATAGCTATAAATAAAAGGGCCAGTCAGACCAAGGAGGTCCCCAGCCAAAGTGGTAGCCCAGTTAGCCAGGTGGGCTAGTGAAGAAAGGACCAGTTAGCCAAAAAAAATTTTCTGCTCATTTTCCTCAGTGTATCCCGCTCCAGGTGGGCCAGGTCAGGAAAGCAAGCCCCAGATTAAAGGGAAAGTGCCTCAGAGTGGAGTAAGGTGGCCAGTAGCCAAGTGGCCACCAGTAGCCAAGCCACGGCTGGTATTTAAAGAGTGTAAAATTCAGCTAATTTAAAAATGCACTCAGGTATTAGCTTCAGCTAGCAGCAAGGGAAGTGGATACATGGTTAGCCAACCCAGCAGTGTAGTAACCTCAGCCTGAGCCAAGGGCTAGTAACCTGTATAACTGCCCCGTAGCACCCTAGGTCAGGGAGGGACAGTTAGCAAGAAACAATAAGCATGCCAGCTAGCCAGATTACCTGCAGCCAAAGGGTAATCCTCCTATTAGGCTATTTTGAACTCAAATGCCTGTGGGGGGGGTCATACCCCAGGGTCCCTGCGTAGCCAGTTATCTAGCATTGGACAGGTTTTCCCCTTGCATCACTTTTCTAGAGGTCCTGCTATAGAAAATGTTTCTGTGGAACATTTTGAAAGTGAAATGCTGAACTGTGTGTGAGTTGTGAAAAAAGCAAGACCTTTTGCTGACATTCTGACTGCATTTAAAGGAACAGCTCCTGTATATAACAGTGTAACTCTCTTTCTGCTCAAGTTTGCCCTGGTTATTTTAAAAGATTGTTGGATTAACCCCAAATTTGCCCTGCATGTACTAAAGTGCCCTTTCTGTTTGAATTTGCCTTGTTTGCTCCAAAGACTGTGGATTAACCCCGTACTTGCCTTTCTTGCTAAAGAACTGCCCTGCACGTCACTGAACTGCCTGCTCATTCAAGAATCACATTGCCTAATGCCAGCCCTTTCTTCTAATTATTGCTCAGCTTCAGACTGTCACTAGCAGTGACCAGCCAGAGACTGTGCCTGCCATTCTTTCTTCAGACAAGTTGGGGCTGGTCGCCAGCATAACAATAGTGTAGATAGCTCTCTGTTACTTGCTTATTTTCCATATCTACATGCCATTACCTCCCTAACAGTATTAGTTACTTCAGGGAACCACCCTGGTTCACAGATAGGGATCCGTTATCCAGTAGGGTGAGGTTTTGTTTCAAGGATCCGGTCTTTCCAGAGGTCCTCCAGTGAAGGTGTCTCAGCTCTTCAGACATTTCAGTTTCCTGGTATCTTGCCTCAACCCACAGGTCTTTAGTCAGTTTCATCCGCATCTTGTGTTTCCTGGGATCCTGATTTAGCACAGAGGTCTTTAGCCAGTTTCATCTGCATCTTGTGTTTTCATGGGATCCTGATTCAGCACAGAGGTCTTCAGTCAGTTTCATCTACATCTCATTTTCCCTGGGATCCTGCTTCAGCCCAGAGGTCTTTAGCCAGTTTCATGTGCATGTCATTTTCCCTGGGGTCCTGCTTCAGCCTAGAGCTCTTCAACCAGTTTTTTCTGCATCTTGTGTTACCTGGGATCCTGCTTCAGCCCAGAGGTCTTCATCCAATTTCATCTGCATCTCATTTTTCCCTTGGGTCCTGCTTCAGCCCAGAGGCTTCAGCCAGTTTTGCCTGCATCTTGTGTTTCCTGGGATCCTGTTTCAGCCCGGAGGTCTTCAGCCACCTTTTCTGCATCTCCTTTTCCCTGAAGTCCCACTTCAGCCAGGAGGCTTTACCATTGTTTAGGGCTCTTATGCATTATAATTCTTTTCCCCCTTCATTTCTTCCAGTGCAGCAAAAGCCAGCCAGTGATGTGCACTGGTGGCCACCACTCTAGATCCTTGATCAACTCTATGCTCTGACTTTTGGTCTCTGCTAGTCATACTGTTATAGTGAAACAGAATGATAGAGTGATAGCATTATTGAATTACAGAAATTAAGAGAATAGAGTTGTAGAGTACAAGGTTATCATGGAGTATAGATAAGAGAAATGTAGAGTATAAGGTTATAGAGTATAGATAATAAAGTCACAGAGTATAAGGCTATCACAGAGTATAGAGAATAGAGTTGTAGAGTATAAGGCTATCATAGAGTATAGAGAATAGAGTAGTAGACTATAAGGTTATCATACAGTATAGAGAATAGAGTTGTAGAGTATAAGACTATCAGAGTATAGAGAATAGAGTTGTAGAATATAAGGTTAGCATATAGTATGGAGAATAGAGTCATATAATATAAGATTATTGTATAGAGAATAGAGTTGTAGAATATAAGGTTATCAGAGAGTATAGAGAATAGAGTTGTAGAGTATAAGGCTATCAGAGTATAGAGAATAGAGTTCTAGAGTATAAGGTTATCATAGAGTATAGAGAATAGAGTCAAAGAGTGTAAGATTATTGTATAGAAAATAGAGTTCTAGAGTATATGGTTATCATAAAATATAGAGAACAGAGTCATAGAGTATAAGATTATTGTATACAGAATAGAGTTGTAGACTATAAGGTTATCAGAGAGTATAGAGAATAGAGTTGTACAGTATAAGGCTATCAGAGTATAGAGAATAGAGTTGTAGAGTATAAGGTTATCAGAGAGTATAAAGAATAGTCGTAGAGTATAAGATTATTGTATAGAGAATAGCATTGTAGAGTATAAGGTTATCATAGAGTATAGAGAATAGAGTTGTAGAGTATAATATTATTGTATAGAGAATAGAGTTGTAGATTATAAGGTTATCATAGAGTACAGAGAATAGAGTTGTAAAGTATAAGGTTATCATAGATTATAGAGAATAAAGTCACAGAGTATAAGGTTCCATACAATATGGAGAATAGAGTCATAGAATATAAGATTATTGTATAGAGAATAGAGTTGTAGAGTATAAGGTTATCAGAGAGTATTGAGAATAGAGTTGTAGAGTATAAGGTTATCATAGAGTATAGAGAATAAAGTCACAGAGTAGAAGTTTATCATAGAGTATGGAGAATAGAGTCATAGAATATAAGATTATTGTATAGAGAATAGAGTTGTAGACTATAAGGTTATCAGAGTATAGAGAATAGAGTTGTAGAGTATAAGGTTATCATAGAGTATAGAGAATAGAGTCATATAGTATAAGATTATTGTATAGAGAATCGAGTTGTAGACTATAAGGTTATCATAGGGTATAGAGAATAGAGTTGTAGAGTGTAAGGTTATCATACAGTACAGAGAATACAGTCACAGAGTATAAGGTTATCATAAAGCATAGAGAATAGAGTTGTAGAGTGTAAGGTTATCATAGAGTATAGAGAATAGAGTTGTAGGGTATAAGGTTATAATAGAGTATTGAGAATAGAGTTGTAGAGTGTACAGCTGTGTAATTGCCTATCCTCTTTGGTGCTTTGCACCCAGTAGACTGTTTCCATTCTGTGAGTTTGTCTCCTGCATCTCCTTATCCAAGCACCACTACACCATCATCGAATAAGAGATAGTGCTTTACAAACATCTGGAAATGACTGATTTTTGGTTTTAAAATAACTTACCGCCAACTTCTTCTTGTAGTTGAGTTGCGAGCGAGAAGTCAGGAGAGCAGTCAGACAAGCGAGGAACTAGGTGCATGTGCAGAGTGAGGGAAATCGTGTGCTTGTTTGCCGTAATAAACACTCCT
This sequence comes from Neoceratodus forsteri, assembly GCA_016271365.2. Taxonomy (NCBI): domain Eukaryota; kingdom Metazoa; phylum Chordata; order Ceratodontiformes; family Ceratodontidae; genus Neoceratodus; species Neoceratodus forsteri. The sequence continues at coordinate 63,577,506 of CM028135.1, forward strand.
ATATTACGGCAAATCATGCCATGGTTTCTCTATGGGAAAAAGGGGCGACTCATAATTATATTATAGTAAAATACCCCTTTCTTTCAAAAAAATCCACCATTATAACTTTGAAGCCCACAAAACTTGAAATCAAATAGTTTTCAATTTTTTTCTTGTTGGAAAACAAATACCCCCCCCCCTTTAAATCTGGGAAGTTTTTACTTTAATTTTGGAAATCAGATCTTTTCAAAATCTACTTAACTAAACCCTTAAGTAGGACTGACTTCTGCTAGTGCCAACTGTGATTGTTGGCTGGTGGCACAGACCTCCTCTTTAAAATCATTGCTGCTTCTGCATATCACTTTTAAATAACAGTGGATGCCTCCAGAAGAATTCTGAATATAATATTTATATGTAATTCAGTTTCTATATAACATCAGTTCTGCATTTTGCCTTCTCATTATGTATTGCTGAGGTTATTTGCATGAAAACAAGATCTTTGTTCATGTAGAGTTCATTTGGTTTGCTCCTGTTGCTTTATTCCCCACATGAGGTGCATAATACCATCCTTGTGACATTATAATCATCCCCTTGGCAACACATTGTGATGTCACAAAAAAAGTGCTAGGAATGGGGAACAGGTTGTATAGCAGATGAACTCTATAAGTTAATAGGGCCTCCACCGAGTGTCTCATGTGGTATAAAAATCGGAGCATAAGGCTTTGGTGAGAGGACTGGTAAGCAGAATAGCACTGGCTGCCCAAACATAAAAAACTTAGAAGCATAGAAATTGTCAGCAGATAAGGACTGCTAGGCCCATCCAGTCTGCCTGTAGGCCCTATACATTGTATGTGACCACTGACCCTAGGTGATCAATGGCTTTTCGTCACTCCCTCCCCTCTCAAGCTTCCCTTGTGCCTGTCCCAGGCATGCTTAAACCCCTCAACTGTGTTTGCTCCCACTACCTCCTGTAGCAGACTATTCCAAGTGTTGACAACCCTTTCTGTGTAGAAAAACTTCCTCACATTAACTTTTAATCTACCCTCCTCCAATTTCATATAGTGCCCCCTTGTCTTAGTACTTTTTTTACACTGAGAAAGGTCCCCCACCTGCACCTTAGTTATGCCCTCGAGGTACTTGAAAGTTTCAGTCATGTACCCCTGCTGTTTCCTCTCCTCCAGTGAGTACATATTGAGGTCCCTTAGTCTCTCCTCATATGATTTGTGGTGCAAGCCCGAAACCATCTTTGTCACCCTTCTCTGGATAGTCTCCACCTTATCTATGTCCTTGCGCAGGTGTGGCCTCCAGTACAGCATGCAATACTCCAGGTGAGGCCTTACCAATGTTTTATACAATGGCATCACCACCTCTCACCTCCTGCTAGTGATACCCCTGCCTATGCACCCCAGCATGCCAATGGTCCTCCCTGCTACCATTATGCACTGCTTTGATATCTTAAAGTCATCAGAGATGATAACTCCCAGGTCCCTTTCCTCTTTGGTGACAGTCGCCCCCCCAAAACCTGTACCTCCCCCATGTGCATTATTTTGGACTTCTTTGCACTTAACCTCAGTTGCCACATCTCTGACCATCTTTCAAGCTTCACCAGGTCCCTCTTCCTTTGTTGCACCCCTTCTGAAGTATCCACCCTGTTGCAGATCTTGGTGTCATCTGCAAACAGGCAGACCTTTCCTTCCAGCCCCTCTGCAATGTCACTAATGAAGACATTGAACAGGACTGGTCCTAGTACTGATCCCTGTGGTACCCCACTGGTCACCCCCTTCTCCTGAGATTGTACCCCATTTACCACCACCCTCTATCTCCTGTCTGTTAACCAGTTCCTAACCCAGTTCACCACCTTGTCTCCCATACCCAGACTACCCATCTTGTTAATCAGCCTTCTATGTTGGACGGTGTTGAAGGCTTTGCTAACATCTAGGTAGGTGATGTCTTCTGCCCCTCCCTGATTTATTTCCCTATTCACCCAATCAAAAAAATCTATCAGATTTGTTTGACATGACCTTCCTGCTGTGAATCTGTGTTGCCTCAGATCCTGATCACCGCTGAATTCCATATGTGCTGCTATCCTTTCTTTCAGCAGTGTCTCCATGTTCTTTCCCACCACTGAGGTGAGGCTGACTGGCCTGTAGTTCCTCACCTGTTCCCTACTGCCACTTTTGTGTAGGGGGACTACATGTGCCTTCTTCCAGTCCTCTGGAATGACAACCGTGTTGAGTGACTCTGTGAATAGGGCTGCCAGAGGCACTGCTAGTTCCTTTCGCAGCTCCTTTAATATCCTCAGGTGGATGCCATCTGGCTCCGTGGCCTTATTCACCTTCAGCTTTTTGAGTTCTTCCAGAACTCTCTCCACTGTGAATGGACTGGTATCCACTCCCCCCCCCATTGCAACTCAGGTGTGATCCTTGACCTTCCCCCTCCTTAGTGAATACTGAGCAGAAGTATTTGTTCAGAACTTTTGCCTTGTCCAGATCCCCCTCCTTACACTCTCCCTTCTCCCATTTGAGTCTCACACTCCCCCACAGTTTTTCTTCTTTCACTGATGTACCTATAGAATGCCTTATCCCCTTTGTTTACAGATCGTGCTAAACCTTCCTATATCTGTGCCTTCACCCTCCTAACAACCTTCCCTGCTTCCCTTAGACATTCAAGGTACATCTCCCTGTCCTCCTCCTTCTCCATTTGACTCCCCTTATATTTCTTGAAACTCAGCCTTTTAGCCCTGACTTTGTCCCTCACCTCTTTGGAGAACCATAGTGGTTTCCTACTTCTTTTCCCTTAGGCCACTATCCTAACGCATTGATTTATTATCTCCACTATGGCTCCTTTCAGTTTCTCCCATTGTTCTTCCACCCCCTCTATTACCCCTCCTTTCCCCATGACTGCTTGTATACATCTACCCATTTCAGTGAAATCCACCCTCCTGAAATCTGATACCCTTGCCCTTGTGTGGCTTAATTGAGTCCATGTCTTCATGCTGAACCACACCAAGTAGTGGTCACTGAATCCCAGCTGCCTTTCCACCTGTATTTCTTTGACTCTGTTCCCATTGGTCCATACCAGGTCCAAAACTGACTTGTCCCAGGTTGGCTCATGTACCAGCTGCCCGAGTCCAACCTCTGCAGGGATTCTATGATGGCTGCGCTTCTGGCTGAAGCAGCTACCTTGTTGACCCAATCCACGTCCGGCATACTGAAATCCTCCAGTACTAGGATTTCACCTTTAGCTGCCATGTTGTGCATGTTCTCCACTAGTTCCCTGTCTACTTCCTCCCTCTGTGCTGGATGTCTGTAGATCACCCCTGTGGGTATTGCTGTTCCATTCCCTGGCTCCAGGGTGACCCACATTACCTAGGTCTCCCCCTGTCTTCTCTGAACTTCTGTAGTCTTTATATCATCTCTGATGTACAGGGACACTCCCCCACCCTTTTTACCCTCCCTGTCCCTCCTGAACAGTGTATATCCTGGTACACTGACTTCCCAGTCATGATTAGCAGAGTGCCATGTCTTCGTTATTGCTGCTATGTCAAGGTGTGAATCTGCCAACAAGGTCTCCAGGTCTAGAACCTTATTTCATTGGCTATGGGCATTTGTTAGCATGATCTTCCATGTTTTACAGTCTGCCCTCCCTCTGCTTTTGTTCTCCCTCTCAAGTGTCTTCTCTCTACCCCGGTTTCCTTTCCTATGTACTCTCACCTCTTTTTCCTGTATCACTTGTTATACATTCTTTGCCTGCCTGGCCCTTCCTGCCTGCCTTAGCTGTTCCTGTAGTCAACTTATGTTCCTGTATGTTCCCATGGGGGAGGGTGTTCCTAAGCCTCCTGACCCTCCTGGCTCTCCACCCTTGGCCAGTTTAAATGCTCACAGCTGAAGCATTTAAACTTCTCACAAAGAACCAAGGTCCCCTTCCTGAACAGAAGCAAGCTGTCCTCCTTATATAAGCTCGCATCTGCCCAGGTCAGGCTCCAGTCCCCTACAAAGCCAAAACCCTCCCTTCATCCAGGAGTTGAAGGTACGGATCTGGGGTGCCCTAGCTTCCCCTGTACCCTGGACAGGTAACACCTCCGAGAATGAGATGGAGCGTGCTATCTGTTTCAGGTTTCCCCCCAGCTTTCTAAAATCCTCCTGGACTACTCCATCCTTCTTCTGGCCAGGTCATTGGTCCCCAGGTGGACAATGACATCCAGCTGATCCCTTCTAGCTATTGCTGTAGTGCTCCTATGAGTCTACTTCTCATCCCTCCACATAGTGCTTCCTGGGAGGCACTTGACCTCCCTGTCTCCCTTGCTAGATGTCCCTATCTCCACTCCCCAGACAATAGAGTCCCCCACTAGGAGAAGCTTCCACCTTCTACAAGGTCCCATGCATCCCTTTTCTGGGGCCCCATCCTGGAGGACCCTCCCATCCTCCCTGGTCCCAGCCTCGGGCTCATGAAAAAAGTCTCCTATACTATAAGAGACACCCACATATGACCTATTAACTTATTATAAATAACTTGAGTTAAAGTGAACTATAGTAAGTTTCAAGTCCTTTGTTTCTAAATTTAAATAAAGTCTGTCTTCCCCCCAGCTCTGAATTGGAACGGGACACTCCCAGGGTTTCTGCGTGCGTGAAAGCACACCATACACAGGATATGAGGTACAGTGACTCTGTGCACTGATTAGCTGAAATCACTAAAGCAATTTATAATAAAGGATAAAAATCCTGGAACTGATTCACAGTCCCTTGTTCTTTTGTAGGGGTGGGGCAGTAAGCCCCCAGTACATATAGTAATATGTAAATCAAGGCATTCAGCTGTTGCTGTATACAAAAACTGTTTTGCATACAGTACGAGTGCATAGAACCTGAGCTGTCCTGATGCTCCAGCGGTAAAACATCACACTGTCATGCTGGTTACCTGGGTTCTGAAGCAGAGACTTGGTACACTTCATCCAGGGATAGGCCAGGCTCAGCAGCACAGCTCAGTCTGGGATGCTTGGCACAAGTTTCCAGTGACACAGGGACCCCTGCGATTGGACCAAGGAGCTTGCCTCTTACTGCAGGTATAATGGTGGCAGCAGAAGCCAATGTAAGCACCACTCATGCAACAGGGTAGAAGGAGGATTTGGGGACCGAAAACCAGGGACAAAAAAAGTCACATGAGCTGAGCCATCTATATGATTTCCCTCAGTACCCTCAGGCCCTGCTGTTTGCCGATCCCCATCAGATGTGACAGTTGGGGGGGGGCAGCTGATGAAGCTGAGAGGTCACTCACGGTTCACAGCAAGACCTGACTAGTTGGAGTAGGTGGTGGCTTGGGGGCCGAAATGCATTGCAGAAAAAGAGAAAAAAAACAGTGCACAGGACCTCCACAAACATGTATGTGAATGGTGCACTGCCATCCCCATACATGTGAGTGTGGCCCTCCTGGACTGCATATCTCCCCACTCACTGACTTGTACCTTAGGCCTGTTTGTGAGCCTGTTGAACCTGCTGATCTGTGCCTCATCAGTCTCCCTGATAATCCAGTGGCCGCCCCAGCTTAATTATGTTGCTGGTCATTCAGTAGTATCCCCCTCCCTAGCCTCATTAACATGAGTGTGGCCACTCTTACAACTGGTCCTATGACAATCTCACCCCCTCAATGTGATTATGCGCCCGTGCAGCACTCCGATGGCCCCCTGCCACCAGTATTTATAAGCAGTAGTCAGTGGCCATTGCAAATGTATTGTGACCAGCACTGTGTGCCATTTACATGCCAGCTCCACCCCTTTCCACACACCAGTACACTTTGGTGTGTTCTGGCACACAAGCTCCCGCTTGGGACCCACTCTGAGCATTGCTGGAGGGGTCACAGCTAAGGGACTGTCACAAAATTAGATTAAACCAATTTTAAAACAGTCCCTTGTGACAAAGAATTGGACCCTTTGTCTTTTTGCACAATGTTTTTTAGTAATAATTTTAAAATGGGTAAGAGAAACCAAGACCTGTAATTAGTAAGATGTGATCACATGACCATGAGTACAACAGTACTGGTCAGAAATACTTAACTTTCTGAACCTCATTACTCAGTTTTTCTAATTAAAAGCAGAGGTAACCATTTTATAATTGCACAACATGGCACTCCAGGGTGTGCATAACTGTGGGATAATGGTCTTTCTCTAGTGCATAAAGCACCCAGCATTGTCTCATACCTCACTTCCTAAGGCGTGATATTATCTAACAATAAAACACATCTTGTCATGCCTTATTGCTTAAATAATAGTGAGGAAAGATTTATAAAAGTTATATGAAATCCAACTGCAGTTTGCCTAAACGTTACGTTTTTCAAAATTCCCCGGAGTCCTCAGCAGTTCTTTAACATCAGACTGCTGTTTCTTCACTGCACACCGAGGCCCCAGCAGCACATACAGGAAAATCAATTATACAAAAGGTTCCAAAGCTTGTTTAGCCAGAGGAGTACATTTTGCTAAGCAGCTCTGCTAAAACAAACCTGGCTACAAAACGTCTGTATAGCATGAGATTCTCTTTCAAGTTTTTTGCCAAAATGAAGAATGAAAATGGGAGCTTTGTATTTGGCAGTTCGTCCTGCTGACATCATTACTGCACTGCCTCCTCTAAGTATACACATTGCTAATTCCTACCTAGGGAATAGCAGCAATTTTGTGGCAGCTAGTATTATTTTCTACCTACTGTGCTGTATTTATTATAATTGTACATAAAAAATTGCATCTGTATAGTGTAGTACGGTACTTATATGAACATATGAAAATGGCAGCAGATTAGGCCTTAAGGTCTGTCATGTCTGCTCAAGATACAGCTTACAGTACAATCACTGCTGCTGTTCCCTCTTCGCCCCTTTTCCCTCCCTTCCCCAAAGGCTTCCCACCCTGAGTTCCCTTACTGGTCACTTACCTCCCCACCTGTTCTTTGCCCATGAACCTATCCCATCCCTTCTTAAAACTTCCTACTGATTCTATTGAAATCACCTCCTCAGGTTGCATGTTCCAAGGTGCCACCACCCTTTCCATGAAGTAATGTGTTCTCAGTTCTCTTCTGCACCCCCTCACCAATTTTAGGCTATGACTCCCTCATAGTCCCTTCCCCCTTCAATTTGAACAAACCCTCCGTGTTTCCTCTGTTGATGCCCTTCAGGTACTTAAAGGTCTCGATCATATCCCCCCTATCCCTTCTGTCCTCCAGGGAGTACATATTAAGCTCCCTAAGTCTCTCCTCATAGGGCTTTTCCTCATTCTCTGGATCATCTTAGACGCCCACCTCTAGACTCTCTCCAGGAGCATGACGTCCTTGTTTAAGTAAGGACGCCAGAACTGCACACTCTAAGTACGGCCTCACTAAGGATTTGTACAGTGGCAGGATAACTTCTTCTCAAAGTGATCCTCCTTGCAATGCAGCCCAGCATTCTGTTTGCCTTTGCCACTGCTTTCCTGCACTGTTCTGAGTGATTAATTTTTCCAGTGATCACCACCCCTAGATATTTTTGCTCCTCTGAGGCTATCAACTGCCCCTCAAATGGTAGCTGTAACCTGGATTCCTAGCCCCCAAATGCAGTACACTACACTTCTGAGCATTAAACCCCAGCTGCCATGAGTTTGACCACTGTTCAAGTCTTTCCAGGTCTTCTTAAAGAGTCCTCCACCCCTCCTTACTGTCCGCCACCGCTCCTAGTTTGCAGTCATCAGTGAACAGGCTCAGTTTGCTCATAACTCCCTCCACAATGACCGCAATGAAAGCATTAAATAACAGTGGACCCAGAACAGATCCTTGTGGGACCTCACTAATGACCCTCCTGGGTGTAGAACACTTCACCACCACCACCACCCGCTGTTGCCTATTGCTCAGCCAGTTCCCAATCCACTTCACCATTCTTGCCCCACCCACAGGTTCCTCTGCTTGCCCAGCAGTCTCCCATGCAGCACTGAGTCAAATGCCTTGCAGACGTCCAGGTATAGGACATCAACCAGCTGACCACCATCCAGAGACCTTGTCACCTAATCAAAAAATTTGACCAGGTTGGTTTGAAAACATTTCTCCTAGAGGAATCCGTGTTGTCGGACATCATGAAGGCCATTTACTTGCAGGAGCTCTACATCCTTTCCTTCAAGATGGTCTCCAATAGTTTCCCCACAACTGTCATCAGGCTGACTGTCCTGAAATTTCCTGGCTCGTCCCTGGGAATGCGCTTGTGGAGTGGCACAATGTGTGCCATCATCCTTCCAGTCTAGCAGTACACATCCCGATTGGAGGGAGGAATTGAAGAATTCCATCAAAGGTGCTGCCAGGACATCCACCAGTTCTTTCAGGACTCTGGGGTGGATCTCATCCGAGCCTGGGGCCTTGTCTGTCCTCAAGGACTTAAGGCCCATGAACACTCTCTCCACCAGGATCTCTCTATCTGTTAGTGCCTCCCCATCCCCAACCCCGGCCTTACTTCCCCCCTTTGGAATTGGCCCATCCTTTTCACTTGTAATGACTGAGCAGACATACTCATTTAGTACCTCAGCCTGCTCAACTCCCTTCTCTGCCCACCCACCTACCTTTTTTTAACCTGGTGGTTCACCCCCTACACTTTCTTCTCTTCCTGATGTACTGCATCTAAAAAAATCATTTTTCCTCTCCCTGATCCCCTGTGCCAACCTTAGCTGTTTGGATGCCTTGACTGCCTTTATCACCCTGCTCACCTCCCTCAATTTCATGTAGTACACCTCCCTGTCCTCTTGTACTTTCAAAAGGGTAGCCTTTTTTCCCTAACACTCTCCTGCACCCCTTTGGTCCACCAACTGGGTTTTCTTGATCTTGCTTTCTTGTAGTGGGACTTTGTGCAGGTTTTTGTGGCCTCTAACAGGCCCAACTCCAACATTGTCCATCTGTGTTTCATGTCCATATCTGGACAGATCTTCTCAAGGTGCCCCTCAAGGATGGCTGCCATCCTCCCAAAATCTGCTCTCCCATAATCCACAACCTTTGTACTTGTCTGAATTCCTTCTCTCCCCAGGTCCAGGGAGAAGCATACCATAGAGTGGTCACTCCCCGCCAGTGGGTCCTTCACTACCACATCTTTCACCTAGTCGCCATCTGCTAGGATCAGGTCCAAGATGCTTCCTTCTCTGGTCAGCTCCACCACTAGTTGTGACAAGAATGCATCTTAGAATGTCCAGTATCCTTTGTTCTTTAGTAGTTGCTGATGACATAGTGCACCAGTCCATCCCTGGCAGATTGAAGTCTCCCACCACCGCCGTCCTGCCCCTGCTCCTGCCACAGTGGGTTATTATGTTATCCACCAGTTCCCTGTCTTGTTCCTCAGACTGTGTTGGTGGCCTATAGACTATACCCAGATTGACCCTCCTGCCCTTAGTATCCTTTAAGGTAACCCACATCATCTTCACATTTTGATACTGTGGATCATGGAGTGATGCTCAAGTGCCGGTGTTTTTTCTGTGGACTGAGGGGAGCAGTCCTCAGTTGGTTTCAATCCTTCCTTGAGGGCAGATCACAGATAGTGATGTCAGGGATTCATTCCTTGGCCCCTCACTAGCTGCCCTGCGGGGTTCCACAGGGTTTGGTGCTGTCCCCCATATTATTTGAGGTGTATATGATTCCATTAGGGGACATTATAAGATGGTATAGGTTGAATTTTCATTGCTATGCTGATGACTCTCAGCTCTACATATATTTTGTGCCTGAATAGGAGTCTGATTCCATCACAGTGTTTAATAACTGCCTGCTGGAGATACAGAACTGGATGAGTACCAGCTGGTTTCAGTTGAACTCAAGTTAAACAGAGGCATTGGTGGTGGACCCTGGTTTTAGGGTGACAGGGGCACGGGCGGGAAAAAACCCTCAGGTTTATACCTTGGGAGGACTCTGCATATGGCCTTGGGCCAGGTTCATAACCTGAATGTGGTATTTGATGAGGGCCTGACCCTGAGGGTGCAGGTGTCAGTTATAGTCAAATCTTTCTTTTTCCACCTAAGGAATATAACACAGGTGAAGCACCTGGTCCTGCCTGAAGATCTTCCTACCTTGGTCCATGCCTTTGTCATTAGTTGTTTTGATTACTGCAATGCCCTCTATCTAAGGCTACCGGGGGTGGACATCTGCTGCTTGCAGCTAGTGCAGAATGCAATGGCCAGGTTGTTGACTGGACTCTCTAGATCTAGTCATATAACACCTGTGCTGCGTGAACTGCACTGACTGCCTATACAGTGACGGATCACCTTCAAGGTTGCATTGCTGACCTATAAGGTCCTACACGAGTCAGGACCTCACTACCTGAAATAACTCTTGTTTTCTTACTGCTCCCCCGCTCACTCCAATCCTCTGATGAGGGATTGCTAGAGATTCCCAGGGTATCCCTGAAAACATCTGGAGAAAGATCTTTTGCCTTTATGGCACCTACCCTGTGGAATTCTCTACCTCGCCAGATATGAGATAGCCTGACCATGGAAGGATTTAAAAAATCCTTAAAAACATATTTGTTTAAGCAGGCATTTTCAGGGTTTTACTGAGTGTTTGCTACTGTCTTGTTATCAGTTTTATTGATTTTAAATATTGTTATTGTATTGTAAAGGCGCCCTGAGCTTTACTTACATACTTACACATTCCCATCCTCACCCTCCTCCCTGCTGCACTCTATTCCCTCCCTTACAAATAATGACACCCCTCCACCCTTGCCAGTTTTTCTGTCCCTCCTAAACATTTTGTACCCTGGTAGTATTAAGTCTCAGCCGTGGTACTGGGTAGCCTATGTTTCCGTGACTGTGGCCACGTCTGCCTCCCCCGCCATCAATGCCTGTAACTCAGGTAACTTATTCCCCAGTCTCCTCAAATTTATGGAGACCACCTTCCAACCCCCCCCCATCCTTCTTATCCTTCTCTTATAATAGCATATACTGTAAGAGCATAGTACAATATCTGCAGTTTACTCTACTTTCCTTCCCTTGAACTTTTGCACGCTCCATGATCACACCTGAAAAGTAGTTATTTATCTAGTGTATCATTTCTTTAGTGGAGTGGCACTGGCATCTTATAGCAGGCTGTGTGTGGTACACTGAGCACGTGAAACTGTTGTGCCTTTTTCCGTAATATTTATGGTGTGCATCGCTTCCTGTGGGAAGGAGGGGAAACAATGGGTCTCCATGCGTGGACCACTCTCAAACTGTCCTGAAAACTGATTTTGCACAGGGACCGTGCTATTCTGCACCAGATGTGCAAAAACACATTCCAGCCAGGATATGTAAAATGACAGCTGTACTGTTCATAAGGAGGTGTGGAGCAATGTCAATTTTGAAAATCTGGAGTGAAAATATTACAGATTTACGAAGTTACGAGCATGCGTAGAAACTGTGCAATGCACACTCATAAAACAGCCATTTTTTTTTTTTCCACCAGATTTGCAACATAGGGTTTTGAGAGCCCCCCCCCCCCATAAACAGTGGCACTGTCATTTCATTATTCGGTCCCAAAAGATGATTCCACGCAGTGACTGCGAAATCACCTTTTGGGACCGAATAACGCCATGACAGTGGCTGAATTCATGAGGAGGGGTCCCATGTTGAAAATTTGGTGCCAAAATTCCCAAAAATGCCCAAGATGTTCACCAAAGTTAAAAAACCCTATTTATGTCATTATGCAGCTTACCAGCATTTCTTCAGTTCACGATCGGCTTTGAAGAGTGCAGACGTATTCCTGGTCCACCGAAGATCATCGCACCATGCTCTGTAGGTAAGTATGGGGTGAGGGTGTGTGTGGGGAGGTAGGGTGCACAGAGGGTGGGCAGGCAGGGCCACCAGAGTTGACGAGGGACCGTTTTCTGCTTTGCAGGTTTAAAAACAAATAAACATTGCGGGACAGTTTTTCTTTTATAGGGGCATTTAGTACACTGGGGTGGGCTCCCAGTGTGCCATCTGAGTATTTTGTTTGGGGGGTTCTGTAGCCGATGGGGGATTGGGCACCCCCATCGGCACACAACAAATGGGGGGGACATTATGCTGATGGGGAGTGGGCTCACCCATTGGCAAATTAAACTGAGAAGGGGGGACATGATGCCGAGGGGGATTGGGCACCCCTCCAGCACACACTTTAAATGTGAGGGAGGGTTGCATTATGCTGATGGGGAGTGGGCTGTCCTGTCAGCAAATGAAGTGGGTTGGAGCACTCTGCGGCGGCATGCCACCATATTTTGTAAACTGGTTCACCAGGAAAGGCACACCGCTGCGTGAGAAGCTTGGCTCTCATTGCAGTGGACCTTTTCTTTGATCTGATGGCCAGTTTACGTGTTGCTGGTGTCAGCGCCTGCGGCTGCCTTATTGGGGAATGAGTGATGCACCTGCTGATGCATGCCCTGCATTTGCACACAGTGACTGCACCTTGAAATCTGCTACTAATACAATATGTTGGCTGCACAAGTGCAAGCCAACATAAAAAGGAATTAAGAGGGTTGGGTGGGGACTCAGGAGAGACATGGGTGAGGGACTGGGGACCAGGGGAACAAGTGGCTGGGTGGGAAGGAGGAGAAACAGTGGGTCTCCATGCGTGGACCACTTCCACAAGAAAAACTAAGAACAAGAAACAAACAGCTGAGAGGGTCAGGACTTGGGAGGGACATGGGTCAGGGACTGATTGTGTGTGTGTGGGGGGGGGGAGAGCGGGGCCGGGGATGCCTTGTGCGTGACAACAGAAGCTGACAAAGGGCAAGGTGCTAGGGGAGACTGTGTGTGGGGGGGGAGGGGGTAGTGAGACTGCATTATTTAACCCCAAAGCACTGCAGTGGCACAGTGCAAGTGCAGCATCAGATAGGAACAAAAGCACAAGTACTGCAGTGCAAGAACAAAAGCACAAGTACTGCAGTGCAAGAACAAAAGCACAAGTACTGCATTGCAAGAACAAAAGCACAAGTACTGTAGTGCAAGAAATTGGCCAATTCAAGTTCAGTTAGTTCCACTGCACTGACACTTAGTTGTCTTGTAACCTGGCAGTATAGCCTTTGGAGTGATTTGTGCTGTGAATGAGCTTGGTGGGACATCCAGCAAACAGACCTGGGTGTGATATTTTTCCCACAACCTCCACTTTCATACTATGTGACTCTGAGCAAGTCACTTAACCTCCCCAGTGCTCCCAGATTGCCCCTGAAATAGGCACCTGTGCTTAGTGAGCCTAAGCTGAGAGTAGAGCAGTGACTGAACTTATTCAGCTCAGCATGGATACTGGCATACTATGAGACACTGAGGAAGTCTCTTGTGTAACCACCCAAAGCTGTGTCAGAGCAGTATCACCAGCCATTCCCAATACTGACACTCTAGTGCAGCAAGAGGGGGATGTTGCACTTCTGAGGTGCCGTCTTTCAAGTGAGACATTAAACCGAGGTGCTGTCTGCCTTGATTGGTGGTAGTTCAGGTGGATGCTAAAGATCCCATGGCACTTATCGAAAAAGAGTAGGGGGTCTTATTAAACTGAAAAGTAAACCATAAGAACAATGTGATACAACTCACAAAAATAATTACAAAACACTTAAAGAGGGACATTAACCTCCTGGAGAGGGTCCAGAGGAGGGCAACCAAAATGATTTGGGGCTTGGGGGACAGGACCTATGAGGAGAGACTCAAAGAGCTAAATATGTACACTTTGGAAGAGAGAAGGGACCGGGGGGACATGATAGAGGTCTTCAGGTACATGAAGAGGGTAAATAGGGGAGGAACAGTGAGGGTGCTTTGAAGGAAGGAGGAGGGGGCCACTAGAGGGCATGGGTGGAAGCTGGAGGGGGGAAGATTCAGGGGAGAAAGGAGGAGGTGCTACTTCACTGAGAGGGTGGTAGAGCCAAGAATGCACTACCTAGGGGGCTGGTGGAGGCAGAGACAGTGGAGGGGTTCAAGAGGGGTGGGACAGGTACAGGGAAGGGTTCAGGAAGCAAAATCCAATGCAGCAAGAATATCCGGAACTGGGAAGGGAGAAGCCAGAGAAGGCGAGGGGGACAGCAAGGTCAGCACCCAGGGTGGGGGCTGACCAAACGAGAAGACACGAAAGACCATTAGGCCTATTCTGCTGGCATTTTAGTATGTTAGTATGAGGAAACATAAAAAGGTATTATGGTATACAGTAAAGAAACATAGATACATACATAGATACATACATAGACAGTGTCGGCAGATAAGGGCCTATGGCCCACCAAGTCTGCCCATTTGAGCTTGTAAGTTCAGTTTGTTTTCCTAGAAGTCTGTTGCACCTTACCCCTGACCTCCAGAATTCCTTTATGTCTATCCCATGCATTCTTAAATCCCGTGATTGTTTCAGCCCCCACCACTTCCTCTGGCAGGAACAGTTTTTACAGGGTCACAAAAGTACAGAATCCTACACCTCTATTAACAGGAGTAGGGAAAATCAACATAACTTGGAAAGTAAAACACATTCAAACTCATGGTACAGCTCACAAAATAAATCTAAATTGAAAAAAAAGGAAACACTGACAGTATAACCTATATTTGTAAGTAATTACAGTATATATTATTAAATTAAAGGCACTTTAAGGTGTACAAAAAGTCACAACCAAGCCATAGAGTCCCATCTGGATTTAAATAAAGGTGATGAAACATTATGCAGATCATGAAGTCGAAAATTCTTCATAGCAGTATCAACCAAATGGAACAATTCTTCTGTAGAAAAGAGACATTGCTGAATAGTGAGCCAGCAGCAGACAAACCAAATGTAAAATTTAAAACACACAAGAAATAGCCACATAGTAACCCTATTGTGTTTAGTCCACAAAAATGGTAACATACCTACACACAATATTTCTGTGGTTAACTGAAAAAAAGGAGATGTTGGCCACTTAGATTGGACAGTACTCAAAAATTCTATAATAAATGGGCATTCAAAAAATAAATGTTTCATGGTCTCAATTATATGGGAGCAAGTTTCTCTTGGACAGTATCGTTCCGAAATCTGTTTATGTTTCAAATTTCCTCTAACATTAAGTTTTCCATGAAGGGACAACCACAACACATCCCACATATTACGGGGTATCCAAGGGGAAGTCAGCATATTACCAATTGCCAAACATTGATGTGGAGCATAAATACCAAATGGGGCTATATCTTGAAAATATAATTGTATTATAAATGCATACAATTCCTTCCTGAAAAATTGGATAAAGGAGCCTTTGGAAATTGCCCATTTTATTTTCCCAAAACATACTCTCATAGTGGGAGAAAGAGCAGCTATAGACCATTGTCTAGGGATTGGTGCATTCTCTGGCCAAATAGATACCACCTCCCCCACTGAATCCTGAAGCCATGGTGTCCAAAATTTGGGAATTCTATTAATTATAGGCTGTAGATTTGTATACAGAAACATAGTAAAAAAAAATAACAGGTTAAATCATAGTTAAACCTCCCTGGTTACAATCTCGTAGAAGTAAATTACGTTTTATAGGGTTTAATCTGCTACCCCAAATGCATGAAAAAAAACAACAATAAATCTGTGTTTCTAGACTCAAGGGGAGACTAAAAACTGAGCTTAAATATAAAAGCAGGGTAGCAAAAAGGTTTTAACCATAAAACCCCTTTAATTTGGATAACCGCCACTTATTCCATATGGCTACCTTAGCTTGGGCTTCTGGTAATTTAATTTTCCAATGGATATAATCCAAATCACCCGACCCAAAATGACGCCAAGAATCGAACAGGTTTCACGTACAACTGTAATACCTATCACATGTACAACTGAGATATCTAAAACTTGAAGGGGTATGCAGTTACACTTATTATAATTTATAACAGCACCTGTACATAAAGAAAATTCATGCAAAACTATTTCTAAGCAATTTGCAGAAGGGATGTCACTGATAATAAAATAAATATCCGCATATGCTGTACATTTAATTTCGGGGTCACTACTAGAAAATGAAACACCATGTATATCAGAAGAAGAGTGTACAGTTCTAATTAACTAGTCCAATGTAAATAAGTACAAAAGTGTACTTAAGTGACAACCTTGACGCACACCCTTAAAACCGGAAACTTTTTACCCAACCAACCATTACAGTAAGCTTGGGCTGTAGCCTGAGCATAACACATCCGTAACCATTGTACAAAGATGCATGGAATACCATAGGATTCCAAGAAGTCCCATAAATATGTATGCCTCACATTATCAAAAGCCTTAGCCTGATCCATACCAAATATTAAACCTGTGAGTTCCCCAGATGCTCCTTTTTGCATAATTTCATGGAGAAGGATCAAATTGTCAGTAATGCGCCTATCAAGAATTGAACAAGTTTGGGAAAGATGTAATAAAAACTCAGCATGTTCTAATAGTCAGTTGTTAAAAATTTTTGTCAAAATTTTAAAATCCATGTTCAACAATGTAAAAGGTCTCCAATTCGACAAGTCTTCTCGATCCCCTTTTTTATATAAAAAAAAAAACACCAAACCTTCATACATACTAGAAGGCAAAATTCCCATAAGTAAAGCATCATTCAACACCATAGTAAATTCTGACAATAAAATAGAAAAAAATAATTTTGTATAACTCATACGGAAGCCCATTCAAGCCTGGGGCTGAGCGAGACTTCGTTTGAGAGAAGGCAATGGTGACTTCCAATGGGGTGATGTCTGAAACCAACATCCATTTATCATGAACAGATAATTGGGGCAACACACACTGAGCATGTGAAACCACAGGCATTTCAGGCGGACTAAACAAATATTGTATATGGGACTTCACAGCCAAAAGAATATCTTTTGTTTTTGTGCATCTCTACCCATATTGATTTTTAACTAGTGACATATATTTTTGCTGCCTCTGATAAGCAAAAAAATGAGAAGCATCCATAAAGGCTTTATCCCCTTGAGTCCCAAATTGTCTTTCAGTCTCCAAGGACTTAGCCCGATCACATTGTATTTTGTTCAATCGTTCTCAAAGTGTATGTAAAGTGGAAAGAATAGAAACACCCCCTTGTACTGCTCGAAAGTGTGCATCTAGAAATTGTGCCCTAAGAAGGGCATATTCATCGGTTTTATATTTACCATTAATTTTACCAATACATGAAAACTAAAGTTGGATATCCTGTTTAGTATCTATCCACCAATCTCGAGAGCAATCATAGAGGCAAAAAAAATGATTTCCTAGCTTTTAATAAAGCCAGAAAACCATCCTCAACCATAGGAATAAGCAGTAGGTCTAATATTAATCTCCAGTAACCTGGACCATGATGAATCTTTGTATGACTGGAAACCGTAACCTCTATAACAGCATGATCAGAAGGTGTCACAGGAATAATTTTAGTATGAATAACATTCAAGGAATCAGAGAGAAACCAAAAATCAATATGGGTAGCTTTAGTACCCTGGAAAAATGTTTTAGCAGGTGGAACTTGAGCTGCCATAACATCTTGTAAACCAGATTGTGCTAATAGGTCATTAAGACAACGAGCATCACAAAAAAATGTGTTTGTGTGAGGGCCACAATCTTTCTGATCTCTACTGCAATTAAAGTCTCCGACCAGAAAAATATGTTGTGATGTAACTAAATATGGCAAAATTAATTTGAAGAGGCCAACGCTGTCAAATTTCATCTGTGGGGCATACACATTTATGAAACGCCCCTGTAATCCATTCACTTCTAAATCTAACATCAAAACACGCCCAGGATAAAGATCTAACAGGCGAATTAATTTAGCTGTTGGAGTATTCACAGCAATACCAATGCCACTGCATAATACATCAGCCAGGGACCAATATGTAATTCCCCACCTCCAACCAACCATTGCTGTATTCACATCTTCCCTGGAATATAAACGGGGTATCCTGGAGGAATACCACATCATAAGCTTTGTTTTCAAACAAAGAATAAATCAACAACCTCTTCCTCTCTGACTGAATACTGTTAACATTCAGAGAGGCCACAGAAAGATTATAAGACACAGACATATACAGAAAAAAAATATATAGATACCAATGCAAAAATATCCAAATGAACATAACAATTTTCTTAAACAAGCCAACCTAAGAAACTTCATCATTTTTTTTTTGTAGATTCCCTCATCCCTAACTTAGTCCTTTTTTTTCCCCAGTATCCGGTTGCTCCAGGGGCTGGTCAACATCAGAGGCACCTTCTGGTTGAGATGAGAGAACCGAGGTACAATCAGACTCAGTTCCTCCATCATCCAGAAGCACCTGGTAGATGTTTTGTAAAACCAAGGGTTCAATATCTGACACAGGTTTCTCCACACCCCAAGAACGAAGGCTACGGCACCCTAGTGTAAACCACCATAAAATCCCCTTCAGGAGGTATAGGTGGAGGCATAGGATCTACTGATATAGGGGTCACCACAGTGGATGCTACAGGAGGCAAAGAGGCTGGCACAGGAGCTGGGTCTACAACAGACATATCAGCTTCAGTAAAAATCTGTACCTGGGGCTGATCCTGTACCTGAAACATTTGTGGTCTTGCCCATTCGGGGTGGGGGGGAAAGGCCGATGTCTCAATGCAGCCTTAACCGCAGTATTAATATAAAAATCCTGTATACAAAAATCCCCATTAGATTTATTTTGGGCTGCAAAAGGGCAGTCAATGAAAGCATGAGCATCCTCACAAAGAGAACATTTCACTGGGTAATGACAATCAGTAAAAACATGTCCCCTTTCACCACACTGCACACACTTCACAATATTACAGGTCCTACTAAGGTGCCTAGGAGAATCACATTTGTAACAATGCTGTTGTTGGCCTGGATAGAATATAAAACCTTTATCCCTACCCAGGTAAAAATAACTCAGCAAATGCTGTAAGCCATCCTCTGTCTGTAGTAAATTAATTTTATACCGCCACCCTCCATTCCAAAACCCCTCAGAATCCAACATAGGTTCAGGGTTACCCTGGAGTGTACATTTGTGTTTTAACCAATATGAAATATCTTCGACATTTATCCCCTCATTCCTAACTAATACAGCTATAACTTTAAAGGATTGTTTTGTCAGTGGAATCGTCTGAAAATGAGACCAAGCAGGGTTAGTTTTAAGTAAAGCATATTTCATCTAAAATCTATTCAATTGATCAGGGGTGCGAAAGCTAATATCATTCGTGTTGTCCCCAGGGGAGTGAATAAGAGCATAAACTTCACTCGGAGAAAAACCCAATAACTGTTTAATCAAAACTTTGCCAACATAAAATCGGTCAGACATATCTTCGGTAGTTTCCAAAAACCTTAAGCGAACTTCATTCCGTCGTTTAGCCAGTGTCACTGATTTCTTAAATAGACTAGCAAATGTATCAGGAGGCACTGGCAAATCATTGGATTCTTCTTTATGTTCAACAATCAACCCAGCCATCCCCATACTGTTTCCTGTCGCCTGAGTTGTCATAAAGTGCGAATCAGTAAGGGGGGAGAAAGAAATTAAGCCACCAACAAGAACAGAGTCCTGAGATACAATGTTTGTATTCTGTAAGGGATCAGGGTTAACCACTTTTGAGGTGGCTTCAGAGGCAGGAAGCGCTGTTTCTCGTACCAAAACATCAGTGGGCAGGGGATCTTGTTGAACGGAAAAACTCCTCCAAAGGAGTATCTGCAGATGCTGATGGCTCTCCCACCCCAGGAACCCCTGGAATCGGGATCTCAGGGTCAGCGACCCAAACGCCAGTTTCGGAACTTATCCAGCCTACCTGCTGTAAAGCCTGCTGAGGGGACCATGTATCTCCCGAAAAAGACATCTGGGGTGGGGGCAAATCCTTGCTTTGTGTATTAGAATAACTTCTTAACACTTTATTAGTGTTACCTGGAAGGCCTGAGTGAGAATCCAGTTTGGGCCACTTGCATTTCTTTTCCTCCTCCACGGAAAGCTGAGCTTGCCGGTAGTCTGCTAGAGTGAGCTCCAAAACCTAGCGCTTGATTTCTAGTTGCGTAGCAACAACCAAAGAGGAAGATGCTGACTGGTCCTGAGGCATCATAGAAAGAATATCCTCTGATAGATTCAAAACTGGATTCACAGGCTCCACCCGATAAACTGAGCCCTCACCCGTTTCTTCATTACTGATGACTTCTGCATCGTGGAACGAGGATGCCTGCTGCGAGGGTATAGGTACGTTAAGCTGGCCACCTCGTGAATGCATTCCAGCCATACCTTCTCCCTCACAAACTGATTCTTGCAAATGCACAGCAATCATCCGACCTCCACTGCTGTCAGCTGCTATTTTGGTCCCGCAGGAAAAGGGTTCCCCTGCTCACAGGAAGAAAGAGTAGGGGAATTTCCCCAGTGTCCTGGCCAAATTTCTCTCATGCACCAAAAATATAACCAACAGCTTAATCTGGTTATGTTTCAGTTGCTTACCATCTGCATCTCCCCTTCCCCCAGTCGCCCCTGAAAAAGGGACTTCTAGGCCCAGTGGGCTTATCGGGTTAACAAAATCCAATAAATAATAAATAAATAAAAATAAATTTCCCACACAAGCAAGAGTCCGGACAGGAGAACTATATTTTTTTAGGACGGTGGACCATATTTTTTAGGACAGTAGCACCATATTTTTTTTGTGTAATCCTGTCAAATAAAGGCTTTCATTACGTGTAAAACGTTTTGGGGAGGGGGCAGCCTGGCAGTTGAGTAGCCTCAGTCTGCACAGTGTCACCAGCCATTTCCTACACAAGCAGGAGCTGGTAAAGGAGAACCATTTTTTGTGTGTAGTCCTGTCAAATAAAGGCTGTTTGTGTTTCTGCTCAGACTATGGTTTGGCATAGCGCCTGCTTCGTTTTCTGTGAGCGCGTTTGTAACAGTGTTCCAAAATTCTTCTATTACTATCAGGGAATTTCTATTGTAATCCTGGTTCTAGTCCCCAAAATATTAACAATTTGGATGTTATTAATGCCAAAGGTTCTTAAAGAGCTAGTAGCATCAGCAAATGTCAGGCAGAAAACTTCAGTGATTCTTAAAAAGTAGTCTCTTATTATTTTTTTTTTAGTTTTGACATGTTTTTCTTTTTCAATGTGATCATTAGATGTTTGTATGCCTAATAGTATTTAGTGTGATGTGAAAAGCAGTGCATTACCTGGAAGCAGACATACTGTATCTAGGTCTAGTCCTCCCACTACATAATTAGCAGGTGATCTGACTCATTACATCATAAGCTCTGCTTTCTGATTGGTAACGTCTCACAACTGACCAGTCAAACAGCAAGAGATTGGCTCTTCTTGGTTATTGGTGTCACAAACAGTGATGTAACAATGCTGATGATGTGCAGGGAGGAACAGAGCTGACTGTGTCAGCCTCCATGTAGAATGGTGTTCCACACATCACACTCAGTACAGTCAGGTAGAAAAATCTTCCATAGTTAGCAAAACAGGAAAGAAACGTGTGCTTGGGTTCTGTGCCGGTTAACAAAATCTGAAATAAACAATAAATAAATATTCTGATCATGGCTAGATATAGCATGTAGTATAGATCGTTGGAAGTTGAGATGCTGTGTCCTGGAGCAGGCTCTGCTGGTAGACTCACAGCACCTGGATCAAGCCAGGCACAGCAGTGGGGGGATTTGGGACCAAAGACTTGGGGGTTCAGTTTGACAGTTGCCCTTCTAAGTTTGGAACAAGGGGCTGGGGTTGTTGTGGTGGCAGGAGCCACAGGGGAATGAAGATTTTGCTTCTTCAGTCACTGGATTAATAGAATATTTGTAATATGGCCGCTTACTTTACAACCATAGTAGTGCATTTGGAGTCACCGGGGTCAGAAGACCCACTCTGAATTAAGGTGGAAGCATGGGAGGACAGACAAGAGTGGAGGAAGGAAAGGGCTTTTTTTCTGGCCCAATAATGTGCTCCTTTGTGTTTATACTGGGGGGTGAGTGTTAAACATTTGCTATGTATTCAGATTAGGTGTGTGTGAATAATGAATATTAATTCCAGAATACCACGAATATTAAACTTTCTGAATATTCAGCTGAATAATGACTAGTTATTTTTCCAAGGGTATTTGGTAATTAATATATATTTATAGAAAAGTCTTCTCCCTCCCTAGATGGCTAGGGCTAGTCTTCTCGCCACCCTTGCTCCTGATTCCAAACTTTTCCACCCACCCACCCACCCACCCCCTTCCCTGAGATGCAATGCAGTGTAGAAAAGTAATAGACTCCGCAGCATCTTTCATGACATCCCCTCCCTAGCTAGAATACCTCAAATGATAACCAATCCTTTATTGGAGGGGTGGGCTAGCACCAAATATCTAGTCAGTCGCCCTTCCTCCCTTCTCCTTCCATAGTCCCCTGCCCACTTGGCTTGCTATTAAGCTGATCACTAAGACAGTGCAAGTGGGGCCAGGTATGAACGATTGTGAGGAAGGGGACGGGGCAGTAGCATCAGTAGTGATGCTAGCCAGTCTGGCCAGTTAGACTGCCTTGCATCACAACTGATACTACTGCCCTGCCCTCTCGCTATCCTTTGCATTCTGCCCTGCTTGCACTCTCTCTTAGTGAACAGTTTAACAGCCAGCAGAGCCTGGGGAGCCTGATGGGTGGGGAATTGGATATTTGGCACTAGTTCATCCTCCCAATGAAGGAAAGACTTGGGGGTATGGGTACAAGAGTAACTGATTTTCATCATTTGATGTAGTCTGGCTCGGGGGGTTGTAATTGAAGATGCTCTCAACTCCTGGCAAGGTGACAGGAACCAGATGTCACTTTTCTACATTGTGTGGGACTTCATGCAAGAGGTAGATGGGTGGGCAAAGTTTGGAATAAAGAGGGAGGGTTGGCAGTAGATTAGCCATGACCACCTAAGGAGGGGGACTCCTTTTTAACCCCACCCAGGGTCAGAGTTGGGTACAGGAGGCTCAACTGGAAAGCTGATACTGGGACCCACCTAGAAGATTAATTGGGGAGGGCCCAGGGTGACACTCATATCCGTATTCCACTTCAATATGATACCCTACAGCATAGAAACATAGA
The DNA here is from genome assembly GCA_016271365.2 of Neoceratodus forsteri. Classification (NCBI taxonomy): domain Eukaryota; kingdom Metazoa; phylum Chordata; order Ceratodontiformes; family Ceratodontidae; genus Neoceratodus; species Neoceratodus forsteri. The sequence continues at coordinate 63,600,425 of CM028135.1, forward strand.
ATCTGATGGCAGATAAGGACCGCTTGGCCCACCCAGTCTGCCCATTTCCCTACCTACTGGATAAGCTGCAGATCCTAGTTAACCAGCAGCCTACTTCTTCCTACCCCCAACCCCCAGAATTGCCTTATGACTTATGACAGCAAGCTCTGAGTTTGCATCTCCATCTTACATTTAATCTTAGGACCCATTAAATTAAAAACTAGATAATCAAATAAAAGATGTTCAGAGTTTAGAAGATGGCCAGGTACCCAACAGAGGGGGCTCTCCTGGAAATGTCCAGTTATCCTAGTGGGCCAGTCTGACTCAACCCCCACCTCTCCATTTCGAGTACCAAATACCGAATAACAGATATTAGGTTGCCTGAATACAATATTCAAGGTTAATATTCAGTATAAGGTATTCTGCCACCCCTAATTCCGATGCAGAATCAGAGTACAGTTCTGGAACCAATATGTTTTTTTTTTAATTTAGATTTTTGGCCCTGATTACTACAATTCTGGAAAAAATATTTCAGAATGTAAGTTTGTATTTTATTCTAAAAAAATTCCCTTCAAAATGCAATGTATTTTTCTGTTTCACCTGCTTGCAACAAAGGAATGTTTCTTAGCTCAAATTACTGGGGGAGGGAGAGAGGATTCCTGCTGTTTTCAAAAACTGTTTTACATAGGCGATGATGAGTGGGTTTCTGTCAGCAGCATCAGTGGAGGGCAGGGGTCCCATTTAACTTTTTCCAAGGGGGGAAGGGCTAATGTACTGGTCACAGTTCTGATTCTTTGTTGTCCAGTAGTCACTGGCAGAGTGGTTGTGCTAATTGGTCAGTTATTGGCCAGGGTTTACATCACAGTGGGTGTGTCAGAGGGAGAGAGTGAAAAAGAAAGAGAGAGACAGAGAGAGAGAAAATGAATGAAGGAGAGGTGTAAGTAGGAGCTGATGAGGACTATGGTGGTAAAACTGCTCTGCTGTTGGAGACCCAGAGAGCATGGACCTATGAAGCCTTCTGACACTCAGTGAGTAAAAGGCAGATGACAGAGGGGGCTGCTGTCTTTTGAACTACAATACAGCTTTTGTCTTTAGACACCACAGAGAGAGATTTCTGAGGCACTAGTCCTAACCAAAAAGTTGTGGTTTTCCTGGGGAAACAATTTTGTTTCAGGGGTATCTAAAGAGACAAAAGTCCAGTTTTGTCATTCAAAATAAAAGGTATCACCTGCAGCTTATTTGTTTTTTTTTCTACATCATCAAGTGGACTACCCTGGCTACTACATGTCTCGGGCAAAGACAAAGTTTAAAAGTCAAGTCAGTGGGTACAGTGAGACTGGCTTTTTATCACTGAATGTAAATGAACCCAGTCCAGTTTGGTGCATTCAATTTGTTGTGTGTTGATTATTTCACTTTTATTCATTTAATCCAACTACTCCAGTAAAAGTGATAGTGTTTTGAGAGATCAGTATAGCGCAGTGGTTTAACGCCCTGAGCTGCAAATCTGGTGACATCCAGCAGACCAGACTGGGGTTTGAATCCCACAGCTTCACTTGCATACTGTGTGAGCCTGAGCAAGTCACTTAACTTCCCTGTGCTCCCAAGTCACACCTGGAAACAAGCTGCAGTTTAGCGTGCTACTCCTGGTTAAACAATTTCCCTTTCATGTATTTGTCTTCACATTCAAAGTACACTGTATTTACAGAAGGTGAACCATTCTGAATTTTAAATCATTTTTCTGTTAATTAGAGACTATAGTGTGGCCTAGTAGTTAGAGCAATGGTTTGGCACTGGGAAATTGTGAGGCTGCAGGTTCAAACCCTGCTAGAGTCAAATGCTCACCATGTGACATTGAATAACTAAGTCGCATAACTTCTCAGTGTTCCACTCCACCCAGCTGCAAAAATGGGTAGGAGCAGGACCCCACGGCAATTGAGATGTTGCATCTCGGTTGAGCTTTCTAGTTAATATGTTGTTAGACAAAACAAAAAAGTAAAGAAAGATGGAAGCGTGTCTGTATATTTTAGATGGCTGTGTTTCGTTGACGTATTCTGAAGTACTGCATTTTCAGATTCATGTTTGTTTATGTCACTGTGAATTCTGATGCTTCAGGCATGTTTTTCTGACTTGTGATTTTTCACCCACCCCTCTCCTAGTTCCAGATTAAAAAACAGATCTGCAAGCATTCCATTGTGACTGTAAATGTCACAGCTGCTGCTGCTGCTGTTGTTTTCTGCTTCACCTAACATTAGTTCACCAGGCATTTCATGGCCTGCAAATGTGGCTAAAGTATTTGCTAATGAGGGTTAGAGCTAAACCACTTGCAGGCCGGACCTCCACCTGCAAATGAAGGAGACACAACAAATAAGAGCCCCTCAACATCCCCCGCCCCTTCAAGCATTCTCATTTTGCAAATCGGAGGGAGATGTTTACATAACAAGACCTTCAGCATTTGCTGGAGAGAATGTTGCATGAAAACGGAGCCCTGAAGAGCCTACCAAATGTATGTGAATGGCATGGAAATACTGGAAGAGACGGTTCTGCTTCTTCATTCATACACTGCAACTTAATCAATATCCAAACAAAAAACAAAAATCAGATTTTAGCATTTTGCTTTTATGATATTCATGGCCCCCGTGCACATACACACACACAGCTTTTATTTATTTATTTAGTGATTCAGAAAAGTCCTTTGAGCACGAGCTCTTTTACAAAGGTTCCATGTCACAGATTGCAAACCAAAGTACAGTAGGAGAAAGCAAAGGTACATTACAATGAACGATACAGCTTGGATTCAGAACTTACAGAATAACTCAAAACATAGGTACAAGTTAAAATAACAAGAAAAACACTTTATGAGGGCATGGGGGGATAAGCAGCTACAGAGTGCTTTGTCAGTAGTTCAGAGGGATGGGGATAGCTGTTAGTGGGGTGAAGAAAGGAGGTCACAGAGAGGTAGTTACTGCAGTGGAGGTGAAGGGTGGGGGAAGAAGGCGATAAGGTATAGGAGAATGGGGGGGTGAGGGAGGCTGAATGGAAGACATGCTAAAGTAAATGGTGGGGGTGTGAAGGGGCATGGTCAGGCAGCTTGCATTAGTAGTGACTGTTAGGGAAACTCACGGGACTGGGAGTTGGGGGGGGACACAGAAACACATAATTTGATGACCGATAAGATCCGCATGGCCCCCTCAGTCTGACCATTTTTCTCTGCCTATTCTGCCACAGCAGACCCTACTTGACCTTTGGCTCCCCACTCCCCATCTGAGATTCTCTTGTGCCCATCCCATGCATGCTTGAAGCCCACCACCATTTTCACACACTCCACCATCGCTGCAAGACTGCCTAGGTACCCACCACTCTTTTAGTGAAGAAGTACTTCCTCACATCTCTCCTAAATTCCCCCTTTCAGCTTCACTGCAAGTCCCCTTGTTCTCATGCATCTTTTCTTTTAAAAATACTCCCCTCCTGTCTTCCTGGGTGTACATCTTAAGGTCCTTAAGTCTCTTCTCATAGCATTTCTGATGTGGCCCCTGCACCAAATTTAGTTGCTATCCTCTGGACAACCTCCACCCTGTCTGTGTCCTTCCTGAGATGTGGTCTCCAGAACTGGACACAGCACTCCAGCTGGGGTTTCACTAGTGAGCTACAAAGTGGCAGCACCACCTCCCCCCTTCTGCTGGCAGTACCCTTGCCTATGCACCTCCAGCATCCCACTGGCCCTGCATATTGCCTTGTTGCATTGTCTCACCACCTGAGGTCATAAGATATAATTCCCCCCAAGTCCCTTTCCTGTTTGGTGACCTTCAATATACCTCCTCTCCCATTTTGTACTCTGCCTCTTGGTTTCTGTGCCCTAGGTGCATGATGTTGCACTTTTCACATTAAAACTGAGCTACCATGCCCTTGACTGCTCCTCGAGTTTTCTCAGGTCTCTGTACATTCCTTCCATACTGTCTGGACTGCCACCCTCTGTCGCCTATCATTAAGCAGTCTCTTACCCAGTCTACTACTATAGGACCCACCCCTAAGCTGCCCAGTTTCCTTTTGACTCTCCTATGTGATACGATGTTGAATTTACTAAAATCTAGGTAGACCACATCCACTGCCCCACCATGATCGATGTCATTGGCCACCCAGTTAGAGAAATCCATCAGATTTGTCTGACATGCCCCCCCCCCCCCATGAAGCCATGCTGCCTCAGGTCCCGTAACCCACTGGATTCAAGATATACCACAATCCTTTCCTTCAGCAGTGACTCCCATTAACTTTCCCACCACTGATGTCAGACTAAGTGCTTTATGAAGCAGAACTACATCCACCTTCTTCCATTCCTCTGGAGCCACTCCTGTTTCCAGTGAATTGTTAAACAGGGCTCTCAGAGGTGCTGCAGGTACCTCCCTAAGCTCCATCAATACCCTTGGGTGTACCCCATCTGGCTCCATAGTTTGTCCACTTTCAGATTTGCGAATCCCTTCAGGACTCTCTCCTCTGCAAATAGTCTTGTGTCTACATCTCTTCTCCCATGCTCCTATTGCTTTTATGTGACCCATCCCTCCCCTTCTGCTTTTTCCTAATCTTCCTCTGCACAGTCCCCTTGCTCTTCTTAACCCATCCCTCCCATTAATGATCATCTTCCTCCTTTCACCTATGTGCCTATAAAAAGGCTTGTCCCTCTAGATAACTCTTGGGCTATTGTTTCCTTAGTTTCACATGCCCCACTGCTTTCCCTGCTTCTCCTGATACACCTCCCTATCCTCTCCCCTCTGCATCTCTTTACATCTCCTGAACGCCACCCTTTTAGCCTTTACCCTTTCCACCCCTTCATTTGAGAATTACAGCAGTTTCTTTAATCTTTGACAACTTTGTTAACCATTTTACATGCCCGTTCGTATAGTCCAAGGACCATGCTCAGAAGCCATCTCTTGACTCTGATACCCTGCCAAATTACCAGCCTATCTCCAACCTGCCTTTCATGGCTAAGGTTGTGGAGAGGGTAGAGGTGTCACAGCTCAATGGGAACCTGGACTCCAATGACATTCTTGAGTCATTCCAGCCAGAGTACAATACCTTTAGTCCCTGTGGATGCTGGGGGGGGGGGACTTCTCCTGTAGGCCCCTCCAGGGTAGAAGCTGTGCAATAATTTGAAATACCATTTCTTTAACTTATTTTGTTTACTGTACCCTTCTGAAACAGCACTCAAGAGGCATTAGTGGGACAGGCAGAAATTTCCAAAAAGGCCCGGTTATGCCATTAGGATACTCGCTGATGTACACACAAGAGCCCTCAATCTTAATTTTGTTAAATGCCCCCGATACTAATCTTGCTGGGGAACCCCTAAAACACATGTCTGGCATATTCAGCCTGATTTGGGCTGAGCCACAGTACTAAGCTGGCTTAGCCAAGGTTTGCAGTGACCTCCTCATAACAATGGGTCATGGTGAGGTTTCTATTTTGATTATTTCTCAATCTCCTATCAGCAGTTGACATGGTGAACCACTTGGTGATGATGGACAGAGTCAAGGGTATGTGAGTGTGACTAGTACCTTGCTTACATGGCTCAGGTTGTACCTGTCAGACTGGGAACAGTTGGTTGTGCTGGTTCTCTACAGACACAGCTTAGGGACCTGGACTCTATTGTTCCCAAGGGGTCGATTTTCTCTCCATAGTTGTTTTTGGTGTTTGTGCATGCTGCTGCTATGAGAGTTCATTTAGAAATGATGGTGTTAGGTTTTGCTGCCATGCAGTCAATACTGAGCTGTACATTGCCATTGTACCGAACCAGGACTTATCCATGCTGGTGTCTGCACACTGCCTGTCTGTGATTAGTAACTGGGTGGCCTCCAACTGGCTGTCATTCAGTTCTGAAAAGATGGAACTGCTACACAGAAACACAGAAGCTGTCGGCAAAAAAGGACCCCTTGGCCCAGCTAGTCTACCCTACAGTCCATACCTACTGTGTTACCAAAGACCCTAATTGATCTCCGACCTTACCCCATCCAGCCCTGTTGCTAAGGCCCCCCATGAAGTACTTCACTTAAGTACTTGAGTACTTACATTGTCTGGTTTCTTCACTCAGGTATAACCTTAGGCTCCCAGTTAGAGCTGGGCAAAAGCAGCGAATTTCACATTCGTGTAACTTTTGCCAAATTTTGGAAATTTTGCAACATTTTCCAAACCTCTGCCATAGGCGAGATCACCTGTTCTGTGGAATTTGGGGGGCTGAACTGCAGAATAATGCACATAAACTGTGGAATGACAGTTCAGAGGAATTTTATTACTGCAGTTTATGTATTATCTTGCAACACAGCCCCCCTTGCTGATCACCAGCCAGTTGTAGAATATAATTTCCTGGTGTCTATTGGTTTCCCCCTGCCGATTGTTGGCCCACTGTAGAATAAACCCCATTATTGAGAAAGTGGGTTGCCCTTCAACTGGAGACCCATTTGTCAGCTCACGACATCTATGAATTTCTCCAGTCAGGTTTCAGGAAGTGGCACAGCACTGAGACTGCCCTGGTGCGGGTCTTTAATGATCTCCTGGTGACGAGAGATAGAGGACGGCATTCCATCTTTATCCTCCTCAATCTCACGATGGCATTTGACACCATGGATCATGGGGTGTTGTTGGAGCACCTGGGGATCTGTTGTGGACTGACTGGTACAGTCCCTAACTGGTTTCAATCTTTCCTTACTAGGAGAATGCAGCAGGTGGTGTTGGGAATTTTTTCATTGGCATCCCTGCCCCTCCCGTGTGGGGTTCCACAGGGCTCCATCCTTTCCCCATGTTGTTTTCAGTGTATATGCTACTACTAGGGGACATTATAAGATGGTACATGCTGAGTTTGCATTGCTATGCAGATGATACTCAGCTATACCTGTCTTTTGAGCCAGAGCAGCAGGAAGTGGTTTTGGTATTTAATTAGTACCTCACTGAGATCCAAGACTGGATGAGGGCCAACTGACTGAGGTTGAATCTGGACAAAACAGAGGTACTAGTGGTGGAACCTGATCACCTGGGGGCAAGTGGGCAATCTGGTCGAGTCTCTGGGCTTAGGCTTGGAGATTTCCAGTTGCTCACTTCGGCTGGGGTGAGAAATCTTGCCATGGTTCTGGACTGCAGTCTGACACTTGAGTCTCAGGTGTCAGCCATGGTTCGGAGCTCCTTTTACCATCTGAGGTACATTGCCAATATTAGACACTTCATACCCCTGGGCAAACTGCCATCATTGGTTCATGTTTTCGTGACCTCACTGCTTAATTACTGCAATGCCCTCTACCTGAGGCTATCAGGGGTTGATTTTTGCCACCTACAACTAGTGCAGAATGTTGCAGCCAGGCTGCTGACTGGCCTTTCGAGGTCATGTTATATTATGCCTATGCTGCGCTCTCTGCACTGGCTGCCTATTAGGTGGCAGATCACCTTCAAGGTCAGTTTGCTGACATATAAAGCCTTACACAGTCAGGGGCACGGCTACCTGCCAGACCTCCTTTGGCCCTACTGCCCATCCACCTCCTCTGCTCAGCTGGTGAGAGTTTTTTTAAAAGGTCAGAGGGTTCATTTGGCAACATCTGGTGCTCGTGCCTTTTCTATACATGGCACCTACCCTCTGGAACTCTCCCTCTTGCTCAATAAGAGAGTTGACTCGTGTAGAATCTTTCAAGAAGGAACTAAAAACATTTTTATTCAGCCAGGCCTTCCAACTTGACTAGAGCTAGTGTTAGTAGTTGTATCATTATAAAATTGTATTTTTGTTTTTGTTTTATTGCTGATATGTTTTAAATTGTTTCTGTCTCACTTGCAAAGTGCCTTGATTCTAAATGAGAAAGTGCGCTATACTAAATAAAATTTAATTGACTGAAAATTCCCTGGTGCCTAGTGGCCCCCAGGTCAATCACTACCTGGTTAAAAATACAGTTCCCTTGTGTTTAGTGGTCCCCCCAGCGATCGCTGGCCAGATGTAGAATAAAATTCCCTGGTGTCTAGTGGTCCCCCCCCATTGATTGCTGGCCTGATGTGAAGACTAGCAGACCCACCACCCAAGCAGGTGAGTGCCCCCCACCTGCTTCCCCCACCCGACCTTGAGCAGGTGACTAGCACAGCCCTCCGCTCTCCACCAGGGTTAGCAGCCCACTGAGCTGTCAATGAATGAGCGTGTACTTGTACAAGCATGTGCTCATTTATTGACAGGCCAACTCATACTCATTCAGTGACAGCTCCGTCAGTGGTGCAGACAAAGTGGAGGGCTGTTCGTCGCTGGCAGGGGGTCAGGATGGGGGGAGTGGTGTGAGTGGACATGCCATTTTCCCTCCATCCTGACTCCCCGCTAGTGACTTGGAACAGCCCTCCACTCTTGTCTGCACCACTGACAGAGCTCGTAGCTGATTGAATGAGTGTGAGCTGACAATGATTGAGTGCATGCTTGTACAAGAAGACGCTCATTCATTGACAGCTCAGTGGGTGGCTTCTGTAGTGGACAGCAGAGGCTGTGGTTACCCACTGAGTGTCAGGTGGGGGGTGGGGGGGATACTACCTGCCAGGGTGGGGGTCCACTAGACACCAGGGAATGGGGACTACTTTTTTTTTAATTACAGGAGATCGGGGAAAGGGAGAGGTTTGCTAGACACCAGGGAATGAGGACCACCTTTTTTTTATTACGGGGATCAGGGATGGGGGGGTCCACTAGATACCAGTGAATTATAAATTTCTTTCACATTGGGCCGACGATCAGCAGATGGGGGAAGGGTGCCACTAGACACCACGAATTTTATTTTTCATCAGGCACATGATCAGTGGTGGGGTGGGGACCATTAGACACCAGGGAATTTTATTCTACATTAGGACGGCAATTGGTGGTGGGGTGTTTATTCTACAACAGGCCAGTGATCGGCATGGGGGGCCACTAGACATCAGGAAATGTATTCAATATTGGGATGGCGCTCAGCGGGGGGTGGACCACTAGACACCAGGAATTTTATACTACATGGGTCAGATTCAGTGGGTTAATATATTAAAGTGCAGAAAAAAGTCTAGAGAACTGACCACTGATAGTGATCAGTTCTGTGGGATTTTTTTCCCACAGTTAAATATAATAATCCATAATTCATACATTTATTCCACCATTCTAAGTCAGAATTTCTACAAAAGTTGCTAATTTGAATTCTGAACTTTCACAGAAGTGAAAGTCTAACTTTCATGGAAATTTCAGCGCTGAAGTTTTTTCTCACACAACTCTACTACCAGTTCTGAATTCAGTGCTGCCTGAGGCAAATAGGATAGGGAATAATCTTGTCCAAAAAGTTGATGTCTTTAGTGCAAAGTCTGTTTTAACTACCTTAAGAACATCACCAAACTCTGCCATTTTGGAACCTTCAATTAAAAGACCTGGTGCAGGCATTCATCGCCTCTCCACTCCTTTGGACTACTGTAACTTGCTCTATAAAAGTTGTGTCAGAGGATATATTAATATTTTTATTATTTTTTTTTTTTTATTTTAGTCTTTGGTAACCGGGTAAGGCCCATTAGGCACAAGTGCCTGTTTTCAGGGGCGACCTGGGAGCACGAGGGAGGTTAAGTGACTTGCTCAGAGTCGCACAGTAAGCAAGTGGAGGTTGTGGGAATCAAACCAGGTCTGCTGGATGTACGAAGCTCATTCACAGCTCATTACTCTAACCTCTAGACTCTACATCCAGCCGGCAATCGGTGGGGGGACCACTAGACACCAGGGAACTGTATTTTAAATCAGGCAGTGATTGGCTTGGGTGGGGGGCCCTAGGCACCAGTGAATTTTCAATCAATCAGATTTTATTTAGTATAGTGCACTTTCTCATTTAGAATTGAGGCACTTTACAAGCGAGACAGAAACAATTTAAAACAACATATCAGCAATAAAACAAAAATGCAATTACATAATGCTCTCATATCCCTAAACCCGTCAAAACACAACCCTGATAGCCTTGATCCCAATCTCCTCCAAATATCAGCCCCAGCCACAACCCTCCCTCACACACACCTCCTGAACCTATCCTTCTCCTTCTGTGCAGCCCCCCAAGCCTGGAAATAGGCAGACGTCCTGCCCCTCCACAAAGGTAGTGATCCCTCTGACTCAGAAAACTAGTGGCCTACCTCCCCGCTCTCCTCCTTAGTGAAACTCCAGGAATTCCTTGTGCTCGCCAGGCTCGCAACCTTTCTTGACTTTTCTTTCCTATCCCCTTTCCAGTCTGACTTTAGAAAGGACTCCTCCACCATCTCCTCCCTACTCCAAGTGACAGACTCCATCCTCACAGGGACGGACAAGGGTCAAATCGCTGCGGCCAGTTTCATTGACTTGGCCAAGACATTCGACTCAGTGTTCCACCCCAACCTTCTAAACAAACTGACCTCCGCAGGCCTCTCCACACTCTCTATGAGTCGGTTCTGCTCCTACCTGGTGGGCTGTCAGCAATCCGTGCAGGTCAGTGGCAAACTGTCCCCCCTCCTCCCATTCCCTATCTTGGCCGGTGTGCCCCAAGGTTCCATACTGGGCCCAGTACTATTTTCTTTCATCCTAAACTACCTTTCCTCAGCCTGTGTCTCTTCTCACATGCATATGTATGCCTATGACATGGTTATTTATACATTTGGCCCCTTAACCGAGGCAATTGAAGTCCCGCTCCACATTTCCTTAATGTGCTGTAATGACTACAGAATAATCAACTTAAAATCAATACCAAAAAAAAGTAATGTTCATGACTTTCAGCACTGGACAGAAGCTAGGCAGGCTATCACCTTCCTCTGTCTTCACTACCCTTGATGGCACCCAACTTGAGGCGGTCCCAGCCTTCAAGTATTTGGGAGTCTGGTTGGGTAGCAAAATGAACTTCTCTGCTCATATTGATGCTCTTCATTCCAAACTCCACCCTAAACTCAGAGCTACTGTTTACCAAAACAAGAACTGCTTCTCCCTCCCAATCCATCGACAGCAAGTCTCCAGACTAAACCTTCCCATTTTCAACTATGCTTACATGGTCTACAGCTCTGCCCTCTCCTACTTACTCACCAGACTGGATACCCTCTGCAGTGCTTTCTACCGTTTTGCCTCAAACATGCCCCTCCCCCGCACACACCTCTGCTCGCTGTACTCAGCATCGCCAGGCACACTGTTCCATTTTCATTGCCAAATACTGGTTTGGCTCACTACCCACTTATCTATCCTCTCTTCTATCTCCTCTAGCTGTCTCTGCCTAAACTCTATGTACCAGAGACTCAGGCACCCTCTCCATTCCTCTTCCGCACTCTAGTTCTGGTCAAGCTGCTTTCTCTTACTGGTTCCTGCCCTCTGGATCCAGCTTCCCTCCTCCCTTCGGGTTTCCCCCTCCATCCTCTCTTTCAAATGACAACCAAAGTTCTCTACTCAGCTGACATGCATTTGTAACCCTCCACCTGAAACTGTATAATATAATCAGTACTTCTTCCTACATTTTAATGTTTGTAATTAGCCAAGTTTCCTGGCTGTTTGTTAGCAACTCTAGCACTGGTGAATGTTTTCCAGTATTGAATGTACTGTTTCTGTACTAATGTCGTAACATCTCCCAATTACTGTTGCACCTGGAAACAAGCCTTGGTTCAGTGTGCCTATCATGGTTACCAATATTTTAAATAAATAATAATTACCAGGGAGTGTTTTTTCCCATAGGGAAACCCAGTTATGATTCTCTGTTTATATTCAGCTGGCTATAACAGCGAACATACACCGGGTTTCCCTCTGTGTACATTTGTGCCCGTTCCATTCTTCCCTTACTCGCCCACACACTTCACCAGCTCTCGCACTCTGACTTTGAAGTAAGTCTTTTGCCACAGTCTTTACAATCACTAGTGTGAAACTTTTAATTCTTGTATGTATGCGTGTGTGTGTGTGTGTGTGTGTGTGTGTGTGTGTATTTATGCAATACAGGTGGACATATATTGAGTATGATAAATGCATTTATCTGAGTCACTATGTATAAATAAATTTATGTATACAGTGACCATTTGTACACACAGTGCCATACTACTTTCTAAAGCCCCAACTATTATGTGACAGCCCATTTATCCATACAGCATGTACGTTTCTCCCCCCCCCCCCCCCCCGCCTCACTCGGACTTTTTCCAACAATTTCATTTTGTTTCCAGCACCCATTCATATACCAGTGACTTCTACATCCCACCATATAGCATCATGATCTCCATACAAGGCGCACTTTAAAAGACACAAACACAGAAACAACTCCTTCATTCCACCGTAAAACAACCGCTGCTGCTCTTCTCCACGTTCTTTTAACAAAACGGCTTTTAAATCAACAACCCGCTCCTCCTCTCACCTGAAATCTCCATTGTCTTTTCCTACTCCTCTGCATACTGTCTTTTCCTCCCCATTCTGATTCGATCCTCTTTTTCAATTCTTGTGAGATACCAAAAAAAAAAAAAAAAAAAAAAACCCACAACAAAAGCAGTTCCTCTCTTGCTTGCACACAAGCTGTCCGCCCTGTTCACTTGCTAAACTCGGATGCCATTTTCTCTAATTTTTTTTCAGTCACCCACTACAACAACCAATGAGCTCTTACGTTCTAGATGTCAATTTGCCGCCTGCATAGCAACGGCCATAACAACAGCACATACTACGAGCAGAGCAACTTCTTAAGAATAAAGAAACCCCTAAACTCACACAAAATACATAAAAAACCCACACTTTAAATCAAAAACAAATTCCAATACCCTTCCTCTATCCCTATTGCATAAATGAAATATGTGGGGGTTGGCTGTGTGATATATAATTTATCTGTTGTAGTTGCCATAGACCTCTTGTGGCTCCACCACTCATGAGGTTATTTGAGGTCAAAGGCAACTACAACAGATAAATATCACACAGCTGACCCGCATATCCTATATAAAATATGTGTGTGTGTGTATGTGTGTATGTATGTGTGTGTGTGTGTGTGTGTGTGTGTGTGTGTGTGTGTATATATATATATATATATATATATATATATATATATATATATATATATATATATATATATATATATATATATATATATATATATATATATATATATATATATATATATATATATATATATATATATATGTGTGTATCTAGGGGATACATGATGGGCATGAGTGTGATATGGCAAATATTGTCACTCCTGCAGAGTGAGCTCTGGATATCTCATGAGTGCCGAAGGCACGAGTGAGATATCCAAGCTCACGATACAGGAGTGACAATATTTGCCATAGCACACTATCTGCCCATCATGTATTCAATATATACAACAGGGCCAAGAGTTTCAGAAGTTTTGTTATGCTGTCTTGTGTTCTGTTCCTGTTAATGTGTTTCCTTATTCTGTGTGTGAGCTTTTCTGAATGGGCCGGCAGTGTTATAAACTCTGAGAAACACATGTGTGTGTTTTGCAATGCTAAATGAGTTAGTTTTAGATAGGAATGAGAAACATACTTTTGTGAAGCTGTATTGTTTAGCAGTCTGGCTGCAGTGAAGTTAAAAGCATCACAGTAATTGTAATGAACTGAGAAGCAGAGTGTCAGAACAGCTAATACTGTTTTCAGTGGTAATTAAGTTAGCTGCAGGCAAAGTGCAGAGTGTTATGTGAAATTGTGCTCTTTAGGATTCTGGCTGCAGTGAAGTTGAAATTGTCACAGTAATTGTAATGGGTGAGAATCAGAGTTTTGAGGAACAAGTGAAGAGTGTTTCAGTGGTAGTTGAGTTAGCTGCAGGCAGTAGTTTAGACTGTTCTGCGAAGCTGTGCTGTTTGGAATTCTGACTGCATTAAGTTGAGAGCATCACAGTAATGAGCTGGAAATTGGGGGGGATAGGTGTGTTTTGTAATGTTCATTGAGTTAGCAGTAGGCAGCAGTGAGACCTCTCAGGTAGTTCTGCATTTGTGTCTATGGTAACAGCATAGGTGTTTCTTTCATGCTGAGGGGAAAGCTGCCTAGGGTGATGATATCAGTGACCTTTTGTGACCTGTGTGTGTAAATGTCTCATATCATCACAGTAGAGCAGAGGGTAAAAATATCACACTGCAGTGGATGATACGCTGTTTTATCTCACTCATTTACCACTCACCCCTATTGTGTGTGTGTGTGTGTGTGTGTGTGTGTGTGTGTGTGTGTGTGTGTGTGTGTGTGTATATATATATGTATATATATATATATATATATATATATATATATATATATATATAATGTATGTGTGTGTGTGTATGTATGTATGTATATGTGTTTAAACTGCACTTCAACCCACCCGCAGCTGCATGGAGATGAACTTCTATTTATATAATTGCTATGCCCAAAAGAAAACCTCTGAGTAATTATATGAAACAGTACATGGAGTAGTGTGTAAAACTCAAATTTTACACACACCCTTGGTGCTGGATACTTCTATAAATCCCTTGCACTACGCTTTCAGGATTTATGTAGCATCCAACATCTCAGGTGTGTGTAAAAAAATTCTCATTATACATGCTACCCCATGTATTATTCTATATGTATTATCAAGCACAGTCAATAGGATATTAAACATTTTAAAATCCTTCCCCTGAACCCTTTAACAGTATGTTAGTGTCTCACGAGCAAAGAAAGGAAGTGCTGCGATTGGTCAACAGTGCTCCCTCGATCCATGACTAAGAATGGAAAAAATCTTTTATGGTGGTATGGTGAAGCAATATACCCCTCCAGGGTGTGGGTATACTGGAGGATTTACCATGGCTGGTGTGGTTCGATCACAAGGCACAGCCGAGGGACTTAACCACACCAGAAGTGGTAAATCCTCCAGTATACCCACTCCCTTGAGGGGTATATTGCTATTATACAAAGGCCCTGTTTGTTTTTGTACAGAGAAAAAAAATTTACAACGTCTGTTCATTTTGAAAGTTGCTGCAGTTTTGTTTTTTTACTGCGGATGCACTGCTCAGATTTTTTTGCAAGTTCTGCGCATGTGCCGGAGGATCGCTGATTGCTGCCGCTACCATTACAAATTTTTCAGCTTCTTTGTTGTCAAGAGAATGAACTGCATTTTCTTTTCCTTTTTTCTTTTGGGTGCGTCGCTTTTCCTGAGTGGTGCAGCAATCTTTCTGAAGTTTTGAGGCTAGTGACGGAGTATCAGATGTCGGGTTAATGACTAGGTAATATCGCTGTCCGTGTGCTTGGCAATGGTGTTTGTGATTAACGGAGGGATTTGCCAGGGAGTTCCTGATGCAGCTGAGTGGTGGCTGGCACCTTTTTCAGTGAGTACACTGGAGGATTTACATTGCTAAAAAGGTGCCAGCCAGCCAATCAAAATGCAGGATTCTGTCCATTTTTTTTGTGTGCCCGTTGTATAATATGAGTCTTTCCACTCTTCCAACCACAAAAAGTGCATCTTGACAAATAAGGCCATTTCCTGCCCCCTTTAATGTCCCTCACAGTCCCTCTAGCTGTTTTACTAGTTATATATACAGTATAAGCCTAATTTGTTTTGCATCCATTGTCTTACTGTTTTGTGGCTACCGTTTTTTTTTTATTGAACTGCCTCCTGCTTTCTTGTATGTTGTCATCCTTGTTGTGGTTTGCCATCATGGTCGGCTTACACCATATCTACAACTGTTCATTGTCTTATTAAGCAATAAGCCACAAGGGTGTGTGGGTTATCAGGGGATTTACCACGGCTGGAGTGGTTTGCCCACGAGGTGCAGCGGAGTGGGTAAATCCTCACCAGCCACGGTACATCCCCCAATAACCCACATCCTCCGAGTGGCTTATTGCGATTATACCAAGGTTCATTTTTTTTACTATAATAAAATACAAATATTAAAGAGGTTGCTTTGCGTTTTTATTTTTATTGTATTTATTCCTATGCTGAAGATGATTAAACAGCCGTTGGTTATTAGAAGATTTACACCGGTGGTAAACTGCCAGTCTGATGATTTCATTGGCTGTTCACTTATGTCCATGGTATAATGCCCACTATTGTACTCTCTCAATCCCAAGTCATACCTGAAAATATGCATCCAGTTGTCTAGTGTACTTACCCAGTAAACGAAAACTAAATAAATGTATCCTATAAAATATTATACATTTCCCATCCTGGCCAGCCTGCTGGTGCAGTAGTAGCACTTCCGCTTATGGCACTGATGACCCAGCTTCAGGAACAAACTCGGGGGGTCGAGGGTCAGAAGGGGGGAGTGGGATTGAATGTTTGAAGGACTGCTCTCCTCTGAGGGGGATGATTTGCAGAGCCTGGCAAATGCCTGACCCCTAGCAGAAGCTGGGGTAACAGCAGTTTGGGACTGCCAGGGAGCAAGGGGACACGGCAGTTACTGACACTCATTGCATGGTAGGGAGTGGTTTGTATTATGATGGCATTGCGTGCTGTGCCCTCTTGGGAAGGAAAGAAAATGAAGGAGAAAACACCAGCCAGCAGAATGACACTGAACACTTCTCAGCCCTACATCTGGCTATCTAGTCCGGCTAGTAGAAGTGGATCCTGCTTGACTGTGGGGATTGGAGAGTCCCACTGACCCCTCCAGGAGGAGTAAACCCGGGGAAAACCGCTGTTAGTTCCAGAAAATGTTGGAGTGGTAGGGCGTCTATGTCCAGGGGATGAGGGTTGACAAGGAGGGGAAAAATCTTCCCCATCCTATATGAGATGTCTTGAATATCTACAATCATTACGTATACCATTATATTTAGTGTAAGTTAATTATGCAACGTGTAAGTGTATGCTACTAGAATTTTTATCTCCATGGCACTGCTTACCCAGGACCATCTGAGAAACTAGATCATGACTAATCTCAGTAAACCTTTCTTGGTTTGCAAATCATTTTCAGCTAATTCATAGGTTGGGATTGTCAATGTGCCAACTGGTCCTTCTGCAGGCAACTACATCTGAAGTGTTGATGCTACTAAAACACCTAACAGGAGGTTTAATAATGTCCAAGGTTCTGACGCATTAGCGCAAATTTGCAGCACTATTTTGGAACATGTGTCAAAGAAATGGCACATGCCTTTTTTTGTTTTTATACAAGATGTGGAAAATCACAGAAACTGTTGCAAGAACCCAGGAGTTTTGGTACAATCGTATGGATGCTGATGGAGGTGAAAACCATCATTGCATCAGTATCTGATCCATTTGAAATTCCAGCCTATACGTAAGCAATAAGATACTAGAGGTTGTTGATTGTCTCTCTGGGGTTAATGTACACCCAGATGTGTCATGAGGCTTGAGGTGCTTGCACCAAGTGCCTTTAGCATCTGAAAGTGCATTAACCCAAGACAACCAGTGACCTTGAATGCCTTTTTTGTACTTACAAAATGGCTAAACTGAGAAACAATAAAAAAAGTCTGCTTTTATTATTATTATTCTCTTCAGATGCTTTCACAGGCAGAACCTGCAAAAGGAAGGCTGAACTGATACTGCTAGAGGGGAGACGAAACTGTCTACAGTGCGATTAAGTTCATGAGATAAATTAAAATTAAAGTTGAAAACGATACAGTTACTAATTAATGTGCAGCAATACCAAAATTCAGAAAAGTTGAAAAATATTTTTTATTAAAATTTTGTTTTAAACCATCATGTAATTTTATGTATTGCTATAAAAACACAGTATCAGTCCAGTCTATGTATACAAAACATAGTATCAACACTGTGTATTTTCCATTGTTTGGCTATCTCACAACTAAAAAAACATGTATTGATAACATACTGAAAAAGCCAGTTCAAACAGCATTGATACTTTTAGAATAACACTGTCACATAAAAAGAGTATTGTCAGAGCTGATTCACAGTGGCTGGCCTCCAAGCTTTCCTAAAAAAAAAAAAAAGTTCTAGTCCCAACAGTGACAAAGTTAGACCTTTTTTAACCTTGCTCTTTTTGCCTCCTTCCTGCCTCATCACCCCACTCAGTCAGAACCCCTACATGCCTCTCTGACTCGGCGTCTCGCCACAGGAGTCTGCCCCTAGAATGCTCACCCCTTCAGTAGCCCTAGGTAGTCTGGATATCCCCCCCGGTGGGGCGAGGAGAAGTCACCCCTCTTACCTTCTCCCTGAACAACGGTGTAGTGGGTGCTGCACAGCGGAGTCTGCTCCTGTCTTGGCGGTCATCGATACTCTCGGCGCTCGAAGGATCGTCACCTAGGAGTGATGGGCCACCATTTTCCATATTCTGTTCCCTGCAGCCATCAGCAGTCTAGGAGAGCCATTTGGGAGGTATGCGTAAAGACACAACTCCTCCCAGGGCTCTCGGCTGATGCTGCCCCATTCTCTTGTGTGATCCAAGTTTGCACTGTCAACCCCAGGTTCACCTGAAAGGTGGCAGTAGAGGAGCAAGTCATGCGCAGGACCCTCCCCAGAGAGGGAGAGCCACCACTGGGTGCTCAATCTCTCTCTTCCACTGCCGACCCCAGGCAGCCCGAGCTCGTTCCCGAACCCGGGTCGCCGGCGTGGAGCAAGGTGTGGCATCCAGCGCCTCAGCCCTCAGTGCCACCGAGCCAGTCAAAGTTAGACCTTTTAAAAGATTATTTCTTTCAAAATGTGATAATACTGAAACCACTGGGCTAGAAATGTAATTTTTTTAAAGGGACACTGTTAACCCCTTTTGACCTCAGACTGGCCCTAGTGATTTATCGCATTCTGTAGAATGTGCTGATGTGGCTGGTAATTTGATTCTGCTTCATTTTTTTTTATGTTGCTTGCACACATGTGCAAGAAACATAGTGCCATCATCGGAAATTTCGGAGGTGTGTCACCTCCTCCTCCAATTCAGTCAGTGATCTGGCAGGCGCGGCCCTGTAAACCAATTCATTTTGGAGCTGTCTATGACAGGCTCCAAAATGCAGTAACGCCTGATTGAAAGAGGGAGCTTCGGCAGGTGAGCAGCGATAAGAGGCTGCTCGTGCAGCTCCCACCCCGCAGGCGTGCTTGCCCCATAGCACTGTGTAGTGACGGTGCCCAATCCCGTCGGCTGAGCCTTCGTCGTCTCTCTCTCCCCCAAAGTAGTTGGTGCCACGCTGGGCCCACCCCAGCGTGGCAATCAATCTTTGCCGATGGGGTGCCCAATCCCCGTCCGGCTGAACGCCCAACGTCCTTGTGCCATGCTGGGAGCCCACCCCAGCGTGGCAAACGGTCCCACAAAGTCTTTTTTTTTTGTTTTGTACCTGTAAGACAAAAACGTCTGCTGCAAGTGCCTCCCGACCCCCTCCCACAACCGCACCCACCCACTGTGCACCCAGCTCCCACACCCCCCCACCCCATACTTACCTCCGACTCCAGCGCGACAATCTTCGTGGACCGGAACACGCCTGCACTCTTCAAAGCCGACCGCGAACTGAGGAAATGCCGGTAAGCTGTATAATGGCCTAGATAAGGGGTTTCAACTTATGCATATCTCAGGCATTTTTGAGAATTTTTGCCAAATTTTCAACATGGGGTTTTTTGGACCCCTTCTCATGAATGATGTCACTGTTATGGCGTTTTTCGGGCCCGGAGGGTGATTTCGCGCAGTGACTGCACAGTGACTGCAAAATCACCCTTTGGGCCTGAATACCACCATGACAGTGACATAATTCATGAGAAGGGGTCCCAAAACCCCCATGTTGAAAATCTGGTGTCAAAATTCAAAAAAATGACTGTTTTACGAGCGTTCGTTGTGCAGTTCCTACACAGGCTCGTAAGTTTGCGAAATTTCAATATTTTCACTCCAGATTTTCAAAATTACCATTTTACCACACCTTCTTATGAGCAGTACAGCTGTCATTATTCACATCTCACCCAAAATGTGTTTCTGCCCATGTAGCGCAGAATGGTGCAGTCGGTGTCAGAAATCAATGTATGGGACAAATTAAGAAAATCACAGTGACACTGTTCATGAGCAGAGGTCTTAAAATGGCTATGTTGAAAATTTGGTGAAAAAATTCCTAAAAATGACTGTTTTACGAGCGTGCGTTGTGCAGTTCCTACGCACGCTCGTAGGTTTGCGAATTTTCAATATTTCCACTCCAGATTTTCAACATTGCTATTTTACACACCTTCTTATGAGTAGTACAGCTGTCATTTTCACATCTCACCCAAAATGTGTTTCCCACCATGTAGCACAATGGCGCAGTCGTTGTCTTGAACTCAGTGTATGGGACACATTAAGAAAATCACAGTGTCACTGTTCATGAGCAGAGATCTTAAAATGGAAATGTTGAAAATTTGGTGAAAGAATCCAAAAATGACTGTTTTACGAGTGTGCATTGCACAGTTCCTACGCACGCTCGTAAGTTCGCAAATTTTCAATATTTGCACTCCAATGACTTCCAAATACCTAAACAGCACATAGAAGCAAGCAACATTCGGCATTGACAAATGCTTGTTTATTTTGAAAGTGAAAAACAGACTGCACACCATACTGGTGTTACCACACCAAAATCTGTTTGTTTACATTCCTCAATCAGCTCCCACTCGTCCTCCCTGGACTTAGGAACACCCCAACACAGTTTAACCACTCAAGATGCAGTGTGAGCAAAAGAGACTATTGCATCCTGAGTGGCTGCAATGCTTGGGGGTGTTCCTAATATGTAGGAATTGAGCAGTAAGGGTAGATCAAGGATTTAAATCAGAATGAGGTTGGATCTAATTACATAGTTTACACGCATTTCAGTTCTTCTAAGAAAGGAGGCAGTTCAACCCACCAGCAACATGAAAGAATTTTAGAGAAGGTAACCAGTCATAAAACGTAGGGTTTCAACTTGAAATAGTATGATGCAAAGAGGGTTGACACTTGGAGTCAGCTATGTTGCTATATGATATACTATTACAGCAATCATATATTGATATAAAAATACTAAATGGTTTCCCACATATGTGGTTTATGGAGCTCCGTAAACCATGGGCAGAACAGTATCGCAGCATCACCAGAAAAAATGCTGAATAAGCTGTCCTCGCACTGGACGTTCACAAGCGCTACAGAATCGGTCACTCAGCATGAGACAAGCTTATTGGTGGTAACAGTTACCCTTGCAAAGTGACACAAAAAAACAATTTAAATCAAAAAATACCAAAAACCAGTAAATATAAAAAATAAAACATGGAGAAGTGTGGTTCTCTGGGGATTTTATACACCCCTCGGTGTGTGATGCCCATAAATCCCTCGGGCTTCACCACAGGTTTTATGGGTGGCACACCGGTAAGTATAAAAATCCTATGAACCACATTTCTCCATGCATTATTCTATATGTATTGAATTTTATTAACTGGGTAGGCCCACTGAGAATGTCTCTTTTTTTCAGGGGCAATCTGTAATTATTTACAATGAGAACAACAATAAGCAATGAACATGAAATTACATGCAAAGCAGTGCAAATGTATAACTTATAGAAAGAATGTTTAATTATTTATCTTTTGTTAAATTTACGGGAGTTGTACTTTTTTAGTACCTTGTTTCAGGTGTTCAGTGTGTAAAGGTGGCAGCCATGTTTGTGATGGCAATCCGGGATGAGTGAAGTGGCTCACTAATTCTGTATGTGATTTGCCCAGATTCCAAATCCCGCTGTCTGAACTTGTTCCAGACTGTGCATTTCTGAGGAATTAACATATGGGTCTCAGCCAATCGATAAGAGGAAACTTCCAACACATTTTATAGGACAGGGAGAACACATAATAGGGTGTGAAGTTTTGTATTTATTTCATATGTTTTGTCAGGAAAGACAAACTGAGCTGATAACAGCTCATTTCCAGATGCATCCTGTGGGAAGGGTGAGGGGAGAGTACAACAAATACAAACAGTAAAAATTCAAGAATATGTGAAATATGCACCAACAAAAATGGCAATACAATGCTTCTGTGTAAGTAAATATGCAATGGAATGAACTGCAGAAGGAGAACACTTTGTAGTATGCAACAAGGCACTACTGAGTTCAATGGGTGTATGCACCTAAAGTGAGAAGTTATGCTTGTGCAACATTGTTGATAGCCTGGAGGTAGCGGAATGAATGAGGAGTTATTTGACTATTATACATGGACACTTTTGCCATTTGTACACTCTGTCCTTTTGAGGGACTACCACCCTGTCAGGGTACTGTGAAAGCAAAGGAGGCCTTTTGAGGTGGGTTCCACTCCTAGAAATGCTGCGGGAACATTTATTTATTTATTTAGCTTTTGTTTATCAGGTAGGTGCACTAAACAAATACAATGCCTATTTTCAGGCATGACCTTGGAGAAGTACAGACATTAAATAAACATTGGTAAAGGCACACTAGTACAAAGAACAATCTTACATGTATAAGCAAAGGACAAATAATAATAAAGCGAAGAGATTTAAGTACAAAAATGAAACATCCAGAGTTTCGCTATAGAAGGCATACAAAAGGCACAATAAAAATGGCAGTACAAGGTATCGGTCACAGGAGCACTCATCCAATGTCAGAAGAAACTTACAAAGCTCATATCTGAAAACTAGGTGGGTCAGAGAGTTCCTGAGATTAGACAGAATTGAGTTCCGGAGCTTAGGGGCCCCATTTTTGTAGTGCATTTAGGTACTGCCCAAAATGACATATCATCGGATCATAGCAGGTAGGCCTGATCAATTTTTTGGAACATACTGGCAAGGGCAGCAGGTGTACCTGATCGGATAATTTTGTCAATGGTGCAGCCAAGGGTAAAGAGGCATCATGCAGCTGGAGAGAGTCAGCCAAGGCTCGAGTAGAGAGGGCAGTGGTGAGTCAGCCTGGGCATTGAGAGGGCAAAGCAACAGATATTGTTGTAGCGGGTATTCCATTTATTGGTATTACATTTGTTTACCTCGGAGTACGGTACCAGACCATAGGTGAGGCTTGGCAACAAAGCATCCTGAGCTATAGCTAGCCTAGCCATCTGAGTCACGGCATGCCTGACTTTATAAGCACGTCCTAGCTTTGAATTAACAGACTTGCATGCTATTGATATGTGCAGGCTAAAATCAGGCACACCTCTCAACATTTTGTCCCCCAAATGTGGAACATTCCGTCTCAAAATGTGGAACAAATGAGCAAAATGTGGAACACATAATTAAATCTTTACCTAGGAAGCTCAGAACACTTAAAATGTTTGCATTTATGTTCAGAATGTCTGTTATTAATTGAATAATATATTTTTTTGCATCATTTACTATGTATTTTTGTTTTAAAATGTTAATACTGAATGTGGAACAAGCCCTCACAATGTGGAACAGGGAGCTTTTGTGAAGTAAAATGAGGAATGTTCCTCGTAATGTGGTACAGTTGAGAGGTATGAAATCAAGGGCTGGGCCCTGGGTGATGCCAAGGTATTTAAAAGAATCAGCAGCAGTAAGGGGTGATCCATCTACACAGTAAATAGTTAGGGCAGGTGAACGTGTCGTAAGTTTGGGTGCAGAACCAAAAAGTATGGAGTGGGTTTTGCTAGAGTTCCGGAGAAGCCTGTTTTGAGTTAGCCATGACTGTCTAGTCCCAAAGTCATGATTAAGCTGCATGTTGATTTCTGATGTTTCTTAGCGCTTGTGTACAGCACCATGTAATCTACATAAAGCATGGCGGAGCAAGAGGCAGTGCATCTGGGCAAATTATTAATAACAAGGGTAAAGAGCAGTGGACCAAGTATGGACCTTTGCGGAATTTCATTGTTAATTGTGAAGAGGTCAGCTCTGGCTCAGATAATATTTACAAACTGCCGTCTGCGCCGGCGACCTGGGTTCGGAAACGGACTCGGGTGGCCGGGGGTCGGTGGGGAGAGGGAGGATTGAGCATCCCAACGGATGCTCTCCTCCCTCAGGGGTTGGTTACCAAGAGCGCATTGCGCTCTGCACTCCTTCCATAGCCAGTGGAAGCACCGGCAGAGGGAAGGGGTGGAGGCTGCTCGCCTTGTCGGGAGCCAGGAGGGCGTCCTATGGCGCATGAGGGTCTGCGTGCGTAAGCACGCTACCACTCAGGGACGTCGTCCCTGGCGCAAAGCGTCCTGGGGGAGTGGGGGCCGGGGAGAAAACCGGAAAACACTGCAGTAGCCTAGATGAAGTCCTCTAAGTCCCACCGGACCACCTACAGGACAGAGACCCCAATGTACAGGAGAGGAGGATGGGCACTCTAGGGCAGATCCCTAAGGTAGGTACCGGGGGACATGAGCGGATGGAAGGAGGGGGCACTGGAGGCAGTAAGGAGGGATAAAGACGAAAATAAAAAAAAAACAAACAAAAAAAAAACAAACTGCTGTCTCTTACTAAGGTAGCTCAACAACCAGGTAACGACAGAAGCCAAAAAAACCCAAGGGTATACAATTTGGATGTGAGTAGGGAGTGGTCCACAAGGTCAAAGGCCTTTGTTAAACCAATGAAGACAGCCCCAGTGAGCATTCCTCTATCCACGGCAACTTTGACATTGTTGGTAAATTGGATGAGGAGGCAGATGTGCTATGAGATTGCCTGAAACCATGATTAGGCAAGCAATAATACCTGACAGGGTGGGCGGTATTGGGCAATACCGGACCACCCAGGGGTGTGATGAGGCCTGACGCCGTAGGGCGGGGGCTCACAGCCCTGGGCGATCCGTACGTCCACATACCAGCCCCACCCTGGAGGGTAATAAAGCGAAAATGGGCACTGTAAAAAAAAAAAAAAAAAAAAAAAAAATTAGCTTACTAAAAATAAGTTGACAGAAAATTAGTTTAAAATAACATTTATAATAAAATAGTCCCTCCGCCTGTATTAAAATGATTTTTTTGAGCTATGGATTTTTGTCCTACAAGAGCCCAAGGACAGAAGCTGGTTGTTATGGTTACCCTCTCTCAGATAAACAGGCTTAGTTAAAAAAAGTTTTCTGTACTTTTTACCACCCCCAGCACACTAAGAGCTAAATGCTGTTATCAGTTTTCTTTTTATTTGGAATTAGCCGTCACCACCCAACCCCGCCCCCGTTCTTCGGTGCATCGTTTACAAGCAAGGAAATGATGCAAGGACAGAAAAGAAGGTACATTTCCATTTTTTTTTTTTTTTTATAAAAAAAGGTGAAGCCACTGTGTTTTCTACCCTTTCTTTTATTTTTTTGCGAGCAGAGAAAGCAGCAAGTGAAAGGGGGGAATAATGAGAGGTAGGGGCTATGAGAAACGTCTGAGAATATGCTGTCATTTTTCTGGGAAAAAAAAAAAAAGATTGGTGGGGTTTTATTTAGATGTAATGGGGAGAAGAGTGCCTTCAGTAATTAAATACGTTTGCCCATTTTCTAAACAGGAATGCAGTGTGCTTAGCTCTATATGAAGACAGTTTTTATTTTTCCAGGTTTCATACATGGCGCTAAGCTTCAGTGCTAATTTCAAATCATGTAGTTAGTTCAGAGCACGATCTAGAATGTACACAGTTCAGGAAAGATGCAGTATAAAAAAAAAAAAAAAAAGTTTACTGTTGTTTCTTCATTTTTTCTTTGTTTAAATGTTTGAACGGAAAACTGTAAGACCCGACAGGGAGTAAGCGTGAGCTCTGCGCTTTGTGCTGTAAACACTTGCAGCTTCAATTGTGGCCAGGTTTATTTTTTAATTTAAGGAGTAAAATTCTCTTTGAAAAGAAAGTACCCTGAATTTTGGAGATGGGGATTTGTTTCTTAAAACAAGCAATTGCAGCACAGCTGTGGGCAAGGTTTGTGTGTTGTGGGATGAGACGGTCTTTCATATTGCTTAGCTAGGAGGTCTAGGAGTCCGGTGCAGTCTTAATGACCGTGGCAAAGGAAAAGAGTAGCTGCAACAAACAAAAGGTACAGTTCTCGGTTTACTGTGGCTTTTTTTATTTTATTTTTCCAACAATTTTTACATCGATAGGGTGATGCTGAGGTGTGGTGGTGTTGGGCATGTGGTCGAGGATGAGGGAGGCCAAGGAGAGACTGTTAACTCTAGAATGGTGCTGATCCCATGTGCGAGCACCAAGAAGAGCGGTCCTTTCTTCATGTCCCGTACCAAAGATGGACATTCAGCTGCGGTACGGAAAATGAAGAAAATACCGCTGCTCTCATAGATCCTAGTGCTACTGGACGTAACTCTCTCTCTCGCTCTCTCTCTTTCAGCTGATTTAGTTGTTTTACAGTAAGGACGGTGATATGAGTACTGTCTTCTTTATTTTAATGTGTGACTATGATTTTTTTTAATCTATTTTTCCTAAAATTAAGACAGACTTTGGGGGGGGGGGAAGCGGCCTCCAACTTGCCCGCTAAGGAATAGGAAAAAAAATGGCAGCATTTTAAACTGAATATTCCAATTGCTGCTTGATATTTGTGATGAGGTTTGTGGGAACTGGCACTTTTAATACCAGGGTTCTATTGTCTGATAGATGCCCACCTTGCCAGGTCTATCAGCCAAACACAGCCTGGGATTTTCTTAGCCCATTTTCTAACTGGGGATAGTAGATTGTATTTTTGAAGATGTTCCATTATCGGAGAGGCCACAAGTTTCTCCAGCAGCTTATTGAGCACAGACAGGAGTACGATGGGATGGTAGTTTCCCACGCACTTTGGGTCATCTTTTTATGTTGATTGCGCGCATGTGCAAGAAACTTATTGTGGCTGCTTTCTCCAGAAGCAGGTTGTGGAGGTGTGGCACTGTTGTGGCCAATGCCCCCACAGCCTTTAAAGGCTTGGCCCACTTCCCCCAATGCCCTGGCACACTGCTGCTGACACTAGTTCAGCCAGAGTGCCACCAACTTGTAAAAGTTTAGCCGCTGCAATCAGGGGCCACCTCATCATTGCAGCGTCATCCCTGCAATGAGGAAGCGACCCCTCATTGCAGGGCTGTTACTGACTGGAGCCCAGTCACCAATCCCCGCCTTATGTCTCCCCGCTTCTGTGTTTGCCGACGGGGTGCCTAATCCCGTCAGCATATCCCCCTCATTTCCTGTGTGCGAGGGGTGCCCAATCCTCGACATGATCCACCCCGCTTCTCTCTTTGCCAACGGGTGCCCAGTCCCCGCCTGCATAATATCGTCCCCCCTTTGTTGTATGCTGACGGGTGCCCAATCCCCATCAGCTGACAGCTCCCCCTCAAAGGAGTCTGTTGGCATGCTGAGAGCCCACTCCAGCATGTCACATGCACAAAAAAAAAAAGCAGTCCCGCAATGTTTTTTTCTCCTGGAAAAAAAAGGTCCCTTGCCATCTCCCTGCCCCCTCCCACAACCTGCACCCACCCACTGTGCACCCTGCCCCCTCACCTCATACTTACCTCTGATCCTCTGTGCGACTATCTTCGGTGGACCAGGAACATGTCTGCTCTCTTCAAAGCCGACCACGAGCTGAGAAAATGCCGGTAAGCTGTATAATGGAATAAATAGGGTGTTTTCAACTTTGATGCATATCTCAGGCATTTTTTGGAATTTTGGCACCACATTTTCCACATGGTGTTTTTGGGATCCCTCCTCATGAATTCTGTCACTGTCCTGGTGCTAATCTGTCCCAAAAGGTGATTTCGCAGTCACTGTGAGGAATCACCTTTTGGGACCGATTAACAAAATGACAGTGCCAGAGTTCATGAGGCAGGCACTCAAAAAGCCTATGTTGCAAATTTGGTGGAAAAATCCAGAAAATGACTATTTTACGAGTGTGCATTGTGCAGTTGCTACACACGCTCATAACTTCGCGAATTTGCAATATTTTCACTCTAGATTTTTAACATTGCCATTTTTACATACCTCCTTATGAACAGTGCAACTGTCATTTTTCTCATCCTGACCAAAATGTGTTTTTGCTCTTCCGGCGCACAATCGAGCAGTCGCTGTGGGAAATCAGTGTTAGGGACACATTAAGAAAATCACACTAACACTGTTCATTAGCAGAGGTCCTAAAAATGCCTATGTTGAAAATTTTGTGATGAAACTCCATAAAATGACTGTGTTAAGAGCCTGCGTTGTGCAGTTTCCACACACCCTTGTAACTTCGCAAATTGGTAATATTTTCACGCCACATTTTCAACAGTGGCATTTTTTCACACCTCCTTGTGAAAAGTACAGCTGTCTTTTTTCACATCCTGGACAAAATGTGTTTTCCCGCTTCCAGCGCAGAATACCGCAGTCGCTGTCAGAAATCATTGTTTGGGACAATTAAAGATTAAGCAAGTGGGGGGGTGACCAAGCTCAACTGAGCTCTGTCAGGACTGCTGCGGATTTCTTTGTGGGCAGGAAAAGACACCAATGCAGGCAGGAGCCCAGTACAAAAGGGCAGCCAGCAGCACCAGGAGACACAGAATGAGCGAGTGAGGGAGGGGGAGTCTGTGAGGTCAACGGATCTCTGTTGGGACTGCTGTGGATTGCTTTGTGGGCAGAAAAGGGCAGCAATGCATGCAAGGGGCCCAGGACAAAAGGGCAGCCTGCAGCGGCAGGAGGAAAAAAAACCAGCGACTGAGAGAGAAGAGGAGCGAGTGAGCTCAATGGAGCTCTGTCGTGACTGCTGTAGATTTCTTTGTGGGCAGAAAAGGGCAGCAATGCAGCAGGAGCCCCATACAAAAGGGCAGGCTGCAGCACTGGCAGAAACGGAATGAGCAAGTGAGAGAGGGGGAGCGAGTAAGGTCAATGGAGCTCTTTCAGGATTGCTGCTGATTTCTTTGTGGGCAGAAAAAGGTGCCAATGCAGGCAGAAGCCCAGTACAAAAGGGCAGCCCGCAGTGCCGGGAGAAACACAACGAGCGTAGGGCAGAGAGGGTGAGGAATGAAACTCAACGCAGCTGTGTCAGATTGCTGCAGATTTTTGTCGGCAGAAAAAGGCAGCAATGCATGCAGGGGCACAGTACAAAAAAACGAGCGAGTGGGGAGGTGAGTGAGCTCAATGGAGCTCTATCATGACTGCTGCAGATTTCTTTGTGTGCAGAAGAAGGCTTCAGCACAGGCAGGAGCCCAGAACAAAAGAGCAGCCTGGAGTGGCGACAGAAACAGGATGAGTGAGTAAGTGAGAGAGGGGGAGTGAGCGAGCTCAAAGGAGCTCTGTTGGGACTGCTGCAGGTTTCTTTGTGGGCAGAAAAAGGTGCCAACAGAGGCAGGAGCCCAGTACAAAAGGGTAGTCTGCAGCGCCAGGAGAAACAGAATGAGCGAGTGAGACAGGGGAGTGAGCAACCTCAATAGAGCTCTATTGTGACTGCTGCAGATTTCTTTGTGGGCAGAAAAAGGCAGCAATGCAAGCAGGAGCCCAGTACAAAAGGCCAGCCTGCAGCGCTGGCAGAAACAGAATGAGCGAGTGAGAGAGTGGGAGTGAGCAAGCTCAACGAAGGTCTATCGTGACTGCTGTGTATTTCTTTGTGGGCAGGAAAAGGCAGCAATAGAGGCAGGAGCCCAGTACAAAAGGCCAGCTTGCAGTGCTGGCAGAAATGGACGAGCAAGTGACTGAGGGGGAGTGAGCGACCTCAACGGAGCTGTCTCAGGACTGCTGCAGGTCTCCTTGTGGGTAGAAAAAGCCACCAGCACAAGCAGGAACCCAGTACAAAAGGGCAGCCTGAAACAACGGGAGACACAGAATGAATGAGTGAGGAAGGGGGAGTGAGCAAGATCAAAGGAGCTCTGTTGGGACTGCTGCAGATTTCTTTGTGGGCAGAAAAAAGTGCCAACAGAGGCAGGAGCCCAGTACAAAAAGGCAGCCTGCAGCGCCAGGAGAAACAGAATGAGCAAGTGAGACAAGGGGAGTGAGCGACCTCAGTGGAGCTCTATTGTGATGGCTTCAGATTTCTTTGTGGGCAGAAGAAGATGGCAATGCAGGCAGGAGCCCAGTACAAAAGGCCAGCCAGCAGCGATGGCAGAAACGGATGAGAGAGTGAGAGAGGGGGAGTGAGCAAGCTCAAAGGAGGTCTATCATGACTGCTGTGGATTTCTTTGTGGGCAGGAAAAGGCAGCAATGCAGGCAGAAGCCCAGTGCAAAAGGCAGGCCTGCAGTGCCGGCAGAAATGGACGAGAGAGTGACAGAGGGGGAGTGAGCGACCTCAACGGAGCTGTGTTAGGACTGCTGCAGATCTCCTTGTGGGCAGAAAAAGCCACCAACGCAGGTAGGAACCCAGCACAAAAGGCCAATCTGCAGCGCCAGCAGAAACGGATGAGCGAGTGACAGAGAGGGAGTGAGTGAGCTCACTGGATCTCTGTTGGGACTGCTGTGGATTTCTTTGTGGGCAGAAAAAGGCAGCAATGCACGCAGGGGCCCAGTACAAAAGGTCAGCCTGCAGCGGTGGGAGAAACAGAACGAACGAGTGAGAGAGGCGGAGTGAGTGAGCGAGCTCAATGGAGCTCTGTCGGGACTGCTGCATATTTCTTTGTGGCCAGAAAAAGGTGCCTACAGAGGCAGGAGCCCAGTACAAAAGGGCAGCCTGCAGTGCCAGGAGAAACAGAATGAGTGTGTGAGACAGGGGAAGTGAGCGACCTCAACGGAGCTCTGTCAGAACAGCTGTGGATATCTTTGTGGGCAGAAAAAGGTGCCAACGCAGGCAGGAACCTAGTATAAAAGGCCAGCCTGCGGTGCCTGGAGAAACACAACAAGTGAGTGAGAGAGGGGGAGTGAGCAAGCTCAATGGAGCTGTGTCAGGACTGCTGAAGATCTCTCTTTGGGCAGAAAAAGCAGCCAACACAGGCAGGAACCCAGTACAAAAGGGTAGCCTGCAGCAGCGGGAGACGCAGAACGAGTGAGTGAGTGAGCTCAACGGAGCTCTGTCGGGACAGCTGCAGATTTCTTTGTGGCCACAAAATTGTGCCAACAGAGGCAGGAGCCAAGTACAAAAGGGCAGCCTGCAGTGACAGGAGAAACAGATTGAGTGCGTGAGACAGGGGGAGTAAGCAACCTCAACGGACCTCTGTCAGGACAGCTGCAGATTTCTTTGTGGGCAGAAAAAGCCCCCAATGCAGGCATTAGCCCAGTACAAAAGGACAGGCTGCAGCAATGGGAGAGACAGAATGAGTGAGTGAGTGAGGGAGGGGGAGTGAGTGAGCTCAACAGAGGTCTGTTGGGACTGCTGCGGATTTCTTTGTGGGTAGAAAAAGGCAGCAATGTACGCAGGGGCCTAGTACAAAATGGCAGCCTGCAGCGGTGGGAGAAACCGAACGAGTGAGTGAGAGAGGGCTAGTGAGAGAGCTCAATGGAGATCTATCATGACTGCTGCAGTTTTCTTTGTGGGTAAAAGAAGGCGGCAATGCAGGCAGGAGCCCAGTACAAAAGGCCAGCCTGCAGTGCCGGCAGAAACGGAATGAGCGAATGAGAGAGGGAGGAGTGAGCGAGCTCAACGGAGCTGTGTCAGGACTGCTGCAGATTTTTGTGGGCAGAAAAGGAAGCAATGCATGCAGGGGCCCACTACAAAAGGGCAGCCTGCAGCAGTGGGAGAAACAGAATGAGCGAGTGAGACAAGGGGAGTCAGCAACCTCAATGGAGCTCTATCATGCCTGTTGCAGATTGCTTTGTGGGCAGGAAAAGGTGGCAACGCAGACAGGAGCCCAGTACAAAAGACCACCAAGCAAGCAGAAATGGATCGAGCGACTGAGAAAGGGGGAGTGAGCGAGCTCAACGG
Organism: Neoceratodus forsteri; assembly: GCA_016271365.2. Lineage (NCBI taxonomy): Eukaryota > Metazoa > Chordata > Ceratodontiformes > Ceratodontidae > Neoceratodus > Neoceratodus forsteri. Next base: position 63,631,898 of record CM028135.1, read on the forward strand.
AGCTTTGTCACGACTGCTGCATATTTCTTTGTGTGCAGAAAAAGCTGACAATGCAGGTAGGAGTCCAGTACGAGAGGGCAGGCAGCAGCAGTGGTAGACACAGAATGAGCCAGTGAAGGAAGGGGAAAGAATGAGCTCAATGGAGCTCTGCTGGGACTGCTGCAGATTTCTTTGTGGATAGAAAAAGGCATCAATGCACACGGGGGCCCAATACAAAACGGCAGACTGCAGCGGCAGGACAAATGGAATGAGCGAGTGAGAGAGAGGGGGAGTGAGTGACCTCAGTGGAGCTCTATTGTGACTGCTGTGAATTTCTTTGTGGGTAGAAGGTGGCAATGCAGGCAGGAGCCCAGTACAAAAGGGCAGTCTGCAGCTCTGGCAGAAATGGAACAAGAGCGTGAGAGAGGGAGAGTGAGCATCCCAGCAGAGCTCTGTTGAGGCTGCTGCAGATTTCTTTGTGGCCAGAAAAAGGTGCCAACAGAGGCAGGAACCCAGTACAAAAGGACAGCCTGCAGCACCAGGACAAACAGAATGAGCGCGTGACACAGGAGGAGTGAGCGACCTCAACGGAGCTCTGTCGGGACAGCTGTGGATTTCTTTCTGGGCCGAAAAAGGTGCAAATGCAGGCAGGAGCCCAGTACAAAAGGGTAACCTGCAGCGCTGGCAGAAACGGAACGAGCAACTGAGAGAGGGAGAGTGAGTGAGCTCAACGGACCTCTGTCAGTACTGCTGCAGGCTTCTTTGTGGACAGAAAAGGAAGCAATGCACGTAGGGGCCCACTACAAAAGGATAGCCTGCAGCAGTGGGAGAAACGGAATGACCGAGTGAGAGAAGGGGAGTGAGCGAGCTCAACGGAGCTCTATCATGACTGCTGCTGATTTCTTTGTGGGCAGAAGAAGACAGCAATGCAGGCAGGAGCCCAGTACAAAGGGGCAGGCTGCAGCGCCTGCAGAAATGGAACGAGCAAGAGAGGAGGAGTGAGCAAGCTCAACGGAGCTCTGTCGGGGCAGCTGCAGATTTCTTTGTGGCCAGAAAAAGGTGCCAACAGAGACAGGAGCCAAGTACAAAAGGACAGCCTGCAGCGCCAAGACAAACAGAATGAGCGAGTGACACACGGGGAGTAACTGACCTCAACGGAGCTTTGTCAGGACAGCTGTGGATTTCTTTCTGGGCAGAAAAAGGTGCAAATGCAGGCAGGAGCCCAGTACGAAAGGGCAGCCTGCAACGCCGGCAGAAACGGAACGAGCGAGTGAGAGAGGGGGAGTGAGCGAGATCAACGGACCTCTGTCAGGACTGCTGCAGATTTCTTTGTGGGCAGAAAAAGCCTCCAATTCAGGCAGCAGCCCAGTACAAAAGTACAGGCTGCAGCAGCGGGAGACACAGAACGAGCGAGTGAGGGAGGGGGAGTGAGTGAGCTCAGTGAAGCTCTGTTGGAACAGCTGCAAATTTCTTTGTGGACAGAAAAGGGTACCAATGCAGGCAGGAGCCCAGTACAAAACAGCAGCCTGCAGCACCGGGAGAAACAGAACGAGTGAGTGACAGAGGGCCACTGAACGAACTCAAAGGACCAACGCAATCAACATGCGGGCATTGACAAATGCTTGTTTGTAGACTGGCACCACTTTGGCAACCTTCCATAGCCTGAGCAAGAGGGATAGGTTAAATACATGTTTGAGTTACTGGGGCAGCTGGCTGAGGAGCAGTAATCCTAAGGAATCTAGGTATAAGGCCATTGTAGCCAGCACTACTATAGGAAGATATTATTGTATGTATGTATGTATGTATGTATGTATGCATGTGTGTATGTATTGCAGTTAACACCTTTGAGCCAGAGGCTCATTTACAAAGGCTCCACATCATAGATAAGTAGAAAACAAATGGAAAATTAGATGGTAAAGTAGACAGAATGGTTATAATAAACAATTACATTACAATTACATTACAAACAATAAGAGCTATAAAAAGTGCCAGAGGTGATTACAAAGTTTACAGACAACAATTATTTTTATAATTGCAGTCAGGAGGATGACATTGTTCAAGCAGTGTTAGCATAGTTCTAATAGGAAAGTGTGATAGCTGTAGGATCCAGTCTGTAGAGGTAAATATACGCAGTCGGGGGACATTGTCGTAGGCAGGTAAGGAATGTACTATCATCAGATAGTCCATGGCAGCATGAGGAGGGGGAGACTAGGGGTAGGTCCAGGCAGGTTAAGGGGGAAGAAGTGGAAAGCAGAGAAGATTATTGGAATGGTTGAGTTGGCTTGATGCAGGGGTAGTAAGGTGAGGAGAAAAGGGGAGGAGATTAGGTTAGTTCAGGGGAACTGGGTATAGCCGCACCAGATTAAAGGGGCAGTCACAGCTACTAAGTTTGGAAAGGTGGAGCTGAAGTTTGTTTTTGAATAGTTCAATCTTGGATTCAGTAAGGACGCTGGGGGGAGGCTGTTGAGCCCACTGGGTGCTCGAAACATAAATGTCCTCTGGGCTTGCACCATATGGTAGAAGGGCACATGAAATGTAAGATTGGCTGTGCTACATGTGCAATGAGGGTTTTTGTTCCCCCTAGTGAGGAGCTGCTGTGTTTGTGGGGGGGATTGCCTGAGGCTGCTCTTTTCGTTAACAGTATGTTTTGGTAAGAGATCCTACCATGAAGATTTAACCAGTTTGTTAGGGCATAAAGGTCACAGGTGTGGGTGTTGATATGGACCTCATAAGGCGTAATGCCTCTCCATGAGTGACAGCCCTGAAGTGGCGGGGAGGTGAAGCTAGTTGCTCTACAGGGGAGTTCAGGTCAGTGGCACACCAGGACATATCTGTGTACTTGGAAAGATCAGAGAGGTGAGAATTAAATGTATTAGCAATAGTCACATAATTAGTGCAATTTGTACCAGCCAGTATCATATCAGATATTTTGGGGCTAGCACCCTTTCCCTTAAAACACTTAATACTGTATAACTTCAAAACCTGCAGGAGTCACCTACAGAGGATTGGAGAAGCTGTTTACAGTAATTACAGTACTTTTAGCAGCGCATATTGCTTTTTACATTAATTTTCTCTGCCTTTTGTAGCCCTGCCAAGAAACATAGAAACATAGAAACATAGACTTTGACGGCAGATAAGGACTGCTTGGCCCATCTAGTCTGCCCATTTCCCTACCTACAGGATAGGCCGCAGATCCTAGTTAACCAACAGCCTATTTCTTCCTACCCCCCACAAGAATTGCCTTATGTCTGTCCCATGCATTCTTGAATTCTCCCACAGTTTTAGACCCCACAACCTCCTCAGGAAGGCTGTTCGATGCATCCACTACCCTCTCTGTGAAATAATACTTCCTCACATTGCCCCTGAACTGCCCCACTTCTATCTTTAAATTATGTCCCCTTGTTCTTGCATGTCTCTTTTTCTAAAAGATGCTACCCTCTTGGACTTTGTTGATTCCACTGAGGTACTTAAAAGTTTCTATCATGTCCCCCTCTCCCTTCTTTCCTCAAGGGTATACATATTAAGCTCCTTTAGTCTCTCCTCATACGGCTTCTCTTGCAGACCCTGCACCATTTTAGTTGCCCTCCTCTGGACTGCCGCTATCCTGTCTATGTCCTTAAGGAGATGGGGTCTCCAGAACTGGACGCAGTACTCCAGATAGGGTCTCACCAACTGTCTGTACAGAGGGATTACAACTTCCTGTTTTCTGCTGCTGATGCCTCTCCCTATACATCCCAGTATACCCCCAGCCCTCCCTACTGCCTTCTCACATTGCTAGCTAACCTTAAGTTCATCTGATATGATTACCCCCAGGTTCCTTTCCTTTTTTGTTGTTGTTACTACTGCCAATCAGACTAAATTTTAAATCTAGCCCAACATTTAACCCTAGATTTAAGAGATGCAAGCAGTTCACTATGGAACTATCTAGTAACTGTTCCTCTAACCCTACACCTTATTTGGGGAATATGCTTATCCAGTAAGGTCTGGAGTGTAGCTACAAAGTATTTCAGGGCTCTGTCTACATTGAATTATGATATATGGGAGACCAGTCTGTTTGACATACATCTGCAGTAAGGGCACCATGGTTTAATATAGAAAAATCTCTAAACACTATTTCATTGGGAGGCAATGCATTGGCTCGGGCTTTTCAAATGCAAAAGACTGGCAAGTGATCACTAATGGAGTTGAGCAATATGCCAGACAAAACGATCCTGTCTTTTCTGTTAGTGAGGATCGAGTCTATAAGGGACTGATGATTACTCTTCACTGAGATCCTAGTAGGGCAAGTGATCAGCTGAGACAGGTGGAGCTTCCCATGCAGAGACTAAAACAAACTAGTTTTGTTACCAAACCAATCCAGATTTAGATCATCCATAAGGAGAATAGTGTTATATGCAGTACTAGAAACCAGGTGATGTATAATATCAGTTAGCCCAGACAGCCCATGTTTGAGGGGATTATAAACACATACACTATGTAATTCAGGGATTTATTTAACTCCAAAAATTGATTAGCGTTTTGCTCATAAAAGTGCTAAAACTTTGTGAAAATGCACAGCACTTGCCTCACTGTGTTTAATAAACATAACACTTCTAGAAAACCTATATAAATACTGTCTGTACAGTTAGCATTGTCCCAAGAAAAAAACTGCTAATCAATTATTTAAAACCCTGTAATTTATTTATATTATGAAGAACTAGTAGTGAGTGCAGGACTTTACAGGAATTTGGGGTGTTTACTGTTAGTGCAAAGAGATGCAGGTGTTCTTTAAAATAAATTGCAACACTAGCACTCATCTTTGAGGTTTGGCAGTCGGGTAAAAGTAGCTTATAGCCAGACAAGAAGAATACCAAATCGAGGATTGTAGGTTTTAACCTGGTCTTCATTAACCCAGGTACAGTGAAGCCCACCAGGACGAAGCGGAGCGTCACAGGTGCTCTGCATGATGAAAGGGATTAACTCCCATTGAAACTGCATTGCTTGCTGTATATCAGGGGTATAGTGACTCATCTAGCCCTGAAGCTCAGCAAAACTGGCCATAAGGCTATGGACATTCAGGTGAGCCACTTTTAAGACCCTTAGTACCAAACCATTGGGGGAAGGTGGCAGTATTAGCAAAGGTAAGGGGGCCAGGGTTAGGTTCAATATCATCAGATTAAGGTATTACATAGAAGCTCATGCCACACACTAGCGAGAGAGTTTATCAGTAAATTTCCTGCAGGTCAGCAAAAGGAATATTTGGACAAATGGCGGAGAATAAGTGAGACTCGGTTGGGAACAAGATACCATGTCCAAGTCTGAGGAGTATATTCAAGTACCATAAGGTTTTAGAAGTAAAATGTAGTTGTTATTTATGATGTGAAGAGACTGGTGGCCAGGGTCAAGGGCAGAGTAGTGCGTATGGGCTAGTACGACTACAAGAGTAATCACTATCGAGCTAGATAAGCACACATATTCGAAAACTACCGAAAATCTACTGTGAGAATTATTGTGAGGGTACCAATTTACAGAAGAGACTAACTGTCCTAACACATGAAAATGTAGCTGAGTCTTCTGATCAAAGCAGGACATTGTTGGAAAAGGAGTAAAATCCTAACAATTTATCTGTATAAAAATAAAATGTTATCAATCGGTCAATAAATGGAGGCAAATGAAACAAAAACTCCAAATGTAAGACACTATGCAATATCAACAATCAATCAATCAAAGTCTTTATTTATCCAGTTGGGCACCATTGAGCAGGGCTCATTTGCAAGATGGACCTAATCATACAAAAATCATAGTACAGTAACATGGTAAAACATAATGTAATATTATACAAAGAAGAAAAATATACATATGTACATCAACATTTGAGTGAGAGGGCCTTTGCAACAGATAGGCTCATAACTGGGTACAGCCAGAATGTTCACTTAAAAGGAGAGAGAAAGGCAAGAAGAGGGATACCAGCTTAGGAAGATGATGGGGTTGGAATAGTTAACTGGCATACTTCAGGAAAGGGGGTGGAACTTGGCCTTGGCTAAAGAGAGGCAGAGAAGCAGATATTTTGGTAGGAAGAGAGAGGCAGGGCGGGAGGCAGGATGGGTAGGAGGGAAACTGGAAAATAGGTGAGCTAGCGATGTGGGAAACATTTGCAGGATTCCTTCACAGAGCGGTCATAGAGTGACTTGAAAATATTCAGGCTAACAGGACAGCTCAGCTTCAAGTTTTTTTGCATATTGTTCCACAAGGAAGGCAACAAGAAATTTATGGCAGCTCTGCCGAAATGAGATTTGACCTTAGGCAATTGCAAGGCAATTAGGGAATAGCTTCTTAGAGCATAAGCACCTATCACACTCAGGGGAATACAGTCAGAGAAGTTTAGGGGGGACTTGTTGGTAACCGCTCTGAAAGCCCATAGAGCAACATTTCTATTTCTCCTATAATGAAGGGAAGTCCAGCCCACCCAGTGTACAAGGAGCAATGGTGTGTGAAAAGTGGGAGGCCCGTTATGTACCTGATTGCTCTGGTGTAGGGTGTCCAACTTAGCCAGGGCAGAGGCAGTACAATGGCTATAGAGAAGGACCGCGTAATCTATTAATGAAAGGAATGTGGCTTGAACCAACTGCTGCTTGGCATCCCTAGTAAGGAAGTGGTTAATTCTGTGGAATAGTCCTAGTCTTTGTCTTAGTTTCTTCTGTAGTTCTTCGAGATGTTCAGAGAAGGAGAGTGTGTGATTGAGCCATACACCCAGACATTTGAATTTTGGCACATATTCTAGATTTTCTCCAAGTACTGTGGTAATCTGAGGGATATCCCCAATGTAAGTGGGGTTCGACGCATAGGAGGAAGGGGAAAAGAGCATCGCTTTTGTTTTTTTCGCAGTAAGCAGAAGCTTTTTGCTTATGAGCTGGTATTGCAATAGGTTAAATTCAGCTTGGAGGTCTTCACAGGCTGCTTCCGGTGTAGGACGACTCAAATAAAGTACTGTGTCGACAGCGAACAAGTGGATATTGGCTTTATTGATGTCATCGATGTTGTTAATATAAACCGCAAACAGGGGACCAAGGATAGACCCCCGAGGCACACCTCTCTGTAGGGGTTTAAGTGGCGAAAGGTCACCTTCAGCTTTAACCTGCTGTTTCCATTCCGCAAGGTAGTCGGCAAACTAGCACATAGAGTTAGGGTCCAGACCTAGGTTACATAGGGAGGAAAGAAGCAGGCTATGGTCGACTGTGTCGAAGGCCTTACTTAGATCCCAAAAAAAACAGCACAGTCAAAATTCCTATTGTCAAGGTCAAGGAGCTAGTCATTAGTCACTTTTGCTAGGGCAGCTATGGTGCTATGCTTTGCTCTGAATCCAGACTGCACTGGGTTTAACAGACTCCTGGATTCAAGGTATGCCCTTAGCTGACCACTCACTATCTTTTCTAATAATTTAGACAGAATAGGGAGGAGGGACATCGGTCTATAATTATTAATGTCACAAGGGTCACCTGATTTGAGCAGAGGGATGACATTGGCTACTTTCTATTGCAAGGGGAGGCTCCCTTGGGATAGTGACAAGTTGAAGAGGTGCGTGATTGTCACTTCCAACACATGGTATGCACATTTCAGAAAGTAAGGCTCTATAGAGTCCGGACCTGCACCCTTCTTGATATCCAACTGCAGCAATAGATCTTCAACCTCTTTTAGAGAGGCAGACAGGAAGGAGAAGGCCTCTTTGGTAGCAGGAGACTTGTGAAACAATAATTCCTGCTGAGTGTGGATGGCATTATCAGGGGATGTGTCAAATGCTAGCCCAGTGGTTGTGAAATGATTATTGAGGGCTACCAGTATCTCCGATCGGTCTGAAATGGTGTTATTACAGGACATAATTTTTGATGGGAGGGAATTTCCAGGTGAATGACCAGACATCCTTTATTATTTTCCAAAATTTTGAAGGATTCCTTGAGGCAGAGTCTAGCTCAGTGCGATAGAAAGCGGCCTTGGCTGCTCTGACCAACTTGGTGCACTTATTGTATGCCCTCCTAAACTGACACCAATCCAAGTCATTCTTGCTTCTGCATGCTTTTTTCCAAAGCATATCCCTATCTAGCATGGAAGCTTTGAGTTCTGGTGAAAACCAGCAGCAAGTGTTGCTCCTTACACGTACCTTTCCCATGGGGGCATGCCTGTTTAAGGCCGCAGTTAGTATTTCGTGAAAGATGGTATATGCCTCATTAACCATTTTGGCTAAATTGAAATCCTGTCATCACTGGGAATGTTTCAATTTGTCGAGGTAGGCAAACAAGTTGAAGTTGCGTTTTACACCTCTTGATTGAGAACTTTGCTACAAACTGTGGATTAAGCACAGATCTGATGCTGGTGATGAAACCATGATCGCTGATGTCAAAGAAAAATGTTCCGACATGGGAGAACAGGTGTGGTTTGTTAACCAAAATTACATCTAAAATGGTGCTGTTACTAGGATTCTTTTTATTTGGGTGAGTGGGTTCATCAATGAGTTCACCAACAAAAGAAGCAGAACTATAGAAATGTGTAGTTCCTCAATTAGTTGCTAGCAGGGCATGAAGAAACCAGAAATTGGCAGACCCAAGATAGAGTGTGTGATGTAGCACTCGAAATAGGGGGCCAATTTCAGGCTTCAACAGTTAGTTTTGTAAGCAGCTATTTGTGTATGGGCCCCATGTGTTACTGTTGATTTAGGGACACTGGTTAAGTATCTCAAATGAACTACTGTAATTGGAACACATACAACTAGTGCATAATAGAAATACACAACAGAGTTCCTATAAGGAAAACTCCAATTAAATATTCCAGTCAGTGAACTAAAGAAGCACCTGCAGAGTGCGAGTCATCAAATTAACAGCACAAGTACCTTCAAAGGATTCCAATAGTCAGGAAACTCAAACAACACCAGTCAGCTGAGACAGCATGACTGGCCTCGAGCTGCCTCCCAGGCAGACTCCCAATGCCCTTTGCACTGGTCCTTTGAATGAGAGCCACAAGTGGGACGGCCGCTTGGGGTGCTCAGGTTAAATGTAGAGAGAGTCCTGCCCTCAAGGCCTCCTGATTGGTGGCAGTCTCTGTCTGTTCTTTGTTGGCTCCATGCCAGTGGAGCAACTTTGGGGCTTCAGTGGCCATTGGAGGTGAGGGAGCAAAGCTTGCAGGACACCTTTATGACCCCGTTCCATGCTTAAAATGCTGCAAATTTCTGCTAGTGCAGGGTGAAGTGATCAGAAAATGGTGCCAGAGTTTGGAGGGCTGTTCTCGCCCTCAGAGCCTCCTGATTGGTGGCAAGCTCTGTCCATTCTTTGTTGGCTTCATCCCAATGGAGCATCCTTGGGCTTCAGCAGCCATTGGAGGGGAGAGAGCAAAGGTTGCAGAACCTCCACATGACCCTTTGCATGCTTAAGGTGCTACAAATTGCTGCTGGTGCAGGGAATCCCTTTAGGCTAAAGATACCTTAGGAAGGACCCCCAAGGAGAGAGGCCCACTGCTGGAGGAGGAGGAGGGGAAGATGGTGGGAAAAGAAAACAATGCTTTTAAATGAGGCTGGAGGAAGCTGGCTTGAATAGCTTCTGGAAGGGAGTGTAGCTGGACCCACTGAACTGCAGCAGGCATAGCCTTTTAATTCAATGAGTGTACACAACCTAAGTGAGAAGTTGTGCTTGTGCAATGTCAGGGATTTATTTAACTCTAAAAATTGATTAGCGTTTTTCTCATAAAAGGGCTAAATCTTTGTGAAAATGCATAGCTCTTGCCTCATTGTGTTTAACAAACACAGCACTTCTAGAAAATATATATAAATACTTTCTGTACAGTTAGTATCATCCCAAGAAAAAAACTGCTAATCAATTATTTAAAACCCTGAATGTTGTTTATAGTCTAGAGGCAATTGAATGAATGAGTTGTTGTTTGACTGTTATACGTGGATACTTTCATTATTCACACTCTCTGTCCTCTGAGGAACTTCCACCCTGTCAGGGTACCATTAAGGCAAAGGAACCCCCTTGAGGAGGGTTCCACCCCTAAAGGTGCACAGGAACATAATTCTTTTAGGCTAAAAGTACCTTAGGAAAAAGTCCAAGACTAATTGTAGTAATGACTAACAGCTAAGCTGGCAATGACTGATTGCAGACAGAGGCAGAACTTCCAGAAGGAGAGCAGGAATGGCAGGATTGTAAGATAATCGTGCCACCATCCAACCCCAACACACAGCAGAAATCCTACAAGGGTAAATGCTACAATAAAATATATGCACTACATTATGGCCTTTGATAGTCATGAGAGGGAAAAAACATGTGATAGAAATCTCTGGAGATCCATGGCCTCGACCGCCATCTCTCCTCAGAGATGCTCCCAACATGGTCGGCACAGCTAAAGGAACTCCTGTGGGCTAGGGGCTCCACCCTCTGGCAGCTGAAGTCTTAAATGCTACACCATGAGGTACGGCCCATCAAAGGTCTACACAGTTGTCTCCTTGAGCATTAGACCTTACTAGCTGTGGGACTGGTGGGAGTTGCCACAGGAGACATGTGACCTACATAGAAGGACCCCCCACCCAAGATGAGGGTCTTAACCTCAAGATTAGGACTTCAAGAGGAGCGAGAGCATGTCTGCCCATAGGGCAAGATTCTGCCTGAATGAAGAATATTGAACAGAGTGACTGCCATTGATGGAGAGTGCAATAACTGAAAAGGCACTGAAACTGAATGTACAACAAAGATCAAGGAACGGACTCTGGGTACCGAGGGTCGGCAGGGGAGGAGAGAATTGAGCATCCAGAGGACTGCTCTCCTCTCCTCTCCTGGGGTGGACTGGGGAGTGCGTCGCTCTACGGTGACCTCCAGTGGAGACCAGGGGTAATGCAGACATGCGCAAGAGAGGAAACAAACCAGAAAAGTGGAAAATGACTCTACTCTCAACTGGATGATGGCCACCTAGCAGTCCGATGCCATCAATATCCCACCATCTGTCCCTCAGCAGTACCCTGGGGCTAAGTGTGCTTGTTGGCCCCACAGGTGCCTCTCCCCTCAGAGGAGGGGGGCCCACCCAGTGAAGGGTTACATCTGGGTCACCTTGGGAATGTCCGCAGATATGAGGGATGGAGGGGTATGGGAACAGGATGGATCGGAGGTGCCTTGGCACAGCCTGAAGGAGTGGCCGAGAGTGGTAGCATGGGGGTAAAAAGATAATACAAAAAAAAAAAAGACTAAGGTGATAACTGCTGAAGCAGACTGATGTAGTAAAACTATCTGAAGTGACACAGCAAGCATGGGAGCAGCTGCCTTGCTAGGAAGTCAGGTGAAATCAACTTAGCAAGAATGCAGTGAAACTAAGGGAGGTTTACATGTGGCTTGGTATGAACAGCAAATAGAAAAGACTGAAACAGCACAAGCCAAAAAATAGCAGAATAACATAGGTAGGAGATGTCATGGAAACCAGTGAGCACACCAAAAACAGAAAGCAACACAGGAGTTACATTAGGACATGAGTACACAGGATTAGCTAATGGAGAGAAAACAATGAAGCACAAGCTATAGCCAGGAATGCAGAAAAACAAAATAACATAGAAAGCTGCTAAAGGCACAAACCAAACAGAAAGCCCAAAAGCACAGTGGAAAGCAGCAAACAGACGGGGGGGGGGGCAGAGCTCCTGCAGAGCCTCTGGCTGCAGCAAAGAAACAGTGTTTTCAAATGAGACTGGAGAAACCTGGCTAAATAGAGATTTTCAGAGGTTAATTTTATTGTTGATAGGTTAAAAACCATTACAACATTATAGACATTACAAAAATTAAGACTCCATATTCCACATAATACAATACATAGGTAATATTTACCCAGAGGCCTCTAGTATTCATTTTCTGAGGGTCCAGACTGAAAAATGTGTGCAATAGGCAACTCGGATGTCTTTGGGATGACTCTAATACAGTGTTTAAAATTATTTAAAAGTTTCAGTTTCAATCTCTACATCTTTTAATACAGGGGTTTTACACACTGTACACTTACTCTTTCAAGAGAGCATAGTGAGTTGACTATAACCAAAATACACCACCAGCTGTTAAAATTCCACTAGGATTTGCTCTTGCAGAAAAGCAACCTGGTGCAATAGTCAGCAAACTTCCCACACAGTGGGTCAAGGACAGTTCTCCCCTAGGGTAGGGTAAAAACCCAGACAACAGGCCACATAGCCAGAACAGTAACCCTAGGGCAAAAACCCAGACAACAGGCCACATAGCCAGAATAGGGTTACTATATCTGTTACTCTGACCCAGTCAGATGCAAAAGGACCCTTACTAGTAGTGCCACCCTGAGCCCACCTGTACTATCAGTCAGAACTTCTCCACAGTGTACTCTTATTCCAGGCTGAAATGCTTCCCAGTATCCATGTATACGATCCCAGAAGTAGGTCTGCACTCTCACTTAAAGTTATTTGAAACCATGTTTCACCCAAAATTCAGCATTGACCCAGTTCTGTTGTTTAAAATCCCCATCCCAGCTTTAAACTGACCTAAGCCATTTCTAGCTTTTACAGTAAAACATGATGGATAAACTCTGACCAAAATGCTCTAGCAACTGTTCGAGTCCCACTAAAATTTGTTCTCCAAGAAAACATCCTGAAGCAATAGTCAGCAGACTCCCCACTCAGTGAGTCAAGGACAGTCCTCCCCTGAGGCAGGGCCAAAACCCAGGTATCTGCTCATACAGTCAAAACAGAGTTACTAAATCTGTTACTCCGACCAAGTCAGATGCAAAGACCCTTACTGGTAGAATCATCAAGAGCCCACCTGTGCGATCTGTCAGAAATGAAAATTACGTACCTACCGTAATTCTTGATCTTCTCTTGTATCTTCACCATTCATTACTGCTTGGGTTGTGCCAGAGGCGTGCACCCGCTACGGAGATTTTTTTTTTTTTTTTTTGAGTCGGCACCAATGGCTCCGCCTCGAGAGTTTATGCGCTACAACATGCTGGGAGGGCAGCCGCTAGGTGCCAGACTCCTCCTCCATCTCAGTTCTGGTAGCCAGAGAGGCGAAAACAAAGGGTAAGAAAAAAAGGAGAGAGGCAAGAGAGTTAAGGGACAGAAAAAGAAAATGATATAAACTGAAAAAGAAATAAGCCGATAGAGGACAGAGTAGAAGAAGATGCCTACCCTAAGGGATCGAAGGGCCTCACCCCTGGGGCGGCTCCAAAGGATGGACAGAGGAAAGAGAGAGAGAAAGAGAAGAATGAGAGGGAAAAGCGGATGACGGGAGGGAGAGCTCTGCTGATTTGGGAGATTGGTTTAAGGCTGATAAGCTCGGAACCAAAAACAAGGGAGCAAGGAGTGCATTTTATAAAATGAGGAAAAGTTTAACTGAACCACTTGTCCAGAAAGGACACAAGGCAGATTCTCTACAGGTCCCGCCATCTCCAGCCCTTTAAATCCTAGTTGAGAGTTCACAGACTGCCAAGGCAGAATCTGTTCCGAAAAAGGAGCGCCCAATTAGGGAGGGAGGGAGAGGAAGCCCACTAGCACTTTAAGTGCTAACACAGATGTGAGTGGGGGGGGTAAGGGTTTAAGGTCCTACAAAGGACACCCCTTAAATAGAAAAAGAGTGGAACTCAGACTCCCTGAAGGCAAGGAAAAGATCACCAGCTCAGGGTAATATAGTGTCAGGACAGCTTAATTTAGCAGAAACTGACACAAGGTGATCGAGACATGCCAGAGGGGACCTAGCAAAAGGGACTGAGCTGTTTAAGGGATAGTCTCCTCAACTGTAAATTGAATAGTGTGGCTAAGAAGAGCTAAAAGGTCACCCCCAGGGGAAATCAGAAAGAGTTCCCTCAGGATAAAAATAGAGCTACTCATTCCTCGAATCCCTCAGGAAATAGGATCCGTCCAAGGAATGGAAAAACTAAGATTTTTATGCTTTTTTTTTTTTTTTAAATAAAGAAGAGGGCAGGAACAAGCAGGGAGGGGGAGACGCCAGAGAAAGAGGTCTTGAGGGCAAGGTGGTCGGGTATCCATAATGAATGGTGAAGATCCAAGAGAAGATCAAGAATTATGGTAGGTACGTAATTTCCCTATCTTCCCTTGTCAATCTTCACCATTCATTACTGCTTGGGTGAGTGCCAAGCCCCCCCGGGAGGGGACAAGAGAAAACCCTGAGGGAACAAGATCCTCAGCCTCCTGTTGGTGGGAAACAGAAGGGAGAGACCCTGGGCTGATCAGACGAGAAGCCTAAGGCTCAGGAGAGCTAGGAGGTGTCCCCCGGAGATGGGGAGATGGAGGAATCCCCTGCAGAAGCCTCCTAGCCCTGGTGGAAAAAAGACGGGTCACCCGGAAAGCTGAGCGAATCACCCTACGCTGGGCCAGGGGTGACAGTCTTGATAGACGAAGCCATGCCATCCATCCAATACAGATCGCTGTCCTTGCAAGCCTGGAAGCTACCTCATTGGCGTCATAAGATGCCATTGCTTGGTGTCTTGCCAGCTCCAGGCCTATAGCAGAGAGGGCAATGGCCTGTCTTGATTGCTCCGTATCAGGCATTGATGCTAGAAGCTGGGATAGCATCGACCATAAGTGCCTGTTGTAGGCAGCATGGTTTGCCTGATGAGACGCAATGCACAGAATCACACGAGAAGAAGAGAACACTCTTCTCCCCCACCGGTCAAATTGTAGAGAATCTGGATCCGGTGGACGGTCATGTGCCAGGCGGCGGCACCCGGAGGGAGTTTCTAGGGATGCCAATCCTGAAGGTGGATTGGGGAGAGAACTTAGAGACTCAGATGGGGCACAATACCTTCTCCTGCAGTCTGCTGGGGCTGGAATAGGGATGTCTGGCCACTGCCAGGAACAGACAGATGCCTACTGGAAGGGAATAGGCCAGGACGGTATCACCAAATGCTGGGCGCTGAATTCACTGAGGAATTCACACTTCTCCCATTCGGTATTGTCTAGCCTAATGAAGAAGATATGAAGATCCCTCACCATCCTCAAAAGGAATTGCTGATATTCAGTGAAATCAGCATTGGAAGAGAGATGAGCAGGGGGTTCCTCTTCCTCCGAGGTGGGAGACGAGGATGATGGGGAATTCGAATGTCCAGAGGACTCCTGTGGTGGTGGGGATAGGTAAAACACCCACCCATGCATGCATCTAATGTATGAGGGGAAGGCCGCCGCAGTGCCTCTGAACATCTCCCAGGATACCGGGCCCGTAGGACTGATATGGCCTGGGAGAGAGGGGGGTGGCTGCAGAGGAATGAAAGAGGGGCACCCACGAAGAGGCAGCCATCCTCTGCTGAGGCTCTGAAATCTGGAAAATGGAGCCTGAGCTGGAGGGGTCCTGGACAGCAAACCAGGTCGCAGAACGGAACCCAGGGGATACGAAGCCTGGAAGAGCCTAGTAGGAGATCCTCCCCTGTGACGAACCTGAGGCTGCATGGGTCCAGAAGGGCAGCCCACAGCAGTATCATCAAAGGGGTCCCTGGGACCCAAGAGGGAAAGATGGGGTCCAGCACTACAGCTCCTACCTGCACCCCGAGGGGTGGCAGATGAAGACCGACGCACCTCACCTCGATCTCTCAACTCCTCAGACTCCAAGAACACCCTCCTCCTCAACCTCAGAGACAACCCACCCCGAGCAGGTGCAGCAGCACCGGGAGTGGCAGCTACTGCACCCCCCCTCAGGAGGATTAGCTTCTTCTCCTGTCTTCATGCCATCTCCCTCTAGGGAACCCAGGCCAACCCTAGCCTGGGAAGCCTCAGGAGAAGACTGAGGAATGGGCGTGCTGGGCCGCCTAGCACCTCGTCTCACTGGAGACCCCAACTCTGAAGAGTCGGGGCACCAGGACAGGTCCACGTCTGAGTCATCCTCCTCCGAGGGAAGAAGAGACCAGCCAGACCGCAATACTGGCCACCCCAGGGGCCTCCAGAGAAACGTTGCCGCAAATGATGCCGGTGCCACCTATGGCACTGGATGGCTTTGGTGCACCCGAAACACCTGAACCCGGCCCTGACTCCCCAGTGGTGCCAGTCAGACCCGCAGCACTGCCCTCGGCACCGGGACCCAATGTGGCGCTGCTAGAGGAGTCGACTGGGCCCACACGGCACTACGAACAGCGCCACCCTGATCACCAGTGCTGCAAATGGCACCGGATTTGGACCGAAGGCAGTGTCGAGGGTCCACTGATGCCGGGCCCAGAAGTCCTGGGCCATGACACTGGGGAGCCTGCACCTCTGAAGGAGTGACTGCCGGCGGTGTCTCCACACTTGGCCGTGGGAGGGACCACGGTGTTCCCCCAACACCACGAAAGAGGCCTCCTCCTCGGCAAGACCAGAAGATGAGGAGGCCCCCTCTTCTCCAGACCATATAGGCCTGGGAGGGGACCCTGAGGAAGGGTCTAGAGATCTTACCTGGGAAGCCAGAGAGCGATGCCATCCCCCAAAAGTCAGCGGGGCCTTGTCGATCTTAAACGAGAAGACTTCAAGGATGCGATGGTCCATCGAGAAACAGGCATCGCACAAATCCATCTTATAGTTGGGTCCCAGGCAACGAAGGCAAACATCATGCCTGTCCATTATGGAAAAATGCCGGCCACAGGAGCACCAACGCATAGGGGCACGGATCGCTTTCGATCTACGTTTGGCTCCCGAACCTGACATGATGCTGAAAACAACTGAAAAACACAGAAAAAGGCTCCCGGTGCCGTAGAAATAAGGAACGGTCTTACTGGACTGAAAACGATTCAATGGCATCGGGAGGAACTGGAGAAGGAGTCACAAGAAGGCCTATGACACAGGTTCAAGAAATTCTCACACATGCGGTAGCAGGTGTAGCCTCAATGGTGGAAGAAATGGAACTAAGATGGAGGAGGAGTTCAGGCACCTAATGGCCGCCTCCCTCATGCATGACACACACATGTGCTGTCGCTTCTGGGGCGGCGCCGTTGGTGTCGACTCCAAAAAATAAAAAAATCTCCTGTAGCGGGTGCACGCCTCTGGCACAATCCATGCATTAATGAATGGTGAAGATTGACAAGGGAAGATCTTTGCCACTATGTGCGCTTATTCCAGACTGAAATGCCTCCTGGGATCCAACATAGGATCCCAGGAATAGGTCTGCGCACTCACTTACTGTATGTCGTTTGAACTCACGTTTCACTGAAAATTCAGCTTTTTAGGTCTATTCCATTGTTTAAGGTTTCCATTCAAGCATTAAACTGACACAGGCCATTTATAGGGATACTGCTTAACTACAACATCATTAGTATTCCTGAAATTTCTTAGGGCACTCTACATACCTGAAGCCACAGCAGTCAGTTTTCTATGTGGGCCTTGATAAATTAAAGTTTGGTCAATTCTTAGCCAATATTCCAGCCCCCAAGATGTTAGAGAGTAAGATTATTATTATTATTATTATTATTATTATTATAACCTCTGCAACAAGTCATACATCATTTCACAATATAAATAATTAACATATCATCAATAAAAGTTTAACATATTCTAAAATGTCTCATTAGAAATCTCATTAAATTCAATTAGGTCTTCCAACGCCATGTAATTAAATTACTGTGGTCCAAAGTTTTTGGAAAGGAGTTTGCCCTGAAATATAAAATGAAGTACTCCAAGCAAACCATGTTATTGGCACAGGTCAGCATTGTTCTAATGAGTTATTAGATAAATAGGCTCCTTAACTCAGACTGGCTGCTGGTAAACATGTAAACATTTAGGTTAGACCTTGAATTTATACTAAAGATTGAGACAAAAGTCAGTAAATATAAACTAGCACACACCATCATAAAATAACATTCATGTGATTAAGATACGTCTTGAAAATCCCTCATAAAGCTCTCAGGTCTGTTTCAGATACCGCAGATCCAAGGTGATCTGCCGCTTACCCCCTCTGTCCTGTCACTAGGGTTCCCTTATAGCTACCCCATACACTTCTGAATTCCCCTACTGTTCTTGCCACCACAACCTCTGCAGGTAGGCTGTTTCATGCATCCACCACCCTTTCTGTGAATAAATACTGCCACCATTTATCCAGTGTGACTCACAGGAGATCTGTCTCCCCTTCCTTCACTTGCCCTTCTGCTGTCCTAACGTCGTCCTTGATGTATAATGCCACCCCCCCACTTCCCTGTCCTGTCCCTTCTAAACAGTCTGTAGCCTGTGATAACTGTCTCCCAGGTATGATGCTCTGTCCACCAGGTCTCACTTACCGTTAATATGTCCAGGCCCCCGTCCTCCATGATGGTCTCCAAGTCCACCATTTTACATTCGATTTGTTGGAGACGGCTGTCAGTGGTGCTGCCAGCATCTCCCTGAGTTCTCTTAATTCTCTGGGATGTATCCCGTCCAGCCCCATTGCCTTGTCCACTTTCAGTTTTGCGTGTGTGTGTGTGTGTGTATGTATGTGTATATATATGTGTATATATATATATATATATGTATGTGTGTGTGTGTGTGTGTGTGTGTGTGTGTGTATAATATATATATATATATATATATATATATATATGATATGTATATGTGTGTGTGTGTATATGTATGTGTGTGTGTGTGTGTATGTATGTATGTGTGTGTGTGTGTGTGTATGTATGTATGTATGTGTGTGTGTGTGTATATATATATATAAAATGTATGTGTGTGTGTGTGTATGTATGTGTGTGTGTGTGTGTGTGTGTGTGTGTGTGTGTGTGTGTGTGTGTGTGTGTGTATCTATATCTATATGAATGAATAGGTAGGGGGATCAATAGAAGGAGATAGGAGGTTATACTGCCCTTGTACAAGTCACTGGTAAGGCCGCATCTACAGTACGGAGTTCAGTACTGGTGCCCACGCCTCAAAAAGGACATTAACCTGCTGGAGAAGGTCCAGAGGAGGACTACAAAGATGATAGCTGATCAGCAGGGCAAAGCATACGAGGAGAGGTTGGTGGCACTGAACATGTACTCCCTGGAAGACAGGAGAGAGAGAGAGAGGAGACCTGATTGGGACATTCAAGTACCTGAAAGGGATAAATAAGGTTGATAAGGAGAGTCTCTTTAAGCTGAGTGGCAACCATATCACAAGGGGGCACAGTCTTAAGCTGGAAGGTGGGAGGTTTAGGCGAGAGGTCAGGAAGCACTTCTTCACAGAGAGGGTGGTGAACACTTGGAATGCGCTGCCGGAAGAGGTCATCTCGTTGAAGACAGTGGGCAGCTTTAAGAGGGGCTGGGATAGGCATAGGGGGAAGGTAAGAATCATGGGTAGAGAGGATGGGAGGAGTGGGCAGGGAGGGCAGGGACATTAGCTCAAGCTGTGGACCCTGCAATAGGAGCAGACTTGATAGACCAAATGCCCTTCCTCTGCTGGCTTCTTCGTATGTTCATATGGTGTCTACCTCCCTTCCAGTGGTGCTTCTAATTCCTGACCGTGGTCCCTCCCATTCCCCTTCTTCTGTGAATACTGAAGAAAAATATTTGTTCAGTATTTCTGCTTTTTCTTGGTTCCCTTCTACACACTCCCTTCCTTCCTTTTTTAATCTCACAATCCCACCCTTAGTTTTTCTTCTTTCGCTAATGTGCCTGAAAAAGTTATTGTCCCCTTTTGTTATTGCCTAGGCTATTTTTTCTTACATTTGCGCCTTTGCGCTTCTCACTGCTTTTCCACGCCTCCCTTTGCTTTTCCAGATACAGTTCCCTGTCTTCCTCTCTCTGTGTTTCCTTGTATTCACAGAATGCCACCCTTTTTGCCCTTACCTTCTCCACCACTCCCTCAGAGAACCTTGGTTTTTTTTCTTTCTCTTTGTTTTGCTTACTAGCCTAATACAAAGGCTTGCTACCTCCGCTGTGGCTTCCTTAAGATTCACCCATTGTTCCTCTACCCGCCCTTCTCATTTCCTTCTAGTGATTTCCTAAAACATTACCCTATTTTGCAAAGTCGGTCTGCTTAAAATCTAGGACCCTTGCTTTTCTATGGTTTGACTCCTCTGCTGTTCTCACTTTGAACCATACCATACTGTGATCACTTGATCCCAGGTGGCTTAGGCTACACACCTTTACCTCTGTAATTCTGTCCCCACTGGTGAGTACCATGTCCTAAGTCACACCCCTTGGGTGAGCTCTACCACTAGCTGCCTGAAACATGTCCTCTGCAGAGCATCCAGGATGTCTCTGCTCCTGGCTGTAGCTGCAGCCTGGTTGCTCCAATCGATATCTGGCAGATTGAAGTCTCCCACCAGCAGCACTTCCCTTTTAGCTATCACTCTGTGGATGGCTTCTATAAGTACCCTATCCAGCTCTTCCCCTTGTGCAGGAGGTCTGTAGACCATGGCAGTATGAATGGCAGTGCCATTTCCCATCTCCAGGGTGATCCACAGCGCCTCCACCCCTTCCTGCATTCCCTGTACCTCAGTTGGTTTAATTCTCTCCTTGACATAGACAGCCACTCCTCCCTTTTTCCCCACCCTATCCCTCCTGAATAGAGTGTATCCTGGTATGGCTATATCCCTTTAAAACTAAAAAGAAAGCGACTCCAGCTTCTGTTGTGCCAGTGCAAGGAACAGTGAACAAGCAAAAAAAGCACAGCACCAACACTTCGATTATAACAAAATAATTTTACTCACAGATATGCAAAGCAGAGTAAAACACAGTGGTGCCATGCAAGGTAACAACAGCTCCCAAACACATAAAATGTCCGACCGGTTTCACGCTGAAGCGCCTCCTCCTATGGCTATATCCCAGTCATGGTTCCCCGTGAACCATGTCTCGGTAACAGAGACAATGTCCAGGTCTGCTTCTGCCTAGGTTTGGGATTTTATTTCCCAGGCTACAGGCATTCGTGCACATGGCCTTCCAGTTTTTGCTGCCTTTTTCGCTAAATGTAATTTGTCATTTGTATGTTTTTTACTAACCGCAATGTTGCTGTTAGAAGTTATTTCTTGTTACCAGCTTTTACTATATGTTCTGTTCGCTGGCTTGGTTTTTGATTGGGAAGCGCTCAGTGGACTTAAAAAATAAAACATCATCATCAAACGGGCTCAAATTAGGGTTACCACCTGACCTGATTTGGGCAGCTGTGGCCTACCAAAAAACTTCAAAAATGCTACATGTCCTGATCTTATATTAGAAAAAAATTTTTTCTAACTTTCCTCTAAATGTTGCAAAAAACTATAATACCATAACTAAAATACCTTAAAATGATAAGAAACAATATGAACCACTAACAAACTACAGCACTGATCAAGGTTTCATATTGTCCTGCGAAAAATCATATTTCAGTACGAAATGTCCCACTCTGGGCTTCTTAAAAGGTGGTAACCCTAGGTCAAATGGTGCGCAATTGTGTAGAATATTGGACCACTTCTTTCAGCATAGCATAAAGCTACAGAGAATACAGCGTAGTTTCATCGCATGCATGGTGCGCTGTACTATAGCTGTGCTAGGCTACTTTTGTCACTTGCTTGTTGTTGATTTAGTTTTGTCAGTTATTTGGGTTGGGGCTCTGCTTTATAGCCTTTTTTTTTTACAGGGATAAAAGCTAACAGACAGTCCGACATGGTGTACAGCATGCTGTAAGTGAGGTTTTGTCAGCTTGGTTAAGTTGAGGGGCTCTGCCCCCCAACACCCCCTTGTTTTTTTTAACACAGGGGCGTGGGGGATGAAGCCCCCAAACTCAAATAAAGTAATAAAAATTATACAATGGCAAGAAAGAATCCTGGCTTCTGATTGGTCAGTTGACTTTCACAGCAGGGATGTTATCCTGGCACAACATCCCTGCTGATTGTTTGGATGATATGGCACAGCAGGATGATCTCCTCTTTCTCTTAAGAAACAAAAATATGTTTACACGCTAACAAAAACATTCTTTAAAATTATTTTTTTATTATAAAACAACAAGCCATTGTATAATAGGAATAATGCCCTCCAGGGTGGGAGTTATGCTGGGATAACATCCCTTCTCGGGTGTTGGATGCCCTCGGCTGGTGGCCTCGGGCCCAACCACCCAAGGTGGGATGTTATCCCAGCATAACTCCCACCCTGGAGGGCATTATTCCTTTAATAACTGATGAGCCGACCTGGCATGGAGCGTGCCAGTGGGCAAGCAGTATAACTGGAGTGCTACGCTAATAGGGTAGCTCAGATGGTGGTCCTATATGCTACACAGTCGCCAAATGGTGCAGTGAATCTAGAACACAGGGTCATCATGAGTGGAAGTGAGCAGATTGGAAAGATTGGAGGGACATGAGGAAGTTCTGTATTACAGCCAGAGTGGTTGAACTATGAAGCAGTCTGTCAGCTAAGGTGGTGGATGCTAAAACAATCAATGGCTTCAAGCACCATTGGGACAGAGTTAAGGGCCTAGCAGTGCCACGGTGGGGGGGGGGGTTGTAATGGTAAGGCAGGTAAAATGGAGGTTGGTACTGTGGGCACAAACCCCACTTAGACAATAAGACTTTGGGTAAAATAGGACATTATGGGCAGACTAGATAGATCAATGGTCATTGTCTGCTACCATTTTTCTCTTTTTCTGTTTCTAAATTAAAAAAAAAAAAAAAAAAACAAGGAACTGTTGTACATGTCTTTGACAGTCCTGTGAAATGACTGTGGATTAATGCAATATTTTTAATTAACTTGTCCTGTTGCACAGTGCAAAGAAAAGTCTCTCACTCCTGTATTACAGGGTGAGCCCCTTACACTCCAATAATCTTTGCACACTTTCAGACTGAACCAATTAGGAATTTAAATATCGGCACAGTAGTGCTGTCCTGCAAGATGTGTGTGTGTGTGTGTGTGTGTGTGTGTGTGTGTGTGTGTGTGTGTGTGTGTGTCTTCATAGAAGTGTGTATGAAAACAACAAATAGCCTGTCACACCTAAGTGAGGGTGACTTTTTAACATAGAAATAGTGTTGTCCGATGTACTCCACAAGTCTGGAAGTCTATTTTAAATACACAGCAATCCATCTGGGAAGTAGTTCCCAGGTCTCCTCCATTTGATTTGATCAGATGACCTTTATACTTTTGTGGGGTAAGATTTTTAGATATGTTCACATTTTTATTTTTAGATATATGTGCCACATTTTCTTTTTTTTTTCCCCGTTTTTAAATTTTCACCCATCTAACTAGTACCAACAATGGGGTTCTTGTTCTCTATGTGGATTACCTTGCTCTTTTTGGCACTGAATTTCAACTGCTAAACTTTTGACCACCACTCTAGCCTTTGAAACATAGAAACATAGAATTTGATGGCAGATAAGGACTGCTTGGCCCACCTAGTCTGCCCATTTTCCTACCTAACAGATAAGCTGCAGATCCTAGTTAACCAACAGCTTACTTCCTCCTACCCCCGACTAGGACTGCCTTATGCCTGTCCCATGCATTCTTGAATTCTCCCACTGTTCTTGACTCCACGACCTCCTCAGGAGGTTGTTCCATGCATCCACAACTCTCTGTGAAAAATACTTCCTCATTACCTCTGAGCTGTCCTCCTCTATCTTCAAATTGTGCCCCTTTGTTCTTGCACATCTCTTTTCTGGAAGATGCTACCTCTTGGACTTTGTTGATTCCTTGAGGTACTTGAAAGTTTCTATCATGTCCCCTCTCTCCCTCCTTTCCTCAAGGGTATACATATTAAGCTCCTTTAGTCTTTTTTCGTATGTCTTCTGGTGCAGACCCTGCACCATTTTGGTTGCCCTCCTCTGGACAGCCTCCACTCTGTCTATGTCTTTGCGGAGATGGGGTCTCTAGAACTGCACACAGTACTCCAGATGGGGTCTCACCAACTGTCTGTACAGAGGGATAACAACTTCCTGTTTTCTACTGTCAAATCCAGTGGCTATAAAAGTAGAACTGCCTTTGGGTGGGTGGGATGGAGGGCAATTAGTAAGAAAAAATGCTTAACAGACAATGACTCCTGCTGAGATATAAGTTTTAAATTAATAAGAAAATGTAGCTTCTTTTAGTTAGCTGCTTTCTGCTCTACAAGCAAGGCTAGCAACAGGAAGTTGTAATTTGACTCACCTGCTTTTTATAGTGTCTAAACCACATCCCCAATTAAGCTCTCTTTCCTCCTGCTGGTTTAGCAAAGTCAGCTGATACAGTACCCTTCCCAGCACAGAACACACACTGACTTTTTCCTTTCTTTCTTTTTTTTAACCCTAAATAAGACCCCTTCTACTTCTAATAAAGTTATCTGTCTACTTAATCTTAACAGACAATGACTCCTGCTGAGATAGAAGTTTTAAATTGAAATAGTTTTAAACAGACTTTGCAAGTCTTTCTTCATCTCCCTGACCCCCTTCTCACTGTCTACCCATCCACAGAGCTTAGTGTCATCTGCAATGAGACACATTTTGTCCTGGATTCCTTCTCCCATGTTGCTGATGAACATACTAAAAGGACGGGACCCAAGACTGATCCTTTTGGCAACCAACTGGTGACCTCCCTCTCTTCTAATTTGACTCCATTAGCCATGACCCTCAGCTGTCTCCCTTCCAACCAGCTTCTCACTCATCTAACTGTGTCCTTCACTACACCCAGATCCTATAGTTTCTTTAGCAATCTTCAGTGAGGCAGCGAATTGAAAGCCTTGCTAAAATCAAAGTAGAGTAAATTCACAGTGCGGTCCTTAGTCCCTACCCTCATTATCCAGTCAGAGAATACTATCAGGTTGGTCTGACAAGACCTCCCTGCTATGAAACAGTTCTGTTTACTATCCTGGAGTCCAGTGCTCTCCACATAGTCCATGAGGTCCTCTTCGTCTAATGTTTCCATCAGTTTACCTACAATAGAGATAAGACTGACAGGTCTGCATTTATTCGGTTGCTCCTTGTCTCCCCCCCTCCCCATGAAGAGGGACTGCATTCACTACCCTCTAGTCTTTTGGAACTTCCCCTCTCTGAATTGAGCTATTGAATTGCCCTACAAGGGGTTCCATTAGTTCCATTGCCAATTTCTTGTGTATTCCATCTGGCCTCACAGCCCTATATATCTGTAGGGCTACTAGCCCTTTCCACAGCCTTTCACTGATAAATACTTTGTTGTTTTATTCCAGGGATCCCCCTTACAGCCACCTTAATGCCACTCTCTGGCAGAGGCCCTCTGTCTTTCCATATGAATACAGAGCAGAAGTAGTCATTAAGAACAGCTGATTTCTGCCAATTCTCCCCAACTACCCTCCCTCCCTCTGTTAGCCTAATAATTCTTCCTCCTTGATTACTTTTGTCCATAATGTATCTCAGTAACTGTTTGCCCTTCCCTTGACACCCTCCTCAATATGTAGCTCTGTGTCTGCCTGTGCTTCTCTGAGTAGCCTCTTGGTTTCCCTTGTTCTTATTTGATAACACTCCCATTCTTCCTTCCCTTGTTTTTCTTTGTAACTGGTAAAGGCCTTCTTTTAGCTCTCACTGCTTCCCTGACCTTTCCTGAGACAACCATGTTGTTCTCTTGTACCTGTTTGATTTGGATACCATTCTCAAGCAAGACTTTGTTGCTTCAAGAATGGCCCCCTTGATTGCCCTCCATCTTTCCTCCAGACATTCATTGCTGTCCATTCCGACTAACTTATTCCGTACCAACTTCCTCCTCCTCCGGTTGAAGTCTGCCCTTTTGAAATCTAGGTCTTCAGTCTTTGATTAAGACTTACTTGTCCCAAGGATCAGGTCAAATCATATAGAGTTATGGTCACTGGACTAGAGGTGGGCAAGCCAGGAAGTTTTCACCTAGAGTCAAGCCAGAGCCGAGCCAGGGGTCTGGCTTGACTCTATGAGCTAAAACACGAGCCCAGCCCTGACTACTGCAGGCTGTTCTCCACATAGGCATTGGATGTTTCAAATACTACACTAACTACCAGGGCCAGGAAAAATGCTCATGTTGACCTTAACTGGCTTGGCTTGACTTTGGCTCTTAATTGCTTATAGAGGTCAAGCTAAGCTGAGCCAGGCACTAAGCTCAAGCCAGGCTCAAGACTTCTCTGGCTTGCCCACCTCTACACTGGACCCTAGTGAATCACCTCCCATCAGTCCTCCTACCACTACCAAGTTGGTGAGCACCACAACAAAAATGGTAGCCTGCCTAGTGGGTTCCTTAATTAGCTGTACCAGCAGGCAGTCCTGCAATATATTCAGCAAGACCTGACTTCTAAAACTCCTGGCTGTTGGAATGACCCAGTTGATATC
The DNA here is from genome assembly GCA_016271365.2 of Neoceratodus forsteri. Classification (NCBI taxonomy): domain Eukaryota; kingdom Metazoa; phylum Chordata; order Ceratodontiformes; family Ceratodontidae; genus Neoceratodus; species Neoceratodus forsteri. Next base: position 63,658,009 of record CM028135.1, read on the forward strand.
TGGCAGGTTTAGATCTCCCACCTCCGCCACCTTCCTTTTTGCCACCCCCTTTTCTAGTTCTGCCCCTACCTCCTTATCTTTCTCTTCCGCCTGTCCTGGAGAAGTATTGATTACCCTCATCAGTAATTTCTTGCCTGAGGCTGCTGTGAGCTGTACCCACAGTGATTCTGTTTAGCCATTACATTCCCTGATGTTTTCATCCTCCACTGTCTCTGTGCCCTTCACTGACATATAGGGCTACACCTCCTCCTTTACCTTTTCCTCTATCCCATCTAAGCATGGTGTAGCCTGGGACTGTCGGGTCCCAATTGCTCTGTGGCCTGAGTTTCTATGATGGCTAATATGTGTCTATCTCAGTGTCTGCCACCATTGCCTGGAGTGCTCTAATTTTATTTTCCAAATTCATGATATTTAGGCAGACCCCTGTGCAGCTTTCTGCTGATCCCCGCTTGCTTTTTCCTGTTCCTTCTCCCTTTTTCTTTGCCAGTCTCCTTATTTCTTTATTGTTCATGCTGCATGCAGGCTTTGTCCAGCTCTCCCTCGTTGGCCTCTTCCCCACCCTAATTTAAACTTCCCCTTACTGTAATCCAAACCTGCTTTTCCTTCTCAGTGGTTCCCCTAACCTCTGTCTCCCCCACAGTCAGTTTAATTGTCCAGTGCATATGTCAAACTTCTGCCCCAGAGTACTGGTCCATCTCTCATCAGGCAAAGGCCATCACCTGTTTTAACTGTGTTCCGTTGTAACTGTGTAAAGTTTTGGGTAACTGTTGTAACAGCTAACTGAGTTCTTTCATTAAGAGTTTAATTTCTCAAACTTAACTTTACTCCATAGCTATACCCAATATACTTGGAAATGCACAGAAAAACACAAACAAAAAATTGTTAATTATTGAAAGCATTTAACTAAGTTGTGAGGAAAACTTCCATCCCATTTCCATCAACCTTAGTGGTTGGCAACAGACCTGCAGTCAGGTATTTTGATGTATACCATGGGAGTGCAAATACATTTTGCAGACAAGAAGTGTTATCTTGACCCATCATGAGCAACGTAAATGAAGTTAGTCACTGGGCTTGCTCAGAAATGTATCTCACTCAGCTTGGCCACACTGAGCACGCTCAGAAATTTATGCTCGCATGTAAGAAGCCATATAGCATTGTACACTGTGCGTATGATTTGTTTGTACCAAGTCTTCTCATGTCTGATATTGAAACCTTGTATTCACTGTTCTCAAATGGACCTATGCATCAAATCTGTATATTGTGTCTACTATTGTTGCTTGCATCAAATCTGTTTCATGTGTATTACTGTTACCTTGTACTCCACTGTCACCCTGCGCCATGTGTTATGGCCCGGGTCGTGCCTGAAAACGGTCCCTGGGATCAGTGCACTCATCTGGTTATCAAAGTCATAAATAAATAAATGAAAATAAATAGCTTTTGTTCATTATAGTTCAGCATCCTTCATACTGAGTCGTTGAACAGAGGAGCACAGTTTACATTTTGTACTTTTTTTTCTGTACCTTTTTTATAATTTCTATCACAAAAAAACTTGAAATCCCATGGTATACATAGGTTATCCCATGGAGTAGCTCAAATATGATTTTTTCATGTAAAATGTTAACATTATTGTTCCCATGCACTTGTGGGTTTGCTTCGCTCAGCAACTCTTGCAAGGGAACAATAGCACCTACATTCAACACCAAATAACAATCATATTTTGAGCTTACTCATAGGATATTCCCTATTTATACAACAGGAGTGGGGATAAAAATGACAAAATAAAAAGATGTTGCAGTTATTGATGTCGCTAACTAAGATATATCAGAAAAATTGTTACTTCCAGCTCCTCTGTTATGTCACTTATAAAGACATTAAAGAGGACTTGCTGAAGCACTGAACCCTGAAGTACCCCACTGGTCCCCTTACCTTCCTCCGAGTAAACTCTGTTTACCACTGCCCTCTGTCTCCTGTCCCCTAACCAGTTTCTTACCCGGGTTACCACCTTATTGCCCACCCCCAAGCTGCCCAACTTGTTTACCAGTCTTCTCTATGGACTGATGTTTAAAGCCTTGCTGAAATCCGGGTAGGTCATATCCATGGCCCAACTCCTTGGTCAACCAGTCAAAGAAAACAATCAGATTTGTTTGGCATGACCTTCCCCCTGTGAATCAATGCTGCCTTGGATCCTATAATCTGTTGGATTCAAGATATTCCACAATCCTTTCCTGTAGCAGAGTTTCCATTAACCTAGCCACCACTGATGTCAGGCTGAAAGGCCAATAATTGCCTGATTCTTCCCTACTACCACTTCTGTGAAGTGGGACAACATCTACCTTTTTAGTGTCCTCTGGGACTACTCTGGTCTCCAGCGATCTATTAAATATTAAAGAGGTGCAGCTAGTACCTCCCTGAGCTCCCTCAACAGCTTTCACAGTGCTGATGGCAGATGCCTAGTGCAGCACTGAAGCTGTCAAAATGAAATAAAAACAGCAAAATATTTAATCAACTGCAGATTTAAACACTATAACTTGTAAACTAATGTTGTATAAATCAAATGTGCAATAGCCTGACTCAAAATAGGCAATTTATCATCACTTGTGAGTGTGCAGAGCTTTCATAACTCACTCATGGCTTTTGCCACTCATGAGTTATGGCCCTGCCCCCTAAAATGTGAATATAAAGTGCATACTGTAAGTCAGCCCATTGTATATGCCCTATTTATACCACTGGGGGCAGTATAAATGAATGCAATAAAACATGTTATTGGGTACCTGCAGGAAAAATACAATTTGTATCCCTCTACAGGTTTTGTTATCATCCCTGCGGGTATGTTACAAGGCTTGGACCCTATGGTATAAATTGGGCATTACATGGGACTGTAGTGTGAAAGCTTTTTATTTTCCTCTGCAGTATAGGCAACAGCGCCCCCTTGCACTCATGAGTGTGCCACACATGCCAAGAAGGCATTGTTGCAGACATTCCAGAGGAAAATAAAAGGCTTACACACTAGAGTCCCATGTGATATCCTGTTTATACCATTAGGGGAAGTATAAATTACCCCCCCTAAAAACATGTTATCAGGTGCCTGCAGTGATGATTTATATTTTATCTGCCTACAGGGTTGTTATCATCCCTGCAGGTATGCCACAGTGGAGCCTGTTCCACCTGTTCCTTCACTCGCTGTTGCTTTTCCCACTAACATTAGCACTTTTGCCTGTCATCAACTAACAGAATCCAGGAGGAAATATTGAATGTGCTTGGCTCTAGGACCTCCCACAGTTTCAATCAATGCTCTGTAAATTAACAGATGAAAAATGAAGTGAGACAAACCTTCTAAACAAGTATTAAACTATTCCTGTGGATCATCAACCCAAGGGCATGAATAAGACATCACATGGGACTCTAGAAGCTTTTAATTTTCTCTGTCATGTAGGCAACAATGCCCCTGCACTCTTGGCTGCACCGCTCGTTGCCAGGAAGCATTGTTGCCAACATTCCAGGGGAAATAAAAAGCTTATACACAACATCCCCATGCAATATCTCCCCTGCATATATTTCCCTGCAGTTCCTACTCCTGCCCCCTACCCAATGTTTGGGGTCAACTGGCAGCAACCTTCCTAATGGTTCCGGCGTGGGCAAGTAGCTTCCTTCACAGGTTGTGCCTAATGCCCTACTGACTCAGACGGCAGAGCGGGTGTGAATGTCTAGTGATCTGCATCAGTTCTGTCCAAGGGTGGGGGCTCATCTCTTCCCCACCTCCTTTGACCCACCTGGCCCACAGCCAGATTCAAGGGACTGCAAGTCAACCCTGGTCTCCTAGGTGATAGCAGTTCTATACCGCAAGGTCAGTCCACTTTTTTCATACAGTTATTTCTGAGCTGGGAAGGGGGAAGCTATCTTCCCTGTCAGAATGGTGGTCACAAGTCTCAGTTTGTCAGACTAAATGAGATAATTTCCCTACCTCATGCAGATTTTATTCTACTTTTGTATTCAAGTAAAATGCTGTGCACTGTCTCTGTTCATCTGTTTTTTGGGGCCTTGTAAATAGTTCCCTGTGTAATACCTCAATTCATTTAATGTACATATTTGATGTTTTTTGCTTCTGTATAAATGTGTCTCTGTGCTAATTGTATAGATACATAAACAATGATGGCAGAAAAATGCCTGTCAGCCAGTCAGCCAATCCAGTCTGCCCACCCTATCTAACTACTCTGCATTGGCCCAAGTGGCCATCCCTCCTTTGGTTCTGTTCCACCCCCTTTTCTAAGTAGCCACTTTTACCTGTCCCATCCCTTCACTGATTTGTCCTGCACCACTTTCCCTGGCAGCTTGTTCCATTTTTCCTCCACTCTTTCTGTAAAAAAGTGCTTCTGGATGTCCATTTTGAATCTTTCCCCAGTTCCCTCTTGTCCCTGTACTTGAACTTAAGTAGAAAATCTTGTGGTACTGCATGCCGTGTATTATTTGTAACTTGTTTCCCTACTACTCCCTTGCATCCCCTCTCCCCAGGTCACAGCTGGAAATGAGCCTGTCCATTCTCTGCTTGCTTACCTGGTAAAACATGTCTCCAATAAAATATAAATAACCAAAAATAAGTAAAGGAGATGTATTTAGCTATCTTTTTCAACTGGAAAAGAAGTACAAATAAAATAAAGCCCCTGTTTAACATCCATTCCAGACCTGCCTTTTTTGTTTTTAAGTATATAGATTTTACCCATTGACTCTCATCAGTTTTACACTGAAACTTAGTTTTACTGTAACTTTTGTTGCTGTTTGAGTCAAACTGATATGCCACTTATAATTAAATGCGTATTCCACAGGTATGATATATTTAACTGTATGTTATGTCACAGATACGATTGTATGATTATTTATTTTTTCAACTGTATGTCTTGTTACAAATGTAACTGAATGTTATATTTCTAGTATATTTTAAATGTTAAACTGTATGTCTAATTCTTCATCCAATTGTATTCCCCCCTTCTCCCCGCAAGTCGCACCGGGAGACGAACAACTTGTTGTTCAGTGTGCCTTCCTGGTGAAACATTTCAATCAATAAATAACTAAAAATAAATTAAATAAATTACAAACGCCACTGCTGTTAAACCTTCAAAAAAATTATTGTAATTAAATGCGAAATACCTTAAAGCAGCAATGCAATGAAAAATGTTTTCCAAAAAGCTAGTTTCAGCTTCACTTGATAAAAATATTAGCAAGCCTGTCAAATCTACTTTTCTAGGTACCTCCTACACTGCACACTATGGGATGGATTTTCAAACAGTGAAGAATGCCGCAAGCCCCTGGCACACCGAACATGTGGCGCACAGGCTCATAGCATTCTCCGTGCCGACAATTGAGATTTCGTATCCTTGTACCGGCCACGAGACCTTAGACCACATTTTTTGTGTTCTTGTGTGTAAGCATTTAGGTGCCTTTGCTATGGAGCATGCACCAGATATTTGGCACAAGCTGCCATAAATCATGGAAACTGTCGCAACGTGCCTGAGATTGGAAAATCAGGAACAGTTACAGCAAACTGGTTTGGCACACTGCAAACTATTAAGTCCCCTGGCACAGGGCTTGCTGCAAGTCCTGCACCACCTTTTGAAAATCTGACCCCATGACTTTTATCCTATCCTAACATTTGACATGTTTATAATGCTCAAAGCCAAATGTGCTGGCCTCATGTTTCTTGAGAAAAAACTATTTTAAACTGCGTATAAATATGAACATTTTGGTGGAACTAGAAAACTGTACCACTAAATAAAAGTGGAAGATGCCTGGAATATTTCAGTGAAAAAGGTAGGGTCAACTTATTTGCCCAATTTCTTTTCACTGCTGCTGTAATTAACAGTTGCCTGGAGCCCAATGATAGGTGCAGCAGGACTTACCATGTATCCTCACCTCCATGCCTTCTTTGTGCTTTTAGCTCCACAAAAAGGGGGTGAGGTGGGGGTGGTGGGGGGGTGTATCAGCTCATTTACAGTGGTCCTCTCCTAGTATAGAAAATAAACTGGGGCCATAATGACCCTCTCAATTTGGATTACTCACTGAGGGAAGGAGCAAGCAAGCAGTGATCAAGGGAGGCAGTTCTGCAAGCCAGAGGTGTGAGGAATACTGTACTGGTCTTGTAGTTTTGATTGCAAACTCCTGGGGAAAAAGGAGACGGGGGGGGGGGAGGAGGGCCTGCTCTGAACCTTGCAGTGTTCAGTCAGAGGTAAAGTTTGCCAGCATACTGCAGAGCTGTCTCCTCAGTGATATATTTTCTGACCACAGCTTACATGACAAATTCATTGCCTTAAAAAAAAAAAAAAAAAAAAGAAATTCCCACCATGCACAAATGTCTTTAGATAAGGAAGAAAGAGGTAGGGTTGATGTTGCATACAGGTTTCTAATTAGGGCTGGGCAGAATTTTTGTTTCAGTGAGAAGGATAGGCTTTGGCTATTTAAATGTAAATGGCATGCTTAAGCGAAACTGTGCAAAATGGCCATTTTATCAGACAAAACAACTGCATGAACATACCATTGTTGTGTGAAAATTGTGTTTTCAAGTGACAATTACACAAAAATGTAATTTATGCAGACAAAACAACCCCATGAAAACATCATTTTCACGCAGAAATGGCAGGTTCCACTTCTCGTGTGCAACTTTTGATTTTTTCACAGAGTTTTTCTGTAGAATTTAAGATTTTTTTGCAGTAGAAATATAAATAAAAAAATAAGGATAATAAAGGAAATTGTTTCTTGTAGAAATAATCTGACAATATTGTGCAAGGCAATTATGCCCAGGCCTGTTTCTGACACACATGCATATTGTTTTAAGCTGCAGCCTTGACTTTTGCAGGCAGAACTAAGCTGTTGAAGCCATACATGGGTGTAAAAAAGTGGCGACTGGGATCATTAGGTAAAAGAAACATTTCCATCCACTCAGATTATTTATTTATTTATTTACAGTTTATTTATCCAGGATAAATTCACCATCTACTTTTCCTCTGCACCATTCACAGCTTGGAAAACTGAAACTCAGGGAGGTCATGAAGTCTACTCAAGGTCATATGGTGAAATGGTGGCTTTGGTAGGACTTGAATGATCTGTGCACAACTTTACAATTCAGTTAGAAAGAACAGAAATATCAGGGCATTATATCAGCATGTAGTCTGCAAACTAAACAAAAGAATTATTTAAATTGTTCAAAATACTCTTTTTTTTTTTTTAGAAATTGGCAATGGGGAAAGGCACACTGAGCCAAGGCTGCTTCCCAGGAGCAACTCTGGGAAATGTAATATTTAATAATAGAATTGATAATATTGATAAAAATAATTGTTAAATACAGTTCAGCGATACAGTTCAGCTTATGTCATTAATTTTCTGTATGGATTGCATCTCATTCTTTATTACTGAGAACATTTACACGAAAGCAGAATCTTTTCGTCATCTTAAACAACTTCATCTTGTCTTCCTGATTTTCCCCTCTGCTGAAGTCATAATCCTCTGTTTCTGATATCACAGTCTGTACCATAGCAACAGATTGTTCTGTCACAAACAGGATAGTGGTGCTAGGATAGAATCTGCCAAGGTAAGATACCAGCAGATGCAACCACTATTGCAAGATTTGGGATGCCATCGGATACTGATGATCTCTGACCATGAATCCAATTGGAAACATAGAATCTGATTGGATCTGTGGAATCTGTCAATCCAATCCCATTGGATCACAACTATCAGAGGGCTGGATCCAACAGTATGACCCCTAGATCTGGACATTTGAGCCATCTAACCCAAAATCTGACTGAGGGTCCAAAATCCTGGCTTGGTCAAATCCAGAAGACTGATAGCAGGGCTATCCATCAGAGGGCGCTCAGATCACTCAGGGCACTATTTGAGCACTTCTGAAACATGATAATGACTTCAGTGGAGGGTTAAGCATGAAAATGAAAGAATGTCTGAGATACAAAGATCCATTGATCATAGGAATTGTGGGTATAGCAACACATGCCCTACCTTTTTCTATTATTTTTTTTTTATTTTGTGACCTGATTAATGGTGCTGGTCAAAATACCTATTTTGGTTGTGAAAAAAAAACTATTTTGGTTCTGAAATTACATGAACTTGCCAATTTCAAATTTTTGAAATTTTAGCAAAATTGTGCCACAATCTGACATAAGTTTTCCAATACTGCCGATGCTTTTTTATTCAAATAATGCAATTTTTTCCACACTCATATTTTTAAAAATGCATAATTTCAACTCAAATTTCACATTCTAATTTAAAGAAATTACATGAAATTATGCAAAAGTGGCACAATTACATAAATGGTGTACAAAACTGATATTTCTAATTTTGACTCACATTTCCAATAAGACACACAAATCCAGTGCTCATTTCCAGGTGTGACTGGGGGAGGGTTACAAGGGGGAGAAAAAAGACAAACATTACAATAAAACAAGCAACACAAACAGATGGCAATATAAACAGAATACAGACACTCAAATGTCACTAATTAATAAACTAAATAAATAAAATACTGGTATAAATAAGCACACAGTGAAATATTGCCTTGTTGTGGTTCAAGTATTGGCTTAACAAGCTCCTGAACTATTTGCGCTCCCTTCCTTCTCCCACCCCCCTACCTGGGCACCATCACTACTCCCATACTGGCAATAGGTTGATCATTCTACATAGGAAACTGACTGCCAGACAACTTCCTTTCAGTTTCTGTCTCCCCCAAGTCTGGAACAACCTGATCTTAGGCAATAGTTCTTTCTCTGGTCTTACTGCCACCAAACAGTTACCTAAAAAAATCTGTTGTGTCCTACTGCGATTGTACCTGATTCTGTTACCGGGATACTCTGGTTATCACTTGTGCTTCCCGCTGCTATATTTGATAAATAATTGTGTTGTTGTCAAAATATTCTTATACTTTGATATACTACGTGTTATCTGTATGTATTGTTTTGTATTGCTGTTTGTTCTCATTCCCCTTCCCCACGCTCACATTTGTAATTAGATTGACTTTATAACTCTGTACGTCTTCCCGGTGAAACATTTTTAAATAAATAAATAATAGTGCAGTATAAGGTAGCATAATTGGTAGTATTGGCAAGAAATTTCAATTAAACTCAAACTAAAAAAAATAATTGTGGACTATGAATACAACTGAAGAGGTGGAAATAGGAAGCAGAGGGAAGTAATTATATATTACTAGTGACAGGCACAAAAGAGGGTGAAGGGAGCTAAGAGAACTGTGAGTGGGGGGCCCAAAAAGAAGAGGTGAGCTGAATGTGGATGAGAAGGCTATTCTAGAGGTGAGGAAACCTGAAGGAGAAGGCAGTCTGACTGGCTGAGGTTTTGCACCTGGGGATGAATAAGGAGCAGTACAGCTATGAGGAATTTTCAAATTCCTTCAAAACTAAAACCTCAGAGGTGGCTCTCAAGTGTATGAGGTGCAACCCAAAGTTCAAGTCAATACAACAGCAAAATGTTTTCGGAAGAGATAGACTTTGACGGCAGATAAGGACCGCTAGGCCCATCTAGTCTGCCCATTTCCCTACCTACAGGATAGGCCACAGATCCTAGTTAACCAACAGCCTATATCTTCCTGCCCCCCACAAGAATTGCCTTATGTCTGTCCCATGCATTCTTGAATTCTCCCACAGTTTTAGACCACACAACTTCCTCAGGAAGGCTGTTCCATGCATCCACTACCCTCTCTGTGAAATAATACTTCCTCACATTGCCTCTGAACCGCCCTCCTTCTATCTTTAAATTGTGTCCTCTTGTTCTTGCAAGTCTCTTTTCCTGAAAGATGCTACCCTCTTGGACTTTGTTGATTCCCTTGAGGTACTTGAAAGTTTCTATCATGTCCCCTCTCTCCCTTCTTTCCACAAGGGTATACATATTAAGCTCCTTTAGTCTCTCCTCATACGGCTTCTCTTGCAGACCCTGCACCATTTTAGTTGCCCTCCTCTGGACTGCCTCTATCCTGTCTATGTCCTGATCTGTTTGCTGTCATTGGCTGATTTTTATTTTTTTATTGTTACACTATTAAAGCTTGGAATACTTCTACTATTATAGCGTGGACATTATTTGTAGTTTGTGAGTGCTCCATATTGTGTTGCTGTAATTTTTGAATTCCAGTTTAGCTGAATTCTGTGGAATTTCAGAACTTCCACCTAGGGATGGGTGAGTCAGCTGTGACCTTGTTCTGATTCTGACTCTGATTTTTTTTTTTTAACTTGCTATGCTTTTCTTGGCCTCGGACAGCTGTGTTTCCCCAATCAGCCCTTCCACCCACGCTACCGTCCAAGTGGCCCAAAGCAGCAATACATATGATGTAATATACACCATGACCGCACAAGAAGGAATTTTTTTTACTTGATCCTTCTGTTATGGTTGCTAACCTCTGTCCTCTGAATTCAAAGAAATAAATCATTACATTAAAGCATCAGTATTTGTTAGTAACCATACATATTTTTCAGTAATAAGTTTCGTCTGGCAAAAATGTCAAGATACACATTTTTCTTTTAATTTTCTTTCATTCCTGAACCAAGATATGGGGTCTTGATGTTTTTAAAAGTTCCCACATCCATGCCACACCCACCATGAAAAAAAATTAAATAACTTGTGCTGTTTACTATCAGAAACATACAGAAGACCTAATCTAATACAACTATAGCATCAATGTAGCATGCACATTCAACAAGTAACACCAGGGGAAAAGATTGTTTAAAATGGTGAATGGCAGCCATCTTTAATGACATGAGTCATTAATTACAAAATCAGCTATAAACAATCTTAGCAACACCTGAGTAAACAAAAAATATATTGAGCGTGAATCTTAGATTGTCAGAAATACATTTTTGCTAAAAAAAAAAAATATAATACTGCTGCTTTAAATAATATTATCACCATCATCTTCAAACACCACCAAGGAAGCACCCTTATTATGAGACACCCGTTGCAGCTGTCCATCATCATCATCGCTATTATCTTCCTGCCACTCTTCACTGAATTGGTAAGAGAATTTGTTGAGACTGACTTTTAGGAAGGTAAGGCGCTGTACATTTTCAAGAGTAAGCCTTGTGCGGCAATCCGAGACAACATTTCCAGCTATGCTAAATATACACTCACAGTAAACACTAGTGGGAGGGAAATTTATAATAATAATAATAACAATAGTGCAGGCCAGATGTTTTTCCTTTCCAGCCAGTATTCAAAAGGGTCACCAGTAATATTAGTGAGTGGGTCTCATAAATAGGCATCCACAATATCAGACAAAGACAAAGAAGGTGACTCCACAGCAGACAGATCTGAAATATCAGTTTCCATGAGTTTTGTCCAAAACGTATGAGAGTCATCTTTGTGCTTTTCAGAATTACATGCCTTTTTCAAGGACTGTGAAAGAGGACTGTGTGCAGGACTATCCAATGTTGATGAAGAAGTACATGGTGGCACTAAGTGGAAATTTTTGCTGTCACTACCAATAGATATTGCATCATCATCAGATGCAGCATCCACATCACGTGATTCACTTGCATCATCAAATATAATCTCCTCCTTTTCTTGTGCAATTGCTGAAATCAGCATGTTTTTGTACTTGAGATGAGAGTCACTGCGATCTGAAGGAGGCAGCTGTTGCAACTTAAATCGAGGGTCAACAAGAGTTGAAAAAAGAAAAGTTTTGTCTGTTGTAATATTGTGAAGTCTTCAGCAATTTTGGAATTGTTGTATCAGTTGGTCCATGAAAGATGCACCAGATTTGTCTCCTTTTTGTTCAAAACCTCTACGCAGCCTCCTGAATTCCTTGTTCAATAAATTCATGATGGAAATAACCTGTTATAGAGTAGCATTCTCTTTGCTAATCTGTTGAGTTGCTTCCTCAAAGGGAGTCAAGAACAATGTAAGATTCTCCATGAGACCCCACTGGAATGAATTCAGCACAACACCATTTCTTACATTGTGCTCCATGATATATTCATGGATTGCCTTCTTTTGTGCTAGAAGTCTCTCACACACATGTAAAATGTTGAATTCCATCTTGTCGGAGAATCTTATTTCAGTTGCTGTATTGGCAAGCTGTTTTTTTCTTTTCTTCCTGGAGGTCAACACAGATGCCACGTGATTTTACAGAGTGACTGAAATGGGCACAGATTATCTTTGCAGTCCCATTAGTGTTACCATACTGTTGTCACTGGAAAGAAAAGCTCATACTAAGAGATTTAATGAGTCTGCAAAGTAAGGAATGTGAGTAAAACCACCACATTTCATTGCACTAGCAATATTGATGCCGCTGTCTGAAACCGCAAATTCAGCATGGGGTCCCAGGGGCTCTAACCACTCAGACATTTTGTCATGCAACTCTTCCAAAATATTGTCAGTGGTGTGATGCTTACTAAACATACTAATTCAAAGAGCTGCCATTCTTTGTCTACCTCCCTGTTCGCTGCTGCTTGTGGCCGTATTTGAAGACAATTGTGACACCCAATGTGCTGTGATATGCATATAATCAGTGGTTTGAGAACTCATCCACATGTCTGTGGTCAGGTGCACAGAACCACATACACTGTCTGGAAGAGCCAGTTTTATTTTATTTGCACACATTCATACATTTTGGGAACAGCAACAGTCGCAAAATATTTATGGTTTGTTATGTTGTAACGTGGAGCAAAATATTTTAAAAGGGCTGTAAAATCTTCATTCTCCACCACAGAAATCGGTTGCAGGTCCTTGGATATAAATTCAGCTATCAACTGATTAATTTTTAATGTGACTTGATGTGATCTCCTGTAGGCAGATTTTTGTTCAAGCATTGCAGTAACGGTCTGCTGTTTAGTTCATACAGGGGGGGTTAAACCACAGGATTGCACCGGTGAAGCTGTAGCTTGTCTAAATACTTTTGACAGTGAAGCAGAACATGTTTTTTTTTTCTGCTCTCTCTGTCTCTTCACCATCATTATTATCTGTAAGATTATTTTCATCACAGATATTTGTCCTTTGTTCAGGACTGCTGCCTAGCCAAATGGTTGGATGTGCTCTTTGCAAATGCCTTTTTATAGATGTTGTCCTGAACTGGCCCCTCACTTTCCCCCTGCTAACTTCCCAATGGTCAAAGGTGCAGAGAGCAACACATTCATTTTTGGGACTTGTATGAAAATAGCTCCTTCAACTGAGGTGGAACATTTTGTTGTCATGCCAGGAACTGCAGCAATTTTGGTGACTGGTGTTTCTGACACTGATTCATGCATGCTGTGGTTATCCCCAGAAGAGCTGTCTTGATTATTGATTGGTTTCCACTACTGGCTGTGGCTACCAGTGGTGTTTGCTATATGTGTTATTTCTTTCTGGATGGGAGAACCCAGGTGGCATCCTCTACCTCATCAGTATCGCATTCTAATTCATCACCTTTGGAAGAGCGTAACTGATGCATCATGATCTTGTTCTTGTACACTTACAACCTCTTCTTCATCAGAGGCACAGCTTTCTGATGAAGGAGCCCAATATGCATGAGTGGCATATCGTGGAATGTCCCATCTAATGGTACTAGACAGAGCTTTTTCCTTAATCATTGACTTTCTAGGTCTAACTGTTTTGGCTACCTGTTTTTGTGGTTTATCTGATTTTTCTGGCAATGCCGACAGTGCTGCATTACTTTGATCAGGGAATTCACCAACATTCTTTTCTTTTTCTGGTTGCATTGCTTCATCTTTTTTTCTGGTTGTGTTGCTTCATTTTCATCAGTTGTATTAATGGTATCTTCAGCAGTGAATTCCCCTTTTTTTCTGAATCTGTTTTGAGAAATATTTTAATTCTTACATGTCCAACATCAGCAGCATGGCTGAAATTGGTACATGTTCCATTTCCATAACAGACTGATTCTGAATTAATTTTGTGGGGTCTAACTTGATTGCTTATTTAGCAGTATAAGTTTGGACTCAGAGATGGGCAACACAGAGTCTGAAACATGACACCCCCCCTTTCACAGTCTGTATGGCTCTATGGCACAGAGATGTGCAACACAGAGTCTGAGACATGACACTCCCCTCTGAAAATACATAAGGCACTATATGACCTAGTAGTAGTTTGGGGGGAGGGGGAATTGTTTAACCAGGAAAGGCACACTAAGCTGGAACTTGTTTGCAGGTGCAACCTGGGAGCTCAAGGAAGTTAAGTGACTTGCTCACAGTTGCACAATATGCATGTGGGGGCTATGGGATTCAAACTCAGGTCTCCAGGTTTGCAGAACTAATTTGAATCCCACAGCCCCCACATGCATATTGTGTGACCGTGAGCAAGTCACTTAACTTCTTTGAGCTCCCAGGTTGCACATGCAAACAAGCTCCAGCTTAGAGTGCATTTCCTGGTTAAACAATTCCCCCCCTCTCCCCGAACTACTACTAGGTGATACGGTGCCTCACGTATTTTGAGGGGCAGTGTCACATCTCATTCTCTGTGCTCCCACAGTTCAGGCACAGAGATGGACAGCACAGAGTCTGAGATGTGAAACTACCCTCTGAAAATATGTGAGGCACTATATGACCTAGTAGTAGTTCAGGTACAGAGATGGGCAGCACAGAGTCTGAGATGTGAAACTACCCTCTGAAAATATGTGAGGCACTATATGACCTAGTAGTAGTTCAGGTACAGAGATGGGCAGCAGAGTCTGAGATGTGATGCACCTCCCCTTCACAATCTGTATGGGACTATGGCACAGAGATGGGCAACACAGAGTATAGGGCAGTATGACTTTTCAGGGCAGCACAGAGATGGGCAACACAGAGTCTGAGATGTGGATGGCACCCCCTTCAAAATCTATGGCACTATAAGCTCCTCCTCAAAATTACTGACGCACTGTGACCTTCAGTCAGAGTCCTCCTGTCCCGTTTGATTCTATTGAATTTGTTGGTCTCTCTCTCTCTCAATATATACTCTCTCACTAACAAAAATTAGTGTTTTATCATTTTACTGTGGAGTCTGCAATGTCTGCACTCTGCTGCTATCTACTTTGCACTCTGCTGTTGAATCCATTGGTCTCATTCTAAGCTCTCGCTTTCTTTTTATTAAGTCAGATTTTTTTTGCACCTCCACCTGGCTGCCCCAATCTGACCACCCCCCAGCCTCATCCCCCAGAATAACCAGGACTTACCTTATGCCTGGCCCGGGAGCAGTGCCTGGAGGGAGTTGGTCATCATCCTGTCACCGGCAATGTTTTTCTCCTCCTTGGTTTTCACCCAGAGGGCCCGGGAGTGGGTACGCATGTGTGTGGAGGCATGCATTAGTCCCACGGCCCCAGTAACCACCCCTTACCTCCCACCCCATTGGCCTAGCACCAGGCTCCTCTCCTGGCCTGTGCTGTCCCCAGCCTATACCAGGTGGCAGCCATCAGCTGAGAGGAGCCATCCCACCTCCCCGGAGAGGACAGCATGCCTGTTGGCAGCTCCATCCAGCTCCGCCCCCCTGTTGCTGACCTCCTGATGGCCTGGGCTCGCTCCCGAACCTGGGTCGCCAGCATTATGTGAGGTTAGACGTCCAGTGCCTTAGCCCTCAGTGCCACCAGGCCAGCTCTACTCTCTCTTTCTAATAAAAAAAAAAATATTTTTTTAACGAGTACTCTGTCTGCTGCAATGTCTGTAGCACTCTGCTGTTTTCTGCTGTTGTATTCGTTGGCCTCTCAGTCTCTACTCTTACTCTCTCTCTCTCTCTTTCACACTAACGCATTTTTTGCCATTTTTAAGGGGGACATCTACACACACACACACACACACACACACACACTGTTTCCGTTGACTGCAAAGCCCCAAATGCACTCAATACTCACTTTCCTAGGGAGGACCTGTGGTGGCTGACACACAGGATTGGCTAGAACATGTGTCAAGTCACAGAACAGAGACCCTTACTGGTTGACTCCCTTCAGTGACCCAGGATCTTGAATGTTTCCCTTTATTGGTCATGTGACAGTCCAGGGACTTGGGAGTCTTCAGAAGAGATCGGGGGATGCTTTTTTTTCCTCTTGTACTTTTCTGAACCCTGCACTGCCTTTTCCATGCAGTACTGGTGGTAAGTGTTATTCCAGACTGGACCACACTTCCAAACTGGGCCAATTTAGCAATCTGGGTCGAGCAAAAAAAGGCTTGGTTTTCCTGGTCAGAGCTGAGTTGGACCAGTCCGGGGTGGGGGGGGGGACTTGGAACTGCACCAGAGCTGGTTCTCCCACTCCTACTTCCTCCTAATTCTGCTGTATTCTGACAGAAGTGGAATTCTGAAATTCTGAAACTGAAATAAAAAAAAATAGAGATTAGTAATCCGCATTTTACATAAACCACAGAATAATATTCAGTGATTGACGTAAACCACAGATTTATTTTCCATAAAGTATAGAATAATGTTCTGTGAATTACCTAATCTGCAGAATATGATTCTGTGGTTTACATAGACATGCTTTTCATGATTCCATGGAATTAAATTAAGAATTCCATAAAACATTTCTGCAGTGCAATTCCCATTCTGCACAAATTCCACAGGCAGAATTTCATATTCCCCACAGCTCTAAGGAATGTGGGTTATTCAAGTTCTACTCTCATCACCCCCCCCCAGACAATAACCACACAATTTGTTGGGATTAAATAACCACAACCATGCATTTATTTACATAATAATAGTTATAAAGTTGCTGAATGAGGAGGGAATCTTTCTGAGGAGCCCGGTACACAATAACAAGACTCACTGCACTTGCTCTGGGGGTGCTCTACTTGACATAAAACACAATGCAGGGTAAAAAAGCAAGCACTCCAGAGCGGCATAAATTCTTAGCCTTATTGCACTCAAAGTTAAAAGCATGCAAAATATAATGCAAATACCATGCTGGTGTGGGCTTCTAGCCCCCCCCCAAAAAAAAAACACTGCTCTCACCTATTTATTGGCATCTGGGTACGCCTCACTCAGGTGATGCAGCTTGGTCTCAAAAAAGCTGCTGCATTTTAAGGTACATCCTCATTAATATTCATGTTGGCATTTAAAGCCATAGTATTTCAAAACACAAACAGCAAATCACTTTAAAGTGCCTAAAAGATAAAGTGCGAGTGCTAAAAGTTTATTACAAATGGAAGAGCTGAGGTACCTCGATTGCAAAGGTACATTATAATCAAAAATATTTTTAAAATCACCGAGTCAAGATAATTAGAGGAGATCTCCAGTAAATCAGTGCAGTACATTGAGTCTTGAAAGTGAGCCAAAGTGGTATAGAAGAAACCCAAATGATGTTGGCCTACTAAGGGACACCAAGCCAAATAGCTTCTCCTAGTAATGAAAAGAAATAAATTTATAACAATCTGAAATATTACCAAGTTCATGCATTTAACAGTAAATTTCTTTATAAACTGGAGATCTGAAGTCCAAAAAATTGCAGAGTACTCAGGATTATCTGTAAAATTAATAGAGAGACTGGAATAGCTTGCCTGGTATACAATCAAAACAACACCCTAAGTAATGGAGATCTCTAGTAATTGCATTGTAATCTGGAAAAGGTGTGAAATCAGTAGCGAACACGACAAAATTCTATGCTTATTCTTACAGTAACACAATGTGCAAAGGCATATTCTGTGGGAAAAAATAATTGAATATGCATTTTGATTTGAGGCAAAACATTTGTAAAGCAGTACGGATCTAGAAGCACAAGGATTTATTTCAAAGTGGACATTATCACACTTAAAGGGCAACAATGGAAAAGACACAGCTTTTCTCACACACCACAGAAACTCTCAATTAATGCTTTCAGACAGTAACAACTTTTTTAATGATTTAGAACAGCTACCCACAACTTCCACATCCTGTTACTGGCAGCAGCCATTTCATGAGCAGTAGTGAGCTTCTTGAGCTCACTGTATGCTAATATGCCTATTTGACCTCAGCTATTGGTTGGCATTACATATTAGTATAAAGTGAGCTCAGGAAGCTCTCTACTACTCATGAAATGGTGGCTGCCAGCAACAGAAAGTGAAAGTTGAAGGTCACTGTTTAAATCACTAAAAAAACTATTAGAGTAATTAAAAAAAAAAAAAGTTATTATCTGAAAGCACTAATCAGGAATTTTTGTAGTGCCTGGGTAAAGCTGTGCCTTTTCCAGTGTTTCCCTTTAAGAGCCATGTAAAAATACTGAGTGAACATGCCAGTTGTGAAAACACAATCTCCCAAATCCATGGTGAAAAGAAAACTGAGACTGAGTAAGAACTGACCATTAACTCTTAAGAGCACACAGCAAGATTAATACCCATCCTAAACACATAAGCTAAGCAACACGTTTACAAAAATCCCACATATAGCTTGCAAACTGAAATATTAAAGCAGCAGCAGCAGTGACAATTTTGACCTGTACGTTTGAAATCTATTTCAGATTGCCCCTGACCTCCAGACTTGCATGATACAGTACCTTTCATTCCCCATTTTGAGCCTGTTTACCACTTTATTAGCAGTTGAAATGATAAAAAGACTGCTGTTTTTAATATGGCTCAGACCAGGTTTTCATCAATATTCTCTATGGTTTCTGAACATTATTTGGTATCACTTCTTATGAGACTATAATAAGCTAGCATGTAGCAGACACTGCTCCACGGGCTTATGGGGCAACAGGTGTACAAAAGCAACTTAGAAGTCTAACTAATTATTCATGAGCCTAGTGAGGCTCCAGATTGGCTACTGGATTGGTCATTAATGTCTAATAAATGACCAATCCAGCTGCAGACTGATGCTGTGTGGCACACACGGCTCACGCCACACAGCTAAAACCTGAAGAAAACCAGCAAAAAAGAAAGTTGATATTACAATTAGACTTATAATCACAGTAAAAACCCCAATGCTGGTCATTTCTTTGGATTAATGATTCGATGGAAGGGTCTCGTGCCACCCATCCCCCCCAACTGGTCGTTAACCCTCGGAAATGACTGGCTTCTTGGTCATTATTGCTTAATAAAAATCTAGTCCGAACCATTTAAAAGTGGGTACTCCTTTCATTAATTCAAATGCAAAAAAAAAAAGTGTCGAAGCAGACTCAAAATGGGAAAAGATGGCATCATACACTTCAGGAACTAAGGGGCAATTTAAAATAGAATAAAAAAGTGTAGGTCAAACTTTTCACTGCTATAATGCACTACTTCTTTTAAATCTGGGGCAAACATAATTAGGTCATAAATGAAGGTCCTACAGGCCCATAACCACATCATTTTGTATATAAATTAATCCTGATTTCTGATGACCTCTCGCAGGAATGGAACCATGCTCGGGTCTTAAGACATGCAAGTGCCAGACTACCCAGGTGGAAAATCCACCAGGCTACTCCGTATAGGAGGTGATTAAGATGATCACTGCCCCTCCTGTTGTGTGGGACTTATTAATTTGCCATGTACCTGATGTTAGAGGAATCTTGGTTGTGACATGTTTTGAAATGTGCCCCAGTTGAGTTTTTTCATTGACATGTTAATGGTACTTCCATGCTCCTGAATTAGCTGCCTGACAGTCCTGTCCACATAAATCTTTAGGCAGGAGCACCAGGCAGTGTAGAGAACATAGATTGTGTAGCAGCTAGTGAATCATCTCATTTTAATGTTGCCCTCAAAGATGCCAGGGCAGACCTCCCTCCCAGGCACAGCATATTTACAAGTGACACATCTTGGGTATCCAGTTAAAATAGCTTGGAGTTCGCAGCATGGCACAAAACTGTGCAGTGAAAATAATGCATGTGAAAACAGAGAAAGTATAGCATGGACATAACAGCACTATCCCTGTGCCTGTTTTCACATTATTAATGTCTGGTTGCCAGCACGCTGTCGCCGTGGCTTGGCAGATACAGCTCCAGGCTGTGGGTGGTGGTGGTGCCTATGGCCATTCCGATTTCACCTCAACACATTTCTTGTTTTTTTTTTTTTGTTTGTTTTTAACATGGTTGCTGTGTGGCTGCCCCCCTCCTTGCCTTTCCACCCACACATACTCTGAATCCCCCCTTCCCCAACCTGTTACACCCCCCCAACTTACCTGCCGCCTCTTTCTCCCACTCAAGCTACATCTGCCATGGACTTCCTTCTTTGACGTTGCCCACCCTCCTGAATTATGCTGAGTCCCCCACATACATCTATATAATAGTTGGGGAGCCCCCCCCCACAGAAAATACCTTTTTGAGGCACATGCTGTCAGTGCTATTTGCTGTGAGTGCGGTTTTGTGCCATGTTATCCTGTCCATGCCATTAAAACAGTATTTCCACATCTTTTAGATGGGGAAAATGCCAATAGGCTTAGTCCCTAACCACGTCTCTTTCTTTGGTCCCTAAAAATGACTGATATCTGTGTTTATGGAGATTATGATAAACTGTTTCAATTTATAACTCGTCTGTTTCTGCAGGTTCTCATCCCTTACTATTTTATACATTCATAGTAGATCAGCACATGTTCTTCTCAACACTAAAGGTTGTAGACCTGTATATTCTAACCTTTCCTTGTATGTTTTGCTGGCTATATTGGGAATTAATTTAGTGGTCCATTGCTATATTCTTTCTAACGTGTATCCCCTCTCAAGTGTGGACTCCAGACATGCAAACGATAGCCAAGATGTGGATGCACATATGTTCTGTAGAGTGGGCATATCACAGAGTATGAGATTCTTTTCATAAGGTTTGGACAGCCAGAACCACTCAGTTCTGCTTTGAGGTCCTCTCATCCAGACCTCACGCTGGGAGTCTTATACCAAAAGAAACGCCCAGCAGAGGCTGCATTAACATAGAAACATAGAATTTGATGGCAGATAAGGACCGCTTGGCCACCTAGTTTGCCCATTTCCCTACCTAATGCATAGGCTGCAAATCCTAGTTAACCAACAACCTACTTCCTCCTACCCCCCCCACTAGAATTGCCTTACGTCTGTCCTATGAATTTTTGAATTCTTCCACTGTTTTTGAGTCCACTACCTCCTCCGGAAGGCTGTTCCATGTATCCATAACCCTCTCTGTGAAAAAATACTTCCTCACATTATCTTTGAGCAATCCCCTTTCTATCTTCAAACTGTGCCCCCTTGTTTTTGCACATCTCTTTTTCTGAAAGATGCTACCATCTTGGACTCTGTTGATTCCTTTGATGTACTTGAAAGTTTCTATCATGTCCTCCCTCTCCCTCCTCTCCTCAAGTGTGTACCTATCAAGCTTCTTTAATCTCTCTCTTTGTATGTCTTCTGGTGCAGACCCTGCACCATTTTAGTTGCCTTCCTCTGGACAGCCTCCATCCTGTCTATGTCCTTGGGGAGATGGGGTCTCCAGAACTGGATGCAGAACTCCAGATGGGGTCTCACCA
Source organism: Neoceratodus forsteri (assembly GCA_016271365.2). Lineage (NCBI taxonomy): Eukaryota > Metazoa > Chordata > Ceratodontiformes > Ceratodontidae > Neoceratodus > Neoceratodus forsteri. The sequence goes on from CM028135.1 coordinate 63,679,333, forward strand.
ACTGTCTGTACAAAGGGATAACAACTTCCTGTTTTCTACTGGTGATGCCTCTCCCTGTGCATCCCAGTATCCCACCAGCTCTTCTTACTGCCTTCTCACATTGCTTGCCCACCTTAAGGTCATCTTATGACTACCCCCAGGTCCCTTTCCATTTCTGTAATTGTTATTATCTCACCCCCCATTGTGTACTCTTCCCCTGGATTTTTGTTTCCCAGGTGCATTAATTTGCATTTCTTTGCATTGAATCTAAGCTGCCATATATTTGACCATTCCTCCAACCTAGCCAAGTCCCTTTGCATCCTCTCTACTTCACCTTCTGTATCAACCCTGTTGCAGATCTTTGTGTCATCTGCAAAGAGACATACTTTTCCTTCCAGTCCCTCTGCATTGTCACTTATAAAGACATTAAAGAGGACTGGTCCCAGTATTGAACCCTGCAGTACCCCACTAGTAACCCCCCTTTCTTTAGGAAAAAACTCAGTTTACTATTACCTTCTGTATCCTGTTGTCCAGCCAATTTTTAACCCAGGCTACCACCTTGGGACCCACTCCAAGGCTAGCTAACTTGTATATTAATCTTTTGTGTGAGAGTGTGTCAAATGACTTGCTAAAGTCTAGGTCAGCCATGTCCACTGCCCCTCCTGGGGCTACCACATTGGTCACCCAGTCAAAGAAATCTATTAGATTCATCTGACATGACCTTCCTGCCGTGAATCCATGCTGCCGTGGGTCCTGTGCACCACTGGCCTCTAGGAACTCCACAGTTCTTTCCTTTTAGACGTGATTCCATCATTTTCCCTACCACTGAGGTCAAACTAACAGGTCTGTAGTTTCCTGCCTCTGTCTTGCTCCCACTTTTGTGAAGGAGAATCACGTCTGCCCTTCTCCAGTCCTCCAGTACTACACCATCCTCCTATGATTTGTTAAAAAGGGAAGTCAGTGGTGTCACTAATTCTACCCTTAGTCCTTTTTAGAATTCTTGGGTGAATCCCATCAGGCCCCATTGCTTTGCCCACCTTCAGTTTTAAGAGTTCTTTCAGGACCCTTTCTTCTGTGAATGGACTGGTATCGACCTCCCTATCCAGAGTGCTTCTATTCTTTGATTTAGGTACCTCCACCACCTCTTCTTTTGTGAAGACTGAGCAGAAGTATTTATTCAGTATCCCTGCATTTTCACTGTCATCCTCTGCCCACCCTCCCTTCCCTTTAGTAAGCCTCCCACTATCCCTTCCTTCATCTTTCTTCGCTCCCTAATGTACCTATAAAAGGTTTTATCCCCTTCTTAACTGAGTTGGCTATCTTTTCCTCAGTTTGGGCTTTTGCTATTCTGACTACCTGCCCCACTTCCTTCTACTTTAACTGGTACAGTTCTCTGTCCTGCTCCTTCTGTGTTTCCTTATACTTCCTGAATTCTACCTTTTTCTCCTTAACCTTCCCCGCCACCTCTTTTGAGAACCATAGTGGTTTTTTCCTTCTTTTTACTTTGTTGGTTTGGTTCACACAAAGGCTTGTTGCCTCTGTGATGGCTGTTTTGATTTTCCCCCATTGCTCCTCCACCCCTCCTTCTTGCCAGTTCGCTAGTGCTAGCAGTTTGCATTAACTTTTATTGTCATACATATCCTATTGTACCCAACTCCCTTTCCCAAGGCATGGCTGAAAATGAGTCCATTTGGATCCAGTCCAATTTCCTGGTGCACCAAATAAATGAAACAGAAATAAAAACAAGTCCAGCAGCACTAAAGTGAAAGATGCTGTTTGTTCAAGTGATTAGAGCACCAGCTTTGGAAACATGAGATTGCAGGTTCAAACCCCTCTAGATCCAAATACTCACTGTATAACCTTGTCACTTATCTTCTCTGTGCCCCCCCACTCAGCTATGGAAATGGGTAGAAGCAGGACCCCCGGAAATGAGATGTTGCATTTCAGCTGGGCTATCCTGGGCAAATAAATTGTTAAAAAAGGAAATATTAATCCATGCTGAGCCATTTACACAGCTTAATGTGAACCAGGAGAGCATTCAGCAGCTCTGTTGCCTATTTAGCACCTCATTAGAAAAAGGTTGTTCCAGAAGAATGGAGGAGGGCTGATGTGGTCCCTCTGCACAAGGGCAGTAGCAGGGAAGAGGCCAGCAATAACAGATCAATCAGTCTCATGTCAGTGGTGGGGAAGGTAATGCAGTCCCTACTGAAGGAGAGACTGATGGAGTACCTGGAGACATATGGGCTGCAGGACCACCGGCGACACGGCTTCACAGGTGGGAGGCCATGTCAAACAAATCTCATAGATTTCTTCGACTGGGTAAGTAGGGAGGTGGCACAGGGTAGGGCAGTGAATGTGGCCTATCTGGACTCCAGTAAGGCTTTTGACACTGTACTACAGGTTGATAAAGAAACTCAGCAGCCTGGGGGTGGGGCAGAAGGTGGTGAGCTGGGCATCTAACTGGTTGAAAGATTGGAGGCAGAGGGGCGGTGGTAAATGGCAGTCACTCAGAGAATGGGAGAGAGACTAGTGGAGTACCTCAGGAATTGGTAGTGGACCATATCCTCTTCAATGTCTTCATCAGTGACATTGCTACAGAACTGGAGGGGAAGATGTGCCTGTTCGCAGATGGCACAAACATCTGCAATAGGGTGGACATCCAGGAGGGGGTGGAGTGAATGCAAAGGGGTCAGGGGAAATTAGAGGACTGGTCTAGGGCCGTGGCAGCCTGGTTCAATGCCAAACAGTACAAAGTCATGCAACTGGGGTGGAGAAACCTGGGGAATGTGTATAGCATGTGTGGAGGTACTTACAGTCACCAAGCAAGTGAGGGACCTTATTGTAATCATATATGATGATCTCAAGGTGGCAGAGCAGTGTGACAGTGAAGTATGCAAGGTAAGCTGAATGCAGGGTTACATAAAGAAGGGTATCTCTAGCAGGAGAAAGGAGGAGGTGTTCCCTCTGTTTCACCTCTTTGTGAGACCCCATCCTGAAATACTGTGGCCAGTTCTGGATGTCGCACCTCCACAAGGACACTGACAGAGAGGAAGTGGTCCAGAGGGGGGCTGTTAAAATGGTGTGGGAGTTGCACAGAAAACCATGCAAGGAAAGGTTGCAGGAGCTCAACATATGCTCCCTGGAGGACAGGAGAGTGAGAAGGGACATCGAGACCTATAAGTAACTCGCAGGGGTGAACAAGGTGCAGGAGGAGCATCTCTTTCACAGAAGGAGGAGCACCAGAACAAGAGGGCATGCTATGAAGCTTGGGGGGAGTTTAGGAGGAATGTGAGGAAATACTTTTAACAGAATGGGTGGTGGACACCTGGAACAGCCTGCCAGAAGAGGTGGTAGGGGCGAAGACAGAGAGGAGCTTCAGACATGCATGGGATATGCACGTGGGTATAATAAATGGAGATAAGGGAGGAGGCAGGGGCACTTGTGACCAAATAGGATCACGGGTGTTGTGTTGGGCAGGGATAACACAGCAGACTAAATGGACCTACTAGTCCTTTTTAGTTGATACATTCTATGCTTCTCTGTTTCTGGGTCCTGAGAGCTCAAATGGGTTACTGAGGCATTAGGTGAATGTTGGGATAAATAACACTCGGTGAACACTAATTTACCTAACAAATGTGTCAGCCAAACTTGGGCATTTTGGTTCATCACTAAGGGCTTTTGACCATCAAATGGCTTTAAAAAAAAAAACCCCTTTTTGTACTAGTGAACTAGGTGGTCAACTGATCATCATACCCTAGGCTGCCTGACCCAGTCAATGCTGTGCAAAAATTAAATTCTGTTGGCAGAATTTTCACAAAAGTCAGAATTTCACTTCTGTGAAAGTACAGAATGCATTTTGACAACTTTCATGAAATTCTGATCTAGCATGGTGGAATCAATGTACGAATGGTGGATTATTGTATTAAACTGTGGAAAGAAATTCTGCAGAACTTATCACCGAACTGAGGAATGACTGCATGTATTGTGGATTGCTATATTAAACAGTGGAATTGAATTCTACAGAACTGTCATTCCATAGTTCATATGCATCTTTCCACATTTCAGCCAGAACATTATGTGGCATGGGGCAGAAATTCACCAAATATATTCAGAGGATTCAAATTTTGTCAAAGTTGGAATGTCAGAACATTTCATGAAATTTGCTAAATGTTGTGAAATTTTTGCAAATTCAGAATTCACAGTTTATAGCCAGAACTAGTTCCAGTTTGCAGATGACCCCAAATTAAAATTGGTTATAATTTAAAACATATTGTAACTATAAGAACAGGAGTGATTTCATTGTTCAATGATCAAGCTTGGTTTTGCATGTAAAATTTCATCTGTCAACCTCCTGAAAGCAAGTCATATTGTTTATGGGAAATGTTAGTGGAGCATAAATGAAACAGGCAATTTTGAAGCCCATAGAGAGTGGCTGATTCTATGCCTGGCCTTTATGATTGCAAGTCTTCCTCGTCATTTGACGCTGATAGGCATGTTTCTGAGTTTTACAATCTGCCAAAAATGTGCACCAATGTATAGAAACATAGAAGCATAGAAGTTGACGGCAGATAAGGACTGCAAGGCCCATCCAGTCTGCCCATTTGTTTGGGTTTGACTCAAGATCAAACTGCCTTAATGTTCAGACAGCTGCTGTTTCAGAAGTTATTTTAACCCTTAGGCTGCTGGAAGATTTAGAACGCATAGGTTTTTAGGACAAGATATCTTGTCAGCGGCAGCCTAAGGGTTAAGAAGCTCATATTTTGAGACCTCTTCATATTAAAGGAAGGATCCTGATTCTAGACCCTATTTGGCACGTAGTGTCCTCAAACTGCCAAGTCATTAATATGAGCGGCTATAATAATGTTCTTTTTTATAAACTGAGCCTGAATCTAGGCTCCAGATTTCCACACCAGCACTCTATTTTGTCTGTTTATATCTACATTCTGCAGCTCCAAAAGTCTGTACTGCATGACAGGATGATGTGAAGTCCTCCCTAGGTTCCATTCACTTTAAGGGGAGACAGAGATCACCCTACATCATCCTGTTATGCAGCACAGAACTCTGGGAGCTGCAGAATGTGCAAATAAACAGAAAAAACATTGCAGGCCAGTATTTATTTTATTTATTTATTTTTTTAAATGAGGCACACTGAGCTAAGGCTCATTTTCAGGTGCGACCCGGGGGATGGGGGGGAAAAAGTAGTGTGCATATAAAAACAGTTACAATTAAGTAATAACATAAGGTGCTTGAAAGTATATTAATAAAGGCAATTGGGCTGGAATAACGCAGGAACAGAATACAGGAACACTGGTAGAGGCATTGGTGAATAGGTTCCAGAATAGGATGGCGGGCTGATGGAGTACAGTACATAGGCAGACCATTGATGAGGGTATGGGACTCTGGAGCCTGGCTTGGGGTTTAGTTTGTAGAAAATAAAAAAAGCTGTCATAGCCATTCATCTTAGCAACTAGCCAGTTTGAGGTCAGCACTTGGCAACATCGGGTCATGTTTTAGAATCTTTGCCCTTTTCCCTATCCTTCCTAAAAATGAGTATACCAGGCCAGCAAGGTCCCATTCGTTGTTATCGGATGCTCAGGTTTTGGTTACAGCCTGTAAATCCAGCTGGATCCAGGAGCCAGACAAACTCATTGTTATGATTCTGGCTAACCTGCTGTGGCTTAACAGCTGAAGTAAAAAATGGTAGGGCAAGGGTTAATGCAATATGATGTCCAGTGCACTTCAAACAATTAAAGAAGCAGTACACTGTAAAAAAAAAAAAAAAAAAATGCCAGTCTTGCTTAAATGTAGTTCTAGCTACTATAACTAGCCCCGTAATGACACACTGTTTACATTTTTTCACTTGGGAAACTGTAATATTAACCTACCAATATACAGTAAAATGTGAGGAAGCACAGTACTACAACAAGCTCCTTCCAGCCCACCCATCAGTGCAGCGGTAGAGCTACTGCTTGCAATGCCAGTGACCCAGGTTTGTCCCTGAGCCTGGATCATCGGAGGGCTGGTGCGGGAGGAGGGTTAAGCATCCCAAATGATGTTCCCTTCTTTCAGGGAGGGAGGGAGAGTTGCACCCCCTCACTGCCACACTGCCATTTGGGTGACCAGGGGTGGAAGTGCAGTAGATGAGTGACATAGGGAGGTGAGATGGTGCCTAGCGTTAGTAATCAAGTTGCATGCTACAGTGCACGTGTACACATGGGAGCCCTAGACGACAGCATCCAAGGGGCAGAACCAGTAAAGGTGGGAAAAGCTCGGAGTGAGCAGGATGAAGCCCTTTGCACCTGAACCCTGACCACCAAACAGGCCACTCTATACTTCTGCATAAGAGAGCTAGAATGAATGGAACATTTCCCAGATGGAACCACCATAGTGCAGAAGCTGCAACGTGACATTTGGAGACAGAGGTAAGTGCCAAAGAAGGGTGAGGATTGGGCTGAGGGTCCCCACTGGTTCATGGGGCAGCACTAGTGACAGAAGAGAAAATGAATTATAATAAAAAAGCACTACTTCTGAAGCTCATACCATATATAGGCCACAGTGACTCATGTCAGCAAAAACTGTCAACTGCAATTGGTCTGTTTGCCAATGACATTTAAACACTGCATTCATTTTCATTAATAATTCACCTTCCTGTGGCTAGAATTGAACAGTGCAAGAACTTCAGGACTGAGATTTGAAACTACCAACAGATACTGTTATATCTGTAGCTGCAGTTGTATTCCCTGGTGTTTGAACAACTTCCAGACATACCTTTCAAGCCTGTGCCCGTGACATGTGGTACACTGACATTCAGAATGTGAGACACATCAGCAAGCATGAAGATGCAAGCACTTCATACTGTGGGAACTAGTGTCTTTACTTGTGCATGGTTAATTTTGTTTTGACATCATAGAGTGCTATGAATTTCTTCTTTAAAGTCCAGCTGAGTTTATAGCACCTTCTCTTTGTGGGCAGCAACTTTTCCTTGAGAGATGGACGAGGGGTAGAGCAATTCTTAAGGTGTAAAATGGGAGACATCTCTCATAATAAGGAAAATTTTAGAGGTATGCTTTCAGAAATGATTTGTTTGAGCAGTTGCAACAGATGACAACAATAGACAGGCAATAATATATAACAAGGCTGCATTCCCAATGAGGTGATCCTTGTAACATCTTAATCCACGAAAGCAAAGCTCGCGTGGTCTATGATGTCACAAGGCCCGAGGATCTCCAAGATGTACATCATTACTCATTTGTAAATTTTTAAAAGAGTAGGGAGGGTCATGTTAAAGAAAAAACAAACATTTTTTTGCTTGTTTCACTGCACGCTGTTTGTTTTGGTTAGAGTGACAAGTATGTCTAAATATCCATTTGGATCATGTTTGATGTCAGTATGCTGTTGCACTATCATTGATCTGACATAAGACCAATGGCACGAAAGCATGAATGTGACCTCTGAAGGCTGGCCCAGTGGCATGGTGGGCTGTGGTGCTTGCACCTCACCTGCCGCTACTTCTGTGACCTGGGTTCAGGAACGGACTCAGGTCACTGGTGGGCAGCCAGAAGGGAGAGTATTGAGCATCCCAGAAACTGCTCTCCTCTGTCAAGGAGGGGTGGCAAGCCATCTTGACCTTTAACAGTGGGTGGAGGCCCAGTGGTAATGTAGGCTACAAGCGATTCAGTGGGAGGGGACGTGGTTCTGTAGTGTGTGCATGCCTCCACATGTATGCGCTTACATGCTGCCACAGCCAGGGGGTTGGGAGAAAAAGGTAAAAAGGCACTGGGCAGGCTTAATGAAACCATGCCCACTCCCCTGCAGCCTGCACCACCACCACCCTGCCACCAGCTATCTGGATAGATGCACCAGGGAAGAGGACAGGCCTCCCCTTCCTGGTTCCACCATAGGAGAAATCCGCTGGGGAGGGGTTTCTGGTGGCCGAGGGGAGGTGAGTGACAGTCAGGGGAAGCAGGGACATGACTGAGAACCTCCTGCCTGCAGCCAAAGGGAGAAAAACCTTTACAGAAAAAAAGGATATGTACTCCATATTTCAATGTGGACAAAATCAGCTCCTCCCTCTAGCTGCAGTGATTGGCTATGGATCACACATATTTAACCTGTACAGCAGTTCGGCAAATCATGGTAGCTGTACCAGCGTCTTGGTCCTGCAAGCCCCTGAAACTCTCCTGCTACCTTTACAATGATGTCCCCTACACATCCAACCTTATTGCCCCTCTGCCAAGCCATTTCCTGTCTCCTCCTTGGCAGGTCTGGCTTTTCGGTGGGCAATCTTTATGGATATATGCCTTCCACAAGATTATCACAAAATTCCACAATTTTCACATAAAACAAAAATCATGAAATTTGATTAAGTACTGCAGTCACTTTGCCATTTTTGATTGCTTATAACATGAACGTCCCTTAAGGATGAGATTAAAACATGACAAACCCAATATCCTTGAACCTGCCAGACTTACTGATATTGTATTCTCTAGTTTTGAAGTTACCATGACTTTTAATTTAGCAGTTTACCTACTTGTGAATATTTTATTTAAAAATGTCTTAATGTTTCACTGCTTATACCTTTGTCAACTTTAAAGTTAGAGATGAGGAAACATGGCACACGTGTATATGAGGCATGTAACTGCAAGCATTTCATATTTAGATCAGTGGTTTTAAAAGTAGATGGCAATAACTGAAAAATAAATTTTGGTGAAATGTGAAATTTTAATGCAAACTTTGTGAAATGTCATGGAAAATTGTGGCTAAAGCATGGGTAAAAAGAACAGTGGCTTAAGGGTGAGAGAAATTGCCATTGGCAAATTCAGATCGTCTTTGATACTGCTCCCCTGACCCTGATCTGACTTCAAATAATTAGGTTGAAATACTTCAAGTCCTTGGTATGGTGGTCTGGCAGGCTGAAAGGAGAGTTATGTGAATCCTCTCCACTCCGCCCCCCCTACTTCAGTTACTTCCCACATTATTTCCGACTCTATTCTTTTCCCCCAGACTTTTTAAAAATACAAATAAATAAAATGCTGTCTCGGGCTGGTACACTGTCAGGAACTGGAATTTTCTATGTCCTAGAAACAGTTTGGGAAAATAGGTTAGGGAGTAGGGAATAGGAAGTAACTGGGATGGTGGACTGAGTGGCCACAAGACTATCTCTGGCCAGCTAGAAAGGGCTAGTGGATTTTTATATCCCATATTTATGCTCCTTTCTGCCCTCAGTCCCCCTCCTGGTAGCTACCTCCAGCCCATCACCCCCCTCTTAAGACCTTCCTGCACTTCTTTAACCACCATGGGTAGATGGGCACCTTGGGGAAGTGGTGTGGAGCCTTTGGAATGTCACTATCCTCTGCTTTTGAAAGAGTTTTTCTTCCATTTTACCCATTGTCTGGGCTTTGAGATGTGCTGTGATGCTCATGCACTACATGAAGATGTGGTACCTAGCTAACTAGGTAGGTGGCTGCTGCCTCGCCCCTTAACCTCTGCTAGGTGGTGCCCAAACAGCTACACGTGTTGTCTCCTCTCCTTGTAGGAAGAGAGCTGTTCTGAATGCTCAGTTCTCCTTCTCTGCACCGGCCCCCAGGGAACCCTGGTCCATTTCAGAACCCAGGTTCCTGTTGTGACAGCAGGTGAGGTGCTCAGCACCTCAGTCCTCCACACCACTGGTCCATCTGCTAGTGGGTTTTCTACCAATTTGCCAAAAGGTTGAAGTGACCTGAAGTGATCCAAAGCATGTACACCCATGAATCAAAGATGAAAGTACCCATTTTCTGCACCTTTAATGAATGCAAAGCTGGCATTGGCTCACCCTTACTGTGGCTGTTCATGTTTGGGTGACATTAAAAAATCCACTGACATGAAACTGTGACTGAAATGGACCCACTTTAAACAAAGTATCATGTCCCTTTAAGGAGGGAACATATGAGTCCTAGACACTACTGAGGGCTCCAAATGGTGACTTCCAATTCCAATAGGGGGAGATGGGGAGGAAGTTGATCCCTCAGCTTTTTAGCCATTATATGGGATGATGGGGAAAAAGATAATGTATGCACTGTCTGTTTCAATATCCTGTCATACATTATGATGTTAAAGTATTTTTTAGAGAGTACAATTCTCTTACGCATTCAGGAGGTAGTACGTGCTGGCCCAAAATCCAGAGAGAAGAGCAACACAAAAGGCCGAACTCAAACAGTGCAAAAAGAATTCAGCACTGATGCAGAATGTAGAAAACTCAGTTTATTTGGCAAAGAGCTGAAAGAGTGACACAACAGACCCCCAGAACTTTGGGACTGAATGTGACCCTTCGTCAGGGAATGGATTTTTTATACTGTATATAAAAAATATATTGATTGAATAAAATTATGTTACTGTATCAATTGGGATTGAATTGCAAAGCATACAAAATAGGGAAATGAAAAATGAGGGTTAAAAGTCAATGGAACCTTGGCAAACCAGTGTGATGTTCAATGGGGTTTACACAGTCATGCAACACAGTGTTGGCATTACCCTTATATACAAGCATAGTTGTTTCATTTATTTTGTGTGACAAGACAGTGCTGATATTAGGGTAATGTCAACACTGGGTCACATAGTTGTTCAAACCCCAAAGAACCCTACGCCACTGATTCACCAAGGTTCCAGGGGCTCTTGGCCCTAATTTTTCTTTTCTCCACAGTACTTTCTATGCTTTGTGCTTCAGCCATAATAGATGCATTAAAATAGTTTTTTTACAATTTATTTCCTTACTTTTGAAAATCATATTTATCTACCTATACTTTCAGCATAGGGACATGTAATGCACATGATCAGTAGCTTGCTTTTGAGTTGCCCTGGTGGCTTCTCACAAAGCAACTAGATAATGTAGTAAACGTGAAACTACAATTATCACTGCACCAACCTACTCCTGAAGATATGTCTTGTATGTACCACTCTCCTATCATTGCACTATTTCTGCCCTATAACAAAAATTAAGAAATGTATGAATTCTCTGTTTTGCAATCCATGTTCTTAACTGTATTGATATACAAGTTTAATTTTTTTTTCTGTACAATGGAATTGTAAACAGTCAGTACCTCTGCAGTGCAATGTATTTATTAATTTATGGATTATTTATGGAATGTTATGTTCCCTGGGTTGCCCCTGAAAAAGGGACAACTTTGTCTCAGTGGGCCTATCCAGTCATCAAAATTCAAATAAATAAATAAATAATGGCATACTCTGCACCAGACCTGTAACAGGCTTCATGAATGAACTTGCAGGCAACCCACAAAGAAGCTGCATTCACACTGAACATCCGCTGCATGTTCCCAGACCTGGTCCTACAAAGCATCTAGATTTTTCTCATTTTGAGACTGTCACAAAACTGAAGTTATAGCTCACACAGGTGATTTTGGAAGTCGTACTAAGAGTGAATGGGGAAAAAACGCAGCCAAACAAGTTACAGGGAGTGTAGCAGTGAGAAGCACTCACTGGAACAAGATATGACCATTTGTTGGGCCAAGCCCTGCCGAGCTGGCCATTTGGTGTAATGGCTACAGCCACCGCCGCTTGAGCAGGTGGACCCAGGTTCAGGTCAATTTGAACGATTCAGTGATACCACTCGTACTTAGAGCAAGTGGGGAAAAACATGACTGAGCAAGCTACAGCAAGTGTAGCAGTGAGCTGCACTCGCTGGAACAAGCTATGACCATTTGCTGGGCCAAGCCTCGCCAAGCTGGCCATTTGCTGTAGTGGCTAGAGCCACCGCTGCTTGAGCAGGTGGACCTGGGTCTGGCTCAAGGAGACTTTTTTTCTTTTTTTTTTAATCATTCCTTTAAGTCTGTTTACCCTGGAGTTAGCAATCTTTAGATTGGGGGGTGTGGGAGGCTTGCTCCCACAAAGGAGGGTGCAGGGGCATAGCCCCCTGCATAAAAAAACTTATTTTGTTTTTTATTGTTGTTGGAGGAAGCGACCATCGTTCTTTGTGATGGTCGGTGTAATTTTAGTCACCCTTTTTGACGCTGAGCGCTTTTGCTTTTGTTTTTTGTGATCGGTGCAGTAGAAGACTCACCGTTGTCGCATAAAACCATAACATCAGCTGCAGCCAAGGTCTAATACCAGTTTATATGGTCTAACACAAATATAGATATTTAAGAGTGATATTTATATTCCTCAAAAGTGCAGTACCTGTCTGTATTTGTCCAAAATAGTATTTGTTTTGCACAGTCCTAGCCAGAATGGAACCAATGGAGTGCTAGATTCAGCACGTGTTTATCATTCAATGAGAACCGCCCCAAATGATCACATAAAGTACAGTGATGTGTCTGGATAGGGCACTGAAGGATAAACTGGCTGAGGGTATTTTAGGGGTGAAACTCTGCAGAGGGAGGCGGGCTGAGGCAGCTGGAGCTAGAAGACAAGTATTTTCTCTGTGCTGTTTCTGTTCTTTTAGGATTCAGGTAGCATTTAATGAGATTGCAATGCATGCTGTGTGATTTAAAGTGTAACTACAAACCAAATGATGTTGTCTTGTCTGGGAGGGTGGGGGCATTTAACTTAGTGAGGGAAAGGTTGGGATATACACAGGAGGGGGAGGGGTGGTCACATGGTTCAGACCAGCCAATAGCATGGCTGGGATCCATTTATATTTCAAAGGGAACTAAGCTACCCCAAAGCATGAGCGACCCCGGAGCTTTAGTGCCTCAACACAGGAGTGTAACATCTTGAGTAGCGTCTGCAGTGCGTCAGCAGGGAGGACAGCAGGCCACACTGGTAGATGGGGAAGAGCCTAAATGGGAGGGCCACATATTTTATGTACAGACATGGGAAGTCCAAGGTGGGAGAAGGGTTCCATGGAGTGGGGTAGGACCAGGATAAGGGAGGAGAGGATGTACAGGGGCAGTCAAATATGGTGGGAGATGGAAAGGGTTGTATGTTACCAAGGATGTGGAGCAGCCATATTCCTGGGAGTGGCTTGGAGGGCAGAGGGCTGTAGGGTGTGTTGGCAGGTAGGCCAGCTTAGGCAGGAAATAGGGTGGTTGAGGAGGGAACTGGAGGCATGAAGGAGACAGAATTGGGGGGAACATGGCCAGGAGGGGAAACTAATGAGGTATCCAAAAGAGCGCAAAACAGACAAATGTACGGGGGAAATTGATGGGACAGCAGGAGAGCCACACAGGCAGATGCAGCCAAGGGAAGGAAGTGATGACTGGAGGAGGGTCAGGCACAGGGGCATGACTAAGACTGGGTCAGAGCAAATATATCAGCCTGTGAAAAGGGGGACTGGACTCATTCAAGGAAAGGAGATTAACACTGCAAACAGATTCTCAGTGTTGGCTAGTCCAGAAAACCAAGTAGCAGGGGTGAGGGGAGCTACAGTGAAGAAGCAGGGAGAGGATGCTACAGGGGAAAAGGTATACAGCGGAGAGACAGTAGGCAGTACACCAAGAAGACACATTGGCAAGGGGGGCAGCAAGGTGATGGTGATGCAGTCTCTCCAGAGGGAAAGAAGGAGCAAGAGACGGGAGGAATGGGGAAAGCGGCAGGCAGCCAGGGGAAGGCTAAAGATATTGAAATGAGGGGAGTCCAAGTGGGGAAGGCCACATTTCAGGGAAGACACAGGGATGTAATAGTACAGGAGGTGGTAGCGTGATGGACCGAGCAACAAGTCCGTGCAAAGGGGAGGTTCTGCAGACAGAAAATAGTTAGCAGGAGGTCAGTAGCCCAGTCATAGTTGCGAGGGGGGAGAAGACAGGGCAAAGGTTATGGGAGGCAAAGGGGGGTCGTGACATGGGGATGAGAGGACCTCACAAGCTGGGGGTGGGGAGTGGAGGGCAACAAGAGGGTGAGAAGGAAAAGCATCAGAGTCATAATGCTAGGGATTCTATACTTAAGGGTATGAGGTGGGGGGCCCAGAAAATTAACATCTGGGTAGAGTGAATGCCAGGCATGACAGCGAGTACAGTAGGGCAGCATATGGGAAGATATGTGAGGAAGGTGGGGGGGAAGCCGCACATTGTGGTGCACATGTGAATGAATGATCTGGAAGGGAGAAGGATAGAGGAGGTACAAGACAGCTTCAGGGAAGTAGGAAAACTATGTAGCAAAGAGGGAAAAATGGTAGCCTTCTCAGAAGTTTTGCCAGTGCCAAGGGCCAGTACAGATAGGAAAAGAAGAATCGGTGACTTCAACAAGTGGCTGAGGGAATGGTGTGGGACCAAGGGGTATGGCTTGGTAGGAGACTGGGGTAGCATTTGGGATAACACAGATCTTTATGCAGGGAACCTGCTGTACCTCAGCAGGGTAGGTTCACAGGTGTTGAAGCAGAAGCTGGGGGATTTCATCAATGAGAGGTATTTAAACTAGGTGGGGGGAAGGCATTGGAGCAGGAAATCACCAGGAGAGGGGGACCTGTGGACCTCCCCCCACCACAGGGATAGAAATGACCTTAGGCGAAATAGGGCTTAGAGTGAAGGGTAAGGAAGCAGGAAGGACAGGTACAGCTTGGAGAATGGTTTCACTAAATGCTAGGAGACTGTGGAACAAGTTGGCAGAGTTGCAGGCATTGATAGCAGAGGGAGAGGTGGACATAGCTGCCATTACTGAGATGTGGGCAAACAAGCTCCATGACTGGGACCTAACCATCCCACGGTACAAACTTTTCCAGAGGGATAGAAAAAAGGGAAGGCTGGGGGGGGAGGGTTGCAATTTATGTAAGGGAAGGGATCAGATGTAATAGGGAGGAAGGGAAGAAGGGCAGGTCATGAGTAATCTGGCTGCAACTACACAGCCAGAAAAGGACCAAGAGCTGCCTGGGGGTTGTTTATAAACCTCATGCCCAGAAGGAGGACATTGACAGGGAACTTGGGGAGCAGATACGAAGGCATAGTGGCAAAGGGAGCACAGTGGTGGTGGGGGACTTTAATCTACCAGGGGTAGATTGGAGCATCCCAGCAACTCACTGTGCCAGGGAGCAGATCCTCCTGGAAACATTCCAGGACATGGGTGTAGCCAGGCATACTCCAAGTACTCCATGGTGTGCAATTTTATTTAAGGGGGATAGCAAATAGGCTCTGAACTGTTCCCTTTTTCCATGAAAATTAACAAAATGCTGAACCTTTCTGTAATTGTATTCCTAGGAGTTGAAACTAGAAGGACTGGTCACTAATACTGTCTTTGCATCCCAAGATCAATACAACTTTACAGGCTCTGGGCTGGTATGTGGGTGTCTTAGGGAGCAATGCATAGCATTTGCATTTACCCATGCATGGCACCAACCATTGTCAAGAGATACAAAAGTTGTATTTATTGTGCCAAATGAGGCAACAAACACGGCCCTGGTGTACATGTTTATATTGTCTGGCTACACCTGGGGTAGCACACCTAAAAGGGGGTAGTAGCAGTGAGTCTACTTGGTGTGCAGATCTGAAATTCCTGGCTACACCCCTGTTCCAGGATGGCTTCCTTACCCAGAGGGTAATGGAGCCAACGAGGGAGGGGAATATACTAGACCTGGTACTGGAAGATGGGGAACAGGTCAGGGATGTAAGGGTGGAGGAACTTCTGGCAAGCAGTGACCAAAGCACAGTGTGATTTTCAATTAACCTGGGCAGGGAAGTAACCACTACAAAAACTAGGGTTCTGGACTTCAAAAGGGCGGACTTTGGCAGGAGGGCAAACATACTGGAAAGTTATATGGCAAGCATCTGCCCAGAAATGGACATGGAACAAAAATGGGCCGTCATCAATACAGGACTGGCTAAAGCCACTGAAACTTGTGTTAAGAGCTAGAGCACAAAATCCAGGACCAAGAAACCCAATTGGATAAGTAGAGAGGTACTGGAAAAGGTGAGGAAAAAGATGAATGCACTTTGGACCTACAAGTGATCCAACAGGGCAGAAGACAAAAAAGAATATGTGAAGAAATCCAAAGAAGTGAGCAGAGTGGTAAGGGCAGCAAAGGCAGCTAGGGAACAGAGGTTAGTGCAGGTGATCAAAAGAGGGGAAAAGGATTTCTTTGGATATATCAGACAGAAGAGGATGAGCAAGGATCAAATTGCTAGGATCAGGAGGGGAAGTGGGTGGGTAGAAATGGGGGCTGAGCAGGCAGACGTACTTAATGAATACTTCTGTTCAGTCTTCACCAAGGAGAGGAATGTTCCCATACCTGAGAGGAAGAGCAAGTTGGGAGAGGGTGGGGGAGAAGCAACCATGGATGGGGAAATCACAGTGGAAAGGGTGAGGGAGGGCTCTTGTGTTCCTGAAGGTGGACAAGGCACCTGACCCAGATGGAGTCCACTCCAGAGTGCTAAGAGAGTTGGCAGAGGTACTGGCAGGGCCACTGGCAGACCTGTTTAATACCTCTCTGAACTTGGGGTGCATGCCCAGGGACTGGAGGGAAGCACATGTGGTACCTCTCCATAAGAGTGGGCCCAAGGACGAACCGGGGAACTACAGACCGGTGAGCCTTATTGCAACTGTAGGAAAACTGATGGAGATGATCCTCAAGGAAAGGTTGGTGCAATTTCTTGAAGATAACAACCTCTAGGACAGCTGGCAGCATGGGTTTGTCTTAGACAGATCCTGCCAGATGAACTTGGTTGATTTTTATGACTGGGTTACGAGGGCACTAGACAGAGGACATGCGGTGGCTGTCCTCTGCTTGGATTTCAGCAAGGCCTTTGATTCGGTGCCACACAGTAGGCTGACCTGCAAGTTGAAGAGTCTGGGAGCAGGGAACAAAATGGTCAGATGGGTCAAGAACTGGCTGCAGGGTAGACAGCAGAAGGTAGTAGTGAGGGGGGAGGCATCTGAACCCAGGGCAGTAACAAGTAGAGTACCACACGGCTCGGTGCTGGGATCAGTTCTGTTTGTTTTCATAGCCGACACTGCAGTAGGGATTAAGAGCAAGATCAGACTCTTCGCAGATGACACAACGATCTGTACCAAGGTAGATGAGGGGGTGAGGGAGCAGAAGTACTTCAGGAGGATTTGGCAAAACTGGAGGAATGGTCTCACACTTGGCAGCTTGGTTTCAATGCCAAGAAGTGCAAAGTGATGCATTTAGGAGCAAGAACCCAGGACACAATTACTGGCTGGGGGATGTCCCATTAACAAAATCCAAGGAGGAGAAGGATCTGGGAGTGCTGGTAACCAGGAAGATGAACCACTCTGCTCAGTGCAGGAAGGCAGCAGCAAAGGCAAATGGGATGCTAGGTTGCATAGCAAGGGGGGATTACTTCCAGGAGTGGGGAGATCATTTTGCCCCAGTACAGGTCCCTGGTGAGACCACACCTAGTGTACTGCATGCACTTCTGGCACCCCTACTTGAAAAGGGACATCAAACTACAGGAGGGGTATAGCGCAGGGCAACAAAAATTATCCTGGGGTTGGGGGACAGATCATATGAGGAAAGACTGAAAGAGCTCAATGTAATTACCCTGGAGGAAAGAATGGAGAGAGGGGATATGATTGAGACCTTCAAGTACCTGAAGGGTTTGAATAGAGTAGACACCAGGTGTATGTTCAGTCTGAAGGGTGGATGGGAAACTAGGGGACACTCTAGGAAGTTGGAAGGGGGCAGGTTCAAGAGGGAATGGAGGAGGCACTGTTTCACAGAAAGAGTGGCGGCAGGGTGGAACGCTCTGCCAGAGGAAGTCGTAACGCTGCAGAGTGTTGGGGGCTCAAAAGGGGGTGGGACAGATTCAAGGGGAGAGTAAAAATCGGGAGGGGGCACAGGATAGCGAGAGGGCATATGGGGGGGGCAGCTGCAGTCTAATGGACTGAAGTGCTGCACACTTGAGTAAACTGGATAGATTGAATGTCCTGTATCTGTTGGCAATTTCGTATGTTCATATTTAGCAGGCTATCCAATTTAGAAACATAGAAACACAGAATTTGACTGCAGATAAGGACCACTTGGACAACCTAGTCTGCCCATTTCCCTACCTAACGGATAAGCTGCAGATCCTAGTTAACCAACAGCCTACTTCCTCCTACCCCCCACTAGAATTGCCTTATGTCTGTCCTATGCATTCTTGAATTCCCCCAATGTTTTTGACTCTACGACCTCCTCAGGAAGGCTGTTCCATGTATACACAACCCTCTCTGTGAAGAAATACTTCCTCACAGTGCCCCTGAGCCATCCCTCCTCTATCTTCAAACTGTGCCCCCTTGTTTTTGCACATCTCTTTTTCTGAAAGATGCTACCCTCTTGGACTTTGTTGATTCCCTTGAGAAAATTTGAAAGTTTCTATCATGTCCCCCTCTCCCTCCTTTCCTTGAGGCTATACATCTTTAGTTCCTTTAGTCTTTCTTCATATGTCTTCTGATGCAGACCCTGAATCATTTTGGTTGCCCTCCTCTGGACAGCCTCCACCCTGTATATGTATTTGGGGAGATGGGGTCTCCAGAACTGTACACAGTACTCCAGATGTGGTCTTACCAACTGTCTGTACAGAGGGCCAACAACTTCCTGTTTTGTACTGGTGATGCCTCTTCCTATGCATCCCAGTATCCCCCCAGCCCTCCTTACTGCCTTCTCACATTGCTGGCCCAACTTTAGGTCATCTGATATGACTACCCCCAGGTCCCTTTCCATTTTTGTTGTTGTCAGTATCTCACCCCATTGTGTACCCTTCCCCTTGGTTTTTGTTTCCCAGGTGCATTACTTTGCACTTCTTTGCATTGAATCTAAGCTGCCATACATTTGACCATTCCTCCAACCTTGCCAAGTCCCTTTTCATCCTTTCCACCCCACCTTGTGTATCAGCCCTGTTGCAGATCTTTGTGTCATCTGCAAAGAGACATACTTTCCCTTCCAGTCCCTCTACAATATCACTTATAAAGACATTAAAAAAGGACCGGCCCCAGTACTGAACCCTGCAGTACCCCACTAGTAATCCTCCTTTCTTTACTGTGGACTCCATTTACTATTAACCGCTGTGTCCTGTTGTCCAACCAGTGTTTTACCCAGGCTACCACCCTAGGACCCACTCCCAGGCTGGCTAATTTGTTTATTAATCTTTTGTGCGGGACTGTGTCAAATGCCTTGCTGATGTCTAGGTAGGTCATGTCCACAGCCCCCTCCCTGGACTACTGCTTTGGTCACCCAGTCAAAGAAATCAATTAGTTTTGTCTGACATGACCTTCCTCCTGTAAATCCATTCTGCCTTGGTTCCTGTGCCCCACTGGCCTCTAGGTACTCAACAATTCTTTCCTTCAGAAGTGATTCCATCATTTTCCCTACCACTGAGGTCAAACTGACAGGTCCGTAGTTTCCTGCCTCTGTCTTGCTCCCACTTTTGTGAAGAAGAATCACATCCACCCTTCTCCAGTCCTCAGGTACCACCCCATCCTCCCATGATTTATTAAAAAGGGTAGTCAGTGGTGTTACTAGGTCTTCCACTCGTTCTTTTAAAATTCTGGGGTGAATCCCATCAGGCCCCATTGCTTTATCCACATTCAGTTTTAAGAGTTCTTTCAGAACCCTTTCTTCTGTGAAAGGACTAATATCAACCTCCCTATCCAGAGTGCTTCTATTGACCAGATTAGGTATTTCCCCCTGCTTTTCCATTGTGAATACCGAGCAGAAGTATTTGTTCAGTATCCCTGCTTTTTCAGTGTCGCTGTCTGCCCAACCACCTTCCTTTTTGTTCAGCCTCAGTGTCCTTGCCTTAGTCTTTCTTTGCTCCATAATGTACCTATAAAAGGTTTTATCCCCCTTCTTAACCGAGTTGGCTATCTTTTCCTTGGTTTGGGCCTTTGCTATTCTGACTGCCTTACCCGCTTCCTTCTACTTTAACTGGTACAGTTCTCTGTCTTGCTCCTTCTGTGTTTCCTTATACTTCCCGTATGCTATCTTTTTTTCCCTTACCTTCCCTGCCATTTCTTTTGAGAACCATAGTGGTTTTTTCTTTCTCTTTGATTTGTTTATTTGCTTCACACAAAGACTTGTTGTCTTTGTGATGGTGGTTTTGATGTTTCCACACTGTTGCTCCACCCCACCTTCTTGCCTGTTTGCTAGTGCTTTTCTGAGACACTCTCCCATTTTGTCAAAATCAGCCTTCCTGAAGTCCAGTACCTTCACTTTTGTGTGGCTTGACTCTACAGCTAAGTTGATCATGAACCACACTGTTTGGTGGTCGCTTGTTCCCAGATGGCTACCCACTTCAAGATCCAAGATCTTGAAGTGGTTATTTGGATAGTTGACATTTGTGGCAATGTTAAAGCTTACATAACCTAAATCTACCAAAATGAGCATACTATTTTTTTTAAATATTGTTTCTTTATGAGCCCCTTTCCACCAACTGGCACCTTCATCCCCTGTCTCCACCCCCAGCCCCATCACTTGCCTGCTCTGGGACTTACCCTGCTACATGCATAAATCTCAGTGGCTTGCCCACTATGATGGGGCACTTTCATCAGGGTCTGGGATGGCAACAGACCCCTTGAGGAACTTCTGCAGGCACAGTCTGAAGAGGAACCACAGTCAGCAGTTTGAGAACTGTAGGAGGAGCAGTGGAGTCATGCCACTTGACTAAGGACATTTTTTGTCTTGGTTTCTCCCAGACTGAGATTCAGACATGCTAGGAGAGCCAAGGTACCTGTGCATGCTGGGCATGTATGTTCCTCTGATTCCCAGCCTGCATCTCTCCCTGGCATCATCAGCTACAATGCCACCTGTTGTCACCCAGGTGGCAATATGGCAACAAGGATGTTGACCCTCCCTGGAGGAGAACAGCGTTCATTGGGACACTCAGTCCTTCTCTTTCTGGCCAGCTCCAGTAAATACACTATGTATCTTTATCTTATAAAAAAGAATAAATAAAATATTTATATTTAAAAAAAATTGCCTTCTCAACCCTAATATAGTGGCACTACCCTATCCCCTGTAGTATATTAGAACTGATTGCATTTTTTATGGAATTAGCATAAATGTATGTTTTTGTACCTTTTTTACTATTTTATTTATGCCAGAGTGAAAGCCAATGTTTTTCTTCCACACTGTGTGCCAGAAGAACATATTAAAATATTCAGCATGGACCTGAGATTGAAAAGAGCTGTCCACCTACAACTATATTGTCACACAGCATCCTGTTTCCTTGATAAATTGTGAATTGCTTGTTTTTCAGTCATGCAGTGCAGAACCAGCTGGTTGTGGATCCCGTAATGAACAGCCCAGAGCACCCAGTACTTGACACTGCAGACACGCTGACCAATGGACACAAGGCTGACCTAGAAGCTGCAAAACGATTGGCAAAGAGACTGTACAAGCTAGAAGGGTTCAGGAAATCAGATGTGGCAAGACATCTGGGGAAGAAGTAAGTATCTGAACAAATGTATTGTAGTACCTGCTTTTATTCACGTCTGTATTAAAGCAGCAAGATTTGTTAGTCTGCAAACAAAAAAACAAAAGTTTTTATCAAAAATGTATTTCAGACATGCTTTGTTTCAGTCTCATTGTATTTGTAATTTTCTCAGCTATTTTGAAAACCGCTTTTAAAGCTAATTTTATAATTAATGACTCAAGTCATAAAAGTTGGCTGCCGCTTGCAATTTAAAAAAAATCTGTTCTGCTGAGGTTGCCTTGTGAATGTACATATTAGATGCATACTGTGGATGTATTAGGATGACATTACCATATGTTTCAGATAGATAGATAGATAGACAGATATTTTATTTATATAGCACCCATCTCCGGAGACTCTGGGTGCTGTACAATATAACACACACTACTTACAAAACATCTTTAAAAATATGATAGAAAAAATTTAAAACAACAACAACATAAAAATATAACTGGGAGCAACAGCTCAACTAACAGTCAAGCAAATACTACTATTTTTAAAACACCTTCAATTGGAGGACTTCATGATCGTCGTGCAGGGTAGCAGCTTCCTCTCGCAGCTCCATTTGGTTTTAAAGTCTCTACATTACCTTACAATTACTCGCCTGCTCCGTTACCGACATCTAAGTCTATCAAGATCACCTCGGAAGTACGGCAAATTAAGCCGTGCAGAGACATGGACGTGAAATTACAGAAAATGCAGCAGCACTCCGCCGGTGACACCCGGAAAGGCCCCGAAGAAACCTAGGGTCTCAGATACTAGCCAAAGCTCAAGCACTTCTCTTTCAGCCGGAGACCATGAGCCACTGACTTTGCAGAGATTCTTGGATGAATTCAGACCATTTCGGGAGGACCTCCACAGTCTTGCTTCGGACCGCGCCACCTTAACGGCGCAGCTCAAAGAGGTCTCTCAGAAGGCCTCGGACAACTCTGCCCGCATTGCCTCGCTGGAGAAGAGACAAGATAGGATTGACCCTGACCTGGGTGCCTGCAGACAGCGATTAGCCAAATTGGAACTCAAGATGGAAGACCTTGAAGGGCGTAGTCGCTGAAATAATGGCGTGATAATCGGGCTCCCGGAAGGGGAGGAAGGGCGCAACACTATAGCGTTTGTCCAGAAACTGCTGTGTAAATTAGCAGGCCCTTCTCCTTTCAGTGATAAGTATATTATAGAAAGGGCACATCGGGCCAGCACCAGGTGCCCCACCGCGCCTGCTAACATTCCGGCTTTTGAACTATTTAGAAAAGCAACACCTCCTTCAAAAACGCAAGGAACTTCAAGAGATCAAGTGGGAGAGCAAAAATCTCAGAATAACTCAGGATTTGCCTGCATCTGTCCGATTGAAAAGAGCAGCCTTCCATTCAATGGTGGTGAAGCTGATTGCTGCAAGTATCAAGTTCAGAATAACCTACCCGGCCAGATTACAGGTCTTAATTGCAGGAACTTGGTCCTCCTTCGATGATTCTGAAACTGCATCCTCACAGCTCCAGCTTGCCTTCCCTGACCTCTTCAAGAGCCCCTGAGAGGTCACGGTGAAGATCCCCATCTGCAATGCAGCCCGTTAAACGTGAGGCGGTTTTACTTCAGTGGGAATTTCCCTGTGGAGGTCGAGAGCCACATTCTTGGTGTTTCCAAAAGGTGTTTCAATAGCTCATTGGTGCTCCTCAGTGCCTGCCTATTGTACCGCAATGCCACCACAAGAGGGCACTCCAGCACAGTGGATGGACATCATCACAATTTATAGGCTTTTCGGCTGCTTGAGTGCCGATCTGGGACTTTTCTCCATTATTATTTTTATTTTGTTTCTCATTTCCGCAGATGGACACTTGGTGCAGGGTTAGCTTTTCGGGCTCAGGATTTCTTGGGTTGCCTTCATAGCGGTAAAAGAGACTGGGAGGCACAAATCTGGAATAAGGGACACTTCCAATTTTGATGCTGTTACGTTCCAAATCATGCTTATGGGCTTTAATTGTTGGCTATTACTGCCCCTTTGGCCTGGCTTCTCCTCCTCTGGTTGTTCATAATTGAAAAGGAGTTTTCAAAGTTACTCATAAGGGGGGGCAATGTTTAATTAATGATAGTTCAGTATATATGTAACTGTAAGGGTAGATGGATGTTCTAACTACCATTAATAATTGTTCAGGGTAATAGTCCAGGGAAGTAATTAGTAGTCCCAGAATATTAATCAGATTTTACGGGATTGAAGTTCATGGTTTTAAGTCACTTACTATGGACAGGACGTGTTCTATAGGTTAGATACTTGACTTAGGCTCAGGTTTTCTAGGTTATAACAATGGTATAAGGCACCATTTGTGTGTGATCACATTTAGGCTAGTTGAGACTGTTTTTCCTAATTGTATTAGAGATATAAGCGGGGCTAGAGGGAGGGGGTTGATTGCAGTGGCATGAGGCGTAGGGCGTGGAATGAACAAAAGGGTGGGGGTGGGCTGGGTTTATTGGCCATTGCTCATTTCATGCACGGGATATAATAGGGGACTCGTTTGGTTTTGGGAATACAGGGGGAGGACTTCTTCACACGGGTTCGGTTTCCAGGGGGATTCGCTGGATAATGTTTTCACAGGTTAATTTCGGTGTATTCTGACATGACAGGAATGGTGAGTATCCTCACATGGAATGTCAGGGGGGCTAGGCGCAAACTTAAGCAGTATCAACTACTCAAGCATTTCCACTTACTGGCAGCGGATATAATTATGGTCCAGAAGTCACACTTACTAAACTCGGAGGCGAACAAGTTGCGTAAGCAACAAATAAGTCAATGTTTCTCAGCTGAGGGGAATACTCAAAGTAGGGGGGTTATGATCCTAATTCGTAGAACTATACCATTTACCCCCGACCTAATTATTCTCGATCCAGAGGGGGTGTTACATCATTGTGAAGGGGGAAGTTGTATAATAGAGACAGTTTGTCTAGTGTATATGGTCCTAACATTGACTCCCCCTGTTTCTTTATGCAACTACTCAATATCCTCTCACCCCATTTAAATATTCCCCTAATCCTAGGAGGGGATCTAAACCTGGTTGTTGACCCACAACAAGACCACTCTAATAGATCTCAGAAAGGGCTTTCTCCAGCTCAGCGTGCACTCCGGGAGATGTTAGACAGTGCAGGGCTGGTTGACATATGGCGGGTCCTTCATCCAACAGTCAGATTTCACATTTACTTCACAGGTACACCATACTTCCTCGCGTATCGACTACATATTGATCTCCCAAAGCTTGATCACCGGGGTATCAGAAGCGAACATACATCCAGGCCCTCTTTCCGATCATTAACCAGTATCGTGTCTGATGTCCTTAGTATCTCTTCCTATGAGAGGCGGGCGCTGGAAGGTCAACAATCAATTGCTCAAAGCCCCGGAAAATATTAAATACATAGCAGAACACATCTCAATTTTCTCCAAAATCAATACCAACTCAACGAAGAGACCAGATATAGAATGGTGCGCTCTAAAAGCCTACCTGAGGGGCCAACTGATTGGCCTGGCATCTAATAGGAAAAGGATGCACGAGGAGAAACTTAAATCTCTTTTGCACCAAATTCGCTCTTTGGAGCACAGTTTATCACCCTAGTCCTCTGACTCAGAAAGACAGAACCTGATTAGGTTAAATGATGCTTATCTGAACTTACTGAGACAGAGGGCTGAATTCACTATCCTCAAAACTAAAGCAATCTACTTAGACCAGGGAGAAAAAGCAGGGTGTCTCCTGGCTCTCAAACTTAAACAACTCGAGTCAGACAGGTTCATTGCTTCAATCTGCTCCATGGAGGATAATACCCTGAAAATAGCTCCGCCTGATATAGCCTCTGAATTCAGAACTTATTACATTAAGTTGTATAGCCCGATGGAGGAGCCCCCGTCGTCGGCAAAATTGTCCCTGATTTTCTCTTGTCTTTCCTTGCCCACCATCACCAGTGAGCATAAAGCCGCAATCATTGCCCCCATCACACTAGAGAAGATAATTAAGGTTATCCAGGACCTGCCATTGGATAAAACACCGGGGCCTGATGGTTTCTTTGCCAATTTCTACAAAGTGCATGCTTCCCAATTGGCCCCACCCTTGATGGCGCTGTTCCGTCATATGTTGTCAGGACAAGAAGTGGACAGGTCGTTATTCAAGGCTTTAATTACTCTAATACCAAAAGAGGGTAAACCTCCTGATAGAGTGCACAGCTATAGACCAATTTCCCCTTTTGAACCAGGACCTCAAGATCCTTACTAAACTTCTTGCAGACCGGTTAGGCCTGATCTTGTCAGATATAATAGGTCCAGAACAGGTGGGATTCATGAAGGCTAGATCCTCCATAGACCATTTCAGGACCCTGTCGTATGTCTTTTTGGCCACCAGGGATGCCGACTATCCAGCAGTGCTTGTCTCCCTGGATGCTGGGAAGGCATTCGACAGAGTCGACTGGAATTTTTTACTGTATTCCCTCCAGGCCTTTGGATTCCCTTTGCTGTTTTTGGACTGGATCAAGGCATTATACAAATATCCAACTGCACATGTGCTCTGCAATGGGTTAACGTCTGATCCTTTTTACACTTTCTGCCGGAACTAGGCAGGGTTGCCCGCTATTGCCCTTACTGTTGAACATCTATTTAAAGCCTCTTATTCATAGGATCACAATGGATCCAGACATACAGGGTATTACGGTGCAACAACAAACTGTGAAAGTCCTGGCCTATGCAGACGACCTGCTTTTACAATTGGCCCACCCCAAAAAGTCTATCCCGGCCCTTGTGTCAGTCTTGGAAGAGTTCAGTTCCTTGTCCAATTATAAGTTGAACAAGGACAAGACTGTTGTCTTCCCCTTTAAATTACAAGGCGACAAAGATAGATGCATCAGTTGTGGGGTTTTCCTGGCAGACTAAGTCCTTAAAATATTTGGGAGTTAACCTATCAAGGGATCCCGGCAGATTCATAAAACTGAATTTAGACCCCTTGGTTGCGGCGATCAGGCAAGATCTTGCAAGGTGGGCCTTGCTTCCCCTTTCCCTCTGGGAGAGAATCAACATAGTCAAAATGAACATTTTTCCCCAATTATTTTACTTAATTCATCGCTCAAACGCCTGGATTCCGTTGACATGGTTCAAGAGGTTACAAGGATGATTTTGGACTTTGTCTGGTCTGCAAGGAAGGCCCGGATAAGTTATAATAAGTTATCAGCTCCCAAGGAAAAAGGAGGACTTCATCTCCCGGACATGGCATTATATTATTGGGCTAGTCATGCGAACAACTACTTGAGATGGCTTACACCAGAGCCCCCGGATATATCATGTCCCTTCACCCCTATATGGCTGAATATTGAACGTTCCCTGATAAAGGTTAATGGGCTATCTCCGAGGGCGCTTTTACATACTAGGTTAAAATCCTTACCCCCTCACTCAAAAGTAGCCCTGTGGCAGTCTCGGTTAGAGTTCACTCACAGTTATGCGCTTTTATGAAATATGAGCATACAGCGGATCTTGCTTTGCCATGGTGGGGAAACCCTAACCTCACTATGGAGGGCAAACCACTCCAGTTGAAGTGGATCCCCCAGCTGGGAGACTGTCCGCTCAGTTTTTTCATATGAGAAATCACTCATGGCTAAATTCCTCCGAGATTATCCATAAAACCCAAATCCCGAATTTTGTTGTGTTCAAAATATTCCAGTTATGGCACCTATTGGTGAAATCTCTCGGCCCTGCCCCCCTCGATTTCTCCTAACTACTCCTACTGGATAGAACTGATTTCAGTGGCTGGCCTTCCCCATGCTGTATCCAAGATGTACGGGATACTGCAAAATTGGAAATGGCCAGATTGTTTTGGCCCAACCCAATTTTGGGCTTCTCTTTTTCCCCACCAAACATTTAATTGGTCCTCCCTGTGGGTGGACTGTCACAAGTATATCAGACATGATAAGCTTCGGCTTATGCAGTTTAAAATTTTGCACAATTACTATTATTCTCCTTATAAGTTGGCTAGGCTGGGTCTCCTGCTGTCCAGTACGTGCACTCATTGTCATCAGGATGAGGGGAATCTCCTACATATATTCTGGGAGTGTTCTAAGGTAGCCCCCCTGTGGCAAGTGATTCGATCGAGGGTAGATCCATTACTAGGATTAAATGATTTCTTTACTCCCGAAATCTGCATTTTGGGAGATTTCTCCTCTGTCACAATAAACATTAGGAAATTCCATATTGCTCTGATAGCCATGTCGGTGAAAAATCTGGTGCTGTGTCATTGGAAGGATGTGACCGACATCGCTTATAGTGAATGGTTGCAAGAGCTGTTGGCAAATCTGCACCTAGAGAATATGATAGCTAACTTACATGATCAGTTCCAGAAATTTCAGAGGACATGGGGCTCTATACTGACATTGTACTCTTTACAGGTCTCCTAGAGGCTTGCCCCAAGTCGGTTGGCCCGCTGGAGGTCGCACCTGTGTGAAGAAATGGGAAGGGGAAGGGGCGAGTTGATCTAATTTCTGTATCTTGGACCTGCATCAATTACATGCATGTTTATTGGATCTTCTCTTTGAGGTTGTATAAAATTGAATAAAGTTTGAATTGAAAAAAACAAACAAAAAAAAACCTTCAATTGAAGGCTTGATTGAATAAATATGTCTTGAGGCCCTTCTTAAAGGCTTCCACTGGGGGGGCCTCCCTAAGGTAACCAGGCAGGGAGTTCCAGAGGTAGGCACAGCTGCCACAAATGCTCTATCACCCGAATGCTGCAGCCTAACCCTGGGAACTCCAAGGAGGCCACCTCAGGCAGAATGGAGAGCCCGGGCCGGATGGTATGGCACAAGGAGCTCTTGCATAGAGACTGGGCCCCTCTTATGCAGGGTCTTATAGGTCAACAGCCCTATCTTGAAGACAACCCTTCACTGGACTGGCAGCCAGTGCAGTTCGCTGAGCGCTGGGGTGTTATGTTCACATCTTTTCACCCCCATCAATAATCTCGCCGCCGTGTTCTGCACCAGCTGCAGTCTGTGGAGGTTGCCTTCAGATATCCCTAGGTACAGGGCACTGCAGTAATCCAACCTGGAAGTGATGAAAGCATGTACCAGTGTGGCAGGTCATCAGGTGGGATCAAGACTCAAATTTGGGCAATATTCCTGAGATGATAAAACCCACTTCTCACCATGGCTGACACCCACAGCTCCTTTTGGGTTGCCTCAGTGCCTAATGCTCATTCCTTCCTTCGCATCCCATACATTGACATATATTGAAGCTGTATGCCTGTCTGTGCTATGACTCACCCCTTTTTCTGCCTTTGACTCAATGGGATGGTGCTATTCTGGCACTGACAACTTCATGATGAACCTGAACCTGTAACTGTTATTTTCTCATTGTGATGCTATTCATATATATTTTGGATGAGAGCACCCTTTAAATGGGTACATATCCAGTAGGATGGTGTTTCATGCTGACCATCTACTCTCCATATTGGCCTGGGCATGTGTTTCTGTTGCAGTGCCATTTTGTTTTCTCATACTGTCCTTCATCCTGACTCGCACCTCAATACAGTGCTCTCCCCTTCTACCTGGTTTCCTCACTGTCTGGCTTCCTATGCAGTCCTTCTGCACCACCTCCCACTCCATGAGTGCTGCGTCTGCTCCTCTGCAGGAACCTGACTCCTGTACCCCAGCGTTCCCAGCTTCCACCTTTTGCTGCAACCTGCAGCACCATGTGTAGGAATTCTGCCTCTCTCTATTTAGTTTGTAACTCTGCTTACAGGAATAGTGGGAATTTAAGGGGATTATATAACCTACTATCTATCTTCGAGGCAGTGCTTCAGATCTACTCCCTGAGAGGCTTGTATTCCTGCAGGCAGGATTGTCTCCCATGCTGCTTTCAGAATTGATGCTTACTGCTCAGTCTAGACCTGCGTAGGGGTCTCCAGTCCTACAGGCTCAAGTTTCCTTCTGGAAGGATTGCATCTGTTTAAGTTCTATGTGGACGTTTCAGTTTCAACCATCTTCAGTATTAGGATGCCACTGCTCATATTCATCTCTGTTACCTGGAGGTCTCCTCCACCTCCTAGACTGTACGTTTCATCTCACCGGTCAACTTTCATGATGGTCTTGTCCACCCTTCATCACTTGTTGACCTATGTGAAGGTCCCGTCCTGCTATTTTGGCCCCTGCTGACCTATGTGGAGGTCTCATCTTGCTAATTTCATCATCTGTCGACCTATGCAAGTGTTCATTCAGCTCTGTTCATCACCTGTTGATCTACGTGGAGGTCTTGTCTGTTGATTATGTTACCAGTTGACCTATGTTGAGGTCTTGTGTTTCTAATTTATCAACTGCTGACCTATGTGGGGGTCTCATCTGCCTTTTATCACTCCTGACCTTCGTCCCATACTCTATTTTGCCACCTGCTGTGCTAGGTGGTGGTCTTCCCTATGTATGGAGATCTTCATCTCTTATTAGTAGTAATAGTTTATTGATCGACTTGAATAATGTCATTACAATTCAAAATACACATAATATAAAAAACTTAAGGTTAAAACTTTCATAATACATATACATGTCACGCAGTTGTTAATAATTTACAGTTCTTTTGTTAATACTTCACCATCTTCTGTTCATATAGTAGCATAATTTGTAATAAATTAACACATCCATCAAAACATGCATACTTTGTATCTCATATATCATTTGTTAATAAGGTTCAGGCAAGAGACAGAAAATTTACTTTTTCTTTTTGTACCAGATTCTGCTAAGATGTTACAAATATTCTATATGAGAGTGGTATACCTTGATATTTTGAGCTAGCCATCTATCTTTATACACATTTGGTCAAGCAATTAGATTTAATGCTATTTTTTTCACATGCAGTTTCTTCTGTTCAATAATTTTAAGGAAGGAGGCCATAACTTTTAATATCTCTTTGCAATGAGATTTCAGAAGATATACCACCAGGAGTTCAGGTTCGAGCTCCAAGGTGCCCAAAATGTTTCCCAGCAATTGTTCCCTAGGTTCATTGTTAGAGTGGACGTAGTATTACAAGATGATTAAGATTATCTCTATCCCTACCACAGTTACATAAAACGTCCCCCTCCTGTGTGTTTTTTATTGTACAGATTTCATTTTAAATTGCTTGTGATACATTTGAATCTATACCTGGTTAATAGTTTCCTGTGTTCATAGTTAGCTATGAGTTCTAGGTATACTTCGAACTTAAAAGGACAGTAAACATTGCAGGAATTGCTCAAATTGTGAAAGCCCATGAAAAGTTATGCTGAACGAGGTATTTGACTTCCTTGTATGTGTCAATTGTCCTGAGATATGAATATTTACATCATCTGAAAATCAAAATGAGGCAGCAGCCATTTCATGCAATCTTACAACAGAAAGTGATGTCACTGGGGGGCAAGCTGTAATTAACACCATAGAGCTAGCCCCTCAGTGACATCCCTTCCCTTTTTTTAAGACTGCATGAAATGGCTGTTGCCATGAGTTGACTTGCACATTACTTTGCTGTTTATATCTCAAGACTCCGGTCCCTAACACGTAAACCCAATACCTCATTTGAAAGCTCTTTTAATGGGCTTTCACAATTTGAGTGACCCCTACAATGTTTAGTGTCCCTTTAAGAGATCTCTAATTTACTGAAATCCATCTGCAGACCTTGCATTGTTTGCAGATTGTGAAATCCTTTTGCAAATAAATATCTTTGATTCTTTCTTTATATTTGTTTTAATCTGCAGAAATGGTAATCTCAAACTATCCGGGATATTTCCTAATAGACTGAGGGGTTGTATAACCTTCTCTACTGTTAGCTGCATGGGAATGTTATATTTTGTTTGGAATACACAATAGCCTCCTCTAGACATAATCTTGGTAACTGTTTATTACTCATTGTGTACACCTTTATCCAGTAATTTACTTGTCTTTGCCTGATTTGGCATTCTTTTGGGAGTTGTCCCAATTCTGCTCTTACCATAATGAATGGGACGCTATTAGGTAGGCCTAATATTGTTTTGTAAAATGTATTTAAGATTATTTCCATTTTAATATTATCGCTTAATCCACATATTTCTGCCCCATAGAGTAACTGGTTCCTAAGCTTGGCATTCATGACTCTAAAAATGCCTTTTATAAAACACCCTCCATACTTATAAGCAAATGAATTCAGGATGGGTATAAATCTATGTGCCTTGCTTTCTGCTTCTTTGAGATGCTTATTCCACATTCCATCCTGTGATAGTTAGTTCCAGATGGCAAAATTATTTTACCACCTCTATAGTGCATTTATTTACTTTGTACTTACAAGTTTTCTTTTTACCTCCAAACACCATTACTTTTGTTTTATTGTAATTGTGTACTAAGTCTGCCTTGTCACATTCCATAACAATTTTTTTAACATTCTTTTTATAGCTATATAGCTAGTAGAAATGAATGCCACATCATTGGCAAAAGACAGATATGGGCATGGTGTAGTTCCTGTTTTTGGCATATGATGTTCTGGTGCATACTGTACGAGTTGTTCAATACAGTTTGGAAATATAGATTAAATAATATAGATGAAAGTGTGCAGCCCTGTTTGACCCCTACATTAGATCCAAATCATTCCATTAAGTGGCCATTACTGAAATATCTAACACTAGCATGATTGTTCTGGTAAATATATTTACTAATACCCAATATGGATTTATCCAATCCAAAACCTTCCAGTCTTTCCCAGTTTGATCAGATTTACTCTATCAAAAGCTGTTTTCAAGTCAATGACTATACAGTATAACTTTTTTTTAACTTGTTATACTTAAATATTAAATGTGTTATTGTAAAACACTAGTCCTTTGTAGACTGGCCAGTTTTGAAACCTGCCTGGGCCATGTGTATAACTAATTTTTCTTCCACCCATAAGGTTAATATGTTGTTGATTATTCTTGTAAAGTTTTTCAGTACAGTCTATTAAGCTAATTGGTTAATAGCATTCTGGTTTACACTTATCATCTTTTTTGAATAATGGTACTATGATATTCAGTTTCCAGCTTTCTGGAACTGTTTTCTGTTTCCAAATCATATTGAACAAGGTTACCAGAAAGGGGATCCACTGGGAAACTGCACAGCAAATAACATTTAGAGGGACCCCATCAGGACCAGGAGTCTTATGTTTTGTGAAGGAGCTTAACACTTCTTCGATTTTGTCTGATGTGATAGGATTAAATGTCAGAGTATCCAATACATTGAGTTTGTTTTCCCTCATTTTATCTTGGTATTCTTGGTCATTTAGGCAAAATAGATTTTTAAAATAGTGTACCCACACCTCGGGTTCTATATGTATGTATGTTCATTTCTTCCCTATAGTTTTTTGTTCCCTTATTGACTATATTCCAAAATTCTTTAATATTTTTTGGAACTTACAGCCTCTTTGAGTTCTATCTGTAATTGAACCTGGTACTAGTTTTTGTTCTTTTTTAACACCAACTTATATTCTTTCCTTAATGTATTCATATTTTTATTATTGGCTATATTTGATTTCCTTTTAGTATCTTAAATGCCCATTGAGTTTTCTCTTAGCATCTTTGCATTCTTTATTATACCAAGTATGACCTTTTTTTGTTATAATACGATCACTGATGATATTTCTTATGTTTCCCAAGTGATATTAAATTTAGTTATTAGTGTCTTAATATCTGTTTTTCTAGTTACATTTTGTAGATTTTCTAGTGTACATCTTCCTTCCATAATCCGTATCAGTTTCCCACTATCGATGGTTTTCCATCCTGTGCAGTTCTTTTTTTTTATTTCTAGTTTAACCATCCTAGAGCCATTTACTATAGGATGCAGACCCTCCATTTTAATTTCAAGTTCTAATGCTGAATGCTGACTTTCAAGGGCAGGTCTTAGCTTCAATTTGATGCAACTGGATAGCATATTTAAATTAATACATATATAGTCAATTATGGAAGATCTATTATCTCCTGAATATGTATAATTTACAGATATATCTCCTGTTATATGGCCATTTAGCAAAATGAGTTATTTTCCCAAAAAAAACTTATGGACACATATATCTCTGTTATTTATTGCACTATCTCCTGATTCCCTTTTTGTGGTAAGATTTTTTTACATCTCTTATTGACTTACACAACAGAATCTACCTCCGGTTTCCATTCCCTGTTCATTCTCTCCATACTATGGCTGCTACTACTGCAGGACACCCATCACCTGCCTCAGAAGTGGGAATGTCAGTAGCCCCTTGCTCCTTATCTGAGCTTCCTATTTCTCAAAAATGATCTGGCTATCCTTCTATTTCAGCCTATCTCCTCATCTCAATGTGTATCCAGCTTAGTCTTCTCCATCAAGATTCCTGGATCATCCCCTTCTATATCATTCAAGACTCAGCAGTTGACTCTTGCCAAGTGGTCCATTATATTACATACTTATTTGGTGGATGTTTCATGCTTCCTCATCAGACTTTTGTCAGTTTCCTCTTTGTGCTACATAGTGATGTTTTCAGCATGACCCTCCTCCTTCCTTGCCTTGGGCCTGGCTCTGGACTGCTTCCTGAATATCCTCCTTCTGTATTCCTTTTGGGGCCTCAAATCCACCACTGTCTAGTGCTCAACTATCTGTTGATTGTGTTGCTTGGATCCATCCTTGCTTCAGGTTTCCAGTAACCATTCCTCCATCCTACCATGTTTCTCCATCTGTAACCACATCATCAGTAGATTTTCAATTCCACCATCCACCTCTCAATCCCTCGATTGACTCCAGCACTCCACAGGGTTTTAAATAATTGATTAGCAGTTTTTTTCTTGGGACAATGCTAACAGTACAGAAAGTATTTATATAGGTTTTCTAGAAATGTTATGTTTGTTAAACACAGTGAGGCAAGTGCTATGCATTTTCACAATGTTTTAGCACTTTTATGAGCAAAACGCTAATCAATTTTTGAAGTTAAATAAATCCCTGCTCCTTCACTACCTTAATTACATCTCCAGCATCCAATCAAGACTTTTCCAATCTACCAACATGCCTCGACCTGCCTGCCATTATAAAATTCAGCTGCTCCAAAGCTCTATTACTTTCCCATAATCACTACCCATTGACTACAACCCCCCTCGTATTATCTTATTCAAGTGCTGAACATCAGCACCCCGAGATACAGCTCATGCTCATCCATAAGTTTGAATCTATCTAATTGCATGTATACCGCCAAGACTTTAATAGTGGATACCATAAAGACATCCCAGACATCATTTAACCACCGTCTTCCTTCATCTGGACACCCTGCTGACTTGGATTCATCTTCCAGAATTGGAGTTCCTAATCATATTGCCAGAGATCCAGGATATGACTTTTCTACCTGACAACGGTTCAGAGCATCAAAGATTCAGAGGATATAATTCATCGACATAACCAGAAATGAACCTCAGTCCAATAATTAGGATTATCTGCTTGTAGATTACTCAGAGGATGGGCAGGTCAGTAGCCATGGCTTCACTAGCCTAATGTTCATCCCATTCTCATGAAGTTCTACACATCTGACATTATTTACAGATGGAATGGGGTGAGTGTTAGGCTTGAGAATCCTGAGGCACACCCCACATCTGCTATCCTGCCTGGTTTGGGAAGGTGGGGTGTTAGGGTTGGAAACTCTAATGCCTCATTTCCCAACTTTTCTTGCTTTGATTCTAACTGGAGCATTACTTTTGAGTACATATATAGATATTCTTTGCAAAAAATGGTGGTAATGTACCAGTTAGTTTTCAGATTAACTTGACAAAAGCAGGGAAATGTGATGTTAGGGCTTCCAACAAAAGCAGCAAAAGGAAAACGAACATTACAGTTTTGGATGTCCTGAGTCATGCCAAATCATGTCTGAGATTGTCTGCTCTAATGCTACCCACATTTCATCAACAAATAAGCTCAAGATGCACAGACTAGATGAACATGGGGTGAGTGTTGATAATCCAAAGGAAGACCCCATGTCTGTTTTGGCAAAATTCAGGACACCCCAAACCATGTCTTTTTCTTTTGTTACTTGCAGGATGGGGTGGGGTATTAGAGTTGGAAACCCTAACTCCACATTTCCCTACTTTTGTTGGTTCAATCTGAACCCTAACTGGTGCATTGACACAGTTTTTTGCAAATAATTTAATTACCTTTTGAGATGGTATAATCATACCCTCATTCGCATAGGTCCCAATACATCCATGTACCCAGGGAAGCACAGGGCCTTTTGCTTCCATCCCTCCATAGAAGCACAGCTGCATCAGGCTGTAGAAGCAGGGCCCTGTGCTTCCATGCCTGTAGAAATGCAATTTATGTGGTTGGTTGTAATTTTTTTTATGGTGTTCACTTTAAAGGGAAACTATATTAAACACCCTCAACTGCCAGCGCTTGATTGTATGTGGGCAAAAGTGTGTTTTTCAGTCTTTTACCCATATGTCAGTAAGTTTTGTTGGTTTGCTCCAAAGCTTGCTAAGGTTGTAGCGGAAGAGTATATAACAACTTTGGTGCAGTTTTGATGATGATCAGACTTTAATTACAGATTTGGCACCATGTTGAATACTGCAGCTAGTTTTGAGGTGCACTGTGTATCCCCTGAATGTTTAGGGGGGATTATGTGTTAGTGTTGTAGTACTTATTGACACCCTTTTTTATATTTATTTATATATATATATATATATATATATAGCAACTTAACTCCAATTATTGACAGATTTTTGGTTTGTTAAATTTGCAATGGTATCCTATGGGAATTTTCATGGTTAAATTTTTATGTTTTTTTTTTTATATGGCCCCTAACTTTTTTGTAGGATAATATATGTTAGTTTTGTCCAGGATTTTAAGGATGTCCCAACACCATATTTCAGGGTCATTTTTTGGAAAAAAAAAGCAAAAACAAAGTCCAGAATTGAGCTATATGTGTCCTGTTTACTTAGATTCATGTGTCTGTTTTTCTCCAGGGCATCCTTTTATTGGTTTTCAATTGATATTTTCCTTTTTTAAATAAAAAAAAAATTGCAGCCATATCAAAGAAGATTGTTTTTCCTCATGAAAGAAAAATTCTGGCTCATGAAAGAAAAATCTTCTTTCATGAGCCAGAAATCCTTCTTCCACATCAGACATATAAATGAAAGATGAAGAAAAAAATTGGGCACTCACCCCTTTTAGCAACAAAATAGAAGACACAGGTTCTAAGGACATGCTTTGTAAATGTGCCATTTTATTTTAGTGTCCCTGAAGGGCCCCACTGGAGACCTCTCCCGATATGCCTCTTATCCTCACTCTCTGTGTTCTTTTTTGCAATCATGTTGTAATTTTTTTATCTATACCCATGTTATTGAGTTTTTCAGTCAGTGTGCTGTATAGCACTTTGACAAATGCTTTTTTGGATGTCAAGATAGGTTACGTCCACTGGAATGATAGAGTTTATTGTTTTACTAACCTGTTCATAAAAAAAAAAAAAACAGAGTATTGGTAGTGCAAGACCTGTTTTTTTATTTTTATTTTAAAGCCATGCTGGCTTTAATCAGTTACATTTTTCACATTAATGTCAGAGTCCAATTGTTCCCTTATTATAGTTTACATCAGTATTCCCAGGACCAATGTCAGGCTAACACGCCTGTAGTTTGAAGTATTAGTCCTGTAACCCTTCTTAAATATAGGAACAACTATTGCTGTTTTTCCAGTTGGTAAGCACTTCTCCCATGTCAAAAGATTTATCAGATAGAGCAGTTATTGATTCCTCTAACCTGTCACCAATTTCCCTTAAAAGTTGTGGATGTAACGTGCAGGCCAGCTGATTTATCGGTCTTCATTTTTCCTATTAATTTCTTTATCTCTAATTTACTTATGGCTTTGTTTGGTAATCTAGAGTCAGATGGCCACTCTCCCCTTCTAGCAGTTAAGTTCCTATTTACGGTGTTGCTCTACTTTTTTTTTCCCAATTGTTTAACATGGAGAGACACACTAAGCTGAAAGCGTGTTTACAGGTGTGACCTGGGAGCACAGGGAAGTTAAGTGACTTGCTTAGGGTCACACAGTATGCAAGTGGGGTCTGTGGGATTCAAACCCAGGTCCCCAGATTTGCAGCTCAGACCCTTAAACCACTGTGCTATACTTCCTCAAATTGTAAACACCGAGCAGAAACATTTATTAAACATATCTCCTAATATTTTTGGATCTTTTATTTTTATTTGTCTTCTCTTATTGGTTCTTTTGTTCTATTGGTGTCTCTATTATTGATAACGTAAGCATAGAATGACTTCCTGTTATCTTTTGAATGTGCTATTCAGAATTCTACTTTCTTTCCTTGTGCATTTACTTTTCTTCAGTTCCTTTCTATACTTACGTATGTTAAAGTTAGTTTGCTCCTTTTTCATGGCATTATATACAGATCCCATCCTATGCAATTGATTTTTAATCTTGTGTGTACGCCATTGCAGTATTTTTCCTCTATTGTTATATATTGGTTGTCTGGTATGTATACTTTTTCCAGTTCAAATATTTTATTTTTTAACTATTAACCTGAATGGTTCAATGCTTATAGTCTTGCAAGTTTGTCTCAAATCCCTTTGCAATTGCCTATCCCTTTACCTTTATCTTTAGTATTGTAGTTTGAAAGGAGAATTGGATCACATTATGATCACTATTCCGTACTGTTTCTAGTATCTGTACATTTCTGATACCTTCCATTTTCATCTACAATAACCAGATCTAAAACATTATTCCCTCTTGTAGGGGCCTTAACCACCTGGTTTAACCCATTACTTAGCAGCATGTTTAGGAATAGTTGATCTTACTTTGAGAGGGCTCTTGCAGTAGGCAATTACATATAGGACTGATGCCGGCAGGTGGCAGGACCCCACAGAAAAATTTCTAGCTAGCAGTCCCTGGTGAGGGACCACCCCACAACAGGTGACTAGCATCAGGAGATGGTATAAAGGGGCAGTCCCTGATGCCCGCCTTCCAGTTCTTTCCCGCTGTTAGCTCATGCAGTGCCTCGTGGAAAAGTTTGTGCTTTGTCAGCCTTATCCTCGTTGTTTTTTTTTTTTTACCAAAATAATTGCTTTTTTTGACTAACATCAGTACCACGTTCAGCCAGTCGACACATGCTTCATGCGACATACGATGCAGTGGACACTGCTGGGCAGAGCTCAGCTTTCGCTGTAGGCCTACAGCATCATGCTTGGCTCCGTGTATCAAGGTTGGTCATGGAGGTGCAATCTGCTATCCAGGAATTACCCTTCTGGGGGTTAGTGCTTTTCGGAGGTGATGTCAAGGACATCATCACTGATTTGCAAGAGAAGGGGATGGCACTGAAGTCAGTTGATTCCATGTACCATCCCCATCAGCAGCAGTGCCGTCCCTTTTGCAGACGGAATCAGCCAAAGGTGAAACCCCAGGGAAGGTGGGCCATAAAACGCCGGGCCCCCACAGCTGCTAAGCCCCCCCACCCAAAAAAGCAGCAGGTGCTTCAGATGTGGCACTGCCCCACACCACCTGACTCCTTTCCTCTCCCACTGCCTCCGGACTCCCCGGAGGAAGCGGTAGGAGGGAGGTTTTCCCCTCCACCTTCCAGGATGGGAGAGGATAACCACAGATTCCTGGGTGCTGCAGTTCATAGCAGAAGGACAGTCGATAGTTTCTTCAGAAACCACCCTGCCACCCTCCTCTGAAGTCGTCGTATTCACAAGAACATCTTCTCTTGGTCCAGGAGGAAATTTCGGCTCTCCTGCTGAAACAAGCAATAGAGCCGGTCCCCCTTCATCTGGGAGGGACGGGTTACTATTCCCATTTCTTCCTGGTCCCAAAGAAGACAGGAGATCTCAGACCAATTTTGGATCTCAGTTCCCTGAATCTTTTCGTAGAATACGAAAGGTTCAGGATGTTCTCTTTGCAGAGCTTTCTGCCCCTCCTCCAGCCGGGTCAATGACTGTGTGCTCTGTATGTGCAGGATGCTTATCTGCACATTCCCATTCACACATCTCATCACAAATACCTTTGTTTTGTGTTCCAGGAAGACCACTAACAGTTCAAGGTGCTCCAGTTTGGTCTATCTTCAGCCTCCTGAGTGTTTACCAAATGCCTGGCAGTGGTGGCGGTGCACCTGCGTACCAGGGGAGTGCAGGTTTTCCCGTACCTGGATGATTGGCTCCCAGTGGCCTCATCCAGGGAGGAACTCCTGCATTGCCTCTCCCTTACCCAGGTTTTTGCCTGCCTGGGTATTACCATCAACCATTCCAAGTCTCATCTGGTCCCATTCCAGAGACTACAGTTTATTGGGGCGATTCTGGATATGACCATGGGCAAGGCCTTCCTGCCTCCGGACATGGTGTCCACCCTCCAGGCCCAAATAAGTCTGCTGTCTGACCGCAGGATGGTCTCTGTGAGGTCAGTCCTTCACTTTCTCGGGCTCATGGAGGGTGCTATCCTGACGGTACCTCAAGCTCAGATCCACAAGAGAATTTCTCAGTGGACTCTACGCTCCCAATGGGATCAGCTAGTGGATGACCTAGATCACCCAGTTCTGGTCTCCTCGCCAATGCTTCGAGACTTGCAATGGTGGATGGTTCAAGAGAACATGTTTTGGGGAGTTCCTTTCTTTCATCCTCCCCCCCCCCGACTCTAACCACAGATGCCTTGGGTGAAGGTTAGGGAGCCCATCTAAGCCCTCATTGGCCCCAGGGATCCTGGTCCAAGCTAGAACAAGCTCTCCACATCAATGTGCTCGAGCTTTGGGCAGTGCTGTATGCACTCCAAGCCCTTCACCAATACATCCTTCATGGCCACCTAGCTGTCCAACCAGACAACATGTGCGTGATGTGGTACATCAACAAACAGCGAGGGACTCAGTCGTACCCTCTTTGCAGGAAGGCAATGAGGGTTTGGGATTGGGCAACACAACACGATCTTCACCTCATGGCAATCCACGTTCCGAGAGTTGACAATACCCTGGCAGACAAGCTAAGTTGCTCTTCTGCTCTGACTCACAAGTGGGAACTGGACCAAGGGGTACTAGACAATATCTTCCAACTTTGGGAAACACCACAGGTCGACCTATTCACATTCCCTCTCAACACAAAACTTCCTGTCTTCTGCTCGCTCGTTCCAGAGTGAGGCACTTTTTGGAGCAACGCTCTGTCTCTAGACTGGAAGGACAAATTCATCTATGTCTTTTCCCCAATTCCACTTATCCCATGAGTCTTGCAGAAACTAGCTTCAAAAGGAGCACAAATGATTCTGATTGCTTCTTTCTGGCCCAGGCAAGTTTGGTTCTCTCTTCTACAGTAATACTCAGAGGATCCTCCTCTTCCTCTTCCTCTATCTTGAGGTTTACTGACCCAGGATCAGGGGACCCTGGTCCATCCAGGCCTCAAATCCCTTCAACTGCATGCATGGCTCCTGCAGACTTAGCCCAATCTCATTTTGGAGTGTCTTCTAGGCCATTAAGGTGAACCATATAATCCAGAATGTAGACAACTCAGCAGTGTCTGGGGATATATGCTTTTGAGAACACCAAATGCTGAACCTTTTTGATTTGGAGTTGTAAGTTTTTCTGGTGGCAGACTTTCAAGAAGCTTTGAGAATATGCAGAACCCCTTGGGACAGATGCAAGTCTGCATACTCTAACTCTTCAAGAACCATGCCTTGCAATTGAGGGACCGGAGACTGGGGTACCAAATCCTCCCCTGAGAGGAGGTTAACAGGTTGTGATTCCTGGGAAGAGACAGGGGAAGATGGACTGCTAGGGACAGCAACAGGGGGTACTAAGGCTGCCTGGCCCAGTCTGGAGCAATCAGAATCACTTTGCAAGGTTGTGACCTTACCATGACTAGAACCTTGAACAGGAGAGGGAAGGGAGGGAGGGCATAAAGAAATTTCCCTTCTCAGTTCAAAATCAGAGCATCCAGAGGGACTGAACCCAAGACTGGGGGTCTGCAACAAAACAGAGGAAGTTGGTGATTATCTGGGGCTGCAAAGAGATCTATCTCTGGAGTGCCCCACCTTGAGAAAATCACTTTCAACACCAGAGGATCCAGAGACCATTCGTGATGGCCCTGGGAAATCCTGCTCAATGCATCTGCTATCACATTGTCCTTTCCTGGGAGGTGGACTGCTACCAGAGAGGTCTGTAGAGAATAAGCCAGAGACCATATTTTCATGGCCTCCATGCACAAGGCTGTGGACCAAGTGCCTCCCTGCTTGTTGATGTACCACATGGTGGTAGTGTTGTCCATCCTGACCTGAACCACCTTGCTCTGTACTGGCTGAGAGAAAGCTTGTATGGCAAGAGTACTGCCCTGAGCTCCAGCAGGATGATATGAAGAAGGGATTCCTGAGGGGACCACAGTCCCTGGGCTCTGAGAGCCCCCAGATGGGCTCCCCAACCCAAAAGGGAAGCATCTGTGGTAAGAACCACAGAGTGAATCTGAATGACAAATAGAACACCTTGCCTCAGATTGTCCAGGTCCTGCCACCTTTGAAGGGCCTGAATTAAGGTCTGAGTAACAGGAACTAGCTTGGTAAGAGGATCTTTCCTTTGGGACCAAAAGGTCCTCAGATGAAACTGAATGTCCCTCATCTGAAACCTGGCCCTTTTGACCACTGCCATAGAAGCTGCCATGTGGCCCAAAAGCTGAAGAAAATGCCTTGCTGGTCGAGAAACCAGAGGGAGGAAGGAAGAGGCCAGCTGAGAGATGGCTTTTGCCTTTTCCAAAGAAAGGAAAGCTCTTGCCTTGAGCATGTCCAGCTCTGCTCCTATAAAAGTGAGGAGCTGTAATGGCTCGAGAACTGACTTGTGAAGATTGAGAAGGAACCCCAGGGAAGTGAGAATTTGCTGGGTAACCTGCAGATCTGACTTGACTTGATCTGGGGACTGGCCCACAAGGAGCCAATCGTCTAGGTATGGAAAGATAGAAATCCTTTTCCTTCTTAAAAAGGCCACCACTACTGCTAGGCTCTTTGTAAACACCCTTGGAGCTGAAGTTAGGCCAAAGGGCATTGCTCTGAACTGGTAATGGCCTGAGGTCAATTCGAACCGGAGGTACTTTCTGTGGGAGTACCTGATGGGAATGTGAAAATAGGCATCCTTGAGGTCCAGGGAGGCTAGCTAGTTTCCTGGCCTCAGAGAAGGAAGAATTGTTCCCAGAGTCACCATTTTGAATTTTGGCTTTAGCAGGTGCTTGTTTAGGTATCTTAGCTCTAGGATGGGTCACCACTCGCCTGTCTCTTTTGGGGTAAGGAAGTACCTGGAGTACAGACCTTTGCCCCTGTATCGGGTAGGAACTCTCTCTATGGCTCTTAAGACCAGTAGAGAGGCAACCTCTGCCTCTAGAGCAAGGGTTTCTGATGTATTTGCAGGTGGAAAGGATCTGGATCTCAGTTTCAGAACATTTTTGAAACTGAGAACCAGCCCCTGGCTTACAACCTCCAGGACCCACTTGTCTGAGGTAACAGACATCCAGTCCTGGACAAAGTAAGCCAGCCTGCCTCCTACCAGAATGGGGGAGTCAACCCGGGCTGACACATCAGGGTGTCTGCTTAGCAGGAGCCTTAGGCTGAGGGGTGAATGTAGCCCTGCTCAACCCCCTTCTGCTTCTCCATCTGAAGAACCCCCTCTGAGAAAAGGAAGAAGAGGCCTGTGTTTGGTAGAAAACCTGCAAAAAGGCCTGCCCCTGCCCCTAGCTTGATGCCTTTGAGGAGTTGCCTGCCTCTCCGTAGCCTGGGCACTCCTGTAAGTGGTCTTGTACTCATCCATTTTCTTCATGTAATTCTCTGTCTGTTCCCCAAACAGAGAATTATCCACCACAGGGAAATCCATGGCCTTAGCCTATGTATCCTGCGAAAGGCTAGTACATCTGAGCCAAGCCATTCTCCGAA
The DNA here is from genome assembly GCA_016271365.2 of Neoceratodus forsteri. Classification (NCBI taxonomy): domain Eukaryota; kingdom Metazoa; phylum Chordata; order Ceratodontiformes; family Ceratodontidae; genus Neoceratodus; species Neoceratodus forsteri. The sequence continues at coordinate 63,722,493 of CM028135.1, forward strand.
GAGCCACAGATGTAGCCATGACTCTTGAAGACATATCATTAGAGTCCACAGCAGCACGAAATTGCACCTTTGATGCCTCGATCCCATCAGCAGCAAACCCCTCCAGCTCCTTGGCTAGCTGGGGGGAAACCTGTTTAGCCAGTGCCAGTACAGTGTCCCACCTGGACTTCTGGTACCTGGCTATAAAGGCTATATAGTTAGCCTGCCTGAATCTCAAAGATAATGCCATGTACTACTTCTTTACCATGGCATCTCTCTTCCTGGAGTCTTTGTCTGGGGTGTGTGAAGCCAAGGGAATGTTTGCCTTATCACAGGCAGCAGCCTGCACTACCCCAACATGGCTGCATTGCTGATAAAGAAACTCCATATCTGAGCCTGATAAGGTGTATCTCTTGTCCATTCTCTTGTCAACAGGAGGTACAGAGTTAGGAGACCTTAGAATTTTTTGTGTCTGTTTCCCAAAGGACTTATGGAGGGGAATAGATAGTCTCTTAGACTCTGGGATGTCCATCATCTCAACAAAATCAGGCTCCTCCTGATCCTCTACAGCCTCCTCAATAGGAAGCTGGAGGGTTTGAGCCACTTTTCTGCAAAATAGAAAGTGGGGAGGGGACTCAGTAAGCCTAGGAGGGGAAACACCAGAAGGTCTGTCTGGGGAGATATCCAGTTCCACAGGCACATCCAGAATTTCACCGTTATAATCATCCTCTTAAAAATCTCCCTCCTCATCAAACTCCGTCCGGTTCGTTAAAATCTTCAGGGGAATAATCCTGAACTGGGGGAACCGACCAAACCGATCCCTTGCCAGAAGGCGCCAGATCGCTCGGAACCGGACAAAGCGATTCAATAATCTGAATTGTTCTGGCTATCTCTTCGGCAGTCAGAACATGGAGTTCTGGATCCAAACCAGCTGATTTATCCTTGCACTTTCTGTTTGTAGGAACTGATCCCTCTTGCCCGAAGAAGTATTGCCCTGGTCAGAGGGCACTCCTTTTGGTTCGGTAGGAATCGAACTGGACTGGCCTTCCGGGTCAGCGGATTTCTCGGCCTCCTTATCCCTAAGTCTACCTAACCTTTTATCCAACGTAAACTTAGGGAAATTCTTGCAAATTTGGCAGTCTGAATCGAGGTGGTCAAACCCCAGACAGTAAACACAAGTGGTGACGGGATCGGCCTTAGCAAAGACCTTCCCACATACACTGCAGTGTTGAAACCCAGTGGGCCCAGTTTTTTTCTTGGGTTTCTCAGACATGGCCAACCTAACAAAACTTACCCTTTATAAGGCAACCACCAGGCAAGACTCCCCTATCGGTTTCTCACCGTGTTACGAGTGTTGGAAAAAAACGTTCAATTCATGTTTTTTTTTTTTTTAAAACCGATACGGACCAGTAACCACACACTAAACATTTTCACAAAGATTTTTGTCTAAAGGATTGGTTTAGCTGAACCGATTGAAAAATCTTTACAATTGCCACACAATAACTATCCTACATACTTACAGTACCACAGACAGAGTCTCAAACCGATAAACAGACAACTTTAACTGACTTTGAACCGAGCAGAAGGAGAAATTCTCTGGAGCGACAGTTGAGTGAGGCGGAGTAAAGAATCTGATAGTTTGGTTTCAAAGTGTCACAGACAGAGTTTTCAACCAAGCTTGAGCCCAACGTTCTATGCCTGGCATAGAATTTTAACCCTTCAGTCTCCAGGGCAGTTCAAGTGCTGGAGCTAACTGCAATTGTCAGAATACAGCAAGACTTCATGTTGTGTGAAGGACCCTTTGCCCAACACAGTCTGCCCATTTTTCCCTACCTACATTATCACAGCAGACTCTACTTGATCTGCTGCTTTTTCTCCTTCCCCACCTTCCTTTCCACTATGATTCCCTTGTGCCTATCCCATGTATTCATGAACACCATTGCTTTCACCCCCACCACCTCCGCTGGAAGGCTGTTCCGGCAATCAGCCACTCTTTCTGTGAAGAAGTATTTCCTCATGTCTCTCCTAAACTTATTCCCTCCAGCTTCACAGCATGTCTCCTTGTTCTTCAGCACCTTTTTTTCTAAAACATACTTCCCTCCTGTACCTTATTTGCCACCGTGAGGTATTTTTAAATGTCTCTATCATATTCCCTCTCCCTCCTCTCTTCTAGGGTGTGCATATTGAGGTTCCTTAGTTTCTCCTCATAGGGCTTTTGATGCAGACCCTGCACCATTTTAGTTGCCCTCCTCTGGACAGCCTCCACTCTATGTCCAGCCAGAGATCTGGTCTCCAGAACCGGACACTATACTCTAGGTGGGGTCTTAGCAGCAATCTATACACAGTCTCCACTGTAGTTAAGAGAACAAAAAACAAAACAAAACAAAAAACAAAAGCGTAAACTGGCATGTTGTGGGGTACAGTGTGGTCTCTTATTGTGTCCCATTAGCCAGAGAATCCTGATTTTGTATGAAATGAATCTGGGATCACTGATTTCTAAGCACTCCCTTCAAGAGCACAATTTTTTGAGGGGGATCGGTGCTTAGTAGTGGGGAACAATGTTGGTTATGTCAGGTTAGTTTTTGTGTGGAGGTGGAGAGATTTGTACTGCTAAGTGACCTCAGCATTTATGATCATATAACTTCACAGGTTTGAGTGCTTGGCAGACAATCAGGATACCAGGAATTTCTCACTCATTTTATAATTCTAGATCAAGAGAGTGCACCCAAACAGTCAATGTTCCTTTCTCCTGCATGTGAGACAATGTTGTTTTTCAAAGAAACACACCCTTTTAAAAAAAGAACTTGGATTTACCTGGCTTTTTAAGTCCCCCAATGATTGCACCCCATGATGAGGTTGGCAGAAGGTAAGACCATCATCTCTGCCCCCAGTGTCCACACACATCGAGGTCAAAGCAGGAGCCCTGTTGGGTGGTGCAGGGCCTGTGCACCTATGACAGGTGAGGGCTTCATCCAGCCAATGAGGTCTCCATTTAATGGGTCTACTCCACAACCCCACCCACCTCCCCTGACATCAGGCCATGTCCACACCTGACTCTGGGTGGAAACGAACATCATCCCTCCCTGGTAGGGAGCACTGCCATGTAGCTGCACCTTTCCAGCCCTCTAAGCCACCCAGCTGACTTCCACAGCTCACTGCAACACAGGTCACCAGCCTGTGAACACATAGACCTACCCACTGGGCCACTGGATGGCCCATAATAAATATATTATAAAATGTATTATTGATTTACCTCAATCAGTAATATATAAATATCAATCATACAGAGGATAATGTAGAGGCAGCCATGCACAAACTTGAGTCCACATCGAGAGGTCCCCATGGCAACCTGGAACCTCAAGAGTGAAGCTTGAGAGGTTCACTTGTTGCTACAGAAAACTCGGGACGAAGACATAGGCTTCTCTGTGCATGGATGCCCATGCACTTTGTTTTATAGCGTATGGACATCCATGTCCATTTCAGACACCTTCCTTTCAGTGAACTGGCAGCCGAGGGGGCATGTGAACATTGGTAGCAGGCTCCAATTACTGATTCAGTGTACTGCAGCTGTTTCTGTAAGTTCAAGTTTCAAACAAACAAAATAAAGCTTGCAGTTCAATTGGCTGTGGGAAAACAGTTGTGTGGTAGCATTCTAAGTGTTGTGCTGCAGTAGCTGGATACTAGGAAAAGCATTGGAGTTGACCTCATTGGCCCTTTTTTCCTGAAAATTAGTTATCAGGTCCTGGCTGTGCCACTTGCACATCTCGTTAAACTATTTCTCTTGCAGGGTGACTTCCCTTCTATATGGAAAACTGCCCATGTGATTCCCCTTTTCAAATCCCGAGACCCCACAGATCTTAATAACTACAGGCCAATCTCCTTACTCCCTATTCTGTCCAAACTACTGGAAAGAATTGTGAGTGGCCAGCTCAGAAATTACTTTGATTTTGCAAAACTACTTAATCCACTACAGTCAGGTTTTAGACCACAACACAGTAACATTTCGGCACTTGCTAAAGTGACTAACGATTGGCAGTGTGAGTTGGATGCCAAGAATTTTGTTTGCACAGTATTTTTAGACCTGAGTAAGGTATTTGATACTGTTGGTCATGACCTGCTCCTTTCATCCCTTCACAACACTGGTCTAGATCAACCATCACTGAGATGGTTTTCCAACTATCTCATAGGTCGGTTTCAGCAGATAAAAGCAGAAGGGGAACTCTCGTCTTTAAAACCCATATTGAGAGGTGTTCTGCAGGGCTCTATTTTGGGTCCACTGCTTTTCATAATTTACATTAACATAATTGATATCAGTATTAAAGAAGCCAACATACACCTCTTTGCAGATGACAGTGTTGTATATCAGCAGACTGACCCCCAGAGCAGCATGTAGTGACCTACAACAAGACTTCAACCAGCTGTAACTACAGCTTCTAAACCAGAAATTACTCCTAAATGCAAAAAACCTAAGGCAATGATCTTTTCACCCCGTTTCCATGCAACCTTCCCTGTAGTGACACCACCAATCCTTACACTCCTATTCGAAGCCTTGGAATTTGTAACAAAGTTTAATTATCTTGGGGTTTGGATCGACCATATATTTTCCTTCATGGACCACATAGAAAAACTGGTAAAAAAGCTCAGATAGAGACTTGGTCTCTTTTACAGAATTAATTATCTCCTTTCGAGGGATGCCAAGATGAGACTGGTCCAAACCACCTTCCTTTCCGTTTTGGACTATGCTGATTTCCTCTACAGTCAGGGTCCTGCCGCAGTGCTTGAAAAGCTTGACACACTCTACCACAGAGCAATAATGTTTATTACTGGTCTTCTATATTCAACGCACCACTGTACCTTATACTCGGATGTGGGATGGTCTTCCCTTATGTACAGGAGACAGAGAAATGCCACCTTCTGAACCTTCAGAGCAGTGGCTGTGGAGCAGCAGTCTTCCGGGACATGTTCTGGAGGATGCAGTGTTGTCCCATCTGCAGGCACCTCTCTGGGCTGAGGGAGGAGGTTGCTCATCTCCAGGCTGAGTTGGCCAGGATTTGTGGGACCTCCTCTTCCATCCAGGGACCACCAGTGCCACTGCCGTTGCCTCAGAGGTTGCCAAGAAAGAGGAGCGGTTGGACCACAGTGGGCTCAGGGAGGGTGAGGGTGGTGGAACAGAGGCACATCCCTCCAGTTGTACCTCTCTGCAATTCCTATGCCATTCTGGCAAAGTGTGGTTCCTCTATGGAGGCACCTACAGTGGAGACCAAGGAGGATGCTGGGAACCTCCACAAAGGAGACCCACAGGAGGGTGGCAGAGGACCCTGCAGGGGAAGAAAACAACTTCTGGTGGGAGACTCCATTGTTAGGAAGGTAGAACTAGGCAAGGAAGGGGAGAGGGAGGTAAGGTGCCTGCCTGGCACCATGGCTTGGAGGGACAGGGAGCGAATCCTCAGGATTGCCGGAGCAGCTGCACAGAGGAGGGAGCTGGATGTCATTGTCCACCTAGGGACAAATGACCTAGCTAAGAAAGGGATTAGAGAAGTGCAGGAAGAGTTTGTGGAATTGGGGAGGGGCCTTAGTCAAGTAGCACGCACAGTAACCTTTTTCGGAGGTGCTACCCATCTATGGCATAGGAGAGGCTAGGGTGTTCTGCACCATGGGATTCAATCAGTGGTTGAAAAACTGGTGTGGAGCTCAGGAATTTGGCTTCATTGGGGACTGGGGGTCCACCTGGAGTGATGCAAGCCTATACTGGCATGATGGGCTGCATCTGTCCAGGAGGGGAACCAGGATCCTAGGTGATAGGTTTAAACGCTTCATTGGCAAGCTTTTAAACTAGCTGAGGGGTGGTACTGGAAAGGAGCAGGAAAATCTAGCCCCCAAACAATCACGTAGTAAGCGTAGCAAACACCAACATGGAGGTGTCGATAGGGAGAAGGGCAGGGGTAAATGGAGAAAGTGACAAAGGCAAGAAGGACAGGGATGGGGCAAAGGGGTAGGGCCATCAGGAAATGGAGGTAATGAGTACCAATGCCGTAGTCTAGGCAACAAGCTCCCTGAGCTGGTGGCCTTAATGGAAGAGGGATGCCTGGATATTGTAGCAGCCACAGAAACATGGTACACAGAGAACCATGACTGGGATGTTAACATACCAGGGTACATAACTTACAGGAGAGACAGGCAGGGGAGAAGAGGGGGAGGAGTAGCTCTCTATGTAAAGGAAGGGATAAAAGCAACTGAACAAAAGAGTAAACAGGGAGGTGAGGAGGCACTGTGGGTCACCTTGGAGCTGGAAAGGGCACCACAATCCGAACAGGGGTTGTGTACAGACCCCCATGTCAGGAGGAAGGAATGGACAAGGATATGATGGAAGGCATTCTTAGAATGGCAGAGAAAGGGGAGATACTGTTGATGGGAGACCTGAATATGCCAGATGTTAACTGGAGCACATTTGCTGCAGCCACATCCAAGAGCAGGGCCATTCTTGATGCCCTACAGGTGGCAGGCATTAGACAGCTAGTTTCAGAACCCACTCATGAGGGAGCAATCTTAGACCTCGTACTCTCAAACGGGGCAGTGAGAGGATCTCAGATCTAGAAGTGGGTTGCCATCTGGGGACAAGTGACCATCAAACAGTGTGGTTCACGTTAAACTCAGCTACAGAGTTAAGCCATACAAAAGTGAGGGTACTGGACTTTAGGAGGGCTGACTTTGGCAAGATGGGAGAGTGCCTCAGAAAAGCACTAGCAAACAGGCTAGAAGGAGATGTGCAGCAACAATGGGGAATTATCAAAACTGCCATCACAGAGGCAACAAGCCTTTGTGTGAAACAAATAAACAAATCAAAACAAAAGAAAAAGCCACTATGGTTCTAAGAGAGGTAGCTGTGAAAGTCAGGAAGAAAAAGATAGCATTCCGAAGTATAAGGAAACACAGAAGGAGCAGGACAGAGAGCTGTACCAGCTAAGGCAGAAAAGAAGCAGGAGGAAGTCAGAATAGCAAAGGCCCAAACTGAGGAAAAGATAGCCAACTCAGTTAAGAAGGGATAAAACCTTTTAAAGGTACATCAGCGAGCTTAGAAAGACAAAGGGAGGGATAGTGAGGCTGAATAGAATGAACAGTGGGTGGGCAGAGGGGGAAAGTGAAAAAGCAGGAATACTGAACGAATATTTCTGCTCAGTATTCACAAAAGAGGAGGAGGAAGTGCCTAATCCAATTAACAGAAGCACTCTTGATAGGGGGGTCGATCCCAGTCTTTTCACAGAAGAAAGGGTTCTGCAAGAACTCCTAAACTGAAGGTGGACAAAGCAATGGGTCCTGATGGAATTCACCCAGAATTCTAAAAGAATTAAGGAAGGAACTAGTGAAACCAATGGCTACTCTTTTAATAAATCATGGGAGGATGGTGTGGTACCGAGGACTGGAGGAAGGCGGATGTAATTCCCTTCACAAAAGTGGGACCAAGACAGAGGCAGGAAACTATAGACCTGTCAGTCTGACCTCTGTGGTAGGGAAAGTGATGGAGTCACTTCTGAAGGAAAGAATAATTGAGTACCTAGAGGTCAGTGGAGCACATTATCCAAGGCAGCATGGGTTCACAGCGGAAGGTCATGTCAGGCCAATCTAATAGATTTCTTTGACTGGGTGACCAAAGTAGTAGACCAGGGAGGGCTGTGGACATGGCCTACCTAGACTTTAGCAAGGCATTTGACACAGTCCCACACAAAGATTATTAGTCAAATTAACCAGCCTGGGAGTGGGTCCCAGGGTGGTAACCTAGGTAAAACATTGGCTGGACAACAGGACACAGAAGGTAATTGTAAATGGAGTCCACTCTGAAGAAAGGGCGGTTACCAGTGGGTACCGCAGGTTCAGTATTGGGTCCAGTCCTTTTAATGTCTTCATCAGTGATATTGCAGAGGGACTGAAGGAAAAGTATGCCTTTGCAGATGACACAAAGATCCGCAACAGGGTTGATACACAAGGAGGCGTGGAAAGGATGAAAAGGGACTTGGCAAGGTTGGAGGAATGGTCAGACATATGGCAGCTAGGATTCAATGCAAAGTGCAAATAATGCACCTGGGAAACAAGAACCCAGGGAAGAATATACAATGGGTGGGGAGGTAGTAACAACAACAAAACAGGAAAGGGACCTGGGGAAATCATATCAGATGACCTTAAGGTTAGCAAGCAATGTGAGAAGGCAGTAGGGAGGGCGGGGTATACTGGGATGTATAGGAGAGGCATCAGCAGCAGAAAACAAGAAGTTGTTATCCCTCTGTACAGACAGTTGGTGAGACCCCATCTGGAATACTGTGTCCAGTTCTGGAGACCCCATCTCTGCAAGGACATAGACAGGATAGAGGCAGTCCAGAGGAGGGCAACTAAAATGGTGCAGGGTCTGCAAGAGAAGCCGTATGAGGAGAGACTAAAGGAGCTTAATATGTATACCCTTGACGAAAGAAGGGGGGGGGGGACATGATAGAAACTTTCAAGTACCTCAGGGGAATCAACAAAGTCCAAGAGGGTAGCATCTTTCAGAAAAAGAGACTTGCAAGAACAAGGGGACACGATTTAAAGATAGGAGGGCAGTTCAGGGGCAATGTGAGGAAGTATTATTTCACAGAGAGGGTAGTGCATGGAACAGCCTTCCTGAGGAAGTTGTGGGGTCTAAAACTGTGGGAGAATTCAAGAATGCATGGGACAGACATAAGGCAATTCTTGTAGGGGGGAAGGAAGATGTAGGCTGTTGGTTAACTAGGATCTGCGGCCTATCCTGTAGGTAGGGAAATGGGCAGACTAGATGGGCCTAGCGGTCCTTATCTGCCGTCAAAGTCAATGTTTCTATGTTTCTGTTACCAAGAAATTGCCCCACTATATTTCGGCCTGCCTTCCACTAAGTATGATAGGCAAGTACGTGTTTAAAAGTGCCTCCTACATTTCTTTGATAGTGCCCAAAGTCAAATCATGATTTGGCAGGGATTCTATGAGTTACATGTTACCTCTATTATGGAATAAGCTGCAAAAACATTGAAATTGGTCCACCCCATTACTTTAACAGCTTTCAAAACACTATATGCTTGTTCCTTTAAAGAATCCTGTAATTGCTCCCCATGATAATTGTTTCTTCCTTAGGCGTGGATCTAGCAGCAGGTACATGCTGTTCCATAAACATTCTGTGTCCCCCCCCCCATCTCCTCCTACATTTCACTTTCCCACTCATTCCTTCCCTTCAGTTGCCACTGTTGTATGTTATTGTTACCATATCCAATGGTCATATCCTTAAGCTGAGAACGACCTCCCCCCCACCAACCCCAACATGGAGTCTGTACAAAGTCCGCTTGGCTATGACAACGGTCTCTAGTATCCCGTGGATTACCCTTGGGGCCCCCTGCTTTATCTTCTCTACTTTCTTCCCCCTGCTACCTCCTCCTCCCACCACCCTGTCAAAATCTTCTTAATAACCTTATACAACATCCTTGACCCCTTTCTCTTGTTTCATTCAGGCCATTGTGCTCATATTATTTAATTGCCGTAACTTCTTATATGTTTGTAATTACTATTGTATATGCCATGCTACTGCTATCAGATTCATGGCATCTGTTTCTACACAATTACATCTTATATTGTTGGTTGTGTAATCCTTGCATACATTATGATTATATGTTATCCAGGTCCATTTCGAAAATGAGCGTTGCTCAATGGTGTTCACCTGATTAAATAAAGATTTTGATTGATTGTTTGATTGATTGAGTAGTGCTTTCAACTACTGAAGCATGACAACGTAATGATATCACTACTGCAGCACCCTTATGTTGCCATGTTTTCTGTCGCAAATCCCCCCTTTATTTAGTTTAAATTATTAATAGTCACACTGTCATAAAAGATGCTGCCTAGGAGTCTGCTTGCCTTCCTGCTTAGGTGTAAGCCTTCATAACTAAACAGGTCACTGTTCCCATAGAAAGTCTCCCAATGCGTAATACATCTGGCTCCATTTTCAAGGCATCATTTTCTCAGCCAGTTATTTAGTCTGATGGTTTTTTTATTCCTACCCCCTGCTGGCTCTTGGCACTGGTAATATTTCAGAGAAAATAACCTTGCAGTTTTTTTTCTTATAGTAGTTTGCTTGTGACCATAAAATCATTTTGGGTTTCCTTTTCCTCCCGCATCCCAACGCTGTTTGTGCCTGTGTGTCCTGGATTAAGATTAGTGGTTTTCGGCTTGCTGATTTAATGATGCCTGGCAACATATTCCATATGTCACTCAGCCTAATGGCTGAGAAGCAGCTTGTGGTCACGTTTCCTTTAGTACCTCTCACTGAATATCTCTCTGTATACCTGACAAATGAGTCACCTAGTACTGGATAGAAATCTGTCTTGGTGCTTCCTCCCTTATTTCTTCTTTCTCTGCTTCATTATTTGTTTCATCTTGGGGCTGATTTTCTACCTGCTCCTTGTATGTCAGGTCAGTTAACAATGAGATGTGATTCTCAGTTTCCAGCTGGAAATTCATAGCTCTTCCACCTTTCTTACTTTTTCTATTTTTTCCCCACAAGGCACCAGTCATCCCTTTCTTCACTATCTGATTCTCCCTGCCTTTTATTTTACTGTTATCATTGTTATGTGCACTATCTGCTGTTAATGAGTTGTTTCCGCCACAAGATACTACTGTGCTTAATAGTCTTTGACTTTTAAGGCTGCTGAGTTTCACTTCCCAATTCATTATTTTAAGTTTCAGCTCCCTTATCTTGACACATTGTTTACATGAGAAAGCAGAGGATTCTCTTGTTGGCTCTGTTCTGAGTTTGCTACATATTACACATTTAATCCCCAACTCCCCATTTTCAGTTACTGTAAAATTTATTTCTTTATTTTATTACTGTGCGATTTAATTTAGTTATAGCTATATTTATTATGATGTTTATTATATTGTTTTTCTCTTTGACATTGTTTGATTTTTTTTGTACGGCACCCAGAGCCTCCGGGATTGGCATCTTTTAAATAAAATTTGCCTTGCCTTGCCAATGTAATTACACCTAAATCCATATTTGTACTTTTACTCGCATAGGCATCTGTTTATGTCTGCCAGAACCAGAAGTGACAGTCTGTTCACTTCCAGTTTTGCACTGCTCTTTAAAAGTGTTTTTAATCTAAAACTATGTTTTTAAGTCTAATAACTCTTCTATAACTTATTATCTACAGCAACACTTTGTTGTTTGAAATGAAGTAACAAGTAAATTAATCACTAGTGGGCTGCCTAATGAACTTCCATCCTAATAGCCAGAGTTCTCCTCAGCCCAGCAATAGCTGGGGGAGGGTAGTTTTTCCACCCTCTGCGCATCCACCTCCCCACATCCCCACCCGACCCAATACATACCTCTGGAGTCTGGCACAATGATCTTCAGTGGACCGGGAACACATCTGCCTCTTCAAAGCTGACCACGAACTGAAGAAAATGCCAATAAGCTGTATAATTTTTTTTTCAACTTTGGTGCATATCTCAGCCATTTTTGGGAATTTTTTCACCAAATTTTCAACACAGGATTTTTGGAGCCCCACCTCATTATTTCAGTCACTGTCATTTTGTTATTCGGTCCCGATTTTGCGGTCACTGCACAGAACCACCATTTGGGACCCAGTAATGAAACAACAGTGTCACAGTTCATGAGGCAGGACCCCCAAAACCCTATGTTGAAAATTTGATGAAGAACTTCCCAAAAATGACTGTTTCATGAGCGTGCATTGCACAGTTCCTACGCACGCTCGTAACTTTGCACATTTTTTATATTTTCACTCCAGATTTTCAACATTGCCATTTTACCACATCTCCTTATGAGCAGTACAGCTGTCATTTTTCATATCTATCCAAAATGTGTTTTCACGCATGTAGCGCCCAATGCGGCGATCGGTGTGCGAAATCAATGTTAGGGACAGATTAAGAAAATCACAGTGACACTGTTCAGGAGCAGAGGTCTTAAAATAGCTATGTTGAAAATTTGGTGACAGAAGTCCATAAAAAGACTGTTACGGGCGTGCATTGTGCAGTTTCCACTCACCCTCATAAGTTCACAAATTTGTACTATTTTCAGTCCAGATTTTCAATACTGGCATTTTACCACACCTCCGTATGAACAGTACAGCTGTCATCTTTCACACCCTGGCTGAAATGTGTTTTCGCACTTCTGGCACAGAAATGCGTGGTCGTTGTGGGAAATCAGTGTTCGAGACAGATTAAGAAAATCACAGTGACACTGTTCATGAGTAGAGCATCCAAAATGCCTGCATTGACAATCTGCTGTAAAATATCCCCAAACTAATTACATTATGGGTGTGCGTTGCAGTTTCTATGTACACTTGTAACTTCACTTTTTTATATTTTCACTCCAGATTTTCAACATTGCCATTTTTTCCACCTCCCCATGAACAGGACAGCTGTCATTTTGCACATCCTGTTTGAAATGTGTTTTTGCACCTGTGGTGCCAAATGGTGCAGTCACTGTGCAAAATCAGCTTTTGGCTAATGAACTGATACTGCTACTGTTCATGAGATGGGGGTCACAAAAACCCATGTTGAAAATTTGGAGTGAAAATACCAACGAACGCCTGGGGGCCTTAGGGTTTCTGACCATAACGCCCTGCCCTGTAGAGACTGACAGGCATCAGGGGTGTGACTTGGGATTGCCACCTATAATCCTCTTGCCATTCCACACACACCCGCACCCTGCAACCAGTGACAGGCATCGAGGTGTGCCTTGGACTCTTCGGCCCCAAAGTTCACCCCATTCTCCTATACTGCATCCATCTCACAATATTTTCTGATGGAATGGGGTGCACATAAGGGCCAAAGACCCCAAGGCACACCGTGACACTTGTCAGTGTCTGCAGGGTGGGGTGTGGTGAAATGGCCATTATGCCTGATGACCCAAAGGCACACCCCAATGCCTGTCAGTCTCTGCAGGGTGATGGTGAGGTTGGCTTCAGTTCAATACTTCACTGCCATCCCTATTACGCAGCTCTGTAACTCCTACACTACCAATGCCAATAAGCAAACATTCAGCATTGACAAATGCTCATTTTTTATATGTTTCTTGGTTCAGAGGTAGAGAGATAGATTTGACATTCACACATAACAGTTAAAAAAAACACAGCGATATTAAATTAGGCCTTCTCAGCTGAGTTTTCAGTAGCCTTGCTCTCTCTCTCTCTCTCTCTCTATATATATATATATATATATGTATATGTATATGTATATATATATATGTGTGTGTGTGGTGTATGTATGTATGTATATATGTGTGTGTATATGTGTGTGTGTGTGTGTGTGTGTGTGTGTGTGTGTGTGTGTGTGTGTGTATATACATATATATATATATATATGCACTGCCATCTGTTATTCTCCAGAGCCAAAGGAGAATGACATACCTGGGGCTGTATGAGACCATTTAATTGGATCCCTGTGTCACATGGTTTTGAAAAGACACCAAATCAAACTTTACAGAAAAGAATAAATCAAAAAGCTTTTATGTTTAATGACCACAAAATCAAAATAAAACCCATTGATAATAATGCAGAAATACAGATTCCTTATATAACTATAATGTTTTCATCGGATAAGTAAGTTCAAAAAGCTCAGGATAGTCCAATTCAATGGCGGGTTCTGGAAAACTACTATTGAAACATAAAAGTCGCAAATATGTCAAAATATTTAAAATTGGGATTACTCCTGAGAATGTATTTTTTTGATGATATAATATTTTGTACAACCAGACTGATTTTGACCTCCAAGCTAGAGGTTTCCCACAATTAAACAAGGCTAGAGTTTAGTAAGATTTGTTTGTAAAGCAAGACTGCTCATGGGAATCCTGCTTGAAAGTTGAGCTTCAGTGACTGTTCAGCCTCCGTAGGCACGAGTACCGTACAACGTCCTTCGATGACTCTTCAGCTTCCTTGGGCACAATCTCTATGCAGTGTTTCCCAGGCCTTGCTAAATCCTTCCTTTCTGCTCTGAGTACAGCAACTCAATCCCCCACAATGTGTTTCTATGGTACACACTGCCACTGCTCCGCTCTGCTTTGCTCCTACTTCTGAGGGGAGTCCGTCTTGTTTCTTTATTCCTCAGATCTTCTGGACATAGCTGTAGGTAGATAGATGAGAAAACAGACAAAAAGGGAAGCAGCAACCAGACAGATTTTGCAGCAGAATGCACTTTAAAACTGGGCTAAAAATGAGGCAATGGTAGCATATCTGTTAGAAAATCAAGCCTAAACACAGCTCTGTATCTCTGGTCAGAGTAAAACAAAAAATTATTGGTGGGCATTGCATGTGAGTGCAAACTGTTAAAAAGGTTAGAATCATATATTTTCATTCAGGAATGAAAGAAGAATCATTATATTGATTTTTCCCCCAGGAAAAAACATTATTGGTGAACAACACTACATGGTGACTAACAGATACTGCTACTTTAAAGCAGCAGTGCAATGTGAAAAAAAAAAATTATGCTTTTTCGACAGTTTATTCCCTGTGCTCTGCTAAGCATTTACCTGGTACTCTTTACTTCCAGCATTGTACTATCATCCTGTAATTTGCTCAGTTGTCCTCTGTTTTTGTTTCATTTCTGCCACCTGCTATGTTGAACTGGAACCCCTTCTGCTGCAAACTGCACATATGTATGACTGGCAGTACTACACAGGGACATCAGGAGTGTTCAGCACAGGGTTCCACTGCAGTAACCAAGAGATGTGTTGCGATGTGAAGGGGGAGCGCAGCTGAAAAATAGGCAGCCGCTATATTTATTGTGGCGCCACAACAATTGAAATAATTTTTAAATACCTAAAAAACTAAAGATCGCTTTTTACAGCCGTAAAAGAGAATTTTGATAATCACTTCCTGATTATGTTGCACTGCTGCTAGGGCTCATCAAATTTGTTTTCATTATCCTGTAATTTCCCAGGATTTTTTCATATTGTAATTTGATGTTATGCAGAAAAGGTGCTGTAAAAAGTGAGTGCTTTACTTTCTAGAGTGAAGCAGGTGACATTTTCAGTCTGCAATTATGTTGGTGTTCACAAACTGGTTCTTTAACACAATGACACATTTCTAATTTTACTACTGTGTTCTCAGCCTGTCCTTGCCTTCAGGTAACCAAGTTTATAAAATTACTTACAGAGTAGCTGAGACCTCTGGAGAAACAACATGAAACGTAATATTCAAAACACAAATCAGTTTATGCTGTGCACGTTTTCTGTAGTTATCGAACATCAGTCTTTATTTTGGATTATATTCGCATTCAAACATAATCTTTGTTGCTTAGAGTTTCTGTTCCCATTGCTCACTTGAAATCCTAATCATCCACTTATGACATTCCAATTTTTTGCATGCCAGTTATTACATAGCAAGATACTAATTTAAGGTTGGAAGGGACTGTAAGTCAATTTAGTTACTTGCATTCCTGGAGCCAGCAAGTATGCTGTGAAAAGGGATTACAATAAATCCCAAATGCATACCTCTTAAATGCGTAGCCCACTTTGATGCATAGGTTTCTAAAGTCCCAATTCCATTTGTCTCTCCTCAGTGCTACTTGGACCTGTTAAATGCATTTAAGAGCCCTTCTAAACTCCTAGATCTAGCTCCATAGAACAATGATCTAACTGGTACTTCATGACCTGAGTGTTCTAGTAATTAACAGCTGTTGGTTGGTGTTTACTGCAGTGCCAGTGAAGCAGCCGATCTTTCCTAATCACTTACAGTCACTAAGCTGATCAAGACAATAGAGTCCTAAGGAGTACCTTAATAAAATAACCCATTTTTAACAATGTAAATGGAGACAGTTTTGTTTTTTCAATGGAAAGTATGCAGGCTCTCTTAAACACATAGCCCACTTTAACACATACTCACAGCTGGCACATAAGGAATGCATTACTTCTAGTAACTTTGTATGAAGTCTGAACTTTCCATTGCTTAACCTGACACAAAATGGCCACCCAGGTAATAATGAGTTAAGAGGGCTCCACTGTAATTTACCAGGATTCACCACCCATGCTACTATCCAGGCTACCCTGTAATTAATTCCCTTAGTAAGCAGAAATTAGTCTAGGCTTACCTTGAATTCCTGTACTGTCTGCATGTCCACCATCTCTGGTTGTCTGCTGTTTCATAGGTTCATCACCATCTGGAAGAAGTGCCTGTTAATGTTATCCCCTACATTTGCGCTTCAGGGCATGTCCCTGAATTATGCTGGTGCACACCAAATCAAGAATCTCCATCTGTTCAACCTTGCCAGTACCCTTGAGTATGTGGAAGACCAACAGCATGTCTCCCCTTGGTCTCCTCTTCTCCAGAGTGAACATGTTAAGGGTTTCTAGTTGGGGTGATCAAAATCATCAAAATCTTATTTGTCTTTGGATTTTGAAGAAATCTGATTCCACAAAATCCGGTTCTGGGAAGGGTTCCACTGGGGCATATGGAAGATGCTACCAGTGCTAACCATCATAGTCCACCGGCAACTGCAAGGGGAGGATGGGCAGCAGGCAGGAAGTGTCCTTCCTTCCTGCCTGCAGGATGGGACTGGAACCAGAATTGGAATTAGATTCTGATTCCAATTCTGATTCTTATTCTGAAAACACTAATTTTGAAAGTAGGATTTTCGGACTCAGAATTTGAAAATCTTGATTCCTAATTTTGGACTAGAATCTGATTGAATCTAATTCCAGATTCTTAAATCTGATCATCTCTACTTCCAGGCATAGGGTCATGTTGTTGCATACAAAGACAGAGCGGCACTACACCATGCTGTCAAAACAGCAACTAAAATTAAAAACACTAGAATACTTGTTTTCTGCAGAGGGCTCCAACCCTGCACCCCCATTACTGGGGCCTGTGTCCCCCCGAATCCTCCCCATTAAAATAACCTCCTCTGGGGGGGAGGAACTCAGGGACAGGGTGAAACTTAGCTGAACAGCACAAAAGACAAGAAAAAAAAATAGCTAGCCTAATCTGGGACCGGGAATAGAATCCTGGTCCACAGCTACTCCATTGTCCTCCAGCACCAATGGCTCTACTCACTGAGCCACAGCAGCTGCTCAGCAGACCCCCTTCCAGCAGAGCTCTTACCCCCTGCAGCACAGCTTTCCAGAAACAGCTATAGGGTCCCCTCTACCACTCCACAATATTTGTGTCATGTGGCATTTTGTACCCTGTAGCTGTCCTTCCCCATGCTGTTATTGTTGTGCGGTTTTGCCCTGCGGCATTCTCCATACAATATATTGACCCAGCACGCTACTTTCAGACCCTCCTCAAAGCTTTTGTCTTCCATACCCCTAACCATTTTGGTGACTCTGCAGTATGCCATCTTGATTGCCTTAATGTCCTTTTAGTATTAGGGAGCCCGGAACTGCATGTTGTACTTCAGGTGGGGCATGGCCAAGGTCTTGCAAAAGTGGTATGATTACTTCCCCTGCTCTATTATTATCATTATTAATATTATTATTATTATGTCACGAGCATAGGATTATGACCACAGATAGAAACATAGAAATATAGACATTGATGGCAGAAAAAGATCATTGGAATGTCCAGTCTGTCCATAAACCCAAACAAACCTGGGATCTACTGTCCATACAGGGCTCTAACATACACTATCCACCCCATGCTCCCTGCCCTGCTGCTACCACCTCGAGCAACTAGTTAGCCCTTCACTCTGTCCCAGCCATGTTTGAAACCATTGATAGTTTTGGTGCCCACCAGATCAGCTGGCAGATTGTGCCATGGCTCCACCACCCTTTCTGTAAAATAAAACTTCATTACTTCACTCTTGAATCTCTTCACCGTCAGTTTCCAGTCTTGTTCCTGTGTTCTTGATCTACTACTTACACTAAATAGAGTCTTATCATTTACCTTGTTCATTCCTTTCAGGAATTTGGTCTCTATCATATCTCCCCTCTTTCTTCTGGCCTTCAGCGAGTACAGTGCCTTGACCCAATCCTTTTAAGATCTGCCTTGCTGGCCCTGAATCATTTTGTTCACCCTACACTGCACTGCCTCCAGCCTGTCCCTATCTTTCCTTAGGTGAGGACTCAAGAACTGGACACAGTGCTCCAGGTATGGCCTCACCAATAGTCTATGGAGAGGTAGTACTGCTCCCTACTTTCTGCTGTAAGTATCCCTTCCTGCACACCACAGCATCCTGTTTGCCTTGCTGTAGACCTTTTCAAACTGGTCTGATCGTTTTAAGGGAGTCACAAATGATGACTCAAAATTATTTTTCCTCAGAGGTTGTGCCCAGCTTTATGCCCCAGCCAATACTCTGTCCTCAGGTTCTTGTTCTCTGTGTATATCACCTTGCACTTTTTGGCATTGAATTTCAACTACCAAACCTTTGATCATGTCTCTAGCCATTGTAAGTCTCTCTGCATCTTCCTTAACCCTCTCCTTGCTGTCTAGCGTGCCATAGAGCTTGGTGTCATCTGCAACGAGATGCATCTTGCCTGGATTCATTCTCCCATGTCACTGATGAAAATATTGAAAAGAACCGGACCCAGGACCGGTCCTTGTGGCACCCCGCTGGTCACCTTCCTCTCTTCTGATTTGACTCCATTAAGTATAGCCCTCTGCTGCCTCTCTTCCAGCCAGTTTCTCACTCATCTAACTGTGTCTATTGCTGAACCCAGATCCCCTGGCTTTTTTAGCAAATTTTTGTGAGGCACCGAGTTGAAAGCCTTGCTGAAACTGAAGTAGAGTTAATCCACAGCATGACCCCTATCCAGTACTGGGGCTGGGTGAAATTTATCTTCCGCCTCTGAAATTCTGATTTCACTTCCATGACATTTTATGAAATTTCCAAGAAATCTTCACAAAATTTTGCCAGAACTGTGACTTCAGTTATTTCCATTTAATTTAAAATGTATTTGTCCAAACTGCACCAAATATAGAATTTTGCTTTACT
Source organism: Neoceratodus forsteri (assembly GCA_016271365.2). Lineage (NCBI taxonomy): Eukaryota > Metazoa > Chordata > Ceratodontiformes > Ceratodontidae > Neoceratodus > Neoceratodus forsteri. The sequence continues at coordinate 63,741,408 of CM028135.1, forward strand.
AATGTCCATATAGAAATCTATCAAGTTTCAGATGTCAATCTTTAAAGGTAACCAAATCATAAGCCTCCAAATGTTTGGACATTTTTACATTACATTTCACAATTATGTAAACTGCAGAATTGTAAGCCCCTGTAACTTTAAAACTAAAGAATGGAATATCACCAATTATGTTGGCTCATTTATCCTAAATATTAGGCCATGAGCAACCTCCATGGCCCAGTAGCAGAGTGACACGCTGCCATGCTGCTGACCCAGGTTTGAAAGTGAGCCCGGGAAGTCACTCCAGGAGGCAGGCCATGGCCAAGACTGTTGCCACTTGGCAGCGTGTCTCAGCTGGGGAGGGTTGTTGGCAGACTCCACCACCACAGTGACCCCTGTGGCTGGGCTATAGAACTTGCTGTAGCCACAGGAGAGTCTGTGGCTGAGAGAGAGACTGACAGAGGCACCACTCCCACCAGGGAAGATGGGAGGGGGAAAACGTTGGAGAAAAACCCAGTAGCCATCTGAATGATGGCTGGTTTCAGCCTGATCAGGGTATCCCTGTGAGCAGGGTATATCCCTGAGAGATGAGCTGCTGGCCAAGAGAAAAAACAATATGGAATAAATAGAGACCATGTTTGTTAACTCTCTAATCATTTGCTCAAAGGCTGGCTAAGTTATAAGCAGCCAAAGATTCCAAAATAACATCAGTAATTTATTAAAGTTGAATTTCATGAGCTTTTGTGAGATTGTGGAATGTTGTGATACTTTTGTCGAAGTCATAGCCGTGCATCTTGCTAAGTCATACAGCTGAGTTGCCATTGTAGAGGAAAGTAAAAGCAGAATAACATGGCAATAAGGTAGCATTCATAGGAGGCTCTATAGTAAAGGTATAGTGGTAACAAGTGCTAGGTCATTGTCTTGAGTGATGAACCATGAAGAATAGTCATGGCTATTACTGTGCACTAGCCTGAATTCTTGCAATATGCCAGATAACCACTATAGCTCTCTGAGTTAATGACTTGTGGATGTGCAGCACTGTTTCTGTACAGTGCCACCTGCTGACCTTTAAACAACCCTGTACATTAAAATGTATATTTTTACTATTAAAAACAGTAGCACCAAGTGATGCCATGCCCTTCAACTACCTGCGACTCAGGCCATTGTGACAGAAGCATATGGATATCTTTAGTCATGATGAAGCATGATGCTAGGAATCACTGTCACAGGAGTGCTGGAGGGGTATTGCAGGGCCATGATGCTAGTGCAGGTAAGATGATTCAGTGGTGCTAGGTACATTGCGAAAGTTAAATTCTATAGGTGGAATTCTAATGGCATTACCTACCATGCATCCATAAATTTTTGAGCAAATTTTGCCAATTAGTAATTTATAATGTATGGTAAGTGCCTATTAACCACCCTAATCAGCAGTCACACAGCTTTGTTATACACTGTTTAGAATTTTGAAAGTTGTTAACCACACTTCGGAACTTCCAAACAGTGGCATAACAAAAAAGAATGCACAGAGTTCCATAATTCTCACACATACTGTAGAAAGCAAACAGTGTTTTTTTGACCATACACTGTAAAAGATGATGGCTGGGGATTGAGTGACAACCACGCTGAAATCACCTCTCATGGTTACTAGGGCTACAGTAAACCTCTTGAGCTGCACTCTCGAGGTTTACCATGTTGTCCTAGCAACCACTCGAGGTGATTACAGCATGGTTATCACCCAATCCCCAGCCATTATCCTCTATGTTAATGTCAGTGGCTCAGCAGGTTGCACACTTGCCTCTGAGGCCAGAAGATCAGAAGGCTGTGGGTTTTTTCCCCACTCCAGGCACTTGGGTTAAATCCCAATACTGATACTGTAATGCAGCATGAGGGGGGTGCTACACTCCTGAGGTGCCGTCTTTCAGATGCGATGTTAAACCAAGGTCCCATCTGCTTGTTCTGGTGGTAGTTCAGGTGGATGTTAAAAATCCCAGGACACTTCTCGAAAAGAGTAGGGGAAATTTTTATTGTAATTCAAAACAAATCAAAAAAGGTTACCTTCTTTATATATAATAACAGTAGTCATGTAGCAATAACAAAAAGCAAATGTAATTAAAAAACAAAACAAAAGAAACCCCATCAATCTAACTAAAAAGGGAAAATCAGCACAAATAATACTTCCATATCTTGTAACTTGAGAAAAAACACTTCTTACAGAATTACTTATACTAAAGCAGACTCCTGAAATATTATAATTCTCATTTCCTCACCCAATATCTGTTATCTGTGCACTCCTCAACCCACCCAAGATATTCCCCCAATTTATTTTTCTCAGCTATGAATATTGCATCCAATTCTGCCTGAAGTTGAAACAACACATCATTCAAGGCAACCTTCTCCCTTTGTAAGCACCCCCGACATCTCACATGCCATATTACCCTTTTAAGACATGCCAGGATAACAAAAAACGTACTTCTTCCTTCTCTGCCATGGCCCTGTAAGTTAGCCATATACCAATATTTCATATGTCATATAGGGAAGGGAACATTGTTTGTAAAGTAAGTGGCATTCCAGAAAGTAGCTAACTGTGACCAAAAAGGTTGTATAAAAGAACATTCAAAAAATAAATGAGACATTGTTTCTACTTGCTCTAAACAGTGTGGCGCTAAGCATAATTTATCTTGTACTGAATTGTGTTTGTAATTACCACACACATTAGGTTTGTCATGTCCACAAATCCACATAGTATCTTGCATTTTTTGGGGAATTCGGAGTTCAAACATGCACCCTAATAATGAAATATCTATTGTGGCTGCAACTTTAAAGATCATCTCTTCATAATACCATTTCTCTACAATAGTGTTCTAGAACTGCTTATGGTCAACACCTATAAACCAGCTAAGTTTTATCTTCCATGTGCTAATGTATTTTAAACAAACCTGGGTGCACTGAGGCAATAATTTCTCCCCCCCACCACCACTTTCCCTTCCCCCAGACCATAAGAAAATCCATCTCCCATAACTTCTTTACATTCGTCCCCATCCCCCTTCCCGCCCCAAAACTAAGGGCTGAATGTTAGCATAAAAATAGTTCCCAAACAAAAATACTAGGGGCTGCAACATATTTAGTACTCCATCCTTCCATGCTCTATAAGTATGACTTCTCTTCACATGATTCAAATGGCTATCCCATAGTAAGGTAAAAAACAATCCCATTGCTTTCAAATGCATACCAAAAGGAAGAGGAAACACCTGTGAGATATACACAAATAGTGGTGCTATAAATGCTGTTCAGCAGAGGTTGAAGGAATTTCTGCAGAGACATTTTCATTTGTAGGTAAACTGCCCTTTTTCTAGCTCTGCACTGCCAGAACCTTTGCTGCAGCAGCCTTTTTACTTTGGCCACCGTTTGATACCCCAATTGAAAATACAACATTTGTGGCAACAGAGGAGTAGCACCCACTTCCATCTCTTTCCCCTCCACTACAGTCTCACTGTTTACTTCCCCTGTCTTCCTTGCTTCAGTTAAATCTACACTCTGTTCAGAAACATTTGAAATTTCTTTCTCATTCTCCTGTGCGCTCCCATCCTGAACCACAGCACCAGGAGAACAAGTTACCTGTGGCCCCGGAAAGCCGCAAGCATTTCCTCCCGATTCTGCTCCATGTTCCATCTCCACCTCTCTGTCTGGCTCCTGCTCCATCTATTTATCCCACCCTATTTTTGGTTGCACTGTTCGGTCCATCTCCAAATTCATCCCTTGGCACCTCAGTTCCTGCTGTAAACGGTTCCTCTGTCCTTCCTCTTCCAACAGTTTCAGCAATGCGGGGGATGGTAGGGCACTAGCCACCCCTTCTCCTTCCCCCTCCTTCTCCTGCACATCTTCACTTTTGGCTAAAATATCAGCCATTTAAATGTCTGGAAAGTCCATGTCCTTACTGCAACCATCATAATCCATAGTAGTTTGGGCCTCTTTGCAAATGGAGACTGGGGAGGAGGCCTGCTCCTCAGTCTCATACACATCCTGCTCCTCCATCAGCTGGGATAGACTGGCCTCACAGCACCAGTCACAGTGCCCCCTACTGAAGAGTAGGGGAATTTTTATTGCAAATCACAAAATACACGCTGGTACAAAAATAATCTAGAACAATCAAAACATTCAGAGAATAAGGACAACATATGCAACTATACATAACAGTAATAATTTATTTATTTATTTATTGAAAATGTTTCACCAGGAGAGGCACACTGAGCAAAAAGATGCGTGTGTCATGGTGCGACTGGGGGGGAGGGTATAAGAGAGGAGGGTATACATAAAACAATAAATAGGTTGAACTTGGAGTCAAGCAATTCAAACAATTGTTACATAGTTAAGTGTGGCTATTACAAACTTGTTACATGAGGAGACACTACATACATGTGCCAATGGAGGGTGGTATAACATTCGATTACACATCTAGAACTATATATGATTACATAAGTGCCTATATCTAGAGATTGATTTGAAGTATGATGCACCAAGTTGGCAGAGAGAAATGGAAGCTTGAGGTCAGGGAGAGGTGACAGGTCTGGGTAGTAAACACAGGGAAAGATGAGGGGGTTGACTTAGGGAAGACATTGACGGGAATAAGAAGGAAGATAGCAGAAGTGTCATGAGAGGGTAAGTGCATGGGTTGTTTAGGGGACTATATAAGCCAATCATTTGGGTAACAAGATCCCCCCCTCCACTAAATAAACCACTTCAACTACACAGAAACTGTAACCACCACCCGTTCTCTACCCACCTCCCCAGATTTGAACTGCTAAGAGAGGACATTTCATTCTAAAATACACTTTGGTACTCCCTTCCATCTCTTTTTCCATTGCTCCCAGGACAACATTTCTTTATCATATTGTGCTTGTGCCTGTATCTCCTCTTCAATCATACTGATCAATATCTGAGGAACAAGCAACTTTTGTTGTAACACAAATTTACAGCGTCTTTGCCACATTACAAATTTAATACATGTGAATATAAAGCTCAGGGTACTCACATCCATGACCTGCATATTGCTCATAGTCCCAGTTATAACATTCTCATAAGTTACCCTCACCCAATGATGATTTTGCCAACGCTGACCCAATTCCTTCCACATTTTTTGTGCTTATGCACAGGATATATAAAAATGTGTAAGAGTCTCTATTTGCTGTATACACTGCGGTCTAGGGCACATCCTCTCTTCCATACGTTTACGTTTGGAGTTCCCCTTAACCCCCAACCTACCATGTGCACTGAGCCACATCACATCCCACATGCGAGAGGGGATCCTTTGATCCAAAAAATATTGTTCCAGAGCCTGATGATCAGACGATCCTATATCTTTATACACAATTGGAGTCTAAAAAGACCCCAACTGAATAGTTTCATACATCATTTTTCTATGCATAACAGAGACTTGTGTGAGTGTCAATTACCATTTTTTTAATTTTTTCTACAGCATACCACGTATATGGCGGCCAATAGCTCTGTTTTTGGGTCACTAAGGTTCCCAAGCCCCACTGTTGAAGCAACAATTCCACCCACAAAGCAGCCTCCTTCTTCCAATCCACCTCCCTTGGCTTCAGGAAGGCAGAAATAGTATTAAACAAAAAAATGCTATGAAAATAACTGATAGGGTTTATCATATTCAGACCCCCCCCAACCGAATGCTTCTATATAAAACTTCCCACTTAATGGGATTCAGCCTGCTGCCCCAAATAAGCTGGAGCGTCTGGCTCAGAATTTTAACATCTAGTGTACCTGGGGGTGGAAAGATAGATCCAACATAACAAATAATGGAAGGAAAAAGGATTTCATCACAGCCACCTTTTTTTTCTTAGACTGTTGCCATTTTTTCCACACCTGAAACTTCAAATCACTAATAGTCAGCTTCTCCTCCAAATTTTGGTGAGCCATATCAATATTACCAAATTTAATTCCTAAAATTTTAACTGTCACATTAGTCATTGTAATATTTTGAATATCATTCACTACCTCAGTCCCTTCACTTAACAAATATCCATCACTTTTCTGAAAATTAACTGCTGACCCAGTTAAGTCTGAAAAATGCTGAACTACCATCAGTGCTACCTCTGCAGGCTGTTTATCCACCAAAAGAAGACACACGTCATCCATGTTGCTAAAGATTTTGTAATAGTGACATTCCCTGGGAGGGTCACCACACGAATCTCCAGATTTTGTCGAATAAGCTTCAAGAGAGGAGTCAGCCTGGTGATGCTGAGGGTTGAGGCGCTGGACGCCACACCTCACGCCACACCGGCGACCCGGTTTCAGGAATGAGCCGGGGGTCGCTGGGGGTCAGCGGGGGAAGAAGAGATCGAGCATCCGGAGGACTGCTTTCTCTTCCTGGGGGAGGGTGTGGGATGCGCTCGCTCATGGAGCGACCTCTGGCGGCAGCAGGAGGATCACCGACTGAGTAAGTGCGGCCATGGGTGGGTGGAGCTACGGCACTACGTTGCCTCGCTGGCCAGGCTCTGTGGGGGGGGATGAAAAAGAGAGAAAAACCCCAGTCCTGGGGATAGATGAAGGTGCCTCGACCTTCCACAGCCCACACTCCCAACTCCGGGCTATCTCCTCTCCACTGCCAGACTCGTGTGCTGGCCACTTTGCCCTATAAGATAGAGCGCCCTGAGTGAATAGGGCAGCCCTACCTCTGGAGGGTTCAGACCCAGAGGTGGTGCTTGGTGACATGAGGGAAGAAGAGTGGCCATGGAGGGAGGTAGAGGCTGGGAGTTCCCGAGGTTGCTGGAAGGAGTTCTCCAGGGTTGGAGATAAATAAAGTTTAAAAAAAAAAAGGTTCAAGAGAGAATCTAAACAAAAAATGTATAAGATAGGCCTCATAGGGCACCCTTGGTGCACCCCTCTAGAAATATGCACATCTGGACCACAGAACCCATTGATCAGTGGCACCGATGATGCTATCTTGTACAGTCACATAACCCATTCAATAAATTTATCTGGTATCCCATATTTCCGCAACACCATCCTTAAATAGAGATGCAAAATTTTATTGTAGGCCTTTTCCTGGTCCAAACTAATCAAATAACCATGTAAAGCATTTAATTTACCTTGGAACACCACTTTCCTCAGCAGGAGGAGAGTATCCGTAATAGACCGTCCTTTTATATTACAGGTTTGGCTTGGATCAATTACAGTAGGTGCTACAAGCCCCAACCTGGGGGCCAAAATGTTCATTAAAATTTTCTAGTCTGTGTTTAACAAACTCAAGGGTCTCCAATTAGACAGGTGCTACCTGTCCTCCTTTTTATGGATAAACGGCTGTATCGATTGGCCCAATTGTGGGGCCAACATTGTCCCGTCCAAGATTTTATTAAACAGAATCACTAATATTTCTGTCAAATCAGTCACCAGGGTTTTATAAAATTCTGTCGTAAGGCCATCAGGACCCGAAGTGGTAGTATTATTCAGGGAAGAGATCACAGTCTGAATTTCTAAAGCTGTAACGGGCATAGTAATCTGAACCTTCATCTGCACTGGAATGTCTGGAACAATACAGGGCATTAATAAATCTGAAATCATGTCTTGACTAATTGGAGACACAGCATGCATACGTCTCATGCAATTGATCACTTCTTCCATTATGGCACACTGTGTTGTAACTATCTCTCCATTCTGAGTTTGGATGGCTGACATAGTTCTGTTTTGTACCCTAGCTTTACAACTCTCATAAATATCTCCAGACCCAGTCTTACCTGGGGTACCAATCCAATGCTCATACAACAGTGAACTCGCTCGTTCATCCTGTAATACCTCCATCTGTGCTTTGATGTGCTGTATCTCTCCCAGATATTCACCATAACACAAATTCACCTTGAACACAATCCTAGTGTATTGACTACATAGGGTAAGATATTTAAAATACTTCCCAGTGTGGGTAGAGTAGGAATACGACTGGAGATTCACCTTAATATCTTTTTTTTGTCTAGACTCACCATCTACTAAGGTCCTCTTCCATGCAAGCCACAGATTTTCTGGCTTGGTAGATATCATGAAGTCTATCTATACAGAGCTGATTGGAAAGAAGTGTATTGTTCAATTTCCAGAGTCCCTTTCCCTGTCCAACACTATTACCCACCGTAAGATGGACCTTCACCATCATATGGTCAGAGGTCTCAAACGGGACTGTGAAGGCATGTTCACAATACAATGATGTCAAAGAAAAAATATTATCAATCCGGGTGGCCAGGTGTGCTTTATAAAAGGTGTAGCCTCCCGTTGGATGTCGTGTCCTATATGTGTCCTGCAACCCTGTCTGAGACACTAGCCCTATCAAGGTACTGGTATCACAGTACAGTTTTGACGTTGCAGCACCCCTATCCTTGCTGGATGAAATGCAATTAAAATCCCCCACCCAAATCAAAAATCATGCTGTAAAGAGAAAGGGTTTTACCTTAACTAAAAGCTCCACCCTTTCCTTCTTCGTCTGCGGAGCATATAAATTAATAAGTCTCCACTGTTTTTTACTATGAGTAAAATCTATCATTAATGCTCTCCCTGGACAAATATCCAGGATCCTGGTCACCATATAATCATGTCCCCGAAAAAGTATGCCCACCCCTTCACATTTTTCCAGAGTACTAGAATAAAAGGATGGACCCCAACACCATCATTTTCTAGCAGCCAGAATCTCAGTATTTGTATATAAGCAAACATCTTGTAAACAGGCAATATCTAAATTATGCTCTTTTAATATAGAAAAGCTGACCAAATGTCTTCTAGCATTATTAATACTATTCACATTAATAGAAGCAACATTAAATGCCTGACAAGATGTAATGCAAAGATAAGCATGAAAAAGAAAATAGAAAACCAGTTAACTAAACTGATAAGTCCTTCAAATCCCAGTCTGTTTCCCCAACCTACAGCTCTGTCTGGGTGCCACTCCCAGTTGTTTTTGTTTAGAATGGGCTGCTTGCACCTTATCAGCCAGACATTCATCTTCAGAATCCATAGAGATCCCTTTTTGGGATGAGAACGTCGAAGAAGTCTCCGAGTCCTCTCCAAGATCTGAGTCCAGGGGCTGAAGGACCGCATATGCGTTTGAGAGGGGGCACTGCACCTCGTAAACCACCTCTCCTTTGTACTTTAGCCTTGAGGTTGGAGTTTTTCAGAGGCCTTTTCTTTGAAGCAATCACTGTGGATTCCGGGGGTGGCATATCAGGGATTTCTACATCCAAATTCAGCAGTGGTGATGGTTCCACAGGAGGCACTATACTTGGAAAAGGGATATTGTCCTCCATGGGGTCAGGCATCTCCGACACTTCCATATCAGCAGACTCCAGATTAGGCTGAGTCTGAGGCTGCAGCTGTGAAGTGTGGGTGGGGGGGCGTATTTTCTCCACTGTAGGGTCAGGTAGTACCGAACACAATTCTACAGCAGGTGCCACAACCAAAGCCTGTTCAGCTACTGCATTTCATCCCCAAACATTTCTCTGTGGATCCATGCTCAATTTTTGGGCTCGTTCTACTGTTAGTTCTTGATTAGACCGATCCTGACAGTTGTGGGTGGCCCATTCACATGCACTATATACATGTCCCAGTTGTGCACAGAGCTTACAAGCCCATTCATTAGCACAGTTATTACTAGTATGTCCATGTTCCATACATGAGGTGCATTTCACCCTGTCACAAGCATTACTGAGATGCAGGTGTGACCCACACCGAAAACATATTTTAGGTTGATCCTGATAGGAATAGTGGCCTCATTCAGATCCCAAGAAAAAGATGCTTGGGAGATGCTTTGGACCCTGTGGGCCTGTTCTCAACCACACTTTAAATTTCCATCCCCCTGTCCAAATATGTTCTTCATCCAAAATAGGAGATGGTTTCACCCAGAATGTCACATTTTTGCTGTAGCCAGTACTGTATATCAGACACTGCCACACTCTCATTTCAAAATAACATAGTTACAAGTTTAATAGCAGGTTTTATTATAGGAATACCCCAGAACGGCATCCATAATGCTGAATGATGCTTTTTCTCATAGGTGGACCAGAACCTATCCAGACCCACAGGGGTTTTAAAACTGACATAAAAATTTACATCTCCAGAAGCATGTATGAGAGCATAAATCTCATTTGAAAAGAACCACAAAGATTCTTTAATCATAGTCCTCCCCACATAGATCCTATCAGGGGTTTGTGGTAAACCTCCCAAATATTGTAAATGCACAGTGTTCTTCCGCTGAGCCAGGATATTATGGGTAAAACCCGGGTCTCTTTGTCTAAACTGTCTCCACAGCTGAGAAGCTGGTTGGTTCCTTCTAGGGCTTGTTTCTTGCATCCCCTCATTCTCCATCCTCTCACCTCATGACTCTGTTCTCCGACTGTCTGCTTCAGTCTCCGGTATATCCACCATCCCTCCCACTGCCTGAGGGGGAGGGGGGGAACAGTTTGCATTTCCGTAACTTCTGTTTCACTGACTGGATGTTTAGAAGCTATAATGGGCTTGGTCTGTATTTGAGAGTGTTGTACACACTCAGAGCCACCTGGGATAGGGAGATCCATAGGGTCAGGAACCCACCCCCCTTTTCAGTCTTTATCCACCCAGCATCTGTAAAAGCAGACTATACAGAGCACTGGTTAGGCAGCCCCATTGTAACTGCACACTCCTTGTCCTCTCTTCTGCCCTGTCTTAAACCCAAACCATCTACAGCCTCAGTACATTATCCCGTACATGGATCCAACACTTGTTCAGCTTCTAAAACAGCATCCTGCACAATTAGGTCGATACTATCAGTCTCTGACTGAAATAAAGAAGGCGTACTCACTGGTAGCACGGATGGTGTTATAATAGGGTTTAGTACCTGGGGTCTTTTCAGCACAGCATCGGAAGGTTCTCCTTGGTCGGGCTTATCATCATTAGGCATTGGCTGCTGAGTCATGCTGGTCTGCAGTGCAGATGTGTCACACCCGCTGTCAGGCCGAACTGGCTCTGTACTTACAGCCGCTGAGTCCTCCTGTGAGCGTTCCTTAGCAGGCATACATTTCTGTGCTCCTCGTCCCAGGGTGGAAAGCACAGTTAACAAACGTTGTCGCTGTTCTGTATTCAGCGCTTGTAAAATATCAATCTCCTGCTGCAAACGTGCCACCTGCAAATTTGCCAGATTCTCATCCTGTAGAACTGCCTCACTACTATCTGAAGCCATGGGTTTCATCTTCACTTCCATCTTCATTACACTTTCCTCTTGTACTGGACCAGCAGGGAGTGAGGTCCTCTCCCCTGCAGGACTACCAGCCAACTGATTGCAGAGTCTGTCGATCTCCAAAGCTCACTGGTGCCCCTACCCAAGAGTAGGGGAATTTCCTTGGTGTCCTGGTCAGATTTCCCCATTCACTAAAAATACCACCAAGAACTTAAAAATCTGGTTCAATTTCAGTTGGCATCCATCTGTATCCCCGGGACGAGGCTGAAAATAGGCAAAAAATTGTCTAGTCTTCCTTCCTGGTCAACAAAAACAAAATAAATAAATAAAAATTTCTAAAGTATTCACAATGCATTTTAACCTACTAAACCACATTTATCCAATGTAACAAGATTCCATTACATATTTATTTTGGTATATATGCTAAATCTTGAGTGTATACTTGCAAGATCAGTGGGGCAATAAAAATATTTTGAAAATTTTCACAGAATGAAACAAATATTTAAACTGTGAAATTTTGAACTCTCGTATCTTACAATAGGCACAACCACACAACCAGTTACCTCTCTATTTAGCAGTTTTTGTGACTCTTCCAAGAAATTATGCGAATCAGTTTTCAATTATCTAGTTCCAAAGGTTGGCTAAGTTGTAAACAGAGAAATATTTTCAGAAATGTTCACATGAATTATAAATTGCCAGACTTTGAGCCCCTATAACTTCCCTGCCCCTCATTCAAATGTCATGAAACCTGGATTTCTTTTAGGGTCTCTTTCAGATAATATGCTAGTCAGATTTCAGAGATCTCTAACTATATAATACTGACTTCAGTTCATTCAGTTGTTAGCGTGGTTGATGTGGTGGTGCGTCTCAAATTTGGTTTATATTTTAATTCATTTTGAGGTTTATGTGTCAGACTGTCCAGCATGGCATGATGATGAGGATGGTGGCAGAAAAAGAACAGTTTTGGGTGACTGTGCGGGATCTGACATCTGGCATGGGTGCAAGCATGCAGCCATGTGGAATTGACATTTTCAGTTAGTCGTGTTTGCGTTCGGTTTCTCTACTTCTGTCTATCCCATCAGTCAGGGTGGAAGGCAGAGAAAATAATTCTGGTAAGACATTCAAAATAAAGGAACTACTGTACTACATTGTACTTGTTTGAATTTGTAAATTTAGTCTCGAGTCAAATTACAGGAAGGCATGTCAGGCGAGGGCCAGGTCGGGTCTACTAACTCAACGTGACTACAAGCTCTGTGTTAAGAAGAGTGTTAAAAGTGTTTATAAGAGTCAAACTCAAAATAAGCACTGACCTTTCTAACTTTATCTAGGTACAGTGCTGTACACAATTTGCAATATATGGTACAGCACAAAAGCCACAGATGTTAAAAATAATCATGTTTCAGGGTATTTCAGACAGCTGCTTATAACAGATAAAACTGATGTACACAAACTAGTCTGGTATAAGGGGCATGCATTGTAATTGGGACCTAGTCCATGTAGGGCTTTGTATGTCAACAAAGTGACCTTAAAGACATTTCCTGGTGTTTCAAATTCCCATTTTTCTGATGCTCTCCAAAACGTTTTCAAGGTTGTTTATTGGCACAAGTACATTCTTAAATATATGGAAGCATTATTAGAATAATGATTTATCCTATTATGTCATGTCCAGCTAAGAATGAATACAGGATGGCAGCAAGGAAATTAACTCCCACAATTGCAGCAGTCAGTATTATTTAAGGCACTTTACATAAATATCTGCCTGTCTTTGGTTACACTGTTCATTTTATGTTAAAGTCCTTGCCATTCTTGCCAAGCTGGTGTCCCTCACCCTTGATGAAGTGCTACTTCCACTAATAAAAATTTTCAACCTCTCCCTCACCCTCAGCCAGTTCCCCAACAGGTGGAAATCGGCCACAGTAACCCCGGTCCACAAAAGTGGGGACAAGGATCTACATGTGAACTACTGGCCTATCTCCATATCCCCCCCCCAGGCCATTGAACGTATGGTATCTGACCAGCTAACGGAATACCTGGACAAACACAACATCCTCTGCCCCCAACAACATGGTTTCCATACAGGTCACAGTACTACATCGGCCCTCCTTGAATTCACCGGTGCTATCCACAGCTTGTTGGACAACAGCCTCCTAACCAGGTCGGTCTTCATTGACCTGATCAAGGCTTTTGACACTGTACAGCATAATCTATCAATCACACAGCTATGGTCTGATGGACTTTCACCTGAGTCCACTACCTGTTCAAGAGTTACTTGGAGAACTGCTCCCAAAGAGTGAAAATAGCTGATGTTCTGTCAGATGCATGTCCTGTTCACTCAGGAGTTCCTCAAGGCTGCATTCTTGGGCCACTTCTTTTTAATCTCTTTCTGAATGATCTTCCACAATCGTGTCCAGTACAAATCCTCCTCTATGCTGATGACGCCGTCATCCTCTCCACTCACAAGGATCCGGGTCACCTTCAAAAGAATCTACAGCTTGCCTTCATCTTGATTGAAACTTGGTTTAGTACACATAAATTGGTTCTCAACTACAAAAAAAACAAGTCCATGCTCTTCTGTAGCCCGCACAACAAACACAGACTCAATCCCATCACGATCAAAAACTGCCTTGGTGCAACCCTCAAACAGATTCAGTCCTTTAAATATCTAGGTATTACCATGAATTGTAACCTATCATATGCTACGCATATTGACAACATTGCCAAGGCTGCCAACACTTGCATTGGCCTACTCTTCAGGCATAGGCAATGCTTTACCTCAGATGCCTTAAGGATTGCAGTACAGAGCTCAGTAATGTCAATAATCAACTGCGGCCTGATCATCTATGGCTCTGCCTCTGCCACTGCCCTCAGGTGCATATCCATTGCACTAAACAAAGCTTGCCATCTCACAACCGGCACCCATCGCCTCACCCACACATGTGATCTCTATGCACAGACTGGGTGGCTTCAACTTTTAAACTGGATGAAGTACCAAACCTGCTTTATGACAAAGAAAATAACCCTAGGTCTTGCTCCCCCAGGTGTCCAAGCTCTCCTCTGCCCAGCGTGGACTACTCACATCATCAGGGGTTCTGAATCTTAGCTTCTGCATATCCTGCATTTACGCACCACACAAGGCAAAGATCATTTGCGCACAGAGCTCTCAGCTGGTTCAATGGTCTCAACATTGACATTGCCTCAATGCCAAAGCTTGGTCCATTCAGATTCAGTCCCCATCACATCCTGTCTGCATCTAGCTCCTGTGACTGTCCTTCCTAATTGTTCTCCCCTCTCCTCTTTGCTCTTTCCACCTAACATTTAACCCTCTCCCCCCCATCTCCCTGTCCGATACACTCATTCATCCTCCCTTCCTCCCACCCTCCTTCCCTACCCCCCATAGCACTTTAATTGATATTTGACAAGTGCCTCTGGCCGCACCCCACTAGTGTGTCTCTCCTCCATACCATGTCAACCCTGTTACCAGACCTCCTTCTGGCATTTTTGCCACTGTATTGAATGTATAAAACTGTATGTAATTGCCTATAACCCACTGTTATTCAGTGTCTTGTTTGATTGTACCTCAACTGACATGGAACTTTTGTAAGAGAGCCTCTTTTAATCCTAGATTCAAATAAAATCAATTCTGCATGTACTTTTGAATTGTCCGAATAGCATTCTTGCAAGTTTTGTTTTTTGTTGGGATGCAACTTTGACAGCAGATATAACCAAAAGAAGCATGGCAACTCCTATATTGCTTTCTGTTTCTATACTCATAACGATATTCTACATCTATCAAAATGGTTTTATGAAAATGACATGAGTCTGAAATGGTTTTATGTATAAAAACATACAAATATTTCCTCCTTTTTCTGGGGAATATCAATTCAAGAGGGTGTCATAGTATTGGTAATTTACTTTTTATTTTTGCATTTGTGGAACAAATGAAGCAGGCATCATGATGAATGATGTGTCCTTGTTTCACATTTTCTTTCACACTCAGTTGATTTCTAAAATATTGATGTTATAACCACATAAAACAATCCGACCCCATCTGGATTTGTTCCATAAAGACAGATTAAGTCTCACCAATATAACTTAAAAACAAGCATGGCAAGCCAGCCCAGTGGCATGCAGGGCTGAGGCATCCTTGCCTAATCTCCTGCTATGCTGGTGACCTGTGTTCATGGTGCAAGTGGTCCCCAAGGGGTCAGCTGGGGAAGGAGAGGATCAGTCATCCAGAGGACTGGCCCTCCCACTGGGTGGAGACCCAAGGGTACTGCGAGTCTGAAGGGTGCCAGAGAAGAATGGGTGCTATGGGATTTCCACAGGCATGCATGCGCCTCCATGTGTGCACATTTGGTGTGTATGCCCCAGCAATGGGGATGGGAACAAGGGAGAAAATGGAGGAAAAATACACCAGGCTGCAGCTGTCAACTGGCCCTCCACAGGCTCTGCACCCGGTAACCAGGTACCGACGCAGCCTTGTGGCAGAGGGCATAGGCTGAAGGTAAGTCCTGGAGATGCTGGGGCTGGGAAGGGAGGTCGGTCTGAAGAGGGCAGCTGTATTAATTGTAACACCATTCCATCAGTGGTTGGTGATTCTGTTGTTCAAACCTCTGTAGTCTGTACCCAATTTACCCTCATATATGTAAACCATAATTGTATGTATAATCTCTGTTTATATCATCTTGTTCCCCCTCCCCCCAGGTCGCACCGTGAGATGAGCAACTTCTTGTTCAATATACCTTCCTGGCGAAACATTTCAATAAATAAAGCTGGGGAGATAAGGTGCATAAACTGTATATCGAAAGAAATTAAAAACAAGCATGGCAACTCAGGTTTTTTGTTGTGGATTTTAAATGTTTAGATGACAATCCTGTACTGGGCAAAACATTATGACTTTGGCATGGGGCTGCTGAAACACCAGGAAACGTTAAAGGTGGTATTCCACCAAACATGTAGCAAGCGCAGTTCACGCAGCATGGGGGAGATATGCTAAAAAGGTTAAGTTCCAGCAAATAGCCTGGCTGCAGTCTTCTGTAATAAATGCAGCTGGCACTCAACCTTGCCAACCAGCCCTAGGTAAAAAACATTACAGTAGTTAAGCGAGATGTCACAAAGGCATGCACTAGGATCACCAGATTCTTGTGTGCTAGATAAGGTTTAATCGGTGTGTATTCCTTAATTTGCAGAAAAACACCATGGATTGCAACTGACACCCCCTGATGTTCTAGTAACAGCTTGCAGTTCATGAAGGCCCCCAGATTCTTCACCTTATCTGCAACTCATAGAACCACACCATTTGAAGCTGGACAACTGCATAGTTGACTAGTCATTGCTGAGCCACGATGACCTGGTTCAACCAGTAACACTTCTGTCTTGGCTGGATTTAAGCTCAGCCTGTTGGATGCTATCCAGTCAGAAATGTCATGTATTGTAGGCATGGTCCTAGCACAGAGATTGCATCATGCAGGTGGGGTGCAAGCAATAGGTATGTCCTCCACACAGCAGTGAAACTCCAACTTATACTGTTTAATTACCTTTCCTAAGGGTAACATGTACACCATGTATAACACAGGGGAAGAGAATCAATTCTTATAGCACCCCACAGCCTGTCACCACTGACTGCAAGAAAATTACCTAATGTACCTGGCTGCAATCTGCTGGATATGAAGGACTCCTTGCACTTATAGGTTGACCCGGCTAACCCTCCATATTGTCACATGTGGCCCATCAGATCCCTGAGATCCACTGTGTCAAATGAAATGAAAGATCAAGGAGAATAATCACAGAGGATTCCCTTCTATTGTGCACCAGGAGAAGACCAGTAAACACCTGATGAGTGTGGTTTCAGTGCTGTGCTGAGGCCTGAAACCAGATTGGAGTGGTTAACAGATGTTACATGTCTCAAAGTGAGCCTCTAGTGCATTGCAACTTCCTTCTCAATAATTTCCCCAGAAAAGAGAATATTAGCCGGCTCATCGGCGTAGCAGTTGGATTTCCGCTTGCGACGCCAGTGACCCGGGTTCGGGAACAGACTCAGGTCACTGGAGAGCCGACCAGGGAGGATTCGGCTTGAGCATCCCATGACTGCTTGCCTACTCCAGTGGGAGGGAGGGGACGTAGGCTCGCTGTCTGCTACCCGCTGGCGGAGGCTGGGGAGACCAACAGCAGAGCTTCAACGTACATAGGGGGTGTGGTGAACGTCGGCTATGCTACCACGTTCGTGCACGCCACGCCCGGGAGAAAGAGAGAAAACCGCCTCCTGGTTCGTCGGATGATGGCTGCCCGCTCCTGCTGGCCCGAGATGCCCTGTCGCCTCCAAATCCACCTCAGCAGCACTCAAGGACTAATGCCTAGTGCACTGGTTGCCCCCCCTCCCGGCGCCTTTCCCCTCGGAGGAGGGGGACCCACCCGGAGAAGGGATATGTCGGGCCACCCTTGGGTCAGCTGCGATCTGGGGTGTGGGGAGGAGGGACAGGGCGAGGGAGTCACAGGTAGCATGAGCAGCTGGAAGGAGTGGTGAACTAGGAGGTGAGAAGGAGGGATAAACACATCACACAAAAAAAAGAAAAGAGAATATTAAGACAGGCCTGTAATTTGACAGCATGTCAGGGTCCAAAGATAGCTTCCTAAGGAAGGGTCACTGCCATTTTCTGAGTGGAGGGAAACAACCTTCCTCAAGGAAACACTGGATATAACTGGACTCAGAGCCTCCTGACAATTTGCCGACAGTTGGGTTAGACCTGGGTCAAAAGAACAGAATGTTGGGCACTGCCACCCATAACACATCCTCATCTGACACTGGAAGAGACTCTCTTCATGACCCTAGGAGGCCATCTGATATCAAAGGATCAGCCTTGCTAACCTTTGACAGGCCACATTTAGAGATCCCTGCCCAAACTGATAAAACTCTGTGCAAGACAAACCAGCTGAACTTCTCGCACTGAACAGCTGAAACCTCTCCCCCAGACTGTAGATAGAGGGTGGATTCAGTAATGACTTTCTCAGTGTGACTGCCACTGATGTTTTCCAATAATGGGTTTTCAGAGCCAGCCAGTCACCTCTCAAGCCTGACATCCAGCAGGAATGCTCTAAAATCTGCCCTATTGCCTTTAACCAATGCAGCTCATCAACATTATACAAAGGCCAACTCCATCAGTAGGTCAGCGGGCAGGTATGACCAGTACTTGAGTTTACAGAGTGATGGTAGCAGGAAACTGCAGACAAGAAACAGGGTCTGTTAACATGAAGTTTCTACGTAGTAGGGAACTCATACGTTCTGGACTTTTGGCAAGATGCACACTTTACCTATTACCACGCTTTGCACAAAAATATAAAGTGTGGATTTTTGCATAACTTTGCAGTTTGCAGCTGTTTATCCACAAAGTTCATACTTTCAATGTCGTATATCTTTGTGAAGTGTGGAAAATTTATGCAAACCTATGCAAAGTGAATTTTCTGCACATCGTAAACAACTTCTATTTACACTTTGTCTATTGTGTCAGATATGTTGTATAGAGTGTTTTGATTTGTGTGTGTAGCCCAAGTGCATCCTTTTTTGCTGTTAGGATATATTTTTTTAAATTTACTGACTTGTTTTATGGCCCTTGGGGATCTCCATGATTGCATCTTTTATTGCTTTTTCTTTTCCCACTATGCTTTCCATCCTGTCCCATGTGACAGTGAGGCATCACATACCATTGTTCAGTGAGTTCTGCCTTAGTCTGTTCTTTTAAATGCTCCTCCTTATCCAGTGAGCACTAATAAAGTCTACAGTCACAGTTTGACAAATACCTGAGGGATAATAAGAGTGGGCTATTCATAAGGAAACAGCTGGAGTCTTCACTAATTATAGAATTGATAATCTGGGGTGATTTGTGGTTTTTATGGCTCTGGGCAGAACCTACAGCTATCTTGCTATCTGTAGCTGGAAAATGGAGTATCGTGGAACACTTTTTGGACTTTTCAATGTATCCTTCCATGCCAACTGAAATAAAATATTCCCTTCTTTCTGTTAAGAATGTTAGAGACATAACTCCAAGCTGCTTATCAGATGCCATTAGGAAAACTGAAACGGCTTGTTAAATATTTGTTAAATATTGGTTGCTTATTAAAGTAGAGATTTGTTTACTTCCTTCAGAATGCAACAACTTGCACATTTAAATACTTAGCATTTAAACAGCTTCTTACAACTAGTTTCACTTGGGAATGTATTGTCTTTCAAGAAAGATTCATACTTCATAAATATCATCCCTCTCCCAGCAAATATATAATTTACACTGTTTTTGTAACCTCTAAAGACACTATCTGATAAATACTGTCTCAGACATATGCCAGGTCTTCAGTGAACTACCCAGACTAAATATGTAGTAATCAGTAGGCATTTTCTACTATGCTTTTTGGGAAAAAAATATATTGAGCTACAGCAAACACACACACGCGCGCGCACACACACACACACACACACACACACACACACACACACACACTCACTCTGTACACACCATCATCATGGCCACAACATTCAAAATAAATACTGCATTCTATTATGTTATAAAACAATAAAGAAACTGTTTGTTTATGTCAGTGAACACAGTGAAGTTCAGTTTAGAGTAAATTTCCTTTAAATATTTCTTATCCTATATTTTGTATCCTGGATAGTGCAGGGGAGATGCTACATCTCATTGTCATGAGGATCTTCATTTACACATTTTTGCACTGTATTTATTCAGGCTGTCCCAGATTAGATGCAATATCTTGTTTTCAGTGGGGTCATGATTTTACCATTTTGACAATGTATTTCTTCAGGGTAGCCTAGTCCAGGGCCCTGATATTCAAAGAAGATGTGCAGCGCATCCTGGCCGGAAAGGGAGATGTGCCGTGCAACTTCAACAATGTGCCACAGCATGATATTCAAAATGCAGGATGCACTGGCCACAAGGGGAATGGGCCAGGGTGTACAGAAATAGTATGCCGTGCAAATTGAGGGTGCTTTCCCATGCGTATGCTACACTGCAGCATACTCAGTGGGAATGCATCCAGAGCAGTCCAGAGCAGCGCGGCCCACAGTTAGGCCATGAATAGCTGGCCTAACCCGGCCAGCCACCCACAAGCAAGCTGCGGAAGTACACCCAGGTGCACAGGAGCCTGGCAGCCCTGATGGACTAGAGGTACCCCCTCCAATCCCTGATTGATCCAACTCCATTCTCGAAGAGATCCCTAGTGTCGGGCCCTCCCCGGACCCAGTCGCACCAGTGGAAACCATAGTCCATATCCATAGCATAGAGAACCCCCACCCACTGCCTTGGTATGCAGACACCCCCACTCCCTCCATTCCCAACCTGTTGCGGAGACTGGCACTGCCCTCCACATCCTGCCACAACCAGCCACCGACTGCACTGGACCCAGTCCGGGGACCTGCTCTCTCGAATGACCCAAGTGGCTGTACCATGCATTGGGGCACTACACAAGCTGTGGACCAACCATTGTATTCAGCCATGTGTATGTCCCTGACAAACCGTAAGAGGGACTTGACATACCTCCAATGCATGCCTTGTCAATGCTGTATCTTCCTGCTGTCATACACCACTGCAGGCCCACATTCTCCCCCCATTCTTCTGTGTAACATGCCACCCTCTGGACTGTTGAGGCATCCTGGGTGCCATGGGGTGCAGTATCCTGCAATGCCATTTGCGGTGTACGCTCCAGGCTATGGAGAGTGTGCCCGTGGTTCCCCGATTATACAAACGGATGGAAGATCAGCTGTAACATACCTGTTCTGGGACCTGTGTGAGTGGGTCCAGCATCAGCTGTCATCTGCATAGAGCAGTGCAACAGCACCAGGATAATGGCTCTGCATGCAAGCGCCTGAGGTGTATGACCCACTGGGTGTTATCGCCCGCACACAGCTCATGCCTATGGTATAACACATTCTGGCGTCCTACTGCCTGTGCTCTGCCAACCAAAAATAAGATGCCATTTCTTCTGTGAACTATCCAGGCTAAATATATAGCAATCAGCATGCATATTCTAGGAAAATACATTGTAAAAATGTGTAAAAGGAAGACCACTTTGAAACTGCCTCTCAGCAGATCTGCATTGTGCAAATTCATTAGAAATAATGGACAAAAGCATCCAAAAAGCTCTCCACAGCCTTATCGGCTCTGATCAGAATTTGTTTTTATGGCTGTGTGTAGTCTGATGAAAAGAAAAGCTTTAAAAACTAAACGTTTCACTCCTGTTGTCTAGACATAGGCATACATCTAGAAAAAAATGGATTAGAGTTATGTATAGTATAAAGTGGGTCTTTGTTCAGCATTGATTTCCATCCTTACTGAAATGTTGTTGTACCACAGTTTCAAGGTCAGGAATGTTGCTGTAACTTTCTGTGGTACAAGAACGTGTCAGCTGACAGGAACCTGTGCTGAGAACTCTTGCGTGCAGAGTGTTTAAAAAAAAAAAAAAAATGAATAAGGGAAAGCTGCTGAGCTGCTGACCAGACCCAAACTTGCCACAGAACAAATACTGATAAGTCCTGTGTTAGTTTTTTTAATGTTTTTTTTTTTTAACTTGCCAGTTTTAAAACATGACTGTTAAACTACAATTTCAGCACAAGTCTCCGAATGTCTCTACTTTCACGTTTACCGCTCACTCGGGCTCCCTTAATTTTAAAAACAAACAAAAAATCTATACACTAGATAAAAAAAAAAACTGATTGGATGACCACATGTCTAACCACCTTTGCTGCCACTTTGTGCTTTTGATTACATCGGACCTCTCGAGCTTCACTCTTGAGATCTGATGTGATCAGAATCCCTCTGTGGCAGCACAGGCTGGTTGCGCATGGTTGCCCAACCAGTATTCCCTACATTTCAGGCCAGACCAACAAGCTCTTAAGAGTACAGTGCTGCTGCAGAACAATGAGTCAGGACTCGCTGAATCAGTGGTCTTCACTGCATCATGGTCCCCCCATTTATCTCCTGCAACCACCTAGCTAGACCTAGGCACATTGCTAGTGCCGCTTCTACTGTCTCACTCAGTATTATTTAGTTCCTGTACCTTTTGACTTTAGCACGTTACATCCTCACTTTGGGATGTGATCCCTTATAATCTGTTCCAAATTGTGGGAGTCCTGTGATATTAATGCCTGTATTCTGATACTGTATGCTCTATGCACTTAATTGTTTAAAATTGATAATGCATCCCAGCTGCATATGTCCCTCCCCCTCCCTTTTATGGTATGACGAAGATCCTTCGTACAGGAGCTTTTAGCTCAAAGAATGTACTTCCGACTTTTATAATAAATAAATAAAATACAAATGGTGACATGGGACAGGAAGCATTGTGGCAAAAAGAAAGGCAATAAAATATACTGGAATGGAGATCCACAAGAGCCTTGAAACGAGTAGACAAATTTAGAAAAAAAAATATCCTATCAGGAAACAAAGGAAAGGATGCACTAGGACTACACACAAAAATCAAAACATTCTGTACAACGTAGCTTTCTGAAAATGTTGAGTGTAATTCTCCTTTAACAGGTATATTGCCCGAGGAAATGTCTCATGGTAGAGTTTAACCTTCGAAGTTAAATAACGGGACTTAGATGACTTATCCTGGTTCAGTCTAGAACACATTGTCCTAAAAATCTATATGGGTTTAAATTTCCACACCTTTCTGTCTCTTTTTGAAGTTTAAAATTTCACACACAGACCTGCCACTCAGATATCCTCCATTTTATGATATATGCTTATTTATTTGCAATATTTAACCAGGAAAGACCCAGTGAGCTGTGAACATCACATTTCCAGGTGTGTCTCGGAGAAAAGGATACAGAAAGAAAAGAACAGAACAAATTAAAGCATACAGTTGTAGCCTGGCTTAGCCAGCTCACATAGATGATTCAGCAGACTAAGGGAAAGAGTTGAGGCGTAAGATTTGATTTGTGGAGGATGATTGTTCAACATGGAAGGAATCTCCAGTGTGGACCCACTTATGTAATCAATACAAAAAAACAGCAGGAAGGGTTTGCTCTACAACTTGTATACAAGACCACAAAGTAAGTGATAAGACCTGAAAGGGTGTAACAGCACACACCCAGAAGGATCTTACCATGCTTAGAAAATGGACTGTGGTGGCCCAACATGACCCATTTTTGAACTACAATACAATTGATGTATAACGTGCTGTCAGTGTCAGCTTTGAGCATGAAAGTGTGAGCAGCGTACCAGCTCTTTTCTTTTACTAAGCAGTGTTGCTGATAATATATGGGTAGAGAATGCTGTCCACTAATTACAGGCCAGCATTTCTTTTACTCATTTTCTAGGAATAGATTGAAGACCCACTCACTAGCTACAGTTTCAATATTAATTTTATTTAAAAAAAAAATGAAGCACATTTGGCTACGTGCCTGGCCACCAACGTCTTGTGACCCCCCTGGCCACTTCATCAGGATGGAAGCCTTGTCCTAATGGTTTCCTCTTGTCTCCTCTGAACCTCTTCTAAATAAAAGCACTCCTAACTTTTTCTTTATGCTGTGATTCAGATTTCATGTTTTATTGCAGCTTGTAACACGGCACTACTTAGAGCCGGAGGAGCGGTGTTGGTGATAGGAGCGACGGCATCACGTGGTGCAGGAGCAACACGTCATTATGAGACGATAATGCCGTGTTGCTCTTGCAGTGCTGAAACTAGCCACGAGAAGTCAAATAGCGGTGTGTGAGCCCTAGACCGGTGACACAAAGAGCCACACACTCAGCTAGGAGCGAGACAGTAGCAGAGGCAAGGAGGCGGGACAGGTAGAGACGAGGGACATAGGGAGAAAGACGTAGGCAGCTTGAGGTAGTGTAGTGAGGAAGGAGATGGCAGTGCAGTTTAGCCTATGTGGAGGAATGGACATGGAAGCGTGGACTGATAGCGAGTTCAGAGAGGAGGTGGATGTGAGTGTCAGCGGGGAGGCAGATGTCAGGACGGTGCGTGAGGGGGCAGAAGAGGCAGCGCCGAAGAAGAGACCCGCGAAGGTGAAGCATCTAGGCAGCCGATGCAGCGACACCGAGGACATGGACGATGTGGCAGGTGTAGTGCACAGCAGCACAGGATACAGCTGTGAGAGCCAGAGAAATATTGACATCTCACAGAAAGAGCTGGATGACTTGGAGAGGAAAAAGGTGGAGCTGAACACAAGCAAGAACACGCAGTGGGCGTGTAATGTGTTTTCTGACTGGCTCAGATCCAAAAACATGTCAGTAGACATAGGGACAGTGACAGTTGAGAGGCTGTGTGCTATTCTCAGGCAGTTCTATGGCTCTGTGAGGGCAGAGGATGGGGAGCAATATAGCATCAGCTCGTTCTGTGGGCTGAGAGCAGGGCTGAACAGATACATGAACAGCCTGGAGGTGAGGAGAAATCTCAATATCATGGCCGATCCCCGCTTTCAAGGGGCCAACAACATATTTGTTGCCATGGTAAAGCAGTATAGGAGACAGGGCAAAGACACAGCGAAGCACCATCCCGCTATCGGTGAGGAAGACCTGCAGAGAATAAGGGACCCTCGGAACCTCGACCCAGAAACTGCACAGGGGCTGGTGAAGAGGTTGTGGTTTGAGCTGCAGCTGCGGTTAGCCAGAAGAGGACGGGAGGGATTAAGGGAGCTGACCCAGACATCATTTGAGGTGGCAGAGGATGATATGGGGCAGGAGTATATCAGCCTGTCATTCAATGAGGTGATGAAAAATCATGGGCGGCCAGAGGAAAGGAACAGACAGGCATTGAGAGGTGTGCTGTATGCACAGACAGACTCCAAGGACTGTCCAGTGGCACTGTTTAAAGAGTACACAAGCCGCTGCCCTAAGTCAGCACCTGCCTCCTAACCTCCTACCTGCACCCGATTAAGCAGGCACAGAGAGTCCTAGACCATAAGGAGATATGGTACTCCAGGCAGCCAATGGGGAGAAATTTCCTCGGGGAAATGATGTCCAAGATATCTGAGGAGGCAGGCCTGAGCAGACGGTATACGAACCACAGTGTGAGGAGCACAGCTGTTCAGATGCTCTTACTGGCAGGAGTACCAACTCAGGAGATCATGTCTGTGACAGGGCACAGGTGTGAGAGCAGCATACGGAACTATTGGGCACCCACGCAACAGGACAGGGAGAAATGGTCCACCATCCTGTCTGTGCCAAAAGCAAAGTCTAGCCAGGTGGTGACCCCACCCACAAGCATGAGTCATGAAGCGAGCAGCTGTGACAGGCACAGGCGGTCCCCAGTGGACAACATAGATGACAGCCTCATACTGCAGTACTGCTTCACAGACACAGATGGAAACGACTGTGGCGGCATGGAATGTGAGTGAGGAGAGCAGGGCAGGGCAGGCAGCGCACGACAGACCCATAGACCCCCAGAGTTTGGGATGACACCCACTGGGTCGGATGCACAGCCCAGCAGTAGTCGTGGCTTGCAGCGCCACGGCGAGACAGTCACCAGACAGGAGGAGCCATGGGGGTGCACCGAGAGAGAGAGAGTGCTCGGAGTGCTGGCAACCTGGCCAGAGGTGAGGGGCACGGATCGGACCCCGCAGCAAAGCGAGCGGCAGAAGACTGCACAGTGCAGCAGCAGCAGCAGCGAAACAAAGATGTACTCACCTGGAACCCGAACAACAGGGTGAGCCAGGAAGCAGCAGGGCGGGACTCGCAAGGGCAGGACCCACATCCGCCTCCGCATTCACCTGCCACAGTTTCACCGTCCAAGGGACCGTCAATTTTAATTATGGAGTGACCGGGAGCCACAGACACTGCACCGGAGATCAGCAGTAACCACGGAGAGGTAGGCGAGGGTGTTGCTGCGAAGGGGGCGGCCAGAGCGGGGCAAGGACCGGAAACACACCCCCTCAGTGACGAGACACTTATGCAAATGAGAGACTGGCCGGTCGTGCACAGGTGTCAACCAACCGAACTGCAGTCCTCCGAGGGACTCTGTCAGGGAAATGGCTGCTCCAAAGCACGGGACATGTGTTGTGATCGTCAAGCTAGTAACTGTATGTCCGTCTACCCCAAACAGTTTTGAACGACATCTGTATGTAAGAGAGCACTGTCATGAAATCTGAAAGTAAGATTAAAGATGACAGGAATTTATGCAACTGCCGTTGTCTTTACTGTGATTCAACTAGCACACTCCGTAGCCTGCACCACCACCGAGTATGTCCGTGTTACAAAGCATTAATCCCGCTGAAATTGTCTACTGGGGTGTTAATGCCGATGGTGGGCAGGTTGCTGTCCTCAGCCTCCGCCTCGTACACAACAGCCCCAACCATGTATTAACTCCCCATTAGATGCCACCTTCAGCGGGGATTAATGCTTACATATCTGCCACTTTAATTGATGCTGCCTGCACTGTCTTTGGTTCAAGCAGTGAGCTAGTGAAAACTGAGCCCTTTTAAACAAAACTGGCTAAATGCTTGTTTAGTTTTTTTGCTGTTGTGCACCCAAAAAAAAAGTACAGGCAGCATCAATGAAGGGTGGCAGATAGGCTAGAAACAAAAAAAGTCAAAATCTAAATCAACAGCATAACAATTAAAGCTACAAGAGTTATTACCTAGAAAAGGTTCTGAGTGGGCAAGAGTAAGCCATAAACATAGCTTTTCTGTCATGTTGAAGTGGTCAGGAGGATCACAAAATGTTGGTCACCAGGCATATTGTCAATTTTTTTTTTTTATTTCAAAAAATAAAGTTGATTTTTAAACTGTGGCGGGTGAGAGGGCCTTTATTACATTCTTTGTGGTCTAGAAATTCTCCAAGAGAAAGCAGGTTGGCACATATATTTTGTTTTCATCTAGTAGTCCTGAAAGAATGGAGATTAGAATTTCTAATAATAATTATATAATAATTCTAATCTAATAATAATAATTTCTTAGAGAGGAGGATACTGTTTCCAGGATAGAATTTTATGGCCAGGACTAGAGAAGTGTTCATCTATTGGTGAGACCTTACCATGGTCTCTGGTAGTATTAGCAATGAGTACTCGTTCTTGTCCTCATTGCCTGACCCATTTCATCCACATTTGCCTTGGCATTTGGTGCACGTGATCAGTTATCCTATATTTCCTGATGTGATGTATGCATCTATCTATGTATGCACGAATGCTCGAATGTATGTTGTATGCATGAATAAGAAGTGATTTACTGTTCTTGTCTTTCCTTTTTTTGCAGTAATGACTTCAGTAAGATGGTTGCTCAGGAATACCTGAAGTTTTTTGATTTTACTGGTATGAGTCTGGATCAAGCACTTAGGTAAGTTCCACAATGATAGCACAAAGGGATAGCTGCCAGTTTAATCACATTTGCTGAAAAAGTGGAGTCCAATTCCCTTTGCAACTGCTTTGAATTTTGTGTTTACTGTTTTCAAGAGTTTTTAAATAATGCTGGGCATAGGCATCAGCAGGCATACTCAGTGTGTCTTTTGCTGAGTACAGTAAAATCTGGAAAATCCAGGGGCAACATGAGCCTCAGTCCAGGACAACAAACACAAACTGAGCCAGAGTGAAATAATAAAGCTGCCTTTTCCATTCATGCACCTGGGGGATTACACAGCAGCTAGCAAGTACTTCAGTGAACTTGTGAGTGGTCACAGTGAGGGGATGTGGAGGGAAGCATCAAGTTTGGTCGATAATAAATCTGTCAACCACCCACACAGCGACAGCACAATACCGGCGCAGGTATTGTGCTGCTCAAGCCCCCAGTGTTTTCTGGGGGGGGGACTGTGCCCCTCACACCCCCCATACGAGGGGCTCTGCCCCCCACACTCTCTGGACATTAGGATTCTTAACTCCAGGTTGGAGTTGGTCCGGGGAGGGGGTAGGACACTGGGGGAAATTGAAACATGGAAATGGACCATTACAATGACTGTCACTGTAGTGATCATTTTCCATGTTTTGCCATCGGGGTGTTGGGCAAAGGGGAGGCCATTCATGTGGAGTGGGGGCTATATGTCGTGAGTCAGACCACATGCATTTGTTCCTTTGGACCTCTGTAGGCCTGGCTATCTTGATGTGGTACATAGTCTTATTACATTGAATCCTAAACATTGTAACTGAAATCCTGCCAACTTCTGTCTCATTGCTGGCATGTGTTTCAGATAAAATAAAATATTGCAGATCTATCAGGATCATTGACTCACTACGTATTTTTGACTGAAATGGGGGTGGGGCAATGTTTGTGTGGCAGGGCAGCACATGTTTTGGTTTATGCTTATGTGGGGTGGGGGGTAATAGTTTAATCAACTCTTGAGTACAAGTTTAGAGAATTCCTGGCTACTACACACCTGTGCTGGGGCATTCGACACTCCATCTCATGGGCCAGTTTGATTCTTTTAAACTAAAATGGTGTGGTGGTGTGGGGAGTGATTATGAAAATTGTCTAACACCATTTCAGAACAATTTGTGGTTATCTGAAGGCCCAAACCCTTTTAAAATGGTACATGTTGGATCTCTGTTGTAACAATCTGAAAAAATTATTATTTTTTTAATAGTACTTTTATTAGATTTTCATTTTCAAAAAGTAGAACACATACATATAACATAAGGAAAATAAAAAACATTAAGATACAGTAGAATATTATACAGTACAGACACAATAGGGTAAAGAACAATCTACATAAGAAAAAAAGGGGGAGAGAATTACAGTGAGATGCTTGGGTCTGAACTAAGGTTTTACAATCTACTCATTACAAATCTGAATCTCTGTGGTATTGAATATATAGACCAATTTATATATCTATAGCCAGGACTCAATACACAGAAATACATAAAAGTTTACCAATCGAACGCAGACAAACTGAGTCGTATATAAACTTATGCAAACTGACAAGGAAAGTAACACTGCTAATGAAGGGAGTGCAACACTGAATTATGATCTAATTCATATTGCAAGTATGGGTGGTTCATGAATACTCCAGGAGTATATTTTCAGCTATGGGAGTTGTGAAATCAGTAAGCCCTGAGGCCCATTACTTAATATCTAAGGCCTTTAAAACATTACAATACGTAAGCCAGGAAAAACAAATGTCAGCAATCCTAGCCATAGAGTGCTAAGTTTTTAAGGGTTACTCCCTCAAGGAAAGAGCATCTACCTATTCAAAGAGGTTCTCAATAATCTGAATTCTGAGCTAGGATATCCAGAATTGGCTTATTCTCCCTTTCTGCTTGGTAGTGGAAGAACAGCAACCATCTCCCCTGAAATGTCTGTATTTGAGCCCTTAAAAAAGTTGTGATTCTCTCCATTTCCTGAATCTGCAGGCAAATAGAGTACCACAAATCTATAGTTGAAATGGCCTTGTTTAGCCACTGTCTAGTAATCGCTTTTTGGGCTCCAGCCAGAAGAATCCAGAACAAATATCTCTGGTTTTTAGTGCTAATAAGAGGGGGTGGGAAACGCAATAACCAAAACAAAGGTTCTCTCAAAAATTGTATGTGGAAGATAGATTCAAAAATATGAATAATTTGGTGCCAAAAAATTTTGAGTTTAGGGCAACTCCAAAAAATATGTACATGTGTGCCTCTTTCACCACATTCTCTCCAGCACAGATCCCTCGTTGTATCTCCATAGTGAGCTGTGATGGTGGGAGTGCGGAAAAATCTCAGGTTGACTTTCCATCTAAACTCTTTCCATAAGGGTGAAGCCGAAGTGGCATGTACCCTTATCCAAATTTTTTGCCATTCCCTCTCTCCAAGTGGACAATTACATTCTTCAGACCATTTAGCTTCCAAGCTCCCTATTACGGTGGGTTCATTGCTAGAGAAAGAGATTACCAGCTCTGAAATTAAATGTCCGTCCTCTCCACCTGTTAATAGTGTAAAGAGGAATTCCAATAGTGGGTTAACCTCTGTGATTTCCTGTTTATCCAAACCTTTGCTTAGAACAAAATGACGGATCTGAAGAAATCTGAAGAGATCTTGGGAGGGTAAGCCATAATCATCTAATAATTGTTTAAAACTCTTAAATCCCTGTGGGTTATAAAGATGTCCAATACAGGAAATGCCAGCTTGTTCCCACCTAGCAAAACCCGAATCTGTGTAATTTGGGAGAAAGTCCAAGCAGGGCCGAATAGGGGTCCTAGTTGAAATTGTAGTTTTTAGGCCTAAGCTCCTATTCATTCCCATCCAGGTCCACTTCAGCACCTTCGACCAGGGATTAGTTAAGCAGAATCACGACAGGCCCACCTGATCCATAAAAATTAAATCTGCCAGTTGAACCCTGCACATCTCAGGCCATTCTAAGACTGTCCAAAAAGGTTGGTTTTCACTTGGCCATAACTGGGCTATAACCTGAAGTTGGGCTGCCCAATAATATTTTAGAAATTGGGGAGTCCAAGGACTCCTTTCTCTTTGGCCCTTTGCAACACTTGCCATTTCATTCTAGGTGGTCTGTGGTTCCAAAGAAATTTAGATGTTGCGGATTTTAGACTTTTCCAGAAGGAGGTTGGTGTCTTGATTTGTAGGACCGTAAAAAGAAAAAGTAAGCGGGGTAAAATATTCATTCGTATTGTTTCCATACGTGCTGAAAGTGACAGAGGCAACACAGTCCATCTGTTATAATCCATTTGTATATTTTGAAGTAATTTGAGATGGTTTGTTTGGAATAAATTTGCCATATTATCCTGAATCCAAACTCCCAAATACCAGAAGCCTTCCTTTACCCATTTAAATCGCCCCACTTGCGGAAGGATTTCATTCATTGTCTGAGAAACAGGGAGCATTTCAGTTTTAGAATTATTTATTTTAAACCCAGATATCACTCCAAATTCTTGTATTAGGGATAAAACATAAGGGACAGAGTTCTTTGGGTTTTCTAAGTACAATAAAGTGTCGTCCGCGTACATGGATATCCGGACTTCTTCCCCTTGAAGTCTAATCCCTCTATAAAAGTTTGACTGTCGTAATTTAGCAGCAAAGGGTTCCATACTTAATATGAATATAATGGGGAGAGTGGACAGCCTTGCCTTGTACCTCGTGTTATTTGAAATTTAGTGGACAAAATACCATTTACCTTAACCTGAGCCACTGGGTTGGAATAAAGATTTAGAATCCAATCCTTGAACCTTGACTCAAAGTCAAACTTTTCCAAAGTTTTATTTAAAACCTACCAGTCCAGGTGATCAAACGCCTTTTCTGCGTCAAGTGCAATAATAGCCTTAAGATTGTGTTGTGGAAGCAATGGAGTTTTTTCCAATACATTTAACAATAGTCTGATATTATCTTGTATGCGCCGCCTGGGTACAGATCCAGTCTGGTCACCATGTACCAGAAATGGTATAATACTCTAACTTTTCCCCTATCAATTTAGCAAATATCTTTACATCAGTATTTAATAAAGATATAGGCCAGTAGCTGGCGCAATCAGTAGGATCTTTCCCCTGTTTTGGTATCATTGAAATAACGGCCTGCATCCAGGTATCAGGGACCGACCCTTCAATATGTGCTGCATTGCACACCTTCAGGAGAACTGGAGTCAATTCCTTTTGGAATGTTTTATAAAATTCCATTATGAATCCGTCAGGACCTGGGGATTTCCCTGATTTCATGGCTATTATTGCTGAATCCAGCTCCTCCGCAGTGAAGTATTTCTCCAAATTTAAGATATGAGTATCAGACAATTTTGGTAGATGGACCGAATCTAAGAACACATCAATCCGAGCTAAGTGGTCTATTTGCTTTTCACAGGTATATAAGTGTGAATAGTAATTCACAAAAGTTTTTGCTATTTGTGAGGGTTGATCTAGAAGTTCTCTAGGGTTAACCAAATTTTTAATTTTGGGAAGAAACCTGTCCAT
The DNA here is from genome assembly GCA_016271365.2 of Neoceratodus forsteri. Taxonomy (NCBI): domain Eukaryota; kingdom Metazoa; phylum Chordata; order Ceratodontiformes; family Ceratodontidae; genus Neoceratodus; species Neoceratodus forsteri. Next base: position 63,773,403 of record CM028135.1, read on the forward strand.
CTCTTGCTTTTTGAGTCTGATAGCGAACAATTTTCCAGCTCGGTCTCCCCCTTCATAATACTTTTGATTACTGAATTTTAATGAATTAAGAGTGCGGTGTAACATTAACTTATTGTAGTCATTCCTAGTTGCAAGTAATTTTTGATAAGCAAGGGGGTCACGAGTTAAGTTATGTTCGGTTTCTAGTGAGGTTAATGTATTAAGCGCTGCATTAATTCTAAGTTTGCGTAACTTATTTTAATAAGCTGCATGACTTATAAATTTGCCCCTTATTACTGCCTTAAGCCTGTCCCAAATGAATTTCAAGAGGTTATCTTCCTCCAGATTTTGTTTTAAATACCCTTGTATTTCATCCTTCAGTGTTTTAATTAGAGTCATGTCAGCCAGTAGACCAGAGTCCAGTCTCTACTGCCCCCTCTGCCTAGGTTGCTCCGATTCTATCTGGGTCCGGACGATGGCATGATCTGAGAAGGAAACGGGAGATTTGGATGTTTTTTAAAAAGATGTGTTTCAGAATGCCAGGTATAGAGACGATCCAGTCTAGAGAAAGAATTTGAAGCAGGTGAATAAAAGGTGAAATCTGTAAGGGTCGGATGCTGCCATCTCCACAAGTCTACTAAGCTTGTTTCATTAACTAGGGAACGTAAGCTTTTGGAACAGGATCCCAACTCACCCCGCCCTGGTGATGATTTGTCTAAATTAGGGTTTTCAGTGCAGTTCCAGTCACCTGCCAGTGCAAGGTGTCCCAGGGGAAGACTTGCCACAGTTGTAAATAGGCTGTGGAAGAATTTCCCAGAGGGGGGAGTGGGGGCTCAAACTGACCCTAAGTTAAGAGGGGTACCTCTCAAATCTCCCGAGATGAAAACCCATCTGCCTGCACCCTCTTTTGACACCGATTTTGGTATAAAGGAAAGCCCCTTCCTCACCAAGATTGCAGTTCCTGCTTTACATGCAGATGGATGGGAATCTGAGAAAACTGAGCCCACCCATGACTTTCTTAACTTGTCATGCTCTGTTGGAGACAACCTTGTTTCCTGCAAACAGGCTATGTCACATGATAAATCCTTCAGTTCTTTTAATATTCTTGCCCACTTTATCCCATCATTGATTCCTTTCACATTAATCGTGCATATGTTCAATTAACCCATTTTAAAATTTTTAGATAAATCATCCAAAATTGATTCTTATTACTTTCCTTTCATTCAGTAAGATCCCCAACTACATAAAGGACAAATTGACAAACAACAAAACATAATGTAGGGAAAAAAAGAAAACAATATCTACTAAGTGGCATAAGGGAGAAGTCTCAACAGGAGACAAGTATAAGATCAAGAATGCAGATGGTCCAAAGCACCTGAGAACAGGGGCTAGGGTGTAAAAAGCACCCTTAGAACAAAATCAATTGCCCTAAATGTGCCTCCTTATAACTAGAAGGAGGTCACAAAGACAAAGTCTTCAGAGATAAATCAAGAGTACAGCACACAATGTGCCAAGGGGTTTCAGCCAACCACCGTCAGGAGAAACACACCTTCCCTTCTAAAATGGTGACCATTTCATGGGACCTGGGCTGAACTGTCTGCCCCGGATTGTAAACGGTTAACAATTTAAGCCATCTGAATATTTTAACCAATCAGATCATTATTATATAACTGAACTTAAAACAGCTATATAAATCCTGTCTATTAAGGAGAGAACAAAAATTCCCAATTCCGCTTCTACTAGCAAGGATATATTTCGCCAATACTCTCTCAGTAGCTTCTTACAGTCTAACAACATGAAATTATATGTCAGAAAATTATTTTGCTAAGGTCTTTTTGATGTCCTGCAGTAAGGTTAGGGCCAACCATTCTGTAGAGCTTTGCAGATAGAGATTAATTAATGATCCATATTATTAAACTTGTCCATAGGATATCTCGTGGCAGAGTAATAAAAGTGTTTGATGCAGGGGATCAACAATTAAATGTTCCTGGGTTGTTCAAAATAAGTTCCATTCACTCGAGCATGTAGTGGCTTTGTTGCCAGTGGGAATCAAAATAAAAGTGAGCCACCAGGAAAGGTCCATTCAATCAATGTCCTCATCTGAAAAAGAAAGTAGCTCAACAAAGGTTCCCTTCCATCACCGAGCAGCCACGTAGGATAATCACAGATTGATTTAGTCCTAACCGTCTCCATGATCCAAAGCAGGGGAATGAAACCTGCTCAAAAAAGAGAAAACCCTGAGGTAAGTGCAGTATCTGCAAAATCTCATAGACGTCTTAAAGCTTAAAGACATCTCAAAGATTCAAGGAGGCAGACTGCATGGAAGGATCCAGCGAGCCACATCTGCATGGAGTGGGAGTAGTGAATCATGTCTTTTTCTCTATGGTCGTCTCCCTCCTGGTGCCATGCCCCACAGGAGATTTTCTATTTGTAGCTCTGCCTTTTCTTCGCTTGTATCTGGGATAGGGATCCCTAGTTGTTCCAACTTCAGCATTGCCTGCAGTAAACTCTCATAACGCTGTATGCCCTCAGAATCTTGCAGCCATAACTTGGCTGTATAGCAGAGATAAGCTCTAAGTCCCTTTTCTCTCAACAGTTTAACAACCTGAAGGATCTTTTTCCTTTTATTCATCATAGCCAGTGGGAAGTCTTGGTTAAAATACACCTTTTGCCCATCGAGATTTAGATCTTTTTTGCCCCATGCCATGCGTAATATTTTTTCCTTAGTAGTAAATTGTAAAAACCTGACCACTAAAGAATGTAGAGGTGCCCCTGGTTTAGGTTTAGGAGCGAGGGCTCTGTGCGCGCTTTCAATTTTAAATTCAGAATTTTCCAGTAGAGAAAGTTCTTGTTGCAGCCAAGATGTAAGGTATGCAATCATGTCGTCTTGCTCTTTACCTTCTGGAACTCTGAATATTTGGATATTGTTCCATCTAGCCCTAGCTTCTGCATCCTCCACTCGTTGTGTCAGCTCTCTCTCTCTCTCTCTGGTGCAGGAAGGCCAATGATCTTCCGAACGCCATGTGTTCATTTTGAAGTATTTCCATGTGTGATTCCACCTTGGAGGTCCAATTTTTCAGCTTTTTAAAATCAGTCTGCAGGCACGATATTTTCAAATCGATTCAATGAAGGATGCTGAGCATTCTTTTCCCATCTGCCTTCGTGAAATTGGACATAGTTTCTGAATCGGAGTCATCATCTCCAGACATTGTTAGCGCAGAAGAGCGTGAAGGAGAGGGGCTAGTAGGCCGTTTTTCATTCTGCAATGTACAGCGCCTTTGCATCGTTGCAAAATCTTTCTTTTTCATTCTCCCCATGCCAACCAGTATTCTAAGGGTTGCAGATGATGCTATGATGACTTTTAATGCTCAGATGGCTTGTGATTAGACAAATAAACAATCTGGGGTGATAGAGCAGTGAGACTAGGCTGCCATTCGATCTGTTGCTTCACTGGAAGTCCCCAATCTGAACAAATTCTGGCAACAAACTGATTCATTATGGCACATAAAATGGCGTGTGATACTTTCTTTATCAATTTACAATTGGACATTTTACAACACAAAGAAAGGCATTGATTGTGTTTTAATGATTTTTTTCCCCAATGCTTTGAGGACTTTATTAGCTAACACTGACTTTTCCAAACGATTCATATTTGGACAATTCAAGTTCTTGTAATGAGTATAAGGGCCTCAAATTATACTTTAGAATCACTGATGGTGATGTGTTTTTCCCCTGTTGTCTGGTATACAGAAATCTTCTGCTAAAGGTTGTGACTATCTGGACAATTTCCTCTTGAAGGCAGTGACTAAGGTTATAGCTGACCCTCATGTTTCTTTGTTTATCCGTTTTATTACAAAGATTTTCCCAACTTCTTGGAAACACTCCCTGGTGGTCCCTATTCACGGCTTTAGAAAAGACCATAGTACTACCACCACCCTGCTTGACTTCACCAGCCATATTCATAAGGTGATTGACACTAGCCACCTACTAGGTGCGGTGTTCATTGATTTGACCAAGGCATTTGACACTGAACCACCAGCTCCTGCTTCACTCACTCTCCTCCCTTGGACTATCTAATGATGTAACCAAATGGTTTGAAAGCTACCTCTCGGCAAGGAGCCAAAAAGTCAAAATCATTGACTCTCTCTCCAGTGCCCTTCCCATCTGCTCTGGTGTACCCAAGAGTTCCATCCTTGGCCCTCTACTTTTCAGTCTTTTCATCAATACTCTTCCTGCAGCTTGCAGTAATAACTTAATACTCTATGCCGATGATGCAGTCCTCTATTCCCCTCATACTGACCCCATCTTGCTCTCCAAAGTGCTACAGACGAACTTCAGCCTAGTTGAAACCTGGCTTCTCCAACATAAGCTGTTGATGAATTACAAAACAACAAAGTCCATGCTGTTCCATAGATCTCACAGCAAATACAGATCCATAAACTTCACCATACATAATGAACTTGAATAGCCACTTGAGCAAGTGCAGGAGTTTAAATACCTTGGTATTACCCTTGATTGCACAATGTCTTTCAGCTCACATGTTCAACACATCTCAAAATCGGTTAACTCAAGAATTGGGGTCCTCTACCGCCACTGTCGCTGTCTCACCAAAGAAGCTATGCGCACAGCCATAACTGCCCCAGTCCTACCTGTTATTGATTACGGGCTTGTCTTCTATGGGGCTGCCATTGATACCACCCTAAAATGTATCAAGACAGCCCTTAACAAATGCTGTAGACTTCTCACGGGTGCAGGGAAGCATACACATACCTGTGATCTCTACAAGCAATCCAACTGGCTCAATCTAAATAGTAGACTTGTCTACCAGACCTGCCTACTGGCTAAGAAAATTTGCCTTAACCTCACACCCCCTGCAACTCATGCCTTAATGTTGCCTGCAGTCCCTGCACATTTTACATGCAGTTCCCTCAAACCGTCATTTATCGTTCCACTCTGCCATAGCAACCAGGCTCAACGTGCTTTCCACACCAGGGCCTCCCTGCTGCTAAACAACCTTCCCCCTGAAATTGCAGCTGAAAACAAGTTTGGCCCATTCAAACGTAACTCCACCAGCACCTCACTGACCTCAGCAGTTATGACTTCTCTGCCTAGGCTTGCGGCTTTGTTTCACCTCTCCCTGCTCTTCTCTCCTCCCTTGCTACCCTCTCCCACCTCTCTCCACCCCTCCATCCCCTGCTACTCCCCATCTCTCTCCCACCCCACCTACCATTCTACCCCCTCTCACCTCCCACCTACTATTCCACCTCTCTCCCACTCCTCTCCTCCTGTCTCCCCCTCCCTATCACCCTGTCTCTTGTTGCTCCACACCAGACTACCTAGCACTTATCTTTCTGTTCTTGCATTTACAACAATGTCAAATCCTTGACTGCCTCCCCCCCCTTTTCCCCACCCCTCCGCCTCTTATCCCCCAACCCTTGCTCCACTTATGTCACCCCAGGATGCTTTTTATTTGTATTTGTGTCTTGCTATATATACATACCCGTATTGTTAATTGTGCATTGATATTTGCCACTGACTGTTTGCTACTATGCTAGTTTATACACATGTACTGTCTTTTGCTACTAAGTTAACCCCCTGAACTGTATTGTATCTTACCTCTGCTTACTTCTATGTTAACCTCCTGACCCTGTATTGCATCTTACCACTGTTTTGCTTGCACCCATTGCTGATGTGGAACCTTTGTAAAAGAACTATTGGTTCAAAGGTATTCGTAATCCTAGTAATAAATAAATAAATAAAATAAAATTCACAAAGGTGGTTGTAATTCCTTTGTTAAAAACTGTCATCCCAAGAAACATCAAGCAAAACATGGCCTGTGAAAAGAGGAATCAAGTTAATACAATACGTAGTGTCAGAATTATTAGATCTTTTTATTGACCACTGGCCACATATAATATGTTCTTCTAGTAGATTTAAACCAGAGTGCACATCATACTATTACTTCTTTCTAGGTATAGAAGCTTTACCCATTCAAAACCAGTACTGTACTTTTAGCCAGATCTCTCTCTCTCTCTCCTCCCTCCCTCCCTCCCTCCGTCTCTCTCTCTCCGTCCCTCTCTCTCTCTCTCTCTCTCCTCTCTTTAACTCCTTAACTGAAACTTAGCAGTATCTAACATGCACACATAGCTGATATGATTAGAATAAGGACAAGAAGCCATATGGTTAAGCTGTATGTAGAATGCCTTGTCTTCCTCTGCAGGACATTTCTGAAAGGGTTCTAAATTTATTCAAACGTGTCACTCTTATCCATATAGTAGTAACGTATCTTTTCAATTTTATATAAATTAAACATCAAATTTTGAACAAAGTTCAACATCAGGGGGATTGTGACTTTTGCATTCCATTAGGACACATTTTTGCATTAATGAGGCCCAAATAAATGTTTTCTTTGTTCTGGATACAGTCCCCCTCCTAAAGAAAATATGCACAGTGTCTTCTTTTTAGGGCTGTGAGCAGAGCCTTCAGCCATTTTGTGAGAGTGTTCTAGCCTGAAAACAGCTGATCTCACAATCTCTTCTGTTGGACTTTTGGAAGTATCCTTCCAAAAGCCCAGCAGAGCTGAAAGCCCTCCGCCATGATCGTCATATGGAATAACAACTGCACTATTTTGGCTGTTACTTCCACATTCTGATGCATGCACTGCACATGCTCACAAGTCACACGCATGCATGGAGTCGTGCGCAATGCTGCGGTGCTGGCATGTTGCGAATGGCATAATGCCATTCTGTATTTTGTGCCCCCCTTCCCAAGTCATGATATCAGAACACTGGGAGCCCACCCCAGTGTGCGAAATTGTTTGTTTGTCTAAAAATTAGGAAATGGTCCCTCATTGGTATCGCTGTGTCTGGTGCCCCCTGGCAATGTTATGCCTGACATGGGGCGCCCAATCCCCATGTCAGACTCATGTGGCACACTGGGAGCCACCCGTGTGTGCTGAAATATTCTGTTTCCATTGTCCCTGCCCACGTTATGCCCGACATGGGGTGCCCAATCCCCATGTTGGCATTCATGTGGCACACTGGGAGCCCACCCCAGTGTACTGAAATCTGTTGTTCCATGTCGCGTTGTTCATATACTGTAAAATTGAGAATGGTCCCTCGCTGTCACTTTTGTTTCCCTGTAAAAGTAAAAACAGTTCATCTTTGTCGCTGTGGTCTCCCTTCCCACCCTCTCACTGCGCATCCACCTCCCCACACCCCCTTACCCCATACTTATCGCCAGAGGTCGGTGCTGACATCTTCTCTGGACCGGGACACGTCTGCACTCTGCAAAGCCTAATCGAGAACTGAAGAATTAAAGGTAAGCGTGCTATATAGCTATTCAATGGGGTTTTCAACTTATGCTGATATCTCGGCTATTTTTTGGAATTTTTGCCACCAAATTTTCAACATGGGCTTCTTAGGATCCCTCCTCATGAACACTGTCACTGTTGTTTTGTTACTCAGTCCTGAAAGGTGATTTCATGGTTACTGCACGGAATCACCTTTTGGGACCAGTTGATGAAATGACAGCGCTACTGTTCATGAGGCTGGGTCCCAAAATGCCTATGTTGCAAATTTGGTGAAAATCTCAAAACTGGTGCTGCTATTTAGCCGCAGCATTGTGCAGTTTCTACGCATGCTCCTAATGCTGCTAATTTTTCATATTTTCACTCCACATTTTTAACATTGCCATTTTTGCACACCTCCTTCACAACAGTATAGCTGTCATTTTCCACAACTTGCCTGAAACACGTTTCCGCACCTGTGGTACAGAATAGTACGTTTGCTCTGCACAATCACCTTTTGGGAAAATTAAACAAAATGACACTGCCACTGTTCATGAGGATGGGTCCAGCAAAGGCCATGTTGAAAATTTGGTAAAACAGTTCCAAAAATTGACTGCGTTATGAGCTTGTGCTGTGCAGTTTCTAAGCACACTCCTGACATTGCTAATTTTTTAATATTTTCGCTTCACTTTTTTAACATAGCCATTTTTGTACACCTCCTTCACAATTGTACAGCTGTCATTTTCCACAACCTTCCCAAACTGTGTTTTCACACCTGTAGCACAGAACAGCACATTTGGTCTGCGCAATCACCTTTCAGGACAATTGAACAAAATGATACTGGAACTGTTCATGAGGAGGGGTTCAGAAAAGGCCATGTTGAAAATCAGATGCACCACCTCCAACATATAGCCAAGTTACACCTGGGCATTGAATAATTTCTATGCACATCTGTAACTTTCGTCACTTGGTAGCGTTTCACAGCCCTATCGGCTCTGGCCAGACTTTGTTTTTCTTAATGTGCCTTTTTCCAGCACAGAGATGATCTCATCTCAGAATTTAGTTACCCCCTTTGCAAGTCAAGAAGATGTGGGTTAAAAAGCAGCTCTCTATTATAGTAAAAAGCCGAAAACACTAGCATTATACCAGTTATGTGTTAACTTTATTGTTTTCTGGTTATTGGCTCTCTCTCTTTACTTTACCCTGCTGTTGGCCAACTGAATGTTGTAGATAATGCAGCAGTCTTTCAAAATGCACATGGCTCTCCTCTGCTAACCACACAATTGCTGTTTGTGACATCATGATATGTTGCCATGGTGAGCACTATGGTGCCATAAACAAAGGCACTGTGTTGTTAACTGCGGAGAGGCAAATGTTTTCCATATAGCCTTTTTTTTTTTAGATGGACTACCAAGATGTGCTATAAATCTTGGAAAGGAACACTGAAAATGAAAAAAAAAAAAAATGTATTCTCCATTAAATTGTGATAGCTGAAACATCTTAGTTATGTAAGCACATGCTGAAGTGCAGAGTAGCTCTTTAAAGATCCTATTTGATCTAGACACCTAGTGGAATCTATTTTATGAATTTATTTCAAATGTTTTACCAGGAAAGACATACTAAGCTGAATAGAAGCTTGTTTCCAGATGTGCCCTGGGGGAGTAGGGGACATGGGAGAAAATAACGTAACAAAATGGCAAATTGTAAACTATACAGAGCGAAGCAGAATGGTATGCACAATAAACAATCAGTAATAACAATATGTACATTTTGCAGTTACAAGTTTACATTTATAATTTGAATTTACAAGTTGGTGATAGCAGTTCATAGAGGAGCCTACTAAGTTGGCACCAATCGCCCAGCAGGGGTCACACAGCAGCATGGCAACTGGCAGGTGCTGAGAGTGTACATAGGTGGGGTATAGCAATTGGTGGGAGGAGGGGTAGAAAGGTAAGCTGGTGGATGTGAGGTAAACTCTGTGCATAAGATTAAACTGGATTCGTTGAAATTGTATGGAGTAGAATTCTGAGAAGGGTATTTTAAAAGATAACTTAATCCATATAATTCATATATTAAGCATACGTATTTTCTAAGATCTGGATTCATAGCCCTTTAAAGGAAAGGCTGCCGTTTACATGAATGCTGAAATTGCATTTATTAAGTTAGAATAAATGCAGTTTTGTAGCATTTAAAAAATGTAAACAACAGCCTCTCCCGATTCAAATCTCCTTCCATCAGCTTCCCTAAAATGGCTGCCAATGTGCTGCTGACGACGTCCAAGAGGAGAGAGCCCAAGCAGTATGGACAAGTAGTGCATCTGCCCTTCAAGCAGTGGGACACTATTCTCCCCTTACCTTACTGCCACTTTGTTAACAAGGGTAAAAATCATCACTTAACCTATGTGTTATTCATACTAATACATAAATTACGTAATTATGTTTTAAGTTTGCGGCTCACTATATGCAGAAAAAAATGCAGTAGTCACATCCGTATTCACACAACCCCGTCCTAACGAGTCTGCTGGTGCCAGCCTTCTTGAACATCTGTCTGTTACCCTAATTGCCCAAATCCTCCTGCACCTACTTTATCTGGTGGTCTAGTGGGGGAAGCAAGAGGCACCAAAAGATCATGGTGCCACATAGATTTGCTGTCTGTCGACACAACCAGAACTTACTACCCCCCCCCCCCATTCTGGCTTTAATGCACTGGTCTGTAGATGTACTTGCTAAAAATTCCTTTTCCATGTCCCCATTTGTATAGATAGATAGATAATGTATGAAAAATACCTGGTGGTCCACTGGGGGAACCATGACAGTCCGTACAGTCACCATTCCACAAGGATCAGCTGCCTGCCGTTGCAACCCAGAGCTCACTGCCACCTCCCCTTCCAGCTGTCCCAGTCCGTGATTTATCACCATCATCTCCAAATTCCCCTGCCATGTCCCTGTTTACATAGTATAAAAATATCTTGTGGTCTAGTGGTGGAAAGGAAACTGAGACAGTATTAAAAAGATCATGGTCCTGCAATGATTTGCTAATGTTGCTGCCCATGCCATGACAACCAGACTCTCAGACCACATCCTAATAGCAGACTATTGGGATGGGGTCATGTGAATATGGGTGTGAACACTACATTTGTTTCCACGTATAGTGAGGTGCAAACTTAAAACATTATTACTTAATGTAATGTCAGCAAACGTCTCACTTCGCCATACCGGGGCACTCAGGGTCTCACTTATCAACACCTCCCAAGGAGGGGTCTGCCTGAATTCACTGAAGGGTGTGCTACACTGAGATAAAGTGGCATGATGCCTCCACCTGACATAGTGATATGGGGTACGTGGCACATGAAACACAAGGTTACCCCCCAGGAAATAATATACAACTGAGCACACAGTCACTTCCCCAAAGCAAGTGACTTTACAAGCAATGACCAGCCCCACACCATAAAATACAATTCAGACAACAGTTTTTTTAAAGGGAGGGGAAAGAATTAACAAGTGGTAGCAAGGGGAAACTGGAAGCAGTAGGGTAGTGATATATCTATATTCTAAAATCAGCAACCAATAAACAAAGGCAACAACAATTAACACTTTCCTCAACACTCTGCCCACCTCCCGGGCAGTCCTTGAACCCCAGTGCAGGTGCACCCAACTTTATTCCCCCCAAAGGCCTTGTGTGAGAGATTTCTCTGATGCTGCAGTGAGTACCACACTGAGGATGTAGTTGCTGCAAACAAGGTGGAGCTTGGTGGCACACTTAAACAGTTGAAATAAAATTAATTTGCAAAACAATTTGCAGAACCAAACTTTAGACTTATGAACAGAGAAAGAGGTCCCATTTGTAATCCAAATGGGATTTGTTGGTGCACAGTCCTTGAAGGATCTTCTACCCAGGCTCCTAACAGAGGCACAGTCCTGCCCAGGACTCCTCCTTCACACTTAGCACAGTACTGCTTTTGGTTACAGTTGCAGGGTCAGACCTTGGAGTTTACTCATGGTTTGACACCTCACTCAGTACCTCTGGAGATGCAGGCTATTGAATGCATTGTTCCCGGCCGGGACGCTGCTCTCTCAAGGTGACTGGAGTGCTGGCTGGATGTTGGTCTGTCTGGATCTTGTCTCTCTGAGGTTTGGGACCTTGACACAAGTGGTTGCTGCTTCCAGGATTTGTGTTTGGTTGGGAGCTGATTCTCCAGGGAGGGGAAAAATCTGTGGGGTTCCAATAACCCAGCTCCAAGCTGCCTTTTAAATTCGAGTTTGGATGAAAACTGCTCCTCCTTTCTTGTTTTTTTTTCTTCACAGACACTCTTTTCCGGGATTGCGAATCTTCTTTCTTGCCAGGCTGAAGTTCTGTTTAGACAGGGCAAAACGGCTCATGCACAGAATCACTCTTCTCTCGTCAGAGTCTTTTTCCAACCACCTCAGTTCAAAAACATTCCCTTTCTTCACAGGCTGAAACTCGAAGCCAGATTGGCCACTAAGATTACATTTAGAATGTCGCTGAGGGTGTTGCTCCTCATAGGGCTTAGCATATAATGTACTCAGGAGTTTCAACTCATGACCCCTTCCCACAAGTCCTTGGGCAGTGTCAGTCCATGGAGGCTGCCATGTTCATTTACATTCCCCCCTAAATTCTGGCAGGCTGCTGCTGGTTTATTATTTGTCCCACAGTGTTCATTTTTTGCTGTTATCCTGGGGTTAGAAATATGTTCATTTCACTTAGCCCATCCTGTAGTTAGGAGCTTGTTTGGTGGGAGGCAGATTTCTGAGCCACTCTCCCACTGTTGTGCGCATGCGTACAACTGTCCTCTTAGTTCTTGGCTATCTTTGCAGTTCTGGGGCCAAGAAACCATTTTTGCCTGCACCTGCTGGTGCTATGGATAGTTAGTCCTGGCTCCACTTTCCCTGCTGGAGCCAGGACAGTCCTCAGATGTGAGCACACAGCCTGATTTCCATTGTGGCACACCCGTTCCATTTAGGTGCAGACTGTGCATGCACGGCAGCCAACATTTCCACCATGCTCCTTGAAAGTCCTTTCCCTGGCCCTTTCTGGCTCTTGGGCCAGGGAAACCAAACAACTGCTCCTCTTTCGCTTGCCTGCCCTCTGTCTTGACCCCTGGAGCATGGGGGGATGGTTCTGAGGTCAGAGTGCACTGCGTAGCAATGGCCTCTGACTTCCTGATGGGAGCACTGGTTAAAACTCCACCAGAGCCATGCTACAGCCATGACTGCCCTGCCCATTCCCCATTCAGAAGTCCTGGGGTCTGGAGAGTGAAGATATCAGGACAGGGGAGGATGAGGAGACAACAGAGGTGAGCCCCAAACGTGGTGGTGGTGGTGGGGGGGGGGGGGTTACGTTAACTTATGTATTAGTATGACTAATACAATAGTTAAGTGATGATTTTTACCCTTGTTAACAAAGTGGCAGTAATATAAGAGGAGAATAGTGATCCACTGCTGGAAGGGCAGCTGCAGTACATGTTCATACTGCTTGTACTCTCTCCTCTTGGATGTCATCAAGCAGCACATTGGCAGCCATTTTAGAGAAGCTGAAGGAAGGAGATTTGAATCGGGAGGGGCTGTTGTTTACATTTTTTAAATGCTACAGAATTGCATTTATCCTAACTTAATAAATGCTGGTTCAGCATTCATATAAACAGCAGCCTTTCTTTTGAAGGGCTCTGAAGCCAGATCTTAGAAAATGCATATGTTAAATATATGGGTTTAAGTATCCTTTAAAACATCTGACCATGTTTCATCAGAAAATTGGTGACCTAGATATTCCTGCCATTTAGTTCTTCATATAGACTAAGTCTCTAGAACCTGCCTTAAAAAGGAAAATGTGCATCATGGTAATTACCTTCTGTTTAGGTTTTACATTAGTCATAGTTTCTTCAATAATAGACATCATTGGGGGAATAATTTACAGACTGAATATAATTTCTAAGTTGTAAAAACATAAAAAGGATGCCTGGGGAGGCCAAATTTAGCTTGTAACTGTTCAAGGGGAAGAAGGGATGTTGTTGGAAGACAAATCTTGAAGACTCCTTATACCAAGATTCTGCCAAATTAAAAGCCTTCATTGATGGAGGGCCTGAACACTAAATTTCTGTAAATAGGAGTACATGGTGAAATATGAATGTTCCAATTACCCAAATAACCAAAGTAATAGGTGACCACCAGACAGATAAGCTAAGTGCTAGCCTTGAGAAAGAGCACGTGTTTGCCTGAAAATGTTTGGCGGTGTGGAAGTAGGAGTACAATACTGTGGTTTTAATCACTGTGATAGTCTTAGCACTGTCTTTTGTGTTTTGACTTCATTTTTCAGCTATGTATGTTTTGAATTGTTTTCCATCAATCTCAAGTGGTCCAAGGTGAAAGCAGGAGTCCATTTTTTTCCCGGGGATACTGGCATGTAATATATTTCTAATACACAGCAGACGTGGGGAGGAAAATGACAAGTTCAAAGCGATATCTTGGTTAGTGACATCTGCGACAACATATTAAAAATATGTTACTGTTACTGTTGCCACAATGGATAATTTGAATGTTACTGTCAGCAAAGTGGAATACTGAACACAGATCAGTTTTCACAATGCTAATGACATCACAGTTGCCTTGTGTAGCACTAAAGCCTACTAACTACTAAAATAAAAAAAAGCTAAACCTTCAAACAAATGGCAGATTTAAAAGGCATAACTAGTAAACTACCATTGCATATATTGAATATATAATGGCCTGATTCAAAATAGGCAGTTTATAATCACTCGTGAGGGGGCAGAACTTTCATAACTTACTCGTGTCTCTGCCTCTCATGTGTAATAGTCCTACCCATCACACCTGAACATAAATTGTACATTTTGAGTCAGACTGTTGCATATCCCATAGGTAATTGGGTAATAATAACTGTCTCTCATTTTTTCCCCTAAGGGAATCCCATGGTGTAATTTGCCATTAAAACAGAGTGTTTATAACTGCAAACATGCACCAGGTTTCCCCTCCTCTGCACATGCGCCAGCTGTTCCCTGCCTCATCGCTGATACCAGGACTTAACATTGAATGCTTCACCACCACTCTGACTCAGTGGTAAATCAGTTTAAAACAGCTCAAAGAATCCCCTGACTAAAAATGCTTAAGTTGGGCTAATTTAAAAAAATAGGCAAAAAAAGGAAATTAGTTTCTTTTAAGCAGTGTGTCCGACCACGGACCCCAAGAAAACCCGATAGGACCACAGGTAAGCCGAGATATCTTATTATTTTATATAATTGATGAGGTAAAAAAATGATAACCAGAAATTATATAAACTAAAACATGGAGCTGTGTGTAAAACATGACTTTTACACACACCCTCAGTGTTGGAAGTTTGAATAAACCCCTCGAGCTTCGCTCTCGCGGTTTATGTTGCATCTAACACCCTGGGTGTGTGTAAAATTCTCATTACACACACAACCCCATATATTATTCTATATTTTATACCATTCCTATTCCATAATTTTGTTTTGTGTTGATTCTCCTGAAAACCAGTCCTGTACGTGGGCTACCTCAGCAGCAAGAAAGTACCATGTAAATTTGGATAATTCTAATCCCCTAACCTTTCCAGGTCAGTATAGTTTACCATTGCTTAATCTTGGTTTTTTCCTTTTCTACAAGAATTTAGATATAACCCTCTTCATAAAATACTGTTCAAACCAGTGCCAGAGCTGGCTTAGTCCTGCAACAGTAAATCACAGTCTCAGGAATCTTTAGTTCCAGTCAGACACTGATAATACAGAGATAATAAGAATTAAGGAACTAGACTCAACTCTGCATCAGGTCATATATGTCATCCAACATGTGTTTCCCTTGAAACAAACTTAATCAGGGATTATGATCTGATATGGTATAGCCACTTTTAAGAATCAAGATATAACTGTTTTTATTTCATTTCTTTAACAGGATTTCTTTCCTGCAGAAGGGTGTGCAATCTCTTCACACTGTAGTGACTCAGAATCTGAGTCATAAGTCCCTCATTTTAATGTTTCAGGGGAAAAAACAGCCTCCTGCTAGCACTAGTCTAAGCACTTAGGCTTGTTAGCTCTGACCTCACAGGAACCAATATTTTGCATTACAGTTTCTTTTGGGATCCTGGAAACATTAACAAGAGGGTCTTTTGACTTATATTTTGAGTCACCGCAGTGTGAAAAGATTGGCTCCACATCATGTTGTCGCATGCAATACTGCTCAGGCAGAACAACATGGAAAACACCGCGCCCAGTAAAAATGGGTGCAGATCAGTGGTGAGTGTAGATTTACTCTTACAACACCACACTGCCACAGACCACCACTCCAGTGAAATATGCAAACTTACCCGTTTTTTTATTTTCTGGTGGTATTCCATGGTGCAGTGTTGACTTGCACGGTGTTGTCCATCCTGTTTCCACCTTTGCGATACTGCCCGCCGTGGACATGCCGTGCTACTAAACAGATAGCACAGTGATCTGCAGGGAAAAAATTCTGTTTAAGAAATGAAATATGAACAGATATTGCTTGATTCTTGAAAGTGGTTATCTTTTTTCAGATCATAATCCTTGATGAAGTTGGTGTCCAATGAAAGGTGCATTAGATGAATACAATTTGTATGATCTGAGTCAGAGTTGAGTCTAGTTCTTTAATTCTTATTGTGTCCTTGAAATATTGTTCCCCTACATCAATGGGAAGGGGCTGAAGCAAAAAGGAAAGTTTAGGCAGGATATTTATGTTGACTACATTACCTCTTCCTATCAGAATATATTGAAATTTAATCTATTTGTTCAAGTCTGCAGTGATTTTGTTCAGTAACAGCATATCATTTTTAACAAATAGTTGGGGTAGGTCTTCTGTTAGAATAATCCCCAAATATTTAATTTGATTTGTCAATTTACTCTTGATTTCCTGTAGTAGTACAATAGGTGGATTATTACATAGTAGACACCTCGGTTTTATCAAAATTCACCTTCTATTGAATTTTACAACTATAAACAACCTTTTAATGGGGAGAGGACATTTGTGCTAATTGGCGGCAGTTAGTAATGTTCCTGTGCACAGAAATGAAATCCATACCTCCAAATGAACCATATTTAGCGGTACCTAAATAAACACTAATGTGAAAAACTCTTGTTTTCAATTTTCTTTTTTTAAGAACAACGTGCTGCACATTTTTTTTCCATAGGACCGGTAGTTTGGAGGTTTTTCTATGTCACAGTTTGTGCACAGAATGGTAATAATGATCTGTTGACCTATAAGAACCTTGCTCAGAGCTCTGTGCACAAACAATGACATAGTTAAAACTCCAGGGACCCGATATTCAGTAAGGCACAAAAAGTATTGCAAATATTGGGGCTGTGCTTTGTAATTGCCCAGGGGTCCTAGGATGGTATATTCAGTTAGGCACCATCCAACTGAATATAGGGCCGTGTTGGCACAGCGCTAAGTGAGGTAACACTGTCCCAACATGGCTTCTGAAGTGGGCCTCAAGAGTGGATAGTACCAGAGTGCTATCTGCAATTTTCAAAGGGATCCACGCAAATCAGCACACTGGCCATGCAAGGTACTAAGGGTCCATTTGTATGCCCAACATGGGCCCATTTGCTTGGCTAGTGGAGGCAGATAGCATGGCACTGCCCTCCCATCCATGACATGTGTAGCTGTCCCTGGTGCTAGTGGTCCCCCCTCCATCTGATAGCCAGCCCATACGTCAGAAAAGTATCCCTGATGCTAGTGGTCTGATCACCAGCCCATATTTAATAATAGTCTCCCTGGTGCTAGTGGTTCCCCTTCAATTGCCAGCCTGTAGTTCATAATTGTCTCCCTGGTGCTAATGATCCCCTATCCCTCCTCTCACTAGTCTGTATATCATAAAAGTATCCCTGGTGCTAGTAGTCCCTGCCCCAGTCACCAGCCCCTAGTTCATAATAGTCTCCCTGATGCTAGCAGTCCCCCCTCCCTCTGATCGTCAGTCTGTATTTCATAAAAGTATCCCTGGTGCTGGTGGTTCCTCCTCTTCAATCACCAGCCCATAGTATAACTAACCCCCCTGGCATCCAGTGATTTCCCCCTGGCAGCAATCCACAGTACCTCCCGTTGCACATCTCTGGTGTCTAGCAGCTTCACTGCTGCAGCACCGAGCACCCAGCACCCCAGTCACCTTACCCATATCCTCAGTGCCACAGGTGCACATACAGTGACCAGTGCTACCCTCCTCACCCCTCCTTGGCTGGCCGCTGTATGTCCAGGCAAGGAGCATGCCTCTTACCTGAAAATAGGCAGCTATGCTGTGTAGTATACCTACCCAGTTAACAAAAACTAACTAAATAAATAAATATTTATAGGACAGGGCATGTCACCCTGTCCTGTATATAAGAGGCGCGTTCCCTGTCTGGACATATGGAGGCCAGCCAAGGAGGTGTGAGGAGGACAGCACCAGTTGCTGTATGCATATCTGCGGCACTGAAGATATGGGTAAGGTGACTGGGGTGGTGCTCAGTGCTGTAGTGGGGGGACTGCTAGGCATCAAGGATGTGTGACGGGAGGTACCATGGATCAGTGCTGATGGTGAATCACTGGATGTGGGGGGTTAGTTATACTATGGGCTGGTGATCAGAGGGGAACCACTAGCATCAGGGATACTTTTATGGAATAAGGGCTGGTGATCAGAGGGAGGAGGGACTACTAGCACCAGGGAAACTAATATGAATTACAGGCTGGCGATCGGGGGAGGGAACCACTAGCACCAGGAAGACTGTTATTAAATACAGGCTGGCGATCAGAGGGAGGTGGGAACCACTAGCACCAGGAAGACTATTATGAGCTACGGGCTGGTGATTGCAAGGGGAGGCATTACAGATCACAGGGGGCGGGTGTGCTCCCCCAGCGGCTAACCGCTAGTTGACTGCATACCCCTGAGAGCTGCTACAGTTGCATGGAGTAAGGGGGGGGTTGATCTGGTGGTATTTCCATGGCATAAAAGGACCACACTAAACACTTTTGAGTGGTGCAATTCTGCTGCACATTGGCTTGCACTGATATTCCTGTCCCCACCCATCCAATTTGCATACCCACTCATTTTGGTTTGCGTGGGCGCTAACCCTGTTTGCTGCTGCAAACGAGCCTTTTGAATACTGGGCTCCAGCTCACAACCTGGTTTGTGTGGGCAAACACAGGTTAGTGCCCATGCAAACTTTCGAATATCAGGCCACAGATCACTAATTCCACGAAGAGAACTATAACAGAACGTTGCCCACAAAAGAAATGCAAAATACAGTTTTTAGATCACTCTTTATTCAAGTACAGTTAAATATGGAAAACTTAGGAGAATGAATGTCATTTCTGAAGATAAGAACTTTATTACAGCTTTCAATTAGAAATGAGTGCCAGTCCTCTTTAATAAATAATTTAATTTGTTTTGTTCCATAAATAGTTACCTTTTTTAATCTTAAATATTAACACCAAAACAAAGTGCTCACTTGTACTCTTCAGGCTCCTTATGTCATGCAGATAGTGCTGATATAATGCTAAGCTACACCACTAACAGGAAGTTTCTATTGGAAAAGAAAATGTCATCCTTGCAACTCAGACTTAGGCTTGCATTCTGTGCAAAAGCACTGTCAACAGCCCTCTCCATTATACTTTCAAAGGGCAGAAATTAATCTGAGAGGGGTTGCCTATGACCCAGTAGAAGTTTTTTTAAGTTCGCCATGCACGCATGGACAGTGAACTTCTTGCTATAAGTGCCTTTTGAGGAGTGTGACACTGTCTGTCCAATGCAGAGTGTTCTGCAAAGGGCTCAGCAGTACCACACCAATCATCAGGGAGGCTAATTGTGATGCTGTTTTTTTTTTTTTTTTTTTTATGGACGGAAAAATCCTCTACTTGTGAAGAAAAAGCTGCACCAGTCATATGATGCCTTTTTCTTTGATGTGCAGGAGGAACACTGCCCAGCAAACAGCTGATTGGTGACGTCCAAATGCTCTCTTTGCTTGCTTTTGTGCTGCCCCCCCCACCATTATACAGCCCATTGGGGCTCATCTGTAGCCGTGGTGCAGCTCCTCAATCATTTCTCTCCTCAGGAAGTGCTCTGCCCTTGCCTGCACACCTGCAGGCTTCATTTTCTATTTTAATTTGGTTACTTCCTGTTTCTTCATAATTAAAGCCGACAAGGCCCAATCCCCATGTCAGTACTAGGAGCCCCCCCTTCCCAGTATTTACTTATTTATTTATTTTTTTTATGTATTTTGACACCGGGATGCACACTCCTGGTGTCAGATGCTCCCCCACTCCCACTCCCATTTTTTCGGTAATTAAACCCGACAATGGGGGGACCAATCCCTAGAAGCCCTCCTTCCCAGTACTGTGGGACACTGGAGAGCCCACTCCCAGTGTCCCAAAATATTCCAGTAATCTGTTTCTGTATAAAAAATTAAAACGGTCCCCCGACATCTTTTTTTCCTGCAAAAATGGTCCCTCATCATCTCCCCATCCCAACCCTCCCACTGAGTAACCCACCACCCCACACCACCCACCTTGCCCTATACATACTATCCAAGGTTGGCGGCTGTCATTCTCTGTGGACTGGGACACGTCTGCCTCTTCAAAGCTGAGCCGTGAACTGAAGAATCATGGTAAGTACCGTATAATGGCAGTCAATGGCGTTTTCAACTTGTGTTGGTATCGCGGCCATTTTTCAACATTTTTGCACCAAATTTTCAACATGGGGTTTTTGGGACCCCACCTCATGAACACTGTCATTTCATTACTCAGTCCCGAAAGATGATTTCACAGTTGCTGCACGGAATCACCTTTTGGGACAGAGAAATGAAATAACAGTGCCAGTGTTCATGAGTTAGGGTCCCAAAAAGCCCATGTTGAAAATTTGGTACTAAAACACCTTAAAACACATGAGTTACACATGGTTGTTGACATTTTTCTATGCACGCTTGTAACTTCAACAATTTTTAACATTTTCACTCCAAATTCACAACATTGCCATTTTTTCATACCCCCTCATGAACAGTACAGCTGTTATTCTTCACATCCTGCCTGAAATGTGTTTTTGCACCTGTGACACAGAATGGCACAGTCGATGCTCGACATCACCTTTCAGGACCAATGAATGAAATGACAGCAGCACTCTTCATGAGGTGGGGTCCCAGAAAGGGCATGTTGAAAATTTGGTGAAAAAATCCTAAAAATGTCTGAGTTACACGCAGGCATTCAAAATTTTCTATGCACGTGCCTAACTTTGGTCATTTTCAGTATTTTCACTCCAAATTTTCAATATAGGCATTTTATCACACCACCTCATGAACAGCATAGCTGTCATTTTACACATCCTGCTCAAAACATGTTTTTGCACCTGTGGTGCAGAATGCCATTTTCCCACGGATTTGAACATTTTCACCTACAGGTTTCATGAGGTGGGGTGATAAAAAGATTATGTTCAACATCTGGGGTCAAAATATGAAAAAATGAAAGTCATGCCCATTTGTTGCAATTTTGGTACACACGCTCGTAACTGTGGAAATCTTAAATATTTTTACCCCAGATTTTCCAAATAGCCTTCTTGTTACCCGAGTTTCTATATGTCACAGCTGTCATTTTTCAAATGCTGTCCAAAATCTGTGTTTGTACCTGTGGCATGGAATGGCATTGTACTTTGCACAATACATTTAACAGTCCTAGAAATCCCAAATAAAAGTTTCTTTTTTTCTGTGCTTCAGTGTGGCTGTTTGTACAGGACAAGGGCAGGTTGACAAAATACATATTTGACTTGTGCCATCCAGAGGAAAGAGAGAGAGAGAGAGACCAAGAGATTGTGAGGGGCCCAAGAGAAATTTAATAGTCCCAGAAATCCCAAATAAAATGTTCTCTTTTTTTTCCTGGCTTCAGTGTGGCTCTGTGTACAGGGTAAGGGCAGGCTGGCAAAATAAATCTTTGACTTGTGCCATCCAGAGGGGAGAAAGACGCACTGCAGGGGAGGTGGCATGAGAAATGTAATGGTTCCAGAAATGCCAAATAAAAGTTTGCTTGTTTTTCTGGCTTCAGTGTGGCTGCATGTACAGGCAAGGGCAGGCTGGCAAAATAAATCTTTGACTTGTGCCATCCAGAGGAGAGAGAGACAGACAGAAAGATTGTGGGGGGGGGTGCACAAAAAAATGTAACAGTCCCAGAAATCCCAAATAAGTTTCTTTTTTCACCTTGCTTCAGTGTGGATGTGTGTACAGGGCAAGGGCAGCCTGGCAAAATAAACCTTTAACTTGTGCCATCCAGAGGACAAAGAAGTGGCGGGGGACACGAGAAATTTAACAGTTACAGAAATCCCAAATAAAAGGTTTTTTTCCTGGCTTCAAAGAGGTTGTGTGTACAGGGCAAGGACAGGCTGGCAAAATAAATCTTTGACTTCTGCCATCCAGAGGAGACAGGGGGCTTTACCTGCTAACAATTAGTTGTTCCATTATATTTTCATGCCTTGTCTGTAAGAGAAAGTAGCACAACAGGACAGAAATGCTCTTTTAGCTACCTTTTTTAAAATTAGCCCCTCACTCCTCTTTCTCTAGCTTAATCTGTCAGTTAGGTTGGCTGTCAGTTGTGTTGGTATTATTGTGTGTGCTGAGAACTGAGCAGGGTTGTGGCCAGGATGAGCAGTGATGTAGTGGAGTGGGCGTTGCTTAAAATCCAAACATGGCTGTGAGATTCAGAATCCTGATGACAGAGCCAGTGCTGGGAGAAGAAAAAATTACTCACCATAATAATGTTGTTTCTTCTAATGGAGTCTTGCTGTATTCAGACATAATGCAGTTAGCCCCAGCACTTGAACTGCCCCGGAGAGGGAAGAGTAAACTCTCTGCAGAAGCATTGAACGTTGAGCTCGAGCTCGGTTTTCAAACCTCTGTCTGTGGTACTTCCCAGTGTAACCATCATTCTTACGAGCAAACTAACTAATATACTATAGTATGGAAATTGTTCAAAATATAGCCAAAGGGCAAAAGATTCCTTTTGGGCCCAAAACACTCAAGTCAAGAACCCAAGAAGGAAAGGTAGTGACAATATTTAAGTATAAAACACCAGAAAAATAATATCTGCCCCACCCAAGAGGGAGGGTACAAGGTACACCCCTGAGGTGCAACACTGTACCTGCCAGCCCACTTTCCAAAACCAGGTTCTGAGAGGGGAGGCAGGGGGGAGGTCTGAATACAGCAAGACTCCATTAGAAGAAACAACATCACTATGGTAATTTTTTTCTTCAAACAACATGAAATCTTGCTGTATTCAGACATAATGCAGACTGCCAAGCAGTTCCCTATAGAGGAGGGAATGCAGAACCTACTTTGGGAAGAGGCTTTGCAGTACTACTGTACCAAACCTAGCATCACTCCTAGCCTGGATGCCCAGGGAGTAATGCTTGGTGAAAGTATGTACTGTTTTCCAGGTGGCTGCTTTACAGATCTCTAACAAAGGTATATCTCTGGCTGCAGCTAGAGAAACAGCTGTACCCTAGTCAAGTGAGCCCTCAGGCTTGAAGGGGGCGTCCTACCCAACTTGCCATAACAAAATTGTTTACAAGAAACAATCCACCTAGCAATAGTTCTTTTAGTGGCAGGCTTACCTTTTCCCACTTCACCATAAGTGAGAAACAATTGAAGACCGTCATTTCTATGTGCCTTAGTATGCTCAATGTAGTAGCTAAGGGCCCTCTTAACATCCAGACTGTGTAACCTTCTTTCACCTGAAGAAGAATGGTCAGTGAAAAACACAGGGAGAGATATAGACTGGTTCAGATGAAAATCTGATACCACTTTGGGCAAGAACCTCCTATTGGTTCTTAGGACCACTTTGTCCCTATGGAATCAACTGACAGAGCCTGTAATTCACTAATCCACCTGGCAGAAGTAATAGTTACCAAGAACACATTTTCCAGATCAAGTACTTCAATTCAGCCGAAGCCAGAGGTTCAAAGTGTGGCTGCGTTAGCTGAGCTATGCAGACATTAAGATCCCAAGGCAGAGTGGTGGAAGGGACATATATGGGGGTAGAAAAAGGGGGAAAGGGAAGAGTCAATTATAGATGTGATCAGTCTTTTAACAGTAGTAATTAGAGTGTGCTTGGACTTATAGGAGTCACTATTTAGGGTAGACAGGTAAAGGACTCCTTATTATGATGTAGATATAGAGATTTAAAAGCTGCTAGGCTGATGGGGTGAGTTAATTTCAAAGTTTTTTGCAGCTTGTTCCACAGTCGAGGGATCACAAAGCTGATGGCTGCTCTGCCAATGTGAGATTTTGCTATGTAAACATAAAGGTAGATATATGAGGTGCTTCTTGGGGCATACTTCCCCCAGAGTGCACAAAGGTAAACAGACAGAGATATACTGGGGCAGTTTATTTAAGATAGCTTTGTATGTCCAAACCACAGCATTTTTTTGCCGTCTGTAAGCAAGGGATGATCATCCCACTGCCATGTACAATGCACAGTGGTGGGTTGAGTATGGAAGACCCGTGATAAATCTTATGGCTCTGTGATAAAGCATATAGAGTTTGGCTAGGGTACCTGCAGGTCCCTGACTATATAGAAAGTCTGCATAATCCAATAGGGAAAGAAAGGTAGTTAGAACCAGTTTCAGTTTAGCGTCTCTTGTGAGGAGATTATTAATCCTAAAGAACAGATCAAGTCTTTGTCTAGGTTTCTTTGCCAGTTCTTCTAAGTGATCTGTTAAAGTAAGTCTATGGTCTAACCAGACCCCCAGGTACTTGAACTTTGGTACGTAGTCCAACTGCTCACCTAAAATGGTAGTGATCTGCTGGAGTGTCCCAGCAATTGCAGGATTTATTGCATTTTGAAGGGGCGACAGGAACATTGCTTTGGTTTTTTTTTGCATTTAAGAGCAGTTTCTGGTTTATAAGCTGATGCTGAAGCAGATTGAATTCATTTTGAAGGGCTTTACAGGCCGCTTCAGGTATGGGGCTACTAGCACAGAGTACCATATCCTCCGCGAATAGGTATATTTGTGCTTCTTTGATGGGGGCATCTATGTTGTTAATATAAATGGTGAAGAGCAAGGGACCAAGAATGGAACCTTGTGGTACACCTCTCAATGGGGGTTTTGGTGGAGAAACTTCTCCTTCTGCCTTTACTTGTTGAAGTCGTCCTGAGAGGTAGTTGGAGAACCATTTAAAGGATAGGGAATCCAAACCAATGTTCCAGAGGGACGACAGAAGCACTCTGTGAGCAACGGTATCGAACGCCTTGCTTAGGTCCAAGAAAACTGTGCATAAAAAGTTGTTTTTGTCTAATTCAAGTGGCCAGTCATTTGTCACTTTGGCTAGAGCAGAGGTTGTACTGTGCTGTGCTCTAAAACCGGACTATAACGGGTTGAGCAATTTTTCTGATTCCAGGTACTTCCAAAGCTGGGAGTTCACTATTTTCTCCAGCATCTTTGACAGGATTGGAAGTAGGGAGATTGGCCTGTAGTTATTGAGGTCAGTAGGATCTCCTGACTTAAACAAAGGGACCACAAGTGCATTTTTCCAAATGGGCGGTAGGTCACCCTGGGACAAGGATAAGTTGAAGAGATGAGTAATTGGGACTGCGAGGACACGGTAGCCGACCTTTAAGAAGTACGGGTCAATGAGGTCAGCCCTAGCACTTTTCCTAGTGTCCAGCTGAAGGAGAAGACCTTCAACTTCTTTCAGGGAGGTAGGCTGCAGACAGAAGGATGGACTGGGGATGGGTTTTTCTTGTGTATCCAATCTAAGTTGTTGGCGGAGGATATTCACGGGAGAGGAGTCAAAGGCTATCCCTGCAGTGACAAAATGATTATTGAGAGCATCAAGGATAGACGGTCTGTCGGAGATGACAGTATTGTCGATCAATAATTTAGTAGATAGGGAATTTTACAGTGGTGTGACCTTCAATGTCTTTGATAGTCCTCCAGAATTTGGAGGCATTTCTTGAGGAGCTCTCCAGCTGAGAGCAGTAGAAATTAGCTTTGGCTTCTCTGACCATTTCGGGCAGGATGCCTTTCTGAGAGCATCAAATACTGAACCTTTTCCATTTGGAGTTGTTAGTTTTTCTAGTGGAAGTTTTCCTGGAGACCTTCAGAATATCTGGAACTCCCTGAGAAAGATGTAGTGCTGCATATTCTAACTCTTCAGGAGCCAGGCCTTGAGATTGAGAGACTGGAGATTGGGGTACCAGATCCATCCCTGGGAGGAGGACAGGAGATTGTATGTCCTGGGCAAAGATAGGGGACATGACACTGACAAGGACAGCAGTAGAGGATACCAAGGCTGTCTGGCCCAATCTGGAGCCATCAGTATCACTGTGCAGGGTTGAGTCCTGATCTTGATCAGAACTCTGAGCAGCAGAGGGAAGGGAAGGAAGGCATAGAGAAACCTGCCCTTCCAGTCCAAAGAGAGCATCCTGGGGAACCGTCCCCAGGACTGGAGGTCTGCAGCAAAACAGAGGAAGCTGATGATTGTCCGGTGCTGCAAAGAGATCTATCTCTGGAGTGCCCCACCTGGAGAAGATGACCTTCAGGATGTGAGGATCCAGTGACCATTCGTGATGTCCCTGTGAAATTCTGCTCACAGCATCTGCTAGTACATTGTCCTTCCCTGGAAGGTGAACTGCTACCAGAGAAGTCTGAAGAGAATAGGCCAGAGACCACAGCTTCATGACTTCTGTGCACAAGGCCGAGGACCGAGTGCCTCCCTGCTTGTTGATGTACTACATTGTGGTGGTGTTGTCTGTTCTGACTTGGACCACCTTGCCCTTGACTGACTCCAAGAATCTCTGCAGGGTTAGGAAAACTGCCCTGAGTTCCAGGAGATTGATATGAAGGAGAGACTCCTGTGGATACCAGAGCCCTTGAGCTGTCAGGGCTCCCAGGTGGGCTCCCCACCCTAGGAGAGAAGCAACCATAGTTAGAACTACTGATGGTACTTGAGAGAGAAATGGAACCCCTTGTTTAAGGTTGTCCTGGTCCAGCCACCACTGGAGAGCTTGGACCAGAGTCTAAGTTACTGGAATCAGTTTGGTAAGTGAATCCTTCTTTTGAGACCAAAAAGACCTCAGATGAAACTGAATGTCCCTCATCTGGAATCTTGCTCCCTGCACCACTGCCGTGGAAACTGCCATGTGGCCCAGGAGCTGGAGAAACTGTCTTGCTGGGCGGGAGACCTGAGGTCAAAAAGGAGGAAGCGAGATCCACTAGGGCCTTCACCCTTGCCAGGGGAAGGAAGGCTTTTGCTTTTACAGTGTCCAACTCTATGCCTATAAAGATGAGAAGTTGAACTGGTTCGAGTACAGACTTTGGAAGATTGAAAAGAAACCCCAGGGAGCTGAGTAGGTCCTGGGTAGTTTGAAGAGCTGACTTGACCTGTAAAAGTGACTGACCCACTAAGAGCCAGTCATCCAGATACGGGAAGATGGTGATACCCTGTCTCCTGAGGTAGGCCACCACTACTGCAAGGCACTTTGTGAACACCCTTGGAGCTGATGTTAGGCTGAATGGCATGGCTCTGAATTGGTAATGGCCTGAAGGCAACTCGAACCTGAGGTATTTTCTGTGGGAGCACTTGATAGGAATATGGAAGTAGGCATCCTTGAGGTCCAGAGATGCTAGCCAATCCCCTGGCCTTTGAGAGGGATGGATTATTCCCAGAGTTACCATTTTGAATTTGGGCTTTGAAATGTGTTTGTTCAAATACCTTAGGTACAGGATGGGTCGCCACTCCCCTGTTTTCTTTGGGGTAAGGAAGTACCTGGAATACAATCCTTTTCCCTTGTGCTGAGTAGGAACTTTCTCTATAGCTCTGAGAGCTAGAAGAGAGGAAACCTCTGCCTCTAGGGCAAGGGTTTCTGAGACTGATGCAGGTGGAAAAGACTTGGCCCTCTTTTTTGAAAATGTTTTGAAGCTGAGGGCCAGTCCCTGGCTTACTACTTCCAGGACCCACTTCTCTGAGGTCACAGACTTCCAGGCCTGGAAGTAGTAAGCCAGCCTGCCTCCTACTGGAAATGGGGAGTCAACCAGGGCTGACACAGCAGGGTGTCTGCTTGGCAGGAGCCTTAGACTGAGAGAATGAGGGAGCAGCCCTGCTCATCCCCCTCCTACCCCTCCCTCTGAAGAACCCCCTCTGTGGAAAGGGAGAGGAGGTCTGGGCTTGGTAAAAAGGCCTTTGAAAAGGCCTGCCCCTGCCCCTAGACTGCTGCTTGTGCGGATTGGCCTGCCTTTTCTTGGCCTGTGCACTCCTGTACGTGGTCCTGTATTCATCTATTTTCTTCATGTAAGCCTCTGTCTGCTCCCCAAACAGAGAGTTACCTACTACAGGAAAATCCATGGCTTTAGTGTGGGTATCCTGTGAAAGGCTAGTACATCTGAGCCAAGTATATCTTCTGAGAGACACAGATGTAGCCATGACTCTCAGGGCCAGATCAAGCCATGGGGGGCCTGGGACACTCACAACTTGGGTGGCCATGTAAAACGCCTAACTTTCCATACCAAAATGTTTTATTTTGCACAACATTTACTGAGCACGTTGTTTATTAACCATAACAACCACCATATGGGGAGACTACCCCCATTATTCACAGGAGAAAAAAGTAACTTGAAGTACAACACCCTGTCCTGTTGTCATAGTCTGTAATGTTATATTTATTGTACTGTACAAGACATGAAGGCCGCTGGGCTCCAGATGCTCTGGGGGTCTAGATGCTCTGTGGTGAGTTTTGGGGCTTTTATTGAAGTCGCTCTCCTCTAGACCCTGTTCAGAAAGCAAAGTAAACTTTAAGTAACCTCTTTAATCACAAGTTTATTTTAAGGAAATAAATGAAACAAAAATAAACAGTGCTTTACTAAGAGGTATGCATCCTACTCCAAACAACAGTAAGTTACTGTATGTACCCATTGTACAGAAGTGTGCAGTTCCAATGTACAAATGCTATGACTCCAAATAAACAGACTGATGTCATACCTTTATCTGCTCATGGGATATCAAAGGAATGATTAATTCCATTTATTTCAGAGTTAGAGGATCCATGCATGTATACACACACACCCATGTCCCTTAATCTCTTCTTTGAACAAGCTCAGATCAATTATCTCAGCATAAAAATAAAATACAGATATCAACTTTCTAAGCCACTTACTGAACTCAAGCTGTCTGCTGTTGCTTGGCGCTCCCTTTGAAACTCCTTAGTTTAGCAGCAGCAGGCAGTTTAGGACAGTGCATCGATTAATCACGCTGCTAGCGATAGAGTGGCCGTGGCGTACAGATAGTGAGTGCAGGTGCTGCCGCTGGCAAAGTGCATGCTGAGCCTCAAAAACCGCCAAGAAAGAGTGGTTTAAAAAATGCTGCCCAGATGGATTGCATGCAAAGCTCCTGGTCCTGGCGCCACTCCTCGTAATATGCAGCAGCAGCCCAGGTCTGGTCGCAACTTGCACCGGTCCAGGTCCAGTCCCAGACTCAAAAAAGTGGAAAACCTGTCAGTATCCTAAGGAGGTAGATCACGGTGCTTGCATAGTTAGCCTTCTTCACTTCTTGTGCCACACAGTGCCAGTGTGTTTTTCTAGCAAGTCACCCGACCTTAGCTGCAGGCTGAATACAATGGAGGAGGAGGAGGGTGGGGGGGGGAACGAGAGAAATCTTCTGCAATGTTGGCTTGCCGGGGGGCCTATCTGTAGCAGGAATGTCCGGGGGGCTTATGTTTTTGTTTTCTTTTAATTAAAGAAATCCTCTCCCAAAGTCATTTTTTTTGTTTGTTTTGTTTTATGGAGCAAGCTCCGGGGGGTTGATTCACTATTGACTCATGTGGGGGAAGGCATGATTTATTACAAA
Source organism: Neoceratodus forsteri (assembly GCA_016271365.2). NCBI lineage: Eukaryota > Metazoa > Chordata > Ceratodontiformes > Ceratodontidae > Neoceratodus > Neoceratodus forsteri. The sequence continues at coordinate 63,802,520 of CM028135.1, forward strand.
TCCTTACCAGTACTGTACCACCTGAGGGAAGGGGGAACGAGAGAAATCTGCAATGTAGGCTTGCCGGGGGGGCCTGTCTGTGGCAGGGGGCTTGTGTTTTTTTTTTATTTTATTTAACAAATGTGCTTCTTCTGAAGTCAGGCTGCTTTCACAGCGTTTTTAAGGGAGCAAGCTGCCGGGGGCCTATGGGGGGAGGTTGACTCGCGCTTAACTCGCGCTGCGGCGAAGGGGAGGTGGCATGATTTACAAACCACCAGTCCACTTACTAAAAGTGTCTCTTGCTTCCAACTACTGGGGGGGCCAGTCTATGGCGGGGGGCCTGGGGCATTTGCCCCATTTGTCCCCCCCTTAATCCGGCCCTGATGACTCTAGATGCCACATCACTGGAGTCCACAGCAGCATGAAATTGCATTTTGGATGCCTCAATTCCATCAGCAGCCACCTCCTCCAGCTCCTTGGCTAGCTGTGGAGAGGCCTGTTTAGCCAGTTCCAGAACTGTATTCCATCTGGATTTCTGGTATCTGGCTGTGTAGGCCATATAAGTAGCCTGCCTGAGTCCCAAAGAGGATGCCAAATACTGTTTTTTGGCCATGGCATCCACTTTCCTGGAGTCCTTATCCAGGCAGTGTGAAACCAAAGGAATGTTAGCCCTGTCACAGGCTGCAGCCTGCACTACCCCAACATGGTTGCAATGACTATAAAGGAACTCCACAGCTGAGCCTGATAACGAATACCTCCTGTCCATTCTCTTATCTACAGGAGGTATTGAATTAGGAGTTTGTAAAATTTTGTGTGTCTGTTTCCCCAAGGATTTATGAAGAGGGATAGACAGCTTTTTGGACTCTGGGATGTCCATCATTTCCACAAAATCAGGGTCTTCATCCTTCTCTGCGGCTTCAACCAAGGGAAGCTGCAGGGTTTCTGCCACCTTTTTGTAGAACAAAAATTGCGAAGGGGACTCAGAGAGCCTGGGAGGAGAGACACCTGAGGGCCTGTCTGGGGAGATGTCTGGTTCAATGGGCTCATCCAGACCCCTCTCATCATCATCATCATCATCGCCATCATCACTGGGATAGTCTACATCTCCCTCCCACTCCTCATAATAAGGATCTGGATCATAATCTGGAGGAGACAGATCCAACTAAACTGACCGCTGCACCGGCGGTACTGGTTTGGATGGAACCGGTCTAAGTGATTGAACAATACTAATCACTTTGGCTATTTCGTCCACAGTTGGATAGTGAGATAGAGGATCCGAACCAGCAGACTTATGCTTCTTCTTTGACGGAACTGACCCCTCGGGGTCAGCTCTCCTTTTGCCCAAGGAGGTATTGCCCAGGTCGGTAGGCACCTCCTCAGGTTCAGCCGCAACCGATCCAGGCTGGCCATCTGGATCTACAGACTTCTTGGCCTCCCTTTCCTTCAGCCTACTCAGTCTTTTATCTAGAGTAGATTCAGGAAAGTTTTTACAGATTTGGCAGTCTGACTTGAGGTGGTCAAACCCCAGACAATAAACACAGATGAGGTGGGGGTCAGCCTTAGCAAAGGCCTCCCCACACTCAGTACAGTGTTGAAACCCAGTGGGACTAGTTTTCTTCTTGGGTTTCTCAGACATGGCCAACCTAACAAATTACCCTATTGCAGCTTTCAAGCCAGGTAATATAATAACCGATTGGTTACAAATCATGTCATGGGCTTTTTAAAAGAACCAGCAAAAGGTCCGGGTCTTTTGAAACCGATCGGTACTGGAACACCACACTAATCCCAGAAAAAATAAAATTAAAATGAACAAGGTCGGTTTCAAACCGGACCGACCAGGAAGAAACCGAAGAAAAGGACAATTTCCACTTTTTTTACCAAAATAAAACACAGTCACTACCTATCTACACACTAACTATACCGTAGACAGAGGCTGAAAATCCGAAAATAACAGAAAAATATGTGGTTTAAACTGAACGCTTTACTTTTACCGAACTGAGCAGAGGAAATCTCCGGAGCGACTTCACTGTTTGGCGGAGTAAAGAATCTGACAGTTACACTGGGAAGTACCACAGACAGAGGTTTGAAAATGAAGCTTGAGCTCAACATTCTATGCTTCTGCATAGAGTTGACTCTTTCCTGTCTGGGGCAGTTCAAGTACTGGCGCTAACTGCATTATATCTGAATACAGCAAGACTTCATGTTGTTTGAACATAAGAAACACTGCATGTACAACAGCAAAATGCAGCATGTACAACTGCAATACAAACAGCCAACTGTCAGCACTGACAAATGCTTGTTTTTTAAAGTATTAAGATAACTGTTTGGGCTCCCATGCTAACTGAACATATTAACACATATTAATCATGTTTATTTTGCCAGTATTTCAACACTGCTAATACCATGTTTCTTAAAAAAAATAAATAAAAACACATTTGATTAAAAGTAATTATGGAACTACATTCTCCCACTAATTGAGGACTCCATTCCCTATTTTATTTCATGTAATTTTATTTACGATATGTATTTGTTAACTGGGTAAAAAATAATGGACCAAAGGTTTGTTTTCAGACATGGCTTGGGCCAGGGAGGCTCGCAGAGCAAGGCAGTTACGCACAACAGTAGGTTACAATAAATAAGGGGCACAACAAAAGTATGGTACCAACACTCCTAGATACAATGCAATAAATGTTATTTTAATTGCATACATAATATTGCAAAGTCATAACCACAGTTAACATCCTGGACACAAATCAATGCAAACTAGGTTTACATGATTAGTGCTTTCTCAGTGAGTTGCCACACCCCTATATCTTATGGTTTAAATAGAAAATAAATACATGGAATTGTATAATTAATTACAAAACTAGTCGGGGATTTTCCACTAGACAGCTGCTGTACTGTCACTTAATTTCAAGTATTTTATGTGCAAGTAATTCATTTTTAATTAAATTACTTTCTTATTCATCACTGGACCTGGTGACAAACACCAGTATGAACACTGATGAGATTTACTGGCACCCCCATCCAAGTAAAACCCAGAAAAGCAGAGTAAATATAAAATGCCCATAATTTACTACTACGTATAAACAATTTCTAAAACAATAAAACAGCACAAAAAGAAACAAAGTGTGCATAAAGATAACATACATTGAGAAAAATAATAACATTGTCGGCAGTATAATTTTACATATCAGCCAAATTCTTTGTAAATCTCATTGGTTACTGTGGAGTTAAAAAAAACCCCATCATGGGCAGATCTCCATTTTGTAAGAGACAGCTCAGACAGTGGGGAAAAAATGCGCCTCTTTCACAAACTGGAATCATCTCTTTCCATGCTTATTTGCAGCAGTGGCATGACTTGATCTATAGATAAGACAATTAGATAAAAGCTTTGACTAGGAGGAATTGAAAACATACAAGATAAAAAAGTATAAAAAATACAAAAAAGGTCTTATTCAAATCAACAAATTTTAATACAGTACAAAGCAGGAGTATCTATCTATCTATCTATCTATCTATCTATCTATCTATCTATCTATCTATCTATCATCTATCTATTTCTTAAGCAGACTGGGAGTCCCCTCCATGTTATGCACCCTCCTTTCCCAATGTTTTTTTTTTAATTTTATTTATTTACCGGGTAAACATATGAGCTAAGGCCCTTTTTCATATGCAACCCGAGACTGTTACACACAACAGTCAAAAAAATATAAAAAAGTTACAAAGATTGCTTGTACATTTGCTCAAGACAAACATTATACAATTAAACATATATTTGGTGCAGACATTTAATTAATTTATAAAAATTTAAGAATAGCAGTGACAATGCAAACAATTTAAAAAAAATGTTGTTTTAATTTCCTTTCAAAGAGATCATAGCTTATCTCAGTTTTAATTTCATGTGGAAGATCATTCCAAAATTTAGGAGCTTGCATTGAAAAAGCTTGATCCCCCATTTTTGTTTTTGTTATCCGTTGGTCTAATCTGGGGGTCATATTGGATCTTAAATCTCTTAAAACTTCCCTTAATGGTAACAATGCATACAGTGGGGAAAGATATTTCTGACTTGTTACATTATCTGTTATGCAACAAAGGGAGTAAATTGAATTCTATCTATTTTATTCTAATGTATATAATAATCAGACAAGGGTGCCCACCCCCAGTATCGTTTCTCTTGACCCTCCTCCCCTTCAGGTCATCCTGCCCACTTTCCTGTATGCATGGTTGGCAGTACTGGGGTGTCCACCCCGGTACCGCTAAAGATCATCCCAATACTGGGGTGCCCAATCCCCAGTGTCAGCTTGGATCTCCATGAAAGAAAGAAAACCACCCGTCACTGATCTGCTTTTCCAAAAAAAAAAAAGGTCCATGGACAATCTGAACCCACTCTCACCCTTGCACTTAGCACCCATCACACCACCACCCTCACACACCTTCACGCACCTGAATGTGTCCCATGATGTAGATCCACTCTCCAATTGAAGACATGTTTTGCTGCCAGAACCAGTGACTGCGAAATGAGAAAATGAGGTAAGTCCGGTTTAATGTATTTCAGTGGGGTTTGAGCCTTTATTCATAACTTTGACTTTTTTTTTTCATATTTTAACACCAAATTTTCAACATAGCCTTGTTGGGACCCCACCTCATGAACAAGGGTGGTTGAAATTTTTCAAATGCAGCCCAAAAGATGTTTTCACTGTCGCTGTGCAAAATCACCTTTTGAGTGGGATTTAACCATTTTCACCAACCAGTTTCACGAGGTAAGGTCATAAGAATGCTATGTTGAACATTTGGGATCAAAATATATAAAAAAATGAACAACTTATGTGGACACATTGACATTTTTCTACCCTTGCTCATATCTTTGATAATTTTCAATATTTTAACCTCAAATTTTCAACAGAGCCATTTTCACACCACCTCATGAGCATGACAGCTGTAATTTTTCAAATCCTGGTTAAAATGTGTTTTCACACCTGTGGTGTGTGATGATGTTTTGGGTGGGATTTGAAGACTTTCACCTACCAGGTTCATGAGGTAGAGTCATAAGAAGGCTATGTTGAAAATTTGGTCTAAAAGTCTGGTAATACGACCAAGTTATGAGTGAAGGTTGAAATACGTAGTCATATATTAGACCTTATACTGATTATGCAGTTTCCTTCTGGGCACCATATTTGGAAAAAGACAAAAAAAATGGTGGAGAGCTTACAAAGAAGAATGTCAAAATTAATACCAGAAATAAGACATCTTACATATCAAGAAAGGGTAAAATCATTAGGACTATATAATTTACAGATGAGACGGGATAGAGGTGACTTATTGTCATTTAATATCTTAAATGATGAAAATCTTATGAACACGTGGTTTAAAATATCTGGACAAAATATATGGTCTGAGATGTAATAACAGGCAAATTCAAATACCAAGGGCATTTACTAATAAACGAAAATGTTATTTTACTTTAAGAGCTGCGGGGCTTTGGAATTCTTTACCACAATCTATAGTGGATAAGACATCATGTAGACAGTTTAAAATTGAGTTAGATAGATTATTGTTGGGAAGTTATAGTTAGATACCCACCTTTTTTTGCGGGGAAAGTGGTCTCGATGGGCCTAGGGCCTACTTCCACTTTTATTAACCGAGAGTAATACTGAGAGTAATACATCTATGTGCACTCATAACTTTGCTAATTTTCAATATTTTGACTCCAAACTTTAAACATAGCCATTTTTCACATCGCCTCATAAATGTGACAGGTGTCATTTTTGGAATCCTGGACAAGATGTGTTTTCATACTCGTGGTGGAAAATGATGTTTCAGCCAATATACTATAAATACCATATGTCATGTTTATAAGAGTAGTCATAAGATGACTATCTTGGAAATTTGGGGACAAAATTAAAAATAAATAAGTGTTATTAAGAGGTAGTGCCAGCCTTTACCCCCATGGGTGGTGCTTTGTGATCCTGTGCTGGTGAGCTGAGTTTGGGGGTGAGCTCAGTGAGACAGCTGGATTGGGCAAGGTGGGGCGATTATGCTGTTATGTGACAACTCCCCTGCCAAGGAAGGAAAGGTGCAGGTTTGCCTGCACGGGCCAAGGTATTATATAGTGAAGACAGCTCTTCTCTTGGCATAGGGCCCTGCAGCTCTGCACCCATGGGTGGCTGAGAACCCTGTGCATTGGCTGAGCGATGGACTCTTTGCCCTGTGCATCTGTATCTGTGGCTAGATGGAAGTGCAGGGCCTAGAGGGCCCTGTTCTTCTGCTGCCCACCAGATAACCCCATGAATTCTTGGCATCCGTCGCTGCACAGAAGTGCAGAACCGGCAGGATCCTGCACTTCCATAGGCAGAAGAAGTCTTCCCTTGAAGCAAGGCCCGAAGGGCACTACGCATCTACATCTGTTTATGCAGGTCCCAAAGGGACCTGTGAGAATGAGGATACAATTCTACTATCTCAAAATAAAATAAAATTATTTGCAAAAAATTGCATTAATGCACCAGCTAGGGTTCAACTTAACACAATAAAAGTAGGGAAATGTGGTGTTATGGTTTCCAATGCTAACTACCCCCCCAAGCAACAAAAGGACAACACTGCACAAGCAACCACAGACAGCCATCATTGGGCAAGACAAACAGCATACAACTGTTTCCAGATGACACAAATGCTGTAGCACTGATGTGCTACCTTTGTGGATTGATATTTCCAACTGCATAAGCACGGTGCTTATGTAGCCACACCTGTGTGTATGTATATTGCACTGCATGCTTGAGTATGTGTAGCTGCAGAAGCACAGACCACATTGGGGCCTGCCTTTCTGTAGATAGAAGGCCCCATGGGGCCTACTCCTCTGCAGCCAGAGGTATAATGCCACCAGCCAGGATACAGTGCAGTAATGCTGCAGTATATCACAAAAATGCTGCCGTATGCTCCAGGGAACAGTGTTATTCAGTGGCAATTAAGCCCTTTTTTGCTGCAGTATTTTGTTACATGTCATTTACTGCAAGTTACCGCATTGCATCCTGGCTGGCTCTGTTGTACTCATGCACACTGTATGAGGTACCTCACTAGATAGCATGAGCCATAGTGTCATCTGCTTAACTGAAAAGCTGCTAGCTCCTTGAACAATTTCTAGATCCATTGCTGAAACCATTATAGCCGAACCCTAAAGTATGTGCGCACATGTGCAGACTAGGTGGGCTGTAGACCCTTATCTGCTGTCAACATCTATGTATCGATATATACCACATTGTGACAGTACTTTCATTTGCATAACTTCAGGCCCCAGAAGGGCCTGCCCTTCTGAAGGCATAGTCCGGTGTGTATGTCTTACACCTTTGGCTGAAGAGGTGCAGACCCCTGAGGAGCCTGCATTTCTGCAGACAGAAATAGTGTTGCAATCTTGGTATCATGAATTTTGTGGCGTAAGTGCTTCTGCAGCCAGACACTGGTGTGTATGTCTTACTCCTATGGCGGCAGACATGCAGGCCCATCAAGTGTGTATGTCTTACAGTGTGCATGAGTATCTGAGGCTATAGAAGCACTGGCCCCATAGGCTGCAGAACTCTTTGTAATTTGGATATTAAGAATTTGTATCTGTGAGTGCAGGTGCCTGTGCTTCTACACACAGAAGCAATGCTGTGATTTGAGCATGGATTTGGATTTGTAGTGACAAGTGAGTGTGATTGTCTTGCGGTGTGCATGCCACAGATACAAATTCGTGAAGGTAGCAAATCATTGTTGCTGCAGTTGTGTCATCTGGAAACAGTTGTGTGTTGTTTGTCTTACTGATGATGGCTCTCTGTGTTTTTTTATGTGGTGTTGTCCTTTTGCTGTTTGGGGGGGAGTGGGGGGTTAGGATCAGAAATCCTAATGCCACATTTCCCTACTTGTGTTGCATTAAGCTGAACCCTAACTGGTACATTAATGCATTTTTTGCAATAGACTTATATAAATATATATATATATATATATATGTAGATAGAGAGATATACAGTATAAATATATCTGCAGGTATCTATATACACTATTACAAGCTATTTGGTTTTCCGAAAGGAGCCTGGTCAATGCTTTCATTTAGGCCAGGTAATTTCAATGCACCAATGTTACAATACCTGATCACTAACATTCTCAGCACTAGTCAGAGAGACAGTCACAATACTGTACATAACTACTAATATTCACTGCACCAGTCAATAAGGAAGTAACAAATCCTGTCTGCTAACGTTCTCTGCACCAGTCAATGTGGGAGTCACAAATCCTGTTTACTAACATTGGGTGCTATGCACCAATGGGCAGGTAATATGTGCCAGATGTATGTTACCAACCCATGGAGCTCCGCACCTGTGGACAGGTGCACACTGGTGGCATTCATGACTGCTGACCTCCTGTCTGTGGCCTCACCCCCCCTTGGTGTGCAGGACTCTGCATTGTGGCCAGGGGTGGGGTTGTGGGTCTGGCCGGGCATCCAATCGGATGCCAGGACCGGGTCTCACACTGGATCCCTTATGCAGCAGGGTGTGTATTGGCAGCGCACCCTGCGGATGTCTGATGGCCAGCAGCTGCAGGGGTGAGAGGTGGATATGCCGCCGGCTCGTCAATGATGGAGCACTGAAGTGGTGCGCCTGGAGGAGGGGGGGGAACTGTACTCCTCCATATGCCCCAAGGGGCTGGTGTCAGGGTGGAATGGTGGTGCATTTGGGGGGGCACCATTCGTGAGCTGATGCCCCTGCACTCCTGGATCACTGTGAGGGGGGGCACCTCATAAAACCGCATGCCCGTGTGCTGGGCCAGGTGGTGCCTAGCAGACATGGGGGGCAAGGCTGCTGTGGTCCTGGAGGTGGGTGACCATTCCACTGATGGGTGCAGGGGTGCGTATCAGGCTTACAGCAGGGTTCTCCCTGGCATAGCCTGTGCACCCATCTGCACCCCCGTGGCCAGCACTCTGTGGGGTTGTGCATGCCGCGTGGTGCTGGCACACCGCCAGCCCACCCCTGCCATGGTGCAGACCGCATACTGTAAGGATCAGGCATGTAGTCCTGCGTGCCCCCCCTCTTTGTGCATCACACGCGGAGCACATAGGGTGCAGAGTGGCTATGCGCCTCAGATATGCGCGCATAGCCACTCCATTTTTTTCATGCGTAAGGCCCACTCTGTACCAGTCAATGTGGGAGTCACAAATCCTGTCTACTAACATTATTTGCACCAGTCAATGTGGGAGTCACAAATCCTGTCTACTAACATTCCTTGCACCAGGCAATGTGGGAATCACAAATCCTGTCTACTAACATTCCTTGCACCAGGCAATGTGGGAATCACAAATCCTGTCTACTAACATTCCTAGCACCAGTCAATGTGGGAATCACAAATCCTGTCTACTAACATTCCCTGCACCAGTCAATGTGGGAGTCAGAAATCCTGTCTACTAACATTCCCTGCACCAGTCAATGTTGGAGTCACAAATCCTGTCTACTAACATTATTTGCACCAGTCAATGTGAGGGTCATAAATCCTGTCTACTAATATTATCTGCACCAGTCAATGTGGGAATCACAAATCCTGTCTACTAACATTATTTGCACCAGTCAATGTGGGAGTCACAAATCCTGTCTACTAACATTCCCTGCACCAGTCAATGTGGGAATCACAAATCCTGTCTACTAACATTATTTACACCAGTCAATGTGGGAGTCACAAATCCTGTCTACTAACATTCCCTGCACCAGTCAATGTTGGAGTCACAAATCCTGTCTACTAACATTCTCTGCACCAGTCAATGTGGGAATCACAAATCCTGTCTACTAACATTATTTGCACCAGTCAATGTGGGAATCACAAATCCTGTCTACTGACATTATCTGCACCAGTCAATGTGGGAGTCACAAATCCTGTCTACTAACATTCCCTGCACCAGTCAATGTTGGAGTCACAAATCCTGTCTACTAACATTCCATGCACCAGTCAATGTGGGAGTCACAAATCCTGTCTACTAACATTATTTGCACCAGTCAATGTGGGAGTCACAAATCCTGTCTACTAACATTATTTGCACCAGTCAATGTGAGAGTCACAAATCCTGTCTACTAACATTATTTGCACCAGTCAATGTGGGAGTCACAAATCCTGTCTACTAACATTATCTGCATCAGTCAATGTGGGAGTCACAGTTCATGAGTGTATACCGTTATGTAGGCGATGCAATTAGAGCAACCGAAAAAGGTTGTGAGTGACAAGGAAGTGCTGGATTTCACAGCACACTGCACTCACGATTGTTTTTGCCACTAACACTGTTCTCCTCCAGTCCACTCATGCCCAGACCCGGAGGAAGTTATACAGATTCATGTTGCCGTGACATGGGTGAACCATTCATAAGATATGACATTCTATGCACCAGACAATGCAGGAATCTTTGTTTTTGCATTTAGCACATGTAGCGAGCTATGACATTCTCTATATCAGTGAATATGGGAGTCACAATATCTAAGCAATGGCATACTCAGCACCAGTCAATGTGAGAGTCACAATAACCGACCTCTAACTTTCTCTGCACTAGTCAATGTGGGAGTCACAATACCTAACTTTTAATATTCTCAGCAGCAGTCAATGCAAGTTTCACAGCATCTGGTCTCTAATATTCTCTGCATCAGTGATTGTGGGAGTCACAATACAGGATATCTAGCATTCTTAGCATCAGTCAGTGTGAGAGTCACAATACCTGGCATCCAGCACTCACAGCACCAGACAACGTGGGAGTCACAATACCTGACCTCTATTATTCGCAGCACCAGACAATGTGGGAGTCATAATTAAAGGAAAACTGCACCCTCATGTCTTCTAAATGTCATTTGCTTCCATGTCAACAGACAACTCTTTTCATATAGCTGTTAAAGATGTATGCAACTGCTTCTGTTAGTTTTCACACTTCATACTAGGCACTGTCACTCTCCTGGGAGGGTCCATTTCATGGCTGTTGAAATCTCATTGTCCCTGAGAGCTGCGTTAGCATATGAGAATGTGATGAGTAATTAACCTTTAAACTCCGCAGTATCCCTGTCTGCTGAAGTAGTTTTAAAAGAACCAAACTGCAAGAAGGTGTGAAATACCACATTTATGTTCAGTGAGTTTTACAAGCTATCTGAGTTGTAATGCAGTTTTTTTTCCCCTTTTAAACTCCATTCAGTTTATAAGTTTCCAGACAGTTTATGCAGGGTATTTGTTATTTTAGCATAGAGTTACATGATATAAATGGTTGATCTAACATCATGTACTCACATGCTAATGCAGCTCTCGGGGACAATGAGATTTCAACAGCCACGAAATGGACCCTCCCAGGAGAGTGACAGTGCCTAGTAGGAAGTGTGAAAACTAACAGAAGCAGTTGCATACATCTTTAACAGCTACATGAAAAGAGTTGTCTGTTGACATGGAACAAATGACATTTAGAAGATATAAGGGTGCAGTTTTCCTTTAAGCAATAGGTTATGACTAAAAGTTATGTTAACGCTCTAGTTAATTGCCCCCTGGAGGAATAATGTGGCTTGAGGCAAAGCCAAGGGCTACATACCCTCAGGGTGTGATCAACTAGATCATTAACATAACCCCTGAGAGTCCCTTATTTCTACTATTAAGGTCCTGTTTTATTTCTTATTTTTTAAACTTCACCTCTCTGTGAAATAAAATGATCCTTCTGCAGTGGTTTGGAGTGTTTAGGGATGGGAGTTGTGTTGCAACACTGAGACATGCTGTGAGTTCATGTGATAGATCCTTCTTAGTGTACAGTGTAAGTGTGCTCCCATTTCAGTTCCCTTGCAGTTAGTCTTACTAGTTTCATGCTCATTGCCATGGAGACAGTCTCGATGGCTGAAACTTGTACACACAGGATAACACTACCTGTCTATTTGTAAGCTGCACTGCGGCTGTTAATTTAAAACTCCAACCCGCTCTCAAACCAGCACTGCTGGTAATCATCTTAAGCCACATCATGGCTGTTGATTGATTCCCCGGCCGCCCATTCGCAAAACGGCACTGTGCTGTGAGTTTGCATGAAATAGACTCAGTGACAGTTAATGAATGATCCCTCCTGAGCCCTACTTTCCACAATCAGTCCAGCTCACCTAATTAGCAGTCAGATGTTTTTAAACTGCCATTTTAAACAGCCATGCAATGCAATCTTTTTTCCTAATCCTTGCTTACCACCAACATGAAAATCAGAATTTTTTTTTAACTGTACTTGTATGAAGCCCATTAAGCATTGTTGCAAGCCCCCCAACAAACACTGACTGCTGCCCTGCACAGACATTTCTGCCACTTTTAGTCCAATCTGCACTCAGTGCAGCTCACTAACACACTGGGAGACAGATCAGTAATTAAATAAATGCTGTGAACACAACACGCCTGACCGGAAGGTGGAAAATGCTAAAAAGTGTCAGCACAGTAAGTGAACCACACTGGGATAACTACATATGGAAAATGAAACAGCGAGAGTAAGGGAGTGGGGACACTACAAATACAGAATCACTGCACCGACACAGTAGAGCACCGATTAGCTGACCACAATGAAACAAACAGGAAAAAAGCCAGGCAGCAAGGATCCAGTTCAGCAGATAGGGAGTTTCAGTTAACCAGGGTATGGCTAACTGAGGTTGTGCTACTTCAGGACAGCTACTGTTATGTTCACTGTAATGCAGAGGATTATCACTCATGGGAGCAAGTTATACACATCTCTACTGCTGGCTGGATATATCCACTGGCAGCGTGTAACTAAGTGGCTGAACTGAAAGAAAAAGGATGGATTTCTTCAAAAGAAATATCAAAACAGTCTTATTATTATTTTATTTTTTTTTATTATTATTTTTGTGGCTGTGAAATTTTACATGAACCTTGGTTGCAGTGCACCCCTAGCTATGATGACGGCCATAAGTTCCAGAAATGCAATACTGACAAGGTAAGTAGGAACCTCACATTTTAAATTAATTCTCGGGTAATCAGGCTTTACAGGTATATTAATAAGGAGATTAATGTAGGGCTCTCAGAATGCTGACAGCATGTCAGACTGCAGCATTACTGAGACCCTTTTAATAATACCCCACAACTAACATTTTCTGCCCTGGACAATGTGAGAGTTACAGTGTCTATCGTATAACATTCGCTGCACCAGTCAATGTAGGAATCACAATGCACAAACTGTACCTTTCTCTGTACCAGACAATGTGGGACTCACAATACCTGACATATATCTTTCCCAGCACCAGCAAATGTGGAGTCACAGTACCTGATTTCTAACATACTCCACACCAGTCAACGTAGGAGTCACAATACCTGACCTCTGTCATTCTCAGAACAAGTCAATGTGGGAGTCACAATACCTGACCTCTGTCATTCTCAGAACAAGTCAATGTGGGAGTCACAACACCTGACATATATTGTTCTTAGTACCGGACAATGTGGGAGTCACAATACCTGACGTATATTGTTCTTAGTACCGGTCAATGTGGGAGTCACCATACCTGACGTATATTGTTCTTAGTACCGGTCAATGTGGGAGTCACCATACCTGACGTATATTGTTCTTGGTACCGGACAATGTGGGAGTCACCATACCTGATGTATATTGTTCTTGGTACCGGACAATGTGGGAGTCACCATACCTGACGTATATTGTTCTTAGTACCAGTCAATGCGGGAGTCACAGTACCTGACTTATATTGTTCTTAGTACCGGATGATGCAGGAGTCACGATACCTGACGTATATTGTTCTTAGTACCGGACGATGCGGGAGTCACAATACCTGACGTATATTGTTCTTAGTACCGGTCAATGCGGGAGTCACAATACCTGACGTATATTGTTCTTAGTACCGGTCAATCGCGGAGTCACAATACCTGGACGTATATTGTTCTTAGTACCGGTCAATGCGGAGTCACAATACCTGACGTATATTGTTCTTAGTACCGGTCAATGCGGGAGTCACAATACCTGACGTATATTGTTCTTAGTACCGGTCAATGCGGGAGTCACAATATCTGACGTATATTGCTCTTAGTACCGGTCAATGCGGGAGTCACAATACCTGACGTATATTGTTCTTAGTACCAGACAATGCGGGAGTCACAATACCTGATGTATATTGTTCTTAGTACCAGTCAATGCGGGAGTCACAATACCTGACGTATATTGTTCTTAGTACCAGTCAATGTGGGAGTCACAGTACCTGACTTATATTGTTCTTAGTACCAGACAGTGTGGGAGTCACAATACCTGATGTATATTGTTCTTAGTACCAGTCAATGTCGGAGTCACAGTACCTGACGTATATTGTTCTTATACCAGACAGTGTGGGAGTCACAATACCTGACGTATATTGTTCTTAGTACCAGACAATGTGGGAGTCACAGTACCTGACTTATATTGTTCTTAGTACCAGACAGTGTGGGAGTCACAATACCTGACGTATATTGTTCTTAGTACCAGTCAATGTGGGAGTCACAGTACCTGACGTATATTGTTCTTAGTACCGGACAGTGTGGGAGTCACAGTACCTGACGTATATTGTTCTTAGTACCAGACAGTGTGGGAGTCACAGTACCTGACGTATATTGTTCTTAGTACCGGACAATATGGGAGTCACAATACCTGACGTATATTGTTCTTAGTACCAGACAGTGTGGGAGTCACAATACCTGACGTATATTGTTCTTAGTACCAGTCAATGTGGGAGTCACAGTACCTGACGAATATAGTTCTTAGTACCAGACAGTGTGGGAGTCACAATACCTGACGTATATTGTTCTTGGTACCAGTCAATGTGGGAGTCACAGTACCTGACATATATTGTTCTTAGTACTAGACAATGTGGGAGTCACAGTACCTGACGTATATTGTTCTTAGTACCAGACAATGTGGGAGTCACAGTACCTGATGTATATTGTTCTTAGTACCAGACAGTGTGGGAGTCACAGTACCTAACCACTGACATTCTCTGCACTAGTCAATGTATGAGTTAGTGTTGGGGCATGGCTAGCACCCAGTCAGGGATTGGAGCTGTAGAGCAAGCTCCTCGGCAGTAGTAACACAAACATAATTTTCTGTGCCTTATCTCTGCGCATTTGTTATTTTAAACAAGTCAGTTGGTAAAACTCATCAGTAAGAGTCTGTGGCTGAAATCTGAATCTCTTTGGTTATGGGGAATCCCCACAAGCAGACAGGACAGGAGGGTGACAAGGGAAAAACTGGTAAGCTGCCCGATCTGCACCCACAGGGTTGGTGGCTAGGGCTACTAGCCTGGTCGAGCCCTTCAATGCAGCCCTACTACAGGCCATCAGGGAATTAGATCACAAAGTGGAGAGCATCAACAATAAGTTTATAGCCCTGAAAAATCACATGGATAATGTAATTGCGGAACTTAAACAGGCTGCTGACACCTCAAATAAAACTTGACTTGCGGTCACAGATGTTATTAAAGAAAATAAACATTTGTGCCTTAGGTTGAAACTAGGGCTGAGAGAACTCCGTGAAGTTCTGACCCTTATTAAATAAGAACTGGAACACGGTGAGGTTCTGATTTATTCTGATTAGTTCTGATTTTTTGACAAATATTTAAAAAAATGCAAATAAATGCATTAAAGTGGCCAACGTCGGTCATATTTAACACAGAGGCCCAAAGGAAAAATATTCAAGGCATGATTTGTATAAAAATGACAGTAAAACTGCTAGCTGCGTCATGGCTGGGCTTTACTGATGGCAGGTCTTGCTCAGGCCCATGACATTGGGTGTGCCGGGGGTGAGGAGAGAGAGACAGAGAGAGACAGAGAGAGAGAGAGAGAGACAAACGGATGCAAGCACTGTTTTGCCTACCTACCTGCCCTGTACAGTGTACATACTACAAAGTCATACTGAGGACAAGATTCATTTCTTTATTTGTGATTTCTGTGACTAAAATTTCTTTTTGGCCCCCAGTAGTCTAGTCTCTCTCTCTCTCTCTCTCTCTCTCTCTCTCTCTCTCTCTCTGTCTCTGTCTCTCTGTCTCTGTCTCCTCTTCTGGATGGCACAAGTCAATATTTATTTTGCCAGCATGCCCATGCCCTGGACCTGTACACAGACAGCCACGGTTAAACCAAGAATACACTTTATCTGTGATTTCTGTGACTATAACGTCTCTTTTTGACCCCTAGTAGTCTTGTCTCTTTCTTTCTCTCCTCTTCTGGATGGCGCAAGTCAAAATTTGTTTTGCTACCATGCCCATGCCTTGGGCCTGTACACAGACAGCCACAGTGAAACCAATACACTTTAAAGTACATAAAAGAATATGCCAGTACTTTACCACACAGTTGCTTTTTATCTTCGTGGCTCTATTGCCTAGTTCCACATTCTGAGAACAACAGACTGACAAGCAACACAACCGACCGGAGAAAGCGTCACCAACCGACCGACCACAGCAGCTGCAGCCCATGCTCAGATCTCCCCACCATGTGACTGCGACGGTCATGCTCCAGCTTCTGGGCCTGGCTCCACCCTCCTCTCCTCACTCTTTGTTCCGCCTGGTGCCATCTGTTCATGCAGCTACAGCTGCGGCATGCAGAAAAAAATGCCGTGCTTTCCAAGGACCCGGAACCAGACTTCTGCAGTGAAGTCCATATTTATCTGGGTCTGTGGATTTAGGGTTCGATCAGGGGGTCCGGGTTTTGGATGGAACAGTCTGCCCAGCCCTAGTTGAAACATTTGGAAAATGGTGCATGTAAGATGAACATATGAGTTCTGGGTTTCTCTGAGGCATCGGAAGGGCAAAATGCAGTCCATTACGTTACTAATCTGTTGGGAACATTATTAAACTTGAACTTACATGTGCTGTGCTTTCAAGCATACCGCATCACTCCAAGATGGTGCCCGATGAATCCTGAGCAACCGAGTACATTGCTGGTGGTCACTAGTGGTCCACATGTGAGGGACATGATACTGCTGGTGGCTAAAAGAAAGAGACATTAGTCCGCTAAGGATGGCGCACAACTTTACTGTTTTCTGGACCTCAGCTTTGAGACCCACACTAGAAGAAAGGCATTTGACACTGTGCAAGGTGGTCTTGGAGCACTGGGTGCTGTTCACAAACTTCAGTTCCTGCCAAGCTTTGGCTTCAGTATGCAGGCAAAGCCTTTGTCTTCTTGGACCCCTCAGAAGTGGGGAAAAATCTAGAGGCACTGAAGAAGGACTTTGCTGTCCCGGCTCTGAATACAGAGCCACCAGAAGGTGAGTGAGACTTTGACTGTACCTAACACAACCGTTTAGGGTCCTGCCAAAGAACTATTTTACTAATGTGCCATTTTTCAAATATTTGAATCAGATTTTCTTTCTCTCAGATGAATATTTTAGTGGTACAGGGCAAGAACATGTGATGATTAGGGATTTGGAACTATTAATACCAGCAGAGTACGATGCAAGCATGGTAGAGCACAAATGCAGTACTTGTCCTGTATCAAGGGAATGGGTCCATTTACTTTAGCAGGAGCGTAGGAGGAAGATGGCTGCCACTTCGTGGGGCTGCCTCATGGAGCCCTTCTTTTTGGATTCAGTGCACTATATGTGTGCACTTGCTTACCCACTCTGCACAGAGTCACTGAAATTAACCTGATCCTCATGTAGATCTGCCAGCCTGAACAACTAGGTGCATGTAGCAATGCTGAGTGTGCCTGAATCTATTTCTATTACTGCAATAGGTTTAATACTCTTCTTACACACCCAAAACGCTTCGGAATATATTGTCTGTACCTACAGGCCTTCAGTATTTCACTTAGCAGCTACTTTCATAATAATTAGCGGTTGTATTAACTTTTTCCTGAGTACACTAGTACTCAGTGCATGTTTCTTTTACCAAAATATTTGCAGCGTTCACGCGTTGTTTGTTTAGGACCTTGTTTTTTTACCACTTCAACAGGTTTACGGACATAGAAATGTTCGGTATTTTATTGCACAGGCTCTGACATCACTGAATACTATGTTTATGGTGCAGAGTGCACCTTCAGACTTCCTAGACTTCATTTTCACAGACTAGTCCATGGCTTTGCAGCATATCACTAATATGGAATACTTATTTTTAGTTCGTCCCCAAATGTAGTAACGAGGGACAAAGTGCCGATCTCCTACTGTAATTGTTATCAGGAACTATATCATGTACTCTGTAACCAGCATCAGTTTTGTGCTAAATTTATCAAAAGCAGTAAACACAAAGTTTAAAAAAATATGGTAGTCCATAGTACCTGACCTCTAACATTCTTAGCACCTGTCAAAGTGGGAATCACAATACCTGACATCTAACATTCTCATCTGACATCTAACATTCTCTGCCTCAGTCAATGCGGGAGTTGCAGTACCAGCTGAAATATATTTTTCTCGGCACCAGTCAGTGTGGGAGTCACAAAACCTGATGTATGACATTCTCTGCACCGATCAATGTGGAAGTCACAATACCTGTCCTCTAACATAGGGTGGGTGCCCCAAGACTGGAAGGTGGCGCATGTAGTGCCTATCCACAAGGGGGGATCAAGGGAGCTGGCAGGGAACTACAGGCCTGTCAGCCTGACATCGGTGGTGGGCAAGGTGATGGAGGGCATTGTCAAGGAGAGGCTAGGGGGGGACCTGGATAAGTCAGGGTGCCTGGACGATAGACAGCATGGATTCATCCCGTGGAAATCGTGTCAGACAAACCTGGTGGAGTTCTATGACTGGGTGACAAGTGCCTTGGACCTGGGTAGACCAGTGGATGTCCTCTTTCTAGACTTCAGCAAGGCATTTGACTCTGTTCCTCACGTGGGCCTGTTGGATAAGCTAAGAGAAATGGGGGTGGGAAACCAGATGATCAGATGGATAGGCAATTGGCTCCAGGACCGACCCAGAGGGTCGTAGTTGGTGGGATAGTCTCATCCCCAAGGAGGGTCATTAGTGGGTCCCACAGGGATCAGTCCTTGGGCCCCTTCTGTTCAACGCCACGTATCTGACATAAGGACAGGAATCAGGAGTGAGATGAGTCTCTTTGCAGATGACTCAAACTGGGGGCGGTGGTGGATGGGGAGGAGGGGAGGGTGGCCCTGCAGGGGACCGGAGGCTCTGGAAAGATGGTCTAGAAAGTGGAAGCTGAGGTTCAATGCAGGAAATGGCACTCACCTGGGGGCCAGAAACCCAGGCCAAGTGTACACCCTGGGGAATACTAAGTCTCAATGGCTGAGAGGGACCTGGGGTGGTGGTGGATGTCAAGATGAACAACTCTGAGACTTGTAGGAGGGCAGCAGCCAAGGCCAACAGGATGCTGGGATGCATCACTAGGGGATCACCTCCAGAAGGAGGGAAGTGATACTCCCTCTGTATAACTGCTTGGTGAGGCCGCACTGAGTACTATGCGCAGTTTTGGAGGCCACACTTAAAGAGGGACATTAACCTCCTGGAGAGGGTCCAGAGGAGGGCAACCAAAATGATTTGGGGCTTGGGGGACAGGACCTATGAGGAGAGGCTCGAAGAGCTAAATATGTACACATTGGAAGAGAGAAGGGACCGGGGGGACATGATAGAGGTCTTCAGGTACATGAAGAAGGTAAATAGGGGAGGAACAGTCAGGGTGCTTCGAAGGAAGGAGGAAGGGGCCACTAGAGGGCATGGGTGGAAGCTGGAGGGGGGAAGATTCAGGGGAGAAAGGAGGAGGTGCTACTTCACTGAGAGGGTGGTGGAGCCATGGAATGCACTACCTAGGGGGCTGGTGGAGGCAGAGACAGTGGAGGGGTTCAAGAGGGGGTGGGACAGGTACAGGGGAAGGGTTCAGGAAGCAAAATCCAATGCAGCAAGAATATCCGGAACTGGGAAGGGAGAAGCCAGAGAAGGCGAGGGGGACAGCAAGGTCAGCACCCAGGGTGGGGGCTGACCAAATGAGCAGACACGAAAGACCGTTAGGCCTATTCTGCTTGCATTATAGTATGTTAGTATGTTAGTAACATTCTCCGCACCAGTTTTTGAGGGAGTCGCCGTACTTGCCCACTAACATTCACAGTACTTATCAATGTGGAAGTTATAGTACATGATATCTCAACATTCTCAACACCAATCAATGTGTGAATCTTAATACTAGATCTCTAACATTCTCTGCACCAGTTAATGTGGGAGTCGCAGTACCTACCCTCTAACATTCTCAGCACCTATCAATATGGAAGTTATAGTACATGATATCTCAACATTTTCAACACCAATCAATGTGTGAATCCTAATACTAGACCTCTAACATTCTCTGCACCAGTTAATGTGGGAGTCGCAGTACCTGCCCGCTAACATTCTCAGCACCTATCAATGTGGAAGTTATAGTACATATCTCAACATTCTCAACACCAATCAATGTGTGAATCTTAATACCAGATCTCTAACATTCTCTGCACCAGTTAATGTGGGAGTCGCAGTACCTGCCCTCTAACATTCTCAGCACCTATCAATGTGGAAGTAATAGCACATGATATCTCAACATTCTCAACACCAATCAATGTGTGAATCTTAATACCAGACCTCTAGCATTCTCTGAACCAGTTAATGTGGAAGTTGCAGTACCTGCCCTCTAACATTCTCAGCACCTATCAATGTGGGAGTTATAGTACATGATATCTCAACATTCTCAACACTAATCAGTGTGAGAATCTTAATACCAGACCTCTAACATTCTCTGAACTAGTTAATGTGGGAGTTACGATGCATGAGCTATCCTCAACATCATTTAGTGTTGGAGCCACAATATCTGAGCAGTAACATTCTCTGCATCAGACAATGTGGGATTTGCTGTATCAGAGATAGAACAGTCTCTGCACCTGTTAAGGTGGGACTTGCCATTTCTGAACTATGACATTCACTGAACCAGTCAATTTGGAAGTCACAGTGCCTGATGTCTAACATTCTCTGCACCAGTCAATGTGGGAGTCACAATACCCAATCTCTGTCATTCTCTGCACCAGTCAAAGTGTGATTCTCAGTCTGTGTACTCTAACATGCTTTGCACCAGTCATTGTGGAGGTCAAAATCCAAGCTGCTACATTCTCTGTATGCTTCAATGCAGGAGTTTCCATCCCTGAGCTAGTACGCTCTACAATAATGTGGGAGTCGTAATCTCGGAGCTGGCCAGTAGATGGTGACATATATTCATAATTCATGACATTCATAATACAGCCTGTTGGAGCCATTCACTATAGAAACCTAGAGGGAACCCTGTGGCCTACTTGTAGTTAAAAATAAAAAAGTGTATGTTTTACTCAGAGGCACTAGAGACTTTTCTCAAACTGATCTGAAGAAAATATGTGACTCATGTTGTTTTTTTATTCTCTTAGAAATGCTGTAAAAACAGCAGGAGGAGGAGGGGGAGGAGGTGTAGGAGGAAGACATTTAAAATCAGCTAACTGCTTTGTTTATTCCAAGCATTATCATGTATAAACCTGACTGTAGAGTTCAAGGAATATTAAAGCAATCTTTCTGTCACATACTGAAGGCGAGATTGCCGAAAGTAAAAAGATCCTGCAGACTTCAATACATCTATTTGTTGACTGATTGCTGGTGTTGATTGGGAAAGGTAAACTGAGCCGAGAGCTCCATGTTTAGCTGTTGTACTTTATGTCCTGAGAAAGACAAGATTAGGTCAGAAAACAGTGCAGTCTATAAAATGTGGGTAAACAGTCAATACATCATGCAACAGTACATGCATAGGAAACAAGGCAGCACTGTTGAACATAGCACCTACAGACCAATCCATTTGTAAAGTTTGGGTTCTGACAACATACATCTAAGAATAATAAAGGTCATAAGGTCTATCGAGTCTGCCTGAGTGTGCAGCTTATCAGTTATTTACTCTGCAGCTGCCCCCCCAATACAGTAGTGATCCTCCCCCTGACCCTGTCCCACCCCCTTTTAAAACTGTCCACTGACTTTAAGGTTACCACCTCCTCCAGTAGGGTGTTCCACCCAGCCACCACCCTTTCCATGAAGTAGAGTCTTCTCATTTTCCCCTTAAACCTTCCCACCTCCAGCTTCAGACTGTGCCTTCTAGTGTCTCTCCCTTCTTTAATCTAAAAATACCCCCTGTACTAACCCTATTTGTGCCCTTCATATATTTGAAGGTTTCGAGCATATCCTCTCTATCTCTCCTATCCTCCATGAAGTACATGTTGAGCTCCCTCAGTCTCTCCCCATAGGGTTTGCCTTTCCATTCCTATGGTCATCCTGGTTGTTCTGCATTGGACTCCCTCCAACAGCTTGACATCCTTCTTTAGGTAGGGACGCCAGAACTGTATGCAGTACTCCAGGTTCAGTCTGACCAGTGACCTGTACAGTGGTAGGATAACCTCCCTCCTCCTGGCGGTGATTCCCCTGGCAATACACCCCAACATCTTATTAACTTTAGCTACTGCCTTCCTACACTGTGCTGAATGGTTCATTTTTCCTGTGATTAGCACCCCAAGACCCTTCTCCTCCTCCATAGTGGATAACTGTACTCCCCCCAAGCCTGTAGCAAACCCTTTGGTTTCTGGCTCCCAAGTGCATGACTTTGCACTTCTTCATGATGAAACCCATTAGAGACCGGTGTAGTTCCAGTGGATTGAAAGAACAGCACATATGATATCTCTATATAGAAGGGGGATGCGCCAGGAACCTACAGGCAGGTAAGTCTGCATCTATAATATGTAAGATACTGGAGGCAATTATAAAAGATTTAAAGACTTTTTAGAGTCAAATGAGCTACAGGGTGAGAAACAACATGGTTTCACAAGAGGAAAGTTATGTCAAACAAAGACAGCTAACAGAGGTCGGGCAGCAGATGTACTGTACTTGGATTTTAGTAAGGCTTTTGACTCATTGCCTCGTGAGGGATTAATTAAAAAACTAAATTACTTGAGGGGTGAGAAAAAAATATTACTCGGTAGGGATATGCAGATACCTTCTTTCCAGTATTTGCTGAGCATTCATACCGGGGGTCCCAATTATTCATCATTTGTGCTTCATTATTTGTTATTCAACCACTGGAACTAGCTGAGACTACAAGATCTCCTGAGACTTCCCATCCAATCAGAGGCCAATTTTAGAGCTCACTGAAGGCAGGGGAGACAGATGACTTGAGCTGCTGCAGAGATAGAATCTACTTCCATATACTTGTTAAAACTAGACAACATTTTTTTTCCATCTCCATCCCCGGATACTCCCTCTCTAGGCAGGACCGGGCCGGTAGAGGTGGTGGTATAGCTATGTTTATCCAGTCATCACTGAAATACTCTACCATTTTCTCAGCCTCCCTCCCTTTGGCTTACAAAGCCCTTGCCATTCGTATTACCCTGCCCTTCTCCATCCCAATCTGCACAGCAGGGATATATTGCTGCTCCGGTATCTAGCCCACTGTTGCATCAGAGCTCATTACCTCCATAACTTCCCTCTCTCATAAAGGTGAGTCTTATTTACTGGGTGACTTTAATCTAAACTGATTGTCTCCTTCCACATCTAAGACCTGTAACAAAATAACAGCCCTAAATCCGGTCCAACTCACCGAAGAACCCACTCGCCTGAATCATAAAATGCAAAACCATTCCCTGTTAGACTGGGCAGTCACCTCCCACCCACACAGAGCCATTAAATCTGGTCTCCTACCAGTTGCCCTCAGTGATCATCACACCATCTTCCTGGTTAGGAAGGTTCACAGGCCCAACCCCCCATAAACTCCTGCAACTTCATTCCTTCAACTCCCTTGACCTTGACCCCTCTTACAAGCTTCCTTGCCCACACCGACTGGGCCCCTCGCACCTCTGCCCCTTCTGTCGACCATGCCCTCGCTCACTTTAAAGAAGAATTCCTTACAATCTGGAATTACTTTGCCCCTATCAAACGAACCAGAGTTCATGGTACCCATCTTCCCTGGATCACCCCAGAACTGCTGGCCTGTCTCCCAGCATGTGATAAAGCCTGGAAGAAACATAAAGTTTCCCAACTCCCCACTGAGTATGCTGAGTGCCGCATGTTAAGAAATTTTTGCACCAAAGCAACCAGACTAGCCAAGTTTGTATTTTTCAGATCAGCTTTCCTCTCTAATTTCAGCACACCCTCCAAATTCTGGAAAGTGGTCCATAACTTCTTCCCCCCCTCATCTCATCCCCTCCATGCTTAAAATAAATAACTCCCTTGTTTCTTACCCCTGCCTAGTGACCAAGGAATTTAACTCCTATTATACCTCATGCTCCTTGGCCCTTCTAATGTCCCCCCTTCCTCCCCTCTTGCTTTCCTCCTTACACCCACCCTCCTTTGCCGCCCCATCCTTCTGCTTCACAGCAATTAGCCCTGATGAAACACTAAATGCCCTTCTTTCCCTCAACCCTTCTAAAGGCTCCTCACCTGATGATCTTGACCCAAAGCTCCTTTTCTTCTCAGCCCCATCAATAGCCTACCCCCTCTCATTAATCCTAAACCTCTATTTCTCATCCTCATCTGTCCCTTTGCCCTAGTAACATGCCATGGTCCTCCCTCTTCCCATGAGTGGTGATCTTACCTCTCCTGCAAACTTTTGCCCTGTCTACCCTCCTCCCCACCCTCACTAAGCTCCAAGAACACTTGGTTCTCTCCCAGCCCACCTCCTTTTTAACTGACTCCTCCTTCTTCACCCTATTCCAATCTGGATTTTGGAAAAAATCACTCCACCACCACCTCCCTACTTAGGCTTACTGACTCCATCCTTACTGGACTGACAATGGCCTAATCACCTCTGCTATCTGTATCGACCTCGCCAAGACTTTCAACACTGTCTCCCATGACTTCCTATTAGACTCCCTCTTGGCAGCTGGCCTGTCTCCAACCTCCACAACCTGATTTAGGTCCTATCTCACAGGCAGAACACAATCTTTCAAGGTCCAGGATTCTATCTCCCCTCCTCATCACCACTGGAGTCCCACAGGGCTCGTGCTCAGTCCCATTCTCTTCTCCATCTTCCTAAATGATCTTCCATCAGTCTGTTCCCCCTCCTCTTCTATCCACATGTACGCTAATGGTACTGTCCTGTATACCTCCGGCAAATGGCCAGCTACTGTTGCAACCACCCTGTAGCACAACTTCCACCAGGTTCAGCTTTGGTTTGCCTACCATCAGCTCTTCCTAAATTCCAAGAAGACAGTCTCCATGACCTTAGGCACTGGTCAGAGACTCTCTCGGCTCCCTGGCTTGCCCTCTTTTCACGCCCTGGACAGGACAATCTTAGAGGATACCACCTAATTTAGATACCTTGGGGTTTGGTTGGACCAACACCTCAAGTTTTCTGGACATATTGACACTATCCTGAAAAAACTGTGCTCCAAACTTGGTGCCTTATGTCGGAACCATATTTGCATCCCTCCTATGGCCAGGCATGAATTTGTCCAGAAGATGATACTCCCCATTTTTAACTACTGCGATGTAGTCTATGGTGCCACTTCCAAGTCCTCCCTGTCCAGATTGGGCACTCTCTTTAGAAACCTAGAAACATAGACTTTGACGGCAGATAAGGACAGCTTGGCCCACCTAGTCTGCCCATTTCCTACTTATTGGATAAGCGCGGATCCCAGTCACCCAACATCCTACTTCCTCCTACCCCTCACTAAAATTGCCTTATGTCTGTCCCATGCATTCATGAATTCCTCCACTGTTTTTGACCCCACAACCCCCTCAGGAAGGCAGTTTCATGTATCCACCACCCTCTCTGTGAAAAAGTACTTCCTCACGTTGCCCCTGAACCGTCCCCCTCCACCTTCAAATTGTGCCCCCTTTTTCTTGCACATCTCTTTTTCGTAGAGATGCTTCTGTCTTGGACTTTACTGATCCCCTTGAGGTACTTGAAAGTTTATATCATGTCCCCCCTCTCCCTCCTTTCCTCAAGGGTATACATATTAACTCTTAGGGTGCTAGAAGATTTAGAACGTATAGGTTTTTAGGACATGTATACATGCCGGCGGCACAGCAAGGTTTAAGCTCCTTTAGTCTCTCTTCAAATGTTTTCTGTTGCAGATCCTGCACCATTTTAGTTGCTCTCCTCTGGACTGCCTCCATCCTGTCTATGTCCCTGCGGAGATGGGGTCTCCAGAACAGTACGCAGTACTCCAGACGGGGTCTCACCAACTGTCTGTGCATAGGGATAACAACTTCCTGTTTTCTACTGGTGACGTCTCCCCTATACATCCCAGTATCTCCCCAGCCCTCCTTACTGCCTTCTCAAATTGCTTACCTACCTTAAGGTCATCTGACATGACTACCCCCAGGTACCATTCCATTTGTGTTGTTGTCAGTAACCCCCTCCCCCCTGTGTACTCTTCCCCTTGGTTTTTGTTTCCCAGGTGCATTACTTTGCACTTTTTTGCATTGAATCTAAGCTGCCATATTTTTGACCATTCCTCCAATCTTGCCAAGTCCCTTCTCATCCTTTGCATCCCTTTTTGTGTATCAAGCCTGTTTCAGATCTTTGTGTCATCTGCAAAGAAGCATACTTTACCTTCCAGCCCCTCTGCAATGTCCCCTATAAAGACATTAAAGAGGATCGGTCCCAATACTGAACCCTGTGGTACCCCACTAGTAACCCCTCTTTCTTCAGAGTGTACTCTGTTTACTACTGTAGAACTGGTTATTTTCATGCAAAGTAAATTTAACGCAAACACAAATGTAACTATAATTGCGTAAATTTATTTTAGCGCTAAGTCACAGTCACCACATTCACTATAATGGAAAAAATACTAGAAGTGCTATTTATTTTCACGCAAATTGGTGCTTCAGCAAAACTAGGGAAAATTATTTAACAGTGAAAATTTCAAGTTCTACAGTATTACCCTCTGGGTCCTGTTGCCCAGCCTGCTTGTTACCCAGTCTACCATCCTGGGACCCACTCCCAGGCTGGCTAACTTGTTTATTATTGTTTAACTCCTTCTGTTGCTTCACTCTTTATGCTCTCTCCTGGACTCACTATTGTGCTCTCTATCATGCCCTGTACTTTCCCTTACTTGCAAAAGGGCGCCTCTCTCATTGTGCCAAACTCACCTCTAAATATTGGCTCAGAGAACTCCCTCCTTACCTCACCACTTCCCTCTGTACTCCTCCCCCAACCTCTCTTTCCCTCAGATCTGCTGACGCTTGCATTTTGGCAGTCCCTCGCTGCTCCACAATCATCAGCCAGTCTGGTTTTTCCTATCAATTCCCCAAAGTCTGGAACTCCCTCTCCTCTCAAATACACCACTCCTCCTTCCCCTACTCCCCCGGATCTGCCCTACACAATTACCTGTCCCCTAGCTGCTCTGGCTATAATCCTCCTTGACTTCCTCCCATGACTCTGCTACTCTCTAGACCACCCCAAATATTCCATCCCTCTAATATATCCCCATTGTCTCTTCCCCCTCTTCTACTTCCAACTTTCTCTCCCTACCTCTCTCCTGCCCCCTATCTAGCTAACTTCTCAAAATCTCCTCTAACTTTGACTTGCCTTGCCCCCTGGCAGGGTTCTCAACACTCTGCAGGAGTCAGTCCCTGGTATGTCTCCCTCTCAACCCCATCCATTTCTCCTCCCCCATTTACACCTCAGCGCTCGCCCCATACTTCCCTCCTGCCCCCCTACCTATCTGTCTTCTCTTCCTTCTTTCTATCTTCATCTTGTTTTTGCCCCCTGGCAGGGTTCTCAGCATCCTGCAGGGGTCCGCTCTTTCATTTTTCCCCACCTCCCATTCCCCACCCCCTCCTTGCTCACCTTGCTTCTGTCCCCTGGCAGGGTTCTTAGCATCCTGAAAGTGTCCATTTCCTGGCATGTTTCCCAACTCTCCTTCCCCCCCCTTCTTGTTCACCTTGATTCTGCCCCCTGGCAGGGTTCTCAGCATCCTAAAGGGATACATTTCTTGGTATATTTCCCACCTCCCATTCCCTATCCCTTCTTGTTCGCCTTGTTTCTGCCCCCTGGCAGGGTTCTCAGCATCCTGGAGAGGTAAGTTTATTGGTATGCTTCCCTCCTCTCTGTTCCCACCCTTTTCTTCCCCCCTTCAACATCTTCACACCTCTCCTTCTCCACTGCACTCCTCTACTAACCTGCTGCCCCAAACCAAAAATTGCACTTGAATTTAATTTGCATTTCTGTTTGTACTGATGCTTATTATACTGTTTGTTTTTGCACACCAGCTCCCCTTAGACCAAACTGTTTGTGTTGTTTTTATATTATCTGCTTTACTTGAGTCTTAATTGTATGCCATTCCAATTGTGTAAATTGCAATTCTGTATCATCTCTGTGTTTATCCCCATGTAACCTCCACCCCCCAGGTTGCACCGTGAGATGAGCAACTTGTTGTTCAGCGTGCCCTCCTGGTGAAACATTTCAATAAATAAATAAATAAAATCAGAAATCTTGACATTGTTTTTTCTCTCGTGAATTCCCAAGCTACAGAACAACATTTTTGTCACACTTTTGTGTGTTAACTTTCAGCGCTTCTCAGGAGAACTGCTAGGAGTGTTTATCTCAAAATATTTGGCCTGATTTTGCTCTGCAAACAGAAACAATCAGTTATAGCCTGGCCAGTAGACCTTGTTTAGGAGAGTGTTATTGTTGTCATCATTTGGTTGTTCCTTTCTTATTTGCAATTATTTATTATGAAAGAGCATCTGCTTCCATTCACTTGTTAAAATTAGCAAAAAAACAGAAATATTGACTGTTTTATTCCTTTTCTAAATCCCAAACTATAGGAGAGGGTAATTTTTTTCATGCTTCTGTGTGATAATTTAAATTTTCAGTGTTTCTCAGGAGAACTGCTATGAAAGTTTTTTTTCCTCTCTAAAAGTGAGAAAGAATTCCGGGTAGTCGTACTACTAGGCCAGGCCTGTTCCTGCTCTACAAGCAAGAATTGGTCACAGCCTTGGTGCAAATCCTCCTTATTCTGACATAATTATAAAGTAGATCCCATTAGGTGTAGTAGCGTAGAGGTCTGTCACTCAGCAGTTACAATTTGCACAAAGCCAAAAAATAACAGAACATTTTCAATATCAAGTCGTTAATTTTTTCCGTTAAAAAACACACATATTATCCCAAACATTTTGTCAATGGGACTTGTTTAGGGGGGAGTTTTTACTTCTGCATCATCATTTTCTATCTCTTTCTTACTTGCAATAATTTATCACACAAATAAAAGAGGATGCCTGCTTTTATTACTTTTTTTTTTTTTTTTATTACATCACTTCATTTCATTTTCAAGGAGAGTCCAAGGACAAGGCCTCACAGAACACTTTTTCTAACACGACATGTTGGTTTTCTCGCAGGGATCCTCAGCCTGCTAGAACAACATGGCACAGTCAAAATGTTTTGGTTTTGTGGCTACCTTGATGGGCCAGGTTCGGGTTGAGCAGAGAATAAAACATTTTGTGTAATAACACAAAATAAAAGGGAGCACAAGGGTGGTTTGTCTATTAAATGCAAAAATGAGCTACAGTCACAAGTAGCATTTAAAAATTATTTATTTTATAGTATAATGTATGAAGACAAAACCTACCCTATACCACCAGCTAGCCACCACAAAAATCTCAGTGCTTCGCCTAACGGGTTCCTCAGGGGGTGTCAAGATTAGCAGAGCTGGGCTGGCACCATGTAGTGTATGGGCCCCTGACTGAAAAATCTTTCCTTCCTTCTCAGTGATCGCTCATAGAGCCTGAACAGGGTATACTCCATTCACTGTCTGATTATAGGGCAGGGTATATCCCTCTCTGTTTTGGGTCTACATCCCTATCTGATTACAGGGTATGTAAGCGAAAGGAGGAAGACCAGGGGTGGGATCGTAAGGTTAAAAAAGGAAGGGGAGGGGTTGTGCAGAGGGGGAACAGGAAAAGGCAGATATCCTGAACAAATACTTTTGTTCAGTGTTCACAGAAGAAGGAGAAGGGGAGAAGCCACAAAAAAGTAAAAGGACCATTGGACGGAGGGAGGTGAACACTAGTCTGTTTTCTGAGGAGAGAATCCTGAAGGGACTCGCTAATCTGAATGTGGACAAAGCAGTGTGGCCATACGGGGTGCATCCAAGGGTATTGAGGGAACTCTGGGAGGTACCAGTGCACCTCTGACAGTCCTATTTAACAGCTCATTGAAAACAGAAGTGGTTCTGGAGCAGTGGAGGAGGGCAGAAGTAGTCCCACTTCACAAATATGGTAGCAGGGAGGCGGCTGGCAATTATAGGCCAGTCAGCCTGACATCAGTGGTGGGAAAGTTAATAGAATCATTGCTGAAGGATAGGATTGTGGAATATCTTGAATCCAATGGGTTATAAGACCCAAGACAGCATGGATTCACGGGGGAGGGGTTGGGAGGAGGTTATGTCAAACGAATTTGATAGGTTTCTTTGACTGGATAACCAAGGAATTAGATCAAGGTGGAGCGGTGAAAACCTACCTAGATTTTAGTAAAGCTTTCAACACCATTCCACATAGGAAGCTAGGAAGCAAGCTGGGTAGCTTAAGAGTGGGTCCAAAGGTGGTGAACTGGGTAAGAAATTGGTTAGGGGTAGGAGGCAGAAGGTGCTAGTAAGTGGGGTTCACTCCAAGGAAGGGATGGTGACCAGTGGCACACTCAGGGATCAGTGGTGGGACTGGTCCTTTTTAATGTCTTTATATGTGACATTACAGAAGAGCTGGAAGGCAAGGTCTGCCTCTTTGTGGATGACATTAAGCTCTGCAATTGGGTGGACAGTCGGAGGGGTGGAAAAGATAAGTAGAAAATTGAGAAAACTTGAGGAGTGGTCAAGGGTGTGGCAGCTGGGTTTCAGTGTGAAAAAGTATAAAATAGTGCAACTGGGGCGCACAAACCCAGGGGCAGAGTATAGGATGGGAGGAGTGGTACTGATGACCACCAAGTAGGAATGAAATCTGGGTGTAATCATATTGAATGACTTAAGGGTGGCCAGGCAGTGCAACACAGCAGTTGGGAATGCTAGTGCGGTGCTGGGCTGCATAGGGAGCGCTGTCACCAATAGAAAGAGGGAGGGTGGTATTACTTCTGTATTGATTGCTGGCAAAACCCCTCCTAGAGTACTGTGTCCAGTTCTGGAGACCACATCTCTGGAAGGACAAAGACAAAGTGGAGTCAGTCCAGAGGAGGGCAACTAAAATGGTGCAGGGTCTATATCAGAAGCTCTATGATGAGAGACTTAAGGACCTAAATATGCACACCCTGGAAGAGAGTAGTTAGAGGGGGGCTATGATAGAGACCTTTAAATACCTCACAGAGGTAAATAGGGTACAGGAAGGAAGTATTTTGCAGAAGAAAAAGGTGTTCAAGGATAAGGGGGCATGATAAGTAACTAGAAGGGGTAGATTCAGCAAAGAGATGAGGAAGTACCTCTTCACAGAAAGAGTAGTGGATTCCTGGAACAGTCTTCCAGTGGAGGTGGTGGGGCGAAAACAGTGGTGAGGTTCAAGAATGCATAGGATAGGCATAAGGGAATCTTAAGGAAAGGAAATGGGGGGTGGGTGAATGGGCCAAAAATCAAGTAGGATCTGCGATGATACTGTAGGCAGGGGAAAAATGGGCAGACTAGGTGCTTATTTGCTAGCAAAGTCTATGTTTCTATAGGCACGGGGTCATAATGTCGCAAGACATTATGCCGCATGCATAAAGCGCGCTGCCAATACAGCATGATTTCTTGCATGCGCCATAAGTCTTTTTTCCTACAGCCCCTGAACCCCCCCAATTAAAATTACCAACTCCGGGGGAAGGGGAGGGTTACAGTAAATATCACACAAAGTGCAAAAAAAAACCAAATTACCATGCATCTGGGACTGGGAATCGAACCCGGTCCCAAATGCTCTGCTTTCATCCCTTGCTGCCAGTTGCTCATCTTGTCGAGCCATGGCTGCTGCTTGGCAGAAGCCTGTCCCAATAGAGGTCTTACCCTCTCTGCCTGGGACAGTCAGAGGGTGCAGTACAATACCATTCGAGGTATTGCACTATCTCGCTGTCATGTACAGTGCTGTTTTTGTTTAGAACTTGTGTCGTACCCTACTAAGCATACAATATATTGACCAGGTACCATTTTTATGTTTCTTTGTTGGACAACAGGACAGGAAAAAAACAATGTTTTGGGTTCTAAAATGAAAAGAAAGCATGAGCTCCGTAGCACTACAGTATCATCATTACTGCTAACTACTCCGATGAACTGAGTTTCTGAATGGACCTTGGTCACTCAGGGGCCAGTCAAGGGAGAGAGGACTGAGCATCCCTTGAATGCCTCCTCTGTCTGGAATTGGAAGTGCAGACAGTGTCCCACTATGGGACTGCTGTGGTGCCCTATCGTAAGCTGGGTGGTGGCAGCTGAGCAAAGTGAATGTGCGATAAAAGAATATGAATAATGAAAGGATTTTAAAAGAGCAGTAAAAACAGGCAGTCTTTTTATTTGTGAGATAAATAACTGCAAGCAAGAAAAGGATAGCAAAATGATGAAAGCAGCAAAAAGAGTCCCCTAAACAAGTTGTATTTGCGAAACACAGTTGGGGTGATGTGGGAACTGAGAAGGAAGAAGATTTTGGAAATGTTATTTTGTAGGTTTCATGCAAAATTGGAGTGGTGAGCAATGCACTGTGCAGTGCACCCAGTTTCACAACCTCATTGTTATGAAGTCAAAACTTGAGAAGAAAGTTATTAGCACCCACTGGGTTTTGATTCACCTTGGGTATATTATAGCTGTGTTTTTGTTCATTATAAATGCAGAAACAGATTAGAGAAAAAGACTCACTCGCCACAGTTACAATATTAAAGATAAGTATTGCTTTTTTCTGGTTGGCTGGACTGGATTTCTGTGCCTGGATTTGCAGGCATTTGACTAGTGCATTTACCAGGGGGTCATAATGTGGAGGTTGGCCAGACAGAATTCCATATCTCTGTACCTTTTTGTTCAGCATACCTGCTGTTTGTAAGATGCATAATAACACTTATTAAAACAAGAAGAAGAGAAGTTATACCTGGTTCAGAGAAAGTTAATGTATTTTATTGTATTATAATGGAAGTGTATGTATTAAACACTGCAGAAAAGAAGCATGTGGTGAAATACACAGGTTAACTTTATGAAGAAAAACAGTCTGCAAAAACAGACTTTAAAGACTATGGGTGGGATATTCAAAAGGGTTGAGCATGCGCAAGTCCGAAATTGCGCCATTCTGCGATATTCAGCAGGAGGCAGTTGCGCCACTGAAAACAGGCTGAGCAACAGCGCAATGCAAATGAATGCATGCTCAACTGGAGGGGGAGGAACCATGCATAAACTGCACAGCCCGATATTCAGCCGGGCTGTGCAGAGTTGTGCAGGCGCAACCCCCAACCTGCGCCTGCACGACTTTGAGCCAAAAAAAGGCTTAAGTCGAGGGCCACCCACAGGTGAGCTGCTGTATTGCAGGGCGCAACACAGCAGCTGCCACCTGTGGCTGGCCCCAACCCAGTCCCTGTGCCCCCGCAGCCCGACATGGGCATAGTGTACTCCCCGCCTCTCTACCAGCCCGGATCAAGGGCAGCACGTGGCTCTCGAATATTTTCAGGAGCACCCCCCATTTCGTCATTCCCACCACTCAGGGCGGGCACCTGCCAGCCGCCTGCTGCTGCCGAGGCATTGATGCCTGGGCTGTGACGCCATTGGGTGAGCAAGAGCTGGTCGGGCATGTGCCCATAGTCAGGATATGTAGTCCAGATTTGTGAATGAATGTTCATTCACAAATCTGGATTGTCATATTGGTGGATGCTGCACGCCCATTGGCTCTTGCTCTGCACCAATGGCGGCAGCTCACCGGCAGTCAGTCGGTGGGCGCGGGCGGCAGGCGGGTGGATGCTGCCGCCCGCCGCCGCGGGGAGGGGTAGTGCGTGGGTGGGGTGGGTGGACATCAGCCACTGTGAGAGATGTCTGGGGGTTGCTTACCTACTGCCCGCGATCAGGCATTTCGGGACACTCGCCACCAGGAGATGTCTGGGGGTGTTTCAGTTTACTTACTGCCTGCGATCGGGCATTTCAGGACATTAGCCACCAGGAGATGTTCGGGAGGAGGGGGGGAGCCACATTGCTGCCCGCGATCGGGCTGGTGGGGGGGGAGTACACTATGCCCGCGATTGGGCTGCAGGGGGCGTCTGTCCCCGACGGCTGCTGCCTGGCAGGGTGCCAGGCGCTAGTCCTCGGGAATCGCACCTACATGACAAGATGAGAGTTGTAAATGGGGTTATAATCACATGCAAATGGCACCCCTGCGCCTTGCAATGAATTATAGCCCCATTTGCATGTCACCTTTTGAATATCTTGATTTTGCGCGTAGGCGCAGAATGGTATACTAACGCCACGCCAAGTTGAATGCTCCACTCTGTCAACTTGCAGTGAGCAAGAATTCCACTGTGCCATGCACAGTGGTTGTGGTTGGGGGTGATATTCAAAGGAGTTGCTCAATAGCACAACTCCTTTGAATATCGCCCTGGACACAATCCTGCGCAACTATTTTGCGCAGCTCAAGGGCTTGCGCCTATGAATGGAGCAGTTTGAATATCCCACCCTATATTTCTATTTATATGGGGAAACTCATATTTGTTCCCAAGTAATGGCAAACCAAACTTGATGACAGCAAGCTGTTGGATGATGTCAGGGTCTACTGAGGCTCAGCAACATCACCAGCTGTGCTAAACATCCTCTCAGATGGCACACTCGTAGGGGGGCTACTGATGCATCTCACAGCCAATAGTGCTAAGTGAAGGTACGAATGCATCTTCTGTGTCCAATAGCCTAATGGATCAACCTGAAATGGCTCAGGGTACATTTCAGAACATCTGTTCAAGATATTTTCCACAGAAAAAAGCTGTGGCTGTGTCCTCTTCTGTAGCTCTTGACATAAGGATGTGCTGAGGAATGCCCACTCACTCCCAGCAGTGCTGCCATCAGTAACCAGTATTTCTACCCCATCTCCACCGTTGCAACCAGATCTGCCAGGTGGCTTCCCTCTCTGTCATGACCTTCTGCACCATCTGCCAGTGTCACCAGTCCCCACTTGCAACCAGTCAGCTCATCACACAGCTCTTGTTAAACATTAATCACTGTGTGGCGATCCACAGCCGTGTGAAGGATCTCACATTTGAACCAGGGATCCAGCATGGTTGCAAAAATATGTCTGCAGCTGTCTTAGCACTTTCACAAACCTTGCATCCAGCTCAGCTTGCAACTGCTTAATGAGCACAGCTGCCCCATCGGAAATCTCCCTGTTTTGCTTTACTGTACATACCTCTCCATGGATGCTTTCTTTTTTTTTTCTAATTTTTTTTTCCAAGTTTTTTTATTCATACAGTTCCGAAAAAGAAAAAAGGAAACTTTCAGCATACACGCTGCTGGGATCACCTGACTCATAGCAGCAGTGGATGCACTTAGGTCACAGGACCTCCTCTCAAATGACTCAAGCACTCTCACCATGGCATCAACCAGTGACCACTCATGGTGGCCTAGGAGTCCCCCAATGTCACACTCCACTGCCATGTCATGAAGTGTGCACTTCTGTTCTAGCAGTCTAGACAGCATCAGGTATCATGAATTCCACCTGGTACTCACATCCTGTATCAAGCAATGTTGAGACAGACTAAGGCATTGCTGCACCTCTTGATTAGTCACCTTTGCGGAGCGATGAAAATGAGCGCAGCTGGAGCATGCTGTGGATACACTCTTGCTAGCCTCAGAACTGTGGTGTAGCGCAGATGTAACCACTAGATTCAAGGCGTGGGTAAGGCAATGATTGCTGACAAAACTTCCATCAGCAACGCCTTTAACTGTATTTGCCCTGTTATCCGTGACAAAAAAAAAAAACATGTAGATTGATATCAACTGTCCATTACTACAGCATGTCTTGAATGAATGCCAGTATGTTCTGTGACGTGTGGTCTTTCTTCATTAGTCCAACATTAGAACAGCAGACCTGGAGTGGCTGCTAAGTTGTGGAGGGATGAAGAGAGAGCCAGTGACACAGGGACAGAAGGAGGAATCTGCAAAAGGAGACAGGGTTTTGCACACACCAGTGTGTGGTCAAGAAGAGTTATGCATGCATGGAGTTTGTACTGCTCCAGATATGGGAGGTGCAGTGGAAAACTCCACCTACAGCCTCTGAGAGTAGTGTGCTAATTGCCATTCTCACAACATCATACATCTTTGGTACCAGGAGTTGGTACCTTGGCTGTAAGTGCTGCAAAAGTCTACGAAAACCAGTGTCTTCCACAAGTGGAAGGGGTTAAGGGTTGCAGATCCATTGCCATCATTTCACCTATGAGATGTGTGATGTGTTGAGCTATTGTATGGGACAACCGGTACTTAGTTCTGGCCTGGAATGCTGCCACTATTGGCACTGATAATGGATGAGGGGATGTTCCACACTTGCCAGATGATATGTAAATAGTAGGGGACTGGTGCCCAGAGGGAGTACTTGGGGTGCAAGGATAACTCTTTGATGTAGAGGGAGATGGAGTGGTAGCAACAGCAGGTGCAGCACCATTTTTTTCAGCGACAGAATATTCCGTGCATTGCCAGTGCCACCAGCACCAC
The DNA here is from genome assembly GCA_016271365.2 of Neoceratodus forsteri. NCBI lineage: Eukaryota > Metazoa > Chordata > Ceratodontiformes > Ceratodontidae > Neoceratodus > Neoceratodus forsteri. The sequence continues at coordinate 63,839,054 of CM028135.1, forward strand.
TGCCTGCATTATCACCAAGAGATGATCTGATGGAGCCATAGGCAGAGACCCTGATGCTTTAAAAACCTGGGGATGTTTTACGTTTAGATGGTTCATTGAGGTGGTTGTTAAATTTGCCAGAGAGTCCCTCTGCTGATAGTTGAACTGCACTGTGAACACACTGCCTTTCTCTTATCTTCTTTTGGTAATGTGAAATACAACCATACCATGCTCTTACTGCTCCTGACACCACTCATGCTGCTAGTGTCAGTACCACCACTACTACTCTTTTGACCTCCACTAGTGTTTGGACCTACGTCTGCAGGTTTCCCAGTGGTGCCCCTGCACTTGCTGTGCACGGCTGTTCAAGCTGAGACAGTCAGTGCCTGCTGAACAAAGTACTGAAGGGTAGCTTGCCAAGTTTTTTTTAGGAGGGAGGAGCCATATCCTTCTTTTTCCTGCCACTGCAGCCTCGAGAGGTTGAGGTTTTATGGCCACACAACTTTCTTGCTTTATGGCTCTTAAGGTACTCCCAATACTCTGCCTCATCATCAAAGCTGCTTAGGTTACCTATTGCCTTGTAGGAGATCACTGATGCCATCTGCTCTCTTCCATTGGATAAAGCTCTAAGGCCAGATGGATTCCCGTCTAACTTTTATAAGGTGTTTGAAAAAGAGCTGACCCCCTTGCTCCATCAACTGTTCACCTGTTTTTGTCAGTCCGGCCTTTCAGATCCCGCACTGTTAGAAGCACTGATTGTGGTTTTACCAAAACCAGGCAAACCTAAGGAAAGGGTGACGAATTATCACCCTATCTCCCTTATGAATTATTTCATCATGCTGTTTGACAAAATATTGGCCACATGTGTTGTGCACGTCTGGGTAGATCTAGTTAGCCATGAACAGGTTGGATATGTGAAAGGTTGGTCTTCTGATCACTTAAGGAAGCGTTCTCATATCTTCTCCGTGTCCAGGGAGGCCTCCCAGCCTATGGCATTGTTCTCCTTGGATGCAGAGAAAGCTTTTGATAGAGTCAGCTGGCCTTTTATGTTTGAGGTTTTGGTTAAATTTGGTTTTCCCTTGAACTTCATCCAATGGATTCAGGTTCTATACTCACAACTCAGTGCCAAAGTCTACTGCAACGGAGTTTTTTCTGCTGCATTCCCACTTTGCTTGGGTAAAAGACAAGGGTGCCCACTGTCTCCATTACTGTTTAATTTACACCTCAACCCCTGCTTCATCAGCTTAATGCTTCTCCCCTTCTCAAAGGCATCCCAGTTGGCCCCTTTGACCTTAGGTTATCCGCATATGCTGATGACGTCCTACTTCATGTCTCTGATCTGGTGGCCTCCATCCCAACAGCACTGTCTATAATTAAGGAATTTGGCAACTTCTCCAACTACAAATTAAATTTAGAGAAATCACTGGTAATGCCATTGAACTCCTGAGTCTTTTGTTCAGACATTAGTGCATTTCTTCTGGCCTGGGCTCCCTGGATCAGGTACCTTGGTATTGTCCTGGCCCCAAATGTGGCCCAATTGAGGAAACTCAACTTGGATGATCTTCTCACCATGATTCATCAAGATTTAGATAGGTGGTCCCCTCTTCATCTCTCCCTCCAGAGTAGAGTCAGAATCATTAAAATGAATGAATGTCCTTCCCCACCTGTTCTATCCTCTAAATATGCTGAATCTTCATCTCCCTCTAAATTGGTTTAAAAAAGTTCATAGCAACATCTCTGGATTCCTTTGGTCTAAAAAACCCTATAGGCACCTTATATACATCTAGGAGCCCCAAAACAAAATGGCAGCCTTAAACTACCCAATTTTTATCATTACTATCTGGCTAGCCACATAGTTAAATACTTCTGCTGGACTGCAGGCCCCACCCCCATGAGGAACCTAAATAGCTTTCCCTCTGGCTTCAGATTGAGAATCATATAATATCTGGGGCAGTTATTTCCTCCGCATAGCCTTTTCTTCATTACCACTAAAAGTTTGTCACCATCTCTCCGTAACACCGTTATTAATACTTCTCTTAAGGTCCATATCCAGCTGTGTAAGTCCCTCAGATATGAAAATATTAGATATCTCTCAGCCATTGTGCTATAATCCCAACTTCCAGGTAGAGGGGTGGATGGTGACTCCTGGAGGAATGTTTCCTAATATAGACATCAGGATTCATAGTTTGGTTAGCCAAGGACAGATTGGTACCATGCCGGAGCTACTAGTTTGATTCTAGCTCCCGCCTAAGTGTACTTTTGGTATCTGCCAGATTCGGCACCTTTTAATAAGTTGGTTTGGTCCAGTCCCTTGGTCTGATGATCAAAGTGACCTCCTCCTCATGTTCCAAGCTCTAGCTTGGCAACCACATGATGTATCCCAGCTTGCATCAATCCTATTTACCAAATTTTACCCAGATGTGCAGGGGCAATCATCTTACTGGTCTTCCTCTTTCCCCTACCATGGTATTTCACTGGGAACAGATATGGCAGGATCTTTATACCCATACCTCAAATGATAGGCTCCATCTGACATAGTTCTACATACTACATAATATTTATTTCATGCCCACCGAACTGGCGGCAATGGGGAAATTGTCCTCCCCTTTATGTTTTAGGTGTGGTCAGGACCCTGGCTCTCTGTTTCATGTTTTCTGGGACTGCCCCAAAATTGCCCCTCTTTGGAGGCTTATCCAATCCAAGATGAACCCCATTTTGGGGTCAGAAGACTTGTTTACCCCAGAAAAATTTCTGGTGGGAGACTACTCGCAAATCATGGTAAAAGAACAGTGGTACTATATGTCTCTCATTTCCCTCTCTGTTAAAGAGCCCCTGACACCATTGTGACAACTTTGAGAAAATTAATGTTTAGCACAAGTAAGCTTATATTTTAATATTGTTTCTGTATTCCTCAGCCTCCTTTATTACTAAGGACATCTACATGTAAACATGATCACTGCCCTATCTGTTCTGGCTACTTGCCTACATATGACATCACAGTTCTGTTTATGACATCACAATCTGTCGCTGTGGGGATAATTATGATGCCATAAATGGGGGAATTATTTATTTTATTTATTTATTTAAAAGTTGGTAACTGGGAAAAGCACCATGATCAGAAGCTCTTTTCCAGGTGCAACCCGGATTGTGATGTCATATGTAGGATAGCAGAAAGAGCAGATAAAGTCTAAGGGACAGTAAGTCTCTTTCATACAGCTGTCCTCAGTAATAAAGAAAAAAGGTAAATAATTATAGAAAATACATGAAATGTAAATTGAACTGTCTAAATCTAACGTTTTTTCCAAATTTTCTAACGGTGTCAGGGGCTCGTTAAGTGTGTGGTTCTGTGTCATGGGAAGGACCAAACAACTATTCCATATTCAGAGTGGATAAATGAACTTCTGACTAACCTTGTCTTAGAAAAGTGATCATTAGCCTAAGGGACAGGCCATTAGGTTATCATAAAAAGGTGGGATATGCTCCACACCCTCCTCTGCTTCATGAAGTGAGTATCTGGGTATTCTCTTGATCAGCTTTTTTACTGGTTTTCACCCATGTTGGATACATCAGTGTTAATACACAATAGAGTAACTGGGTAGGAGGCTAACTATATACCTCACTTAAGGTACTTAGTTTCCAGCTTCTACTGGTTAGCTTGGAGAATATATCTCTACTCTTTCATGGTTCCCCAAGGTTTTCTGTGGGAAGCAGGTAATGGGAAGGGGAAGGGAGGTGAGGGTTTTGGGTGGGCTGTGGGGTGGTGAAAAGGATATTGGTTTCATTAATTGGGGTTAATATTGGGTTACGCTGTTTGTTCTAGACTGTCATCCCTCTATATGTTATTCTGTTCTTGTTGGAAAAAAATCAGTGAAGTTCATTGCATTAAATAAAAAAAAGCTGCTTAGGTTAGCTTTCTCAGATGATTTATCAGTGGGCAAATCTCCTATTGGAAAGTACTTGGAACTAGATGAGTGTGTCTCCTCCTCCTCATCTACACTGACAGGTTTGACATTGGAGGAGACAGTCTGAGAAACAAGAGGTGTCACAGTAGGGGTGGACACTGTATTGGAAATAGTAGTGCAACTTTCTGGGGCCACAGTAGTCGTAGTGGCCAGTGTCACCATAGAAGCACTGGTAGTCATCATAGCTACAGTGTCAGGTGTGGTCTGGGTCACAGTGGCAGGAGTAATCTAGGTCACAGTGGCAGTGGTGGCTGGCAGGACCACTATTTCAGCAGAAGCTGGGATACTAATAGTTTCCGTGGATGGGTGGTGGATCAGAGCAGTGGTCGTTAATAAGAAGGATGTTCTCATCCTGGTGGTACTGCTGGTAGTAGCAAGGGATGAAGAGGACTCATTCACATTGGTAGTATCGGTGGCAGTTAATGACAATGTCTTCCTAGCAGTACTACTAGTACTTTGAATGCTACTCTTATTTTTTCCCCTGGTGTCAGCTGACACCATAGTGGTGCTAGTGGAGACTGCAGGCTTTGATGGGGTAAAACATAATTCTGAACAATGAATGCACCCTGAGTGTCACTCAACAATATGCTCGGCCTCTCCTGCTGCAGTTTTGCTGGGGTTGCTGGACCAACTATGTTTTCTGGTACTACATCCTCTGTCTGCCATGGCTGTATTGCTCACAGGAAGATGTATTAAATCTAAATGCTGTTATAAAATATAGTCTGTCAATCCACTGCAGCAATGCTGGGCTGACAAGTCTCACTGTCAAGTAAGTCAAGCCCGACTAAATTTTTCTCAGGAAAAAAAAAATATTTTTTTCAAATCTTTTCTGGGACAAACAGTCACAAGCTTAGAAAATTGTCTGGAGTGCACAGCTGTGCATATACATAGAAGAGAAAAGCAGCTAACTGAAGCAGTTGGAGCCAGCCGACTAGTCTCACCCTACCAGGTATGGTGAACTCGAACTTGCTTAATTAACTGTGGAGGAACTCAAGTCTGGGTTCCTCACAGGAAAATTTCTGATATTAAATGTAAATTGTATTTATTATGAAATGAAGTCACTGCATCAATGTTGAGCTGACAAGTCTCACTGTCAACAAATAATCAAGCAAGACTAAACAAATGACAAGAAAAAATTTAAAGCAACAGTACTAGATAATCAGGAAGTGATTATCAAAAGTCTGCTTTTTTTGTCTGGAAGCATGCAGCCATAGTTCTGGTTTCCATAACTGCAAATATTTTTTTCTAGCAATCTTTAGTTGTTTACATATTTAAAATGTATTTCCATTGTTGTGGATCCACAGTAAATATGGCTAATACCTAATCTGCAGCTGAACTCCCCCCTCACATCTCATCAGACTTGTTTACTTCCATGGGACCCTGTGTTGCATGTTCCCACTGTCTCTGTGTAGTGCTGCAAGTCATGCGCATGTGAGGCTGACAGCAGAGGGTTCCAATTCAACATGGCAGGTGGGAGAAATATAAACAAAAACAAAGAAAAACTGAGCAAATTACAGGGTGATAGTACAGCAAAAACAGATTACCAGGTAAGACCTCAACAGAGCACAAAAAACAAACTGTTGGTAATGATCTAATTTTTTTTTTTTACCTAGTATTGCTCCTTTAAATTTCTTCTTGGGCACAAAGTCAAACCACCCAACAATAGAAGCAAGAGCTGGGTAGTCTGCCTTTGATTTATTTTGATGTGTACAGTTGTAGTCATTGTCTAATTGATAAGTTACGCGAAGACGTCAAGAGCAGCTGTATGGAGTGGCTAGAGTATGACCTGTAAAACATAAAGCATCATCAGCCCTAAGAGGGGACTATCTCCCTCTCCCTGAGACTGGTGCAGTCCAGGAAGTGGAGGGTTGCTTTCCACAAAATGCTGGATAACATTTAAGTAGCCTGAGCTCCCAATCTCCCAGTGCAAATAAAGCCCTACAGACCGTCACACATTTGTACGTTTGTATCAAGGGTTGCAACTACAGGGTCAGCCATAACAGGACTCATTGACGCTGGACTTGTCCACATACAGCCGCTAGGAACATCAAGGAGGGCAGTTGAGGATCAGGGTTGTTCTCACTGGTGGGTGACCTTGTAGGCTGAGGATTGAGTTGCTCACCCTCACCTGTAGTTGACCCCACAAGGAATGTGTGGTGGTTATTGCAATGGAAGGTATGTTTGGCAGGGGTAGATACACTGAAAGGTGTATTTTGGGTTTGGAGGTGGGAGTGTTGACCTGATGTTGCAAAGGGCATAAAGAAATAGAATCTAAATTTACAAAAAAAAAAGACAGAGATGGAGCAAGCCGAAGCCCCATGCTTATTTATTTATTTTTTTGCAGAGGTTGCATAATCAATTTGCTTGAAATGTCTTATATTGAATGTTTACTCACATACTTATAGCATGCAGAAACCTACATTAGAACTGGATGATAACAGATCACTGTACACCCCAGTTGTTCCTCACATCACACCCCACACACCCGAAACATTACGCCCCACATACACTCAAAGTGCTCTCATACCGCACCCCACCCCAAAGGAGTTTTCATACAGCACTCCATGCACCCAAAAGATTCCTGTTATCACACCCCATACAGTCTCAAAGGGCTCCTCATGTTGCATCCCACACATCCAAAGGATTTCTAGTATTACAACCACAGAATCAAACCTCACACACACGAAGGGTTCCTTTATAACACACACATGTGTGCACACATGCCACGTGCGCTTTGCATTAGTACACACACACTTCCTTCACATCACACTCCATGCATAGCCAAAGGGTTCAGAATTAAACTGAAGTAGTTATTATTTGCATTATCCTCTTTGTACAGGTAACACATGAAGTCACATTGACAAGAACAGAGATACAGCTTATCAGTATTAAAATAGACTACAGGATGGGACCAGTGCAGCTGCTTCTGACGGAGTGTATAATATTTAAAATAGCTGGATTTTTATGGAGTGTATGATTGAAAGTGGTTAACAATTAATTAAAGTTTATTTTGTTAGACAGAGCCAGTTCACCTTGTACAAAATTATTCTGAAAGTTATAACCATGTCTGCATCAAGCTACTACTTTTTACTATTTACTTCTGTAGCCTCTGGTACCCCTCTCTTCTGCTCTTTCTCTACATCTGTTTCCTCCTCATCATGTTGATAGTCTCACCCTGTTTTCTTCTAGCTCTCCTCTCTTCCCTTTTTCTCTCCTCACTCATACCCCCATCAGCTGCACCCCCACCCATACTCACTTCACATCATGGTCTTAAACAGTATTGCAACCCTCCCCCCCCCTTACCGGGAATCACTACCCTTTCCACTCTAGTGCCTCACTCTTATCTATCCCTATCTACTGCACACTTTTGCACATCATTCATTTTCAACCTCCCACAGCTAGCCTCTCCTCCCTTCCCTCTATTTGTGCCTGCTCAATACCCTGTCATAAGAGTGTGAAACTCTACTACCTAATCATAGCACTCCTGCTCCTATCATCCAGAGACATAGACCCCAACCCTAGACCCTGCCCCCCCAATCAGCTTGGCGCTCCCATCTACTACTTCTGTAACCCCCTTATCACATCCCTCTGTCCTACCCTGAGGCCTGAAAACCCTACACCTAAACATACCAGTCTTCTCCCTAAAATCGACCTATTCCAGCCCCTGGTTGCTTCACTAGGCCCTGACATTATCATCCTGACTGAAACATGACTTAATAATAAAATAGGAGATCCACCACTCGCCATTCCGGGCTATTCTATATCCCAACAAGACCGATCAGGGAGGGGCGGTGGTGTGGCAATTTACATCTTCTCAGCTTTCCAATTTACCCCCATTTTCTCTGCTTCTGTCCCCAAAGCATATGAAGTACTTATCTTACAACTATGTCTCCCGTTCTCAAGCCCTTCCAGGGTACTCATTCAGCAGAGACCTCTATTCCCTGCCTGAACCCCTCCTACCAGCTTCCTCCCCTGAACACCCAGGCAGGCCCAGACCCCCTGATCACCCCCTGGGGTGGGTGCCACCCTCCCTTGGCAGCCTTTATGAAATTAGAGGGGCCTACCTGGGCCTCGGGTTGGCCATGGAGTCCACTGGTGCACTGGGCCAGCAGTGGGATGTGGGCCTGCCCCTGTAGTCCTCTTCATCTTCATGGCACCGCAGAGGGTTTTTTTGTAGCATTTCCCCCCCTTTGAGTGCAGCATGCAATGACACTTGTGCATGGCTGCCCTGCTGGCATCTGCTGCACTCCACCCCTTACACTGGCTGGGGTGCCTGCAGTACCCCTGATCTCCATCGGGGACCACCAGGACACCGAGCAACCCTGGATCCCTCCCAGGGAGAGGAGAGCTGTCCTCTGGATGCTCCATCCTCTCCCTCCCCTGCTGACCCCAGGCAACCCAAGTCCGTCACTGAACCCGGGTCACCGGCGTGGTGTGAGGTGTGGCATCCAGCACCTCAACCCTCAGTGCCACCGGGCCAGCCACACAGGGTAATTAAATCCAGAGTATTATCCGATGCATTACGTGACCACTGCATGACCTACCTAGTGCAGAAAATGCATCGAACTAAAGTCCCCCATAGAACCTCAGTGACTTGCTCATATAAATCCTTGGACCTTGCCCTGCTCCTACTTGACCTATCCCTCACAAACTGGTCCCCTATAGCTTCAGCGAACTCCATGGATGCAGCTGCAGATTATTTCAAAGTTAAATTTCTTGAAGTTTGGAACCAGCACGCCCCACTACGCCATGTCAGAGTCCATGGGAACCATCTTCCATGGATCTCTCCTGAGCTCATAGCATGCCAAAGAGCGAGGGATCAAGCTTGGAAGCAGCACAAAATCTCTAAGCTCCCTAAAGATTATGACACCTATCGTTATCTTCACAAGTGCACCAAAGCCACTCACTTGGCTGAAGCAGATTACTTCAACCTTTTGATCTAATATAAACAACCCTGCTAAATTCTGTAAAGTCATTCACTCACTCTTTCCCCCTTTCTCTCCTCCTTCCCCCTCCTCAATATTAACAACACTGTTATCACTGATCACCTGAGTGTTGCCTCAGAATTTAATTCTTATTTCACCTCTTGTGCTTCTGCTCTCCTCTCCTCTCCTATCCTCCTTATTGTCTTCCCTGCCTGATCCTCCCCCCAACTCACCTCATGCATATTCCCAGCCTAATTGCTTCTCATTCTCTAAAATAACCCCCTCTGACATCTTGGATGCCTTACTTGCCCTTAACCCATCCAAAGGCAGTTCACCTGACGGGTTGGCCCCCAAGCTACTTTATCTTTCTGCTTCAGCTATTGCTGCCCCTCTGGCTGGGCTGCTCAACCTCTCATTCAAATTGGAAGCAATCCCACCTGTTTGGAATCACAATATTGTTCTTCCCCTCCCTAAGCAAGGTGACCATTCCACCCCTGGGAACTACCGCTCCATATCCCTACTTCCTACCCTTGCTAAGCTGCAAGAACACTTAGTTCTTCCCCAGCTCTCTTCCTATCTCTCAAACTCTAACTTTTTCACTCCCTTCCAATCTGGCTTTCATAAAAATCAGTCCACCACCACTTCCCTGATAAGGCTCACTGACTCCATCCTCTTTGGGATGGACAGTGGTCAAATCACATCTGCCATCTTTGCCGACCTAGCTAAGGCTTTCAACACTGTTTCCCACTCCCTACTGTTACACTCTCTCTCTCCCTCTCTCTCTCCTCTGCAGGTCTGACTGCCGCTGCCACTAACTGGTTCCATGCCTACTTTGTAAGTAGGAAACAGTCCGTTAAAATAGCTGACTCCATATCCTCCCCCCTCCCTATCAACACTGGGGTCCCGCAGGGATCCGTGTTGGGCCCCATACTCTTCTCCATCTTTATCAATGAGTTACCTTCTATCTGCACATCTACCTCAATACATATGTATGCAGACGATATGGTCCTTTACACCTCCAGCCACACCCCCACCAATGTTGCAAACAGACTTCAGCAGGACTTCAATAACTTTCAGTCTGGTTTTGTCACATCAACTTTTTGTAAATGCCAAGAAGACATTCTCAATGACCTTCAGCATTAGGCAGAGACTCTCTAGGCTCCCTTCCCTGCCCATCTTCCATTCCCTTAATGGGACAGTCCTTGAGGACACCTCCTCATTCAGATATCTGGGAGTTTGGCTTGACCAACACCTCACCTTCTCTGGCCACGTGGATGCCATCCTAAAAAAGTTGCGCCCCAAACTTGGCACCCTATTTAGGAACCGGAATTGCCTCCCTCTCCCGGCTAGGCGTGAGCTTGTCCAGAAGATGATCCTCCCCATCTTTGACTACTACGATGTAGTCTACAGTGCCGCTCCTAAGACCTCCCTAGCCAGATTGGATATCCTCTTCGACTCCTTCTGTCACTTTGTTCTGGACACACCTCCTCTCACCCACCACTGTCAACTCTGTCACTCTCAGGCTTGTCCCTCTCTAGAAAATAGACGTCTCCTCCACTGTGCTAAATTCATCTCCAAACTTTGGTTTGGCTCTCTCCCTCCATATCTCAGCTCTTCTCTAACAGTCCCCCACCCATTCACTTAGGTCCTCTGACTCCCGCACTTTAAGGGTCCCTCACCTTACTACTACTGTCAGCCAGGCTGCCTTCTCTTATCACTTCCCTAAACTGTGGAATTCCCTTCCCCACCAGATTTGCCATTCTTCCCCCCATCCATTTCCTCAGCCTTGCATAATTCTCTCTCTGTGAACTGCAACTGCATCTGATTAAGCCTTGTATCACGAGAGCTGTAAACAGATATCCAAACTATTGTACTTACCTTTTTGTGCACCACAACGTCATGTAACATATATTAACAATTTTAATATTTAGAAGTTATGTTACTGTTTGTTAATTACCACTGTGGTATTGAATTTCATGTAATACTGACATTGTATTTTGCTTGTTGCTGTTTAGTGATTTGTTGTATGTCTTTCCCAACTACCCTTCCCCCCAGAAAGCACCATGAGATGAGTAATTTGTTGTTTAGTGTGCCCTTCCTGGTGAAACTCTTAAATAAATAAACTAAATAAATAAAGCAATGGAGGCTGTTCACACTCAGGAACAAATTATACCTGGAGTGTAACTACAAATGCTAAATGCATTGTTTATTTCCTTTATCCCTCATCTGCTTGTGCTTACCTCCACTGTCTTCCACCTGGCCAAGCCCCATCAGGACATTGAGATGTATCTGTGATGCACAGGTCCACACTGTGACGTAGACAGCCAGTTCTGAGTGCTGTATTATATATTTTTTTAATATAAAATATATTAATATCTCTGCTGAAAATTCAAATGCTCTAGGAATGACCTTACTCATCACCCCCCAGATTCCAGCTGAGAGTTGAAAGCCATGGGAAATGGCTGACAATATGTGAGTTCACAGCTCAGCTGTTTAGAGACAATGTGTTACCTGGAAGACTTTTATTAAGGATCTTGTTTCTCTGAGCTAATTACAGACTTGTTTAAGTTAATTTTGTTAAGAGAGAAATCATAAACTAGGTTTATGACATTAGAAAGGGAAGCTAGGATAGTACACAGAGGTGAGAGGTCATAAATGCTCATATGAAGCCTGTGTGAGGAGGGTACAGCATGAGATCAAAGAAAGTGTCATTTGAAACTTGAGTTATGCTAAGGTTGCAGAATTAATACTTTGAAATTACATCCTGTGGTTGTATAGAAATATATATTTTTTAGATATTTTGACAGAGGAGGAGCTGGATGATGTCATCCAAAAAGAGGTTGGCAAATACAGCTTGTAAAGATTATTCTTTTTCACTACAGAGACACTTTTTATCTGACACTGACCAGGAAAACATCTGAGCACTGAAAACAGGTATTTAGAAAGCTAGACAAAATCTAAATATAGTTGTAGGAATTGCACTGTTTTAAACCTTGTTTTGTTTAAGGATGTGTATGTCTTGTGTTATAAGAGTTCTGTATTGTATGTTTGACATATGATTATATATTTTAGTAAAAACTCTAATTTTAGAGCAAACCTGGTCTGTCTTTGAATTGCTTTCTTTTGCTAAGAAATATTTATGGTGATAGCAGACAGCAGACATAAGCTTGTATGGTGGTACCAAACTGGAAAGAGAAGCGTTTTAAATCTGAGGTCTTTATTAAAGTTTTAAAGGGTTCATCTCTGAATACCTGGTTAGGTGCCTGTAGGCAAATATATCTGACCCCCCAAAGACAGATATATCTGAGCCTGTGCATTGGGTGTGCTAGAAAGAGGTTAACAGTTTGAATCCCTCCAGAGCTGAGACCAAAGGTTGATCTGAACTCACAAAAACAGACAAGAGGGTTACCTTGTCTGTTACACTGTTCACAAGACTGCACTCAGAGGTTGACACTTTGGGAGTAGAGGGCCTGACCTGCTGAGTGAATCTGTGACACACACCACCTCCAATGCATCATAACCCTCCCCCCATTGAGGGACATGTTTCACATGGAGAGGAATGGAAGCCTATTCTGGGATCACATGTCGGTGTGAGAAAGACACTCACTTTGGCAGACCTACGGGAGACCATCATTAATTAATTGCAGTCAAAATTTTCCCCACTAAGGAGCCACCCAGTACCCAATGTAAGTGAATGCAGAGGGCATCACTGGGACCACAGGTGATGTCAGTGTTATCCACCCATTCAAAAAGACTTGTTCAGCATGAGGAGCACAACCCTCCCCCAAGAGACTGTGTGCCAAGACTCCACCAGACAGGGAAGGGACTGGAGGTCAGCAATGAAATGAAAACCCATGTCTTACCATGACTTGTAGTTTATATGATGGGCTCTCAAAAAAAAACTAATCTGATTGACTGACTGGCACCTTTCAAGTGTGGTAAATCCTAACATTACCAATGCAAAAGGTGCCAGTCAGTCGCATCCAAAATGACCCCCTTTTACAGATCACTCTGACCCCCCCCAAACATCAAAAACAGAACACCGCCATATTGAATCACCACTAAACCACGTTGGTAAAGTGCGAAATTAAAATGATGGACTGTAGCTTTGAATTATTTATTTATTTAATTTTTGTTGACCGGGTAAGTGCACTAGACAAATTTTTGCCTATTTTCAGGCACGACCTGGGGGAGGGAGATACAGATGAATGCCAACCAACCTTGAACCAGATTAAGCTGCTGGTGGTAGTTTTAGTGAATGGCTGCTCCAAAGTAGTTTGAAGCAATTTTCAGCTACAAACGTTAAATTTTTAATTTCCTTAAAAAACTCAGTCTCCACCTTTTAATAAGGAAAAAAGAAGGCAAAAAGACTCCGGCACTGCCAGTCCAAGTGCAAGAGAGAGAGAGAGATGGGGGGGAAGGGTGTAAAGAGTTGTCGGCACCATCAATTATGGCAGCATAACTGATACTGATCACAAGCAGGCAGAGTTAGCAGCTGACGTTGAAATGTCGAGATCAATCAGTGATATGAGGACATCAATGTAAAGAGCTTGTCTTTAAAGTAAAGTTTTTAAGTGCCAGGGTTAAGTGCACAGTGACAATCACTCACTCTCTAATGCCATGTCACACCATATCATTTCACAAGCCAACCGCAAAAAAGGTGATCAGTCAGTGTTTTACTTCTGCTTCGTTGTCATGGACTGGTTAGCTTCATTTCATTCATCTTTGTTTTAAAAAGGGAAAAAAGAAGGCAAAAAGATTCCGGCAGTGCCAGTCCAAGTGAGAGAGACAGGTGTGTGTGTGTGTGGAGGGGCTGTGAAGTGCTGTCAGCAGCATCAATTGGGGCAACGTGAGTTAGGATCAGAAAGTGTCTCGTGGTTTTCAGTAATTTCAAATTGCATTTTTTTTTTTTTTTTTATCTCAGTGGACCAAATGAGGCATGGGGAGAATGATGATTGTTAGGACTGAGGCAAACTGGTACAGTGTTTAAGGTTTCCCAGCCCCAGGGAAAGCATGACGGCTGGGAATGATAAAACACTACTCCACATGCACCAGAAAAGCAGAGCCCTAGCAACCCAGGACTATTTTATTTGGTGTAGCAATACATTACATAAACATAATTTAAAGTGCAAAAAATCTCCTATTTTTCATTATTTTTTTGTCACAAAAAATAAAGGAGGATATTGCATAATCACAATAAACCACTCCAGGGTGTTGGTTATGCTGGGATTTACCCATTTCTGGTGTGGTTTGGTCACAACATCGCACCAGACATGGGTAAATCACAGCATAACCCACACCCTGTTGTGGTTTATTGCTTAATTAATGCATGGATGTAAGTGCATTTATATAAGTAATAATCCAGTTGTGTGTGCGGCAATACTATAATAACTGAATGACCTGGGTGGGTTGTGAGGCCCATGTCACAGCTGAAGGCCTTGAAACACCCAGGAATTGAAGCTATTGCAACACTGATGCACACCTAAAGTGGATTATTACACTTACAACATTCGTAAACTGGTCAAAAGTGTTATGAGATTTTTTAAAGCCCTAAGATGTGTGATACTAAATAAACCAGTAGAGGATAGCTTCATTTACCAAACACATACATGCCAAGAACTACCAGTTTCTGACCTCTCTGAGGGAGTATCTAACATTTCAGAGAATGATCAAATTTTGCTGCATTTTCCACATGAAGAGGGAATTAATCTTGAGAGTATGGTAAACAGAAATGAGAATAAGACTGAATTAGTTACATTTTAGTTGCCAAGGCTTTAATTTTAAGAGGGAAAAAACTGATGTATTTGAAGGAATACCAATTTAGAGGTTTTGGTACTTTGTCAGAAAATCTGGTATACCAACCCATTTTTTGTATAATCCATTTCTACTATTTACTGTAACAGCAGATACATGCATATTAATGTAACCCCCTTGTTTCCAGGGGTTACAAGAATCCCATTTAGAATCAGTGGTCAGCAGGGAAGGCAGCTAGTGATTTTCCAGTAAATGGATTTCACTCTGTCCCTCTGTGCTGCTGGTCTCCGCTGGGAGCTGGAGAGGTGATGTCGCCTTAGAACTCTCGCAGCAGCATCACAGCAGTTTTTGTGAGTGGGGAATTTAGAATTTTGAGTCAGTGTCATCCAGGAGCTCAGTGCAGCAGCAGCTCAGAGAGTGAGCTGCAGTGTGTGTGCGTTCCAGTTTTCTCACCCTAATGGAGTACCAGATTTTCCAGCTTGTGTGAAGCGGTGGAAGCCGTCTCCAGGGAGTTTCTGTACTTCATCTCAGGTGGGATGGAGCAGGCTTCCAGGATGTTAAGGGCAATCCCCCGATTCTACCAGGACATTATGAAGCTGCCTTGTGTGACAACTTCTTCTGAGTACTTTTGTTTTGTCTAAGTCTGCCCAGGAGTACCTGCTTTTTGAGGTGAATTTTTCTGACAAAGGGACTCTGTCACCTAAGACATTTAAAAGTTGGCTGACCACAGTAGAGTCCAGTATGTGACTGTCCATGTGAACAGAACATTTACCTTTGACACCCCTGAGGTGTTTTGCTGATGTTAAGTGTGAAATACATTTCTAGAAAGCGTCAGCAGTACAGTTTGTTAAATGTGAGGTGTATTTTCCAGAGGGATGGCCAAGTATGAACTTGAAAACAAAAGGTGGGGGACCCACCCCCAATCTGGAGTGACCAGTTTAGCACTCCGGGTTCCGAAGGGCACCTGAGTTTTTCTGTCCATGCATGTGGCCAATGCCTGAAGAATTTCTACCCCAGTATGTGTTTTTTTTTCCAGTCACCCCCAGTGAGTGGGTTTTCTCCAGTTGGAGTCTTTAGTGCTCCATTGTGGACTGGGTGCCACAATTTATCCTATGCTAAATGGGAAGTGTACAAGTACTGGCCGTAAGTGCCATGTTCTCCAGACAAATTTGTGTGTTCACCTGTAGCTAGTTCCACAGTTTCTACAGTTAGCCTATGCCACATGGGAAATTTGGAGTTCTGTACCTCAGATGTTCTGCATTTACCGTATGTGTAACCCTTGGGGGTCCATCTTCGCTTTGTGCATTCCTACTTTGTTACGGAATAAAGCCACACTCTAGAATGCCAACCTGGTATGGACATTTATGTTGTTGCTTCCTGTGTGGAGTTACATGGGTACCCCTGTCCAGAAGTGCAAACCTAGCATAGCCCTGAGCAAATGTTTTCTCCCTGGGACCTGGGTTGTGGCCATGCCATTGGTCCCACCAGATGTGTGCCTAGTACCCGCACTTGGTTTGTGTTTTATAATGTCTACTACATCTGCATATCCCACCTTGTCTATGGTGGCAATCAATGTAACCCCTACCCCTCTCTTTTCCCCTAGACTATGGGAGGTGTGCCTGCTGGTTAAATAAGGGACCGGTTGGGGGTTACATTAAGTTGTTTTTATACCATTTCAGAATAAAGAAACAAAACACAATTATACTGTCTCAGTGTGTTTTCTTTCACATTTGAAAGGTTTGGCAGTACACAGCATTTCATAAATGTCTGTGCATTCTATGTATATTTCATCTGGACGAGTCTTTACAAATAGTTTGAAGCTGGCAGTTGCCAGGGCTGATTCCCTTTAAAAGTAAATTTACATTTTCTGGTCTGGATTATCAGTATGCAACAACTAAGGCAGCTGTGGCTCACAAGATTAAAAATCTAGGATCAGCTACAAACATTTTATTCCCAAATCCAATGACTGACAACTGTCCTAGATCTTTAAACATAATGATTAAAGTGTGTTTGACTTAATTATAAGCACTATAGAACCATTCCAGCCACATAAGACATTTTGACATGGAGCTGTTCACATTTCTATAAAATAAGCATGATGACAAAGCCAGACATTAAAATAATGGTAAATTTAGCATCAACCCCAAAAAAGCCCGTTTGTTTCACAGGGCTGAGAGAACATTTTTCAACGTCTACGCTCTAGGCACAGTTCTTTAGGTTAGATTAACAGTTCTGGTGCTGTAATCAAGTCCCCAATACTAGCTTACATAAAATGGACTCAAAACAGTCCACTTCGCAGATTTTTTATTTCTTAGGTTTTGCAGGGGAAGGGACTGTAAATTTTGTTCTGTCACCCTCTCCCTTTCTCTTGCCGGTACCAATTGTCAAAAGCTGGGCACATAGAAACAGAATTTGATGGCAGACAAGGATTGCTTGGCCCAACCAGTCTGCCCATTCCTCCATGCCTACACTATTACCGCAGACCATACCCGATATACAGCTCTGTCTCTCTCCCCTTCCACTATGATTCCCTAGTGTTTATCCCACACATTCTTGAACCGCACCACTGTTTTCACCCCCACCACTTCTGCTGGAAGGCTCTTCCAGGAATTCACCACTCTTTCTGTGAGAAAGTACTTCCTTACATCTTTCCTGAATCTACCCCCTCCAGCTTCATAGCATGTCCCCTTGTTCTTGAGCACCTTTTCTTCTGAAAAATACTTCTTTCCTGTACCTTATTTACCCCTGTGAGATATTTAACGGTCTCTGTCATATCCCCCCCCCCCCATTCCAGGGTGTACATACTGAGGTCCTTTAGTCCATCCTCGTAGAATGCAGACCCTGCACCATTTTACTTACCCTCCTCTGGACTGCCTCCACTATGTCTATGTCCTTTCCAAGATGTGGTCTCCAGAACTGGACAATAGTACTCTAGGTGAGGTCTTACCAGCAATCTATACAGAGGCAACACACCTCCATCTTTCTAATGGTGATACCCATCATCCCACTAGCCTTCCCGACTGCTTTGTTACACTGCCTGGTCACCTTTAGATCATCTGATATGATTAATCTAAGGCTTCTTTACTGCTTGGTGGTCATCAATACCACTGCACCCATTTTGTACTCCGCCCCTGGGTTTCTGTGCCCTAAATGCATTATTTTGCACTTTTGTTCATTGAAACCCCCCAGCTGTCATACCCTTGGCCACTCCTCTAGTTTTCTCAGGTCTCTCCTCATCCTTTCCACCCCACCTGCCCCCAGAATGTCCACCCCACTGCAGATTTTGGTGCCTTCCGCAAAGTGGCAGAACTGCCCTTCCAGCCCCTCTGTGCTATTTCCTGCTTTGTACTGGTACCCTGGGCCTCCGGGGAAGGGCACCATAAATAAATAAAGCTACTACTACTACTAATCTGCAATGTCACTTATGAAGACATCGAAGAGGACCAGTCCCAGCACTGATCCCTGAGGCATCCTGCTGGTCACCCTCCCTTCCTCAGAGTGAACTCCATTTACCATCACCCTCTGTCTCCAATCTCCTAACCAGTTTGTTTATCCAGTTTACCACCTTTGGACCCGCTCCTAAGCTACCCAGCTTGCTAACTAGTCTCCTATGTGGAACAGTGTCAAATGTCTCCCTATCCTCCTCCCTCTGTATCTTGTTATACCTTCTGAATCCTGCCCTTTTTAAGGAGGCAGTATAGTGCAGTGGTTTAAGGCTCTGAGCTGCAAACCTGGAGACCTGGGTTTGAATCCCACAGCCCCCACTTGCATACTGTGTAACCCTGAGCAAGTCACTTAACTTCCTTGTACTCCCAGGTCGCACCTGTAAACAAGCTTTCAGCTTAGTGTGTCTCTCCTGGTAAAACAAAGGTAATAAAACATTTTGCTTTTAACCTTTACCTTTTCAGCCGCCTCTTTTGAGAACCATAGTGGTCTTTTTTGCTCTTGCATTTGCTCACCTGCTTGATGCAGAGATTTGTTGCCTTTACTATGCTCCCTTTTATCGTTGTCCACTGTTCCACCACCCCACCAAGGCTATCCCCCCCACCCAGGCTATCCCCCCACCAGGCCATCCCTGAGCCATTCACCCATCTTTACAAAATCTGCCACCTAGAAGTTCAGGACCCTTGCCCTTGCTGTAGTTCGATTCTGCAGCTATCCTTATATTGAACCACACCGTAAGGCGATCACTGGTCCCCAGGTGACTTGCCACCTTGATGTCTGCAATGCTGTCCCCTTTACTGAGTACCAGGTTAAGTATTGCCCACAAGTGGGTTCACTGACTAGCTGTCTGAGTAATGCCCCCTGCAGAGAGTCCAGGATGTCCCTGTTTCTAGCTGAAGCTGCTGCTGGGAGGCTGCAATCTACACCTAGCAGGTTGAAGTCTCCCACTAGCAGCATCTCCTCATCTTCTGCCATCTTGCCAGTGGCTACTACCAGTACCTTATCTAATTCTTCCCCCTGTGCTGGAGGTCTGTTGATCACTCCAGTGTGAATAGTGACTCCATTCCCCATCTCTAGGGTGACCTACAGTATCTTTGCCTCCCCCTGTTGCTTTTATGCTTCCCCTCACATAAAGCATCACACCCCCTCCTTTCCTTCCCAACCGGTCCTTCCTGAATGGAGTATAGCCTGGTATGGCCATGTCCCAGTCAGGGTTTTCAGTGCATCTTGACTCTGTAATGGCCATAGTATCCAGGCTGGCCTCTGCCATTATGGCCTCTAACTCTGGAATCCCATTTCTTAGATTTCTAGCATTTGCACACATGGCCTTCCAAATTTTGTTTCCACTCTGCTTGTTCCCCTTCCCTCTTCCCTATTTCATTTCAATACTCCCATTTCCATTCCCCTTTATCTCCACTACCTGCTTCCTTTATTAATTTCACACAAGTTCTCTCCCTCGGGTGCTCATACTCTCTACTTCATCCTGTGGGAGGGGGCAGTTTCTGCCTCCCCGATTCCCTCTGCCACCCCCCTCAACTAGT
The DNA here is from genome assembly GCA_016271365.2 of Neoceratodus forsteri. Lineage (NCBI taxonomy): Eukaryota > Metazoa > Chordata > Ceratodontiformes > Ceratodontidae > Neoceratodus > Neoceratodus forsteri. The sequence goes on from CM028135.1 coordinate 63,858,659, forward strand.
TTAAATGTTCATCAAAATAACATTGAAATCCTCCACTGAGGACTGCAGTTCCCCTCCCAGATGGATGCAGCCCATCACCCCTGTATAGACCCTTATCCTCCCAGGTGGGTCTCCCATCCCCAATGTAGCTGAACCCTTTCTCTCTGCACCATTCCTTTAGCCATGAGTTGAAGCTCCTGGTGTGGGAATCCCTATCTTTTCCCCTGTTAAAGACAGGAAGCACCTCAGTGAAAGCCACTGAGTGAGCTACCTAAGACCACTCCCCAGCTCCCTAAACTCCCACTGCACTATCCCAACCCTCTCCCTTGCCAGGTCATTAGTCCCCAGGTGGACAATGGCATCCATCTTTCCCTCCTGTCTTGCTGCTGTAGCAGTCCTCAGGATCTACTTCCTATCCCTCTGGGCCGTGATGCTGGGTAGGCACCCAGCCTGCCTCTCTCCCCCTTTCCTATTCCCAAATCTCTCTCACTCACAGTTGTGTCCCCCACCAGAAGTTGCTTCCTCTTCTTCTGGGCTCCTCTACCATCCTCTTTGAGGTCCCAACTATGGAGGACACCCACATTCTCCCTGGTCACTACCATGGGGGCCTCCTTCTGGCAGTCCCGCCCTGCCAGAATGGCACAGGACTTACACAGTGGTACTGGCTGAAGACTGTGCTTCTGTCACACCACCCCACCCTTCCAGAGCCCACCATACTCCAGCTGTTCTTCCTCATAGGCATCCTTTGAGGTAACGGTAGTAGACTTGGTGGCCCCTGTGGGGGAAGGGAGGAAGTCCTCTGAATCCTAGCCAATTCGGCCTGGAGTCTAGCAACCTTCTTCCTCAACCCAGAGAGGTGTATGCAGATGGGGCAGCACCACAGTCTCCAGAAGATCTCTCTGAAAACTGCTACCCCTCAGCAACTGCACTACACCACTCAATTCCTAGCATTCTCAACTTCTGTTCTCCCTGCATTACCTGGAAATACTTTTATAACATTATCACTTCATCAGTGACATTGCAGATGGACTGAAGAGTAAAGTTTTTCTGTTTGCAGATGACACCAAAATGTGTAACAGAGTAGATGATCCAGATGGGGTGGGCAGAATAAGAGATCTGGAAAAACTGGCAAAATGGTCGGAAGAGTGGCAACTGAGGTTTAATCAAAGAAGTGCAAGATCCTGCACATAGGAAAGAGAAACCCTGAAGCTACCTACGGGTTGGGAGTGGAGTTGCTGGCAGTCACAAGGGAAGAAAGAGACTTGGGCATCATCATCACAGATGGCCTGAAATCATCCAAGCAGACCACTAAAGCAGTAGGAAAGGCTAGAAGGATGTTGGGGTGTATTAGTAGGGGTATCACAAGTCGTAAGAGGGAGGTAATAATCCCTCTTTACAAGACACTGGTTAGGCCCCATCTGGAATAATGCATGCAGTACTGGAGGCTACACCTGCACAAGGACATTAACAAAATGGAGGCAGTCCAGAGAAGGGCAACCAAAATGGTGCAGGGACTGCATCAGAAAACATATGAGGACAGATTAACGGAGCTCAATATGTATACCCTAAAGCAAAGGAGGGAGAGAGGTGATATGATTGAAACATTCAAACATCTTAAGGGCATTAACAAGGTGAAAGAGTCTGACATGTTTCAATATAAGACAAGCATTTGTCAATGCCGAATGTTGTCATGCTGGCATTGGCATTGGTAGTGTAGGAGGCAGAGATGCATAATAGGAATGTCGGTGAAGTATTGAACTGATACCAACCCCACCCCACCCTGCAGAGACTGACAGGCATTGGGGTGTGCCTTTGGGTCATCAGCTGTAACGCTCATGCCATCTTACCTCACCCTACCCTGTAGACACTGACAAGTGTCGAGGTGTGCTGTGGGGTCTTTGGGCCTTATACTTGCCCCATTCCATAAGGAAATACACTGAGGTGGGTGCAGTATAGGAGAATGGGGTGAACTTTGCGGCAGAGCACTCCAAGGCACACCTTGATGCCTGTCACTGGCTGCAGTGTGGGGGTGGAATGGCATGAGCCATTACAGTTGATGATCCCAAGTCACACCCCTGACACCTGTCAGTCTCTACAGGGTTGGGTGCTACAGTTGGAAACCCTAACACCATAGGCGTGTGTTGGTATTTTCACTCCAAATTTTCAACATGGGCTTTTTGTGAGCCCACCTCATGAAGACCGGCATTATCAGTTTGTTAGCCGGAAGGTGGTTTTGCATAGCGACTGCACCATTTGGCGCCACAGGTACGGAAACACATTTTGGGCAGGATGAGAAAAATGACAACTATATTGTTCATGAGGAGGTGTAAAAAATGACTACATTGAAAATCTGGAGTGAAAATATGAAAAACTGATGAAGTCATGATCATGCATAGAAACTGTGCAATGCACGTCCGTAACGCAATTATTTTTGGGATTTTATAAACCACATTTTCAACATAGGTATTTTGGGACCTCCCCTCATGAACAGTGGCACTGTGATTTTGTTAATCTGTCCCAAAAATTGATTTCCCACAGCGACCATGCCAATGTTGATGCGAAAACACATTTCGGGCAGGATGTGAAAAATTGCAGCTGTACTTTTAATAAGGAGGTGTGAAAAAATACAAGTGTTGAAAATATGGCATGAAAATATTGCAGAATTGTGGTTACAAAGGTGCGAGGAAACTGAGCAAAGCATGCTTGTAACACAGTCATTTTATGGACTTTCATCACCAAATTTTCAACATAGGCATTTTAGGATCTCTCCTCATGAACAGGGTCACTGTCATTTTGTTAATCTGTCCCTAAAACTGATTTCCCACAGTGACCGTGCTATTCTGCACTGGAAATGCGAAAATACATTTCAGCCAGGATATGTAAAATGACAGCTGCACTATTCATAAGGAGGTGTGGAAAAATGGCTGTGTTGAAAATCTGGAGTGAAAATATTACAAATTCACAAAGTTACGAGCGTGCGTGGAAACTGTGCAATGCATTAAAACAGTCATTTTTGGATTTGTTTCACCAAATTTTCAATATAGGCTTTTTGAGAGCCCACCTCATGAACAGTGGCACTGTCATTTCGTAAATCACCCCGGAAGATGATTCCACGCAGTGACCGTGAAATCACCTTTCGAGACTGAATAATGCCATGACAGTGACTGAATTCATGAGGAGGGGTCCCACTAACCACATGTTGAAAATGTGGTGCCAAAATTCCCAAAAATGCCCGAGATATGCACCAAAGTTGAAAAAACACTATTTATGCCATTATACAACTTACCGGCATTTCTTCAGTTTGCGGTTGGCTTTGAAGAGTGCAGATGTGTTCCCAGTCCACTGAAGATCATCACACCAGGCTCTGGAGGTAAGTATGGGTTGAGGGGGTGTGGGGAGGCAGGGTGCTTGGAGGGAGGGAGCAGGTTGGGGGACGGGGTAGGGGAGACCCTGAGGTACCATTTTCTGGTTTACAGGTTTACAAAAAAAAAAAGAACAACATAACGGAACCTTTTAAAAAATTTTACTGGGACATTTGGCACACTGGGGTGGGCTCCCAGCATGCCACCTGAGTGTTTTTTTTGGGGGGCTGTAGCCGATGGGGGATTAGGCACCCCCGTCGGCACATACCAGGCAGAGCTGAGGAGGATTGGGCACCCTCCTCGGCACACAACAAATGGGGGCATTATGCCAACAGGGGTGGGTTCCTCCATTGGCAAATTGAACTGGGAAGGGGACTGAAGCAGATGGGATTAGGCCCCGTCGACAAAGAAAAGACTGTTGGGGGGCGCATGATGCCGAGGGGGATTGGGCGCACCCGCTCGGCACACACTTGAAATGGGAGGGGGGGCATTATGCCGACGGGGAGTGGGCTCCCCCATTGGCAAATGAAGTGTGTTGAGGCATGCCAACGGGGATTGGGCACCCCTGAAGTCATCGGCAGCAGTCAGTGCTGCCATGTTTAGTGAAAACCTTCACCAGTAAAGGCACGTCGGGAGGCGTGTTATTGTGCTGCTGCATGATGCGCTTGCATCTCATTACAGTGGCACTTTTGTTAGATGTGGTGACCACTTTACGTATTGCTGGTGTCAGCGCCTGCATGCTGGCTTGTTGGGGAATGAGGGACTCACCTACTGATGCATGCCCTGCATTCGCCCACAGTGACCGCACCTCCAAATCTGCTACTATAGCAAGATGTTGGCTGCACATGCAAGCTTGAGCCAACATAAAAAATAGCAGGGCAAGAGGACACAGCATGAAATTAGAGGGAGGCCAATTAAGGGGTAATGTGAGGAAGTTCTTTTTCACAGAAAGGGTGGAGGATGCATGGAACAGCCTCCCTCAGAAGTGGTGGATACAAATACAGTGCAGGGCTTCAAACAGGCATGGGATAGGCATAAGGGAGCAATACAGATGAGTATGAATAGATAGGCCATTGACAGAGTAAAGGCCTATGGCACATTAATAAGGTAGAAAAATGGTCAGATTGGATGGGCCTTACAGTCCTTATCTACCATCTACTTCTATGTTTCTATGTGTCTATTACCCATGATAGAGTGTTTCTAGTTTTCACGGGTTTTTTTTGTTTCTATTTTTGTGTTCTTCTGTGCCTTGCTTAAATTGTTTTATACTCCTACCCTAGAATGGTGTTGCTCCTAGTTCCAGTTTTGGCCTACATTTGACCTTTTACCCTTCCCAGCAAGTGATTGCTATACAGTAGTGAACAGGTGCCTTGCCTTAGTCAACCGGCAGAGCCCACCTCTTCTCTACATCCTTTTGCTGATGCCTACAACATTCATGCTCCACTCCTTCACTATTCCACTGACTTGCTGGACATATTAGAGTGGAAGTGCTTTTATAATGCACTTGTAAGAAGGCACTACGCCTCTGCCAACTCCACCCCTGATTACACACCTGATTCATAGGGCTTCCTGAATCTACCTCTTCTGGTTGATCTATTGGTGGATCATCTGGTGAATCCCCGTGGAGGTGGTGACAGTCCGTCTTCTGATCCCTGGCCTTTTCTCTCTCCAGAATGAAGGCAAAGAAAGTGGTGCCTGTTGTATCTCAGCTGATACCACAGACTCTGCAGAAGATAGCAACATGGTGACAGCTGTTTTGTGACCTGTGCCAAAATCTTCATGTTCAGAATCCAGAATCATTCTCCAGGTTAAAGCTGTGGCAAAGTCCGAGCTCTGTGTCAAATGTCATATGATTGTTTGCATTTGAAACTTGAAAACTGCTCATGGCTTTGGATTTTCCTTGCAATAGAAGTTTTGGATTCTAAAGAGATATCAAAATATGTGTTCTCAGTTTTCATCCCATCAGCTGTTGCGCTGGACTATAGCTATTGGGAAGTGGTATGGCTCCATAGGCAAGTAAAGCTCTGAACTGATTGTTAGCTTTCTTGAGAAGTCTCTTTACTGTTTGTACTGCTCTTTCAGCTTCTCCATTGCCTTGAGGATGTCTTGAATTGCCAGTGAGATGTACAAAGCCATCGTCTTTTGCAAAATTGTGAAAGGTTGAACAACTGAACTGTGGACCATTTTCTGATACTAGAATCTTGGGCATTCCGTGGCAAACAAAAATTGCTTTCAAATGTTTGATAACATGACATGCGGTGGTACAATTCAGACAAATAACTTCAATGTACCTCTAATGATAATTCACAACTTTGAAGAATTTTTGAATGATCAAGTTGAAGATATGTGTAGCACTTTTTCCCATGGTCTGTTCAGAAATGTGAATGGAATGGCTCTACTGGATTGCTGCAGAGTTTGGTACAAACTGCACACTTGCTGATCAGGATTGTTAGTTGGGTATCAAGCCCCAGCCACCACAGTCTGCTGTGCTCTCCTGCAACATTTTTCCATGCCCTGTGTTCTTTGTGGAATAGTTTCAGGGTAGCATCCTGTAGAGACTGAAGAATTGCTATTCTGGTTCCTTCCTTTCAGATGCAAGCCATCTTGAAGCGTCAAAGTGTTGCATTCATGTCAGAACAGTTTGATGGAGTCTGGACCTTGAACACTAGGCAGTTGCTGTGTGATGCTGGAAGGGTGTTTCGTATTTGAACGAGATTGATAATTTTTTTTTTCCCATGAGATTTTTTTCTCTAAGTTGTCTTTTGAGAGGCATACTTGATAGGGCATAAGCAGTAAGGAAAGACTTGACCAGAACATGAACAATAGTGTAGACGTATCTCATCAACCATATGCAGAACTTCTGTATCCTCTGAGGAAGGTTATCTAGACTTCTGGTGCCCAGCAACTTACCAGAGGTTTGTGATCTATCTCTAGATTGAAGTGTGCTCTCACAAGGTAACGACTACAGCATTCACTTGCCCACACTAGGACAATTGCCTCTTTTTCAATTTGTGCACAGCACTATTTTGTTGACGTCAGTGCTCTTGAGGCATACCCGACAGGTTTCAAGTAGTTTTCATAGTTTTGCATCAGGACACCTCCTAGTCTAAAGGATGATGCATCTGCCACTACTTTTGTTTCTTTTTGGGGATTTGTGACAGGATGACCCCTGTCATAGTGGACACCCTTGGGAGAAATAGAACCCCCTTTCTCAAGCAGTGTATGTTTTGTATAATGTCCAGCATGCTGGTTGGCTGGTTATAAATTAAGTGCTGAAGTGCTTATATGACTTTCTGTGCAGATTACCTAAAAACTAACTAGAAACCAGCCCAAACCCTCAAAGAATATTAAGTTATATATTGTTTTCTTCCCTGGTCTTTGGCCATAAAACAAAACTAAGAGGGTAGTTTTAATAGAAGAACAACAAAAGTTTGTGTCTGCTTTTTCTAGACATTGGCAGACCCCTTCTAAGATATATTTTGCAGTAGACAACATGAGGTAATTTGACCCTGCAGTAGAGATTAGGAGAGCACAGCATGTTCTGATCTTGGGTCTGACCTTTTCCAATGTTGTAAACATGTTATGTTTGTGCTCCAGGTGGCTGCCAAATAACTTCTCTATGGAGCAACAGTGGCCCCCTAGTGGCTAGTTTTATGTCTGCTGTTAATCAAAAGGCAGTGACAATTTTTTCCAGTTTCTAGTGAGCTTATAAAAAGCCCTACCTCGGTGCTGAGACAGGACAGATAAGGTAGATCAGTTGGATACTGACTGAGAAAGGTTAAAGACCTCCTGGTAGTATATGCTTTCACACCGTTAGACTGAAGAAAAAGCCTTGGAAACTGTTGATGCAAAGCAGTTGTCTGACTTACCATTTTGCTTTCTGCATATTTTACTTGATGAAAATAAAATGATAAATGCAGCCATGCACTTTATTTGTGGTCTGCCTGAAATTGTATTATCCTAAACTCACGCCCGGTGACAGGATTGAACAAGGCTAGGGTAGGCAATGCCCTGAGTTTTGCTTTGACAGTTGTAAACCCTTACTGTTGTGTTGGACCCCAAACCCACTGATTCACTTGTGGCAACTGTTCTCCTGGAGTTTTGTTTTCTCTGCTAAGGCAGGTATGAACTTCCCCAGTTAGTTTATTGTATGGAAACCTTGAACTTCTGACACATTTGTAGGACTTGACATCCTCTGTATGGCTGTCAGCTTCTCTGGGTCAAGCTGTACACCTTTGTCCCAGATGATGCATTCAAGGAACTGAACTTTGGATTTCTCAGACTTACATTTTTTGGCATTCGGTGTCATTCCTGCACTTTGTACCTTTCTTAGGGCTACATAGACTCTCTGTTTGTGTTCCTCTCTTGTGCGACTGAAAACAAGGATATTGTCCATGTGGCACACACACCCTTCAAGCCTTGCAGGACTTGACACATTCTGCATTGAAAATGCTGTGGGGTTGAAGAGATGCCAAAGGGTAATCTTTGGATGCAATAACGTCCAAAGGATATAATGAAGGTGGTCAGTTTCTCTGATGCCTTTGACAGACATATCTGTCAAACTCATTCATTTGCATCAAGCTTGGTGATGAGAATTGCTTCTCCTAGCATCACCAGCAGTTGATCCACTGAGGGAAGGATGAATTTCTTCTATTTGACTGACACATTCAGCTTGATTAGGTCAACACAGGTCCTTACAGTGCCATCTGGCTTTGAGACCACTACCATTCTGGTTCACTGATCTATGGGTCCCTTGACCTTGGTGATCACTCCCCCATTCTCCATTCTGGAAAGTTTGTCAATGACCCTTGTATCAGCGGAACTGGGATCTGTCTGGGTGCTGTCAGTGAAAGTGTAATGGCTGCTGGTGTCAGTTGAATATGGTAGTCTTCTTTGAGTGCTCCTAGGCCATTGAATAAGGTTGGAAACTCCTCATTCCATCTGCTTTGTTCCACACTATAAAGTCTGGCAAGAAGATGAATTTTCTCAATTGCTTATCTGCCTAGCAATGGGGTTTGGAGGTTCTTCACAACGTAAATGTCCTTTTTACCTTTAGTTATGATAACAGTGAACACTCCACACACATCTACAGTGCATGTTCTTGGCCCGATCAGGACTTTGCTTGTGGTCTGCAAAGATATAAGGTCTTTGCCCTACTGTTTCTTGTAAAGGATTTCTGGCGTGGCTGTGACATCTGCACCTGGGTCTATCTTGAACTCGGCTGGCAATTTGTTGATGAGAACTGTCATTTTCCAGCTAGTCCCTTGGACCTGCACTAATCCCAGAAAGGCATTCTCTATGTCATATTCTAACACTTCTTGGAGGTCATGAACTGTTGCTTTCATGTGACATACACTCTCGTAATGGCCTCTCTTGTGGCATGTATGGCAGTTGACATAGTTTGCTGGACACTTGGGTATGACAGCGTGTTCCTGAAACTCATACATGGCTTCTGCATGTCTTTTCCCTTGTGTGGTGCCCCTCTGTGCTGCTGATCCTGCATTATTTTCAGAGCTGAATTGGATTTCTTCAGACTCCCCTCAAGGGAAAAATGTCTGCCTTGCATGGCGTCCACTCATAGAGTGCTTTGTTCTGCCCCCTACCTGCTCCTGGATGGAGGTCTGCCTGTTGTTTTCATATGGCCTTGCTCTGTCGGGCCATTTTGATGGTCTTCTCTAAAGTGAGGTTGTTGATAAGCTGCATGTGTTAGGCCAATCTGCTGTTTCAGAGCCTTGTGACAATCCAGTTCCATATCAGGTCCTCTCTTAGTTCTCCATAGTTACAGTGCTCAGATGGGGGGTGTACAATGCTGTAATGAAGTTATTTACAGATTTCCCTGCTTCCTGATTGCATGTGTTAAATTTGGCCCTTTTGTAGATATCATTTCTGTGGCCTGTGAAATATGTGCTCAGTTTTTCTCAGAGCATGTTATAGTTTTCTTTTCTTTTCTGTGTCCATTAACATCATCCCCCTCACATTATAGTTTTTCTTTTCTGTGTCCATTAATGTCATGCCCTGAAGTTGTCATCTGCCTTGTACCCCATGCAGTAGATCAGGATGTTCACCTGATTCTCCTCTGCTGACTCCGCTGGGCTGCTTATTTGAAATCTTTCGAGTATCTGAGCCATTTTGAAAAGCCATTTGGGTAGGCAAAATCAAGAGGTTCAGGTGGCTGGATGTAATAAGTCACTGTTGTTGCCATTGCTTAGTCACAAAATGGTGCTGAATAACGTTCCTTTAAGCTGTATTGTAGACTTATGCAAAATTGGTAACTGGCTCGTTAAATTGTTTGGGTCTCCAAACACTTTCTCATTTTGCAAGTCTGCTTCAGTTCAGCCCTGCTTCACTTCCACTTTTTCTTCTGTGAGAGAAGTTACTTTACTTTGTTTCTTTCTTTTAAAAAGCCTGCCTCTTCTGCACCTCCAGCTCCCAACTGACTACTGGGGGAGGGAGGGAGAAGGGGAAACCAAAGGCAGATTTACTGCACTCTCCCCATGGTTGTTAAGAAAAACAGTAATGAAGCAGTTTACTGACAGACTGGGCTTTGCTCCTGATTTTTATGTTTGCTTGCACGCATGTGCGAGAAACATAGTGCCATCATCCGAGTTTTCGGAAGTGTGGCAGCCGTCTTCCAATTCAGTCAATGTGTTTGCAGGCGCAGTCACAGTTCTCCAATCAATGTTGCAGCTGTCTATGACAGCAGTTGAAAATGCAGTGCTGTACAGTTGAAAGGGAGAGCTACGCTTCAGTAAGCAGCACTCCCCCCTCTACACGCATGCACATTGCGTGCTCATGCACTCCCCCCCAAGCACATACTGTATGGCCGACGGAGGTGCCCAATTCCCCGTCAGCTCCACACCTCCCCCAAAGAAAGCTTTCCAGGTGCCACGCTGGGAGCCCACCCCAGCATGGCAAACATTGTTATGGCCGACGGGTGCCCAACTCCGTAGGCTACAGCCCCCAAACAGCCTTATATCTGCCACGCTGGGAGCCCACCCAGCATGGCACAAGTTCGTATGGCCGGTGGGGTGCCCAATCCCCATCAGCTCCAGACCCTCCAAACAGTTTTCCAGCTGCCACGCTGGGATCCCCCCAGCGTGGCAAACGTCCCCGCGCTGCTCTTCTTAAAAAACCCTGAAAGAAAAAACCTTCCCTCACTGCTGTCTTGAAGCCCCTCTCCTGCCTCCCACAACCCTCCCCCCATACTTACCTCCAGCTCGGCGCGATAATCTTCGGTGGACCGGGAACACGTCTGCACTCTTCAAAGCCGACTCACAACTGAGGAAATGCCGGTAAGCTGTATAATGCAATAAATAGGATTTTTTCAACTTTAATGCATATCTCAGGCATTTTTTGGAATTTTGCATTCATTTTCAACATGGGGTTTTGGGACCCCTCCTCATGATTCTTGAACTGTCATGGCGTTAATCAGGCCCGAAGGGTGATTTCGCGATCACTGCAAATCACCTTTTGGGACTGATTAACGAAATGACAGTGCCAGTATTCATAAGTCGGCTCTCAAAAAGCCTATGTTGCAAATTTGGTGAAAATTCCTAAAATGACTAAAGCTAGTAATGAAAGCGTGTGTTTGCAGTTCCCATGCACGCTTGTAAGTTCACAAATTTTTAATATTTGCACTCCAGATTTTCAACATTGTCATTTTACCACACCTCCTTATGAGCAGTACAGCTGTCATTTTTCACATCTTGCCCAAAATGTGTTTCCGTGCATGTAGCGCAAAATGGCACAGTCGGTGTGCGCAATTAATATTTGGGACAGAGTAAGAAAATCACAGTGACACTATTCATGAGCAGAGGTATTAAAATTGCTATGTTGAAAATTTGGTGAAAAAATTCCTAAAAATGACTGTTTTAGGAGCTCACGTTGCGCAGTTCCTACACACACTCGCAAGTTTGCGAATTTGTAATATTTGCATGCCAGATTTTCAACATTGCCATTTTATTACATTTCCTTATGAGAAGTATAGCTGCCATTTTTCACATCTCACCCAAAATGTGTTTCTGCACATGTAGCGCACAATGGTGCAATGTTTGGGACAGTTTGGGAGGAGAGGAGGGAGAGAGGGGATATGATAGAGACATACAAGTATCTTACAGGGAGGAACAGGGTGCAGGAAAACACTATTTTTAAGCGAAAAAGATGTCCCAGGACTAGAGGGCATGGGATGAAGTTGGAGGGAGGACGATTCAGAGGAAACATAAGAAAGAATTTCTTCAGAGAACGGGTGGTGGACAAGTGGAACACCCTGCCAGAGGAAGTGGTGGGGGCTGAAACAATCACGGATTTAAGAATGCATGGGATAGACATAAAGGAATTCTAGAGGTCAGGGGTAAGGGGAAACAGACTTCTAGGAAAACAAACTGAACTTACAAGCTCAAATGGGCAGACTGGGTGGGCCATAGGCCCTTATCTGCCGACACTGTCTATGTATCTATGTAGATTAAGAAAATCACAGTTACACTGTTCATGAGCAGAGGTCTTCAAATGGCTATGTTGAAAATTTGGTGACAAAAGTCCTTAAAATGACTGTGTTATGAGTGAGCATTGCTCAGTTTCCATGCACCCTCGTAAGTTCATGACTTTGTAATATTTTACGTCCAGAATTTCACCAGTGTCATTTTTCCACACTTCCTTATGAACAGTACAGCTGTCATTTTTCACAACATGGATGAAATGTGTTTTCACACTTTCAGTGCAGAAATGCATGGTCGCTGTGGGAAATCATTGTTCGGGACAGATAAAGAAAATCACAGTGACACTGTTCATGATTGGAGGTCGCAAAATGCCTGTGTTGACAATCTGCTGTAAAAAATCCCCAGACTAATTACATTATGGGTGTGTGTTGCACAGTTTCTATGCACGCCTGTGACCCCACCAATTTTTTTAATATTTTCACTGCAGATTTTCAACATTGCCATTTTTTACACCTCCCCATGAACAGTACAGCTGTCATTTTTCACATCCTGATCAGAATGTGTTTTTGCACCTGTGGTGCTAAATGCCGTAGACGCTGTGCAAAAGCAGCTTTTCGCTAACAAACTGATATTGCCATTGTTCATGAGGTGGGGGTCGCAAAAAAAGCATGTTGAAAATTTGGAGTGAAAATACCAACGAATGCCTGAGGTGTTAGGGTTTCCGACCATAATGCCCCACCCTCTAGAGAATGACAGGCATCAGGGGTGTGACTTGGGATTCTCACCTGTAATGCTCATACCATTCCACACCCTGCAGTCGATGAGAGGCATCAAGGTATGCCTTGGACTCTGTGGCCCCAAAGTTCACCCCATTCTCCTATATCACACCCATCTCACCGTATTTCCTGATGGAATGGGGTGCACATAAGGGCCAAAGACCCCAAGGCACACTGTGACACTTGTCAGTGTCTGCAGGGTAGGATGTGGTGAAATGGTGTAGCCGTTATGCCTGACGACCCAAAGGCACACCCCAATGCCTGTCAGTCTCTGCAGGGTGGTGGTGGGGTTGGCTTCAGTTCAATACTTCACTGCCATTCCTATTATACAGCTCTGTAACTTCTACACTACCAGTGCCAATGACAGCAAGCAAACATTCGGCATTGACAAATGCATTTTCTTTCTCTGGTGCTGCTTCTGCTGCTATGCTGCCTTTAGTCCCGGTGGCAGGATGGTGCTCTGGCTCTCGCTCAGCATCTCTGTTGACAGCTCAGCTTTCACTCTGGACCACGCTGCACCTGTGCAAATGGACTCTGTTTTTTTTTCTTTACACAGATAATAAAACACCCTGTAGCTTGCTCTTGCAGGCACCTACTGACTCTGACAACAGACTACTTGGCGGAGAGCTCAGGTTTGAAGATGATGGCTGATTCTGTTACTTTCTGACACCGCGTCATGTGTTCTGTTAAGAACCATTCTGCACACAGTTTGCAGAGAAGGTGGTGACTACTTTATTAACGGGACTTTTCCGTGGGTAATTCCTCCCAGAGGCAGCATAGTAAACTAGATAGGCTGGCTTAGCCACAGCGCCAGCTAGCACCACGTGAATGAATGCCACATAAGGTACAATTCACAAATTAGATGGAATTCAGTGGACTTGATGGGTCATGAGGACTTGATCTTCTGTAAATCACTATGTAACTATGTGTTGATCACAGGACAGTGGGATGGATATGAATGAGGTTAAGTGGCAGAACACAGGTAGTACGTATAAATTGTGATTTTTCAACATCTAGAGCTGTCACCGGTGGTGTCCCTCAGGGGTCCGTGTTGGGACCGGTACCGTTTCAGGTCTTTATATCAGATATGTGCAGGAAAATGGCTAACTGGTAATGCAAGTATGCTGATGACACTAAATTTGCAGCAGTTGTACAAACTGAAGAAGACAGGGCCTCCATACAAGCTGACCTGAATCTAAGCCTGTTCTGGGGGTGTGCAGTGATGTGAGTGAGTTATATTGAGCATCTCAATTTGAGTGACTCAGTATAACCGCTCATACTAAGAGCGAGTGGCAAAGAACACTGAACAGTACATTAGAGTGAGTGTAGCAGTGAGCTGCACTCACTGCAAAAGAATATAGGGATTTGTTTGGCCAAGCCCTGCTAAGCTAGCCATTTGGTGTAGTGGCTGGAGCCACCGACCCTGCAGCTGGTGGATCCACGTTTGGGGCTGGGTCGACTACTATAACTTTTTTTTTTACTGTGTTTCTTATTTTTCCATGTATCTGTGCCTCCCCCCAGAAATGATTATATTAATTTTGGGGCTGCAGGGGGCTTTTCCGCACACGGCTGGCATAGCCCCCTCACATAAAAAAGTTTATTTTCTTGTCTGCGTTGGGTAAGTCAGCAACTGTCTCTGTTTGCAGCAGTAACTGTGATATTGCTTGCACTTTTGTCTTCGGGCATTTTTTTCAATCACTCTTTTTGCTTGGTGACTTTAAAAACTCACTCTTAACTCATAAAACCATGCTGAGCTAAAGAAAGGGGCATACAATTTAACAAAGAAAAATCTTGCATTATACATCTTAGTAACGAGAGTATAAAGTATAAATATTTTCTCGACAGTACAGTTCTCAGGGAATTGGAAGAGGAGAGGGACCTGGGAGTAATAATCAATAGTAATCTAAATTCTAAATCCTTCTGTGCAGTGCAGGTGGCAAAGGCCAAAGCACTCCTATGGACCATCAAAAGAAATCTCAGGAGCAGAAACCAAAAGGCGATCATGCCACTACACAGAACATATGTTAGGCCCCTTCTAGATTGTGGAAGCCCTGTGTGGGGACGAATTAATAAAGGAGATTTTCTAAAGATTGAAAGGGTCCAAAGACAGACCACAAATATGATCTACAACATTAGCCACATGACTTACAATGAATGTCTAACTCAACTAGATCTGATGTTCTTGGAGACTAGGAGGCTGAGAGGAGATCTCTTGTTATGTTATGATATTATCCAGGAAGATTATCTGTTTGGTAAGTTAGGCTTTGAATACAAAGATGATGGACAGGGTACTAGAGGCCATCCTCTGTAATTAAGACTCAAAAGATGGCCAGCCCGCCAGTGTAGCGGTAGCGCTACTGGTTGTTATGCTGGCAACCCAGGTTCAGGAGCGAGCCCGGGAAGCTGGAGGATTGGCCGGGTGGGGTAGGAGGATTGAGCACCCAAGGAGTGCTCTCCTTCTCTGGGAAGGGAAGGAAGCCGCTTCCGCTGCAATGCCACCACCTGGGTGCACACAGGTGGAGGTGCAGTGTGGTGCACTATATGGGAGAGCTAGATGTTGGCTGGGATCCATAGCGGCATCACGTCTCAGCGTGTGCCTGTCTCTACGGATCCCCTTGGTGGCCAACGTCCTTGGGGCATGGGGAGAAAAGCAGAAAATGGCCCTGTGGGTCAGTGGATTGCAGGACTGGTGTGGGTGTGGTGCAGACCTGGGTCTCGCGGAGGCCTGACACATGGTACAGGTGGGGGGTAGTCCCCTCCACCCGCTTCCCTGTCTGGGGGGGAAACTGAGGCAGGATGGGGCCGAGGTCCAGACCTGGAGTTCGTGTCCCCCGCCAGTACAGTCCCCGGAAAAAGGCGAGCCACGGAAAAAGGGGGCATGAGCATAAACAAACAAACAAAAAAGACCCAAAAGATATAACATGCATAGAAGGAAGGCCTTTTATACTCAGAGGGTTGTGAATCCGTGGAACAGACTACCCTTGGAAGTAGTCATCAGCAAGGATAAACAGGAATTTACACATAAACTAGATTCACATATATTACGGGGACATACCCTCATGTGTTACAGGTGAAATGAAAGGAGCAATCATGGGCTTTCAGCCTTTCTTTGCTTCTCCGCACTTTAGTTTTGCCCCAACACATATTGCACTGTGTGCATTACTATTTTATGTCTTGTGACAGGCTGTGCTCCAGATGTAGAAATAATATAAGCAAATTCCCTCTCACCATGCTTCAACGTACCACTTTGTTTGGTAAAGAAGGAAGAGGATAAACAGACTGATAAAGTGGCATAGACATGCCACCATTTTAAACAGGGACAAAAAATTGGGAGGGGGGGGTACCATTTTCCCCAAGAATGGTACTTGTGCAGAAATTGTTAGCCTTTATAGCTGGAAGAAAAGGTCTTCCACCTACCAATAAAGGTTTAGACTATACTAAGCTGCCAATTATAGATGGCACTGAGGAAGACAGTAGAAATCTGCAAAGGGACTTGGATATACAATGTAGTTGGACTGAAAAAGTGGCTAATGGAATTTAATGTGGGCTAATACATGATCATGCATCTTGAAGATCAAGGAATAGGCATGCAGGCTCAAGGACCCTCCCCCCATGAGAAAGCGTGAATGAAAGGGACTTGGGAGTCATTCGAGACACTTTACTTAATGACTCAGAAGAGTGATTGATGGCAGTTGATAAAGCAAATGGAATGAGGGGCAGTATAAAAAATATCATCCATGAGGCTTGCTCTGGTACACTGGTGACACTGGGTCATGCTCTGAGCCCTAGACAGTGGGCATGGAAGCCATCAGGGACAATCCATAGCATGCTCTGGGCATTCTTCTTCTTGGGGGAGCATGCACTGCATCACTCTGCAGTGGCTTCTTGTGATGGGGTGGTGGAGGTGCCTTTGACTGAATGGGTGACCTGTGCCATCAAGCACCCCCCCTTGACCAGCTGCAGCATGTACAAGGTTGTGGGATGGTCAGGTGTGGGAGAAAAGGTGGAAATGTGGCACCACTGCATTGGATGACAGCCACACAGTCGTCGTCCCCCCCCATGCCACTGAACTCTTTTGTGCAGCTGCTGAGAAGCCCATCAGCCAGCATCACAAAGTGTGCATTCCTCCTCCTCTATATCATGGAGAGGCCCCTGGAAGGGACAAGCTGCCTAGTGGGACAGATGGGATGGTGGAGTCCAGGAGGATATGCTCCTGGGTGATGACCCCCATGATGGGGACAAGCCAGCTCCTCGGGCACTCATTGCTGTGATCTGGATTCAATCTCCAGTGGCTGAAGGAGAAGGGTGATGCAGGTGGGGAGTGGGGTGGTATAGAAAGTGTAAAGGAGCGAGGTGCTGATGGGCATGGTGGCGAATAAAGAAATCATGCAAAAAATAGGTATCAACAGTAGCAGGGAGAGGGATGTGATCATGCCACATAACAAGGAAGGGGAGGAGAGGAACTTGATTTTGTACTGCACCTTTCATACTCATGATATCCCAGAGAGCTTTATAAATCGTGGGCAGTTTAATTAGCCATTCGGAGAGAACAGAGGGACTAAATGAAATTCTGCAAAATTCCAATGGAAACGAAATTACAAATGTGGAAAGTAGACCGCAGATTCATTTTCCGCAAACTGCAGAATAATATTCCATGGTTTACATAGAAATGCTTTTCAGAATTATACAGAAGAAATTCTAAAAAAGCATTTTGGAAGCAGAATTGTCACTCCACATAGCTCTCAGTGAGACTGAGGGAGGTTAAAGAAGGGGTCTAATTGTCATCGGATACAAATTATAGCTGACACTAGCAGAACCCAGTTTCACAAAGTTCCAAAAAATAGGATTTAAAGACTTCTCATTCATTACTACTAAATGTATTTTTATGAAAACTGGACTTTGTTTCATAAACTTGCAAATCTCCATTAAAGAATTCTCCACTTATTATCTAGTTTCTGTTCTGATCATTGCAGCAAATAAATGTTCCATTACAAAGTCGTCAAAGAAGAATTGCACTGAACCTGAAAGTCATTTCCCCCTGTAGAAGTTGTTTATGTTGATTGCGCACATGCGCAAGAATCATATTGCGGCAGCTTTCTCCAGAAGCAGGTTGTGGAGGCACAGCACTGTTGTGGCCAATGCCCCCACAGCCTTTAAAGGCTTGGCCAGCTTTCCCCAATGCCGTGGCACACTGCTGCTGACACTAGTTCAGCCAGCATGCCACCAACTTGTAAAAATTTAGCCGCTGCAATCAGGGGCCACCTCATCATTGCAGCATTACCCATTCGCTGCAATGAGGGAGCGACCCGTCATTGCAGGGTGGGATCTTGAAACACTGATATTGTTTGTGAACATGGCGGCGGCTGCCATGTTCTATATCTTTAACCCTGCCGGGTGCCCAATCCCCTCAGCAGCATGTGCCCCAACCATGTTTATTTGCCAACGGGGACCCCAATCCAGCTTCAGTGCCGGAAGATTTATAGGTTGCCGATGGGAAGCCCACTCCCTGTCGGCATTATGTCACCCCTTTTTGTTGTGTGCCGACGGGGTGCCCAGTCCCTGTCGGCATAATGTAATATCCCCTTTTGTTGTGTGCCGACAGGGTGCCCAATCCCTGTTGGCTACAGCTCCCCAAAGAAAGTCTCTGTTGGCATACTGGGAGCCCACCCCAGTGTGCCACATGCTCCTGTAAAATAAAAAACAGTCCCGCAATGTCTTTTTTTTTTTTTTTTTTAAACCTGTAAAACAGGAAATGGTCCCTCGGTGGTCTCCCTGACCCCCCCCGACAACCCGCTCCTGCCCACTGCACGCCCTGCCTCCCCACACCCCCCTCACCCCATACTTACCTCCGGAGTCGGGCACGGCGATCTCCAGTGGACCGAGAACATGTCTGCACCCTTCAAAGCCGACCGTGAACTGAGGAAATGCCAGTAAGCTGTATAATGGAATAAATAGGTTTTTTTCAACTTTGATGCATATCTCAGTCATTTTTTGGAATTTTGGCACCAAATTTTCAACATGGGGTTTTTGGGACCCCTTATTATGAATTTGGCACTGTCATGTCGTTATTCTGCCCCGAAAGGTGATTTTGCTGTCACTGCATGGAATTCCCT
The DNA here is from genome assembly GCA_016271365.2 of Neoceratodus forsteri. Classification (NCBI taxonomy): domain Eukaryota; kingdom Metazoa; phylum Chordata; order Ceratodontiformes; family Ceratodontidae; genus Neoceratodus; species Neoceratodus forsteri. Next base: position 63,877,324 of record CM028135.1, read on the forward strand.
TTTGGGACTGATTAACGAAATGACAGTGCCAGTGTTCATGAGGTGGGCTCTCAAAAAGCCTATGCTGCAAATTTGGTGGGAAAAATCCAAAAACTGTTTTACGAGTGTGCGTTGCACAGTTGCTATGCACGCTCGTAACTTTGCGAATTTGCAATATTTTCATGCCAGATTTTCAACATTGGCATTTTTTCAGACCTCCTTGTGAACAGTATAGCTGTCATTTTCCACATCCTGGCCAAAATGTGTTTTCGCAGTTCCGGCGCAGAATAGCGCAGTCATTGTGGGAAATCAATGTTCAGGACAGATTAAGAAAATGACAGTGGCACTGTTCATGAGCAGAGGTCCTAAAATGCCTATGTTGAAACTTTGGTGATGAAAGTCCATAACATGAGTGTGTTACGAATGTGCATTGTGCAGTTTCCACGCACACTCGTACATTCGCAACTTTGCAATATTTTCACTCCAGATTTACAGCATTGCCATTTTACAACACCTCCTTATGAACAGTGCAGCTGTCATTTTCCACATCTCACCCAAAATGTGTTTTCACTTTTCTGTCGCACAATAGCCCGGTCACTGTGGAAAATCAGTGTTCAGGACATATTAAGAAAATCACACAGAACTGTTCATGAGCAGAGGTCCTAAAATGCCTATGTTGAAAATTTGGTGATGAAACTCCATAAAATGACTGTGTTATGAGTGTGTGTTGTGCAGGTTCCACGCACCCTTGTAAGTTTGCAAATTAGTAATATTTTCATGCCAGATTTTCAACACTGGTTTTTGTTCACACCTCCTTATGAACAGTACAGCTGTCGTTTTTCACATCCTGGCCGAAATGTGTTTCCACGCTTCCGGCGCACAATACCGCAATCGATGTTGGAAATCAGGTGTTTGGGACAGATTAGGATTGAGCGACTGGGAGGGTGACAGAGCTCAACTGAGGCTCTGTCAGGACTACTCTTGATTTTGTGGGCAGAAAAAGCGACAACGCAGGCAGGAGCTCAGTGCAAAAGGGCAAGTTTGCAGCGCCGGGAGATACAGAATGAGCGCAGTGAGGAGGGAGTGGAGCAGCTCAATGGAGCTTTTGCTGGGACTGCTGCAGATTTTTTTGTGGGCATTAAAAGGCAGCAATGCATGCAGGGGCTGAGTACAAAAAGGCAGCCTGCAGCGGTGGGAGAAACAGGAGAGCGAGTGAGAGAGGGGGAGTGAGCAAGCTCAACGGAGCTCTATCGTGACTGTTGCGGATTTCTTTGTGGGCAGAAAAGGGTGGCAATGTAGGCAGGAGCCCAGTACAGAAGGGCAGCCTGCAGCGCTGGCAGAAACGGAATGAGCAAGTGAGAAGGGGGAGTGAGTGAGGTCAATGGAGCTTTGTTGGGACTGCTGCAAATTTTTTGTGGGCAGAAAAAGATGCCGACAGAGGCAGGAGCCCAGTACAAAAGGTCAACCTGCAGCGCCAGGAGAAACTGAATGAGCGCGTAAGACGGGGGAGTGAGCGACCACAACGGAGCTCTGTCGGGACAGCTGCAGATTTCTTTGTGGCCAGGAAAAGGCAGCAATTCAGGCAGGAGCACAGTACAAAAAACCAGCCTGCAGCACCGGTAGAAACAGAACGAGCGAGTGAGAAAGGGGGAGCGTGCGAGCTCAACGGAGCTGTGTCAGGATGGCTGCAGATGTCTTTGTGGGCAGAAAAAGCTGCCAATACAGGCAGGAACCCAGTACAAAAGGGCAGCCTGCAGCAGTGGGAGACACAGAATGAGCGAGTGAGGGAAGGGGAGTGAGTGAGCGCAACAGAGCTCTGTTGGGACTGCTGTGGATTTCTTTGTGGGCAGAAAAAGGCAGCAATGCACGCAGGGCCCAGTACAAAGGGCAGCATGCAGCAGCAGGAGAAACAGAACGAATGAGTGGAGAGAGGGGAGGGTGAGCGGAGCTCAACAGCACTATCACAACTGCTGCAGATTTCTTTGTGGCAGAAAAGGGCGGCAGCGCAAGCGAAGCCCAGTACAAAAGGGCAGCCTGCAGCACCGGCAGAAACAGAACAAGCGAATGAGATGGGGAGTGAGTGAGGCCAACGGAGCTCTGTCAGGACTGCTGCAGATTTCTTTGTGGGCAGGAAACAATGCCAACAGAGGCAGAAGCCCAGTACAGAAGGGCAGCCTGCAGCGCCAGGAGAAACAGATTGAGCGAGTGAGACAGGGGGAGTGAGCGAACTCAAAGGAGCTCTGTCGGGACAGCTGCAGATTTCTTTGTGGGCAGGAAAAGGTGGCAATGCAGGCAGGAGCCCAGTACAAAAGGGCAGCCTGCAGCGCTGACAGAAACGGAACAAGCAAGTGAGAGAGAAGGAGTGAGCGAGCTCAACGGAGCTCTGTCGGGACTGCTGCAGATTTGTTTGTGGGCAGAAAAAGGTGCCAACAGAGGCAGGAGACCACTACAAAATGGTAGCCTGCAGCACCAGGAGAAACAGAATGAGCAAGTGAGACAGGCGGATTGAGCGACCTCAACAGAGCTCTGTCAGGACATCTGCGGATTTCTTTGTGGGCAGAAAAGGTGCCTACGCAGGCAGAAGCCCAGTACAAAAGGGCAGCCTGCAGCACCAGGAGAAACGCAGCGAGCGAGTGAGAGAGGGGGAGTGAGCGAGCTCAACGGAGCTCTATCGTCACTGCTGTGGATTTCTTTGTGGGCAGAAAAAGGTGGCCACGCAGGCAGGAGCCCAGTACAAAAGGCCAGCCTGCAGCACCAGCAGAAACGGAACGAGCGACTGAGAGAAGGGGAGTGAGCTAGCTCAATGGACCTGTGTCAGGACTGCTGCAGATTTCTTTGTGGCAGAAAAAGCCGCCAACAGAGGCGGAGCCCAGTACGAAGGGCAGCCTGCAGCGCTTAGCAGAAACAGAATGAGCGAGTGTGAGAGGGGAGTGACCCCTTTAACAGCTCTGTCAGAACTCCTGCAGAGATTACTTTGTGGGCAGAAAAATGTGCCAACACAGGCAGGAGCCCAGTACAAAACAGCAGCCTGCAGCACCGGGAGAAACAGAACGAGTGACACAGGGGCAGTGAGCGAGCTCAATGGACTAACGCAATCAACATTCGGCATTGACAAATGCTTGTTAAATACTGGTTCCTGTTATGTTACTGTTCCATCTGTACAGCCTTTTAGTTGTCCTGGTGGTGTCTGTGATTTACACCCAGGTAGAAAGTACTATTTTAGAACTCTGTGATGTAGTTTAGTGTGTGCTTGCTCAGCACTTTCTTTGTTGGCACAAAGTACCCGTGATCTGCTCTAGAACTTAGCAGCTGGGAGGGTCATAAACTACATCACAGAGTTCTAAAATGGCCCTTCATATTATAGTGTAAATCAGAAATACTCACGGAGGTTACTAATAGGTCCATATAGATGGAACAATACCTGAAATTGAACCAGTATTTAAAAAAAAAAAACAGCTTTTACTGGGAAAATGATTTTAAGGTTCAGTGCAGTTGTCCTTTAACGTAAGTCTCTCCAATCAGGGTACACAAGGTTTATTATACAATGGTGTAAGGGCCAGGGACTCCCCAGTGTCTCGGTGTACATGGTGGTAATCTTGTCAGAGGAGTTCCTACCTTACTTCATAAAACCTGTACCTACACCAGACACTTATCACCACATTCCTGGGTTGCTGGGATAGGAGCACCATGGCCAGCACACTAGGGCACCAATAAACCAGAGACCACAAACAGACTGATTGTCCAAACAGGGAGCTGAGATCAAGATGGGTGTATTTATTGACTGCCTGATGGTTCACACTTCTAAAAGCATTCACTTCTCAGTTATTTCATCCACTCCATTCTTATTGCACAATATTAGCAGCATCACATTGTAACCTTTAAAGGGACACTGTCAAGCCCTTGGGCCTCAAAGTGTCCCTAGTTTAAAAATGCATTTTATGATTGCCAACATTATGTAAAGATTGCTGGTGTAGCTGGTAGTTTGATTCTGATTCCTTTTTTCTCTTAAAAAGTAAAAGCAGACTGCCTAACATATTGGTGTTACCACACCAAAACAGGTTTGTTTACATTCCTTGATCAACTCCAACTGCATCTTTCCTCATTTTGGGAACACCCCCAACACAGTCTAGCCACTTGTGATGCAGTGGGAGTTTAGGAGGCTATACCATCATGAGTGACTGCACTGTTTGGGGGTGTTTCTGATATTCAGAAAGTTTTCAGTAAGAATAGTTTCAGGATTTGAAACAAAACAAAGTTGTGTATTAATATACATTAGCATGCATTTCAAGTTCTGCTAAACAAGGAGACAGACAAAACAAACAGCAGCATCAATGCATTTTAGAGAAGGTAAACAATCATAAAATGTAGTTTTTTACGTTCGCTTGCGGCATGCGTAAGGAATATTTTGGAAGTAGCACACTTTGAGTGCCTCTCCATCAATACACTGCTCCCTTGAGCAGGCGTGGCGTTCCTGCACCAATGGGTGGGAGCTCTGTATGACAGTGGTAGTCTTCTGCTTCAAAGAAAACCACCGCTGCCATACACCAAGCACCCCGTCGCGCCGCCTTCACGTCCGTCTCCCGCGGCATCACGCCACCCCCAAACCTTTGGTGCCATGCTGAGAGCCCACACCAGTGTGGAAAACGTTGTGCTTGCCGACGGGGTGCCCAATCCCGTCGGCTCCACAGCACCCCAGCCATCCTGCTGCCACGCTGGGAGCCCACCCCAGTGTGTGGCAAACATCCGCTTTGTTTGCCGACGAGGGTGCCCAATCCCCTGTCGGCCTCGGCCCCCAGCCATCTTCTGTCACGCTTGGGAGCCCACCCCAGTATGGCAAACGTCCCATCGTCACATTTTTTTTGTTTTACCTGTAAAGAAAAACCGGTCCAGTGCGTCTCCAGTCCCCTCCCACAACCGCACCACCCACTCGCAGCCACTCCCACACCCCCTCACCCCATACTTATCTCCGGACTCCAGCGACAATCTTGAGTGGACCGGGAACACGTCTGCACTGTTCAAAGGCCGACCGCATAACTGAGGAAATGCTGGTAAGCTGTATAATGGGCTAGAGGGGGGGGGTTCAACTTTATTGCATATCTCAGGAATTTTTTGGAATTTTTGCACCAAATTTTCAACATGGGGTTTTTAGGACCTGTTCTCATGAATGATGTCACTGTCATGGCGTTATTCAGGCCTGAAGGGTGATTTCGCAGTTACTGCGCAGTCACTCTGTGAAATCACCCTTCAGGCCTGAATAGCGCCATAACAGTGACATCATTCATGAGAAGGGGTCCCAAAAACCCCATGTTGAAAATTTGGTGAAGAATTCCTACAAAATGACTGTGTTATGAGCGTGTGTTGTGCAGTTCCTACGCACGCTCGTAAGTTTGCGAATTTTCAATATTTTCACTCCAGATTTTCAACATTGCTATTTTACCATACCTCCTCATGAGGAGTACAGCTGTCATTTTTCGCATCCTGCCCAAAACGTGTTTCCGCCCATGTAGTGCACAATGGCGCAGTCGGTGTGCGAACTCAATGTATGGGACACATTAAGAAAATCACAGTGACACTGTTCATGAGCAGAGGTCTTAAAATGGCTGTGTTGAAAATTTGGTGACAAAATTCCTAGAAATGACTGTTTTACGAGTGTTCATTGAGCAGTTCCTATGCACGCTCGTAAGTTTGCGAATTTTCAATATTTTCACTCCACATTTTCAACTTTGCCATTTTACCACACCTCCTTATGAGCACTGCAGCTGTCATTTTTCGCATCTTGCCCAAAATGTGTTTCCGTCCATATAGCGCACAATGGCACAGTCGCTGTGTGAACTCAGTGTATGGGGCAGATTAAGAAAATCACAGTGTCACTGTTCATGAGCAGAGATCTTAAAATGGCTATGTTGAAAATTTGGTGAACAAATTCCTAAAAATAACTGTTTTATGAGCGTGCGTTATGCAGTTCCTACGCACGCTTGTAAGTTTGCGAATTTTCAATATTTTCACTCCAGATTTTCAACATTGCCATTTTACCACACCTCCTTATGAGCACTACAGCTGTCATTTTTCACATCCTGCCCAAAACGTGTTTCCGCCCATGTAGTGCATAATGGCGCAGTCGGTGTGCAAAATCAATGTATGGCACACAGTAAGACAATCACAGTGACACTGTTCATTAGCAAAGGTTTTAAAATGCCAATGTTGACAATTTGGTGACAAAATTCCTAACAATGACTGTTTTCTGGCGCGCATTGCACAGTCTTCATCAGACGCCCAGCTTTGCATGAATTTCAATATTTCCACTCCAGATTTTCAACATTGCCATTTTACCACACTTCCTTATGAGCAGTACAGCTGTCATTTTTCACATCCTGCCCAAAACGTATTTCTGCCTATGTAGCGCACAATGGGGGTAACAAAAAGGTCATGCTGACAATTTATTGTGCAAATACCAGCAATCGCACAGGGCATTAGGGTACAGCACCATACATGCCAAACACCACTGCAAATACCTGCAAGCTAACGTTCGGCATTGACAAATGCTTGTTTAACTAGAAGTAATGTGATTCAAAACAGATTGACAGAGTCCCTTTAATCCACTGGGGGCTCTGATTTCCATCCCTACCATCCAAGGATATAACATCCTGAATTCTCCCAAAGCTACTTTGCCAGTTCTACCTCAGCGTTAAGGGCATTCATATTCAATACTTTTAGTGGATCTTGTCCAAATACATTTGTATTTCTAGAACAATACCTAACCTCTCTATGGGGTCACTGGAGCCCTGGTACTCCCAAGACCATTTGTACTTGGCACTTTTCTTGATGAGGTGAGCAATTCTATGCCTGCATATGTCTCCTTATGACCTTGAAGGATAATGATATGTTAAAGCAATCCAGAATGACGGCAGTACTACTGTTAATTAGTAGGTGGTCCTGCCAAACCTACCTTCTTCTGGCAGCATACTGATGGCCCTAATGGCCCAAAGAAAGAGGCTCCCATGCCTGGCCCTTCACATGTGGACTTACCAACCCCACCGCTTGCCAACCCCTCTCCTCTAGATGCCCATGAATTTGGCTAGCTGCCAAGGGGAAATACATTATGCTACCCAGGGTCTCTAATGCATTACAGGACATCCCAAATGCAAGGATTACTTACAGATGTGCCCTTTATGAATTGTTGCTCCTTTTAAGCTGAGCTGCCAATCAATTGTTCCTGGTGACAGTGGATCCACAAGGATTCTCAGTGACCACCCTTAAGGGACAGCCCTCCACTACTCCCTGTGGTGCCTTTCTGGCTCCTGTTCATGCTGAAATCTTCTAGGCACTCATTGGAGACCCATCCTCCAGGTTCCCAATGGTGGAACTCCAGAGACCTTGACATTTACCCTGCCACCATCCCTGTGCCTGCAGGCCCTCTCTCAGTTGCAGCCAGATGCTGGATTCCTTTTGTGCTATTCCTTCTCTCTCCAAGATCCCAAGACTGGACCCTTGCTGCTTGCCTCTCCTTCTTATACTGTAAAGTGGAGGGTAGGAGTAGGACCATGAATATTCATGACAGAGTTTTCCCACTTCCAGCTGAGCCGTAATCATCCTGTATACAAACATGCTGTCATCCTGTCTCCAAGCGAGCAAGGGGAACCTCTAGAGGACAACTCTCATGGTCAAACTTAACCTTTCAAGAGGCCTCTAGTAACCAGCCATGAGCTGAGTGAAGAGAGAGGCTGGTTACACTCTCCTCTCCCTAAAACCCTTTCAGTCCCCCACAAAGATAACCAAAATGGTGTCTTCTACTTTTGGTGGCACTGCCCTCCTGGTGCCCTCACAAGGAAGATTAAGCTAAATCTCCCTCTACCTGTGGCTAGCACAGGTAGGAACACTCAAGAGGCCTTATGAATGTACCATGCGGGTCTACGTATAAGTCCTAACTATGGGAGAGACAGGGCCCATACTAACTATATACATTTACTTTCACAATACCTCACTGTCGGACCTCTCAAGCTCAGCGTTCTTACTTTGTCAGAGCCTCCACCTGGTTCAACTTGCTACCTACAGAAATCTCCAACATTGCCACGATTGGTGCTTTTAAGTGTAAACTGCGTCAACACCTCGTGGCTAGTGCCTTCTGTGATTGCTTCTTATAATCCCCTCCAGGCATACTACCCTCAAGCATCCCTCCTCACTGCCTCAGCTCCTTCTCCTCTCCTACCCCCCATTACTGGGTATAAGATTAATCTGTCTCCTTTTCCTTTTCATCCCCCCTTCCTCCTCCCTTGCTGTTTCCCGTCTACCACATACCCAATGCAATGCCCTCCTCATTTCTCCTCTCCTCCCTCTCTCTGTCTCCCATACCATCCCCTCACCACCACTCTTCTTTCTCTTTTCCCACTAACCCACTCCTAACAAAGCTTCACTGAGCCACCTATGACTTGTACTGTATAATTAACTCGCAACACAATTCCTTGACAATGCCTTCAGCTGCTATTATTGTAACCTTATTTGTCTTTTTTGTTTGTAAGTTCCATTGTAATGATCATGTTATGTTTTGTACCTTATTGTCCTTATTGCCTTGACGTGGAACCTTTGTAAAAGAGCCCTCTGCTCAAAGGTGTCATCCGAAATGCAAATAAATAAAAAAATTTACGACACCTGATAGCTTTATCTTTAACCACATTACTTTGGCAGTTCTTAAATACCAGCACACTTAAAACCAATGGTTAAGTGCCTAAGAGCCAGGACAAACTCAGACACCATTTCTATGTTCATAGCATTTATTTATTTATTGAAATCTCTGAATTAATAGCTTTGAGCTGGATCTCATTTACAAAGGCTCCACATCAAGCGGAGAAACATATTTACAAACAGAAAGGTATACTTTTCACAAAGGCAGAGTGATTAAACAAAATACATAAGTACAAAAATATATAAGTGCAGCGTAAGTAACATGAGTTACCGGGTTACAGTTGCTTAAATTATTTATTTATTTTATCACGGGTTTACAATAGCGATCAGTAGGGGAGATCTTGTCAAGGACCACAAGCCAAAGGGTTACAGAGAGGGGAAGGAGAGAGAGTGATTAAGGAACAACAAAAAAGTGGGGGTGCAGACATCACAATGTGGGAAATCTGTGCTGAGAATGGTGGGGAAAATTAGATGTAGTGATAGGAAGAGTAGAAAGGGTAAGGCAGAGATGAGTGCTAGTGGGAGGAAAAGAGTGGTGAAGGTTAGTGTTCCGGGGAAAGAGAAGGGCATGAGGTGTAGGTAGGAAGGGAGAAGTGTATCTGAGAGGTGCCGAGGTAAGAGTTGGGGGGGGGGACATGGCAGTTGGGCATAGTGTATAGGCGGGAAAGAAGTAGAGGGGGGAAGGAGGCTAAGAAAAAGGATGATGGAGTGGTACTAGGGAGAAGAGTGAGCTGGGAGGGCATTTGGGAGAGAGTACAGGATACAGCTACCTGGGGCAGTCACAAGTACTCAGTTTTAATAGATGTTCATGAAGTTTAGCTTTGAAGGGCCCAATTTTGTAGCCCGTTAGGAGGTCAGGTGGGAGGCTGTTAAGCTATTTGGATGCTCTATACATGAAGGTTCATTGGGCTCATGCAGTGCGGCAGAATGGGACCTGAAAGGTGGGATTGGTCATGCTTCTGGTGCTGTGTTTATTGTGAGTCCAATTTAAGAGGTGTAGGTATGAAGGAAGAGCCAGTCAGAGTAATCTTTTTTTCCAGCAGACAAGTTTGATAGGATATTCTGTATTGAAGGTTTTACCAGTTCGCTGAGGCGTAAAGGTCACAGGTGTGAGTGTGTAGTTGGGCACCAGTGACTAGACCACAGCCTTAGTTCAAAGCAACACTCGGCCTACAGAGTGTGGTGTTGGTAGCGGACCCATAGATTATGAGCCCAAAGTCGAGAATTGAGAGGCTAGAACTGGAGACGGCCAAGTGGAGGGCTTGCTTAAACATGCTGTATTTGTGTCTGTACAGAATCCCAAGCCTTATGCTGACAGCTCTGGATAGAGTATTTATGTGTTAACTAAAAGATATGGTATTGTCCAGGGTTATACCAAGATATTTAAAATCGTGGTCTTGTTCTAGTGGTGAGCCTAGATTGTTCGTGATCAGTAATTGGAAGTTTTTGTATCTATTGTGCGTACCAGCAAAGAGCATCACCTTAGTTTTTTTGTAGTTCATGATAAGTTTGTGATTAGTAAACCAGGCCTCTACTGCAGTGAAACTATGATGTAGACAGCTGACAAGTGTTGAAGGACTAGAATGGCTGGTGAAAAGCACAGCATGGTCAGCATATAGGAGCAGGTTAGAGAGACAGACTTAGGGAAGGATGTTAAGGAATAGGCTAAATAGAAGGGGGCCCAAAATAGATTCTTGGGGGACTCCAGAGTGAATGGATTGGTTGCAAGAGAGAATGTCATGCATTTTTACTCTTTGGGTTCTATTAGCAAGGTAGCTCTTAAACCAAGCTGTGAACTCCTGTGAGAGCCCAAGGGTGAGTAAGGAGTTAAGTAATAGGGCGTGTTTGACAGTATCAAACGCCTTAATGAGATCAATATAAATTGCCTCCACCTGGTGTCCACTGTCTAATGATTTGTGGATATAGTCAGTGTAATCAAGTGTAACCCCCAGGGGCACTATCCTTAGGGTTACCACCCCTGCCTGCCTCCACTGAGACAGGGTGAAGGGCCCAGATCCGTTGACGGGTGCCTCCACCCAGAGGTTGGGGTTAGTATGGTCGAGAGTGCCTCAGTCGCAGCCCTCTGGGTTACTGCAACCCCCCCCTTTCGTCCCGCTAGTGGCTCACATGGTGTACCCACAATACTTTTCCCCAGTGTACTTACCCCCAGGCTGGTATCTCTCAGCTCACTCCGGGGACCCCCTGTAAAGTAAGGTACAGTGATATCACAGTCACTAATCAGTAGTTCACCAGAAATGCACAAACTAGCCAGGGTGTAGTTGCAAAACAAACAATCTGATTTATTTAAGGGGGAAATAACAAGGACTGGGGGAAATCAAGTTGATTGGCTTACTCTATACATATCTACCTAGGGCACTGTGCACAGGCCTGAACCTAATATTTACTGTCCCTGGGTACCCAAGCCCTAATGGCTAGTCCACCGTGGCAGCTGGTTGGGGCCCTGACACAGATAGCCTTTACAATCCTAAGCAGGTCAGAACAGGAAGAAAATTCAGTTAGGCAGCCAACAGTATAATGAAGCAGCTTGAGACCACTGTTGCCCGCTTAGCAGGGAGCTACCCTGATTTAGAACTCACGACTCCATCAAATACTGTTTCCGTCAACACCAGCAGGGTTGAGCCTGAATTTCGCCAGCCTCCTCACACACTTATATGGCAAACAACAGAGGGGTACCATACCAGGCAGCTGCTTTCAGGCCCCACACGAACTTGCAGCAGACTTGGGCAACAAACGGCAGCTTCAACTTCATGGGTGGACCGAGCGTGATTCAGCAGATTCTCCAGTCCTCTCAGGTTAAGCCTGGTAGGTAGTTGGGCTGGCACCAGCCTCCTCTGACCGCACGCCAGCGGATTTAGTCCGACTCACTCAACGGGAAAAAACGGCCACACAGGCCTTCACGGGCTTCCCACACGAACACTCCACCAGTGCAGAAACACACAGCTCCTTCCTTTTCCTCAGCCACTACGCATCTTCCCCCAACAGCAAGGGGCTCTTCCTTCAGTTCGGGCGCTATCACCCCTATTAATGGTGGCACCTGTCAGTCAATCGCTCCTGTTCTTGGTGGTGCAAAAAACCGCAATAGCCCATAATCCCTTTCCCAAATTACAAACAGCCCCTCGATTGGTCAGACAGCTCCCTTAAAGTTCCAACGTACTGATTGATCCAAATTGCCAGTTCGGGACCAAAATGGAGGGGAGAATCAGAACAGTCTTTGCTGCAAAGAAAAAGCAGGTTAGAACAACTACGTTATCATTTGTTACCCTAAGTTATTCCCAGCAAGCAGCTACATCCTTTGGAGGAGCTTCCTCTGCACAACTTAGTGATGGCAGAAACGGAGCAATTATCCGGCAGCCCGGGTGGGACTCGAGCATGGTAATGCTCAAACCCCTTCCCAGATTAATCATGACTGCGAATTAGACAGCCCTTAAAAAGACAGGCATGGAGGCTTTGGTAGCGCCTCCTGGCGATCACAGTTAAGCTGCTGAAATGCAGGACACCAGCCTGGCAGGGGGACACTTAGGCAAGCTCGAGAAGCTTTGGAACCCCCATTTGCAAGGGGGTTACACCAGCAAAGCAGAGGTGGTGCTATGGCCCTTATGAAGCGCCATGTTGCTGCGCACATATCAGGTGTTGTGGGTGGTAAGATACTCCATCAGCTGATAAGCAGCGATATGCTCTTGTGCTTTGGAGAGGAGTGGCAGGATGGAGACTGGACAATAGTTAGAGTGTGTAGCCCTGTCCCCACTCTTGTGAACAGGAGTTACCACTGCAGCTTTCCAGACCAGTGGGAATTGGCCAAGACAGAGGGACATGTTCAGTATTTTGGTGAGGGGTGTCAGGATTGCATCTACGGTGAGGCGGAACAACTTAAGATTAAGGGTGTCACTACTGTGTCTAGATTTACCAAGAACCCGCTGCAGGTATTTTTGAAATAGAAGGGGGGAGCGTTACGTGCCTGGTATGTGTAGTGGTCACTTTCATGAGAGGGAGGGTCAGGACGTCACTAAGGTCGGTGAATGCAGTATTGAATATGTCTGCTATTTCTTTGGGATCCTGAGTGGTAACGCCATTAACATTAGGTGTTGTGGGGGGGGATTTGTTGGGTTTACTGATAAGGTTTATTATGTTCTCCCAAAATGTTTTGCTGTTACCACAGGAGTTGGAGTATGAATCTTGAAAGTGGGTGATTTTGCCAGGTGAACTGCCTGGGTGCTGGGATTTCTAGCCTCCTTATAGTGTTGCCAGTCACTAGGCTTATTAGTGGCATGCGCTATGTACCCAAGGTGGTCACGAGTGACCATGAGGTTAAGCAGGGGTGCAGTAATCCAGGGGTTGTTAACCCCTTTGCATGTTAGCTTTCTATAGGGGACATAAAGGTCACAGGCACTGTTGAAAAGGGAGATAAAGTGCCCCAATGCTAGGTCAACACTTCTGGCTGTGTCAACTTGAGACCAGTCACAGCAATGGAGGTGATCTTGGAATTGCTTAAGCTGCCCACGCCTTAGTACACGTTGGTAGGATGGTTGGGTAGGGCGCTTTGGGTGCTTGACTAACCAGTGGCATGTGATAGAGGAGTGGTCACTGAAAGAGTCAGGTAGTACCCCAATCCCATCAGGGCAGTTGGTGAGGATGAGGTCAATGAGAGTGCGGGTTCCAGTTCTATAATTGATCCTAGTTTGGGTATGAACCACTTGAGTGAGGTCTATGGTGGCTATAGCATCTTTAAACCAGCCAACGTCCCGGGCAAGCCAATTTATGTTAAAGTTGCCAAGTGTGACGATATCAGAGTGGTTGGGCAGTTTGGTGATGTAGTCCAGTACAGCGTCATAGCCAGTCACAGTGTTCCTTGTGGGGATGTAATTGATAGGACCACAAGGGATTTCCCATTCTGACTCATGGCTATTTTGATGGCCAGTGCCTGGCCACTATTCTTGGCAGACAAAGTTAGGAGGCCATGACCCTGTAAGGTGTCTAGAAGGTAGATGGCAAAGCCCCCCCCACTTCTTACCAAGCTGATCACCTCTGAAGAGTGTATATCTTTCCAGTGCAACAGCACTGTTGGGAGTTTTAGGAGACAGCCAAGTTTCAGCAACTGCTAGGACGTCTAGTTTGTGCTGTTTCACCCAGACTTGTACCTGATCGAGCTTAGGAAGTAGACTGCAGACATTGAGGAAGGTCAACTCAAGGCTGCTGGATTTATCAACTTTAGGGTGAACCTACTGCAGGGGCCCAGATTTGGGGTGAACATCTCCTGATAGCAGCAGAAGTAGAAGGGCACTGCAAAGAAGCCTACATTTAAATAATTTTGGCTTGGGGATAATTGGCCATTTTGGGGCACTGGAAGTGAGGCGATGTGTGTAAGCAGTAAGAGGGAGAGGGCAGGCATTGTGCATACAGTGAGTCCATCCAACAGTACAGGTGCTGGGTGGTGGGCTGAGGGAGTACATAGGGTGCCTGATGATGGTGTTGCATAGAGTAGGAATGGAGGAAAGCAAACTTGGGCCGGGGGGTCAACAAAGGTTAGTATAAGAACCAGTAGCAGTAGGTGGCTGGTAGACAGCATATTAGGACCTATGAAAGTTTCAAGGTGTTAAGAGTAGTAGCAGAGACAGGGTAAGTGGCGGGGTGTTCACAAGGGGAGAGACTATGTCAGTACTAGGTTTGTGGTGAAAGTTGTGGGGTTGAGGAGGGGTGGGTAATGTGTAGGGCTAGCTGCCGGGTATACAAGGATAAGTGTACAGAAAACCATAAACAACTTTAAGCCCCAGAGACGGTGCAATGGTTGGGTTCTTGCCTACAGCATAGAAGGTCAGGGGTTCAAAACCCAGCTGGGACAGGTGGGGGAAGTAGAGGGTTGATTTAGGAATTGGACTGTCAGTTGTTGGTCTGGGACTGAAAGGGGGGGAGAGGTTGTGTGCTTGTGGGGAAACAGGCTGCACTGCTCGCTTCACCGTGAACTCTCTCTCTCTCTATATGTCGGTCTCTCCCTCTCTCTCTCTCTGAGGAATCTTTGTAACAGAAACCGGCCCACAGACGGGAAAGTCCATTTCACTGACTGCATATCTCACTCAAGCACTGTCTCCACAGAATTCACGGTCTGCTGCTGCACAAGGCAGGAATGAAAACTCTATTGTCCTGTTGCCCCCACTCCCACACACATCCACTTTGCACTGACAAGATCTGCACAGACAGAATGTGCTGCATGCCACTCATAATTCCAACGTCCTCTTTCTCTTTCTTTCTGACCTGCTTTCACTCACAGACTGATGTCTTTTCTTCCACAATGTATGCACATGTAGTTATGGATAGCCAGCTCTGCAGCACAGTCTGCTCCTGGGTGGGAGGGTAAATTCACATTCAGGGATTTGGCAGTCTGTTTCTGACCCACTCTCGCTCACAGACAGATGTCTGTTCTTCAACAATGTATGCATATGCAGGGATTTGCCACCCAACAGTGTGACACATCCACTGTGATAGAGAGAGAGACACACCAGAGAGAGAGAGTAGCTGAAATCAGGGATGTGCTGCTCACTGTCACTCTCTCTGTCTGTCTCTCTCATCTCTCACTCTAACATTACGGTGGTGAGCTTTCACTCTCTTGTCTCTGTCACCATGTCTGCAACTACTGCAATGAAAAGACTGATGCGAGACAGCCAGTTTCTGACCACTTCACTGTCTTGCACTTTGAATGGCTGCCTTTCTGCTTTTGTCTGTCTTCTAGAGCTAAGGAGTCCCAATGGCACTTTCACCGAGTTGCTCCATGCAACCCTGGATTAAATAGGAGATTTAATCCACAGCCACACACCGCGACTTGACCAATTGGGTTGCACATTTCTGCCAACCCATGTTATAAATATACTGTATAGCATTATATTCTGCAAAAAAACTTTGTTAATGCAACATTTAGGGTTCAGGCTAAAGCAAAAAAGTTGGAAAATATGGTTTTAGGGTTTCCAACCCTAAAACAAATCAGGGGTGCAGTCTTCCTTGGGGGTTGTCAACCCTAAAGCTCACCTCATGCTATGCACTCCAGAAACATACACATACACACTTAAAGGGGTGAGCTTTAGGGTAGACATCCCCAAGGAAGACGGCACACATGATTTATTTTTAGGGGTGGGGTATTAGGGGTTGGAATCCATTCCCCTACTTATTTTGCTTTAGCTTGAACCCTAAATGTTGCATTAACGCAGTTTTTGCAAAGAATATCCTTATTTTTTGAGATAGTATAATTATATCCTTATTTACCAGTCTTCCCTCCATCTATGCTTTTTGAGATACTGTAATTGTATCCTTATTTGCCTGTGGGAGCGCAGGGCCCTCTGGGCCCTGCATTTCCATTTGTAGGATAACAGCACCAAACTGTCAGCATTGCTTTCTTATTATCCCACCTCATGTTCCCAGTACTGAAAATTTTCAGATGGCCACCAAAATGTGATTCCGCACCACCGCAATTTCATTCCATGCCACAGACGTAAAACACAGTTTGGCCAGAATTTGAAAAATTACATCTGTTATGTATATTTATTTATTTATGACTTTGGTAACCAGGTGGGTGCACTTATCCGAGTGACCATTTTCAGGCATGACCCGGGCCACAGCAGTGGCACAGAGTACAAAGCTAAAACACATACATTTTGCAGAAGAGCAGTAAATACACAATATAACAAGATAAAAAAAGAGGGTACAAGAGCCCCAGAGGGCTGGTGGAGGCAGACACGGTGGAGGGGTTCAAGAAGGGGTTGGATAGGTACAGGGGAAGGGTTCTGGAAGCAAAATCCAATGCAGTGAGACTATCTGGGACTGGGAAGGGAAAAGCCAGAGAGGGAGAGGGGGGCAGTAAGGTCAGCTCCCAGGGTGGGGGCTGACCAAATGAGCAGACACGAAAGACTGTTAAGCCTATTCTGCTGGCACTTTAGTATGTTAATAGTACAATGGAATTTCAACAAATGGCGGTCATAAGATAAATAACAGGATGAGTACACAATCCTGCAAGTTATGCAGGAATTAATTAATATGAGATCCAACTAGTCTAAGGACCAGGTGCAGGGTAGAAAGAGGCCAGTCAGCAGACCACAGGAACCAATGTAGGTACTCCAGAGATAGGAAGTGGCAAAAGAAGGAGGGAGAGGGGAAAAGGGAGGTGAGAGAGGAAGGAGAAAAAAGAAGAAAAAGGGGGAGATGAAAGGACAAACATCTAGATAGGACAGGGTGGGAGGAGGGGTTGACTAGTCCGAGCAGTGGCAGGTGGATGCCATCAGACAGCAAGACATGTCTTCAATTGGAGAGTGGATCTTCACCCTGGGACCTGTTCAGGTGAGTGAGGGTGTGTGGGGGGGTGTAGGTGGGTGCTCAGTGAGAGGTTGAGGGGGGTGTCAGATCAGTGAGGGATCCTTTTCTTTTTCACAGGTTTAAAAAAAAGACACTGAGGGACTGTTTTCTTTATTTCAGACATAACAGTGATTGGAGGGTGGGGAGGGTACCACTAGACACCAGGGAAAAATGACATGATTTATGTGAACAGCATCCAAATCCTTTTTTTCATTTGTAGGAATCCTTTTCCTTAACAAACAAAAACATGAAATGAAAAAGGATCTCTTCAATGAAAAAAGAATCACAAAAAAAACTAAATTTAATATCTTTTCCCGTATGAAGGGATCCTATTTCATTTAAATGAAAATAGTATACTAAAAAGATCCCTGTTTTTTTCTTATTTGAAGAGATCCTTTTTCATTCATAAGAAAAAGGCCATATGAAAAAACAGGAAAAAAAAGTCCAAAATATTTTTCCGTATGAAGGGATCCTTTTCTGTATAAACGAAAAAGCCCATACGAAAAAAGTGGAAGTGAGTCATGAAAAAGGATGTAAAAATTACAAATAAATGCTTTGGGGGTTGATTTTTCCACCAGTGAAGTGTAGAATCCTCCTAACAGAGTTCTGATGAGTAAGATACATGTGCTGGTCTCTGTGCAGGCTGTCATTTTTGGGGGTTCAGAATTAAAAAAAAATGGAAAACAAGATAATGGCAAATGAAAAAGGATTTTCCCCTCACAAAAAAGGATTGGTCCTATATGAAAAAAGGATTCTTTTTTTTGTTTCATATAGCTATCTTGAAGTGTTTACTGAGCATGCTCAGAACCAAAATAAAAAAAAAAAAATTAGTAACTCTAGAACGGCCATACTCAGAACCAACTATTCAAAATTTCAAAATTAAATAACTTTGGAATGGATTAATATTTTTTCACCAAACCAGCAAAGCACTACTGTGAGGCAAGTCCTTTCTACCCTGAAAATTTCAGACCAAAATTCCAAATTGTCTGGGCGCTACAGGACGACAAAAGAACCAGCCAAAAACCCTGAAAAGTTCACTTTTTTCACTATCCACATCTTGGAATCTGCACATCCAGCCAGAATGAAAGTTGGCAGGTCAACAGAAAAAAACAGCCAAAGCCCCCAAAAACACAGTGGAGACAAAGGAGGATGCTGGGAACCTCCACAAAAGAGACCCACAGGAGGGTGGCATGCGACCCCACAGGGGAAGGAAACAACTCCTGGTGGGGGACTCCATTGTTAGGAAGGTAGAACTGGGGGAGGAAGGGGAGAGGGAGGTAAGGTGCCTGCCTGGCGCCATGGCTTGAGGGACAGGAGCGTAATCTCAGGATCACAAGGGGCAGCTGCACAGGGAGGGAGTTGGATGTCATTGTCCACCTAGGGACAAATGACCTGGTAAAAAGGGATCAGAGCAGTGCAAGAAGCATTTATGGAGATGGGGAGGGGCCTTAGACTAATAGCACACACGGTAACCTTCTCGGAGGTGCTGCCTGTCTATGGCACAGGTGAGGCTAGGGTGCTCCACACCATGGGATTCAATCAGTGGTTGAAAAACTGGTGCAGAGTTCAGGGATTTGGCTTTATTGGGGACTGGGGGTCCACCTGAATGGATGCAGGCCTATACTGGCGTGATGGTCTGCATCCATCCAGGAGGGGAACCAAGACCCTAGGTGATAGATTTAAATACTTCATTTGCAAGCATTTAAACTAGTCAAGAGAGGAGGCACTGGAAAACAGCAGGGAAATCCTAGCCTCCCCCAAAAAAATCAGGGTACTAAGTGAGGTAGACACCAACATAGAGATGTCAATAGGGAGAAGTGCAGGGGTAAATGGAGAAAGTGAAAAACGTAATAAGGACAGGGATGGGGCAAAAAGGGGTAAAGCCATCAAGAAATGAAGGGTAACGAGTACCAACGCCCATAGTCTGGGCAACAAGCTCCCTGAACTGGTGGCCTTGATGGAAGAGGGATGCCTGGATATCGTAGCAGTCACAGAAACATGGTACACAGAGAACCATGACTGGGATGTTAACATACCAGGGTACACAACCTACAGAAGACCTACAGAAGAGACAGGGAGGGCAGAAGGGGGGAATAGCTCTCTATGTAAGGGAAGGGGTAAAAGCAACTGAACAAAAGAGTAAACAGGGAGGAGAAGAGGCACTGTGGGTCACCTTAGAGATTGGAAATGGCACCACAATCTGCACAGGGGTTGTATACAGACCCCCATGTCAGGGGGAAGGAATGGACAAGGATACGATAGAAGGCATACTTAGGATGGCAGAGAAAGGGGAGATACTGTTGATGGGGGACCTTAATATGCCAGATATTAACTGGAGCACCTTTGCTGCAGCCACATCCAAAAGCAGGGCCATTCTTGATGCCCTTCAGGTGGCATGCCTCAAACAGCTAGTTTTGGAACCTACTCGTGAGGGAGCAATCATGACCTCGTACTCTCAAATGGGGACAGTGAGAGGATCTCAGATCTAGAAGTGGTAGCCATTTGGGAACAAGTGACCACCAAACAGTGTGGTTCACAATAAACTCAGCTACAGAGTCAAGCATACAAAAGTGAGGGTTCTGGACTTCAGAGGCTGACTTTGGCAAGATGGGAGAGTGCTCTTAGAAAAGTACTAGCAAACAGGCTAGAAGGAGGATGGAGCAACAATGGGAAATATCAAAACTGCCATCACAGAGGCAACAAGCCTTTGTGTGAAGCAAATCAACAAATCAAATCGAAATAAAAAGCCACTATGGTTCTCAAAAGAAGTGGCGTGAAGGTTAGGAGAAAAAGATGCATTTAGGAAGTATAAGAAAACACAGAAGGAGCAGGACAGAGAATTGTACCAGTTAAGGCAGAAGGAAGCAGGAGGGTAGTCAGAATAGCAAAGGCACAAACTGGAGGAAAAGATAGCCAACTTGGTTAAGAAGGGATAAAACCTTTATAGGTATATCAGGAGCCGAAAGACACAGGAAGGGATAGTGAGGCTGAATAGAATGGATGGTGGGTAAGGAGAGTGACAGTGAAAAAGCAGGGATACTGAATGAATACTTCTGTTCAGTATTCACAAAAGAGGAAGTGGGGGAGGTGCCTAATCCAATTAACAGAAGCACTCTGGAGAGGGGGGTCAATCCCAGTCCTTTCACAGAAGAAAGGGTTCTGAAAGAACTCCTAAAACTGAAGGTGGACAAAGCAATGGGGCCAGATGGAATTCACCCCAGAATTCTAAAAGAATTAAGCAGAGAACTAGTGACACCACTGACTACCCTTTATAACAAATCATGGGAGGATGGTGTGGTACCTGAGGACTGGAAGAAGGCTGATGTGATTCCCTTCACAAAAGTGGGAGCAAGACAGAGGCAGGAAACTACAGACCTGTCAGTTTGACCTCTGTGGTAGGGAAAGTGATGGAATCACTTCTGAAGGAAAGAATTGTTGAGTACCTAGAGGCCAGTGGGCACAGGACCCAAGGCAGCATGGGTTCACAGCGGAAGGTCATGTCAGATGAATCTAATTGATTTCTTTGACTGGGTGACCAAAGTAGTAGAGACTAGGGAGGGCTGTGACATGGCCTACCTCAGACTTTTAGCAAGGCATTTGACACAGTCCCACACAAAAAGATTAGTAGTTAAATTAACCAGCCTGGAGTGGGTCCCAGGTGGTAGCGCCTGGGTAAAACATTGGCTGAACAACTGGACACAGAAGGTAATTGTAAATGGAGTCCACTCTGAAGAGAGAGGGGTTACTAGTGAGGTATCGCAGGGTTCAGTACTGGGTCCAGTCCTTTTTAATGTCTTTATAAGTGACATTGCTGAGGGACTGGAAGGAAAAGTATGCCTCTTTGCAGATGACACAAAGATCTGCAACAGGGTTGATACACAAGGAGGCGTGGAAAGGATGAGAAGGGACTTGGCAAGGTTGGAGCAATGGTCAGAAGCATGGCAGCTTGGATTCAATGCAAAGAAGTGCAAAGCAATGCACCTGGGAGACAAAAACCCAGGGGAAGATTACACAATGGGGGGGGAGGTAGTAACAACAACAAAAATGGAACGGGACCTGGGGGTAATCATATCAGATGACCTTAAGGTTGGCAAGCAATGTGAGAAGGCGGTAGGGAGGGCTGGGGGGATACTGGGATGTATAGGGAGAGGCATCACTAGCAGAAAACAGGAAGTTGTTATCCCCCTGTACAGACAGTTGGTGAGACCCCATCTGGAGTACTGCATCCAGTTCTGGAGACCCCATCTCTGCAAAGACATAGACAGGATGGAGGCAGTTCAGAGGAGGGCAACTAAAATGGTGCAGGGTCTGCATGAGAAGCCATATGAGGAGAGGCTAAAGGACCTTAATGTTTATACCCTTGAGGAAAGGAGGGAGAGGGGAGACATGATAGAAACATTTAAGTACCTCAGTGGAATCAACAAAGTCCAAGAGGGTGGCATCTTTCAGAAAAAGAGATATGCAAGAACAAGGGTACACGATTTGAAGATAGAGGGGGGACGGCCCAGCGGCAATGTGAGGAAGTATTTTTTCACAGAGAGGGTAGTGGACACATGGAACAGCCTTCCTGAGGAGGTTGTGGGGTCTAAAACTGTGGGAGAATTCAAGAATGCATGGGACAGAGATAAGGCAATTTTTGTGCGGGTTAGGAAGAAATAGGCTGTTGGTTAAATAGGATCTGCAGCTTATCCTCTAAGTAGGGAAATGGGCAGACTAGGTGGGCCAAGCGGTCCTAATCTGCCGTCAAAGTCTATGTTTCTATGTAACAGACCTACCCCATGAGACTGCAAATGTAAAATGATGTGCAAATCCACTGCACATTTGCAATGTTATTAAAGTGCAAAATTTGTGATAATTCACTACGGGGTGTGTGGTCATGCTCTGATATACGCATGCCTTGATGTGCATTGTGAGGCACAAGGCAGCAGACTGAATGCATTCAACCATCCAAGGTGTGCATATATCAGAGCACGTCTGTGTGCCCTGTAGTGGAATATTTGTATTATAAAATGTCCAGACTTTTTTTTTGGGGGGGGGGAGCTTAAAAGTAGTTCTTGTCTGACACAAATGAGATGATCTGGTTGATCCTGCCATGATTCTGGTTCTGGTACTTTAAATGCATTTTAAAAAAGCACTTATCTGATTAATCCTACTATTTGAATCCCTCTTCCAGTAACTAGCTTGCTTCTCTGGTTTATACTTTCACTTTCTGAAGTACATTGTAGCATGACTGAGTGGGTCGGTTGTGGTAAAATAAAAGTGTTAACACTAAAATGAGCCTGCTTTATATATATATATATTTTTTTTAACCAAATGAGGATAGTAGCCCTTGAAAATGCCATGGACTGTTCAGTAAATGAGAGCAAGCATGTTGACAGCTTCACAAGCATAGCTGCATGTGAGTGTGAGCATTCCTATAGCAATGCTTGCTGTCGGTTGTGTCTGTGCTTGTGAAGCCACTGACTCACTCACTGTCATTTACTGCCGGGTTGGTGGAGTTTTCAAAGGATACTACCTTCATTTAGTCAAAAACATTCTTTTGTTTTACTGCAGCGAACCCACTCAGTCATGCTGCAATATAACTCAGAAAGTGAAAATAACAAGCATTTGTCAATGCCGAATGTTTGCTTGTTGGCATTAGCAGTGGAAGTGCAGGAGTTAGACAGATGCAGTATAGGAATGGCAGTGATGTATTGAATTGACACCAACTCCACCCCCACCCTGCAGAGATGGACAAGCATTGGGGTGTGCCTTTGGGTCATCACCCACAACAGTCATGACATTTCACCTCACCCTACCCTGTAGACACTGACAAGTGTCGAGGTGTGCTCTGGGGTGTTTGGGCTTTACACTCACCTCATTCCATAAGGAAATATGCTGAAATAGGTGCAGTATAGGAGAATGGTATGAACTCTGAGGCCAAAGAGTCAAGGTGCACCTCAATGCCTGTCACTGGCTGCGGGGGTGGGGTGGGAGTGGGGGTGGAATGGCATGAGCATTAAGTTACACCCCTGATGCCCGTCAGTCCCTACAGGGTAGGGGGGACACCTGTCAGACCCTACAGGGTAGGGTGTTATGGTCAGAAACCCTAAGACCCTGGGCATGTCTTAGTATTTTTACTCTAAGTTTTCAACATAGGCTTTTTGTGACCCCAACGCGTGAACAGTGACACTACCAGTTTGTTAGCCGAAAGGTGATTTTGCACAGTGACTGTGCCATTAACACCACAGGTGCAAAAACACATTTCCAATATAATGTGAAAAATGACAGCTGTGCTGTTCATGAGGAGGTGTAAAAAAATGGTAATGTTGAAAATCTGGAGCGAAAATATAAAAAAACTGAATAGAAGCTGCTCACACACAGCCGTAATGCAATTATTTGGGGGATATTTTTTTCACCAGATTTTCAATATAGGCATTTTGGGACCTCCACTCATGAACAGTATTATTATGATTTTCTTAATCTGTCCCGAACACTGATTTCCCACAGCAACTGTGCTTTTCTGGGCTGGAAGTGCGAAAACACATTTCGGCCAGGATGTGAAAAATGACAGCTGTACTGTTCATAAGAATGTGTGAAAAAATGCTGATGTTGAAAATCTGGAGTGAAAATATTACAAATTTGTGAAGTTATGAGGGTGCATAGAAACTGTGCAATGCACGCTCGTAACACAGTCATTTTATGGACTTTTGTGACCAAATTTTCAACATAGGCATTTTAGGACCTCTAATCCGTCCAGAACACTGATTTCCCACAGTGACTACGCTATTCTATGCTGGAAGTGCGAAAACACATTTCAGCCAGGATGTGAAATATGACAGCTGCACTGTTCATAAGGAGGTGTGAAAAAATGCCAATGTTGAAAATCTGGAGTGAAAATATTACAAATTTGTGAGTGTGCGTGGAAACTGTGCAACACGCATGCTTGTAACACAGTCATTTTTGGGAATTTTTTCACCAAATTTGCAACATAGGCTTTTTGAGAGCCCACCTCATGAACAGTGACACTGTCATTTTGTTAATCAGTCCCTAAAGGTGATTCCGCGCAGTGACCGCAAAATCACCTTTTGGGACTGAATAACCAAATGACAGTCATTGAATTCATGAGATGGGGTCCCAATAACCCCATGTTGAAAATTTGGTTCAAAAATTCAAAAAAATGACCGAGATATGCACCAAAGTTGAAAAAACCCTATTTATGCTATTATACAGCTTACCGGCATTACTTCAGTTCGCGGTCGGCATTGAAGAGTGCAGACATGTTCCCGCTCCACTGAAGACCGTTGCGCCGGGCTCCGGAGGTAAGTATGGGGTGAGGAGGGTGTGGAAAGGTGGGGTACGCAGAGGGTGGGGGCAGGTTGTGGGAGGGGGGTAAGAGAGTCAACGAGTGACCGTTTTCTTTTGTTACATGTTTTTTAATTTTTTATTTTACATAGACGATGTGGCACTTTTGCCACACTGGGGTGGGCTCCCAGCATGGTACCTGGAAGTTTTGGGGGGCAGTGGAGCCAACAGGGGATTGGGCACCCTGTTGGCCATACAGTGTGGGAGGGGACACATGAGGATGCTGGACTTCTGCCATGCTGGGGTGGGCTCCCAGCATGGCACCTGGAAGTTTGTTTTTTGGGGGAGGGGCACTGGAGCTGACGGGATTGGGCACCCCCATTGGACATACAGTGTGCTTGGGGGGGGAGTGTGCGTGAGCCGAGGGGGATTGGGCACCCCCTCAGCACACAAAGGGGGGGGCGCGTGCATACAACCACTGCTGCAATCAGTGGTGGTGACATGGAGGCAATTTGCATGCTGCTGACGGCAGGGCAGTATGCAAATTGCCTACACGTTACCACTGCTGATTGTAGCAGTCATTTGCTTTCAACTGTATGTCACTGCAATCTAAATTGCTGTCATAGACAGCTGGGACATTCATTGGTGCGGTGCGGCTGCGCCTGCAAAAACACTGAGGGCATTGGAAGTGGGGGTGCCACACCTACAAAAACTCATATGGTGGCACAATGTTGCTTGCACATGCGTGCAAGCAAACATAAAAACCAGAGAAGCAAGCCAGTAACTGAGAAGGATTCAAATGGCAGGATCAACCAGTTAAGTGCTTTTTTTATGGACAATATAACACACCTTTTGGGGGGATTTATATGCAATCTGGGGCAGCAAGATACATTTAATGCTTATAAACGTTTTAATGCTATGTTATCACATTCTACATGAATGAATACACCAACTAAAACTTTTTTTTTGCAAAGAATAATACATATGAGCAGTGCATGAATAAAATTATTTACATCTTGGACATACAATTAGAAATAGGAAGCCAAATATTCAAACCTACTATAATAATAAATCGAATGTAAATATAGAGGGGAAGAGGGGACAAGTTCATATCATATGGAAGGAATACAAATCCCCAGCATAAAAATATGTGAAAATAAATTGATTTATACAGTGGGTTTTATGTCCATGCCTGTTGCATAAATATATTTACAAAATGGATAAGGAAAATGAGTGAAAAGTCATTCCCCTGACTGGATGAAACTCAACACATGAGCATGCATTATTCAACAATGACTGCACAACTGCACTTCTTTCCATCCCTCGTTACCTTCTCTCTCTAGCACCCTGGAATAGGAGATCACTCCACACCCAGCCCATACAAACTGGCACACATAGACTCTCACAGATAATCCTGAGGCACTTCTCTCCATTGCAGCAACAGTAAATAGATAGATGACCACTGAGGAGTTGTGAGGGCTAGGAGGTTGTGTGTCTGCATGCGTTGGATGGTGCTATAGCATAATATGACTTATTTTATGTTTTTTCTACTTTGTTAGTTGGTTGCTGAAGCAGGGCAAGAAATACCTCTACTATTCTGTATATTTTTCAAATGAGGATATGATTCTGCTATCATAAAAAGAAGGGAAATTCATTGTGAAAAGAAAACTGAATTAATGCAGACATTAGGGTTGAAAAACGCAAAGTACACAAAGTAGGGAAATGAAAAAACATTAGGGTTTTGGGTCTCTGGAGTCTTGGCAAATTAGAGGTTGGGAGATCCTTGGGGCTGTTATCCCTAATACCACCCCACCCCACCCCCTGAGCAAGCAAGGTCAGATATGATCTCTTTTCTTCACACGGAGTCTGCAGGGCTCTGTGTGAAGAAAACTGCGACTGATTTTTGTTGGAAGCATGTGGGAAGCTGTACTTCTCTATCTCCAAAGAGTGTATCACTATGAGACACTGGCTTGGAGCTGTACCTTGTGAGTCAGTCTGGAGGTTACGGGCTGGGGGAGGGGGTGGGCATTATGGTTGACAACCCCTAGGAATACCCCACCACTGATTCGCCAAGGCTCTGGAGACCCAAAACCTTAATGTTTTTTTCATTTCCTTACTTTGTAAACTTTGCGTTCTTCAACCCTAATGTCTGCAATAATGTTGTTTTTTCGCAATGAATATGAATAAATATGTATAGCTTTTACTTCACCATTATATTAGCAAACATGCCAATCATTTAAGGAACTGCAGTCTTCCAGTTGTGTTTAAAAACACATAGCCATGAGTAGTATTTATTTATAAATCATTTCTAATAAGCTAAATAAAAAATTGAGCCAAACTAAACAGGTATTTTATATCAAACCATTGCAAATGAGAAAATTATTCAGCATCCTTTAGCCATTTCATTTCAAGTTTCATTTACCATGTCAGACAGACACATATATCATATATTTTGACATTTGCGAGCTGTATAAATGAGCAGCAAGAAGTCTTGATGACTGTTTCATTCAGATGTGAGACAGTATTAACAATACTAGTGAAAGTCATGAGGATTGTTAGGAGTCTAGAACAGGAACCGTCTGCAGAGACACCTTGCAAGCGTTTAGTCAGACAGCTTGGTGACAATAAAAATATCGAGATGCGACCCAAAACTGAGCAAAAGGCATTTCTCACTATCAGACACAACTCAAGCTGTGACAGGAGTAAAAGTGTCAAGCAGCCGCGAACCATAAGAAGTCACCCCTTCAGTTTTCCTGTTAGCCTTTCTTTCATCTCAGTATCCAAAGTGTTAAAATATGAGCTGCATGTGCCAATAAATAAATAAATAAATAACGAAACCACACTGTACAATATTATGTTCAAGTTTCCTGTCACACTTTTCTTTTATCCATGAACACAAAACATCTTCAGAAATTAGCTGCTATGTGTGCTAAACTAAAAAAAAATTAAATAACATCATGGGTCCAGCCCAAGACTGACCAGAGTCCAGGATTTTTTATTGCCATTGTATAATGTACAATAGTATGCAGGGCCAGATTAAGACTGAAAAGGCCCCTGGGCACTTTCAAGCTGAAGGCCCCCTTCCCCCACTACCACCACCAAATTGAAAATATGAAATTCCTTCCTTTTACAGCCTTCTTAGTCAAGCTGGTTCTTGGTCCCATTACAGACGCCTCCACCAGCAGCACCGAGCTTCAGTCCCCACCCTCCAATCTGTACTAGGTTGTGCAGCTGAATCCTATGGGTATGCATCTTTGATAGCTTCCTTGGTATCCTACTACAGTACAGAGGAGTCTGTTATACCTCCCTTATATTCAATAGCATTACACACAGTACATCTCCTTATGTTTTTCCTCACATGACTGGCATGACATTCTGTACATTTGTAAGTGTAAACCCTTCTCGCTCACATATGTTTTCCTTGGGTCTGAGCTAGGGCACAGATAACCACAGTAAACACACTGGGAGGAGTATGATATTTATTTACGCCTACCGGTCAGGCTCCAGTTATGGCAGGCTGCCCTGACAGATTGCTGACTTGTTTAGTGCCATGCAGGCACCTGCATGCAGTGTCACAGCTTTTTGCTCCTGCCTCCTGCTCTCAGTCTCAGTGCTCCATGCTGGTCGACATCTGCTGCACCATGGCATCTCTGCACAGCTGGCAGCCATGAGTAATGCACTGCCTGGGGGGGCCCTGATGCAAGGCTCCAGTCCTGTAGGGTCTCTCTCTCTGCAGCTCAGCCCACAGCAAAGTTATTGTTCACTCCACATGTTTCTGCCTCCTCCTCACACAGACACCAATACTGCTGGCCTCTCTATCTGGTCTTTATTATGAGGCAGTCTCAGGCAGGGACTCATCTCTGGTGGGTCTTCTCTCTCAGTGGTTAGTGTCCACTGATGTCTGTAACAGTCAGTCTGACTTGATGATTCAATTTCCGTCCTGCCGGTGTCCCGCTGCGACTCTGTGAGACATCCCTGGACAAAGTTATAGCATTCTGTTTGGGCTCAGAAAAAGAAAACAAGATGGCTGCTTCCAATAAGGGAATTTTTTTCTCATGAAAAGGGATTTTAGGGATCCCTTTTTGTGAGCTGTCAGAACGCCTTTTTGTGAGCCCTAAATCCCTTTTTGGAAAATGCAGCTATCCAGAAGACTGAACTGAGCATGCTCAGAACCCGAAATTACAGAATAGAAAACCTTGGAATGGATTAATATTTTTTCACCAAACCAATGCTGGCTTGCTCTTTGAGGCAGGCTCCTTCTGTCCTGCAAATTTCAAACCAACATTCTAAATGGCGTGGACACGGCATGATGAGGAAAAAACAGCCAAAAGCGAAATTTACTGTTTTTTCACAGTTCACAGCACAAAATCCGCAAATCCAATCAAAAATAAACTTGGTATGTCAAGAGATTAACCCCATGGGAAAGCACATACCAAATTGTATACAAATCCGTTGAATAGTTGCAGTTATTAAAGTGCAAAATTTGAGATTTAACATTAAACTGCATATATATATATATATATATATATATATATATATATATATATATGACAAAAAACTCCATTTAATGCATCAGTTAGGGTTGTTCCACAGTGATAAAAGTGAGAAATTCAATGTTAGGGTTCCCACCCTCTTGCACCCACCCCACTATCAGGCATTGGGGTGTGCGTTGGGAGTCATCTGTCCTAACTCTCACCCCATCCCATGTGTAAACAAGCTGAAGTGGTGTAGTATAGGAGAATGGGGTGAAAGTGAGGACTGATGATCCCAACGCACACCCCAATGCCTGTTGGTGGGGATAGGCTGGGATGGGGTGCAAGGGGGTTGGAACCCTAACATTGAATTTCCTCACTTTTGTTGCTGTGGAACAACCCTAATTGATGCATTAAATGGATTTTTGTGCCATGAATTTCCCTTCTTTTTGAGAATGAGCACTATAAATAGTGAATTTTGTTTCACATATTAATGGTAACGCAAACGCAAGTGCAAACCGTAACGCACATGGTGACACAAAGGTAAATGGTAACGCAAAGGGTAAGAGAAACACAAGCACAAATGTTAATGAAAACAGAAACGGTAACACAAACGGTAACGCAAATGCTAACAGCATCAGAAACACAAACGTTAACGGAAACAGTAACGTAAATGGTAACGCCAATGGAAACGCAAATGGTAAGAAAAATGCAAACGGTAACAGAAAGACAAATAGAAATGCAAACAGTTAAGGCAATGGTGCCGCAGAAGGAAACAGTAATGCAATCGACAATGGAAACTCAACCGAAAACGTAAACGCAAGGGCAACAGAAACGCAAACGGAGATGAAGACACACATAGTAACGGTAATGTAATTAGAAATGCAAACAGTTACAGTAACAGCAGTGATGGCGCCAAAGTGAACAGTAATGCAAAGGGAAATGCAAACGCAAGCACGTATGGAAACACAAATAACGCGCACGGGCACAGTACTGCAACTGGAAACGCAAATGCAAATGGTAACAGCAACGATAAGGCCAAAGGAAACACAAATGCAAACGCAAATGGAAGCACGTACGCAATGCAAATGGTAATGCACATGGTGATGCAAAATTAAATGCAAACAGAAACAGTAATGGAAAAGCAAATGCAAGTGCAAATGAAAATGCAAAGGGTGACGCACACAGTGACGTAGATGGGAACAGTAATGCAAATGATCACAGAAACGCAAGTAAAAACAGTAAGTGTAACAGTAACGGAAAGTGCACACCCTTTTTTTTCACCAAAAGCTGCATAGAGAAACACAGTGAATACAAAGAATGTATGCATAATAATGGGCCTCGGAGCAGAAAATGAGCACTTGGAATACTGAATTGCTTATATCTTAGGAACCGTACGACGTAGAAAAAAATTGAAATTTCATATTATTTATGACTTTCCTGGCTAGTTTTGCACTTAGCTCTGTAATGGGGCTAAGCATTTTTCCGACGAAAAGTCCGTATCTCAAAGCGTTTCCGAGATATGGGCCCTGAAAGGTGCGGTGGACACCGTAATGTTAGTCTTAGGGAAAAAGTGTTAACTCCGGAGTACTGTAACTTTGCATCCCTGTAGTATTTTGTCACCAAACCACCAAAAGGCACATTTGTGGGATGTTGGCTTTCTTCCCTTCAAATTTCAGCCCAAAAGACCAAACCGTTCTTTTGCAGCAGGGTGGCAAAGAATTCCTGTTATTTTGGGCATAGTGTCGCAAATTAGTATCGCAAATCATGACACTTTCGCAAAAAAAAAAAAAAAAATCACAAAAGTATCACAGGTGTGACACTACGGTTTACAAAAATGTCAAAAACATATTTCTGGGGTGTTTAACCCCCAAAAAAGACATGGCTAGCATCCTCAGGGCTTGACTAGGTGAACACAAAAAGAATTGTGCCCCTAGAGGGTCCCAAATTTAAATGCCTAGCATTTCTGTGACCAGTAACTGAAAAAAAAATGGCTGACTCACGACACTACAGGGGTCATTTGCGACACTAAAAACTGCATTTGCAATGCTGTAGAACTTTTTGTTAACTTTTCCCATTGACTATAATGGGAAACTTGTTTTTTGAATAACTTTTGAACCGTTTAATATTTTTTCATGAAATCTTTGAAAGGCACATCGGGGACCCTGGCTGCATGTTCCCCGAAGGTTTTGGACTGGTCACACAAATCGTGCAACCTGTAGGCTTAAGCAAACAATGCACAAAAAAGCATAAATGCTACACGGAATGGTGCTTTATAGCTCCACTACCGTATATCTGACCAGTATGAAATTTGGCAGATCCAGAGATCTATGGTACTGCTCTGAGCTTGCCAAATGTCAGGCAAATCCATCATATGGTGGCAAAGTTATTAAGCTGCAAAAGTTCACACTTTAACCTTAAATGGAGTACACAACCCTAACTATAGTGGCACGGTTATAATATATATATATATATATATATATATAGGCAAAAAAACTCAATTTAATGCATCAGTTAGGGTTGTTCCATAGCGACAAAAGTAAGGAAATTTGCTGTTAGAGTTGAAAGCCCCCCTTGGACCCCTTCAACCCATCCCCCAACCAGCATCAGGGTGCGCGTTGGAGTCATCGGCACTAACACTCACACCATCACATGTGTAAAGAAACTGAGGAACAGGAGAATGGGGTGAGGTTGGGACAACTACTGGCGTGCACCCTGATGCAGATGAGGTGAGCTGGAGGGATCAAGGGGCTTCAACAACAGCAAATTTTCTCACTTTTGTCACTGTGGAAAAACCCTAACTGATGCATTAAATGGAGTTTTTGCCTCTAATTTCCTTTCTTTTTGAGAATGATGATGAGAAATAATGAATGTAATGCGGTGGCTAGAGTGCGGGGCCCTTTGGGCCCCGTACTCCTCCCACATGATGTCTTGTGACATAGTAACAGGAACAGCAATGCAAACAGAAGCACCAACAGTGGTGCACATGGCAACGCAAACGTAAATGGGAAAAGAAATGTTAATAGAAGCGCAAGCGCAAAGTGACACCGAAGCGAACAGTGACGCAAACGGACATTGAAGTGCATACAAAAACACAACTGATAACAAGAACAGTGATGGCAGCAGTATTTTAAATGGAAATGTTAAGTGTCACAGCAAAAAGAATGTGAAAGAGAACAGAAACCGAAACGTGAACGCAAGCGGACATGTAAACACAACCCATAACGTGCACAGGCACGGTACCGCAATTGTAAATGCAAATGGTAAAGTTAAGATGAAGAATAATGCCAAAAGAAACAGAAACAGAAATGGGAACAGAAGTGCATACGGAAACGCAAACTGAAACGCGCATGGGCACAGTAGCGTAATTGTAAATGCAAATGGTAACGGTAACAGCAACAATAACAGCGAAGGAAACAGAAACGCAAAAGAAAATGCAAGAGCATATGGAAATGCAAACCATAATGCACAGGGGCACAGTAATGCAATTGCAAACGCAAATGGTAACAGTAGCAGCAAGGAAGACGCAAAATGAAAGAGAAACGGAAATGCAAAGAAAAGAGCTGCCGGAAATGCAAATGGCAATGCGCACGGTGACATAAACAAAAATGCTAACAGAAACAGTAGTGGAAATGCAAATGGTAACACTAACAAAAACACAAGCGAAAATGACAATGCAAAGGGTAACGCACACAGTGGAGTACACAGGAACGGTAATGCAAATGGAGACATAAACGCAAGTGGAAACTGTAACTGTAACAGTAATGGAAGTGCATACCCTGTTTTTGCTAAACAGGTGCAGAGAGAAACACAGTGTGTACAAAGAATGTATGCATTGCAATGGGCATCGAAGCTTAAAACGAGCATTGGAAGTACTTAATTGCTAATATCTCAGCAACCGCAAGTCATAGAAAAAAAAATTTAAATTTCACAGAAATCATGATTTTCCTGGCTAGCTTTTTGTTATTGCATAGCCAATAAGGCTATGCAACTCGCAACAAAAAATCTGTATCTCACATTGTTTTCGAGATACGAGCTCCGAAAGGAGCGGCGTACGCCACCATGTTAGTCTATGGGGAAAAATGCCAACTTTGGAGTACCATAACTTTGGAACTATGCAATATTTTTTCACCAAACCATGAAAAGACACATCTGTGAGATGTTGGCTACCTTCCCTCCAAATTTCAGCTCAAAAGACCAAACCGTTCTTTCGCAGCAGGGTGGCAAAGAATTCCTGTAATTTTGGCTAAGTCTGAAAAAGTAGTGTAGCAATTTGCAAAAGCTTTTGCAAAATTTGCGAAAGTGTCGTGAGCATGAAAATACTTTTTCCAGAAATTTGAAAAACATATTTCTGGGGTGTTTAACCCCCTAATAAAGACATGGCTAGCATCCTCAGAGTCCAACTAGGTGAACACAGAAATAATTGTGTCCCTAGAGGGTCCCAAATTTAAATGCCAAGCATTTTTCTAATCACCAACTAAAAACAAAATGGCAGATTTGCGACACTACTAGGGCCATTTGTGACACTAAAAAGTGCATTTGCGAACGTGTCACACTTTTTGTTAACTCTTCTCATTGACTTATAATGGGAATTTGTTTTTTTAATAACTTTTGAACCGTTCAATATTTTTCAATGAAATCTTCAAAAGGCACATCGGGGACCCTGGCCGCACATTTCCTGAAGTTTTTGGACCAGTCGTACAAACCATGCGACCTGCAGGCGAGAGCAAAGAAATTGCAAAAAAGCATAATTGCGCAATTCGTTGTTGCTTAATAACTCCACAGCTGTATATCCAACAGGTACAAAACTTGGTAGATCCCAAGATCTACCATGCCCAATCATGCATGCCAAATTTCAGGCAAATCTGTTGAACAGTGGCAAAGTTATTAAGGTGCAAAATTTGACCCTTTAACCTTAAAAGTGTTACTCGACCCTAACTATGGTAGCACTACCGTGCTACCATAATATCTATATATTTTTTTATTGCAAAAAACTTTGTTAATGCATCAGCTAGGGTTAAACTGACAAAAGTGTGGAAATGAAATGTTAGGGTAGAACCCCTACCCCCCACCCCACCCCCATCCTCCACAGACCGACAGATGCTGGGGTGTGCCATGAGGTCGCGAGTCCCAACTCTCACCCCATTCCATGTGTAAACAGGTTGACATGCTACAGTAAAGGAGAATGGGGTGAGAGTTGAGCCTCCGACCCCATGACACACCCCAGCGTCTGTCAATCTGTGGAGGATGGGGGTGGGGTGATGGGGGCTAGACTGCCCCTAACATCTCATTTCCCTACTTTTGTCAATTTAACCCTAACTGATGCATTAAGTTTTTGCAATGAATTTCCTACTTTTTGAAAAAGTGTATGTAACTAGTAAATAGCATGTTAGGTGGGATGCTGGTCCTTCAGGCCCCTGCGCCCACCAAGCTGCTCATTTCTGCATAACAATATGCGTCTGTGGGAGCGCGGGCCCTCTGGGCTGTTTGCTCCCACTTACACATAACTATGGAGCCATACAGCATAGGGCAAGGAACCCTTGTAACACCAATTTGCCAATATCTCAGCAACCATACCAGCTATGAAATAATTCAAGTGCCATTGTAATCATGATAACAAAACCTCCACATGAGATGAGTTGACCAAATCTGTATCTCACATTGTTTCTGAGATACGGGCACCAAAAATCTCTGGAAAGGCATCCTTGAAACCCTTGTAACACATTTTTGCCAAAATCTCCGTAACCATAGCAAATAGGAAAAAAAATCCACTGCAGGTGTAACCTATGACTTCCAAACTTGTTTTAGCAGCAAGGTATAGGTAGCAAAAATCTGTATTTCGCTTCGTTTTCAAGATACAGGCGCCAAAAGTTGCTATGGGCACCACAGTGTTATCCTATGGGAAAAATCTCAACTTTGTGATGGTACATCTATGGAACTGACCAACTTTTTAACACCTAAATAGCATAATTCATGTCTCTGGGGCAGCCCCTTAATACCCTGCAAATTTCAAGTTAAAAGACCAAACCGTTCATTTACAGTGCAGTGGGAAAGTTTTTAAAAGTTTAAAAATTCCTAGTTCATGAGGTAGCAAAATCCCCGACCGCGAGGTCAATCCCTGTTCGCCAGCTGTCAAAATCACCATCTATGAGAAATCCTTGACCATCAGATTTTGGCCATCTGGTCACAAAGTGACAGTCAAGGATTTTTTTACCTCACGAAAAAGGATGCTTTCGCAGACTGGGATTTTTATCAGATTACGTGGACTGGGATTTTTTCAGTTTGAAAGAGGATTCAGAACCCAATCCCCTTCTATGAGCTGACAAAATCCTAGTCTGTGAGCTGATCCCTTTTCGTGAGACAGCAAATTCCTTGACCGTCAGTCAGTCCTTGTCCGTGAGAAGGGCCATCTGGTCACAAAGTGATGGTCAAAGATTTTGCTACCTCACGAAAAGGGATCGGATGGTGCACTGGGATCTTGTCAGCTTGCGAAAGGGGATAGGAAGCGAGTTGCGGATGAAAAATTTATAAATTTGAAAAGCCCATTTTTCAGACAGAATGAAGCGAAGCAAACCAAAAGTATAGGTTTGTAGAGGGCATCACCCTGAACAAAACCCATGTCTTATTGCAACAAGAAGTCACCCGTGGAGGAAGCTGCAACATTTTGTTTGGTGGGAAAAAATGAAAACAAGATGGCGGTTCACAGACAAGGAATTTTTTCTGATGGACTGGGATTTTTTAAATCTCTATTCGTGAGCTGACAAAATCCTTGACCGTGAGCCCAATCCCCTTTCGCAAAACATAGATATAAATCTTGGAGTGAATTGAGCATGCTCAGAACCCCAAAATTAAATAACTTTGGAATGGATTTATATTTTTTTTACCAAACCAAGGCTGGATTGTTCTTTGACCTAAACTCTTTCTACGCTCCAAATTTCAGACCAAAACACCAAATGATGTGGCCGCAGCCCGATGAGGGAAAAAATGTGTCAAAAGTGGTGGAAAACACATTTTTCAGCACTTTACTGCGCAAAAACAATAAGTTCGACCAAAACACAACTTGGCAAATCAAGAGCTCTGCCATATGAGACTGCACATTCCAATCTTCATGCAAATCTGTTGAACAGTTACAAAGTTATTAACATGCAAAATTTGGGGTGTAACATTAAAGTGCTTGCTTAACCCTAACTATAATGGCGCTACCATTCCACTATAAAATATATATATATATATATATATGTATATGTATGTGTATATATATATATATATATATATATACACACACACTGTAGGCTAAAATAACAGACTTGCTTTATTACCACATGGATTGTCTTCACACTGCTGTTAGCATGGTGTTTTGTCTAAAACTATGCTAAAAACTACTTCCCTAGCAGGGTTTTACATGATTCAGTATTCCCTGGTAGTCTAATGGTCCCCCACTCTCTGATCACCCACTTCACATGTTGCACTATGCCCTGGTGGTCTAGTGGTTCTCCCCCCCCCCCCGATTACCTGGTTTACATGATGTGGTGAGCGGAGGGCTGTGTCATCCACCAATTTCATGGAGACTGTCCTCTGAGTGGGGTCCTCAGTGGATTGGGGGGCAGTGAATGGTCATGGGTGGGGGACCACCAGACCATCAGAGAAGCATGAATAATGTAAACCAGGTGTATGAGGGGAACCACTAAACCAGTAGGGAATAGTGTACAATGTAAACTGGGCCATCAGGGGTTGGGGAACCACTAGACCACCAGGGAATAGTGAATCATGTAAACTTGGTGATTGGGGGTGGGAGAACCACTAGAACACCAGGGAACAGGCTACATGTATACCAGGCAGGGGCGTCATGCAACCAGAAAATTTGGAGGGGCACAAAATCCAAACCTTTCTAGGGGGGTCCAAGGGCATGCCCCTGAGAAAATTTAAAAAAAAAACTGAAGTCAAATGGTGCATTTTGGTGACTTTTAACAGGCCAGGAAGCTGTTCCACAACATGCTAAATGCCATCGTAATGGTAGAGCAATTATACATTTTTTTTCTGTCTTTGTTCAGTCCGTGGACAGTGGCCTTTTGTATTTTCCTTAGCAATGCAGCTCTCTTGGTGACAGAGCACGGTACCACACACCCAATAAGACAAATAAGGACATTGAATGATGAAATATACCAGTCCCACAACTGCCTGACCACCTCAGAGACCACGAACAGCAAGTTAGGGCTGTGGCAGCCATCCATCCCTACCTTGCACTGCCTCAGACAACTTTTTGGATCAAGAGGCCTCAGCAATAGATCAAAAACATGCACATTTGAAAAT
Source organism: Neoceratodus forsteri (assembly GCA_016271365.2). NCBI lineage: Eukaryota > Metazoa > Chordata > Ceratodontiformes > Ceratodontidae > Neoceratodus > Neoceratodus forsteri. The sequence continues at coordinate 63,914,400 of CM028135.1, forward strand.
GACTATGGCTACTATCAAGGACCTATTACAGCACTCTGATCGTAGAGCAAGATGACTCAGTCAGCCTGAAGTTGTGGATGAGTATTAACTGGTGAATTTCACATACATTCGATTTCGCTAGACTGCACCTATACAGGCAGTACACACCATCCCACCAACACAGTCAGTCCCCAGCACCTACATGGCCAGTGATTTCTACCATTTCAAGCATTCAGATCTCAAGTAAAACACCACCAGCTCCTCACTCCTGCAGCAACACAAGCAGCCCCTGCACTAGTGTAGCCAGTATTGACCACCACACCAACACAGCTATTCCCCTGTACCAATGGCCAGTGAGCCCTTCCCCATCCAAGCGACCAGCTCCCACTCCACATGGCCATCTTCCTAAAATGAACTTGGTCAGCTCCTCTTAAACAGTACTCACACCAATGTGGTCAGTACCCTCCACCACAACACAACCAGTCTCCTGCACCAACACAGTTAGTTCTCCCCCATTCAAGTGCAACTCCCGCCATACCTAGGAAGAACCCTCAAAATGAACACAGACAGCTGTCCAGTTCCCACCATACAGCAACATAAACAGACCCTGTACCAACATGGCCAGTACCACCATTCCACCAGCATGAATGGCCAGTCCCTCCAACCCACTCAAGCGAACCTGGCCAGCATCTGCATGAAGGATGCCCTACTTCTACGCAGGCGAGGAGCCAATGTATTAGGTCAGAAGCTGGATGTACCAGTCAATACAGTTTTAAAGTATTCAAGGGGGAAGGAAGTGTAACCCATGGAGCACAAAAGAACACACAATGAGAGCCTAGCTGGTTCTTCCCAGCGCATATAAAACATGATAACAAGGGTGAAGCAGGTAAGGAACATTGTGCCAGTAGTGGGAAATTAAAATTCAACAGGGCTAAGAGGACAAGAGGCAGGAGCGAAGGTAAACGCAGAGTAGTGTCTACAAATAGGCAATAAAAAAGGAAGGGTGGTTATTTAGTCCAGGAGGAAAAAGTCCTACATAGATAAGTGGCCAGCCTGTTGGTGCCCATTTCAGCTTCCTCTAACAATCTCCAGGCCGGGACTTCCCTTATCTCACGCCTCATGAAGCAAAACCCCAATTGGTGTAGGGTGAAGAGCATTATTTGGTATTCTTTTAACCAAGGTAGGCCTAGTCCTCCTCCTGACCTGTGTGCCTGAGCATGTTGTGGGCCAACTGCAGGTTCACTCTCCCTCTCCCCATGTAAAACTCTTCAGTAAGTTATCTTATCTAGTGTTCCAAAATAGCTCTCTCTCAGGGACTGAATATGTAATAAGAGCAAGGAACTGCTACCACCTGACCTTACAAATACTGACTCTGTTTGCCCCATATTGTATGATGAGATTAATTTTCTTTTTCTCCCACCTTTTTAGTTCAGACTAATGTGAATGTCATCATTAATCATCATTGTCAAGATTTAAAATGAATTGTAATAAATCACCCAGCATCTTTATTCACAATCCCAGGCATGCCACTTGCCAGGTGGATACTGTGTTACCAGCTTAGTCTGAGTCTTACCAGGCTTCAAAGATGTGCGGCCCCCCTGGTCCTCACTAGGCCCAATGCCGATGGCATGCGGTGTGGATTTTTGCACTGCTGTGGCTCAGACTTGGCTGAGTTGGTTCCCACAATCAGAGAGATGTTGTTCAATCCAACTGTCTGTACCATACTAATTCAGATCCTCCACCCCCCCAACACACACACACACACACACAACTTTAAAAAATAACACTGTTGTTTTTCGGCCCTCCACATAATAAAATAAAATAAAATACCAGACCCTCCAACATTTGACAGATCAAAATAGGTACACTTCTGTGTTGCAGTCAGCGGGGGGGGGGGACGACACGACTACCGCACCCACTTTTGCCCATGAGTATTCCAAGGGCCCGTGTTCCACAGTTTACTGGCTGAAAGACAAGTTAGGAATCACCTGCTGAAACGGCACCATTGCACCAAGCATTTATGGTGGTTCAGCAGCAAGCACTTAACCCCTGAATGCCAACAGTGTCCTTAACTACTAACTAAGTCCTTCAGAAGCCAGATACCTTCCTCTGACTCCCACAGCCAGGTGCAGGCATTTCGAAGGGTTCAGTGAGTACTTGAGAAAATCTCCAAGGGAGCCTGAGGCCTTATGTGCCTTCCAAATGCTTCCCTTAATGCTGGAATGGAAACAGTGGGGGGTCTGTACAACTCTGTAGCTAAACAGGGGCAGGTATACAGAAGGAATGTGGAAAGGGACCATTTTAGGGACCCCAGTGGGGTGAACTCAGTGTGCAGTAGAGTGATGACTGTGACTGTAGTCCCCAGTCTCCCCCCAGCTGCCATCCTGCCTAATGAAGAGTGCAGAGAAGCACTGAGAGAGCTTTAGTCTAAATTGCAGCAGGACCAAGAAGGACTGACTTCTGCAGAGGCAGACGTCCATACCCAGTCACCCAGAGAGTGGAGAGGAAAGAGAGACTGCATGCCCTATATTCACTGAGCCCAGTTGCTGGATGAATCTGATTGCATTTCTGCTTTTTATTCCTATTTACCGGTTGTCATTGGTCCTGTTTTCTTTGTGGTTTCCTAAGTGACACATATCCATAGTCTCAAGGTGCGGCCTCTGTTACTATTCACAAACAGGTAAATGCAGGACAGTTGACAAATGACAAATAGGATAGGCACAATGCTGAGGGTACAGGGCATATAGACTGTAGCCCATGTGCCAATAAGCAATAGAAGTGTGCAGAACACATGGGTAGCATAGGGCATTCCTTTTAAAACTATGCCGCGGACCAGCGCGACTCACCTCCTGTTTAGGATTCCCAACCCCAACACCCCCTGAGCCCCTGCCAAATATGGCACCCCGCTGAATCAGTCTTTTTTTTTTTTTATTCTTTTCTTGACTGATCCCACCACTTTTCTCCAGGCTGTGCATTTGCCTCACTCACTCCAGGAGTCCAGACAGGTCAGCCACCAGCCAGGCCTGGGTAATAGTTTTCTCCTCGACTTCCTCTCATTTTCAGACTGAGACAGTAGGAAGGATGACCAGCAAAGCACTACGAATAGGCAGCAGTCCTGTTTGCAGCCAGCTGGCATGCCTTCCACACAGCGAGACGCCCACAGCCTGCATTGCTCCAAGTCTTGGGTGACTAGTAAAGATGATGGTGGCACTGGCACCAGCGGTAAACACTCGTCGCAGTAACACTACAGCTGCTCAGGCTGGACTCGTAGTCTGGGGTCCAGCAGGTCAGTTTTCTTCTTTCTCAGTCTAGAGCATGACTCACACTGCAGAGCACAGCTATTGCAAGCCACTCCACCAGTTTAACCAGCACAGCCCGATGACACTCGTGGCTCAGCACTCTATCCTCTTGTCAGACGACAACATGCAGCATGCTTGCTCTCTTCACCAGGAACTCCCGCTCTGTATGATGATGTGACATTTTCTAGCTGGGTCACATGCACACTGTGTTGGTTGCAGCTAGCTCCAGCCACTAGGGATACTGGAACTTTGAGTATAGTCTGTTCCGGCACTGAGCAGACAGTAGAAATTATTGGGGAAAAATTAAAGCAGAACAGAAACAGATGAAAATTCGGTGCGTGGTACAAACTAGGCAGAAACTGATATCAGTGTTAGGTGATGATTTTTCTTTTTATGGATTGCATCACAATATTGGGGGGCACATGCCCCCTTGGGCCCTATGGGCATGGCGCCACTGATACCAGGTGATCGGGGGAGTGGTGGGAGGAATGACTAGACCATTAGGGCATAGTTAAATATGCATACCAGGTGATCGGGGGGACCATTAGACCACCAAGGTGTGCTGTTGCACAAGAGAATGGGCACTAAGGGGCCGCTGCACCACATGTAAATGAGTCCATATTGGGCGTACAGATGTTCCCCTAGTGCCTTGCATGCCCAATGAGCTCATTTGGATGCTCAGGCTGAATATGGCCCACAGGAGACATTGTGCTACCCCCTTTTGGACAGTGCTATCTCCTGTCGGCCATTAGCAGCCCTGGTTCATGTCGGTGCAGCGCAGATCCACTTAGCGCTGCAGTGACATGGCCTGATATTTAGTCAAATAGCACCACTCTGTCAGTGAGCACTATCCCATCGGAATATCATACAGAGTCAGTAACTTGCACTCACAATTGCAGCACAAACTGCTGTGTTGCGATTGCACCGACCTCTAAATATGGGGCTCTTAGTGTGTACTGGGCCTTAATGTTTCATTTAGTGTTTTCTATATTTTTTATTTTCTTCTGTTACTGTTCTGCCAAGTATTTCAGATAAGGCAATAAATATCTCACTGTCTCTATCCAAAAGACTCCGACTGCTGAGGCTGACCTCACATTTGCTGTTTGTGACATCACAGCCTGTTGTGTTAAGCAATATGATGTCATAAATAAAGGCACTCTGAGATCAGCTGGGTACACTCAAATGCTTTTTAAACATGCTTCTTGTATGGGCTACCAAGATGCGTTATAAACACAGGAAAAGAAAACTGAAAATTAAAAAATATGGATCTCCTAGTGAATAGTAATAGCTGAAACATTGGCCCAGATATTCAAACTGCACCCAAAAAGTACGCAACAGCAGGAGCAAGCGTAAGTCCATAGCACCCATGCGCAAGAGGCACGATATTCAAAAACTGTGCTGGCCAAGATGTGCCTACAGCCGATGACTGAATATCGCACCACCTGCACCATAGCGCAACTAGGGAGGGGAAGCTGAGCATATCTGATGCACCATAGCGCAACAAGGGATGTACAGCTGAGCAGTCCAGATGCGCCATAGCGCAACCAGAGATGCCTCCCCCAGCAGCAGGGCAGCAATGCAACAGCACAACCAGGGATGCAGGGGCCCACCACCCATGCCACAGATGGGCAGAGGAACACACAGCAGAACAGACATTGTCCGCCCACACCCCATGCACTGCACAACTGGGGGAGGGCTGGAATAACCACTGGCCCATGGAAACAAGCAACCAACCCACAGCTGGGCCATGGTGCCCCATCACACCCCCTGGCAAGCTGTGACCGGCACACAAGGAGGGCCGACCACCCTGTGCCACACCATCCCCCCAATGCAGAGCACACCCTGCACCATGACCCCCAGACACCCTGCCCAGTAGCAGCATCCACCAGTGCAGGATACCCCATGCATGCCACCACCCCCACTGTGACAATGTAACCCTGTGCACCACAGAACCATGCAAGGCAGCCCCACCAGGAGCACACAGCGGTGCAATGATGGCATACACAGTGCCACCTTGCACAACCCCCCTTCCGAGGTACAGCTGAGAGACCGACCATGCGTCGGCACACGAGGTACCCCACACATGACAGGGCATGCCCCGGACCCCACCACCAGTGGTACAGCGCCCTGCACACCTTCCTAAGGACACACCCCGACCCAGCACTGGCCACAACAGCCAGCGCAGACACCCACAGTGGTGCATGGAAGCATGCACCACACCGGATGCAACACAGTGCATGGACAAACACCCACCCATACCCAAGGGCTCACCAACACAGGGACACAGTAGCGGGGCAACCAAGCCCCCAGCGTGGGGCCATGGAAACCGTGTACACACGGCCAACAGTCCCCATGGCACAGGAGTGCCAGCCACCCTGCGCAGGCACTGTGGACCTGTACACCATCAGCATTTGCCCAGAACACAAGTCACAGATAGTGGTGCACATCCCCTACAACACACACAAGCCACAGCATGGAGGTGGGACAACAACAGCAGAAGCCACAGTGTCACCCGAGGCAGACATGCACCACACCAGTGACAGGAGGCAACCCAGCATTGTGACGGGTAGAGTGGCTGCCCTGCATGGACAGCCACCACTGACATGCCAGCAGACCGTGCAGGTCACAGACATGCAAGGGTGTCAGCTGCACAGGCCATGGATGGGCTGACAGGTGCACCATGGACACAGAGCATGCACCATGGACCACTGCACACAGTCATCCAGTGCACAGGGAACAACACACACACCACAGACAGTGACTGATAGCTACTTCCACACCCTAGTCACTTCCCCACGGACACACACACATACAGTACCCATGATTGCACCACCCCTGATGCCACGCACACCACTGCAGCTGAGCACCTATAGCCCGCTGCAGATCAGAGACCACCACAGTAGTCATAACAAAAGAATTATATTCAAAAAACATCCAACAAAACTATGTACAATTATTTACAAATGTGTGGGGGGAGGGCCACAAACAAGGTGGGGTGGGTAAGGGGCAGGGGTGAACAAATGGTACAGGAAAGGAGGGGTGTGAGGGTGGGTCCAGGGGGGTAGGAGAAATCAGGGGCAGTGTGACGATCAGTGGGAGCCCTGCTCCCCACTCCGGCTACTCCTCCTTCCATGCCACCACCTGACCCCCAGCCTCTCAATCCTCTGCAGGATGTCCAGCGATGCCCTGGCAACAGTAAGGATTTCCTGCAGCACCTCCTGGATCATGCACAGCTGCCAGACACCTAGGACAAGGGAGCAGAGACAATAGATGTGAATGCACAGCCCCATACAGCCCACCCACTGTGCATGGCATACGGCCGTGGGACATGCCTCTGTGATGGTGTGTGACCACCCACAGTGATCGTGTCCACAAGACCTACCCACCCAGGCACACACAGTCATGTGGACCGCTGCACACACCCACCGGCCAAGTCCTGCACAGCACCACCATGGCTGTTTAGTGACATGGCTATGTGGTGCGAAGGCAGTGGCACAGCCATGTACCCAGTGCACGCATGGACTACCATTGATGCACTCCCAGACATGCAGTGCCACTGGACAGTGCTGACTGTAACAAGTTGCGTGCATGGCAGTGGTGTCAATGGATGGTGGCCATGCCCCCGCTGCCCACCCTGTTACACAGCATGCAACAGTAATCATGGATGTAAGGCACTCACCATCATCAGGCTGGTCCCTCTGCCTCTGTGGACCTTCTCCCCTCCTGGTGATCTGGTCCTCCAGCTGGCACCTCCTCTCCCTCGCCAGCCGTCTCTCTTCTGGGCCTAAGGTGCAAACATGGAGAGAGGAACATTAGTACAATCCTGTAGCAAAGTCCCCCTTCCCCATGTGTGTGCAATCCCACACAGCCAACCCACCACCCCACACCCTGATAACACCACCACAGCCAACACCGGACGGTCCCCCTTCCCCATGTTCCGGACACATGCAACCATGATACCCATATGGAAGATAAAAGTGTATGGACGTTACACCTACCTGGCCGTGGCACCATGCCCCTCCTGGCACGTGCCCGCAGGTGGGCAAGCAGGTCCAGGTCCCTCCACCTCAGGTCCCCATATCTGTGGCGGCACTGCTCCGCTGACCACCCCATTCCTGTGGCCTCCTCCAGGACGTCGGCCACCTCCTGCCACACCTGACTCCTGGACCTGTCCAGGGGTGCCTCCCCAAACAGTGGGACAACAAGTGGCTCCACAATGGCAACCAGGTTTGCCATTTCAATCTGGCTCCACTGGGCAGCTCTCCTCTGTGCCATCTCTCTTGCTCAGTAGGGTCAAAATGGTGCTCTACAGCACGGTTCTGCCATGTGCAGATGCTGCGCGGTACAGCGCTGCCATTCCCTATCATGCTGTCACTGAACAGTGCGATAGTGGTGCACCCATGCTTGATGCATGGCGCCTAGGGGGCACAGGGTCAAGGGTCTCTGGCGCACGGACAGCCACAGCACGATTGGAACCGAATGCGTGTAGCGCAATTGGGTGCCTGTGTGCTACCTCCAGTAGCAGCCTACTGCGCTGTTGCCCCAGTGCGCCTATGATGTCCCAGTGCCACAGCGCCATATAGGTGAACATCGCTGTAGCGCCACTGGCACAATGGTGGCCGTGCCCTGCATTGCTTCCCGCACACAGCACGTCAGCAGCGCAGCAGGCGCCTGCGTCATCAACCCAGGCATGCGCAGTTAGGTGTGTACTGCGCATGTCACAGAACTGCGCCCTTGGCTCAGCACATTCAACACAATTGCGCAAAGTGCAAAAGCACGACATTCAGCCGTCATATGCAAATCAGCTAATCAGCCATTCAATGAAGCAGCACTGCAATTTACATCCACTTAAAGTTGCGCCTTGCCTCATTTGCATGGGTTGCACTGGCCATAGTCGGTACTGCAGTCTATTGGTGAGTTGCATGCTGTTTGGGAGTGTGGACTGTGGATTTTGGGAAATGCATGGGACTGCACAGTCACAGGTAACAACTTTTATTCTCACAGGCTGAATCATGACCGAGCGAGTTGTGGGAGAAGAGGAACAGAGTTGTGGGAGGAGGAGGAAGCCAGATTTCACCAAGGCCAAAACAGATGCCCTGTTTGAGGCCTACCTGGACCAGGAGCCACTTCTCAGCAGATGCCAGGGAACACCACAGGCCCATGCTGCTGCATAGGAGGAGGTGGCGCCGCATGCTGTGAACCTACATGGCAGCCACCAGCGCTCCATGCAGGAGTGCAAGAAGAAGATGGGCACAGACAGGAGGAGGATTAAGGAGAAGGTGGCTGCCATCAGGGCAGCACAGTCTGCAACAGGTGGGGGACAGCCGGAGGTGCTACGCCTGACCCCACAGTAGGAGAAGGTGGCTGGCAGCATGCAGTGTTGTGCCATTGAGGGTGTTCCGGGTGGTGGCTTCCAAACGGGTGGTAGCCCATCACTGCATGGTAGGTCATGGTCTGTCTATGGGGGGGGGCAGGGTAGGTCACATGCAGTAATGCGACTTTGTTTTCCCTTACAGATCCTGAGATTCTGCATGGGTCAGCAGTGGTGGGCCTCTCTGCTGAGGCCAGTCAGATGGAGATGGAGGAGGGCCCATCCACCTCCACAGGAATATGCAGGTCAGTGTGACAGTGGGCCCACCTGGGTGTCCAGACTGATGTTGTTGGAACAGGTGCGGAGGAGGCCCTGCCCATGTTCCAGCATGCCAGCGTCCATGGATGCCAGCATGCTGTGACTCGGGCTGGTGCCAGGTCCGTCACCGATGATGATGTCACTAACGTCATGGGCAATGAGACGTGTGTGCCACAGGATGGCCACACAGCAGGTAACATCGCGGCCATGGCTGTGGGTGGTGCTGCCGTGGAGGCCTGCATGTCATCACAGTCCCTGCCTGTGCCTTTCAGCACCGGTAGGGCAGCATTGGTGTGTGTACAGGACAGTGGGACTGTTGCAGCCACTGCAGCAGCACCAGTGAGCCCTGGGGAGCAGTAGAAGAGGCAGCATCAGCAGTCGGCCAATGGGCTTGGGGGTACAGTGTCAGGGGGCGGCGTCAGTGCACCGCCTGTGGACATGCCCAGGCCTGGTCCTGCTGTGCAGCGCCCACCCTCAAGGGGTGCTGAGCATCAGGGCCGCGCATACCCTAAGGGACAGGATGCCGAGCAGGCAGATGACCTCTTGGATAAGCACATCCGCATACTGCAAGCATCAGTCAACCAGCAGATGCGGCTTGTGACATCAGTAGATGGACTGCGTCCGGCTCTGGAGTGGGCAGAGGAGTGTCGCAGCAGAGACACCGCTCTGCTCCTGGCAGGGATGGATCAGTTGTGGGAGGATGTGACCGCTGCCATTGACAGGCAGATACAGGCATTCACTGCTGTCAAGGCCACAATGAGCACAGTTATTTGCCCATGCATTGCAGACACCATGCAGTGTACTGCCCACCCCCCATTCCCGGCGTCATGTGAGACCATCCTTGTCGACACCAGGTTCAGCTGTGGACATCCCAAGCACACCTGGCGCAGGCATGTTTGGTGTGCTGCACACCCCTGTACGATCACGGTCGTGTTCACGCAGCGGAAACCCTGGGGGACCATCGGTGCCACCCCATGAGGCCAGTGGTCTGCCTGTCAGTGCTGGTGGGTCTCAGCAGGGCCGCCCACACATCCGTGGCAGCCGGGGCACTGTGGCGTGTGACTGACCTGTCTCCCAACTTGGCTACTGTCTGATGCTGCCCTGTGTGCATTGTGTCATTCAGCAGGCAATGCAAGGGTGGGTACCCGGCCCTGCACGCAGACACACAGTCCATCTGCACACCCTCCTGGCTGCTGTCCACAGTTGTGTGTGCATGATGAGGCCTGCATTGTGCTGTACACCAATGTGCAATGGTGCTCAGCATCTGACACATGCACAATGACAGGCAGTGGGCATGGTGGTCTATGGATATGTGTGTGGCTAGGGGTGGCGTTCTGGGTTGGTGTGTGCCTCCTACCCTTTGTGCATGTCTGGTGCATTGTGTGTGTGTGTGTGTGTGTCTGTCTGTCCACGTGCCATGTTAGACCTCACCCATGGTGGTGTGTGTGGTTTCATGCCCGGCCAGTTCCCTTGATGGCATGCACCCCCTGGTGTGTGTCCATGCGTGTTTGTGGGTTGTGCCTTAGCCACTGGTAGTTGCACATGGCCCCATGACTTACCTGGGTTGGCTGAAGTGCTCCTCCTTGATGGTGTCCCAGTGCAGCTGTGCCAGCCGGAGCAGTCGAGGGTCCCGTCGCCCAAGGGGGGGGCTGCCCATCACCATTGTCACCAGCATCCTCATCGTCCCCATCACTGTCCCCCTCTTCGACCTGTACGGCTATCCCACATTCGTTGGCCATGTTGTGCAGGATGCAACAGAACAGATATAGCCCACAGGCTTTTGAGGGGCTGTACTGTAGGGCACCACCGGAGGTGTCCAGGCAATGGAAACGTGCCTTCAGCATCCTGAACACCCGCTCGATGACAATACGTGTGGTGGCGTGTGCCTCATTGTAGCGTTGCTGCGATGGGGTCGTGGGCCGCCGGTATGGTGTGAGCAGCCAGGGGCGGAGTGGGTATCCACTGTCACCTGTGTGTAGAGGGTGGAGGTTAGTTTGGTGATCAGCATCACCCTGCCCCGGGCCATGTAGGCCACTACCCATGTCACCTCTGACCATGCCCCCCCCAGGCCCTATGATTGTCCATGTGGTTTGCATACTCACCCACCAGGTGGCCAGTGGGGATATCCCCACTCTTGAATCTGTGGCACAGTGCCGATTGTTGCCAGATGAAGGCATCATGTGCTCCCCCAGTGTGCGTGGCACAGACATTGATTATGCACCCCCTGGCATCGCACACCACCTGGCAGTTGATGCTAGCATAGCCCTTGCAATTTATATTTGCAGCCCCCTCGGGGCCAGGTGGTGTGTGGATGGCCACATGGGTGCAGTCTATTGCTCCTAGCACACCAGGCATACGTGCTACCCTGTGGAACTCCTGTATGTTTGCTGTGCGCTCTGCCAGTGTGCTGGGAAAATGGATGTACTCCACAGCATGTGGCAGCAGTGCGCTGAGGAATTGGGTGAGGTGGCATGACGCGGCTGACTGGGTTATGCCTGTGGTGTCCCCAGTTGGTCTCTAGAAGGTACCCGTGGCGAGCAAGCACATGCAAGCTGTCACTTTCGTCTCCACTGACAGAGCATGGCTCCTTCGTGTGGGTGCCTGCATCACATCACTGCACAGCTCACAGAGCCGCCTCAAAATTGCCCGATTCAGGCGGTACCGGCCCACAATCTCCGTATCACTATACAGCTCTAAGCTGGTGTGGGCTCGGTACTGCCTGTTGGGGGCATACGGCCAATGGGCTCTTCCACGGCCGCGCCCCCCTGCTGCCCACCTTCTCCCCATCACTGCCTCCATCTGGATGGTGGCACTGGCCATGTCCCTGGCTTGTGTTCACCCCCGGCAGCTGTTTCTGTGTTCCCCGCTGTCCTGGCTGCTACTTCCCTGCACCGGGAACACCTGACTGTGCTGGCCTCACTGTTGTGTGGCAAGTACTTTCCCCTTCTGCACTGTGGCTCCCCACACCTTCCCCTGAGCCTGTGGGTTCCAGGTGCCCTTTCTCTGGCCTGCCCTGTGTGTCCCTCCTGCCCAGTTTGAGTTGCTATAGTTCAGCCTCATGTGCCTTCCCTGTAGCACTCTTGAACCTCTCCCTTGCTCCTTTTTATTTTGGCTCATTTCCGCTATGGTGCAACTTCCGCTGGCTCCCCTATTGAGCATGGCGCATGTTGTTGAATATCACACTGTGCCATTTATGCATGGTTCCTCCCCCTTCAATTGCACATACATTCATTATCATTGCGCTGTTGCTCAGCGTGATTTGGGGGGTGCAACTGCCTCCCGCTGAATATCGCAGAATGGCGCATTTTCGGACTTGCGCTGGTGCAACCCTATTGCGCATGGCGCAACTCTCTTGAATATCTGAGCCATTATCTTTATGTAAGTACATACTTAAGTACAGAGTTGCTGTTTGTTTATTTATTATTTCCTGGTACATCCCAGGAGTGCAGTGAGGATAAGTGACTTGCTTAAGTTCTTCAAAGGTGAGAAATCTCACAGTGGTTCTAGATGATGAAGTTGACCTTTGAGGCCCTGGTGTCAGCTGCACTCCAGAGTGGCTTTTACCACCTGAGGAACAGTAGTTGGATAAAATCCCATATCCCCTCTAAATACCTGGAGACAATAGTGCACTCTTCTGTGCTGTCCAGACTCAACTACTGCAACGCCCCATACTTTAGGGTAAAGGGAGGTATCCTACGATGCCTGCAGTTGATGTAGAATACAGCGGCCAATTTGCCGATAGACCTCCCCAGGTCGGGTCATACCTGTTCCTACATGAACTGTACTGGCTGCTGGTGAAGTGGCAAAATGCCTTCAAGACTGAATTATAACCCTATAAAACACTTCTGGCTGAACTCCGGTTTCTCTAATTATCTTCTTGCCCTCTCTACTCTAGTTATGTGGTGGTCTTGGATATTCCCAGTGCCAGGTTTGAATTCTCAGGTGACTGGACCTTCAAGGTTGCTGCCCTAGTAATTTGGAACTCTCTCCTGAAAGACCCGAGTGAGGCCAAATCGGTGGAGGCCTTTAAGAAGGGCCAAAAATTCCTCCTCTATAAAGACTTTTGGGACCTTCAAATAATCCCTGTTCTGTTTTCCTGCTTCTGATGGCAATTAGGTGTATTTATTTTATGTATTTATCTAATTTTATTGAGTACTATTGTATTACTGTATTGGTTATACGACTGTTATGCACTAATTGTATGTACTGTAAGGCACCCTGAGCCTCCAGGAATGGGCATCACATTACATGAAACATACTTTTTCTACAACTACAAAGTATGCAAGTGAAGGTCACAGGATTTAAACCCAGGTCTGCTGGGTCTCCAGCTTGCAGTTCAGTGCTCTTACCACAAGGTTATATTTTCTCCTTAATTTAAAGGAACACTGATTTCTCTTTAAATGTGAAAAACAGACTGCCTACCATGCTAATGTTACTACACAAAAACTTGTTTACATTCCTTGATCAACTCTTCCTGCATCCTTCCTGGACTGTGGAGCACCGCAGCACAGTCTAGCCCCTCATGGTGCAGTGAGAGGAGACTATTGTGTCATGAGTGGCTACACCGTTTGGGAGTGTTCCTAATGTTCAGGAAGTATACAATAAGAGTAGATCAAGGATGCAAAACAAAATAAGGGTGGATTTATTCACACCATTAGCATGTATTTCAGTTCTACAAAGAAATGAAAGAGATGAGTCACGGGATGCTGGTGTCAAGTTAACAGCTCAGTCTGTGAGCTCCACTCAGGTTGGGAGTTAAAATCACCAAAAATCCTTATTTAACCTAGTAAGCTTTACTTCAAACTCTCCTACACGAGTGTTGGAACTTCAGCTGATCGTTGTGGCTACAGATCAAATGGAGATAAATACCTCTGAAGAGCAGAAGCTGGAGGTCTTGCTGGAGGATGACAAGGAGCAGCCGATCACCATGGAAGCCAAGCACCCACATCGTAGCATCTCTCCGGAGGCAATGGCTCACCCAGTGTCCAAGGATTTGTCTCTGGCACAAATTTACATGGATCTGTCAGCAATTAAAGAAGTGGTCTTCTCACTGGTGGCTGACATGAAAGAAATTAAACCAGCACTAGGTGATCTTTCTCAGCGGGTTTCAGATGCCAAGGCCTGCATCTCCTCCCTGGAGGATCACCGAATGAAAACCGACCCTGAAATTGTGCAGCTAAAGCGCGCCATTTCCAGTCTTGAAGCTAAGTTAGACAACTTAGAAGGCAGAAATAGGCACAACAACTTGGTGTTGTTGGGACTTCCGGAGGGTGAGGAGGGGCCCACTACTATAAAATTTATACAAACGTTTTGCCAGAATATGGTTGGCCACTTGCCCAATGGCCCCAGCTATGTCATCGAAAGAGCTCATCGGGCACTCAGGGCCAAGCCACCCCGGGGAGAACCCCCTCACCCTATCATTTTTAAACTGCTCAATTTCTTGGACAGTGAACACATACTTAAGAAGTATAGAAAGCTAGCAGTAATTAAATGGTCCAACGGGAAACTTCGTATTGTGCCGGATATTACTTTAAAGACAAGGTGGGCCAGAGCCACATATCGTCTGTTAGTAAGTAAGCTTTGGGAGGCCCAAATTAACCATCAGCTCCTCTACCCAGCCTGTCTAGAAATTTTAACAACTTCAGGATACCAGCGGTATGATACCATGGAGCAAGCTGATAAGGCGCTACCCAAACCATACCCTGTTCTCTTTAAAACTACTGCCTGAACGGTTCTGAATTGGAAAGATCATGCTTCCGGCTTATTTTCTACTAATGCTTTATCTTATTCATTGTTAGACTGTTGCGTTCTTCCATTTACAGTAGATCAGACTTTACTGGTGCGGCCCCTAATTGGTTACAGCTTCCCTTTTATATGGATGGTGCATGATTTTGCGGTCTGCTGTGAACTGAGTTCTAGTCAGACTGCACTGAAGCTTTTGCCTGTCACCTCTGCTACAATGGGGCATGCCAACTTGACTGTTTTCTAACATTTTGGCCACTGCTGTGTTATGCTGGAATGATCTGGAATCTTCTCTTGTAGTTATAATACAGAAACTTCTAGAATTGTTTACGGTGGCTTATCCCTTTGAATCTCGTCAAAGCGCTTGCTCCTTCCAGTGGCATTTCCTGGCTGGGGACTGAGCATTGCATGCACAGAGTCTGCTCCTTTAATCTGACATAATTTATACATGTGTCTGAATTTACTGGAAAATAGGTTCTTGGTGGTAGCGTTCTATGTTAGTTTGTGCCAGCAGTTGTAGTTGTCATCATTACTTTGGTTAACTTTTACAGGAGTCCTGACTTTATGGATTGCTATCTGCTGCCGCCACCCAACTACAGCTTGTCTCATGGAACTAGATATGATTCCATTTAAACAGGAACAATGTGGATTTGAGCTAGGAATTGTTACGCTCAATAGATAATTACTTTCTTGCTTTGTATAATTTCCTTTTAATGTTTGCTTGCGCGCATATGCAAGAAACATTATGTGTCAGCTTAGGAGAGAAGCAGGTTGTGGAGGCGCGGCACTGTGGCAGCCAATGGAGGCATTGCATTTGGGGGCTTGGCACTGGTGGACCAATGGAGGCACAGTGTGCTGATGAGTCTGGTTTCCGAAAGTGCCACCAACTTGAAAGGCTTTTGCCGCAGCAATCAGGGGCCGCCTCGTCATTGCAGCATCAGGCATTCCTCTATGATGAGGGAGCGGCCTGTCATTGCAGGGCGGTACCTTGCCTAGGGTAATATTGTTTGAGAACGTGGCGGCAAGCCGCTGCCACATTTACAAACAATATTACCAGCCTCCAGTGCCAAGGGGGTGCCCGATCCCCCTCGGCATCATGCTCCCCCAAACATCCTTTGTTTGCAGATGGGGGCTCCAATCCCTGTCAGCTTCAGTCCCCCTTCCCAGTTTAATTTGCCAATGGGGGCCACTCCCCATTGGCCCCAAAAAGTTGTTTTGTTCCGGAGGGGTGCCGACCCCCTCTGCTCTTGCCCTCCCTCGGTATGTGCTGATGGGGTGCCCAATCCCTCGTCGGCTACTGCCCCCCAAAGAAAAACACTAGGGTGGCATGCTGGGAGCCCACCCCACTGTGCCAAATGTCCCTGCTAAAAAAAAAAAAAAAAAGGCTACAATTTTTTTTTGTTTAACCTGTAAAACAGAAAACGGTTCCTCGTCGAGTCCAGTGGCCCCTCCCCAACCCACGCCCACCCTCTGCGCACCCCGCCTCCCCACAACCCCTCTCACCCCATACTTACCTCTGGAGCCTGGCGCGATGATCTTCAGTGGACCAGGAACATGTCTGCACTCTTCAAAGCCGACTGTGAACTGAAGAAATGCCGGTAAGCTGTATAATGGCATAAATAAGGTTTTTTCAACTTTGGTGCATATCTCAGGCATGTTGGGAAATTTTGGCACCACATTTTCAACATGGGGTTATTGGGAACCCTCCTCATGAATTCAGCCACTGTCATGGTGTTATTCAGTCCCGAAAGATGATTTCGCAGTCACTGCACGGAATCACCTTTTGGGACCTATTAACGAAACGACAGTGCCAGAGTTCATGAAGAGGATTCTCAAAAAGTCTTTGTTGCAAATTTGGTGGAATAAAATCCATAAAATGACTCTTTTATGAGTGTGCATTTCGCAGTTGCTACGCACGCTCATAACTTCACGAATTTGCAATATTTTCACTACAGATTTTCAGCATTGCCATTTTCTGCACTTCCTTATGAACAGTACCGCTGTCATTTTTAACATCCTGGCTGAAATGTGTTTTCGCACTTCTGGCACAGAATAGCAAGGTCACTGTAGGAAATCCATGCTCAGGACACATTAAGAAAATCACAGTGACACTGTTCATGAACAGAGGTCCTAAAATGCCTATGTTGAAAATTTGGTGACTAACGTCCATAAAATGACTGTGTTATGCGCATGCGTTGCGCAGTTTCTACGTATGCTCGGAAGTGCGAGCATTTTTAATATTCCCACTACAGATTTTCAACATTGCCATCTCTTCACACCTCCCTATGACTGGTACAGCTGTCATTCTTCACATCCTGCCCAATCTGTGTTTTTGTACATATGGCACAGAATGGCACGGTCGCTGTTGAAACTCAAAGTTCGGGACACATTGACAAAAATCACACTGCCACTCTTCATGAGAAGAGGTCCCAAATGCTTTCATGTGGTAGAGACAAAAAAAGACCACGTTGAAAATGTGCTGTGCAAATACCAACAAAAGCCTGGGGCGTTAGGGTTTCTAACCATAACGTCCCACCCTGTACAGACTGACAGGCATCGGGGTGTGCCTTTGGATTGCCGACTGAACTGCTCATGCCATTCCACTCCCACCCCCCAGCCAGTGACAGGCATCAAGGTGTACCTTGGATTCTTCAGCCCCAGAGTTCACCCCATTCTCCTATGCTGCACCCATTTCAGTGTATGTCCTTATGGAATGGGGTGACTGTAAAGCCAAACACCCCAAGGTACACCTCAACACATGCCAGTGTCTGCAGAATAGGGTGAGGTGACATGGCATGACCGTCATGGGCACTGACCCAAACACTTACCCCAATGCCTGTCCATCTCTACAGGATGGAAGTGGGGTTGGCGTGAAGTTCAATACTTCACTGCCATTCCTATTCTGCATCTGTCTAACTCCTGCATTTCCAATGTTAATACCAGCAAGCAAACATTCAGCATTGACAAATACTTGTTTAGTACTGCCACCATTACATTGGGTTTACCTGATTTTGAAACAATACCAGTGAGACGAACTGGATATAACATATCAAATGATTATACAGGACTGCTTTAGTTGGAGAATGTCCCTATTTTTTACTTTTGCTGTTACTGCTATGGGCAGTCAAACATTTAGTATACGGACAGTCAAACATTTAGTACACTTTTTATGCTTATAAAATTATGCATACTTCTGTTGCAGACTAATTATTAATTCATTAGTTATCTTAGCACTGGTATAAGCCTGACTAGGTATAAATCTGTCTTATTACATAGAAACATAGACTTTGATGGCAGATGAGGACCGCTTGGCCCACCCAGTCTGCCCATTTCCCTAGCTATTGGATAAGATGCAGATCCTAGTTAATCAACAGCCTACTTCTTCCTAACCCTCACCAGAACTGCCTTGCAATCTAGTCTTCATAGAAGACTTTTCTAAGCTGCCTTGGTAACTAGACTCCAGTCAGGGATCTTTTTTTTTTATTAGAAAGGAGAGTTTAAATTTGGGGGGGGGGTCTGTGTAGCCACCTGATTTTTACACTGCAACCTGAGCTGTAGTTCACTCGACACTGCACATGGGCCTCATGGTTCAGGAGTGGGCAACTGGTCTGGATTACCTCACATTTGATTGCTGTGAATAGTTCTTGCTCAGATATTGTTGATATTTTCTTAAGATTACTTTTTGTCTTGACGTTGTTAGAGGTGAGAGAAAGGTGTGGTTGGGGGAGGGAGTCTTGTGCATCATCTCTTGGCCTACTATGACGACTGATATGTTAACCCATCTGTAATATGACTAGCGCACTGAATCTTGTCACTTGGAATATAAAAGGGGGAAGGGATATTAGGAAAAAATATGCTGTGTTGCACCATCTATAAAAATTCCAGCCTCATATCATACGAACATACGAAATTTGCCAGCAGATAAAGGCCTAGAGGTCTATCAAGTCTGCTTGAATGTGCAGCCAGCACCCCTTATTCTGCAGCTGCCCCTCCCTTCCACCCTTCCCCTTCATTAACCCTCCCCCTTGTCCTGTCCCATCCTCGTTTGAAGCAGTCCACTGTTCTACTGCATACCACTTCAGGAGGTAACGCATTCCACCCAGCCACCACCCTCTCTGTAAAAAAGTGTCTCCTCATCTCCCTCCTGAACCTTCCTCGCTCCAGTCTCATATCATGGCCCCTGGTGTCCCTCCCCTCCCTTACTTTGAACAGCCCCTTTGTACATGTCTTGTTTATTCCTTTCATGTATTTAACGGTTTCAATCATGTCACCCCTGTCTCTCCTCTCCTCCAGTGAGTACATGTTCAACTCCTTCAACCTCCTCTCGTATGATAAGTCCCCCAGCCCCTTGATCATCTTTGTCGCTCTGCACGCATCCCCTCCAGTAACTTAATATCCCTTTTCGAATCGGACACCAGTACTGCCGCGGTACTCAGGTGTCGTCTAACTAATGACCTACAAGTATGAGAATCACCTCCTCCCTCCTCGAGGATATACCCCTTGCAATACAACCCAGCATTTTGTTGGCCTTTGCAGCTGCCTTCCTACATTGTGCCGAGTTGTTCATTGACCCTGTAATGAGCACACCCAGATCCTTCTCCTCCTCTGTCTGGGCTAGCTGCACTCCCCTAGCTGGTAACTCCTCCTTGGGTTCTTCATCCCAAAATGCAGCACCTTGCACTTTTTGGCATTAAAGCCCAGTTGCCAGGTGTCTGACCAGGTTTCAAGCTTTGCCAGATCATCCTGCAACCCCTGCCATCCCCCTAGGTCATCCACCACCGTGCCTACCTTGGTATCATCAGCAAACAGACTGATCTTGCTCTGGATGTCCCATGATATGTCTGCAATGAATATCCCAAACAACACTGGTCCCAACACCGAGCCCTGTGGAACACCACTCATCACTGCCCTTGGGTGTAAGAGCTCCCCACCCACCACCACCCTCTGTTGCCTTCCCTGCAGCCAGTTTCCTACCCATCTCACCAGCTTGTCACCTGCGCCTGTGCCTACTAACTTCCTTCCCAGCCTTCCATGTGGCACTGAGTCGAATGCCTTACTGAAGTCCAGATACAGGACATCCACTGCATGGCCCCTGTACAATTGCCTAGTTACCCAGTCATAGAACTCGACCAGGTTGGTTTGGCAGGATCTGCCACATATGAAGCCATGCTGTCTGCTGTCTTGTAGTCCTTTGGCCTTTAGGAGAGCCACCAGCCTCTCCTTCAGGATAGTCTCCATTAGCTTACCCACGATGGATGTGAGGCTCACTGGTCTGTAGTTTCCGGTTCATCCTTGGGGCCACTCTTGTGGAGGGGCACCACATGAGCCATCCTCCAGTCCTGAGATACACACCCCGAATGTAGTGAGGCATTAAATAGGTCTGCCAAAGGTCCTGCAAGGACCTCTGCCAGCTCCTTCAGTACCCTGGGGTGGATGCCATCTGGGCCTGGCGCCTTGTCCACCCTCAGTGCCTTCAAACCCTCTCAAACTCTGCTCTCCATGATTTCCCCATCTGTCACCACTTCTCACCCTGCTTCTGCCATTTCTCCCACCTTGGGTGTCACCCCCCTCTTCTCTTAAGTAAATACTGAGCAGAAGTACTCATTTAGTGCTTCCGCCTTATCGCACCCTTCTTCCACCCAACCCCCTCCTTCCTAATCCTTACTATGTGGTCCTTACAGCTCCTTTTCTCCCGATGTACTTAAATAAGTCCTTCTCCCCCTTCTTAATGCCTTGTGCCAGCCTGAATTCCGTAGATGCTTTGGCTCCCCTTACTGCCCTTGTCACCTCCTTCGATTCTGTCAAGTACTTTTCCCTGTCCTCCCCCCTCCCTGTTTTCTTGTACTTCCTAAAGGCAGCTCTTTTCCTCCTTACCTTTTCCATGACCTCCTTGCTCAACCGGATCAGTTTCTTAGCCCTAGCCTTCTTGCTCTGGGCTTTGCAGCAGGTTTGGTTGCCTCCGCTATCCCCAGCTTTATGAGCTCCCACCTCTGGTTAGTGTCCATACTAGATTGAATTCTGGCCAGGTACCCTTTACCACTTCCCCATCCTCCCAAAGTCGGCCCTCCTGAAGTCCAGCACTATTGTCAGATTCCACTCCTTCCTTGCCCATATCCAATGTGAGCCATACTGAGTGGTGGTCACTCCTGACAGCGGTTCCTCCACTATAAGTTCTCTCACAAAGTCCCCATTTGCCAGCACAAGGTCAAGGGTATTCCTAACCTGGTTGGTTCACTGACCATTTGCAGCAGGAAGCTGTCCTGGAAGGCATCCAGCAGTACCTGCTCCCTTCTGTTTCTGGTTGTTGGGGTGCTCCAGTCCACTCCTGGCATGTTGAAGTCCCCCACAATCACCACATTACCCTTTTTGCAGGTCCTCCTGATCTGTTCCGCTAGTTCCCTGTCTAACTCCTCTGTCTGAGATGGTGGCCTGTACACCACTCCCATTCTAAGAATCATATTCTTGGTATCCTGGATTTGCATCCAAAATGACTCCGTACTACCCGCCTCCCCTTCCTCCCTTACACACTTCAGTCCTTCCTTCACATATAGTGCCACCCCCCTCCTTTCCCAATCACCCTGTCCCTACGAAATAATCTGTACCCTGGTACAGACAGGTCCCAGTCATTGTATTGGGTGGCCCATGTTTCCGTGATGGCTGCAATGTCCACCTCTCCCTCTGCCATGGGAACCTGTAACTCTGCAGTTTTCCTCCCAAGGCTCCTAGCATTAAGGGTAACCACCTTCCACCCTTCCCCCCCCCATCCTGCCCTCCTTTCCTAGCATCACCAACAGTACTTGCCATTTGTCCTTTGTCACTGTTATGGGGGGTAAGCTCATATGGTTTCCCAACCTGTGGTCTCTGCATATCTCTTCCCCAACTGCCACCCCCCACTCCATGATTTCTCCAAGAAACACACTTGGAACACAGTCAATTCGGATACGTCCAAAAATCATGGGTATCCCAAGTTTAGGGGTCAGGTAGCTCCTGACAAAGGGGTGTGGCAGTTTTGCTGTCCAAAACAACAGGGCAGATATGTGTTGGCCCATGGTAAGCTGGGCAATTTTGAAATAGTATTAGAGTCAATTTACGGTCCGAACCTTGATACCCCAGCTTTTTTCTTTTCTTACCACCCTGGCACCCGTTCTTCACCTACCAATCGTATTGGACTGAGATTGGAATTTGGTCCAAGCTAATGACATAAACCGGATGTACCGAATGAAGAAGGGCCTATCCCCCGCTCAAAATGCACTTACAGAGTTCATGGAGCATCTTGATCTTATTGATCCCTGGAGAACTCTACACCCTGCCTCCCACAATTTTACTTTTTACTCAGTGCCCCACAAAGTCCTAGCTAGGATCCACTTCTTTTTAATGAGTAAACAATTGCTACCACTGCTATTGCAGCGTCACATCCACGCTTGAGTTATATCCGACCACTCGCTCGTGCTATTGTCTATAGAAGTCCCCCACTTTTCATTGGGTTCCCATACATGGTCCTTAAATAACCAGCTATTAAAAGACCTGGAGTCAGTCCACCGTGTTAACAACTACATAGTTAGCACTGTTCATCACAACCAAGATTCCTCTACATCCTTTGACTTTATTTTGGGGGGGGGGTTGTGTCTAAAGGCTGTGTGGAGATGTGAATTCATCAGGTTAGCTTCTACCCAGAAAAAGAAGCAACGGGCTCCAAACAGGAATGTCTTTCTCAAATTTGAACACTGGAAAGAAATCTTTCTGCATCTTCTCTGGAAACCATCTGTATAGAATTAGTACAGCTAAGGGCCAAATATTCTCATTACCTATTAAGCACGGTTGGTAGAACTGCCACACAACTAAAAGCTACATACACAGAACAAGGCGGGTAAATTTCTAGCACTCCGTGTTAAACAGTGGAGTGCATCAAGATGGATTTCTGCCTTGACAGTCCCCAGTACAAATCTGCCAATTATAGATCCCCAAAATATGGCCTCACTATTCTTAGAGTACTAACATACTCTTTACTCAGTGCCCAAGTTGGAGTCTTCGATCCTTACCATTCAAGGTGAATTTTTGCATGCTTTGAATCTCCCCCGGCTTGCCCAGTATCAACAACATCTGCTGCTAGGTCCTATAACATGCTCAGATGTGGAAGCAGCTATAAAATTGTTGCCCTTGAATAAAGCCCCTGGGCCTGATGGGTTTTCGTCTGCTTTTTATAAAACCTACAAAGAGGTCCTAACCCCCTTACTTACTAAATTATTTAATTCATGGCTTACCCAACCACCCAAGGATAAAACCATCTTTGAAGCTTGTATAGTTCTTTTGCCTTAACGAGGGAAAGACCCATCTAATCTGAAAAATACCGTCCTATTTCCTTAATCAACAATGATAGTAACATACTAAAATGCCAGCAGAATAGGCCTAAACGGTCTTTCGTGTCTGCTCGTTTGGTCAGCCCCCACCCTGGGTGCTGACCTTGCTGCCCCCCTTGCCTTCTCTGGCTTCTCCCTTCTCAGTTCTGGATATTCTTGCTGCATTGGATTTTGCTTCCAGAACCCTTCCCCTGTACCTGTCCCAACCCCTCTTGAACCCCTCCACCATCTCTGCCTCCATCAGCCCCTAGGCAGCGCTTTCCATGGCTCCACCACCCTCTCAGTGAAGTAGCACCTCCTCCTTTCTCCCCTGAATCTTCCCCCCTCCAGCTTCCACCCATGCCCTCTAGTGGCCCCTCCTCCTTCCTTCGAAGCACCCTGACTGTTCCTCCCCTATTTACCCTCTTCATGTACCTGAAGACCTCTATCATGTCCCCCCGGTCCCTTCTCTCTTCCAATGTGTACATATTTAGCTCTTCAAGCCTCTCCTCATAGGTTCTGTCCCCCAAGCCCCAAATCATTTTGGTTGCCCTCCTCCGGACCCTCTCCAGGAGTTTAATGTCCTTCTTTAAGTGTGGCCTCCAAAACTGCACGCAGTACTCAAGGTGCGGCCTCATCAAGCAGTTATACAGAGGATATCTTTTCCTCCTTCTGGAGGTGATCCCCTAGCGATGCATCCCAGCATCCTGTTGGCCTTGGCTGCTGCCCTCCTACAAGTCTCTGAGTTGTTCATCTTGACATCCACCACCACCCCATGTCCCTCTCAGCCATCGAGACTAGCATCCCCGTGTACACTTGGCCTGGGTTTCTGGCCCCAGATGGAGTACCTTGCATTTCCTGCATTGAACCTCAGCTTCCACTTTCTAGACCATCTTTCCAGAGCCTCCAGGTCCCCTGGAGGCCACCCTCCCTCCCCCATCCACCACCCCCCCAGTTTGAGTCATCCATAAGAGACTCATCTACTCCTGATTCCTGTCCTTATGTCAGAGACGTAGGTGTTGAACAGGAGGGGCCCAGAGACTGATCCTGTGGGACCCCACTAATGACCCTCCTTGGGGATGAGACTATCCTGCCAACTACGACCCTCTGGGTCCGGTCCTGGAGCCAACTGCCTATCCATCTGATCATCTGACTCCCCACCCCCATTTCTCCCAACTTATCCAACAGGCCCACGTGAGGAACAGAGTCAAATGCTTTGCTGAAGTCTAGAAAGAGGACGTCCACTGGTCTACCCAGATCCAAAGCACTCATCACCCAGTCATAGAACTCCACAAGGTTGGTCTGACATGATTTCCCTGGGACAAACCCATGCTGTCTATCGTCCAGGCACCCTGACTTTTCCAGGTCCCCCTCCAGCCTCTCCTTGACAATGCCCTCCATCACCTTGCCCACCACCGATGTCAGGCTGGCAAGCCTGTAGATCCCTGCCACCTCCCTTGATCCCCCCTTGTGGATAGACACTATATACGCCACCTTCCAGTCTAGGGGCACTCACCCTGTCCTCAGAGAGATGGTGAAAAGCTCCGCCAGGGGTTTCGCAAGGACATCCGCAAGTTCCTTCAGCACTTTGGGATGTAATTTATCCGGCCCCGGTGCTTTCTCCGTCTTAAGGGAGCTGAGGGCTTCCCTCACTCTCTCTGCTGTGATTTCCACTTCCGGTACCTCTTCTCCTGCTTAGCCCTTCCCCTCCTGCCAGTGATGCCTCCCCTCTCCCCAGACCCGCCGATCGGTAGGGTCCCCCCTCCTCAGTATCTGTCTCCCCCCATGTATGATGCAGCACCCCCATTTTCCTTGATGAAAACTGAGGTGAAGTACTCATTTAGTACCTCAGCCTGCTCCCCCGGGTCTTGTGCCCATCTCTCCCCTGATTTAATCCTGCTAATCTGCCCCTTCACCCTTCATTTTTCCCAATGTATCTAAAGAACCCCTTGTTCCCTCTCCTAATTTCCCAGGCCAGGTTCTGCTCCTTCCTTGCCTTAGCCACCCTCACCACCCTAGTGGCCCTTCTAGCCATCAGCTCATACTCCCCTCGATCCCTTTCACTCTTTGAGCACTTGAATTGCCTATAGGCTGCCTTCTTTCCCCACACCACCTCCTGAACCTCCCTGGTCCACCAGCAGGGTTTTCGGGCCCTACCGCATTTTTGTCTTACTCTTTCACAGGTGCTGGTAGCATCCTGCACCCCTCTCCTGATGATTTCCAACCTACTATCAGCATCCATGTCTGACCCAATCACATCCGAATGCTCCTTTAGGATCCTTCCCATTTCCTTAAAATCCGTCCCCCTGAAGTCAGTTACCTCCGTCTTTGTGCAGCCTTCTAGCCCTCCTAGGTCCAGGCAGAACCAGACCGTGGCATGGTCACTCCCCGCCAATGGGTCCCTTACCTCCAGGCCCCCAATCTGGTCACTGTCTGCCAGGACCACATCCAGTACCCGCGCCTCCCTGGTCGGTTCCCCCACCTGGTGTAAAACTGTATGCTAAAATCCAGGCTTCTCGCTTGTCATCTGTTTGGGTTCCCCTTCTAGGACCAGAGCAGGTGGGCTTTGTGGCTGGAAGAAGCTCAGGCAACCACTTTAGAAAACCTTTCTACCTTTTCTGTGCATCTGGGGAGGTCAACCATGATACAGTGCTGGTCTCCATGGATGCAGAGAAAGCTTTTGACTGCATAGCATGGTCGTATCTCTTTAAGGCTCTGGAAGCTTTTGGGCTGCCAGATGAATTTATCAATAGAATTAAAGTGCTCTACTCTTTTTCCTCTGCCAGTATCCTTTGTAACAACATTTTATCCAATGCTTTTTGGTTGTCCAGGGGAACACGTCAGGGTTGCCCCTTATCCCCATATTTGTTTAACTTATATAAAGAACCCCTTACAAGGATGATAAACCGAACATGCTCTATCAAAGGGATTACTATGGCAAGCCAGACCTACAAACTATCATCTTTTGCAGATGATCTTTTGCTCTATCTTGCTGATTGAGCCAACTCTTTACCTGAGGCCCTCCAAGTCATTGCACAAGTCATTCAGTTTTCAGGTTATAAACAAAACACCCACACGTCTACTGTTATCTCCTTTATTTCTCTCCCATTCCAAGGATTGATGTTCCTGTTTAG
Organism: Neoceratodus forsteri; assembly: GCA_016271365.2. Taxonomy (NCBI): domain Eukaryota; kingdom Metazoa; phylum Chordata; order Ceratodontiformes; family Ceratodontidae; genus Neoceratodus; species Neoceratodus forsteri. The sequence goes on from CM028135.1 coordinate 63,940,519, forward strand.
GATTACAATGGGCACCAACGGCCTTGTCATATCTAGGTACAAAACTAATTGAAGAGCATACAAAGTTGAAAGCTTTGAACCTTGAACCGGTGTTAAAGCAAATCGAGGGGGCTCTAACAAGGTGGCACCATCTGCCACTGTCATTGTGGAGAAGAGTTCATCTAATTAAAACGTTGGTTTTGCCAAGGTTGCTGTACCTACTTTGTATGCTTAATATCTTTCTCCCCAAACGATGGTTTATTAAGTTACACACCCTTTGCTGTGCATTTTTGTGGCTTGACAAGCCACCTCACAGAACCTATCTGAAGATGTATAGACCACATAACTTGGGGGGCTTGCTACTCCCTGATTTTTTTAGTTACTACCTGGCCCTTCATGGCGCCAAATGCTTTCAAAGGGGAATGGTAGCAGGGGCTGACACTCCTGTGCAGTAGGGAATGATGCTCCTGTGTAGCGGGGCTGACACTCCTGTAACAGGGCTGGCCTCCCTGTGTAACAGGGGCTGGCAGCTCCCTAGTAGCAGGGGATGGCGCTCCCTGTGTGGCAGGGCTGACACTCCTGTGCAGCAGGGAATGATGCTCCTGTGTAGCGGGGCTGGCGGCTCCTGTGTAACGGGCTGCGCTCCTGTGTGTGAGGCTGGCAGCTCCACCTGTGTAGCGGGGCTGACGCCCTGTGTAGCGGGGCTGACGCCCTGTGTAGCAGGGAATGACGCCCTGTGTAGCAGGGGCTGACGCCTGTGTAGCGGGGCTGATGCTCCTGTGTAGCAGGAAATGATGCTCCTGTGTGGCTGGGGCTGACACTTTTGTGTAGCAGGGGCTGACGCTCCTGTGTAGCTGGGGCTGATGCTCCTGTGTAGCAGGAAATGATGCTCCTGTGTGGCTGGGGCTGACACTTTTGTGTAGCAGGGGCTGACGCTCCTGTGTAGCAGGGGATGATGCTCCTGAGTAGCAGGGGCTGACGCTTCTGTGTAGCAGGGGATGACGCTCCTGTGTAGCAGGGGATGACACTCCTGTGTAGCTGGGGCTGATGCTCCTGTGTAGCAGGGGATGACGCTCCTGTGTAGCAGGGGCTGATTGATGCTCCTGTGACAAATTGATTAGATATAGAACACTGCCTAGCTAAGAAACCCAATGTCTCTCTAAACTCTTTATTGCACCTGCCCTACTCTACTCTGCCAAAGGAGTTGAGAAATTCACCAATCAGCTGGAGCATCAAAGTTCATTCTCAGCTTTGTAAACATTTAATGCTTTCATTTCATAAAGATTTGGGGCAACCCTTATTTAATAATCTAAATTTGTGCATAGCAGGGAAAACAATCCCAGCGAAATACTGGTCTGAGTTATCTAAAACTAAATTAGCAGATTTCACCACCGAAAACAAGATTCTACCCTATACGGCAATCGGAAAGATGTTTTCTGTTTCCGCTTCGACCCTTTTCAGATATACACAGCTCAGCCAATGTATTAAACAATGTCTCGGTCCTCTCCCCTTGCATAACTTTGCCACCTCTTTTTTTCAGATTTTAGTGGATTGTGCTTCTAAGAGGATATCTATTTCCACCATAAATTAAGCAAACCTGTAATCTAGTTACTGTGATAGCTTATTACTGGCAAAGTACCCTAAAGATAAATTGGCATGACCTGTGTTGGAAAACTGTATAGACCAACATTTATAAATTCATTAAACAGGATCATCTAAGGTTATTGCAGTATCATTTTACATGATCTGTACTATACCCTCTATAAACTATATAGAATGAAGAAACTCCCATCAGCGGATTATGACCACTGTCCAGGAGAAAAATTCACTTTATACCAAAAGTTGCGGGGCTGCTATTCGGCTAGACATTTATGGACTATTGTACAGAAGAAGGTCTCCATACTCTTTAAAGAGCAATTTTCATGATGGTCCAAAAAGTTACAGTTTATAGCCATTATATGCAGTCCTAGACCTGAAAATGTGTGTGCATTTGTTATTTTTGGCCAAGGTTTATGCTGCCTTCCATAATCTGGATTTGTATGTGAACCCTGCTGCACTTGCCTTTGCTGTTCAGCTGCTGGCTCCTGATGACATTACTGTAGGGTAGAGGTGTGACTCACACTGTGCAGTACCATGCAGTTGCTACAATGTTGCTAGAGAAACCTACCAGTATTTAGTGTACATACTGTGTTTCCTGTCCCCCAAGACACCCTGTTATCAATGCATTATGCCCAAATCCAAATTCCTTGTCAGTACTTTTTTTTTTTTTTGTGAAATTGACTCTGCCCTACGGTGATGTCAGCAGTACAACCCTGGTCCCACAGCAACACCTGGCTTGCTATAGAAGCTGTGGTACACCCTGCAGGTTTTAGCAGCTCAGAGTGCAAAAACTAACTGCAGCAGACAGTAATGAAATACAGTTCCAGAATCAATGCAAGAAGGGGTAATTAATGCATGAAAATCAAAAGGTCTGGGAAAGTTCCTCTTTAATCATATTAATTATTTTATGTCAGAGATTTGTTTACTCAGAGACTACTCGACAATTTCTACACCTAAACACAAATTCTATATAGCCCTTATAGCCTCTGTGACTAAGCTAATAATTGTCTGACACTGGATGGGGGATTGGGCCCCATCGTATTCAGAATGGGTACAGAAATGTCTGACTGTATTAAATGCAGAGAAAGCCATTGTGGCCTTTAATGCTATTAACCATAGGTTCCAGGCTTGCTGGTCTGATTTTCAAACATTTTTCAACCAATGAGACCATTTTCTATATCTGTTCGTTTATCTATTACTTTCAAGAAGTATTGGCCTTCTGTTTTTTTATGGTTGTTACCTTGTCTATTGCCTTGTGCATCAGTAGATTTGTACTCGTAAGGATAACATATTCAGACTACCCCAAGATGGGTTGGTGGAAGGGGGATAGGGGAAGGTGTACGGGAAGGTTCTGTTTTTGATAAAATTTTTGTAGACGTACTCCTTATTTTGGTGTTTGTTATTGTTGTGTTGTATGATGGATGTCATAACTTTTTAATAAAGTTCAATATGTTTCAAAAAAAAAAAGAAATGAAAGCAGATAAAACAACCAGCAACATCAATGATTTTAGGGAAGGTAAGCAATCATAAAATGTGGGTTTTCAAGCAGAGGTAATATGATGCTAAAATGGTTGACAGTGTCCCTTTAAGGAAATTAATTTTAAATCTAGAAGAAGTCCAAGGGGATGGGTAGAGCTGGAAGAAACATTAGTGTTTAGTACCAAAAGTTGGAGGAGCTCACCCACTACAGGGACATGTGCTGCACCAAAGAAGGTGAGGATGTTAAGTGCAAAAGTTCATCTTTATTAAAGTGCAAGTATGCATCCAAACCATGCAGAATGAAGTGCAGAAAAGCAGTTACATCGGGAGCAGGCACCCCGGCTGACAAAACCCGGCCAAACAAGACCACCCGGTCTATTGGCGTGCCTCCTTCCGATGTAACTGCATTTGCACATTATACTGCCTGGGTTGGATGCCTATTTGCATTTTAATAAAGATGGACCTTTGCACTAAATCAATGTCCTTGACTACTTCTGTGCAGTGTGTGTGTCCCTGTGGTGGCTGGTGAATAACTGCGTTGAATTTCGTTGCTGTATATGCACCCTTTTTCATTTGATACCACCAGCCCCAGTGCTGCTTTATATCTGAATTATGAAGGCATTGGTATTACATCAGTTAAAATATGAAAAAAAATGATTCAGCTGAAGGCTAATATATATATTTTTTGAGGTGGGCATGTAGGAGTTGAAAATTGGTACCCAAGAGTATATGTGTGGTTCATTGTATTTGATAATATGCTAAGAAGTGAAAAATCACACATACCCCCGTACTGCAGAGTGTCATGGGACATGCGCACACACACACACACACACACACACACACTTAGGCTGCTTCTCTTTATGATTTGCATATATATCTCATGTTGCTTTGCCATATGGGGTTATGTGTGATTTTGTATTTGTTTGAAACCTGCCTTTGTTGCCAAAGCCCCTTTTGGGTAACCTTTGCCTCAGTGCTTTTGTACTGAGGTTCCTTGTCTTTTTAGCTTGAAAATATGCTAATTAAGAGTACCATTGCAGATAAAAAGCAACCTAGATCACATTTTTATATTGCCGCCTAACAATTTCAGGTCCCCTGTCATTAGGATCCTGGATATGAAATCATGTTTTAAGCCCTGTTGGGGAGATTAGGGAATAATGTGACTATTTCTACCAGTCATTGAATTGTTTTTCACTAACAGCATAATACACTGAGATGTTCTTCCCGCATCTGCATTGCTTTAGTATACAGTTCATTGTGATTTACTATAGAGCATTTGATCAAATATGACTGAGCAAAACAACTTTAGTTTAGAATGTCATCTTAGCAATTTGGGATGCATGGATGTGCTGCAGGCATTTCTGCGCATTCTATTTGGATTTATATTTGGCAGTACTACAAGGCATTGATTTTGTGTTCAGCATCATAAATCCATTCATAAATTGAATGTGGACAGTACTTTGTGTCATACCATTACAGCAGAGTCCTGTTGATTTTGTCCTCTCAAAACGTAAGCAGAATCTGTAAACAGCATTTCCTACTCTGCCCGTTTTAAATGTGCTTGGTAAATATGTCTGGAAAAGCCTATATTTTGCAAAGAATCTCTCTGCAGAGTGCATAAAATTGAATCTGAAAAAGGATATCTAGCTACTAGCGGGGGCCCAGAGGAGGGTGACCAGGATGATGCAGGGTATGGGGACAAAACATATAAGAAGAGACTGAGTGAGCTAAACATGTACTTCCTGGAGGGTGGGGGAGACATGATAGAGACCTTTTAAGTACCTGAAGGGAATAAATAGGGTACAATTAGAGAACATCTTTAACTTGAGGAAGGATGGTACAACAAGGGGGCACAGCATGAAGCTAGTGGGGGGTAGAGTTAAGCAGGAAATGAGGACGCACTTTTTCACTGAAAGGTGTCGGGGTGGAATAAGTTGCCAGAGGAGGTGGCTGCGGTAAACACAGTGGCTAATTTCAAGGGGGATGGGCAGGGTAAAGAAGAAAATTAGGGTAGGTGTTCCTGGGATGGGGAAGGGGAAGGGGGAGGGATACCACATCACACCATATATTCAAACGAGGGCTAAGACACCATCTGATCACCTCTGACCAATGCACCTGTGTTGACCCTACCTGACAGCCTGACCAACTTCTACACTCCCTCCCCTCTAGCTTACCCACTTTCCTCATGCCTACTCTCTTCTGTCTGCTCCCATACCTTAAGCTACCTTCCAGCATCCCAGCTGGAAATACCTGGTTTCAAAACTTGCTTTTCTGTACAAACTGTATCAATGATAAGTTCATTTAATGCTGACTTAAGAAAAGCCCTTACTGCTATATGTTAATTGCTATCTACCTGCTGTTACTCTGATTGAACTAAACTGCGTTACTTTACCCCATGTTATTGTTACTTGACACAGGCCCTCACTGTCCTAAATGTCATGGACGCCTGTGACTAGACAGGTACTGGTACAACTAGGATCCTTGAATCTCTCCGACCCTCCTAGTGTATTACTCCCCTGGATGCCCATGGACAAGGTCTACTCATAGCTCACATGCCTATTGTCAGAACCACGAGCCCGGTCACACGTCCCTTTCACTCACCGCCATAGCCCCCTGGATGCCCATGGGCAGGGACTACTCATCGCTCTCACGCCCAGTGTCGGGACCATGAGCTCGGCCTCACGTCCCTCGCACCCACCGTTAAAGCCGTAAGTGCGCCGAATCCCCCATGAAACCCTGACCGCACGCTGCTCCCTTGCCCGCTAATCGGTACCATGAGCCCGACTCCTACCCTAACGCCCTACCGCTAAAGCCATAAACATCTCCTTATCCTCCCACAGATCCCCTGGCCTTTAACTGCCCTCAAGCATGCCTACGGTACCTCCTAGCCCAGACTCCCTCCCCCGATGCCTTGCTGCCAAAACTGTGAGGCTCGCTAAAACCTGACCGAGCGCCGCTCTCATGTTCGGGGCTAGTCTGCTTCAGGGGATGCAGCCGCATTCTTACCCAGGGAGGAGTTCCATGAGCCCAGCCACTAGTTATTCCCCTGAGCCGCTAACACCATAGTTCGTTACGGCTGACTATCCCTACCGTCAAGTCGCTAAGGGCGTAAACTTGAATTTTCCAACTTCTCTTGCCAATCCTCTCCTGGGCTGTCTTTGCTTCCCTCCTCTATCCCGCCAGAGCTGCACTGCTCCCCCCTGGACCCAGTTTCTCAGCTCATACTACCCCGAAGGCCAACAGAAATATGATCTCGCCTCACGCTCCGGGGTTAGACTACCTCAGGGATGCTGCCGATTCTTACCCAGGGAGCAGTTCCATGAGCCTTGCCACTTTTTGGTCCCCTGAGCCACCAAAGCCGTAGTCCGTGTGGCATAGCTGAAATGAACCATGCTCCTGAACCTCCCGCACCACTCCTTCCCTTCATCTCCCGCCACCTGAACTATGTCTCCCTGGGTGGAACTACTCTGTCCTAGTACCAGTACCCGCTCTCCCAAGACTTTCAAGATTTCAATGTTTTTTCTCAGTTTTTTTTCTTAGTCCAGTCGACACTATGTTAACTTAGTCTAATTAACTCCTCAGTCTGTGCTTTGTACTGCCTCTTCAACTGTATGGCAATTGTTGTATATTCCTCAGTATGTACCTTGTCTTGTACTCTCCCGGGTCGTGCCTGAAAATAGTCACCTGCTGGCTAGTGCACTTACCCGGTAAACAAAAACTAAATAAATAAATAAAATAGTTGACTCCAATGGGAGTAGGGGGGCAGTTCCAGGGAACTAGTTAGAGCTGCACACTCGAGCAGTCTTGATGGACCATTATGGCCTGTTTCTGCTGGCAAATTTGTAAAATTGGTTCCTCAGAGCCAGTGCACTCTGACAGCTCACCTCTGTAAATTTCTTAGTGTAACATTAAATTACCCAGATGACAGTGGTGTCAGTTTTAAGAAATACTGCATTTTCTACATTGTTCATCATTGGGAGTGGTGTTGCTCCACTTTTTCATTACTCAGGGTGGAGTGGGGGACTGGACACTTTTCCATCTCTCGAGTGGGAGAGGATGCAGTGCAGTAGTGTAGTTCCTTTTGTATGTTACTGCATCATAGAAGACCACTCTTACAGTTGCAAGAGTGGTCTCACACACAGTCTCAGGGCATGAAAAGAACATTGAACAGAAAGTGAGTGATTCTGATATTTGAAGTATGTAAGTGAGACCACTTGTACAACTGTGAGAGTGGTCTCCAAGGATCTATTAATCTATTATTGGCTGAGAGTGATCAATAATATATTGCAAATTTAAAAATCCTCCACTGAACATGCCCTTTCCCAAGAACCTTTGCATGAGAAGCTCTTTACAGAATAAGACTGTCTCACACACAGAAGGGGAGCTCTCTGATTGGTTGAGAACACTCCGTCAGTATTATAATTTCGGATTTGAAACAAACAATGTAAAACTGTGATTGCTAAAGCAAATTGGATATTGAGCAGCACCTAAACAAGTATCCATAATAGAAGTAGAAACATTATTACATCACAATACAGGAGTTACGTCAGGCCATTTTGGGATTATGCTCACAGTTATGGTCATCATATTTGAGGAAGGATGTGGCGAGACTGCTGAAAGTGTAGTACAGGGCGATGAAAACGCTACATGGTCTAAATGAACTATTGTACGAGGATGACTGTTGAGCTTAAATTTAATGAGCCTAGACACATGGAGCTTAAGTGGGGATTTGTTATTTCTCTTTAATGTAATTCATAATCGAGAGTTACTGGATTTATTATATTGGATTTTGAACTAAACGGTGACATGTATCAAACTAGGGGCATATGCTTCAACTCAAACGAAAGGCATTCAAAACTGAAAAAAGCATGTATTTCTTTTCTTTTTTTAAATTAAATATACTTTATTGAACAAGTTATTATAAAACTATACAATAATGTGAAAAGCAATGATCACATAAACTAGGAAATTCCCATCCTCCCCCACCCCAGCCCACTGACCCCTCCCCCTTGAGACAAATTAGATGTGACAGGAATAAAGAATGACAATCTTATAATCATAAAGGCAGATACAAGTAAATGACCACATACAATGTGTATGTTACCCTAAGGTGGACAACCAGGCATCAGTTTTTTTTCTTTTCACAGAGGGTGGTTGGAGTTTGGAATAGGCTTTCAGAACACATAGTTACCTGTGACTCCAAAATTAGTTTTCAACTAAGTCTTGACAGATTTTTACTCAGTATCACCACTAAGAAGTGGGGAGGAGTTGATATCAGCACCAGAGCCTTTCTGCTCCAAAACTCTTAGTAGTATGATCCTTAGTAGTATGTTCAATAGTGATTAGCAGAGAAGGTCAAGTGGCTCTCTCCTCAACTAGTGTCATCACCATTCCTGTTTTCACAGGTGTTTGATCTCCAGCAAGCCTCAGGCCTGCCTACCTATGGGACTGTGTCCTCACTTATGCAATGCCCACAGCCTGTGCTGACCCAGGATTAAAATACCCCTCTCCAGCTATGAATGTGGTTCTGTACTGTAGATGTGAGCAAGCAAGGAATTTTTCACCTAGAGTGAAGCTAGAGACAAGCGAAAGGTCTGGCTCGACTCGACGAGCCATAGCACGAGCTGAACCCTGGCTGCCTTCCTTCGGGAACTGCATAAGAGGATTTGAACATTCCCACCATTGCACTAACTGTAAGGGCTGACATAAATGCTTGCTTTGATCATAACTGTCTCGGCCTGACCTTTGCTCTCAGTTGCTTATAGACATCGAGCTGAGTTGAACCAGGCACTTGACTTGAGCTAAGCTTGGCCTGCTGTGGCTTGCCCCCCCCCCCTTAATATACTGTACTGGCTACAGTACTATACTGGACCACCTAACTTGCTTTTCTTGTAAACTTGGGTGCATCCATACTGAAAAACACTGCTGACTGGGACCAGAAAAGTTGCTGGCATCACTTTAACAACAGTTCAAGTCGGTTTGGAACAAGTGACTTGAGGATTCAAGACTGTCATCATTCATATACTGTGAAGGTATGACCTCTCAGTGTATTCTGAACTTTGTTTTGAACAAAAAAGGGTTTTGGTCTTTTATGAAGGTACTGTAATTGTTTAACTCCGAGTAACTGAACATATATATTGTGTAACATTCTATGAGTTCCTCTGCAGAGACAGAAGATCAGAAGTTCTGAAATAATAAGATGAAGCTCAGCTGAGGAGAATCTTTAGACAATCCCCACCACATTAATCACGATGTCTGTGAAACACAACCCCAGTTTCAAGTCCCCCAAGGCTCCATTCTGAGACCTATTCTATTCGCTATTTAAATCAACAACCTGGACTCTCACCTACAAGTAGCAAATGTGCATCTATTCGCCGATGACATGGTACTCTACGCCTCAAACTCTTCACTTCTCATGGCCTACAAAGACCTACAACGAGACTTTACCTCCTTACAACATAGTCTCATCAAGCATAAACTCCTTCTCAATGCCAAAAAAGACTAAATCTATGATTCTCTCTCCCAAAGTAGCCCTTGGCACCTCACCCATCCCACTGTTATTAATGCTTATGGGTGAACCCCTGGACTCAGTAGATTCCTTTAAATACCTAGGGTTCTGGCTGGACAACAAACTTAACTTCCTATGCCACCTAAACAAAGTCTTGAAAAAGTTAAGACAGCGACTTGGCCTTTTCTATCGTATCAAATATCTGCTTACCACAGATGCTAGAAAGAGACTAGTACAAACCACTTTTCTACCCGTACTTGATTATGCTGATTTTCTCTACAATCACTGCCCTCTCACAGCGCTTAATAAACTTGACACCCTATTATCACCGAGCTCTAAGATTCATCTTTAACCTGCCTTTTCGCACCCATCATTGTCTTCTGTACCAAATGGTGGGCTGGCCTTCACTATCATCAAGGAGAAAAAGAAATGTGCTAACTTGATTCTATAGAGATCTCACTGACAGGCTCCCTGCATATATTTCTAGTCTGTTCAAACATGCCCATGGCTCCTATGGTCTCAGACGTTATGCAACTCTTTGTTTCCAAGTGCCTAGAGCAAAGACTAATCATGGACTGACTGCAATTACCTCCGCACTCCCTTCACTTTGGAACACTATGCAAAGCACACTCATGCTTACCTCACTGCTGAGCCCCCTCTCCTTCAAATCTTTGCTAGTCGAGTATCTGCGGGAACCTTGTAGCTGCTATAGGTAATTTGTCCTTTCAGTTATTGGTGTCCCTACTCTAATTAATTGTTATTATGTCATCTCCCATTGCCCACAGGGATTTCACTACACACACTCCACCTTCCTCTTTTCGACTCTAACTCCCCTTGCCTGTCTTTACATATCCACTTCCAGGCCCCTGCCTATCTTACTTATCCTCCTGCAGGCCTCAGCCAATTTTCAAGCTTTCTACCCTACCTTCCCCTTTCCCCTTTCTTACTTTTATTGTTTCTTCGGATAATACTTAAGTGGGAGTTCCCCTTTGGACCCAAGTATCTTGCATCCTACCATGTACTGTACTTTGCTAATGTCAACATTTCTGTATTGCCTTGTCTTTGTTTTGTATTGTTCCTTGTCCAGGACCACTTTGAAAATTAGCTTGTTCAACGGTGTTGATGCCTGGTTAAATAAAGTTTGATTTGATCTGATTTGAAGTTAGTGGGCCCCTGAACTTTGTGCTACTTTTATTTTGACTGTTTCTTTTTCCAAAACAGAATTAACTTGGGGTTTCACAGAGGTTTCCTTCTGCAATAGTTGTCTAGTTTTTGACTAGTGGAAATGTGAATAGGGTAAGGTAGGATAGGAGAAGATAGACTACGACAGGACAGGGTAGAGTAGGACAGGATAGAATAGGACAGGCTAGGGTAGGGTAGGGCAGGATAGGATGGGCTGGGGTGGGATTGGATGGGATGGGGTATGGTAGGGCAGGACTGGATATACTGTAGTAGGTAGGGTAGGGACAGATACAGTGGGGTAGGGTAGTGTTGCGTAGGGCAGTGTAGGCATAGGGTAAGATAGGGCAGGGTTGGATATAGTAGGCTAGGGCAGAGCAGGATAGGATAGGGTAGAGTAGGATATAATAGGGCAGGGTAGGGTAGGGCAGGATAGGATAAAGTAAGGTTGGGCAGAGAATGCTAGGGTAGGGTAGGGAAGGAGTGTTATTTATAGAGCACCCTCCTAAAGACACAAAGTGCTTTACAAGACATAGACAGCATACTTCAAGGAACAAAAAAAATAAATTAAAATATGAAACATTCAGATGTGTGCAAACAAAGCAGAGGAATAATTGTATGTTGAGCTGTCTGGTATAACCAGAGAATGGATCAGATCGAACTTCAAGTGTTCGAATCTGGTAGACTTAAGCAACCTATTAGAGGAAAAAAGTGGATGCTTAGTTTGACTGGTTTGAATGTTGCGGTCTACTCTAGCCAGTCAGATGGGCAAATTGTTAGACCACAGTTTGTGCAAGAACAAGCTGACCACTGAAAGCAGAGAGGCAGTTACATGGTACACAAACTCATTTTGGTGTCAGCAGAGGCTCGGTTATAGCAAGCTCTCTCACTCATGTGTTGTGTGTCAGGCTGATAGGCTAGACAGGGGTCTCTGATTGCAGTACTTAAGTTTAGCTAGGTCTTACTGAAAAAACCAACAGCACTTGACAAGTCATTTGTTAGACTCTTTATTAAAGATGATGAAAGACGTGTTTTCTCCTGCAGGAAAAATCCATCCTGAAACAGTTTTACTGCAAGTGTGGGTCAGATGTAGATGTGTAGAAGCCCCCCTAGGGAATAGGTCAAGTGCAGGCAAGTAGGAAGCAAGTGTGCTGCAGGCCATGGAGTGCACTCCCTGGGTCTGCTTGGTCTTGCAGCTTGGCATTCCCAGTGCCAGTTAGCATTTTCTACATTTGGGAAAAAAAAACTCTTTTTGCTTCAAGGGGATTTGTTGATTACTCTGTGTTTTATACTGAGCTGTGCAGACCCCTGAGGCCTTTTATTTATTTATTTGGTATTTGGAAAATAACCTTTGAGCCAAGGCTCTTTTACAAAGGTTCCACATCACGTGAACAGAGTATAGACATTCACTCAAGTAGGTTACAGAGTTTTAGAACATTTGAGACACTGAACAGCACAACAATCAGGAAAAGGTTACAGAGTTTCTTGGACATTTAAAACACTATATGGCATATGGGCATCAACTTTAGTTGATTACAAGTGCAGGTAAGGTGCAGAGGCACTAGAGGTTAGGTTAGGTTGAGCAGAGGGTCAGTAAGGACAGGATTTTGGTAGGGGGGCCTCTAGTAAAAGTGGTCAAAGAGGCAGGGCTGAGGCCAGGAAGGCAGAGACCCATCCTAGCATGGAGATGGGGGAGGGAGGGGGGGTGAGGGTGTACAGGAGCAGCCCCTTAGAGTGATTCAGAGACATTGTCAAGGAGCGAGTGGGAGGGTGGCTTCTGTCTTGTGCTGAGAATAGCTGCTGTTAGCAGAGCCAGATCTGGTCATCCAGAGTCTATCAGCTGCTGGAGAAGCAGGTGCACACAGAGCTGGAGGTCAGGTAGTGTTTAAAGTCTGAGTTGAAGCCATACAGGCTAGTGGAGTTCCGAATGGACTCGGGTACCCCGTTAAGCCAAAGAAGGGCTCTGTAGGAGAAGGCATGCTGTCCGAGAGCTGTGCATTGGAATGGCACTGCGAGGGACCCCTGCATTCTGCTTCTGGTTATATATTCTAAGCCTGGGAGGGAGAAGATGCCTGCTATGCATAGGGGGCTTTCCCCAGTAATGCTTTTTTGCCTAGGAGGCACGTAAGAAATTTAGTCCTGCACCCAAGAGACAGCAGGTGTGTCTGTTCATAGAGGGAACAGGTGTGGGTTATTCGATCACCATTCAGGATGAGCCTGCAGGCCTTGTTGAGAGCTACATGCACCCTCTTGAGCACAGAGTCTGATGCTGCACTGTAGACAACCAGGCCATAATCAATGGTGGAGAGGATGAAGCTCATGATTTATAGGCAGATGGCTGCTGTGGTAAGGTGTTTTCTGTGCCTGTATAGCACACCAAGGTTGGTATTGACTCTTTACCACGTGGTCAACATGTTGAGCATAGGATAAGGTGTCGTCCAGGGTGACTCCAAGGTATTTGAAGGAGTGTACCTGTTCCAAGGGGGCGAGTACATTGTTGGTGATGTTTATGATGGGGAACCTTTTCTTGAGCTGGGGGCTGGATAGGAGCATGATCTTGTTTGTTTTTTTGTGATTGAGCAGAAGTTTGTGCTTTCAGAATCAGTCTTCTGTTTTACTGAAGGAGTGTTGAAGTGCTGCTTGGAGTGGTTCAGTTCGAGAGTTGCTGTTGAGGATGACTGAATCATCCGCATATAGGACTATCTTGGCATCACAGGCTTAAGGGGGAGATTATTTAGGAACAGTCTGAAAAGCAGGGGTCCCAAGATGGGTCCTTGGGGGACCCCCAGCATGATTTCCCTGAGGTCAGACACTGTTTGTCCTATTTTTATCCATTGTGACTTGAGGGACAGGTAGTCTTGCAACTAAAGTGTTGCATTGGCAGCCACCTCAGGCTTTGCAGCTGGGCCAGTAAGAGGGTGTGGTTGACGGTGTTGAAGGCTTTTGTTAAGTCTATGAACACCACACCTACTAGTTTGCCTTCATCCATAGCTTTGTGAGTGTAGTCAGTGAACTCTGCTAAGGCAGTTGTAGTACTATGCCCTTGCCTGAACCTGTGCTGGTTGGGGCATTACAGTTGGTATTTGCTGATGTAGTCTGTTAGTTGGTCCGACACAATCTTGTCAAGGGCCTTGGATAGGGAGGAGATGCTTGAGACTGGCCTGTAAGTGGACACATTGGTCCTGTCCCCGCTTTTGTGGACAGGAGTGACCAAAACTTGCTTCCAGGTGGCCGTGAATTGTGCCAGGATCAGGGATTTGTTGAATAGTTTTGTAATAGGCTTGATGAGCACATCAAGAGTTTGAGACTCCAGCTTCATGTCTACTCCATCGCTACCCATTCTGGTCTCCCCGAGCACTTTTGTTATGTAGAGTGCTACCTCCTTTATAGTAACTCTCTTGAGGTAGAAGGTAGAGACCTGGGGGTAGAGTGAAGGGAGGGACTGGGAGCCTAGGTAGTGGGCAACAAGTAAGCGGGTGGTGACTGGAAACCTGGCTGTGCCCACCACCAGGTAATATTCTTTTGCAATAAACAACATTTTGGGCTGCTTGTTTCACCTTTGTCATTGATAGCTCTATGAATAATTACAAACAGTTACTTTTTGGCCAAAGTTGGCAAAGTAATCTCTGTTCAGTGCTTATCCTTGACAGAACGTGAAGCCTTGTCCATGACTGACAGTATCTGAACAGACATCATTTTTGGAACCAGTAGCCTTCACACACTGAGCTGATACACCATTGTTTTCAGATTTTGAGTCCTACACAAGCCTTATGCGGTACATACTGGGAAAACTTGTCCACATTTGACAGCCTAATGGACATCATTTCTGGAGTCAGTAGCCTTCACACAATCAGTTGCTGCACTGTTGTCTGCAGATCTTTGGTCTTAAATAGGCCTTATGCAATACATACTGGGAAGCCTTGTCCATGATTGGCGCTGTTGAACATACATCAACCTTTGTAACCAGTAGCTTTTACTGTGGGACACTGCACTGTTGCTGTTTTGTGTGCTTCATGTGCCCTGACAGAATGGAAATACCCTCCTAGTACATGTTTAATGACAAAACAATGGTTTTCTCCCATTGAACCAAGGAAAATGAGTTTGAAACTACAAAGACTTTGGAGATCTGGAGGTCACATGTGTGCCCAACCAATATGGCCACCTAAATCCCAAGCTCTGGGCCATCCCTGATGGTATCTAGTATCCGGTGAGTTTAGCATCCCAGCAGAATTCCCAGCTTCAGATATTGGTAGGGGAGGAGTATGTCCACTGAGTGACTGGACTTTGGAACACCAAACTTCCCTACAAAATGTGCAAAAAGGGATTGGCATTTCTCCCCATCTCGCTCCCTCCCACCTTCTAAGATGGCAGCTTTGGCCGGAGAGCGTGCCCTCCTCCCAGCCTGCCACAGTTCTACCCAACTTGGTGGCTGCAGTGGAAAAAATGGCAGGCAGAATTGAAGAGATCAGATCCACAGTTAAGGACACACAGAGCAGCTTAGAGACCCTGGCAGGGAGAGTGGTCCAAACCAAAACCAAGCTCACAGCAGTCACTGACCAGCAAGACACCATGACACCAGACTCCAGTCCACAGAGTCCCACATAAGTGTGCTGATAGCAAAACTTGAAGACCTAGAAGGAAGGGACAGGTGAAACAACTTACAGATTCTGGGACAACAAGAGGGCCTAGAGGTAACTGATCTGGTGCAGTATTTAAGAACCAACCTGTCCAAGTGGCTGTAGCTGGACCCGGCAATTTATGAATTTGAGATTGACTGGGCCCATAGAATCCGTAGAGTAAAGCCAGCAACCTCTGCCACCAAACCTCGGCCACTGATATTCTAGCTCCTTCGATATCAGGATGTGGAGATTATCTTGAAAGCAATGAGAGATCTTCAGCACATCATCGTAGCCAACCAGAGATTGTCTTTCTACCAAAACTACCCAGTTTCTGTGTTACAACATGAGCAGGCTTTTGATGTGATTAAAGTCAGCCTCAGGAACTGGGGACTAAAATATTCACTCCTATACCCAGGGATCTTGTATGTGTCTTTCCAGGGCCACCAGCACACATTCTACACTTCCGAGGAGGCTGATCAGGTTTTTCAGTCCTGGCTTGGCTCTTAATGCTCCCTGTGACCCCAGCCAAGCTCATCTTTAGATGCCATGGATGTTCAGGACCCCCCCCCAGATCAAACCCCAGCTGCCTGAGTGCCCTAACACTGTTCTATGAGTACACTACTGGAGGCTTTGCGTACCAGCATGTTAGCCAAGCAGGAAAGGGGCAAAGGGCTTTTGTTGACTGAGAAGATCATTTCCTTGAGACAGTCTGCAATGCAGCCATGTTCTCGCCATTTCTGCTCACGGCCGCTCAGATATTTCACTCATGCCAAGAGGCAAAATGTTTTGCATCGATGTCCGTGAGTTAGTCTGGCTATTTCTCTGGATTACTGTTTACTCTTTATGTGGACTGATGTACTTCTTTTCCCTGATAGCCTGCTTTACTGCTGCTCCCCCAACTGTCCTCTCGGCAGTGGATAGACGTTTCAACCAAGTCTGCCTCAGAGCTGGACTCAGTCATGCTTCCTGTGTGCTATGTACTGATTTACATGTTTTATTTGTAGTGCAGTGTTATACACCTGAATGTAATACTGCTGTTGTGAGTATACTAAGGCTTCTCCCTTTCATAAGGCTACTCTCAGGGGGCCAGTAGAATCCTGGCTGTAAGGGTTACACATGCTGTCTCCTTGTGGTCCTTCTACCGGGGTAGATGATCTTGCAATGGGTGCTGTAGCTTCTCTGTCTGCTCTGGCTTCCTTCACCTCACAACACTTGGTCAGTGCATGTTCTTTAATCTACAGGAGTCAAAACCATGCCGTATCCATTTGGTAGGACCTGTGGGGATGGCCCTCACTGCCCTAGGTTTTGGCTTACTTCCATACCAGGGAGGGCTTAAGTGCCTCCTTAACACTTATTAGAAGTGCTTTCTGGTGCGCCTCCACCAGGTGGGCTCATTAAAGTAGCCTTAATTTTGTTTCTGCCTTGGACTGCTTACCTGAGAAATGTGCTTATACTTTCCCCAGCTACAGTGGGGTCACAGTTGTATTTCTTGCTGTGTAAATCCATGCCCACATGGTTATATTTACTAGTCTGGGGTTGCTGCTGCTTCTTTGTGGGTTTTGGGTGGGGGTTGGGAGTGTAGGAGGTTGGGGTGGGGCTGTTTTATGCTCCCAGCTTTCATACAGTTTTGTTCTCATACCAACTGTTATGGCTTCCTATGGTTCTTTTAAGGTGATATTGTGCATTGTTATAGGTTTGAACTGTCCAATTCAGTGGAAGAAAGTTCTGAAAATTAAGGACATGCGATATGACATGCTGTCCTACAGGAGGCCCATCTTCTGTGGGGGATGCCTTCCCTCTCCGTTGTTCCTGGGTTGGTACTAGCTACTATAGTGCATTTTCTTTTACACAGAGGGTGGTGATGGTCCTCTGCAGGAAGGGGCTCCATTTAGGGATCCACCATCAAAATACAGACTAAGAGGGCAGAATTGTTATTGTACAAGGCACTTTTCAAGTTGAACCCTTTATACTGGTAGTATATGTAACCCCTCTGTTGGGAGCTTACCTGTGAGCCTCTGGAAAAGGTTTGTTTCTCTGGGGTTTTGCTTCCACCCATATTCTCTTTTGGCCTGGGTCCTGGTTTGCCCCTGTGTTATCCTGCCTCTCCTGCCAGCCCCTGCGTTGGTTTCCAGAGAGAGCAAGGCTGAAGGAATTGGTTTGTGGAGCCACTGGTCTGTTGTGGCACTCCGGTGCCAAGAGATGTTCCGCACATGTGAAGTAGTGCATTTTGGTATGGCCATTCATGACCGATTCAGTTTGCCCCTCCAGTGGTCTCGGTCCCGTTGGGCAATAAGAGAGGGACCAGAGACCTCAGCTGGAAGGGAGAGGCAACCAGGAGGCAGAAAATGTACTTTTTGTGAATGCCAATCGCACTCGAAATGGAGGAAGCCGCCTCATGAATATTGATGAGATGACTCATGAATATTGATGAACCAAGCCTGTCTAGTGCTGGGGGCACAGAGAATAGTGCTAGTGACAGGCAGAAGGAGAAAGTAAACCAAATAAATAAAGTACTGGAGGAAAAGGGAAGGCTGGCAGTCTGTGAGAAAGTGATTTATATAAAAAGTGTACACAGACTGTAGCCTGGAAACAGAAGTGGGACACTGTATGAGCTGGTGTTGGGACTGTGTGTGCTGTCAAGGGGCTATGTGAAATGGCAGCAGTGACTGAAAAAGAGTGAAGGGAATGTGTTGATGAATGCAGTTGCTTTACAGGGCACAGGGTGGCTACCAAATGCTGGGGCTAATGTAAGGTAAAGATAAAGGATTTGACTGCAGGGTCACTTGAAACCTGGGACAGTGTTAAAATGTATGGCCACTATTTACAATGGCCACCATGTTTTGCAGCCATGTGATACCAGCCAGCCTACCACCAAGCCAGGATTCTTGCCAAGGACTCTGGGACTGATTGAAAGGACTTTTAGGGGAAAATACTGGGGAATGTTTAGGCACCTTTTTCTGCACCAATAAGGCATCGAGGGAGCCACCTACATATTAATTTTTGCCTAAGGACAGTGGCTCCAGCCAATGCAGAGCAAAGAAAGGGCTCCCAATAAAGCAGGGACAGTTGGGCTTGGAGTCAGTTCGGTGGGAGCTCCTCCAGAGGGAAGAGGGGCTCCTGCCCCTTGAGAGATTGGAGCTGCGAGACAGGCCTGCCTGGGGGCTGCCAGTAATTTGTCTCCCAGGGCAGGAAGTGCCTCCCCCATCAGGAAAAGGAAGAAGCAGCTTGGCGGGGAGAAAAAGGGAAAGCTGCAGGATGCTGGAAGTTCTGTGTTGTTCTGAAGTTGCACCACAGTGTTGACAGAAGTGCAGCTCGAATGGAAAAAGGAAAGCTGCAGATTCCAAGAGAGAGTGGTTTTGTCCTGAGCATGGATAAAAGGACAAAGGTTGGGTCTAAGCCTGGAAAAAGACCAAGGTTGCATTTTGAGCCTGGAAAAAGAATGAAGGTTGCATCTAAGCCTGAAAAAAGATGGGATACAGAAGATGAGGAACAAGAGAATATAAATGTGCTGAGAAAGAGAAAAGGAAGAGTAAACATCTTCAGTTAGAGAATTGCTAAGTACCTGCATGGTGAGAAAAGGGACTGTGAGTGCAGGTGATATGTGTGAGCCAGCGCGAGAATGCGGCTGTATCAAAGTTGTGAGACTGTGAAAGCAGAAGGATGGACAGGTGCTTCTCAGGGTCGCGTGCCTGTTGGCTGATCCTGAGATACAGCAAGGAAAAGAGAGAAACAGATTACTGTGGCTACACACCGTGACAGGATAAAGAGAGAAAAAAAGAGAAGAAGTAGAAGAGAATGTGCCGAATTGTTTCTGCTGACATCCAGGGCCAAGTGGGGAACTCACTAACCCCCATCAAGTGGGGTCTGCCACTGCAGGGGATCACAAGTGTACCCGATTGCTAGGGCAATCTGATCGGAGGGAGACGGGCCATGAAGCCACTCATAGAAACATAGAATTTGATGGCAGATAAGGACCACTTGGCCCACCCAGTCTGCCCATTTCCCTACCTAATGGATAAGCTGCAGATCCTAGTTAACTAGCAGCCTACTTTTTCCTACCCCCACCCCCTTGAATTGCCTTATGACTGTCCCATGCATGCTTGAATTCCACCACTGTTTTTGACTCTACAACCTCCTCCGGAAGGCCGCTCCATGCATCCACAACCTCTCTGTGAAAAATACTTCCTTACATTACCTCTGAGCCGCCCATCTTCAAATTGTGCCCTCAATTTTGCACACTTTTTCTGAAAGATGCTACCCTTGGACTTTGTTGATTCCTTGAGGTATTTGAAAGTTTCTATCATGTCCCCCCTCTCCCTCCTTTCCTCAAGCTATACATCTTTAGTTCCTTTAGTCTTTCTTCATATGTCCTCTGATGCAGACCCTGCATCATTTTGGTTGCCCTCCTCTGGACAGCCTCCACCCTGTCTATGTCTTTGCAGAGATGGGGTCTCCAGAACAGTACACAGTACTCCAGATGTGGTCTTACCAACTGTCTGTACAGAGGGCCAACAACTTCCTGTTTTCTACTGATGATGCCTCTCTCTATGCATCCCAGTATCCTCCCAGCCCTCCTTACTGCCCTCTCACATTGCTTGCCCACCTTTAGGTCATCTGATATGACTACCCCCAGGTCTCTTTCCTTTTTTTGTTGTTGTTAGTATCTCACTCCCATTGTGTACTCTTCCCCTGGGTTTTTGTTTCCCAGGTGCATTACCTTGCACTTCTTAGCATTGAATCTAAGCTGCCATAAGTTTGTCTATTCCTCTAACCTTGCCAAGTCCCTTCTCATCCTTTCCACCCACCTTGTGCATCAACTCTGTTGCAGAACTTTGTGTCATCTGCAAAGAGGCATACTTTTCCTTCCAGTCCCCCTGCAATGTCACTTATAAAGACATTGAAGAGGACCGGTCCTAATACTGAACCCTGCAGTACACCACTAGTAACTCCCCTTTCTTCAGAGTGGACTCCATTTACTATTACCCTCTGTGTCCTATTCTCTAGCCAATTCTTTATCCAGGCTATCATCTTGGGGCCCACTCCCAGGCTGGCTAACTTGTATATTAATCTTTTGTGTGGGACTGTGTCAAATGCCTTGCTAAAGTCTAGTTAGGCCACGTCCACAGCCCCTCGTTGATCTATTACTTTGGTCACCCAGTCAAATAAATCTATTAGATTTGTCTGGCATGACCTTCCTGCTGTGAATCCATGTTGCCTTTGGTCCTGTGCCCCTCTGGCCTCTAGGTACTCAACAATTCTTTCCTTCAGAAGTGATTCCATCATTTTTCCTATCACTGAGGTTAAACTAACAGGTCTGTAGTTTCCCGCTTCTGCCCTGCTCCCACTTTTGTGAAGTGGAATTTCGTCTGCCCTCCTCCAGTCCTTGGGTACCACCCCATCCTCCCATGATTTGTTAAAGAGGGTAGTCAGTGGTGTTACTAGTTCTACTCTTAGTTCTTTTAGAATGCTGGGATGAATCCCATCAGGCCCCATTGCTTTGTCCACCTTCAGTTTTAAGAGTTCTTTCAGAACCCTTTCTTCTGTAAATGGTCTGGTATCAACTTCTGTATCCAGAGTGCTTCTATTGTTTGGTTTAGGTACCTCCCCCTCTTCATTTGTAAATACTCAGCAAAAATATTTGTTTAGTATCTCTGCCTTTTCACCATCACCCTCTGCCCACCCCTCCCTTTATTAAGCCTCAGTATCCGTCTCCTTGGTCTTCCTACTCCCTGATGTACCTAAAAAGGTTTTATCCCCCTTCTTAACTGAGTTGGCTATCTTTTCCTCGGTTTGGGCTTTTGCTGTTCTGACTGCCTTCCCAGCTTCCTTTTGCTTTGACTGATACAATTCTCTGTCCTGCTCCTTCTGTGATTCCTTGTACTTCCTGAATGCTTTCTTTTTCTCTTGAACCTTCACTGCCACTTCCTTTGAGAACCATAGTGGTTTCTTACATCGTTTTGTTTATTTGCTTCATACAAAGGCTTGTTACCTCTGTGATGGCAGTTTTTATTATTCCCCATTGTTCTTCCACCCCTCCTTCCTGCCCATTTGCTAGTGCATTCCTTAGGCACTCACCCATTTTAGCAAAGTCAGCCCTCCTAAAGTCCAGTACTTTTGCCTTTGTATGGCTTGACTCTACAGCTGTGTTTATTGTGAACCATACTGTTTGATGGTCGCTAGTTCCCAGATGGCTACCCACTTCTACATCTGTGATCCTCTCTCCCTCTTTATTTGAGAGAACCAGTTCTAAGATTGCTCCCTCTTGAGTGGGTTCCAATACTAGTTGTCTAAGTTCTCCCGGGTCTGGGTTCTCTGTAGTTGGCAGGCCTTGTGCACATTCTCTGCAATGGGGCCTGTAATGGGTCGAAAGGGACAAGCTGCAAGATCTGCAAGCAAGAGAAAGAGAGAGCAAGCAGCAGCCTCTGTGTCCCCTGTTTAAAACATTGTGCCTGGTTCTGCTGTGTTGCCATCCATCCCCAGAACTTCAGTGAACTGTGCTATATGAGGTCTGATTTTGCAGAACCGTGAGTAAATAGTAGGAAATGCCTGCACCTGAGGACTGTATATAGTTTAAGTATGCCCCCTAGGGCTGGAGGAAAAGCAAAGGGAAGCATGTAAAAAAGTTAAATTCTTTAGCATGTCAATGCCAGCTACCAACTGTATCTCAGGCCTGCAACAAAAATCTGGGTACCCAGTGAATGGACTCAGGGTTAAAATGGACTGGGACCTGTGGGTCTGGGTTTGGGTAACATCTGCAGCAGATAACTAGATAGACAGATACCGATGGCTGCATTGATTGAGATCTGAGTTTGAAGAAAAGGGAAATGTGATTCAGGGGAAATGCAAAATCAAAATGCTTACTTGAACTTTGATCTGTTTACCCCATTCTAAACCTTCTCCCCCTGTAAATAAACTATGAAGTTATAGTTTTGCAGCAGAAATGGATGCAGAGCCTAATTTTAGTGAGAAGGTTATTGAATGAAATGGAAAAGGTAAATAGTAATTGAATATGGGGAGGTTCAATATCTGGTAAGTCCATGCCTGGGGTAACTGTTGGGGAGGTGAGTTGGTACGACATTCTAGGGGGTTGTACTGCATGCAATCAGACCCACTAATAAGTACTCTGGGAGGAGGCACTGCCATTTTATTCTTTAGTTTTTTGGGGAAAGGGCCCCCTTAGGTCAGCTATGGGAACCCAGGCCCCGGGCCTTGTAACGGCCGGCAAGCCAGTGGCAGTGATCCTCTCCAGTACGGCGCCGGAGAGGGGCTACATATCTATATACTCTAAGCTCTCTTGTTAGCCTCCTCTATAACACAGTACTGAACTCCCTCCCCTGTGGTACTGCAAGCATCCTACTACATGGCTCAGTATTATCTCTGTGTCTCAGAACCTCCTTCCACGCACCTGGAACGTGGTCTTGGGCAATTTTTAATATCTGACCATGGCATTGTTATCCTGTTGGTTGCATGGGGATGTAAGACCAGCTCTAGAAATAAGTGGAAACTTAATAGCGCCTTATTAAAAGCAAATTAACTTTAGATTTTGGTTGCAAACTGAACTGCTAGAATACTTTGCACACTGAATGAGCCTCCTGATACTTCTGCAGAAACTCAGTGGGAAGCTGTGAAAGTTACCGTAAGAGGCAAGCTTATAGCATATACTTCTTTGAGAAAGGAAAGCAATCAAGTGGCTAGGCAGCAGGAAGGGACACTTAAATCCCTGGAAAGGGAATTTCAACTTCACCCTGAGAGAATGGATCTTCTAAAACCACAGATCTCTGAGGCCAGGGCAGTCATAGAATCCTCCCTACAATACAAAATGGAATATGCCCTTTTTAGACTAAACCAGTCATACTGGGATGCAGAAGTGCAACCAGGAAAACTTTTGGTTCATTGCCTCCGCAACAGTGAGGAGGAGAGATACAGCCCCTTTATTCATAGAGCTGATGGGACAACAGTGTCTGCTACAGCTCAT
Organism: Neoceratodus forsteri; assembly: GCA_016271365.2. NCBI lineage: Eukaryota > Metazoa > Chordata > Ceratodontiformes > Ceratodontidae > Neoceratodus > Neoceratodus forsteri. The sequence continues at coordinate 63,963,857 of CM028135.1, forward strand.
ATCAGTGACCAGTTTTGCAGTTTTACCAGAACCTGTACTCCTGTTGGAACAAAGGCTTATAATATCACTTTTTATAAGAATGCACTTGGATTCGCTTCGGGCCTTACCCAAAATTAATTTAATAAATTACCAAAAATAATAAATATTCACATATGATATTACCTATGCTCTCCAGATTCAAAAATGATGGTGAAAAACACTGTTGCCACATTTTGGATTATATAAGAGATAAATATATTTTATTCACATATGTACAAGTCCTAAATATTCATAACTAGCATAAATATCAAGCATAATAAAAGTAATGTAAACAAACTGCAATGTAAACAAAACAGATTTTAGAAAATCAAGTAAATTATGTAAAACAAATAAAACAAATACATTTTAGCAAATAAGCAATGTAAATGAGTAAGCACCAGTTGGCATAATAAATGACAGTTTATACTATTTCTTTAGCATACTTATAAATAGCATAACCTTTTCTTTTTTCCTATGAGAGCTTGCAACTCATTACACTAGTGTTTTAGATTATCATAGTATGATACTTGTTTAAACTTTACAGTACGTAAAAGGTATTTTCTTTATATTTAAATTCAAGCTTAACCATAAACCCAAGGTTTGGAGCTAAAATGCACTAAGTTATCACCCCAGATAGCCAAATAAGCACTAAAAATAGAATAAAGGAATACTTATGTTTTAGTTCTCTGTAGATATGGTCTTCTACTTTTTATCTTTCAAAGTCTTGGTGGAACTTTTGGTTTTGGATGACAAATGTCCTTTGGTGGTGAGTTTGGCTTCAGTCTGCTGTCTTCTTCCCTTGAACCTGGAACAGTAGAGTCTTTGGACACCAATGAAGCAATGCATGCTGGACCCTTCTTGCTTGACGTCACAGATCATCAAAAGTCACTTCAGGATTTAGTGGGAAAAATCAGACAAGATTTTAGCAGTTCAGCACAGTCTGTAGAAAGATCTCTCCCTGTGGACAGCAATGTTGTTTTGGGTAACTGGACTCTGTGGGCCAGATATTCAAAACTTTGCGCTGGGCAAAAACCATTTGCGCAGGTTTAGCGCGGGATTAGCGCAGGTCTGCCATATTCAAAAGGCCAAATAGCACAGGCAAACTGCATTAGCACTGGGCAAAATTATAATGTATGCAAGGGGCAAACTGACATGAATACAGGCGCAATGCTATATTCAGTGACTAGCGCCGCGCTAAGTGGTTTTGCATGACTTAGCGCGACACTTAGCGCGGTGCACATTACCGCCCAGGAAAAGCTAGTCTTAATCCTGGGCAATCAGCTTTGCGCGACATTATGGCTTTGCGCGGCATTTGCGCGGGTTTAGCGTGGGTTTTGCAACCCCTAACAAATACATGACACATAGATAAAGCCAAACATAGAGGAAGCATGTTGCTAACTGATGGCATCACAATGATGCCATCATCTGCCACCAGTCCCAGCCATGCCAGGCAGTAGTGGTGACCCTGCCACCAGTGGACAGCACGGCGGTGTGGCCATACAGCACACACCTGTGGACCACACTTCCGTGGACACCAACAGATGCCAGCACACATGCAGCACTGTGGGCATGGAGGATGTTGAGGGGAGCATATAACGGGTAGGCAGGCTGTGCTACAGATCAGGTGTGGCCACAAGGCTGGGACACATCATGCAGTGTACATGGGTCAGTATTGGGAATACCCCAACACCAGTGTGCCTTTCGGATAATATATGCCCCCCTGGCCACATACCTTACAGCTGTACAACTGCCATAGCACACAAAGCCAGAAATGTACATGTCACTGTGAGCATCCATGCCACAGGTGCAGCATCTGTGGGTCACACAACAGTGTAACAGTAATGTCCAGTGTCAGAAAACATCCGCAGGTTGGGCTCTCACTGTGTATAGTGCAGTCATCATCACTGGCCCTACACACCATAGGCATTGCTGTGTCCACGCACTACTGGCCCCTTGCTACTGTAGTTTCTGCTGTGCACTGTAGCATGCCCTACAATGTGACAGTGGCATGCAGCACCATCACCACCTGTGCCTATGGTGTCCTGTCCCCTGGGGTATAATATGCTATGCTATGCTGTACTGTTTACATGTAGCCTGCAGCTATCATCATGCACTGCCAGACTGACCTCACAGGTGGAGCTGGTTGACCTGGTCAGCCCCTGTACTTCCAGACTGACCTACAGGTGGCTGTGTGGACTCTGCAGTAACGCTTGGGCCAACTGCTTGCAAATCAGGGTATAATGAGATACTAATCCGTTGTTTGCCCAGAGACTAAGTAAGTAGGCTCATTTGCATGGCACTTTTGAATATGGCACATTTTAGCCCCGGGCAAACGTGTTTGCTCTGGGCTAACTGCTTAGCTCCACGCTAATGCTGCACTAATGTGTTAGTGCGGTGCTAACGGTACGGGGAATATTATACAGTTTTGATCACTGTTCTTTCACATCTGCTGCTTCCTGCAGCTGTACTGAGTCCATGCATTTGCTGGCACACACATTGGCCACGTAGTTCGTCTGTACCTGCCCTCATGTTGCTGTGTACTGTGTTGTTGTGGGTTGCACTTCCTGGTTGCTTTATTCAGTGCTGTCTTATTCCAGGGCTATTTTTGTCCTGCACTCCCAGCTCAGTTTGCATGGCCTCATTACCATGCCATATTCGGAAGCTGTTTGCCCTGGGCTATTCCTTTTGAATATAGCGTGCTTTGTGCTCCAGGCTAAGTTTGCCCGCTGGGGAGTGCTAATTTTGCCCCGGGGCAAAGTTTTGAATATCTGGCCCTGTGACTCTTTTCTGTTTCAGTTCATTTCTGCTTTTGAACCTGCAACTCTGGACTCACTGCTATTCAACAGCACTGCAGACTTGCTGGCTGGTAAATTCCAAAGTCAGTCTCTTGTTCAGGCTTTTAACCGAAATTCCAAAACATTACTTTTGGTCCAGATTCTCAGTATGCAAAATATAGGCCTTGCTTAATCCAATACTGGAAGAAAGTCCTTTCTGTAACAGTCAGTTTCAGCAGCTGGACCTGTGGCAGAGTTGTGCAGGTTTCAGGCTGGTTTAGCACTCCCTGTGTTGGCAATGTTAAAGCCCAAACAATGTTCCCAGAAGGTGTGGCTTCAGGATTTTAGTCTAGAATAAGTCCAAGCTCATCCAAAATTGTCAGGACATTGAACACAGGTCTTCACACTCCAAAGAATCAAGCAGTTCTGGGGCCAGCTTTGCCAGCATCCCATTTATGTCCCACTTACTGGGCGACATAACCATCAAGTTATGATTGGTCTGAGCACTCTTTGAGGGTGTTACTGTTAGCCCCTCCTAAGCCATTTGTTTTTTCAATATGACCTCATCCTGAAAAAATATTTTTGATATAAAACAACTTTTCTTTCTTGCATCTACGTGCACCTTTGTACATATATAAGACTCGCATTTTTAGATGCAACTAAAGGAGATAATTTATTTGAGACCAAACATGATGGTGTCAATTCTAATATAAAATCTATAATTTATAAAAGCATTATAAAAGTTTTTCCTTTATAAATATCTAAAATGTATTTACAGATTTCAGAAGTACATTTTTTCCTGTTTAAATGATGTTACTTTGGCATACCTGGTATAATTAGGAACTGTATAAATTTAGCAAACTTCTTTAAGACAGGGATTCCCCTTTGTTCTTTTCTTAAAGACATCAATCACTGTCAGAAAAGTTAATTCATTATAAACTTTTAGACAGTCTCTCTCTCTCTCTCTATAGCAACAAACTACAGATTTAATATTCATCTTGTTAGACTTCCTAGGATGTGAGCTATCACACTATACTAGATTTGTCTAGTTTTCTAATAAGAAAATGATATTAAATAAATTATATTCTTAACTTTTGAATGCTTCATTTTGCAACTATAAATCTTGGTAAGCTTATATATCATGTTATTGTCCTATAACTGTCCAATTTTCATAGCGGCAGTGCATTGCATCTTTAAACTATGAATAAAACTTCTTATTTCTATACAGGGTAATGGGACTTTCAAAGTCTAAGACTTTTTTTCTTGGTGATACCCATCACATGATCTCTTATCTTGATAGTGGTCATGGATACCTAGCTTTAGCTAAGACTTTTCCTACAAATTTACCTATAACTCTGTCATGCAAGGCTTGGACATCAGAGAGATGGTTCTGGAATGTGGCAGGCCCCGTTAGAACAACATTGCACTACATGCTTAGCCTGGAAGGTGTCCACTTATATCATGACTTAAAAAACAAAATGGAGTTTCATCTTTATTCCCTTAGACCTCCTCTAGCATATGGCAAAGTGCTGCTTATGGAACATAAATATTTTCCTTTAAAGCATTAAAGCCAGATACCTTGTCTTAAGGTTTAAATAACTAACACTTTTTGTTTTCTCATAGGAATTTATGCAAACAATACTCTTAACCAGAAATTAGTCCTATAAAAAAATCAGATAAAATAATTAAAAATCAATTCTTCAAGATAAAAATAAAATATTTTTTCCATCAAGGGTTTTGTCCCGACATTTCCCTCCTTTTGAATTAAAATGCACCCCAAAAATGCATTTGCAATTCAAAACAATAATCTTACTATATATGGGTATATAGGTTTAAGCATTGCAGGGAAAACAAGACATAAAAGACAACGTTGCATCATCATGCAGTAACTTATGACATCATCAGCACATTACATCATCACATGTAACATCATAGGATGTGACATCACTAGATGGCATCAGTGGAGACATACTATTTTGCATAGATGTATGTATAGTACTACATGAACTAACATGATTAAACATGATTACAACTATGTACACTTTCAACATAGCATTTTTTCACATTGTTTTCACATTGTTGAACATTTTTATACAACAAACTCTCTTTGTTTATTACCTTTAAAAATTAGCATTACAATTGACATTTTAGCTAGACTCTAATTCCTGGTCACCACTCATAGATTCATTTAGAACATTTTCCCAGGTTTTATTGTGTTCACAATATTGCCTCAACAGACTAATATGAACCCATTTAGGTACTACCTCTCCAGTGCTTTTATGCTTTAATTCAATTCGGTAGGCCACAGGTGAGATTTTGTCAGTGATCACAAAGGGTCCTTGCCAACTTGGAAGAAACTTTTTGACCTTGGCCTTATCTCTACTGTAGTTAAAGTAAAACACTTTATCACCAATTTGATACTCTTTTGGACTAGTTTCCCTGTCATAATATGACTTAGAAACTTCAGCACTTTTCTCTAAGTTTCTCTGAGCAAATGCAAATGTTTCTCACAAATGCTGTTTTAAATGGGTTACATATTCATGTGCGGTAGTGGCACATGCTGAATTTACATTTCCTGTGGTACAGAGGAGATGTAAAGGTGATACCATCTGTCTTCCTGTTATTATTTCAAAAGGAGGAACACCTGTAGACTTATTAGGGTAGCCCGTATGGCCATTAATACTAGTGGTAACTTTACATCCCAATCTTTTCCTGAAGAACTGATATCTTTCTTCAATATATACACAATTGTTTGATTAGTGCATTCCACCTGTCCAGATGACTGTGGATGGTGGGACACATGTAGTTTCCTCTGTACTCCTAGAATTTTCCACAAGTTCTCTATTATCTCGCCTGTGAAATGAGGACCTCTATCAGATTCTACTCTTAATGGTAATCCCCATCGACTAAACACATGGTTTATTACTAAGAAAGCAGTGGTTTCAGCAGTGTTATTTGGAGCAGGTATACACATGACACATTTTGTGAACAGACAAGTAACTGTCAAAAGGTATTGGTTACCCCTTAAAGGTCTGGTAACAGGACCAATCCAGTCAATCTGGATGTCTGACCAAGACATAGCGATGCTTTTTGACTGTAGTGGTGCTCTATGTTTGGGAGTGGCTGGTTGGAACTTGCAACAGGTTATACACCCTTGTACATAACCTACAACATCATCATACATGTAGGGCCAGTAGGCTCTCTCTTTCAAGGTTTCATAAGTTCTTCTATCCCTCCTATGTGCTCCTGATGCTTCATCATGGGCATGTTGTAACATAATTCCCCTGTGGCCTAAAGGAACCACCCATTGGACCTTGTGTGAGTTTTTACCAGTCCTTACCAAGAGATCATTCCTTAATTGGAATTTGTCCTTCTGGTTCTACATGGCTGTCAGGTCCCGGCTATCCTGTAGGTAATTGTCAGAAATCATGCTTTTAGTGGGATCCTTAATGAAATGATAACATTTTCCTACCACTACATCCTCTTATTGCATTTTTACTAAATCAAAGTCAGCTTTTTCACTATACAAGTGTAGAACCTTATTTTCCTGTTCCTGCTGCTTTTGTTTGTGGGTAACCACATCCACCTTAGCCTGGACAGGAGGGACAAAGTTCCATTCTTCTCCATTTAAAGCACCCTCCCTGTGCTAGGTCATTTCCTGTTTTGTCTTGTCCCTACATTTTGGAGTGTCCTTTTACCTTTTTCCAATAGACGACCAACTTATGTTCCTGAACCAGCTGATATATGGCTAAGATAAGGCCTGCATGCATCACCTTACTGCCTCTTGAATTGATCATACCCTTCACCTTCCACCCTGGTAAATGTGTAAGAAAGTCCTGCCTAACATAATCAGAGTCAAAACAAATTACAATGTCTTGTAACTTATGTTGTACTGTAGTCTGTACTGCTATATAGGTGGCTGCCAATTCTGCATATTGATTAGACTTAGGACTGAGCTTGTACTTGATAGGAGTACATGGTACATTATCCTGCCATACTACTCCTAAACCAGAACATCGGTCTTCACCTTGCCAGAATGAACAATCATCAGTATAGGCTCTAGGCAAAATTTTCACACACATTTTCATCATAGTGGTGATGCCTGTTATGTTGGTACACCACATCCAACTCAGGAGATAGGTCAGGTCTTGTACTGGAAGTTCATCTACAGTGCAAGTATGCTCTCCAGGTCTGCTAACCCTTGAGCTACTGCATTCCTTTTGTTCTTTGCATACTTAACCTCTAGGGGTAGGCCCTGGAGTGCTAAGGTTCAGGCCACAATTCTACTGCTAGACACATTACTATCCTTAAGCTTTTGGCTCCTCAGAAGGGTAAGGGGTTGGTGACCAGTCACTACAACAATTTATTTACCACAGATGTAAGTTTTGAACCATTGTACTGCCCATACAGTGGAAAACAATGCCTTTTCACAATCTGAAAACTTTTTCTCAATATCACTCAAGGTTTTACTCCCATAAGCAATAACACATTTGTCTGACTCATGTTGCTGATATAACACTGCACTGATGCTTCTACTAGTATGTTCTACCTCTAGATAAAAAATCCTTATCCATTTGTGGTAAGTAAAACATGGTGCTTGACTCAGACTATCTTTAAGAGCTTGTATGGCTGTCTCTTACCCCCCCCCACCCCCAGGTTTCTGACTTTTTCAGTAGCCTGGTGAGAGGATAGGCAATCTCTGCATAGTTCTGGATAAACTGTCTTGAGTAGTTACAGATTCCTAGAAAACTGTGCAACTCTTTTAAAGTTTTGGGTGGACCAATTTTTGGGATGGCCTCAACTTTGGTATGCTGAGGACAAAGCCCATCAGGACCAACTTCATGCTCAAGATAGTTTACCCTATCTCTGAACCATTGCCCCTTTGGTAAGGATAACTTGTTGTCACAAACCCCACTCAGCAGGTCAGGCCCCTCTACTCTCAAAGTGCCAACCTCTGAGCACAGTCTTGTGAACAGTGTATCAGACAAGGTAACCCTCTTGTCTGTTTTGTGAGTTCGGATCAACCTTTGGTCTCAAGTTCTGGAGGGATTCAAACTGTTAACCTCTTGTTAACATACCCAATGCACAGGCTCAGATATATCTGTCTTTGGGAGGCCAGATATCTTTGCCTATGGGCACCTAACCAGGTATACAGAGATGAACCCTTTAAAACTTTAATAAAGACCTCAGATTTAAAATGCTTCTCTTTCCAGTTAGGTATCACCATTCAAGCTTATGTCTATTGTCTGCTATAACCATGTACTTTTCTTACAAATAAAAAGGAGTCAAAGACAGACCAAGTAAGTTCTAAAAAGAATTTTACTATAATATTCAAAAATATGTAATGTAAACAATACAGAACTGTTATATAACAAGACATACAAATCTATTAAAAGAACAAGGTTTTAAACAGTGCAATTCCTACTACAGTACTTAGTCTCTAAATACTTGCTTAAAAGTGCTCCCAAGATCTTTCCTCAGTCAGAGTCTAGGTAAAAATGTGTCTCTGTGAAGTAAAACGGACTAAATTAAAAGTTGGCTTTTATCCCACCCCTTTTCAGGAGGTCACCTAGCTCCTCCCTGTCAGGATATATGAAAATATATCTCTTATGCAAAAGTATTACATTCTGCAACTTCAGTATAATTCATGTCCTTCAAATGACACTTTGTTTGATCCCATGCTGTATCCTCCCTCACACAGGCTTCATAGGGACATTTACAACCTTGCACCCTTGTGTAACAACCTAGGTTCCTCTCTAACCTCATAAACCTTCTTTATGATTTTCTCTCTTAACAAAATTAACTTAAACAAGTCTGTAATTAACTCAGAGAAACAGGATCCTTGATTAAAGCCTTACATGTAACACATTGTCTCTAAAAACTGAGTGTGTGTGAACTCACGTGCTGTCAGCTTTTCCTCATGGCTTCCATCTCTCAGTTGAAATCTGGGGGGGGATGAGTGAGGTCAATCCTAGAGCATTTGATTTTCAGCAGGAGACATTCAGTAATACATTTTATATTAAAAAGAAATGATACAGCACTCAGAACTGGCTGTCTATGTCACACTCCTCCCCACCTAGACTGAATTTGGGGGATCTATCCCCTTCATGGGATGAGCTTCCCAAATCAGTTCACTCCTCATAGACCCTAGACAGTCCATCTGAGTTCTGGTTCTTCACTCCAGCCCTATGTACGATTTTTAGATCATACCCTTGTAAAGCAAGACTCCATCTTAGTAGTCTGCCATTGTTCTTTCCCATCTGCGTCAGCCAAACCAGGGGGTTGTGGTCAGTCTGCACCACAAAATGCTGCCCATACAAGTATGGCTCTAATTTCTTTAGGGCCCACACTATGGCAAGACACTCCTTTTCCACTGTGGAGTACGCTTGCTGCCTGGGAAGCAGCTTTCTACTCAGGTGCACTACTGGATGATCTGTCCCTTGGCTGGATGTCTGGCTCAGTACTGCCCCAATACCCATGTCTGATGCGTCTGTCTGAACTATAAAGGTTTTGCTATAGTCTTGACTTGTCAAAACAGGAGCACTGCGCAGTACCCCCCTTTAGTCTGGTAAAGGCTTCTTCACAGGCTGGGCCCCAGGTAATTTTCTTTGGCATCTTTTTCTTTGTCAGGTCAGATAGGGGAGCAGCCAGGGCACTGTAATTGGGTACAAATTTCCTGTAGTACCCTGCTGTCCCTAGAAAGCTCCTGACCTGCTTCTGGGTTTCTGGTCTGGGCCACTCCTGGATCACCTCTATCTTTATTTGGTTAGGACGGAGCTGTCCCTGGCCTACCACATGCCTGAGGTATGCCACTTCTCCCCATGGCCACCTGGCACTTCTCGGCTTTGACAGTGTATCTGTATCCTGCCCAGCACTTCCATAAGGTGGGATAGGTGTTCCTCCCAGCTGGTACTAAAGATGGCAATGTCATCCAGGTACGCCACGGCGTACTCCTCAGCACCATTTAAAACCTGGTTCACTAACCTTTGGAAAGTGGCTGGGGCGTTCTTCATTTCGGAAGGCATTACTTTAAACTCAAATAAACCTATCAGAGTGATGAAGGCCGACATCTCCCTAGCTCTGTCTGTCAACTCTACCTGCCAATACCCCTTTGTCAGGTCAATGCTCATAAGGTAGGTCACCCCTCCCAACTTGTCTAGGAGTTTGTCCGTCTGGGGCATAGGGTGGGCGTCTGACTTCATGACTGCATTCAGTCCATGATAGTCTACATAGAAATGAGTCCAGCCATCTGGCTTGGGTACAAGGACTACAGGTAAGGCCCAGGGACTGTGGGATCTCTGGATTACCCCTAAATCCAGCATCTCCTCCACTTCCCTCCTAATGTCCTTTTGGACAGCCTCTGACACCTGACATGCTGTCTGCCATGTGGGCATCTGTGTCCCTGTCTCCACATCATGTGGCACTAAGGGGGTTAGTCCAGGCTTGGTGCTAAACAAGGGGGCAAAGTCTGCTAAAACCTCCCTTACTTTCTGGACCTGGTCTGGGGCCAGCTGGGGGGGACAATTTTACTGCCTCCACTGAGGACTCCCGCTTACTTTCCTCCAGCAAATCCAGAAGGGGGTGTCCTTCATCTGTCCCCTCCTCATGACTACACACTGCAAACACCATGGCAGCCCTATTTGCATATGGCTTCATCATGTTGACATGGTACATCCTTTCTGTCTGTCTTCTGTCAGGTAACTCCACAATGTAGTTCATGTCATTTACCTTTCTAACCACTTTGTATGGTCCTGCCCACTCAGCTTGCAACTTGTCTTTCTGGACCAGAATAAGGACCATGACTTCCTGACCCACCATGTATGCATGAACTCTGGCTCTGCGGTCATACTATACCTTTTGTTTCTGTTGGGCAGCTGCCAGATTGCTCTGGGCTGTCCCCATAAGCTCCTTCAGCCTTTCCCTAAACCTAAGGATGTAATCCACAAGGGGAGTTCCCTAGGTGGTGTGCTTACCTTCCCAGTCCTCCTGGATCAAGTCTAGGGGCCTATGTACCCAGAGTCCATACAAGAGTTTGAAGGGGAAAAATCCTCTCGACTCTTTGGGCACCTCCCTGTATGCAAACAACAGGTGGGGAAGGTATTTCACCCAGTCCCTCCCATGCTGTTCGGAAAACACCCAGAGCATTAACTTTAGGGTACCATTGAATCATTCCACAAGTCCATTAGCTTGTGGGTGATACGGTGTTGTGCATCTCTGCACCATCCCACACTTCTCCCATAAACATTTCATCAGGTCCGACATGAAGGAACCCTCTCGATTGGTGATTACCTCCTGCAGAAACCCAACATGGGAGAAAATTCCAAGTAAGGCATCTGCCACTTTGTCCACAGAGAGGATAGGGCAACTGCCTCCGGGTACTGGGTGGCATAATCCACCACAGTCAGGATGAATCTCTTCCCTGAGGAGCTAGGGGTATTTAAAGGACCCACAATATCTATTCCCACTTTCTTGAATGGCTCCTCCACTATGGGCAAGGGAATCAGGGTGGCTTGGGTTTTCTTGCCTGCCTTCCCTATTTCTTGGCACTGGTGACAAGACCTGCAATACTCCTTCATCTGCTGGGTGAAGTTAGGCCAGTAGAAATTCTGGGCTAACTGCTGCATAGTTTGTGTGATTCCCAGATGACCAGATAAGGTAATATTATGGCCAACCTTGAGCAACTGCTCACGATATCCTTGGGGAAAGACAAGCTGCCTGCCTAGCATCCCTCCCTCTGTCTGTACTGCCTGTGTATACATAAGTCCATTTTCCCAATAAACCTTATGTCTGCCATCACCTCCCTGTGTGCCCTCTGAGTCTGCCCAAGCCCTCAGCTTCTCTAAGCTAGGGTCACTCCTCTGAGCAGCTGCAAACCCCTCACACAGTCCCAAGGCATGGGACAGGTCCCCTTCAGTTGCTAAACTAGGGTCCCTAGCACTAGCATCAGGGCCCTCAGGATCACTGTCAATCCTAACCCTCAGACAATGGGGCATCCCTCCTCTTCACAGTAACCTTCCATAGCTGTGTGATTACTTGCTACCAGGGAAATTTCTACCCCCTTTTTGTCAGTTTCCCCATCTGGAGACACAGGCTGGGGAACCAGCCTCTCAGTGATTTCAATGCTGTATTCTGTGGGATTTACACTTTCCTTTGTTGCTTGAAGGCGGTAACTGCACACACGACTCCCTGCTGGAGATTGTTACCCAGGATCACATCCACTGCTAATGTGTTGACTACAACCACCTGTTGCACAGCTCCCCTGTTTCTCCCCAGTCCAGGAGAACACTAGCGAGTGGCAATGTCTTCTCTTCACCAGTAAACCCTTGTACAGTTACGTATTTATGGGGTATAAGCTGACCAGGCTGTACCAGATGCCCCTTTACCAATGTCAAGTATGCCCCTGTGTCCCTTAACCCCTGCGTCTGTACACCATTTACTATGACTGGGTGCATATGTTCCTTCATGTTCACTGGCATGCTCTCAGGGGGACACAAACAACCCACTTCTTTTCTAGCACCCTGTTGTGTATTTTGGCTCACCTTTTTGGGGCACTGTCTGGCAATATGCCTAGTTTCCTTACACAGTCAACATGCATTTCTTACTTCAGATAAATCTTTTCGTTGAAACCTGATGCTAACTGGTTTTGGTGGAGGCAGTGAGGGTTTTAGCTGCCCTGAAAGCACGCATTTTCCTTTCTGCGCTGTCACACCCACCCCATTTGCTCTCAGAGCAGGTCTGCTCTTGGCATAGCAGTCCAAGAGTTCAGCAGCCTCTTGCACTGTTTTTGGATCTTGGTCCTCTAACTAGGTTTTTAGCTCTGCTGGGCATGCCCAATAAAACTGCTCTAATAAAATCACATTTTCAATTTTATCAACAGAGTTTGCCTTAATTCCTTCCCACCAACATTTTAAAAACTGACGTTGTTTCGTGGCTAGCTCCTCATAGCCCATATCAGGGCTCCTCCTGAGCTTACGGAATTTAGCTCTGTATGATTCAGCAGTTAATTCAAACTTTTTTAACAGTGCAGCTTTTGACTTGCTGTAATCATCACTGTCCTCATTGTTCATTTGACCCAATGCATTCCAAGCTTTCCCGGTAAGTAGCGGGGATAGTTGGAAGCTCCAGGACTCTCAAGGAATTTTAGCCTGAATACAAACTTTTCCAAAAGAATTTAAAAAGGCATCCATGTCCTCCCCTTTCTTAAACTCAGCTATTAATTTGGAGTACAATTTGTAACCCAGTCCTGCAGTCCCAGTTAAACCCAAGCCACTTACCTGCTCTGGTGCTGCTGGTCAGAGTCGTAGCTTCTCCAGTTCGTGTTGCCACTGGTGCTTCTCTCTCCTCTCTTCTCCCTCTCTGCATTCTTGCGCTCTCTTCTCCTCTGCAGCTCACTGGCACTCACGCTCGTCACGGTTCTGCCTCCCTCTGTTGTCACTCTGCCTCTTGATCCGCCTCTCTCTGTTCTCGCTCTATCTTTCGGGCAGCCTCTCGATCCTCTCGGTCTGCCTCCAGTTCCATCCTGTGCAACTCAATTTGTAGTCTGAGTACTTCTGGATCCAGGATACTGGTGACCTTTCCCTGCTGCTGTGGCCCTTCACTGACAGTGGCCCTGCTGTCCTTTTCAGTCATGGTTGGTGACTCGCTGCTCTGGGTATCTGCTACCATCAGGGACTCTATGAGGTTCTGCTTTTTGGCTGTCACCTCAAACGGGAATCCCCGGTCCCATACAACTGCTTCAAGTAATCTACAGTGTAATTGCTGTAGTCGGAAGCCATCTTCTTCTTCCCTGACTATGGCTACTCTGACTTGCACTTTAGAGAAAAAAAAATTAAATGGGTAGGAACTGGACTGTACGCCAAGTGATATATAGTTCTGTTTCCTTTTTAAAATAAAACTGTGCCTTTTTCTTTCTTTGTAAGAGAGCTTACGGTCTCAGTTGACACAGAACAATAAAGCTTGTGATACCAAAATTATCCCATCGCTGCCACCAATCTGTTACAAACCCACTCAGCAGGTCAGGCACTCTACTTCCAAAGTGCCAACCTCTGAGCACAGTCTTGTGAACAGTGTAACAGACAAGGTAACCCTCTTGTCTGTTTTGCGAGTTCAGATCAACCTTTGGTCTCAAGTTCTGGAGGGATGCAAACTGTTAACCTTTTGTTTTCATACCCAATGCACAGGTTCAGATATATCTGTCTTTGGGGGGCCAGATATCTTTGCCTATAACCAGGTATACAGAGATGAACCCTTTAAAAGTTTAATAAAGACCTCAGATTTAAAATGCTTCTCTTTCCAGTTTTGTTTCACCATTCAAGCTTATGTCTATTGTCTACTATAACCATGTACTTTTCTTACAAATAAAAAGAAGTCAAAGATAGACCAAGTAAGTTCTAAAAAGAATTTTACTATAATATTAAAAAAAGTAACATAAACAATACAGAACTGTCATATCACAAGACATACAAATCAATTAAAAGAACAATGTTTAAAACAGTGCAATTCCTACTACAGTACTTAGTCTCTAAATACTTGCTTAAAAGTGCTCCCAAGATCTTTCCTCAGTTAGAGTCTAGGTAAAAATCTGTCTCTGTGAAGTAAAAGACTAAATTAAAAGCTGTTTTTTACCCCACCCCTTTTCAGGAGGTCACCTAGCTTCTCCCTGTCAGGATATATGAAAATATATATCTTATACAGAAGTAAGGTAGCGACCATCGAACAGTATGGTTCACAATAAACACAGCAATAGAGTCAAGCCATACAAAGGCAAAAGTACTGGACTTTAGGAGGGCTGACTTTGCTAAAATGGGCAAGTGCCTAAGGAATGCACTAGCAAATGGGCAGGAAGGAGGGTGGAAGAACAATGGGGAATAATAAACTGCCATCACAGAGGTAACAATGCTTTGTGTGAAGCAAATAAACAAAATGAAACGAATGTAAGAAACCACTATGGTTCTCAAAGGAAGTGGCAGTGAAGGTTCAAGAGAAAAGAAAGCATTCAGGAAGTACAAGGAATCACAGAAGGAGCAGGACAGAGAATTGTATCAGTTAAAGCAAAAGAAGTTGGAAGGCAGTCAGAACAACAAAGGCCCAAACCGAGGAAAAGAGATAGCCAACTCAGTTAAGAAGGGGATAAACCCTTTATAGGTACATCAGGAGCAAAGGAAGACCAAGGGTGTTGGTGAGGGCTTAATAAAGAGGAGGGAGGGTGGGCAGGGTGACGGTGAAAAGGCAGAGATACTAAACAAATATTTTTGCTCAGTATTTACAAAGGAAGTGGGAGGTACCTAAAACAAACAGTAGAAACACTCTGGATACAGAAGTTGATACCAGCTCATTTACAGAAGAAAGGGTTCTGAAAGAACTCCTTAAAACTGAAGGTGGACAAAGCAATGGGGCCTGATGGGATTCATCCAGAATTTTAAAGAACTAAGGGTAGAACTAGTGACACCACTGACTACCCTCTTTAACAAATCATGGGAGGATGGGGTGGTACCCAAGGACTGGAGAAGGGCAGATGTGATTCCTCTTCACAAAGTGGGAGTAAGGCAGAAGCAGAAAACTACAGACCTGTTAGTTTAACCTCAGTGGTAGGGAAAATGATGGAATCACTTTGAAGGAAAGAATTGTTGAGTATCTAGAGGCCAGAGGGCTCAGGACCCAAGACAGCATGGATTCACAGGGGACGGTCATGCCAGACAAATCTGATATATTTCTTTGACTGGGTGACCAAAGTAGTAGATCAGGGAGGGGCTGTGGACATGGCCTCACTCAGACTTTAGCAAGGCATTTGACACAGTCCCACACAAAGATTAATATGCAAGCCCAGCCTGGGAGTGGGTCCCAAGATGACAGCCTCAGCAAAGAATTGGCTGGAGAATAGGACACAGAGAGTAATAGTAAATGAGTCCACTCTGAAGAAAGGGGTTACTAGTGGGGTACCACAGGGTTCAAGATAGATCGGTCCTCTCAATGTCTTATGTTACATTGCAGAGGGACCGAAGGAAGTATGTCTCTTTGCAGATGACACAAAGATCTGCAACAGAGTTGATGCACAAGGTGGGTGGAAAGGATGAGAGGACTTGGCAAGGTTAGAGGAATGGTCAAATGTATGGCAGCTTGATTCAATGCTGAAGTAAGGTAATGCACCTGGGAAACAAAACCCAGGAAGAGTACGCAATGGAGGGGTGAGATACTAACAACAACAAAAATGAAAGGGACCTGGGGGTAGATATATCAGATGACCTAAAGGCGGGCAAGCAATGGAGAGGTAGCAAGGAGGGTTGGGGATATTGGGATGCATAGGGAGAGGCATCACCAGTAGAAAACAGGAAGTTATTATCCCTCTGTACAGACAGTTGGTGAGACCCCATCTGAGTACTGTATGTAGTTCTGGAGACCCAATTCTGCAAAGACATAGACAGGGATGGAAGTGTCCAGAGGAGAGGCAAGTAAAATGGTGCAGAGTCTGCACTGGAAGACATATGAAGAGAGACTTAAGGAGCTGAATATGTATAGCCTTGAGGAAATGGGGCATGATACAAACTTCAAGTACCTCAAGGGAATCAACAAAGTCCAAGAGGGTAGCATCTTTCAAAAAGAGGTGTGAACACAGTAAGCACAATTTGAAGATAGAAGGGGAGTGCTCAGAGGTACTTAAGGAAGTATTTTCAGAGGTTGTGGATGCATGAACTGCCTTCCTCACAGGAATTTTAAGTACCCAAAAAGGACACCGGTTCCATGTGTACTGTCCTCTTCCAAAGGTAAAAGTCAGTTTATATTGATCTTTTGGGGTCTTACTTTAATGTCCAGAACCATTTGCTATATCTAGGTGTAGTGAAATATTTATCATCTTGAACTTTGGCCAAACTTTTGTCCAAATACTGTATGTCATGGCCAGCGAAATAAAGGCACCTGTTGGTTTAACTTCCTATAGTCAATAGTGAGTCTCCACTTTCCTGTGGGTTTTAGTATTAGGCCAAATGGGGGACTTATAAACAGAGTTTACCTGTCTTATAATTCCTCGCTCATTAAGGTATCCAGTATCTCTTGAATATGTTCATAAGATGCTAGAGGTATTCATGCTGGCGTGCAAAAGCTGGACCTTTTCGTGTCGGTAGGTACCCTGTTAACATGGGGTCAGTTGCCCACAAATTATGGAACATCTTTTGTGAACATGTGCTTGTACTGAAGGAACATTTCACAAACGCTTTTCTTCTTCCATTCATCAATTACAATTTTGTGTAGCTTGCTCAATTTGTTCTTTAAAATCTGGGAAAGGTAATTTTACCTATTTCTGCCTCATCTTCTGTTATCTCAGAAACATTTTCAGCATCAATCATTGAACCTCTTTAAATTGTTTTGTTTCATTAACCATAGTGGACAGTACAAGGTAATCATTTTCAACTCTTACATGCCTGATTTCTTCCTTATCATCTGGACAAATCTCTTGTAAAGCAATTAAACCATTTGTATGAGCTTTATTTCTTCATCTGTGCCATCCTGAACAATGTCTTCTGGTAAGTCCCCAATAACTGGAACAGTTAACTCCAAATCATAAAAGGATTCCGTATTGCTCCCTAACTCATACAATTAGTTGCTATAGTGATAGGCTCTATGGTTGGGTAATGTACCTAAGAGATGCATTGTCATTTGCTGCTCATGTCTAAGCAAGGTATGGAGTGGATTTTAAACCATTTCACTAAGTGCTTGTCAAGTACAAAAAGTGCCAGTCTTGTCAGGCGTTTCTTTACATTGACCCCAAGAGAGAATCCTTTGACATTGCTTGGAATTCTTGTAGTGAACTCATTTGCCACCTGGCAAAATTGAGGAATAGTTTGTCCAGACCTCATGGCCTGTGGTGTCACTTTTATTGGTAAGTCTCCCTGTTCGTGACCAAACAACATCATTGGCTGGGTCAACATACACCCTGTCATACAAGGATGTCTAACCCCAGGTACATGGGAGATTTAAGCCTTACTACCTTTACAGTGTGTTGTATTTTCTTTTGTTCTATTTGAGGTTCAAAGCACAGATACTTAGTGCTTTTCACACTAGTGGTCTGATATGGACATTTTCCAACCTCCTGTTTTTATTACACATGTTAAACTAGGCCTCTGCCTTTAACATCTTTGTAAAAACAGTTTGCTAATTAAACAGTGCTCAGAACTCTAAGATAACACCGAATTTAATATCTGCAAATTCTTCTTGATAGGCCTTTAACCTGCCTTCCTCTGACCTTATATTGTAGAGTAAGGACTCGTGACTTAGTGGTGTGTTTATTTCCACCCATCCCCAGAGGTGTTAGGTGCCTCCTAGATTCAGTGTCTCTGTGTCAAATGCAGGTGCGTGCTTCTGAGACAGCAGGTCTACTTCCTTGGTGAAGAAAGTGAGGCCCCTCTTGCATCTAATCTCAGATTTTACCACATTATGCTTTGACAGACAAACCATGTGAGCTTTTCTTCTCCATGGAGATACATTTTGGATCACCTAGTACAGACACATCAGGTACATCAGAACGCATTACAAAATTCAATTTAGTTGTTGCATCCTTTTCTTTTCAAGTGTACATGATTCTGATTGTTTAGTAGTCCTTAAGATTCTTCCCAAATGGAATACCAATTTACCTGTGCCCAGAATTCCACATGGAATAGTCAATGATAGGCCAAAATCTTTT
Source organism: Neoceratodus forsteri (assembly GCA_016271365.2). Lineage (NCBI taxonomy): Eukaryota > Metazoa > Chordata > Ceratodontiformes > Ceratodontidae > Neoceratodus > Neoceratodus forsteri. The sequence goes on from CM028135.1 coordinate 63,982,322, forward strand.
TAGAGATCATTTCCAATCAAGAAATCATCCCCAGTTCTATCTAGTGATATACACGGTGGTTGACTTCCATCTTGCCAAACCTCAATTTTAGCCACACTTTTCCTAGGGTCTGTTGAACCCTCCATAACCTATTACTTGTAAGCCATCAAAGAGGGTTCTGAACACTTTTGAGTCACCTATTGCATCAACCCAGTTTTGTCATAAAGCTTCTGGACATCAAGGTAACTTCCGCCCAGAGTCAATCTAAAGCTTCATGACTTAGGGTTGTTTTCAATGTTGATGTCAAAGTAAACCTATCTGCCCTCCTTTAGGGATTAAGGTTACCCTGTGTAGAATTTGCTTTCTTAACTCCTGACAACATGGTAGGTTTACTGTGACAGTATACACTGCCTGCAGCAGTAACTTGGTATACCCTGGTAAGGTCAGGTTTTTATTAACACTCTCCTTTCCCAATTTCATAGCAGTTTATTACCATTATCAACAATTGCAATTTCATTAACCTGGTCAGCATTAGGAAGGACAGAGGATCTAGTCACTGGCCATTATTATTGGTTCCATTGTCTTTGAGGTTGCAGATGGGTTCTGCACAGGTGTAGGAATCCAGAAGGCAGAAGAAGAGGGGGGGACAAAATGCTGGAGCAGCAATTTTAAGTCTTCCATCTCCCTTATTCCTGTATTTCCTCCATGACTGAGGAACCAGGTCAGGTCTGTCTTGGAACCTGGAACCATCTTTGCTTATTGTTATAGTTTTGACGCCTCTATAGACACCTCCACTACCCCTATAGTCATTGTTGTATCCTCTGTATCCTCTCCATACCCTTTACAAAATCACCAGGATCAACTTCTATAGGAGGTTCCTTGTTTTGCATGGCTGAGGTTGTGGGAATTGCTGAGGACGGATAGAACCGTGACTCAGGGCCAGGTGGTAGAACCACCACAGGGGAATCTTGGGCAGGTTTGGTAGGTTGGATTACTACTGCAGGGTCAGGCACAGTCTTAGACTGCTCTACAGCTTTTCCTGGTTAAGTGTTGTTACCTCTTTTCTTTTTTTTTGTCTCCTGTTTTTGGGGGTAGATAGCTCACCCCCTTCCATAGCCAAAGTATCCAAAGTAGTTACTTCAGACACTTGGACCTTGGGATTGGGGCCCCTTCCTTTTTCTGTGGAGGAGAGTCATCACCTCTTCCAGAGTCCCAGATGTGTTCTGCCTGTCTGGCAATCCAGTGGATGTCCCTGGACTTCTTGTTAAGCTCAAGTGCCAATTGTGTCCTGATTGCAGCGGGTAAACCTTTGGTAATATCCATCTTGGAAGTCATCTAAATCACTGTCTGAGTGATCTTTCTGTTCCAAAGTAGCACATCCTTTAGCGTGTAACAATATTTCCTAGGATTCTTGAACAGCCCCACACTGCTTTTTGGTAGGCTGCACGTCTGGCTGCCCCTTAGTTGCGTGTTTACCAAACCCTTTTTAGGAATTTGTACAGTTTGTCAGGTTTGTTCCTCTTTCTCTAGACATTCTTGACCACTCTGCTCGAGGATCATCAACAGACCACCTCAATCATAAAATCTGTTGCCCTCCTTATTATTATTATGTACTCAGATTCAAAACACTTTTTTAGTTTTGAACATGCTGCTCAGTGCTCCTTTCACAGATTTAGAATTATACCTCCACCTACCAAATTTAAAGCTTGGAGTAGTTGTTTAACCAGGAATAGCATACTAAGCTGGAGAGCTTTTTACAGAGTGACCTGAGAGCATAGCAGTTAAGTGACTTGCTCAGAGTCACACAGTATGCAAGTGGAAGCTTGTTTTGATTTTCAAATACCCTGTTCCTTTTCAGAAATCTTTTATTTTTCCTGGACCCATCAGATGAGCCATCTTCAGAATCAGAGCTTCCTTTTGCTTAATTTAAATCTTTTTTATGCTTATCATGTGTTCCTCTTTCTGAACAGGAATATTCCTTTTAGGGGAGGAGTCATCTGAGCCAGATTCTTCAGATCATTTATTCTTACATGATTTTTACTTTTGCTTTTGGTATCACCTTTTGGGCCTGTAAACTCTTGACTTCTTTTCTTAGTTTATAGAGGTGTTGCTTCAAAAAGGATACACTACCGTTTCCATTTGCTAGCCACCTTTCTGTTTGTGCACTGATCTCTCTGTATTTCTCTTTTTGTACTATTTCTTGTTGTAACTCTTTTCCAGCACTAGAATGAACAGGTGAGTGTGGCTAGCAAGGGACTGATCCATTTGGGGGTTCTGCACAATGGAAATCCCAAGAAGGGCAAGCCTCTTGTCCCTTACCCTGGGGTGGATACCCCAAGGGTGAATAGCTTATGCTTTTTTGTTCTGAGGTTTCCTCTTTCTATCTGGCAAAGAGGTGTCTTTCCCTGTCTGCCCAGTATTTCTGATCACTTTCATATTGCTTCCTTACATTATTATACATTTGTACCATTTCATTTAGCTCATTAGTAACCTGTTCATTAGCATGCTCTAATTTTGCTTTTCCCTTCCAAAGCTGTGCCCCTTGAGCTTTTCATTAGTCTTTAATAGTTTGGCCTTTCTGTCTCTGCAGCTGAGCACTGCTCTATTAGCTGTTCATTCCAGTTTTCAAGGCAGCAATGTCAGTCTTAAGTTGATTAGGACACAGTTTCCATAAAATATTTTCAGATTAATTACATCTAACTGTTTTTTGAGCAATTGTGTCTGGCCTGCAAGTCTACTACATTTGTGAAATCTCTCTTCTAGTTGTTGGTTTAATTGTTTTACATCATTATAACCTTAATTTGTCAATACACAGCTTTCAATCCTATGAACATACTCTTTATTCTGTTCTTTTAATTCTTTAATTTCTTCTGTCATACAGTTTGAATGCAGAGGTATCAATGACTCCTCCTTGATGATAGGTACTGGTAACTTGAAAGTGTTGCCCTTGCATCTGCATGAACCATACCTAGAGTTGCAATAGCAGCTGCATGTCTCAAGCTCTTGTTACTAAACTTTTAACAATAATTTATCATGAAATGGCAAAAACCTTTACCTACACAATTTAAACAAAGAACCAAATCTTTCCTTGAGATACTTCAAAAGTCTTTTTTCTTGCAGCTTTCCTGCCAGATAATTACTTCTTTCTGTCTTTTCTCACTGTCTAGGGGTAATTTTATCTTTAAATCCTCGAGAAACAAGAACAGAAAAATATTACTTATTCAATTTAGTAACTTGCAAACAATAACTATAATATTTATTTCTCATACAACCTAAGTGTGGGCTGTTATTCACTAGCAATCATCCCGGATGAGCCCCCAAAGATGTTGGAACAAAGGCTTATAATATCACTTTTTATAAGAATGCACTTGGATTCACTTTGGGCCTTACCCAAAAATAATTTCATAAATTACCAAAATAATAAGTATTTACATGTGATATCCATGCTCTCAGATTCAAAATGATGGCGAAATACTGTTGCCACTTTGATTATATAAAGAGATAAATATATTTTATTCATATGTTACAAGTCCTAAATATTCATAACTAGCATAAGTATCAAGCATAATAAAAGTAATGTAAACAAACTGTAATGTAAACAAAACAGATTTTAGAAAATCAAGCAAATCATATAAAACAAATATTTTTTTAGCAAATAAGCAGTATTAGTAAATGAGTAAGCACTATTCAGCATAATAAATATATAGTTTATACTGGCTTTCTTTAGTCTTATACTTATAAAAGTGCATGACCTTTCTTTTTTTGCTATGAGAGCTTGTAACTCATTACACTAGTGTTTCAGATTATTGTGATATGATACTTGTTTAAACTTGATAGTATGTAAAGGTATTTTCTTTAGATTTAAATTCAAGCTTAAACATAAACACAAGGTTTGGAGTTAAAGGCACTAAGTTACCACCCCAGATAGCCAAATAAGTACTAAAAATAGGATAAAGGAATACTTATGTTTTGAAGTTATCTGTAGATGTGGTCGCTCACTTTTTAGCTTTCTCAAAGTCTTCTGTGAGAACTTTTTGGTTTTGGATGACAAACCATTGGTGGTGAGTTTGTTTAGTCTGCTGTCTTCTTCCCTTGAACCTGGAACTGTGAGTCTTTTGACACCAATGAAGCAATGCATGCTGGATCCTTCTTTGCTTGACATCACTAATCATCAAAAAGTCACTTCAGGATTTAGTGGGAAAATTAGACAAGATTTTAGCAGTTCAGCACAGTCTGTAGAAAGATCTCTCCCTGTGGACAGCAATGTTGTTTTTGGGTAACTGACTCTTGTGACTTTTCGTTTCAGTTCATTTCTGTTTTTGAACCTGCAACCTGACCTCACTATTCAACAGCACTGCAGACTTGCTGGCTGGTAAATTCAAAGTCAGTCTCTTGTTCAGAGCTTTAACAGAAATTCCCAAGCCTGCACAGTCCAGATTCTCAGTATGCAAACAATGGGCATCCCTCCTCTTCACAGAACCTTCCATAGCTGTGTGATTACTTGCTACAGGAAAATTCTACCCCTTTTGTCAGTTTCCCATCTGGAGACACAGGCTGAGAACCAGCCTCTCAGTGATTTCCGCTGGTTTCTGTGGGTTTCGGGGGCTACAATTTTCCTTGCTGTAGCTATAGGTAACTGCACATCGACTCCTGCTGGAGATTGTTGCAAGATCATCCACTGCTAATGTGTTGACTACAACACCTGTTGCACAGCTCCCTGTTTCTCACAGTCCAGGAGAACACTGAGTGGCAATGTCTTCTCTTGCAATGAAAGCTGCCCGGCGCAGTTCGTATTTATAGGAGTGCAAGCTGACCAGGCTGTACCAGATGCCTTACCAATATCAAGTATGCCTAGTCATAAACCTCGTCTGTGCACCATTACTATGACTGGTGCATATGTTCATCCATATTCACTAGCATACTCAGAGGACACAAACAACCCCTATTTTCCAGCACCCTGTTGTGTATTTGGCTCCCTTTTGGGGCTGTCTGGCAACATACCTGGTTCCATACACAGTCAACATGCATTTCTTACTGAATAAATCACTTTTTAGATTTGAAACTACAATTAACTGGTTTGGTGAGCAGTGAGGGGTTTTATAGCTGCCTAAACCGCATTTTCCGCTTTCTCGCTGTCACACCACTGTTCTTGCTCTCAGAACAGGTCTACTCTTAACAACAGTCAAGTTCAGCAGCCTCTTGCACTGTTTTGGATGTGGTCCTCAACTAGGTTTTTAGCTCTGCGAGCATGCCCAATAAAACTGCTCTAATAAAATCACATTTCAATTTTATCAACAGAGTTTGCCTTAATTCTTCCAACAACATTTTAAAACAAGCGTTGGTTCGTAGTAAGCTCCTCATAGCCCATATCAGGGCTCCTCCTGAGCTTACTGAATTTAGCTCACATAATTCAGCAGTTAATTCAAACTTTTAACAGTGCAGCTTTTGACTTGCTGTAATCATCACTGTCCTCATTGTTCATTTGACCCAATGCATCCAAGCTTTCCCAGTAAGTAGCGGGATAGTTAGAGCTCCAGGACTCTCAAGGAATTTAGCCTGAATACAAACTTTTCAAAAAAAATTTAAAAGCATCCATGTCCTCCCCTTTCTTAAAACTCAGCTATTAATTTGGAGTAAAATTGTAAACAGTCCTGCAGGTCAGTTAAACCCCAAGCCACTTACCTGCTCTGGTGCTGCTGGTCAGAGTCGTACTTCTCGATGTTCGCCACCTGTACTTCTCTCCTCTCTTCTCCCTCTGCATTCTTGCTCTCTTCTCCTCTGCAGCTCACTGGCACTCACGCTCGTCACGTTCTGCCTCCCTCTGTTGTCACTCTGCCTCGTGATCCGCCTCTCTCTGTTCTCGCTCTATCTTTCGGGCAGCCTCTCGCTCCTCTCGGTCTGCCTCCAGTTCCATCCTGTGCAACTCAATTTGTAGTCTGAGTACTTCTGGATCCAGGATACTGGTGACCTTTCCCTGCTGCTGTGGCCCTTCACTGACAGTGGCCCTGCTGTCCTTTTCAGTCATGGTTGGTGACTCGCTGCTCTGGGTATCTGCTACCATCAGGGACTCTATGAGGTTCTGCTTTTTGGCTGTCACCTCAAACGGGAATCCCCGGTCCCATACAACTGCTTCAAGTAATCTACAGTGTAATTGCTGTAGTCGGAAGCCATCTTCTTCTTCCCTGACTATGGCTACTCTGACTTGCACTTTAGAGAAAAAAAAATTAAATGGGTAGGAACTGGACTGTACACCAAGTGATATAGAGTTCTGTTTCCTTTTAAAATAAAACTGTGCCTTTTCTTTTCTTTGTAAGAGGCTTACGGTCTCAGTTGACACAGAACAATAAAGCTTGTGATACCAAGGTATCCATAGCTGCCACCAATCTATTTACAAACCCACTCAGCAGGTCAGGCACTCTGTCAAAGTGCCAACCTCTGAGCACAGTCTTGAGGAACAGTGTAACAGAACAAGGTAACCCTCTTGTCTGTTTTGCGAAGTTCAGATCAACCTTTGGTCTCAAGTTCTGGAGGGATGCAAACTGATAACCTTTTGTTTTCATACCCAATGCACAGGTTCAGATATATCTGTCTTTGAGGCCAGATATCTTTACCTATAACAGGTATACAGAGATGAACCCTTTAAAAAGTTTAATAAAGACCTCAGATTTAAATGCTTCTCTTTCAATTTGTCACTATTCAAACTTATGTCTAGTGTCTACTAACCATGTACTTTTCTTTACAAATAAAAAGAAGTCAAAAGATAGACCAAGTAAGTTCTAAAAAGGACTTTACTATAATATTAAAAAGTAACTCAAACAATAAGAGAACTGTCATATCTCAGAGACATACAAATCAATTAAAAGAACAATGTTTAAAACAATTGCAATTCCTACTACAGTACTTGAGTCTCTAAATACTTGCTTAAAAGTGCTCCAAGATCTTTCCTCAGTTAGAGTCTAGGTAAAAATCTGTCTCTGTGAAGTAAAAGACTAAATTAAAAGCTGTTTTTTACCCACCTTTTCAGGAGGTCACCTAGCTTCTCCCTGTCAGGATATATGAAAATATATATCTTATACAGAAGTAAGGTAGCGACCATCGAACAGTATGGTTCACAATAAACACAGCAATAGAGTCAAGCCATACAAAGGCAAAAGTACTGGACTTTAGGAGGGCTGACTTTGCCAAAATGGGCAAGTGCCTAAGGAATGCACTAGCAAATGGGCAGGAAGGAGGGGTGGAAGAACAATGGGGAATAATAAAAACTGCCATCACAGAGGTAACAAGCCTTTGTGTGAAACAAATAAACAAAATGAAACAATGTAAGAAACCACTATGGTTCTCAAAGGAAGCAGTGAAGGTTCAAGAAAAAAAGCATTCAGGAAGTACAAGGAATCACAGAAGGAGCAGGACAGAGAATGTATCAGTTAAAAGCAAAAGGCTGGAAGGCAGTCAGAACAACAAAGGCCCAAACCGAGGAAAAGAAGATAGCCAACTCAGTTAAGAAGGATAAAACCTTTTATAGGTACATCAGGAGCAAAGGAAGACCAAGGGGGTTAGTGAGGCTTAATAAAGAGGAGGAGGGTGGGCAGAGGTGACGGTGAAAAGGCAGAGATACTAAACAAATATTTTACTCAGTATTTACAAAGAGTGGGGAGGTACCTAAAACAAACAGTAGAAACACTCTGGATACAGAAGTTGATACCATACATTTACAGAAGAAAAGGTTCTGAAAGAACTCTTAAAACTGAAAGGTGGACAAAGCAATGAAGACTGATAGGTTCATCCCAGAATTCTAAAGAACTAAGGTGGAACTAGTGACACCACTGACTACCCTCTTTAACAAATCATGGGAGGATGGGGTGGTACCCAAGGACTGGAGAAGGGCAGATGTGATTCCTCTTCACAAAAGTGGGAACAAGGCAGAAGCAGAAACTACAGGACCTGTTAGTTTAACCTCAGTGGTAGGGAAAATGATGGAATCACTTCTGAAGGAAAAGGAGTGTTGAGTATCCAGAGCCAGAGGGCTCAGGACCCAAGACAGCATGGATTCACAGTGGGACGGTCATGCCAGACAAATCTGATATATTTCTTTGACTGGGTGACAAAGTAGTAGATCAGGGAGGGCTGTGGACATAGCCTACCTAAGACTTTAACTGAGGCATTTGACACAGTCCCACACAAAAGATTAATATACAAGTTAGCCAGCCTGGAGTGGGTCCCCAAGATGACCGCCCTGGGTAAAAGAATTGGCTGAATAGGACACAGAGAGGTAATGATAATGGGTCCACTCTGAAGAAGGGGGTTAGTGGGTACCACAGGGTTCAATGAGTAGGATCGGGTCCTTCAATGTCTTATAGCGACATTGCAGAGGACTGAAGAAAAATATGTCTCTTTGCAGATGACACAAGATCTGCAACAGAGTTGATGCACAAATTGAGGTGGAAGGATGAGAAGGGACTTGGCAAGGTTAGAGGAATGGTCAAATGTATGGCTTGGATTCAATGCTAAGAAGTGCAGGTAATGCACCTGGAAACAAAACCCAGGGAAGAGTAATGAATGGAGGTGAGATACTCAACAACAAAATGGAAAGGACCTGGGGTAGTCATATCAGATGACCTAAAGGCGGGCAAGCAATGTGAGAGAGGTAGCAAGGAGGGCTGGGGATACTGGGATGCATAGGGAGGCATCACCAGTAGAAAACAGGAAGTTATTATCCTCTGTACAGACAGTTGGTGAGACCCCATCGGAGTACTGCATGTAGTTCTGGAGACCAATCTCTGCAAAGACATAGACAGGATGGAAGCTGTCCAGAGGAGGCAGCTAAAATGGTGCAAGTCTGCACTGGAAGACATATGAAGAGAGACTTAAGGAGCTGAATATGTATAGCCTTGAGGAAAGGGGGGGCATGATACAAACTTTCAAGTACCTCAAGGGAATCAACAAAGTCCAAGAGGGTAGCATCTTTCAAAAAAAGAGGTGTGCAAGAACAAGGGGGCACAATTTGAAGATAGAAGGGGGGAGGCTCAGAGGTAATTTAAGGAAGTATTTTTTCACAGAGAGGGTTGTGGATGCATGGAACGGCCTTCCGCTGGTGAATTTAAGTACCCAAAAGGACACCTATTCCATGTGTACTGTCTCCTTCCAAAGGTAAAAGCCAGTTTATATTGATCTTTTGGGTCTACTTTTAATGTCCAGAATCCATTTGCTATATCTAGTGTAGTGAAATATTTGGCATCTTGAACTTTGGCCAAACTTTGGTCCAAATACTGTATGTCATGGGCCAGCGAAATAAAGGCACCTGTTGGTTTAACTTCCTATAGTCAATAGTGAGTCTCCACTTTCCTGTGGGTTTTAGTACAGGCCAAATGGGGGACTTATAAATAGAGTTTACCTGTCTTATAATTCCTCGCTCCATTAAGGTATCCAGTATCTCTTGAATATGTTCATAAGATGCTAGAGGTATTCTGTGCTGGCGTACTAAAACTGGACCTTTGCTAGTGTCGGTAGGTACCCTGGTAACATGGGGGTCAGTTACCCCACAATCATGAACATCTTTTGTGAACATGTGCTTGTACTGAAGGAACATTTCACAAACGTTTTCTTTTTCTACTTCCATTTCACAATTACAATTTTGTATAGCTTGCTCAATTTGTTCTTTAAAATCTGGGAAAGGTAAATTTTTACCTATTTCTGCCTCATCTTCTGTTATCTCAGAAACATTTTCAGCATCAATCACATGAACCTCTTTAAATTGTTTTGTTTCATTAACCATAGTGGACAGTACAAGGTAATCATTTTCAACTTTACATGCCTGGATTTCTTCCTTATCTACTGGACAAATCTCTTGTAAAGCAATTAAACCATTTGGTATGAGCCTTATTTCTTCATCTGTGCCATCCTGAACAATGTCTTCTGGTAAGTCCCCAATAACTGGAACAGTTAACTCCAAATCATAAAAGGATTCCGGTATTGCTCCCCCTAACTCACAATTAGCTGCTATAGTGATAGGCTCTATGGTTGGGGTATGTACCAAGAGATGCATTACTTTGCTGCTCATGTCTAAGCAAGGTATGGAGTGGATTTTTAAACCCATTTCACTAAGTGCTTGTCAAGTACATAAAGTGCAGTCTTGTCAGGCATTTCTTTACATTGACCCCAAGAGAGAAATCCTTGACATTACTTGGAATTCTTGTAGTGAACTCATTTACCACCTGGCAAAATTGAGGAATAGTTTGTCCAGACCTCATGGCCTGTGGTGTCACTTTTATTGGGTAAGTCTCCCCTTGTTCGTGACCAAACAACATCATTGGCTAGGTCAACATACACACCCTGTCATACAAGGATGTCTAACCCCAGGTACATGGGAGATTTTAAGCCTTGTACTACCTTTACAGTGTGTTGTATTTTCTTTTGCCCTATTTGGAGGTTCAAAGCACAGATACCTATGCTTTTCACACTAGTGGTCTGATATGGGACATTTTCCAACCACTCCTGTTTCTTTACACATGTTAAACTAGGCCTCTGCCTTTTTAACATCTTGTAAAACAGTTTGCTAATTAAACAGTGCTCGTAACCTAAGCATAACACCGAATTTACTATCTGCAAATTCTCTTCTTTGATGGGCACCTTTAACCTGCCTTCCTCTGACCTTATATTGCAGAGTAAGGACTCGTGACTTAGTGGCTGTGTTTTATTTCCACCATCCCCAGAGGGTGTTGGGTACTCTGAATTCAGTGTCTCTGTGTCAAATGCAGGGCGTGCTTCTGAGACAGCAGGGTCTACTTCCTTGGTGAAGAAAGTGAGGCCTCTTGCATTAATCTCAGACTTTACCACATTATGCTTTGACAGACAAACCATGTGAGCTTTTCTTCTCCATGGAGATACATTTTCAGGATCACCTAGTACAGACACATCAGGTACATCAGAACGTACAAAATTCAATTTAGTTGTTGCATCCTTTTTCTCAAGGTAACATGATTCTGATTGTTTAGTAACCTTAAGATTCTTCCCAAATGGAATGGGCCAATTTACCTGTGCCCACAGAATTCCATGGAAATAGTCAATGATAGGCCAAAATCTTTTTAGGAGATCATTTCCAATCAAGAAATCATCCCCAGTTCTATCAGTGATATACACCGGGTGGTTGACTTCCATCTTGCCAAACCTCAATTTTAGCCACACTTTTCCTAGGGTCTGTTGAACCCCCCCCTCCATAACCTATTACTTGTAAGCCATCAAAGAGGGTTCTTAACACCTTTGAGTCACCTATTGCATCAACCAGTTTGTCATAAAAGCTTCTGGACATCAAGGTAACTTCCGCTCCAGAGTCAACTAAAGCTTCATGACTTAGGCTGTTTTCAATGTTGATGTCAAAGTAAAACCTATCTGCCCCTCCTTTAGGGATTAAGTTACCCAGGTAGAATTTGCTTTTCTTAACTCCTGACAACATGGTAGGTTTACTGTGACAGTATACACTGCCTGCAGCAGTAACTTGGTATACCTCTAGGGTAAGGTCAGGTTTTGCATTAACACTCTCCTTTCCCAATTTCATAGCAGTTTATTACCATTATCAACAATTGCAATTTCATTAACCTGGTCAGCATTAGGAAGGACAGGAGGATCTAGTCACTGGCCATTATTATTGGTTCCATTGTCTTTTGAGGTTGCAGATGGGTTCTGCACAGGTGTAGGAAATCCAGAAGGCAGAAGAGGAGGGGGGACAAAATGCTGGAGCAGCAATTTTAAGTCTTCCATCTCCTCCTTTATTCCCTGTATTTCCTCCATGACTGAGGAACCAGGTCGAGGTCTGTCTTGGAACCTGGAACCATCTTGCCCATTGTTATAGTTTTGACGCCCTCTATAGACACCTCCACTACCCCTATAGTCATTGTTGTATCCTCTGTAGTATCCTCTCCCATACCCTTGGCCGTGTCCTCTACCAGGATCATAACTTCGATAGGAGGTTCCTTGGTTTTGGTATGGCTGAGGTTGTGGGAATTGCTGAGGGATTTGATAGAACCGTGACTCAGGGCCAGGTGGTAGAACCACCACAGGGGAATCTTGGGCAGGTTTGGTAGGTTGGATTACTACTGCAGGGTCAGGCACAGTCTTAGACTGCTCTACAGCTTTTCCTGGTTAAGTGTTGTTACCTCTTTTCTTTTTTTTTGTCTCCTGTTTTTGGGGGTAGATAGCTCACCCCCTTCCATAGCTAAAGTATCCAAAGTAGTTACTTCAGACACTTGGACCTTGGGATTGGGGCCCCTTCCTTTTTCTGTGGAGGAGAGTCATCACCTCTTCCAGAGTCCCAGATGTGTTCTGCCTGTCTGGCAATCCAGTGGATGTCCCTGGACTTCTTGTTAAGCTCAAGTGCCAATTGTGTCCTGATTGCAGCGGGTAAACCTTTGGTAATATCCATCTTGGAAGTCATCTAAATCACTGTCTGAGTGATCTTCTGCTCCAAAGTACACATCCTTTAGCGTGCAATAATATTTCCTAGGACTTTGAACAGCCCCACACTGCTTTTGGTAGGCTGCACGTCTGGCTGCCCCCTTAGTGTGGTGTTTACCAAACTCCTTTTTTAGGAATTTGTACAGTTTGTCAGGTTTGTTCCTACTTTCTCTAGACATTCTTGACCACTCTGCTCGAGGATCATCAACAGACCACCTAATCATAAAACTATGTTCTCCCTTATTAGTTATGTACTCAGATTCAAAACACTCTTTTAGTTTTTGAATATGCTGCTCAGTGCCTCCTTTCACAGATTTAGAATTATACCTCTCACCTACCAGTTTCAAAGCTTGAGTAGTTGTTTAACCAGGAATAGCATACTAAGCTGAGAGCTTTTTTACAGGAGTGACCTGGGAGCACAAGGAAGTTAAGTGACTTGCTCAGAGTCACACAGTATGCAAGTGGAAGCAGTTTTTGATTTTCAAATACCCCTGTTCCTTTTCAGAAATCTTTTTATTTTTCCTGGACCCATCAGATGAGCCATCTTCAGAATCAGAGCTTCCTTTTTGCTTAATTTTAAATCTCTTTTTATGCTTATCATGTGGTTCCTCTTCTGAACAGGAATATTCCTTTTCAGGGGAGGAGTCATCTGAGCCAGATTCCTCAGATGCATTTATTCTTACATGATTTTTACTTTTGCTTTTGGTATCACCTTTTTGGGCCTGTAAATCTCTGACTTCTTTTCTTAGTTTATAGAGGTGTTGCTCCAAAAGGATACACCACTGTTTCCATTTGCTAGCCACCTTTTCTGTTTGTGCACTGATCTCTCTGTATTTCTCTTTTTGTACTATTTCTTGTTGTAACTCTTTTCCAGCACTAGAATGAACAGGTGAGTGTGGCTAGCAAGGGACTGATCCATTTGGGGGTTCTGCACAATGGAAATCCCAAGAAGGGCAAGCCTCTTGTCCTTACCTGGGGTGGATACCCCAAGGGTGAATAGCTTATGCTTTTTTGTTCTGAGGTTTCCTCTTTCTATCTGGCAAAGAGGTGTCTTTCCCTGTCTGCCCAGTATTTCTGATCACTTTCATATTGCTTCCTTACATTATTATACATTTGTACCATTTCATTTAGCTCATTAGTAACCTGTTCATTAGCATGCTCTAATTTTGCTTTTTCCCTTTCCAAAGCTGTGCCCACTCCTTGAGCTTTTCATTAGTCTTTAATAGTTTGGCCTTCTCTGTCTCTGCAGCTGAGCACTGCTCTATTAGCTGTTCATTCCAGTTTTTCAAGGCAGCAATGTCAGTCTTTAAGTTGATTAGGACACAGTTTCCATAAAATATTTTCAGATTAATTACATCTAACTGTTTTTTGAGCAATTGTGTCTGGCCTGCAAGTCTACTACATTTGTGAAATCTCTCTTCTAGTTGCTGGTTTAATTGTTTTACATCATTAAGTAACCTTAATTTGTCAATACACAGCTTCTCAATCCTATGAACATACTCTTTATTCTGTTCTTTTAATTCTTTAATTTCTTCTTCTGGCCTACAGTTTGAATGCAGAGGTATCAATGACTCCTCCTTGATGATAGGTACTGGTAACTCTGAAAGTGTTGCCCCTGCATCTGCATGAACCATACCTAGAGTTGCAATAGCAGCTGCCATGTCTCAAGCTCTTGTTACTAAACTTTTAACAATAATTTATCATGAAATGGCAAAAACCTTTTACCTACACAATTTAAACAAAGAACCAAATCTTTCCTTGAGATACTTCAAAAGTCTTTTTTCTTGCAGCTTTCCTGCCAGATAATTACTTCTTTCTGTCTTTTCTCACTGTCTAGGGGTAATTTTATCTTTAAATCCTCGAGAAACAAGAACAGAAAAATATTACTTATTCAATTTAGTAACTTGCAAACAATAACTATAATATTTATTTCTCATACAACCTAAGTGTGGGCTGTTATTCACTAGCAATCATCCCGGATGAGCCCCCAAAGATGTTGGAACAAAGGCATATAATATCACTTTTTATAAGAATGCACTTGGATTCACTTTGGGCCTTACCCAAAAATAATTTCATAAATTACCAAAAATAATAAGTATTTACATGTGATATTATCCTATGCTCTCCAGATTCAAAAATGATGGCGAAAAATACTGTTGCCACACTTTGGATTATATAAGAGATAAATATATTTTATTCACATATGTACAAGTCCTAAATATTCATAACTAGCATAAGTATCAAGCATAATAAAAGTAATGTAAACAAACTGTAATGTAAACAAAACAGATTTTAGAAAATCAAGCAAATCATATAAAACAAATATTTTTTAGCAAATAAGCAATGTAAATGAGTAAGCACTATTCAGCATAATAAATGACAGTTTATACTATTTCTTTAGCATACTTATAAAGTGCATGACCTTTTCTTTTTTTGCTATGAGAGCTTGCAACTCATTACACTAGTGTTTCAGATTATTGTGATATGATACTTGTTTAAACTTGATAGTATGTAAAAGGTATTTTCTTTAGATTTAAATTCAAGCTTAAACATAAACACAAGGTTTGGAGTTAAAAGGCACTAAGTTACCACCCCAGATAGCCAAATAAGTACTAAAAATAGGATAAAGGAATACTTATGTTTTAGTTATCTGTAGATGTGGTCGTCTACTTTTTAGCTTTCAAAGTCTTGGTGAGAACTTTTGGTTTTGGATGACAAATGTCCATTGGTGGTGAGTTTGGCTTTAGTCTGCTGTCTTCTTCCCTTGAACCTGGAACTGTAGAGTCTTTGGACACCAATGAAGCAATGCATGCTGGATCCTTCTTGCTTGACATCACTAATCATCAAAAGTCACTTCAGGATTTAGTGGGAAAAATTAGACAAGATTTTAGCAGTTCAGCACAGTCTGTAGAAAGATCTCTCCCTGTGGACAGCAATGTTGTTTTGGGTAACTGGACTCTGTGACTCTTTTCTGTTTCAGTTCATTTCTGTTTTTGAACCTGCAACTCTGGACTCACTGCTATTCAACAGCACTGCAGACTTGCTGGCTGGTAAATTCCAAAGTCAGTCTCTTGTTCAGGCTTTTAACAGAAATTCCAAAGCATTACTTTTAGTCCAGATTCTCAGTATGCAAAACATAAGCCTTGCTTAATCCAATACTGGAAGAAAGTCCTTTCTGTAACAGTCAGTTCAGCAGCTGGACCTGTGGCAGAGTTGTGCAGGCTTTCAGGCTGGTTTAACACTCCTTGCGGTGGCAATGGTAAAGCCCAAATAATGTTCCCAGGAGCTGTGGCTTCAGGATTTTAGTCTTGAATAAGTCTAAGCTCATCCAAAACTGTCAGGACATTGAACACAGGTCTTCACATACCAAAGACTCGAGCATTTCTGGGCCGGCTTTACCAGCATCCCATTTATGTCCCACTTATTGTGCGACATTACCATCAAGTTATGATTGGTCTGAGCACTGTTTGAGGGTGTTGCTGTTAGCCCCTCCTAAGCCATTTTTTTCCTCAATATGACCTCATCCTGAAAAAATATTTTGATATAAAACAACTTTTCTTTCTTGCATCTATGTGCACCTTTGTACATATATAAGACTCACATTTTTAGATGCAACTAAAGGAGATGATTCATTTGAGACCAAACATGATGGTGTCAATTCTAATATAAAATCTATAATTTATAAAAGCATTATAAAACTTTTTCCTTTATAGATATCTAAAAAGTATTTACAGATTTCAGAAGTAAATTTTTCCTGTTAAAACGATGTTACTTCGGCATACCTGCTATAATTAGGAACTGTATAAATTTAGCAAACTTCTTTAAGACAGGGATTCCCTTTGTTCTTTTCTTAAAGACATCAATCACTGTCAGAAAAGTTAATTCACTATAAACTTTTAGACAGTATTTCTCTCTATAGCAACAAACTACAGATTTAATATTCATCTTGTTAGACTTCCTAAGATGTGAGCTATCACTGGACACTAGATTTGTCTAGTTTTCTAATAAGAAAATGATACTAAATAAATTATATTCATAACTTTTGAATGTTTCATTCTGCAACTATAAATCTTGGTAAGCTTATTTATCATGATATTGTCCTATAACTGTCCAATTTTCATAGCGGCAGTACATTGCATCTTTAAACTATGAATAAAACTTCTTATTTCTATACAGGGTAATGGGACTTTCAAAGTCTAAGACTTTTTTTTTCTTGGTGCTACCCATCACATGATCTCTTATCTTGATAGTGGTCATGGATACCTAGCTTTAGCTAAGATTTTTCCTATAAATTTACCTATAACTCTGTCATGCAAGGCTTGGACATCAGAGAGATGGTTCTGGAATGTGGCAGGCCCCGTTAGAGCAACATTGCACTACATGCTTAGCCTGGAAGGTGTCCACTTATATCATGGCTTAAAAAACAAAATGGTGTTTCATCTCTATTCCCTTAGACCTCCTCTAGCATATGGCAAAGTGCTGCTTATGGAACAGAAGCATTTTCCTTTAAAGCATTAAAGCCAGATACCTTGTCTTAAGGTTTAAATAACTAACACTTTTTGTTTTCGCATAGGAATTTATGTAAACAATACTCTTAACCAGAAATTAGTCCCATATAAAAAAATCAGATAAAATAATAATTAAAAATCAATTCTTGAAGATAAAAATAAAATATTTTTTCCATCAAGGGTTTTGTCCCTACACTCCTCTGAGGCGTCCACCACCCTGGCAGACTATGACTACTTCTCAAGGGATATCCACCTATCCCAGGACTTAGCAGAAGCAAATCTTCTCCTTGACTACCTTTCACACCTACTGAAATATCTGACACTATCGCTAGCATGGTGACAGGTAAGTTGCCGGGGCCTGATGATTATCCCAGTGATTTTTTCCATGCCTACGCACATACCCTTGCACCCAGGCTTACGAAAGTGTTCAGTGATGTATGGACCAAAGGGGCATCTCCCCCCTCTTTTATATAGGCCCTCATCACCCTGCTCCCAAAAAAGGGAAGGGACAGTGTCTTATGCTCCTAATTTTGTACCATCTCATTTATCAACGTGGATGCCAAGATTTTTTCCAAAAGTGCTGTCTTGAAGACTGGAATCCATCATACTCACCATAATTCACCCTGATCATCCCGGGTAGACTGGGGATAGAAAATGCCAGAAGTCTACTGGACAATCTGTGGCATGTAATTGGGAAAACTGAGTCCACTGCCACCCTGTCCATAGATGCCAAAATGACATTTGAGAGAGTGGGATGGGCTTACCTCTTAGCTACTATGTCCCACTTTAACATCTCCCAGCACTTTATCCAACTAGTACAGCTGCTTTATATACAGCCCTCTGTTTTTGCGTTAACAAACTCTATCTCCCAGTCCTTTGTATTGCATAGTGGGATGAGGCAGGAGTGTCCCCTCTCCCCCTTCCTTTTTCTGCTGGCCATGGAGCCCTAAGCCTATAAAATCTGGGCCTACCAGGCCTTTTCAGGGATTCAGGTTTGAGGCAATCTGCAGAAAATATTCCTTTCAGGGATGATATCACACTATGCTGTATCTCACAGATATTCCCACTTCTCTGGCTGCCCTGGTAACTATCATCTGCCAATATGCCATCCCATCTAGATACAAGTTAAATGGGATGAAATCTCAGATGTTGCTACTAAATGAGAACTGTCTCCCATCTCTGGCCATGTGGTACACTTACCAGTGGTCTCCTGAATGGGGTGGTTTGCTTGGGCATCCAGGTCAGGACCACGGTATCTGTCACAGTCTCAGCCAGTGTCTCCATTATGCTTGAGAAACTGTTCTCTGACCTAGACATGTGAAACTCTCTACTGCTTTCCACCTGGGGGAGAGTCAATACTCTGAAGTTAATTGCACTTTGAAGTCACAATACATTTTAGTGAATCTTCCCAGTTTAGCTCCCTGCTTCCTTTATCAAGGCCTTATATTCCAAAATGTCCAAGTTTATTTGGAATCTCAAAGCACCAAAAATAAAACTTCAGACACTTGAGACACTGGGTAATGGGGGCTTCATCCCCCAAATCTCAAAATGCAGCATGACTTTGTAGTCCTCCACAGGCCATTGTTTGTCTCATCCTGGACATTTCACCCTACCAGCCTAAGTGGATGGCACTAGAACTCCTCTGATGTGACCTTCCCAGTTCACCAGCCCAAGTGCTGACAGACTAAGGGCTTCCTCCCGTGCACTTCCCTGTGTGCAATACACAACAAAGTGTGGCAGACGTACTCCAAAATCTGGGGCTCACAACATACATCCTCAAGGCTCTGGCCTGTGTGGAGAAATCCAACACTAAAAATAGACAGTATGCCTGTGGATTGGAAAGAGAGGGTGGCACAGAGTATTTCTACAGTAGGTGACTTTTACCTGCCTCAGACTAGGGTGATCCACTCTTTCACAGAGTTAGTATTCCAATATGATATCCCCAAAACACAGTTTTGGAAATTCCTCCAAATTTGAGACCTTCTCAGGGTGAGGGTGTCAGGTACACATTCCCTCACCCCACCAGACCCTCTGGAAGGGTAGCTAATTAAAATGATCACACTTCAGAAAGTAACCCCTTGCCTTAAGTCATTCCATGCAGACCACCAGAAACACAAAGTGACTGCAGACCCAAGAGCAACCTGGGAGAGGGAGTTAGACGTGATCATTCCTCAGGTGGACTGGGATAGCCTTTGGCCTATAGTATACAAGGCCTCCAGGGAAGCGACGGCCATAAGTCTTCAATATAAGGTCCTCCACAAGATGTACTGGACTCCTCAATGGTTCTATAAATCTGGCGTCCTACCTCACAGTGACTGTTGGTGGCGTGGCTCACCTCAAGCATCCATATCTCATATTCCATTGCACTGCTGCATACTGGACTCCTACTGGGATGCTGTCTGTAATGCTTGCAGAGAAATTGTCCCTATCCCACACTTTTTTAGCTATTCTGGAATGGTGTCATTACTTGTCTTCTGTAATTAGTTTTGCCTGCTTTACACCTCATTCCTCGGTTACAACCATCTAATCTATTGTAGATGATGTCACAGCTGTCCTAGTACTATACATTATTCATGTAAAATTCAAGAATTTAATAAAAACTTTTATGGAAAAAAATTTTGGAGACCTTTACCCAGTATAAAGGAGCATATTCGGAAGATCGAACTTTGGGAGGTTTGCTCAGCTGTAATTATATGACTAAAGCAGAATAACAGCAAGATAGGTGTACTGTCACTTAAACAGTCTATGTGTATTTTATATAATTTCTGAAGAAACTATAGAAGACTATAAAATTGATCTGGTGAAAACATGACCTGTTGTACTGACAGTTGTGTAATGTGTTTTGTTTCAGGACATTTCTGAAGGAGTTGGCACTCATGGGTGAAACTCAGGAGAGGGAGAGAGTGCTAGTTCACTTCTCACACAGATATAAAGAATGTAACCCTGACGCCATCTCATCTGAAGGTAAGGAACTGTTAGTGTTTATGTTTCTCACCAGTGTAACCTTGTGATATAATCTCCTCTGGTACTTTTAAAATGTATTATGATATTCCGATCGTGGGGGGTCATGTGATGCATTGAAGCTAGTGCCAGTGCCGTTGCACAGCTCCAACACCTGTAGCCACTAATTTAGACAAAATTACAGCCATCGGAGAAAAAACTTGAATTCTACCACCAGCTACTTCTTCCTGACTAGTACCTCTCCCTGTGGTATTAAAATGACAGAGAATATGGAGATGGGGGGGGGGCTGAGTTATTGCCGATTGTACATATGCTGTCCCCCCATTTGCTCAGGACCAAGGGCCTAAGCATCATAAATCAGCTGCATCAACCGCCACACCAGATGGCACTAATTCAGCTTGTTGACTGAAGTACTAACTTTGTAATGCTTCTTGAAAGAACGTACTCCACTGAAAGACACTATGCTTGCTTTAGCTACTGATGTTAAAGTGATTCGGCCTGCTTTGGAGGAACTCACGTGGTGAGTAGGGGATGCCAAAGCCAGCGTGAGTTCCGTGGAAGACTGGTAGCATAGGATAGACCTTGAAATTGTGGCCCTGTGACAGAATATCACTCATTTGGGAGAACGCCTGGAGGACCAGGAGAGCAGAAGCTGACAGAATAATATTGTGATCATCTATCTGTCAAAGCAAGTTGCAGGATCTGACACACTTTTCTTTGTGCAGAAGCTGTGTACTTAACCGTCTCAATTTTTTAGATAAGGTGCATATCTTGAAAAGGGTGGGATAGGTGATAGAAGTTTCATAAGAGTGACACAGGACTTTTCTATTTCAGGATCTCAGTCCCCAGATCTGTGAAAAGTAGTAAGCATATAAGGCAATTAAATCCAGGCATTCTGCAGCCCGTATCAAATTTCACCTGCAGTGTGCAGCCAGACTAACTATAACAATGAAAAGTTGTCCAAAGTCTTTTCAATCAGCCAGCCCAGTGGTGTAGAGGACTGAGGCGCTGGATGCCTTACCTCTCATCACACCGGCAACCTATGTTTGAGAATGAGTGCAGGTTACCGTGGGTTGTCTGGGAGGGGGGGGCTGAGAGTGGATAGAGTGACCATCAGGCAGCTCTCCTCTCCTGGATTGGGGAAGTGGGCCTTCCTGGCTATCAGCTGCCACTAAATGGACGCTCAATGGAAGCGTCGGGCAAATGTGGTCTGGTGCTAGGCCAGGCGGGTGAAGCAGGGCCATTGTCAGTTCCAGTGCACATGCATGGTTGTGCATTGCTGAGGCTTCGGAGAGTAACAGGGAGAAAAATCAGAGGAAAAGCCCCCCGTGAAAGGATGATGACTATCCTCCTGCAGGCCCCACACCAGTGGCTGGACACATGCCACAGTCCTGTGGGATAGTACACTGGCAGAAGGTAAGCCCTGAAGAAGCCAGGTAACATAGTTGGGGGTTCAATCAGAAGGGGGGTGCCAGGAAGACAGAAGATAAAAATCTATATAAAAAAGTCTTTTCAATCTGCTTGTGAGGCCTGAAAAGAACTCATCTGACTTTTCCCAGACCTTTTTTTTGGAATGCTCGATCAGCCCTTTGTTTTTTGATCTGCACCCTGCTTGCCTGTATTCAGAGCAATAATGTATGTTTCACAGGGCTCTCTTCAGTCCTTAGTTTGACCTTCTACTGCTATGTGACACGGATTACTGGATTTAGTTTTCTAGTGTATGAGCAACATTGGCAGGAATCGAGACAAGGAACATGGAGGATGTGGACAACATTTTATAATCATAGTCAGCTTTCTCCTTTGCATCTAACCTTCTTATATTTTCTATGCTACTGTGCTATGAATGCTATTTTGACAACAAAGTACTGCTGGACTCAGCACCTGAATGTATTCAACTTATGACAAGGCACAGTCACTCCCACTGGCACTGTGCTACTCCTAGGAATGTGGCATGCATGTTATCGGGGACTTTGGCGTAAGCATTTGTTTGCCATGCTTCTTTAATTAGTAGCTCACTATGTTATGCTATAATACATCTAGCGACCTTTCCTACACGTTATTGGGTACGCTGATACAGTACTGGGTTATACTTGTGCCCCTTTTTTTCCGGCTGCCCTTTCCTATTAATAAAAGCTCAGGGGCAGTCTTTATACCCAGTTAGATAGGATGGCTCTTTGCGGGATGAAATGCCAGTGGGGGAGGAAGGGAGTTGAGAAAAGCTCATGAACTGGCAGATTTTTTTTTTGGGGGTGGGAGAGAGG
This sequence comes from Neoceratodus forsteri, assembly GCA_016271365.2. Classification (NCBI taxonomy): domain Eukaryota; kingdom Metazoa; phylum Chordata; order Ceratodontiformes; family Ceratodontidae; genus Neoceratodus; species Neoceratodus forsteri. Next base: position 64,004,478 of record CM028135.1, read on the forward strand.
AGTTCCTTTTTCTTTTTGTTAACATTTTATCTTTATTAAATGTTCCCAATCAGTGATCAGTACAGTGAGCATTTCCTGGCTGGAGTAAGAGTTCACTCCATGGAGTTATAACACTAAACATTAATTCCATTTCATCAGTCTTAATAAGAAGAAAGAAAAAATATATCATGCATCTATTTCTAAGTTTCCTATCTAAGATACAGCATATAGGTCCCTTCAGATATATTCAGCAATGGCATTCTTTGTCTGATAAGCTTAGTTATTTGGTTGCATGACTGTTTCACATCTGGTAATTGTCCGGATTTGAACTTTTAGCTATGTTGAGGGGATGTCCTATTTTTCTTTTATGAAGGTTACACGATAACTGGGTTTACTGCTTCATTTTCTTTGGGTAGTTTATCATGTGGTCGTAGCGTGAGGGGTTCTAGAATGATCTCCTTGTAACTAAATTATGGACACATTATAGTAATAGTAAGGAGCATCAGATCATGATAGCCAGGGGAGGTTCTGTGTCTCTGTGACCTGCCCACCCCCCCAATTTATTAAGTTCAATTGGGAAATCAAAAGGATCATATTGTTTTCTTAGAAGCCAATGGTGTTGTGTGGATGGGGATGTGGCATGGGATTAAAAGGGTACTACTGACTGACCTTAATGGTCTACTAGGTGCGTGGTTGGCACTGTGACATAGACCTGGGCTGGGACCATCATGGACCATGTTGAGTGGAAGAGCAATCTCTGGGATCAGGGGTATGGTATGAGGTGATGATCACTGTTTATTGCTGCATACTTGTTCACTATCTTACTAGTATTGCTTATATTGTCTCTGTTTGTTGAGGGTTTTATAGGTATGGGGGGCTATCCAGTTGGTACACTCCATTGGGGAACGGAGGTACTTGGAGGGATGCAGAACACTTCAGGCCTCCCCAACAACCCTATACTTATAAATGGGGAGTATATATAACTTTATAACGTGGAATGTCAAGGAAGACCAGGAAGAAAGGGAAGCGATATGCCACACTAAAACACCTTCGAAAAATGAAAGCTAGTATGGCCTACTTACAAGAAACTCATCTCAAGAGGGAGCACATTAATTATTTTAGAAGGGAATAGGTGGGGCAGGCTTATGAGGCAGGCGATAGCCACAAAAAATGGAATGTGGGAATATTAACTGCCAGGTTTATGGCCTTCCAGCTCCTTAGGAGATCTGGGATGAGGAAGGATGATTTTTTTTTTTTTACATAGTTGTCTGGATCATAGGGAAGTTTTGTTAGGGATGGTATATTGCCCAAAAATTGATACCCCCTTTTTTTTTTGTGGAACTAGCCATGGAACTGGAGCCATTTGCTCATATTCCTCTTCTGGTTGGAGGGGACTGGAATATTGTTTATCAACAGGATCTGGACAAATACAGTAATAATATATGATGACTTTCTCCAGGTCAGTGGGGACTGAGAGACCTCTTGAACACCGTTGGTCCTATTGACCCACGGCATCTCTTACACCCCACTGAAAGGCAAGACACGTTTTACTCCATATCACACAACTCCTTTTCAAGGATTGATATTTTTTTTTTTTACAATTCACCGTGAAAGCCTTCCTGGTTTAATAATGTGTGAAATCTTAGAGATGGTGTTATCTTACCATGCCCCAGTTCATTTAAGACATAATATTGTAGGGGGAGAGGATGCGAGATATGGAGTTTGGAGGCTTAACACACAACTTTTGAAAAATACAACAGTTAAGTAGGAACTCGGAGAATATCTCAATCATTTTCTTACCTCTAATTTGGGGAGTACAGAACACCTGGACATGCTATCGGGAGCCTTAAATGTACCATGCAGGGAGAATGCATTAGACTAGCTTCCAAAATGAAAATAGAGATGCCAACAGGCTGAAACTTTATTACACAAATTTGGAGCTTATAGAAAAACCTAAACCCTTCTACCCCAGAGTCTGTTTGGCTGTAACTAAACTCAGTTCGGGCCATATATGCTGACTTATTAAATGAAATAGACAAATTAGCCATGTTTTAAGACAAGAGTACAGTACATAGAACTCCCGAGCAGGCAGGGAAGCTCTTGCCACTTAGATTGAGGTGGCAGGAGGCTTCCAGATTGATCCCAGGTATCAAGATAAATAACAACCCCATCCCTATTACTAAATCTAAAGAAATTGCAGCCGTTTTTAAAACCTTTCTTGAGAGCCTTTATCACAACAATCAAGATGATACTCAGATACCTGAATGGGTCAGGGAATATTTACAGGATCTATAACTCCCCTAGCTAACAATTCTACAGAGTGAGTCCCTGAAGGGTGCTGCATCCCTGGAGGAAATTAGGATTGCCATTGAGAAGCTTACAGCAGACATGGTACCTGGCCCAGAAGGCTTCCCATCCAATTTTTTTAAATCATTTAGTGCAGAATTGGCCTCCTTATTGACCAAAGTTTTAAATTCTTTTTTTTCCGAAGGAATTCATCACCACTCACTGTCAGAGGCCAGAATTACACTTCTTTCAAAGCCTGGTAAAGATGAATAGTTGGTAGGACACCATATGCTGAGATTGTTGATCAATATGGACTTTAACATTTTGTCAAAAGTCCTTGCTAATCGACTGGGACTGATTTGGGATCTTTTCATTGAACCTGAACAAGTTGACTTTAAGAAGGGGCATGTGTCGAGTGATCATCTGTGAAAGCTGTATTGTCTGATCTCTGCATCAGGGGAGAGTGGGATCCCGGCAGCCCTAGTCTCTCTAGTTGCAGAGAAGGCTTTTGACGGAGTGTCTTTGGTATATCTTTTTGAAGTTCGGAAGCATTATAATATTCCAGAAAAGAATATTCACTGGGTGTGAACCTTGAATCAACAACCAACAGCAGAGATTGTGTGTAATGTATTGTCTGAAAAGGTTAAATTGGAAATGGGTATGAGACAGGGCTGTCCCCTTTCGTCTCTTCTTTTTAACCTATACCTAGAGCCCCTTACCCTTCATCTGTACGGTAACCTACGCATAGAAGGTATATAAGTGGGACAAAAATGATACAAATTTTCATCATATGTGGATGATATTTTGTCACATGTTGAGAACCCAAATACATCCATTCAAGCAGCCCTAAAAGAGATAGAAAAGTTTTGTCATATATTGGCCTGTAAGTTGAACACTATAAGACTAGTGTTTTACCATTAAATAGTTAGTTTCCAAACAGGAAATAGTCAACATGGGACTCCAGTAGGAACCCCATATATATTACAAGGTATTTGAGTGATTTAAAGAAACATAATCTCGACTCACTCATCCATTCTATATCTTTGGATTTAAAGAGATGGAAGGTGTTGCTGATGAGTCTATGGGGGTAGGATAAATGTAGTTAAAATTAATCTGCTTCCTAAACTTTTGTAACCTATGAGAATGTTTAAATGTTGGGTTACCTAAAAAGTGGTTCACCTGCTTGAAAACGTTATTAAGATTTCCTTTGGCAAGGCAAAACAGCTAAGAGATCCTAGTTTAATCTTACACTTCCTAAGTGCAATGGAGGGCTCCAGCTCACAAAAATGTTTCTTTACTATCTTGCACTGCATGGCAGTAAATACCTACAGTGGGGGAAAAACAGAGATGGGTGGGGAACCTGCAGGCTATGAGCCTCTTTGGTTGATGATTGCACAGGACTTAGTGAAAAAAGTGGGTGCGTCTTGCAAGAGTCTACTTTTTATAGCACCGGCTAAGCTACCTGGCTCCCGTAAGAGGACTACTGTCTCTTGGTCCATCAAAGCAGATGCTCAGCTTGGTGCTTCTCTAAATATTGAATGTCTACAAGTTTTAGGAAAACCATTAAAATACAATCCTAATGTCAAGATAGCTAAACACACGATCACTGATTGCTTTTGGCCCCAAGTCAACATTCCTTCAATAGTGCACCTGACGGTCAGTAGCAGACCCATAGAAACAGAGACATTTCAGACAAGGTGTGGTATACAGACAGCTTCTTGCTTTCTGTTTTTTTTTTTCAAATATTGCACTTTGTGTCCACCCACTTGGGCCTGCCACCATGGGGGTGGGAGTGGGGGGACACATTAGAGTCTCTTGTCAATGAGGCAACTAAACATCATGTCATTTCATTACTGGATAAAAAGAACAGTGACTGTGCAGTATTCCTGGACCTGAGCAAAGCATTCGACACTGTGGACCATGAACTGCTACTCTCATCCCTACACTCCATTGGCCTAGATCCATCCTCCCTTAAGTGGTTCAGCTGCTACCTGTCTGGTAGATCACAGCAGGTAAAAGCTGAAGGTGACCTCTCCCCATTAAGACCACTGTCAAGAGGAGTCCCCCAAGGCTCTATTCTGGGTCCTATCCTTTTTTGCCATTTATATAAATAAAATTGATTCAACCCTTACCAAGTCCTCAGTACATCTCTTTGTTGATGACACTGTATTGTATGTCAGCAAGCCTTCACCTAAAGTTGCTCATGAAATCCTACAAGCAGAATTCTCCCTGTTACAACATCAGCTACTTGAGAAAAAGCTTCCGCTAAATGCAAAGAAAACCAAAGCAATGATGTTCACAACCCAAAACTCCACCAACACATCCTCTTCAATCAGTCTCCCCCAGCTATGCTCTATACTTGGAGAAAATCTGGAGTATGTTGAAAATTTCAAATACCTAGGTGTGTGGATTGACAACAGACTTGACTTTACTCAGCATCTAGAACAACTGCTGAAAGAGCTTCGCCTAAGGCTTGGCCTCCTCTACAGATTAAAACCCTTCCTTAATAGAGATTCAAAGATGAGATTAGTCCAGGCCATCTTTCTATCAGTCATTGACTATGCAGACTTCCTCTATAGTCACTGCCCCACTCCCTACCTTCAAAAGTTGGATACCTTATACCATAGAGCAATAAGGTTCATTACAGACCTGCCATATAATACTCACCATTGTTCTCTCTATGATGCAATTGGATGGGTTTCCCTTCATGACAGGAGGAGCAGAAATGCAGCTCTATGGCTCTACAGAGCTTTATCAAAAAAACTCCCAAGCTATATCCTGGACTGCTTCAACCCAACCACTCCCAGCTCCTATGCCCTAAGAAGCAACAATATCATCCTGCTCAAATTGCCCAAAGTCAACGCCAAAATAGGGAGGGCAGCAATCAGCTATTCTCTAGCCATAGCATGGAATACCCTACAAAAATCCCTAAAACTGTCCATTATCATTCCATTTACATTCTTCAAGCAGCACTGTACAGCCTTCTTCACAGAGAAATGCAGTTGCTACCACTAGAGATAGAATAGTCATCCCACAAAACCATATTCCAATCACATATGGTATATTCCTTCCAGCCAGTATATGGCACCCAATATTCCCTTCACCATCCTTGTACTCATTATGTGAGTGACTGTCATGGCCCTCATTGTGATATATAAGTACTGTACATATTGTAGATGGTAGTTTAACTTTCTCTTGCCAAGCTTTAACATGTGAATTCTCTGTATATTATTGTGTTATAATTAACATTTTCTTTTTTCTGTATGTATAACTGTCTCATAAGTATGTGATGTAATTGCTGTGCATCAACTCGAACCTTGACCTTATCAGGTCCATCTTGTAAATGAGCCTTGCTCAATGATGATCGACTGAATAAATAAAGATTTGATTGATTGATTGATTGATTATAAGACACTTCAGTCTTTGGACCAGAGAACTATATCCAACAAGTGTTATTAGCAAGAGTCTCTCCAAGTGGACTGGAGCCCAGAAGACAGGCAGAAAGTTTGGGCAGATCCTTATAAACACTGTACTTAAACAGGATATTACTCAGTATTACTTGGTGTTTTTAAGGCAGATGGGGGCACCAGGCCCATCGAGACTGCCTTCCCCACACAATGTGGGGGGTATTAACCATTATTACCTTAGAGGAACTTATCTAGTTCTAGTTGAAATTTACTGAAGTCAGTGATATCTACCATATACTGAGGGAGCAGGTTCCACAACCTGCAAGCCTTTATTGAAAAGTAATTTTTTTCTTTTATTTGTTGATGCCCTTGCTATAAGAAGTTGTTTGTTGTGGCATCTCAAGTTTTCCAGCTTAGATACTTAGATTATATTACATTCTTTAGCAAGATCTGGGTCCCCCAATATGTTAAATAGCATCAAAATATTGCCTCTATCTCTTAATAGTTGTAAATCATATAGATTGAGAGCTTGTACTCTGTCTGAATATGGCAACCCTCTGACTCTTGGGACTAGTTTAGTTGTCCTCCTTTGGATGTTATCCAATATGTTTCCATCTTTGACCAAATGCAGGGCCCAAAAGGATACCACATAATGCAAATGGGGCCTTATATATGATTTATGAAGTGGGATTATGCAGGTTTCACTTCCAGTTATAAAAGCCCTTTTAATAGACCTGAGTAGTCAGTTTGCCGTCAATACCATTTTTCTACAATGCTGTCCAGGAGTTAGGATATCATTAATTATAATCCCTATATCAGTTTCTCTGGTTACAGGTTTTGTCAATGCTCCATTAAGTGTATATCCTACCATTGGGTTTCTTTTCCCCAGATGAATTACTGAACATTTATTGACATTAAATACCATTTTGCTGGAAGCTACCTAGTTCTCTATGTGATTTAGATCTTTAGCAAGAGTATCGGTTTTGGCAGCCGTATCAACCTCAAAACTGATTTTGGTGTCATCAGCAAATTTGCTTATGTTATTTTGCACTTTCGTCTGTAGGTGACTTACAAATATTCCAAATAGTGATGAGCCCAATACGGAGCCCTGAGAAACCCCACTGGTGACCTTGGTCTCCCCAGATAGAGTTCCAGATACCTTGACTTGTGGGGTCCTTTATAGAAGCCATTCCTCTATCCATCTAGTTATGTATTCATTAATTCCCAGACTAGCAATTTTTTCAATTAACAATTTATGTGGAACCAAATCAAATGCCTTACTGAAATCCAGAAAGACAGCATCCACTGGTATCCCTCTATCGATGCTGTTGCTCACTTTCATAGAATTAAGTTAGATTTGTTGTGCATGAGCCTCCTGCCAAGAAACCATGCTGAGTTAAGTCTTTAAGTCCTTTATATCTAGCCTGTTTTTTTAATATTCTCTCCAGTACACACCACTGATGTTAAGATGATGGCTCTGATATTTTCTGCTGTGGATTTACTGCCCTTTTTATGTTGATTGCGCGCATGCACAAGAAACATGTTGCGGCAGGTTTCTCCACAAGCAGGTTGTGGACGAGCGGCACTGTTTGTGGCCAGTGCCCCCACAGCCTGTAAAGGCTTGTCCCACTTCCCCCAATGCTGTGGCATGCTGCTGCTGACACTAGTTCAGCCAGCGTGCCACCAACTTGTAAAAAATTAGCTGCTGCAAGCAGGGGCTGCCTTGTCATTGCAGTGTCAGCCATTCACTGCAATGAGGGAGCGACCCGTCATTGCAGGGCAGGACCCTGAAACAGTGATATTGTTTATGAACATGGCCGCGGCTTGCCGCCATGTTCACAAACAATATTAACCCCCCTGGTGAGGGGGTGCCCAATCCCCCTCAGCAGCATCTGCCCCACACTGTATGTTGCCAATGGGGAGCCCACTCCTGTTGGCATTATGTAAACCCCCCCGCTTTAGTTGTTTGCTGATGGGGTGCTCAATCCCCGTCGGCATAATGTAACACACGCCCCCTTTCTTGTGTGCCGACGGGGGTGCCCAATCCCCATCAGCTACAGTTGCCCCCCCAAACAGAAGACTCTGTTGGCATGCTGAGACCCATCCCACCATGCCACATTCCCTGTAAAATTAAAAACAGTCCTGTGATGACATTTATTTATTTTTTACCTGTAAAAAGAAACAGTCCTCGACAGTCTCCTGCCCCCCCACAACCGCACCCACCTTTCTGTCCACACCCCTCACCATACTTACCTCAGGAGTCCGCGTGACAATCTTCAGTGGACAGGAACATGTCTGCACTCTTGAGCGATCGCGAACTGAGGAAATGCGGTAGGCTGCATAATGGAATAAATAAGGTTTTTCAACTTTGATGCATATCTCAGGTATTTTTGGAATTTTGGCACAAATTTTCAACATGGGGTTTTGGGACCCTCCTCATGAATTCTATAACTGTCCTTGGCGTTAATCGGCCTAAAGGTGATTTTGCTGTCACTAGAGTGGGATCACCTTTCGGGACCCGATTAATGAAGTGACAGATGCCAGTGTTCATGAGGTGGACTTTCAAAAAGCCTATGTTTAAATTTGGTAGGAAATCAAAAAGTGACTATTTCACAGTGTGCGTTGCGCGGTTGCTACATGCGCTCATAACTTTGCTAATTTGCAATATTTTCACCCCAGATTTTCAAAATTGGCATTTTTTCAGACTTCCTTGTGAACAGTACAGCTGTCATTTTTCACACCCTGGCTGAAATGTGTTTTTGCACTTCCAGTGCAGAATAGCGCGGTCGGTGTGGGAAATCAGTGTACTGCACAGATTAAGAAACTGACATTGGCACTGTTCATGAACAGAGGTCCTAAAATGCCTATGTTGAAAATTTGGTGACGATACTCCATAAAATGACTGTGTTACGAGCGTGCGTTGCGCAGTTTGCACGCATGCTTGTAAGTTCACGAATTTATAACATTTTCACTCCAGATTTTCAACATTGCCATTCTTCTGCACCTCCTTATGAACAGTACAGCTGTCATTTTTCACATCCTGGCCGAAATATGTTTTCGCAGTTCTGGCGCAGAATAGCGTGGTCGCTGTGGGAAATCTATGTTCAGGACACATTATGAAAATGACAGTGACACTGTTCATTAGCAGAGGTCCTAAAATGCCTATGTTGAAAATTTGGTGATGAAAGTCCATAAAATTAGTGTGTTATGAACGTGCATTTCGCAGTTTCCACACACTGTCGTACCTTCACATAACTTTGCAGTATTTTTACTCCAAATTTTCAGCATTGCCATTTTGCCACACCTCCTTATGAACAGTGCAGCTGTAATTTTTCACATCCTGGCCAAAATGTGTTTTTTCGCTCTTCCGGTGCACAATAGCGTGGTTGCTGTGGGAAATCGGTGTTCAGGACATATTAAGAAAATCACACTGACACTGTTCATGAGCAGAGGTCCTAAAATGCCTATGTTAAAGTTTTGTGATGAAACTCCATAAAATGACTGTGTTACGGACATGTGTTGTGCAGGTGCCACGCACCCTTGTAAGTTTGCAAATTAGTAATATTTTCACACCAGATTTTCAACACTGGCATTTGTTCACACCTCCTTATGAACAGTGCAGCTGTCATTTTTCACATCCTGGCCGAAATGTGTTTCCGCGTTGCCGGTGCAGAATACCGCAGTCCCTGTCGGAAATCAGTGTTTGGGACAGATTAGGATCAAGCGACTGGGGGGGGGGAGTGACCGAGCTCCACTGAGCTCTGTCAGTACTGCTATGTATGTCTTTGTGGGCAGGAAAAGATGACAACGCAGGCAGGAGCTCAGTACAAAAGGGCAGCCTGCAGCACCGGGAGACAAAGAATGAGCGAGTGAGGGAGGGGGAGGGAGTGAGTGAGCTCAACAGAGCTCTGTTGGGACTGCTCTGGATTTGTTTGTGTGCAGGAAAAGGCAGCAATGCATGCAGGGCCTGAGTACAAAAGGGCAGCCTGCAGTGGTGGGACAAACAGAATGAGCAAGTGAGAGAGGGGGACTGAGCAAGCTCAACAGAGCTCTATCATCACTGCTGTGGATTTCTTTGTGGGCAGATAAGGGTGGCTATGGCTGCAGGAGCCCAGTACAGAAGGGCAGCCTGCAGCGCCAGTAGAAACGGAATGAGCAATTGAGATAGGGAGTGAGTGAGGCCAACAGAGCTGTGTCAGGACTGCTACAGATTTCTTTGTGGGCAGACATAAATGCTGATAGAGGCAGGAGCCCAGTACAAAAGAGCAGCCTGCAGCACCAGGAGAAACCGAATGAGTGAGTGAGACAGGGGGAGTGAGCGAGCGAGCAACCTCAGTGGAGATCTGTCGGGACAGCTGCAGATTTCTTTGTGGGCAAGAAGAGGTGTCAATGCAGGCAGGAGCCCAGTACAAAAGGGCAGCCTGCAGTGCCAGGACAAACAGAATGAGCAAGTGAGAGAGGGGGAGTGAGCGTGCTCAATGGAGGTGTATCATGACTGCTGCGGATTTCTTTGTGGGCAGGAAAAGACGGCAATGCAGGCAGGAGGCCAGTACTGCCAGCCTGCAGCACCGGCAGAAACGGTACGAGCGACTGAGAGAGAGGGGGAGTGAGCGAGCTCAACGGAGCTCTCTTGGGACTGCTGCAGATGTGTTTGTGGGCAGAAAAAGCCACCAATGCAGGCAGAAACCCAGTACAAAAGGACAGCCTGCAGCAGCGGGAGACAGAATGAGAGAGTGAGGGAGGGGGAGGGAGTGAGTGAGCTCAACGGAGCTCAGTTGGGACTGCCGCAGATTTCTTTGTGGGCAGAAAAAGGCAGCAAAGCATGCAGGGACCAGTACAAAAGGGCAACCTGCAGCGGCGGGAGAAACAGAATGAACAAGTGAGAGAAGGGGAGTGAGTGAGCAAGCTCAACGGAGCTCTATCATGACTGCTGCAGATTTCTTTGTGGGCAGAAAAGGGTGGCAACGCAGGTAGGAGCCCAATACAAAAGGCAGCTTGTGCCACGTGCAGAAATGGAATGAGCAAGTGAGACAGGGGGAGTGAGTGAGGCCAATGGAGCTCTGTTGAAACTGCTGCAGATTTCTTTGTGGGCAGAAAAAAATGCCAACAGAGGCAGAAGCCCAGTACAAAAGGGCAGCCTGCAGCGCCACGAGAAACAGAATGAGCGAGTGAGACAGGGAGAGTGAGCTACCTCAACAGAGCTCTGTTGGGGCAGCTGCAGATTTCTTTGTGGGCAGGAAAAGGTGCCAACGCAGTCAGGAGGCCAGTACAAAACGGCAGTCTGCAGCGCCAGGAGAAACAGAATGAGCGAGTGATGGAGGGGGAGTGAGCGAGCTCAGTGGAGGTCTATCATCACTGCTGCAGATTTCTTTGTGGACAGGAAAAGGCGGCAATGCAGGCAGAAGCCCAGTACAAAAGGCCAGCTTGCAGCCCCCACAGAAACAGAACGAGCGAGTGACAGAGAGCGAGTGAGCAACCTCAACGGAGCTGTGCTGGGACTGCTACACATCTCTTTGTGGGCAGACAAAGCCGCCAGTGCAGGCAGGAACCCAGTACAAAAGGGCAGCCTGCAGCAGCAGGAGACACAGAATGAGTGAGTGAGTGAGGGAAGGGGAGTGAGTGAGCTCAACGGAGCTCTGTTGGGACTGCTGCAGATTTCTTTGTGGGTAGAAAAGGGCAGCAATGCACACAGGGGCCCAGTACATAAAGGCAGCCTGCAGCAGTGGGAGAAACAGAATGAATAAGTGAGACAGGGGGAGTGAGTGAGCGAATTCAACGGAGCTCTGTCATGACTGCTGCAGTTTCTTTGTGGGCAGAAAAAGGTGCCAATGCAGGCAGAAGCCAAGTACAAAAGGGCAGCCTGCAGCGCCGGGAGAAACACAACGAGCGAGTGAGAGAGAGGCAGTGAGCAAGCTCAACTGAGCTCTATTGTGACTGCTGTGGATTTCTTTGTGGGCAGAAAAAGGCAGAAATGCAGGCAGGAGCCCAGTACAAAGGTCAGCCTGCAGCGCCAGCAGAAACGGAATGAGCGAGTGAGAGAAGGGAGTGAGCTACCTCAACGGACCTGTGTCAGGACTGCTGCAGATTTCTTTGTGGGCAGACAAAAAAGGCCAAAAGAGGCAGAAGCCCAGTACAAAAAGGCAGCCTGCAGTGCCAGCAGAAACAGAATGAGTGACTGAGAGAGGGCGAGTGACCCACCTCAACACAGCTCTGTCAGGATGGCTGCAGATTTCTTTGTGGGCAGAAAAAACTTGCCAACGCAGCCAGGAGCCCCATACAAAGGTGCAGCCTGCAGCACCAGGAGAAACAAAACGAGCAAGTGACACAGGGCCACTGAGTGAGCTCAACAGACCAACACAATCAACATTCAGCATTGACAAATGCTTGTTGTGTATTGTCACTACTATTGCTCTTTTCCAATCTCCTGTCTTATAAGATTTGTTAAACAAGATGCTAAGTGGCAGGGTCAACTGATCTGCTCTCTCTTTAATAAAGTGTGTATTTCGATTATCTGGTCCTGGCGATGAATTTGTTTTTAATGATTTTATGGCCTTATTTACCTCATCATGTGTTATATTGTGGAATTCGAACCTGTTGATATTCATTAATGTTTTGACAGGGCCTTAAGGTGAGAATACCAATCCAAAAAAATTGTTAAATGCATCTGCTACCTCATGCGTTTCCCTCAGTTCAACCCTATCTGCTATAAGTGGGCCTAAACTATTGTCCTTTTCGTGATTATTATTGATATAGGCATAGAGGGAATTTTGATTGTCCTTCGATAATGACAGTTTGAATTCCAGTTTTCTCAGTTCCTTCCTGATCAGATGTTTAGCCTTGTTTTATTCAGCCTTAAATATAGCTTTATTTTGTTCGTTCTTTGCTTTTTTGTATTTCCTAAAGGCTTTTCTTTCCATTTTATTTGTTTTTTAATATTTTGTGTCAGCCAAGGTGGTATCTTACCTCTGTTGTTATGTATTTGTTGGAGGGTATGTAAAGATTTTCCAGTTCCTTAATAATTGATTTTAATAATGCGCAACGTTCATTCACTGTCAAGTCAGTCATTATTGTCTTCCAGTCATATGGCTGTAATGTGTAATGCTTCTTTGATTTTTAAATAGTTGTCCTTTGGATAGTTGTGCTGGAAAGTTAACTGACTGGAGTGACACTTATGACAATAATGATCGCTATTAACTAATGGGGCTGTGCCTACAAGGTCAATAAGTTCTGAGGGCAGATTGGTCAGGGCGAGATCAAGAATATTTCCACCTCTAGAATGCTCTCTTACTATTTGCTCCAGCCCAGCCATTAATGCAGTGTCCAGAAATAAGGATTCTATAGGAGAAACTGCTGTCAGATTTCCCAGTCTATACCTGGCATATTAAAATCACCCACTAACAATGGGTCAGGTATTTCTGCAAGTTCTGTGACCCTACAAAATAAGTTTTGATCTTGTTCCACAGTTGACAAGGGTGGCCTATATATGTTTCCTACTAGTAACCATTTACCATTTTGACATGTTATCTGGACAGTAACACCTTCTCCTGGGAATGCTGAATTGCTAAAAGAATATTCTGTTGATTTTATTGAGCTTTTAATATAGATACAGACACCTCCCCTTTTTCAGTCATTTCTGTTCTTCCAATACAAGGTATATCCTGGGATTCCATTGTACCAAGTTAAGGCTTCATCCCACCATGTTTCAGTAATGGGAGTGATGTCAATATTGTGGTGAATTAATACTGTAGTGATTTCACTTATTTTCACCACATTCAGGCTTCTAGCACTTGTAATCAGTATTTTATAACCATCCTTTGTAAAAATGGGTTTATTGGATTGAGACCCCAGTTTCCCCCCTTTCAATCAGTTGAAATGCTCATTGATGTGTTTGGCCATGGTTTTCCCCAAGATATTGCTGCCCCTTCTGCTCAGGTGGAGCCCATCCCAGCAATACAGACTTGAATTGCTGGAGAATTTTTCCCAGTGTGCTAACTGCTAAGCAACTGATAGTTTTCTTCAAGGACCACTTCTGTAACCATTCAGAAACACTTTTGATTTTTGCCTGCTTAATCTTACTTGCTCTGGGGACTGGTAGAATTTCTGACAGGCAAACTTCACAGCCTCTTTTTGCAGGGGATGCAACCAAGGAACTAAAATCCTTTTGTACCTCTTCTATTGTAGACATATTAATGTCATTGGTGCCTGCATGAATCACCACCAGTGTTTTTTCTCCTGCATTTTTAAGGATATCTCTTGGCCATATGCTCTATGTCCCTGAGTCTCGCTCCTCTAAAACTTGAGCATGTACGATTTTCTTCATCTTTGTTACATGCCCATCTATATATTTTATTATGGAGTCCCCTAGGACCAGCACTTGTCTGACCTTACTCATACCCTCCATTCTACTATTCTCAATATTGTCCTGTTCTGGACTAGTGTCAGTGTTTGACTCAGTGCAGTTTATTTCCATACTGTCCCTTCCTAGATTAGTATCTAGTGTAATGTCATCTATTGTTACAACCTTTGGGACGTCTATAACTTTGTTTTCTTTGCTCTCAACCTGATATTGTCTAATGGTGACCTGAGGTGAACTGGGCTGTGGGCCTACTTCCTGTTCCAGTGTTTAATGCTGTTTAAAGTGTTGCACAACTTATGTTTTACACCTGCTAAACTACATAAAATAGGCCTATTAAACAGACCACTTTGTACACATTGTGGCAAGCATGAAGGGACATTAATGCATATCCTTTGTGACTGTGAGAAAGTCTCCCCCTTCTGGACCAGCATAAGAGACTCCCTGGGCACTCTTTTGGGATTAGATGATGCATTTATCCCTGAAGTCTATGTGGTGGGTAACTCGTATGGTAAGGTATACAGTTCAAGGCAAGGTCAAGTAGCTCTGATAGCGGCAGCAGCCAAGATGGTCATCATGAGACACTGGCTAGATAATAACATACCAAGCTGAGTTGAATGGCACAAAGAAATGTTAAGGGTGCTAAATACTGAAAGACAAATTTCCAGTGTTAATAATCGTTACCAAGTGTTCAGACAAAGATGGGAAACCTCATATACATTATTGTCAATGGAATGATGGCTCACATGACTAGCTGCCCTCTGAGGAGTAAGCTCACATATATGACCCTCAGCAAAAGAATGAACTGTGTCTCTTCATTCATAAAATGTACCATATATGACTGTTTTAACTTGATGTCCCCAGGGGAGAAGGTGTATGAGGGTTTTTGCCATTTGTCCCTGTTTTTTCTTTCCTTGTGGCTATGTACTGTATTGTATTGTCTTGTTATGTATAACACATTTCTTCAATAAGGTTTTCTCAATGAAAAAAATATTCAGATCGTTAATTTATACATATACAATTGTGGATGCTGGGTGGTAAGATTGGACTTCTGAAAAAGGCAACAGGGTTGCATTTAACAGAATTTGGGCAGGTAGGAGGGTGGGGACTGTTTCTTTTTTCAGTTTTTTTTTTAATAGTATAGTATTTTCCAAGTACTAATAGGGGACAAATAATCTGATTCGGGAAGGGCTTCCAAATATTCTGAAGACCTACTCTTGGGGGTATTCAGGAAATACTGTTAGGCACATACACACCTCTAATTACAGCCCCTTCTCTTCTTCTAATTTCCTCATTACCTCCTCAGAAAAGTCAGCAGCTTTGTGAAGCATGTCTTCCTTTCCAGTAGCGATGCTTACCTTTTTTATGTTTGCTTGCACGCATGTGCAAGAAACATAGTGCCATCATCCAAGTTTTTGGAGGTGTGGCAGCCCTCTTCCAATTCAGGCAGTGTGTTTGCAGGCGCGGCCGCAGTTCTCCAATGCCTGCTCGAACTGTCTATGACAGCTCCAAAATGCAGTGGAGTACAGTTGAAAGGGGCGTGTGCTTCAGTGAGCAGCGATAAGATATCGCCTGCTCATGCCGCTCCCCTACACCACACACACACACACACACACATATGCACGCATACGCTACCCCTACGCACACACTGTATAGCCAGGGTGCCCAATCCCCGTCGGCTGTGCTGCGCTCCCCAAAAAGTCTTCCACATGCCGCTGGGTGCCAACCCCAGCATAGCAACTCATTATATAGCCAATAGGGGTGCCCAATCCCCGTCAGCTCCACTGTCCTCCCCTGCCCCCGAGTACAGGGTGCCACGCTGAGGGCCACCCAGCATGGCAACAGATGCTATGCCGATGGGGTGCCCAATCCCGTTGGCTCACGCCCAACCAGCCATCCTTGTGCCCTGCTGGGAGCCCACCCAAGCGTGGCAAATATCCCGTGTCGTCATTTAAAGAAAAAAAACATGCAAATAAAAACTGTCCTCGGCGCTTCTCCTGCCCCCTCCACAACCGCACCCACCCACGAGCACCCTACCTCCCCACCCCTCACCCCATACTTGCCTCCGGACCTTGGCACGACGATCTTCGGTGGACCGGGAACACATCTGCATTCATCAAAGCCGACCGCGAACTGAGGAAATGCCAGTAAGCTGTATAATGGGATAGATAGGGTTTTTTCAACTTTGCTGCATATCTCAGGCATTTTTTGGAATTTTTGCACCAAATTTTCAACATGGGGTTTTTGGGACCCCTTCTCATGAATGCTGTCACTGTCATGGCGTTATTCTGGCCCGAAGGGTGATTTCGCAGTCACTGCATGAAATCACCTTTCAGGACCAATTAATGAAGCGACACTGCCAGTGTTCATAAGATGGGCTCGAAAGCCTATTTGAAAATTTAGTGGAAAAAATTCAAAAAATGACTGTTTTATTTAGCGTTGCTATGCAGTTCCTACGACGCTCAAAGTTCAGAATTTCTAATATTTTCATTCCAGATTTTCAACATTGCCATTTCACCACACCTTCTTATGAGTAGTATAGCTGTCATTTTTCACATCTCACCCAAAATATGTTTCGCCCATGTAGCGCTACAATGGCGCAGTCGGTGTGTGAAATCAATGTATGGGACAATTAAGAAAATCACAGTGACACTGTTCATGAGCAGAGGTCTTAAAATGGCTATGTTGAAATTTAGTGAAAAATCTAAAAATGACTGTTTTACGGTGATGCGTTGTGCAGTTCTCGCATACACTCATAAGTTTCGCGAATTTTCAGTATTTTACTCCAGATTTTCAACATTGCCATTTTATTACACTTCCTTATGAACAGTACAGCTGCCATTTTTCACATGTTGCCCAAATGTGTTTCGCACATGGCGCACAATGGTGCAGTCGGTGCGTAAAGCAATGTTTGGGACAGATTAAGAAAATCACAGTTATACTGTTCATGAGCAGAGGTCTTAAAATGGCTATGTTGAAAATTTGGTGACAAAAGTCCATAAAATGACTGTGTTACAGTGAGCATTGCAGTTTCCACGTACCCTGGTAAGTTCATGACTTTGTAATATTTTCAGTCCAGAATTTTCTGCAGTGGCATTTTCCACACTTCCTTATGAACAGTACAGCTGTCATTTTTCACAACATGACCGAAATGTGTTTTCACACTTTCAGCACAGAGATGCGTGGTCGCTCTGGGAAACCATTGTTCGGGACAGATAAAGAAAATCACAGTGACACTGTTCATGATCGGAGGTCCCAAAATGCCTGTGTTGACAATCTGCTGTAAAAAATCCCCAAACTAATTACATTACGGGTGTACATTGCACAGTTTCTATGCACGCTCATGACTTCATCAGTTTTTTTAATATTTTTACTGCAGATTTGCAACATTGCCATTTTTTACACCTCCCCATGAACAGTACAGCTGTCATTTTTTACATCCTGTTCAGAATGTTTTTGTACCTGTGGTGCTAAATGCCGTAGTCGCTGTGCATAAGCAGCTTTCGGCTAACAAACTGATATTGCAACTGTTCATGAGGTGGGGTCACAAAAAAACCATGTTGAAAATTTGGAGTGAAAATACCAACCAATGCCTGAGGTATTAGGGTTTCCAACCATAACGCCCAACCCTCTAGAGAATGACAGGCATCAGGGGTGTGACTTGGGATTCTTGCCTGTAATGTTATACCATTCCACACCCTGCAGCCAGTGAGAGGCATCGAGGTATGTCTTGGACTCTCCATTTAAAGTTCACCCATTCTCCTATACACCCATCTCACTGTATTTCCTGATGGAATGGGGAATTAGCATAGTACAAGACCCCAAGGCATGCCGTGACACTTGTCAGTGTCTACAGGGTGGGGTGTGGTGAAATGGCGTGGCCGTTATGCCTGACGACCCAAAGGCACACCCCAATGCCTGTCACTCTCTGCAGGGTGGTGGTGGGGTTGGCTTCAGTTCAATACTTCACTGCCATTCCTATCACGCAGCTCTGTAACTTCTACACTACCACTGCCAATGCCAGCAAGCAAACTTTCGGCATTGACAAATGCTTGTTTATTTCTCTACTGATCCTTCTTGAAGAAGTCCTGAAGGGCAAAATGTTGATTCCAACTTCTACCATGTGATTGACAGTAAATAATTTTTTGCAGCAAGAAGTGTTTGGAAGTGACAAGCAAACATCTCAAATGGAGATCAACAGCAAGAGAAAGGAAGGCAGAGGAGTTGGTCCCAGATCAACACCATTCAGTATGCTTTATTTGTAAGTGACTAGGCAGAACGCATTAGTAGCTGAGCTGCCAAGTTTTCTGATGACACCAAAATGAGACGACGAATAGCATTAAAGTAGAAGATAAATGGGATGCAGGGAGACCTTTACAACTTGGGAGACTGAGCAGAAAGATGACAAATGCAATTCAATATGGAGAAATGCAAAGTCATGCACTTTGAAAACAGCATTTTAAGGTAAACTACTACCTAAATGGAATAGATTACCACAAGCCAGCAGTAAAGCCTAGAAGTTAGAGGAACAAGGTGTGAACAAGTTTGATACATCCAGCAGACCAGACCTGAGTTTGATTCTCACAATCTCCACTTGCATACTGTGTGACTCTAAGCAAGTCACTTAACCCGCCCAGTGCTCCCAGGTCACCCCTGAAAACAGGCACTTGTGCCTAGTGGGCCTTACCTGGTTACCAAAGACTAAAATAAAAAATAAAATAAAAGGAACCAGTTGTACTGATCAGCAGCAGTTCAAATGGGTCCAACAGTTACACTTTATTTATACTTATAACCTTTCCCTGTATTATTAAGTCTAGTCTATCAAAGTGCGATGTTGTCTACAATAATATATGTCATGTTGCCCTCTCTGCCCCTCGACTCATTCATCACTGTGAGTTATATAATAAACTTCATTGGCTATCTCTGAGTAATTATCGTACTTTTGCTTTGAACTGTTTCATTGATAAGATAGTCAGAACTGCTACTCCATCTGCCTTGGAAAAACTATTTAAGCCTCCCCACCCAACCATATCTACTCAGGTCTAATGACTCACCCGTATTCCTTGTCCCTATAACCCACACATTGACAGGTGACTGGGCCTTTGTGGTTTGCCCACCTAGGTTATGGAACTTCGCTTCCAGTGTCTGCTCATTGTGCTACCTCCCATTACAGTTTTAGAAGATCGCTGTGGGAGCATCTGAAATCTAACTCTGCCTGCAATTGTACCCAGTTTTGTTTTCTGGTTGCCCTCTCCTTTGCAAATGGTGCACTTCTTTGTTGTAGTTTGGTCTCTGTCTAGATCTATGCTTGAGTACAGGAGTACATTCTATAACTTATTTGTATTTTGTTCCTTACTTATGTTATGACTCTTATCCCTTGTACTACTACTGCCTCACTATTGTTAAGCCTTTACAATTGTCTGTATATTTCTTTATAATCCCCTGGGTCATACCTGAAAATAGGCATTTGTTTTGCCTAGTGTGTTTACCTGGTCAACAAAAACTAAATAAATACATAACAAATGCCCATTTCAATGGAAACAATCATTAATTCCATGCAACGGGGTAATTACACTGTAGTTAAATGTTTGTTGCATGCAACTGCATGCAGTTACAGTGTAGTTAATTGACACTTAAAGTGTAATGATCCAACAGTGTAAGGTGACACCTAATGCATTAAAGTGGAACAGTCAGCCCTAGGAACTCCACACCCACTGTGGGGTTGATCCCACTTTGCTCTTATTTTACTTACTGTTTACTGCAGCATTGTAGATCATATCAGGGTGATCTTACTCAAGGGCATAGCTACTGATACTCCAAGTAAGCTATGGCATACCAAGTTTAGTAGCAGGGGGGTAGCAAACAAGTTGGCCAGCATTAATTTCCTCTGCCCTCTCTAGTTCATCGTGTTTAAATTCCTTTGTTTGGCTTCGCGGGCCTTTTCTTTTCTCTTTCAGGTTTGTTTTTGGGGGAGGGGTGGCAGAATGGACCACAAACTTTGAAGCTGAAGGTCTTAATTTGGTCCTCATGGTCCACCTGCATAGTGATTGGCTGAGGCATCTGGTAGGGGGTATGGCAAGTCTGGGGCAGCGAGTTTAAATGCCCCAGCAACGTTAGACACCATACTATTAGTTCAATTGTACTGGGAGCAAGAGAAGCAGTAGAAGAACTGAGGAGCAGCAGATAGAAGAACAGATTCAGAGTCAGCTAAAAGAATGAAGACTTCATGTGGAATGGCAAGTGGAGTGAATCTGCCTACCTGCGGGGGAGAGAAAAGAAATTTCTGCTGTGGTCTTGGACTCGTGGTGCAGTCAGTGGTGTTTACCAGTGGGTGGAGAGCACCACACTAGTAGCACAGACAGACAGCAGGTCTAGTGTGGGAATCATCTGATTGGAGCCAGGAACCTTGGACTCAAGTCGTAGGGGCAGACATGAACAACAGTGGGGGAGGGGTAGCAGTGTGGCAGGTTGGTGTACAAATATGAAATGCCTGGCTACACCCCTGATCTTACTTTTTCTGAAACCCAAAATCCCAGCATCACCTGCAACTTATGTCAGAGCTTGGCTTCAGCAGAGGGAGATTCAATAGCCTGCAGTGCATGTAAGAGTTTTTATAAACTCTGATCAGATGTCTGCTAGTCCCACTGTTCTCCCAGACTAAGTCCATTCCTCTGTGACAGCACTTAGCACCATGAAGACAGCATAACCTGCAAACAAAAGATCACAGCTTATAAAAATGCAGGGATTCAGAAGGATTCAGGATCCTAAGCCACTGCAGGATGTTTTTTGAATTGTGGGATCCTACTTAAGAGTGATGAAATCCATCAGGACAGAAAAGGGGGTGGTTGACTGGGTTAGTAAGGTTGGGTGGAGGGGGAGTATTTAAACTAGGTTTGGGCAGATAGTTTCAATAGTGACATAATCTGCCCATTAGGATAAAGTACAGTTACGTAAGAACTTACCGTAACAGTAGATCTTCGAGATAGAGCTCTTGCAGCAGGCTATCACAATTAGGACTATGCCACAGGCACTAGGACCACACGGAAAAACTTCTGCCAGCAATACCAGCTGGGGACCGCCCCCGAGGCCGGCCCCACCCTGACATCGGTCAGGGTACAAGAAGGGGTGGACCCAGCTCCACCTCAGTTCTCCCACCAGTACCCAGCAGATAGCCTGACAAGAGAAGGAGATGAAGCCCATCGTAGAGGAGAGAAGAGAAGAAACCTGCACACTCCGAGGGGGAAGGTGGGAGGGAAAACAGCGTCTGCTGCAAGAGCTCCTCTCGAAGATCTACTGTTACGGTAAGTTCTTACGTAACTGTACTATCTTACTTCGAGATAGAGCTCTTGCAGCAGGCTATCACAATTAGGACTGAGTCCCAAGCAGTTCCCTAGCGAAGAGACAGTCACCCCCGGGAGGAGGAATATGCTGACTCCAGAGACCGTCAGGACAAGAGTCCTTGTAGAACCGCCAGGCCGAAGCCAGAATGGCATCTGGAGACGATATCCAAGCTGTAATGCTTGACAAAGGTATGCACCGAATTCCAGGTCGCAGCCGCACAGATGTCTTGAATAGCGACATTCCGCATCGTGGCAAAAGAAGCTGAAACACCCCTGGTGGAGTGACCCCTTACCGGACCCGGTAGGGGTTTGTGGTGATGCTCATAACAGAACAAAACGCAATGGACTATCCATTTGGAGATAGTCTGCTTGGACACCGGCTGACCCAAGCATCGTGGCGCAAAGGCCTCAAAGAGTTGCTCCGATTTACGGTGTTGAACTGTTCTACTGAGGTAATACCTCAGGGACCTGTGGACATCCAATGTGTGGAGGAGAACCTCCCCTCTATTGGAGGGAGAAGGAAAATAAACAGGAAGATCAACCGACTGGTTGAGGGTCAATTCTGAGACCACTTTCGGAGGAAACTTAGGATTAGTTCGGAGGGAAACCCTTTCCTATGAAAAATCAAATGGGCTCTTTACACATCAGAGCCTGCAGCTCGGAAACTCTTGACGAGTAACAGCAACAAAAACAAACTTTCCAAGATAAGTATCGCAGCTCGCACGTCGCTGCGGGTTCAAAAGGGGGAAGGGTGAGTTTCTCCAACACAAAAAGGAGGTCCCAGGGTGGGACAGGGTCCCTGACAGGACGTCTCATGTGAAGAACCCCCCTAAGGAAGGTGCAGGCCACTTCTAGCTGGGCTAATGCTCTGTCGCCCACCAGAGCATGGTAGGCAGAGATCGCCCACATGTGCACCTTGTTGGAGGAATGGCTCAGGCCTTTCTCATACAAGGAGAGGAGATACTGCAAAGCGGAGTTCACAGAGCACGTGACTGGGTCCAAATGCTGAGGCAAGGCCCAAAGACAGAACCGCTTCCACTTCATGGCATAAGCAGAGTGAGTAGAGGGCTTATGTGTGGACGCTAAGACCTCAGCCACTTCCGGGGAAACCCTGTACCGATTCACAGCTACGTCTGGAGGAGCCAAGCATGAAGGTGCAGGGATCGGAGATCCAGGTGGACCAGAGAACCCTGGTCCTGGGACAGCAGTTGCGAGCATAGGGGCAGCTGGATTGGAGGTTCCTGGGACAACCGCTGCAGAAGTAGGAACCAAATCTGTCGGGGCCAGTTGGGGGCCAC
Source organism: Neoceratodus forsteri (assembly GCA_016271365.2). Taxonomy (NCBI): domain Eukaryota; kingdom Metazoa; phylum Chordata; order Ceratodontiformes; family Ceratodontidae; genus Neoceratodus; species Neoceratodus forsteri. The sequence continues at coordinate 64,027,141 of CM028135.1, forward strand.
AAGGATCATCGTGCCCCTCTGCCTGTAACAGGCAGAACCCTCTGGATGAGAGGAAGGGTGGAAAGGCATAAAAACCTCCCAGCCCAACAAAGGGATAACGCGTCTGGCCAGAAAATGCCAGGCGCGTGCTCTCGCGAGCAAAAGCGTGGCAGCTTGGTGTTGCGTGGTGACACAAAGAGATCTAGCTCGGGAAGGCCCCACCTTCCGAAGAGCTGATCCACTATGGACTGAAGCAATTCCCACTCGTGCGCCCTGGCCCACGACCTGCTGAGATCATCGGCCAGACTGTTTAGGACTCCTGGAACGTGCACCGCCGACAGACGAATGCCCCATTCCAACACCCAGTACCAGACTCTCATTGCCTCCTGGCAAAGAGGATAGGAATGAGTGCCTCCTTGCTTGTTGATATAAAAGACGACCGCCATGTTGTCCATCTGAATAAGAAGAGAGCCGGGAACCAGGTCCTCCTGAAATGCCTGCAGGGCATAGAGGACCGCTCGCATTTCCAGGACATTGATATGGAGGGACCTTTCCTCGGTCGACCAAACCCCTTGCGTGCGGTGACCACCGAGAGGAGCCCTCCAACCCAGGTCTGAGGCATCCATTGTCAGAGTCTGACCTGGATGCTCCGGATGAAAGCTGACCCCCTTGTCCAGATTGCTGGGGTCCATCCACCAAAGCAACGTTCTCCTGACTGGCTACGAGATCATGACTAAGGCGTCCAGGTCGTCGCAGTATTGATCCCACTGCACCCTCAGCATCCATTGTGGGATTCTCATGTGGAGGCGGGCCAAGGATATTACTGGGATGGCCGCGCCATGTGCCTGATAGACTGAGGAAGTTCGAGGCGGAACTCGAGGTGCTATGAAATCCGCTCTGCCAAACTTCACAGGCGAAGACCCCTGTCCTGAGGGAGAAAAGCCCTGCCCTGGATGGGGTTCAGAGTCGCTCCAATGAAGGCGAGGTTTTGGCTGGGCTCCGGGGACGACTTCTTTAAGTTCAGGGTGATCCCCAGCTCTCGGAAGAGAGTATAGGCATCTCCGAGAGAGCGCAGGAGGCCATCCCTTGACAGGGCTGTCAGCAGCCAGTCGTCGAGGTAAGGGAAAACATAATGGCCTGAGCACCTGAGAGCTGCAGCCACCACTGCTAGGCATTTGGTAAAGACTCACGGAGCGGAAGAGAGGCCGAACGGGAGCACCCAGAATTGATAATGCTCTCCTAGGAAGTAGAACCTCAGATACTTCCTGTGAGGAGGAAAGACCTCGATATGCATGTACACATCCTGCATGTCGAGAGAACAGAGCCAATCCCCCTTGGTGCAGCAGAGGGAGGAGACCTTGAAGAGTCACCATCCTGAACTTTTTGTACTCTATAAAGAGATTTAAAGGACAGAGATCCAGAATGGGGTGAAGGTCCCCCGTCTTTTTTGGGATCAGAAAAAAGTGGGAATAAAATCCTTGACCCCACTGCTCCAGGGGAACTCGTTCTATCGCTCTCTTCTGCAGGAGGGCCTGAATTTCTCCTTCCAAGAGTGGAATGTGAGAAGGAGGATAACGGGAGAGCTTTGGTGGAGTACGTGGAGGGAACTCTGTGAACTCCAACGTGTGTCCTCTCCGAATGATGTCCAAGACCCATTGATCTGTGGCAATAGAGCTCCACCCTTTGAGATGAAGGGAGAAGCGGCCCCCGACCGGCTCCCCCTGGACGTCTAACCATGGAGGGGGAGGCGGAAGGGAGTCATTGGGCGGAACCGGGGGTAGGGACAGAGGCCTGGGAGGACTTGGGCCCATGGCCAGACGGTCCACCAGACTGCTGGTTTCCGGATCTCCGGCAGAAGCCACATCTCTGCCCTTGCTGGGAACCACGGGCTGAAGTCTGACTGCCTGAGGCCTTTTGAAAAAGCCGACGGTGATGGGGGGTGTCGCTGGTCGCCATGGGACATCTGGCGGACCGACCAGATAGACTTGCCTGATTCCTGGAGACATGAGATCAGATTCTCCGTCTCCTGCCCAAATAAGACAGTACCCTGAAACGGCAGGTCCCGGATACCAGACTGTAGATCCTGGTGGAAGCCCGAAAGCTGTAACCAGGCATGGCGCCAGAGACAAACTCCAGAGGCAGCTGCTCTGGCAGCCGTATCTGCAGTATCGTACCAGGCCCTCAGAACATCAGTGCCTACGTCCGAGCCTGACTGCAGGAGGGCCAGGAGCTCCATCTTTTTATTGGAGTCTGGCATGGCCTGTGCCAGCTCAAGGCCCCGTTCCCACGGCGCATTCTGGAACTGCACCATATGCATGAGGAAGTTTAGGGATCTAATGGAGCAGGTGGAGGCAGAGTAAACTTTTTTGCCCACCTGATCCAGATAACAGGACTCTAAGTTGCTAGGCTGGGAGCTGAGGTGTCGTGGCTGTCGAGACTTGTCATAAGCAGCCGTAATCACAGTGGAGTCTGCCTGAGGGTGTTCAGCCAAAAAGGGTTCAGCCCTCGGAGCCTTGTAAAGCCTGTCCGACTTCTTGGGAACTGCCGGGATGGAGGCTGGGCACAGCCAGGTGGATCTAGTCAGGTCCTGAAAGGTATCCACCAGAGGAGGAATGACCAAAGACTTTGGCTCCTTCTGCCTCAGGTACTTGGCCAATCTCCAGCGTTCCGGATCCAGGTCTTCTGTGTCCCACTCATTAGAAGCCTGGATATGCCTCATGATGTCCATGAATGTGGGATCGTCCGGAGGTGAGCAAGGCATGTCCTTCTCCTCAGGGGAGTGCTTGAGGCTGAGGGAAGAGGAAGAGGATGATGCTGAAGAGGAGGAACGACTATCCGATTTAGAGTGGTCTGGTTCTGCCTCATGTCCATGCCTTCGCTGATGTTGGTATTCAGGGGACCGATGACGGTCCGAAGACCAGCGATGGGCGATGACTGGCGTCGGTCAGGCGACGGCGTCGGGGAACTACATCCGCCCGAGCGGGAAGGGTCCGAATGAGACGGGTCCGACTTTGCTCAGTGGAACCTAAGGGCAACATCGGTGGTCTTCAGATTGGGCGGCGAACAAGCCTAGAGAAGAAGCGGCAGCTCCGGGGACCTCAACAGGGAGGCCTAGCCCTCCGACTGAGGTTCACCTGCAGGATCTGGTACCAGTGTCTGGGCCAGTGACGGGGTGGTACGTTTGTGAACCTGCCCCCACCAAAACGAAAAAAGTTGTTTCAGCTTGTCCGGGGAGAATATCTCTGCAGCCCGCTGTGGGAAAGAAACTTCAGGAGTGGTGGGACGCGACGGCGAGCTTTCCTGGAGGCTCAGGGGGGAAGAGGACTTGGGCGACGGGGACAGCGGCGGGACAACGACCGACCCCGGGTCCTTGGCCCCTTCGACCAGTGTCGGTGTCGCAACCGACGACGGGGTGATGACAGGGGGCGCCGGGAGAGTCCTTACGATCTGGAGGCATGCCTTTGTAGGCGGCGCGGTGCCGTGGGCAGTGGGGCGAAGCAGAAACCGCCATGGACCGCGATGACCTTAATCGAGTCACCTTCGCAGCCAGCTGCTCCCCGATGGGCGGCCTTAGCCTGGGGCCACGCGGTGACTCACCCGAGCCCAAAGGATGGGCCTTCTTCGGGGAAGGTCGCGAGCGGAACCGAGACCGGGACCGGTGCCGGAACCGACTGCGCTCCTTACTATGGACCTTTTTTTCCTTCTTCTTCCCCTAGGACGAGTGCAGGTCCATCTTTTTCTCTAGGAGATAGGCCTTCAGGGCCTTCAGGCGTCGGATGTGAGTCCGGCTCATGAACGCTTGGCAGTCGGCGCAGTTAGTGGTGTCGTAGTCCGGGCCCAAGCAGAAAACACACCGCTGATGACCATCTTTGGCAGGAATTTGCCAGCCGCACTCACACTTATTGATGTGTTCTGGTGAGAGGGACGCCCAGGAAGACATCGAACCCGTGTGGACCAACCACGGTACTGACTTCAGCGCCAACGGCGACTGAAACACCGAGGGAAAGACAACAAAAGTCTGAAAAAACCGAGCCACTAACGGTGACCGTGCAGGCGTTGGTCACGGTAATAACGAAAAAACGGAAAACCGTCCTTTAAATCTTGATTGTAGCTCTGTTCTCGCTGGTGAATCGCAGGCAGCAGCTATTCACGTGCGTGGTACGCGGCGGGAAAGAACTGAGGTGGAGCTGGGTCTGCCCCCTCTTGTACCCTGACCGACGTCGGGGTGGGGCCGGCGTCGGGGGCGGTCCCCAGCTGGTATTGCTGACAGAAGTTTTTCCGTGTGGTCCTAGTGCCTGCGGCATAGTCCTAATTGTGATAGCCTGCTGCAAGAGCTCTATCTCGAAGTAAGATCTGCAGATACTAGTGTATCCAATCTATGGCTACCCAACATTTTATTTTTTTAGCCAAGGTTTTTGGTTCTTTGAGCCATCACCTGCACCTGTATCGGGCCCCTATCAGCCCCCCCCATCCCCGACACCTCTCCCCCCACTGTCAAGCCGGTGGGGATCTATATGGAATGGAGTGTGAGGAGATGACCATCATCATGTAAATGGCATGAGGCATCTTTTTTGTATTTTCTTCCCTTGCCCACAGTCCCTCCTAATTCCCCTGACATCAAGAGATGCCATCACAGCAGTGTGATATGGGCTGCTGCCATCCCTCACAAGGGAACCATGGTGGGCAGCTGCTGCACTGGAGTCTAGATGTCATCCACCATGGGCCAGCTTGCGTTGCACTCAGCATTACACCCAAACCCTGAACATACCAATCCTGGATCCCCAGGCTTGCTTCTGAACCTGAGTCGTCAACACCGAAGCTAGCCGCTAAGCAATCAGACAGCCCTGTGGCTGTCCAATTTGGATGGACTGGATCAGCCACTATCTACTGAAAAAGAAAAATAACTTTCTTAAAAAAAAAAAAAAAAAATGCAAGACTGCTCGCTGGTCCAGTATGCAGATGACGCAGTAATCTACCGATCCTCAAGGTGCACTGCAAACATGGGGGCCCACCTTCAATCAGACTTTGAAACGCTTGAATCCTGGCTGGTAGAAAACAGGCTAGTCCTAAATGCCACAAAAACAAAGGCCATGGTATTCAGTCCTAGAACTCTTGGTCAGGACAGAAACTCACTACTCCCTATAGTCTCCTCTTCGGGCACCACTATAGAGGTTGTGAGATCCTTAAGATACTTGGGTCTGATGTCGGATCAAGGCCTCACACTGAAGCCTCATGTTGATCAGGTAACCAAAACACTGCACCAAAAACTTGGCCTGCTATACCGCCTGAAGGCCCAGCTGGTCTCTGAGTCCAGGATCACAATAGCTAATAGCATCCTGCTCGCAACCTTGACCTATGCTGTGTCTGTTATGCAGGGTATGGGAAAACAGGAATACAACCGAATGCAAGTACTTTACAACAAGGTTGCCTGCTTCACCACATCGTCTCACAAGAGGAGACACCACTGCAAAGCACTGGCCTCCCGTAACTGGCCATCACTTAGGAGCCGCCTGCAGTACCCATTATTATGTAACACATTTAAGTTCCTCGACAGCCCACCTGACAGCCTGGCTGGCTGCTGGTCTCAAAGAGAGCAGGCAGGCAGCTCTGAACCACAGGGAGAAATCTCCTCGAAGAACCTAGGGTACACACCACTGTGAGCACCGAATCCTTTGCCCATGCAGCTCTGGTGCTGTTGAATAAGCTCCCACCACAGCTGCAGGATGCAACCTCCTAGGGAATCTTCCAGTCTGGACTACGGGCACACCATCTAAGAAACAGTACATGTACATGCGCAAGAACTCTGAACCATAGAGATTAGTCCTCAGCCTATACTGGCCCTGGCCAGTCCAGAACAAACCTCAACCTGGGGGAGTCAAGTATACTGTCCATTGTCTGTTTGTGCACTAGTTCCACTCCCTGCACAAGTTCTGTTTATTCCTAATGTATGAATGTCTAAATCCTACTGTGTACGAAGACTTGAACCCTGCACTGTGCTGACAAGATTGTAACCTGAAATGGCCAACGCACCTATTTGCTCTGTATTCTCTCTGTGTGTGAAATGATTTACTGTGTAACTAATTCCGGGTTGCCCCTAAAAAACGGACCTTCGGGGCTCAGCGGGCCTACCCAGTTATCAAAATTGAATAAATAAATAAAATCTCTAAAGTACTGTATGCTGCCAACTTACTCAGCCATTGGGACTTAAACATACCTGTTAGGCAGCTGGGGAGGAACCTTCATCCCCTCCGCCTTTGTATAATTGTCCACTGCCATCAAATAATCTCCCAATACCCCTCTCAGATGCAGGAACCCTAATTCCCTGTACCTTCAGATAATATGTCTTATGAGGGTTGGACACTGCTTCCTCTTTATCTCCCTGATCAGTCCTGGATAGGGGGACTTGCTCTGTCCTGGTTACGACATGCTGGCAGTGCTGGGCTGAGCATTTCTATGCCCTGCCATTTAGAGCCCTAAATGGCTCTGCAGTGCTGGGTTGGGTGGGCCTGGGCAGTGCTACTGTAAACAGATCCATCTGTTGGGTCTCCAAGTAGGACACATAGGCTGGAAGGGAGTCATTCTTGGTCAGTCAGGCTGGAACTACCTCCTCCAGTGGCCAAAAGATTAAGTTCCTGAGTATTTTTACCACTATTATAATTTTTAGGCCACAAGCAATAGGTTGAGCACCTATTGTTGTAATCTGTGCTCGTTTGTGCTGATTGTCTAGATTATTGTTATGTTTAGTGTGTGTGAGTCACCTTTGTTGAGATCTGTATAGTAGCATGGTCAACAGAAGATAGTAAGCCACACAACAGGGCCTGGAGTGTCTGGTCCTGTAACAACAAAGAGAACTGTGAGGAGACCAGCTCAGGGACTGTTTATGAAACTTGAATGCAAGAAACGAGCTGGACTCAACTCACCGGAAAAATAGTTTCCAAAGATTTTTTATTTTTTCATTTTATTATCACCAAGTACCAGATATCTTACCAGCATTTTGCCTAGTAACTTCATTGTGCTTTAAGAGGGTTCCTAAAATTCGAACATAATTTTTGTAAAATAATTTAACACCATCTACCAGTCAATAGCAAATTTTTCAGTATAATCACAGTCACAGTGTGGTATGTTTTACTACTATTTAAAAAATGATTATTCAATACATCAGTTCCCAAATAATCATATTAAGCAAAAGATATAAACCTCAGAATATAAATAACATCACATGTGTCAGAAAATAATGACCTCTTATTCGATTTTCTTGTGAGTGGGGCTGGGGCCCAAACCAAGCTGGTACAGTGCAGTCTAAGCTGCTTACACTGGACACTTTGATGCATAGTGTATTTGTCTAGTATAAGCGGCATTGCCATAATGAAATAATGAATAAAAACAAAAACGTGAAAACAACATAGTAATCGATTGCGTGCTCAAACTTTATTTAGAATAGTGATAAAAAATGTTATTTAAATATAGAAAAGCATTAAAAAGTCTCTTGTTACTGCAGATTACTGTACCGAGTACCAGGGGTATACTTATCTCGATGTTGTCTTCACTTTTCTTCACTCTTTGCTGTATCCTTTCCTCACCTGCTCATGTTTGAAGTAATTTAACACAGAAGTTTGGTTCAGTCATCGCACAGTATAGTGCTTCCAGTGTTTCTCCACATACTAAATGAGGCTCAGTACTGGCAGTATGTCCAGTCTCTGTTTCATAGAACATCACAATGTTAAAATGGCATATACTCCAAGTTAAAAAAAAAAATAAACAACTCGTGTAAATACATGATTATTCCCTTGATTAAAATTGAAACCTTAACCAAAACAGGCATTAGCAGCTAATCAGTCAGCAACTTGGGGCATGTATCTCTGATTTTAGGAATGGCAACTATTGAGAAACAACCAAATTCAGGGGTCCAGGTGGTACCTCAGCTATTTAAAGGTATGGGAATGGGAGCAGGAGGTTGGGGAGTTTTCAAAAATGGAGGTATTGCTTTTGTGTGGGTGTTTAATTCTTTTTGTTGTTGTTTTTTTTTGGGGGGGGTGGATTTTGATCCAAGCAAGTCAGACTTGGAGCTTAGTTTGGTTTGACCAGATCGAAGTTTAATTTACATTTTTACCCAGAAGTTTTATTTGGTCTGAGAGAGGTCGAACAGCCAGAGTTTAACCTGTTACATTATATTTTTGAAGTGAACTTGCAGATCTAGATGCTGACATTTGGAGGAGTGTTGAATATAATGAACTCAGGCATATTTATATCTTTATGGTGTAAAGGGTGACACATTTCATTATGTAACAGCCCTTTGACTCACCTTGGCGGCTTTGGGGCCCTTGGGGGGGCCACATTGCACACACTGCCAAAGGGGCCAGCCTGGGTTCAGGAGTGGAGAGGAGAAATGGTGCTGTGCCTCCACCTGGGGCAAGGGCAGGGAATATCTGTGAACAGATTGCAGGTTACCAGACCCCAGGAAAATACGTAAGCTGCACCCCTAAGAAACTTCCCCATGCAGCATACAATTCCCACTTTCTGCAATGATTCACTATACTAGTATATAATACAAACAATGAACAATATTTATTGTAGGGAGGAGGTAAAGGGGGAAATAGCAAACCATACAATTTCAAACAATCGACTGCTCCCCATGCGATAGCCCCAACCTCTGACCTCCGGGTGCACCCAGCTTCCCACTAGCACCTGCTAAGTCTCTACAGTTCCCTATGGTGGGTACCACACTGCGGTGCAAAGTCAAATGCTGGGAGTCTTTCATTGGGATCCAGTAACAAACACAACTAGAATTTCAGGCCAGGGGCCAGCTGTAGTTGCACAGTCCTGCCCAGTACCTACCCCTTTTTACCCTAACTAACTAGCTAATAAACCTCCCTGAGCCACAACCCAGAGGTGCGTTCAGTTTTGGTGATCCAAAGGGGGTTTCAACAGGCTGAGCTGCATGGTAACGTGGAGGTATCCTGTTGGTGGTGCCCCACAGCAGCAGCAGGGCTGACTAAAAGAGTTGGAGGACACTGGTCTTCACCTGCCTGGCCTTGCCAACTTTGCCTCTGAGGCCTTTGTAGATGGTCTTCACCAGGTAGGCCTCTCGCTGTCTTCTTCACTGGTCTTCTTCTACCGGTGGCCTGGGGACAGTGCAGGCTTGTCTCCCCAGACTAGTAGCTTGGCACACTTTCTTAAATGGCACAGTAGCTGGGCTTTGGCTCAGCCTCTAGCTCCAGCTCACACAGTCACCCTGGCTTACAGCAAATAGTAGTCGCAAGGAACACTTACCCCACCAAGGGAAAACATAAGTTACTTAGACTGGCAATTCTCAGTCTGCAGAACTCCAATTTTAAATTCTCAGGCTAAGTCTCTCTCAAGCTGCGAGCCTCAAAATTTGCTATCCCCTGCCAGCACACTCCAAAGCTTCTCACTCTCAGGCTGCAGGGCAACACAATTCTCTCTCTAGCTGGCAGCACTTTCCAATTCTCTCTCTCTCTCTCTCTCTCTCTCTCGCACTTGGGTCTCTCAGGCACTCTGCCAAGTTGTTTCCAGCTGAGGCTGAGCTAGTGTTCATGATGCAGGCCTTGGGCTGGGTAGCCCACAACAGTCACTCCTGCATTCCTTCACTCTCTGAAACCTCAAACAAATCTCTCTTTTTGGCAGACCTACTTTACACAAAGTCCCTGGGGGGCCACCATTATTGTTTATATTTATGCCCCACACTGCTGTCCCTTATTTTTGTTAATTTGCCCTTCCAAAGTAAGAGTCTACATTCCCCCCCCAATGCCCGGAGGCATAATTCAGTTGATCCCCAGCTCTGCTGCCTGCCCTGGAGCTGGGGATAATGTTTAATACTGGCCTCTATTAAAATATTCACCTAGGAGCTGCAGCTCCTTCAAATCCCACACTTCAGTGGCCTTGCATTTGCAGAAGGGTGCACAACACCATCTTGTTTGTTGACTTTCATCGGTCCCTACACCACAACTCTCAGAACTGAACAGAATGCTCCCCACGTGCCTGGAGGCACTGAAAACATTATCAGAGCTCACCCCACTTTACCAGATGGGGCTGAGACACATAAAAGATGTGGCTGCGAAACACAATTGGGACCTTACAGGGTCTAAAGCACTCCTGGAGCCACTGGGGACACCACGGGGCAGTGTTGGGGGCCAGAGCCCTCAGGTAAGCCCAAATTTGAGGGGGGGGGGGACTCACATTTATTATCTGTGACTGTGCCCCAGCAATAATTAGGTCCTTTACCCTGAAGTTGCTCAGGTTTCTGTTGGGTCATAATAGGTTTCCTGTAAGAAACAGCGTCATTTGGATACTACATACATCTGGGAATTCAGAAGTTGCAACGTTTTTACTTGGGCCAAAATGTGTGCTGAGATTTCACATTTTGGGCCCGTGCCAAGGAGAACATGCGGCAGTGTTTTGGGTAACAACAGTGATGCTGCAGTGGGATTTGTAAGAGATTTTGTAGCCAGTGGATTGTCTTTTACATTCTGTCTTCAAATGAGTCTCGTTTGTTCCTTGTTCCTTTCTTGCACCAAGCCACCCAGTAATTTTGCAAAAACCCTTTTTTCATTTTTGAGAGTTTACCAGATAAAGGTTCAGCAAATGTGGCAGTTGGCAAGTTCAGTTCATCTTTGATTAGGACACCCTGTCTTTGGTTTGGCTTCAACACTCTGGGCCAGTGAAACTGTAAGTCCTTCATATTGAGTTTTAACGGACCAAAAATTGGAGAAAGTGGTACCCCTTAACAACCATTTGCCCACCCCAGTCAATCCCAAACTCTACCACCTCAGCACCTGGCACAGTGTCAGGATCTGGATTTTTTTTGTATTTAGAAAAATGTCTGATGAGGGACGAGAAGAGTGGAAAATGAGTGGGTGGGTGAATGGGTGGCCATGGGACTAGCTCTGGCCACCTGGGAAGTGTCAGAGTGTTTTTTTGTAATTAACGGACTAAAGGTCAAAGTGATCCAAAGTAGTCCAAACATTTGACCAGACTGATTAGAAGAAGTGCTGAGTTTCAGCACATTCACCATATACAAATTCTGCATTAGTTTATCATTATGCCAGACTGTAGCATGTGGGCAGCCATTGGTCAGGTTTTAGTATCTTATTTATGTTTTGCCATACAACCCCAATGGCCATAATAATGTTTTAGATTGAACAGGTATGGGGCGTATCTGTCAGTCTACTCCACCCTAGCCAAACATCACTATGGTAACCCAGCCACCATCTTCTCTGAAGGATTATAGTCATCAGTTTTAACATTCTTTATTTTATGTACTTTGTCTCTGATCATCCCTTTTGAAGTCCCCCCAACCTTAGCATTCCTGCTGCAATGCACCACCTATGCACTACAGCTCACCAGACTCCGTAAGGCGCCCATGAGGAGGGACAATCCAACCAGTGTACTGGAAATAGTGTTAGGGTGAATCATGCGTGATGGAAATGTTAGGTGGGGTCTACATAACCAGAGACTTCACTTCATGTCACAGATTGATACGCAGTTGCTTTCCTATGAAGGTTTCCTAACTATGTGAGTCCCTCCATCTAGGCCATCTGGTGGCAGTCATGTAGAGAGAGAGATGTGTTACCTGCCCACCCTGAGACAGTGCATCTCTGAACCCTTGAACAGCACAGTCAGCTCTCTACCAGCCTGAGAGCGGGGTCATAAACAATCATAAGTCCCATGTATAACACAAATGAGCAGGAACCATTTGTTTACTGAACCTGCCCATAGCCCAGCAACAAAGAATTCAACCTGGAAGAAATACCAAGGCAGTTAGTTTGCTGAACCCAATTTACAACAACACAAAGTAGGGGATGGCCAAAGAGCCCCTGAGTCATCTCCTTCTGTGTGTTGGTGTAAACCGGGCAGTTATATTTTAGCTATTCAGCTTCTGTATTTCTGGAATTATTGCACTGCAACACTTTTTGTATGTGCCTTAATTTTTGTAGTGAAAGTCATGTAGATCTTGCGTTACTTTATCTTAGTTTTGACATACTAGCCAGTACACAGTTTACTGTATTGTATTTATTATTCAATTATTGTGTTTTTGGTAAACCTTGTACTTTTCTACCATGTATACTTTGTATGTTTCGCCTATACATTGTATGGTTTCTCACTGCATTTCTCTTCCCCCCAGGTTGAATGTAGAAAGGAGCCTTGGCTCAGTGTGCCATTCCCAGTTATCAATTTCATTAAGTAAATAAATAATGCTGAATCAGCCTGAAGTGGAAACAAAATAAAGGTCTCTTGGTTTAGCAAACCCACTGCCTTGTTGTTTTTTTCTGATACGATCCTTTTTTTCTGTGTTGCCGAATGTTGTTTGGGTTGGCCACCCTTGGAACCCCACCACTCTGCACTATAAGTGCTGCTGCCATTTCTTGGAACCGTGTCTACCTATAGTTGCCTATTTTGTTTATAGCTAATTGATACCCAAATGGGGACTAGCAATGTAAGACTGTCACTGCCCCCTTTGAGTGTGACAAATTATATTCCCTTTCTTCCTACTGGAAACAAATTTATGAAGAAAGCCTGTCAGAGCAGCAGCATTTGCTACCATTCATGATGCTGGTGACTCAGGTTTAGAGGGAACCTAGGATGTTGGGGGCCAACCAGAAAAGAAGGATTGAGAATTCCACAGATCCTGTTCTTCTCCAGGGAGGGGAGAGCTATAGCAAACTTCACCACAACACTGCTGTCTGTGTACAATGGGTGGCAGTGCAGCCAAGCACTCTTGGGTAGGGGAGGGTCACCACTGATGTTAGCTTGCTGGCACACTCTGTGTGCACACACACACCTGTCTTGACATCCGTGTATGCAGCATCCCTCAGGAGCTGGGTGGAAATGAGGGAAAACCACCCTGGCTGCAACTGGCCATTGACAGTGGCACCCTTGCACGATGTTGTCTTTCAGTGAATTGAGGGGCATGACCAGCCTTGAAAAAGGAGCCCCACCATGGAAGGTAAACTACAAGGGCAAAAAAAAAAAGGGGGGGAGGTCCTGAACAAGATTGGTCAGGAGGCTGAGCAGGGCAGTTGGAAGGGGGTAGGCAGGTGAGAAGGGGGCATAAACAGTAAGTTGAAAAAGAAAGAAACAAAATCACATAGTTTAGATTTAACACTGTATCAAACCAATTAGGAATCACAGGAATTCTTCAGTATATAATAAATTACTTACTTGATGTCACCCAATTAGAACACAGAACCAGAGAACCTCTTAATCTACATATAGTTGTCACCTGGTACAGGAGTGTTGAAGTGGAACTTTCCATTTCAGAGCCAGGAGAAAACCGGTACAATGACTCAAAAAAACAACAAAAAAAACATAACTTTTTAAGGTGCTCTGAGGGGTGTCCTTATGATATAAAAAGTCATTGCATGAGGTTTTAGCAAGAAGTCTGCTATAACTCACACAATTCCAATTGGGGATAAGCTTCTACTCTGCTTGGAAATCAAGTTAGCTTTTAGTTAGGTTTTACTGTGTGATCTTTATCTTTTCAAATGTTTTATTGCTTTCATTTCTATAGTGTCCTGTATTCTCAGCCCATAGTCTTTTGTGTATATAATCCTGTACCATATGTAAATATCATGCAGTATTTAGTGTTACTTTTATATACTTCATGCCTTCTTTGACTGAGTTTTTAAAGGTATAGATAACATGGGGTAAAGAGACAAGCTACAGTAAGGAGAAGTGTTCTCAGCAGTGACAAAAGGGGTGGGTCATTTTCCCTTTCGGCAATGGTCACTGTACTGTGTATGAAGTGGGTCTTGTGGGATTCATCCCTACAGATACCCTGGGTGAGAGTCAAGCTGAGTGATGGCAGCATACCAAGGAGACCATCAGGTATCTGAAGGGTTGTATACATATTGTATAGCAGTGGGGACATTGGTGGGCTCTTAATTTGATTGTCAATAAAAAGATTATCAATCCAGTCACAGAACAGGACATTCAAAGTGGATGCTGCAAAATAACATTTTTATTTTATTTTAAGTAAGAGTAGATATTATAAAGATCATGGGGCTGGATTTTCAAAATGAAGTGGGACTAAGTCCCACTCCACAACTGCAGTTGCGATCCAAAATCTCTGCAGGTGTGGAGATTTGTATTTTCAGTTCACTGCAGTTGTGGGAGATGTTACACATGGTCTCACTGGGTATAACATGCTCCACAGCTGTGGGAAAAAACAGCTGTAAGCTGCCGGAAATCATAGAACTGATCATAAACTGACTTCACCTTTAAATATACCGCAGCCACAGGAAAAACTGTGGCTCAGCAAGCGGCAACCCACTTGCACTGTTTTTTTTTCCCCTGCAGCTGAAGGATTTTCAAGGGCTCTGAAAATCTGTTCCATGATGTATAGGTCACATGATAAATGCACATTGCCACCTTCAGGAGCTGTGTAGAAGAAAAAAGCATGGCTTTGAGGAATGCTAGACATGGGCAGTCTTCATAGACCTCCTTGATGAAAGTGACCTGGGAAGTGGTGCAAAAGTGGTCATTGCTGGCCTAAGTCTTGAGACTGAGGAGGCTGTGAGAGTGAAAGTGAGTCAGAACCTATAACTGAGGCAGCTGCACAATCAGACTGGATAAAAATGATGCAGTTGGAGTGCACCCTTGTTGAGACAAAGACAGATGCTGAGTGACAAAATGCAGATGCTCAGCTGCAGAGGGTGAAAATGGAGGCAGAGCTGTAAAAACTGAGGCTGGCGGCAGAGAAGTAAGAGAAGTAGTGCCATCATGAGAGCCAGATGACAGCAGAGTGGGAAAGGCAGCTCCAGAACAAGATCCAACTGAGAGAGCATGAGATCCAGATCAGAGAGGAGCAAGAGTGGAAGTGTGAAAACAAGAAGGGGATGGAGATTTTATGCCAGAAGGTAGCACCACAACCGTATGTACTGGCATCGGAGGTTTGACCCAAGAATCCAAAATTAATTCCAAAATGTTTCCCCAAATACCAGGAGGGGAATGATTTAATTTCTTTTTCAAATCCTTTGAAAAAGTTTGTGGGAAATTTGAATTGGGCAGCACTTCTTGGGTGACTCTCCTTTTGCCACTTCTTATGGCAGGGCATTAGAAGTCTTTTTCAAGGAGGACAATGAGGACTACACAGATTATATCAAAGTGAAAATGCCTTGTTAAAATGTTTGACTTGACTCCCGAGGCTTACAGACATAAATTTAGAGTGTTAAGGAAGGCACGGGAGATAGCTATTCAGAAATGTGTGTAAACTAGGCAATCTGTTAGAGCCATGGTTAGAGAGTGACAAGGTTAGCTCCATGGAACAGATAAAATATGTTTTCCTCATGGAGCAGTTTATAAAGACTGCACCAAAGGAGCTGAGGATATGATTATTGAATCAAACTCCTAGCTCCAAGGAGAAGGCACCCAAGAGGGCTGATCAGTTTGTGTCCCGCCGACCATGCACTGAGTGCAAAAACAATAGGAGAGGGACATTGGGTGGTTTTAAGGGAAGCTGGGGGAAGGGGCGAGTCTAAAGTGAGCCTGTACCCAAACAAAAAGGGAAGTTGAATGGTTTCAAAAGTAAGGAGTCAGGGGAAGGCAAGTGCTATTTATGCAAAACACTCAGTTACCTGTCATATGACTGCCCCCAAAGAAATATAGCAAAAGGGGCAAGTGCAGCTGGAGGGGGTAAGTCTGTAACCTTCAAGCAGCTAGTGGCCTGTACCCAGAGTGCAGTTCCCACTAACTCCACTGCACACATGCACCCTGTGTTAGCCGGCCTGGTGGGGCTGAGGGTTGAGGCGCTAGATGTCCCTACCGGGTCATAATGTCATACACTTAATAGCGTATGACATTATAGCAGACCCGCAACAGCGCTATCCATGACAGCGAATGGTGCAATACCACATATACTGCTGTATGCGGTATTGCACCATTCACATACTCCCAGGCAGAGGATAAGACCTCTGCTGGGAGCGGGTTTTGCTGAGCAGCTGCCGTGGCTCACTGGACAGAGCCACAGCAGCAGGAACACAGGCTCTGTGTCTGCGATCGGGTTTGATTCCCGGTCCCAGACATTTTATTTTTTTTCACGGACTGTGCACTCCCCGAGTTGGACTCCCCCCCCAGAGTTCAGAATCCTTAGTGGGGGAGGGTCTAGGGGGCACAGCCCCCTGCAACGGAGGGGTGTGGGTGGTGGAGCCCCCACAGAAAAAAGAGTTATGCTGCATGGCAATATCATGCTGTATTGGCAGCACAATCTTGCCATGCAGCATAATGTCATGCAACATTATGGCCCTGTGCCCTGGACACCACACTTCATGCCACGCCGGCAACCTGGGTTCAGGAATGGACTTGGGTCATTGGGAGTCGGCAGGGGAAGGGAGAGGATCGAGCATCCCAAAACAGCTCTCCTCTCTCTGGGGTGGGCATGGAGCTTGCATTGCTCTGCAGCGGCATCTGGTGCCTGTTGGGTGCACTGCACAGTTGCGGCACACAGAAGAGAGTTGATACTTGGCAGACATTGGCACACAAGTGCGCTGTATGTCATTGCACACTGGCTCCAGAGAGAACACCAAGGTGGAAAATAGAGGCGTGCACTTGTGACTGATGGCGTGGCTCGCCCCCAGACCTGAAGGTGTGCCCCAGGTATTGGTTCCAGGTCCACAAGGGGATACTGTGTGCACCAAGCCTGTGGTGGGGAGCATGTCGCTGGCCAGACCAGGTCCGGGTGTGCAGGTGCCAGTGGCCAGATGACCTGCCATGCCCATGCTGCAGGAGGAAAGAGAAACAATAACATGATAAAAAGACATGGGAGGATCACATCAGACATGTAACTGAGGTGCTCTGCCAACTGAAGGCTGCAGAGCTGATGGTCAAGGTGGAGAAGTGCCAAATAGTGATGACAGAGGTACAATACAATGTGGGCACAGGCTAGGGAGTGGATGCATCCAGCCTAAGCCAGTAAAAATTGAGGCCCTACAGGGATGGGCCATGCCCACCATGAAGAGTAAAGTACAGGCCTTCCTTGGGCCTTTTCATCGAAAAGTTTGTAACAAACTTCAGTAGTATAGCCAAATCCTTTTCAATTTCACTGGGAAGAAAATGCCAGAAAATGTTCAGTGGACAGATCACTATAAGACAGCGTTCTGCCAACTGAAGGATGCATTGTGTCAGGAACTTTGCTTGCGAGCCCTGACTATTCTCTAAAATTCATCGTGTACATGGATGCATTCAGTCATGGGCTAGGGGTGATTCTGAGTCAGGTTACACACACAGGGGAGGAACACCAAATCATGAATCTGAGCAGGACGCTGCTTCCAAGAGAGAAGGCCTATGTCACAGTTGAGAAAGAGTGTTTCGTTATAGTCTGAGCTCTGCAGAAGATGCAGCTGTATTTGTATGGAGAACTTTCACACTGACCACAAACACGACCCCCTTGCATGGCTCCACAGGACCAGCTGGCAAACCCACCCAAAATGGTTAAGATGGATCCTGATACTGCAGTCCTATAACGTGGACATTAGGCACCACAGTCGGTCATAGCATGGCAGTGCAGATGGCTTGTCTAGGCAATAACCAGTGACTCAGTAGAGAAAGGGAGGTGCCTTACAGAATGAAATAAATTGTTCAATCAGAGACAGAACAGGGGTATAGCAGGTAAAGCAAACCTGCTAACTTGAAAAAAAAAAAACATCTTTTAGCGTCGCTAAAGGATGCCCTTTCATTCCTCCAAGGGATGGAGCTGCACATGTAACACCCAGAAAATGTTTTTTTTTTTCTGTTTTATCATTTCTGTTGTTTGTCAAACATTGTAAGTGATGTGGGAAACAGGTAGGAACTGAGATTAGATTCTTTCAAATTTTCTGGATGGAGAAGCAGGTTGTATGGGGACAGCAAGAGTTCTTGTCATTTATAAGACTCTTTTTTTAGGTAAACATCAAAGGATGGCACCCCTTTCATCTAAAAGAGACTATGTTTTGAACATAAACAAATGGCTGGTGCAGGTAGATGGCACCATACTAGGCTATGAACTGTAGGAACAATAGGACAAGGTCCAAATACATAGTTAGTTCAGACTAGTTTTCTGGGGGAGGTTGGCTTATAGTTCAAAGGAAATGTGCAATATGTGATGTCAGAGAGGCAAGACCAATGATGCTGGTGAGTGGGCTGGTTTATTTATTGAAATTTGGATACACCTGTGAGCAGATGCTCATTGAGAGGTTTCACGTCAGACACATTAAACAACAAGGCAAAACATTGAGGACAATATACAGATAATATACATAGATGGTACAATATACAGATAATGTGAATTGTATGCATAATGGGTACATAAATCCAACCAAGAACAGGTAGGCTGTGGTATTGTACAAAGTATGCCTGCGTCAAGAGGAGAAGCAAGAGATGGGAAGAAGGATTAAGGGGGGAGGGCAGGGTCAGTGGAACAGTGTGGGAAGAGGCAGAGGTTGGGCAGGGACAAGGATAGTGGCCCAAGAGGTTGAGGGTAGTGGGCTAAGTGCTGGGGTTTGCCTATCTCAAAGATAGAGGCAGGGAAGTGCTGGAGGTATTCTGTAGTTGCGTGAGTAGACTCAGCAGGGGCACCTGCAGGTACTCATGTCAATGAGGTGTTGGCGCAGTCTAAGTTTGAAGGATCCAAGAGTTGTAGTGCCAGAGATGTTAGGTGGTAGTACATTTGTCCAGTATTTTGCCTGGTGTGAGAATGCACGTTGAGCCATGGTTGTACGACATCTGGGCACATGGAAGATTTGTGTGGAGGAGCTCCTTATTGTCTGGTGTTTAGCGATAGAGACAGCAGGTTCTGCACTCCAGGAGGAAGCCAGTTTAGTGCAATCTTTTTGGCGAGAAGGCAGGTTTGATATCTGATTCTGTTGTTAAGTTGGAGCCAGCCAGCACTGGTGTAGTTCGCAGGTGTGGGTGAGTTTTGGTGCATTTGTAAGCAAGTGGCAGGCTTTATTTAGGGCAACTGAGATGCGTTGGAGTGCCTTGTCAGTTGCAGATCTGTATATTACCAGTCCATAGTCTATAAGGGATACAATTGAGCTGTTAATTGCCAGGTTCAGTGCTTCATGGGTGAGACAGTGCCTGTGTCGGTAGAGGATCCCAATTCTGGTGTTGATGGCTTTAGCAGTGATGTCAATATGCTGTGTGAAGGACAGGGAGGCGTTGATTGTAACCCCCAGATATCTGAAATATGGGATGGGTTCCAGGGTGCTACCACTGTCATTCCATATTGTCAAGGGGTAGCTTTTTAGTTTGTTTTGTGCTGTAGAGTACAGCATGGTCTATCTGATAATGGTTTACATAGTTTATCAGGGATATGTCTGTTTCTCTGAGAAAATCAGCTGTATGGAGATACTGAACTTGGAACTTCACATTTCTCAGTCTGACATAACTCACAAGATCCCAGCTGGGGGTTAGCTTCTACTCTGCTTAGAAATCAAGTCAGCTGTTAGTTTTTCCTGTGTGATCTCTATCTGTTCATATGTTTTTTGTTTTTTTTATTTCTGTAGTATCCTGTATTCCCCATAGTCTTTATTGTGTATAATCCTATACCATGTGTATAATCATATACCATATGTAAATATTGTGGTGTATTAAATGTTATTTTTACATACTTTGTGCTTTCTGTGACTGAGTTTTTAAAGGTATAGATAACCTGGGGTAAATTGTCAAGTCCATTATCCATTTCCGAAGAGGAAAGCTACAATATCTAAGGAAAAGTATTCTCAGCTGTGACAAACATGGTGGGTTATTTGCCCTTTTGGCAAAGGTCACTGTACTGTGTGAGCAGTGGGTCAGATGGGGTTCGGAACTAATGATATCCCCTAGTGAGAGTCAAGCTGAGTGGTGGCAGCATACCAAAGTGATCATTCAGGGTTTGAATTGGTTTGAAAACTGGGAGCAGTGCGGACTGAGTTCTGAGAGAGAACCAATCTATGACAGGATCCAGTGTCAGATTTATAGGATCTGAGGTTGCATCCTTGAATCCAAAGTTGAAGTTTTGGTTCCAGCATCAGATTTTTGTATCTGAGGTTTGATAGAATTTGGATCCAAGTTCTGATAGAACTATACTACTCCCACAAAATCACCTAATGACTCAAAGCATTAATAATACTACATGCGCTGCCATGCTGTCCTCAAGGACAACCTGACATTACTATCTGTAACCTCTTAATGAAGCATGTACTGTAGTTTTCATATGAATGAAATACAATGTTAAACTTTCAGGTTGTTATGTAAAGTGGAATTATTACTTACCTTATAAGCATCATGACTTACCATAATGCCTTTAATTATACCTTTGTGGATCATGCTGTCACTAAGGTAATCATAGAGTGATGGAGAATAATTATGCATACTTCTCTATCTGTTCATAAAAAACAGAAGGCAGCAGGAGCCAGGTACACTGACACACACAGCTGTTTCAGGCACCAATACAGTATATAGATGATGGCAGGTGTTGTTGGGATGATTATTGAAGTACTGATAACTCTGAAGACAGATGACGATGATGATCCATCTGCTGGAGACTGGTAATGGCACTTACACTTCAGCTTGAGACTGGATTGCTTCACTGTTGACATATGAAATGTGATGATAAGCAGGAGCTGTTTTTTTCTGTAAAGGACCATACAGTACATATGACTCACACACAGGTACTTCCTTTATGTTTGGACTGCAGACAGATTTTTTTCCCCAGGAAGACTTGAACAAAGAGGGGCTGTAGTGAAGACATAGACACATGTGCTGCTGGCATTTCTGGTGGAGGAGGAGGAGGAGGAGGAAGAAGCTGGTACTCCAGGCTCTTACTCTGGTGCAGAGATTGGACTGTTGACAGTTTCTGCTTATAGAGAGGTGACAGAGTAGTGGAGGAGGAGTTAGAAACATAGGCAGTGGTGGCAGAAAAAGACCAATGGTTCATTCAGTCCGCCCATAAACCCCAACAAACCTGGGACCTCATGTCCATGCAGGGTTCCAACCCATACTATCCACCCCATGCTCCCTGCTCTATTCCACTATCACCCTGAGTAACCACTAAGCCCATCTCTGTACCCAGCCATGTTTCTTGCAATTTACCTTGTTCATTCCTTTCAGGAACTTGAAGGTCTCTATCATATCTCCGCTTTCTTGTCTGGCCTTCACAGAGTACACGTTCAGTGCCTTGAGCCGATCCTTGCAAGATCTACCCTGCTGGTCCTGAATCATTTTGGTCACCGTACGTTGCACTGTCTCCAGCCTGTCCTTATCTTTTCTTAGGTGATGACTCCAGAAGTGGTAATAGTACTCCAGGTGGGGGCCTCACCAGTGATCTGTAGAGAGGTAGTAATACCTCCTTCCTTCTGCTGTTGATCTCACTTCCTATGCACCTCAGCATCCTGTTTCCCTTACTGTAGGCCTTGTTACACTGGGTTGATGTTTTAAGGAGTCACTGATGATGACTGCTAGATCTCTTTCCTCAGGGGCTGTGCACAGCTTTACCACACCTGCCAGTGCTCTGTCCTCAAGTTCTTGTTCCCTATGTGCATTACCTTGCACTTTTTGGCATTGAATTTTAACTCACCCTTGCCACGGAATAAATAACAAAGCAGTCTTGACACACACAGGTGTTTTTGCAGTGTTTATGCTCCCATTTCATCAGAAAAACATTGCACATACAGGATGGGGCAGCGCAGCTTGACTGCTTTATTTATTCCGTGGCAAGGGTGCGTGATCTCCACTACTTCAGGTTAGTACATTATTGCTGGAGAGGCACCCTCACCCCAGTGCTCACTTCCACTACTGAGGAATGGAATTTTAACTGCCAAACCTCTGACCACCTCTCCAGCCTTTGCAAGTCTCTCTCTGCATCTCCGTAACCCCCTCCTCATTATGTATACTGCACAGAGCTTACTGTCATCTGCAAAGAGATGCATCCTGCCCTGGATTCTTTCACCCATGTTGTTAATGTACATACTGAAAGGACTGGACCCAGGACTGATCCTTGTGGCACCCCACTGATGGCCTCACTCTCTTCTGATTTGACTCTGTTAACCACAACCTTCTACTGTCTCCCTTCCAACCACTTTCTCGCCCATCTAAGTGTGTCTTTTACAGTACCCAGATCCTATATCTTCTTCAGCAATCTTCTGTGAGGCACCAAGTTGAAAGCCTTGCTGAAATCAAAGTAGAGTAAATCCACTGCATGGCTCTTTTCCACTAACCAGCCAAAGAATATTATCAGGTTGGTCTGACAAGACTTTCCTGCTATGAAACCGTGTTGTTTACTACCTTGGAGTCAATTGCTTGCCAGGAAGTTTACGAGGTCCTTTTTGACTAGTGTTTCCATCAGTTTATCCTCAATAGAGGTAAGACTGACAGGTCTGTAGTTATTCGGTTGCTGCTTGTCTCCCTCCCATGGAAGGACTACGTCTGCTACCCTCTAGTCTTTTGGAACTATCCTTGTCTAAATTGAGCTATTGAATAGCCCCACCAAGGGTTCAGTTAGTTCTGTTACTAATTCCTTGAGCACCCTCGGATGCATCCCCTCTTGCCCCAGCACCTTATCTATCTTAAGGGCTGCTAGCCTTTTCCAAACCCTTTCACTGGTAAATACTTGCTGCATGCTATCAAGGATTCCCCCTTATAGCTGCCCTAATGCCACTCTTTGGTAGAGGCCCTTTGTCGTCCCTTGTGAATACAGAGAAAAAGTAGTCATTAAGAATGGCTGCTTTCTGCCCATCCCCTAAATTACCCTACTTCCCTCTGCTAGCCTAACAATTCCTCCTCCTCCTTCTTTCTTTTTCCCTCATATATTGAAAGAACTGTTTTCCCCACCCTTGTCTCCACCCACAATACGCAGTCCTGTGTATGCCTTTGTTTCTCTGACTGACCTTTTAGTTTCCCTTGTTCTCATTTGGTACTCTCCCAGATCTTCCTTACCTTGTTTTTCCTTGTACCTGGTGAAGGCATTTTTTGGCTTGCACTGCTTTCCTGATTTTTCCAGAGAACTGTATTGTTCTCTTGCACCTTTTTAATACCATTCTCTTACAAGACTTTGTTTCCTCGAGAATGGCCCCCCCTTGATTGCCCCCCCATCTTTCTTCCACATACCTGATGCTGTCCACTCTGACTTGTCCCAGACCAGCTCCCTCACCCTACTGAAGACTGCCCTTCTGAAATCTAAGACTTCAGCCTTTCCTAAGGGCCAGGTTGAACCACATAAATACCCTCACTCCTACTACAACTTCTGACTTGGTGAGCATCACATTGAGAGTGGCAACCTGCCTAGTGAGTTTTTTAACCAGCTGCACCAGCTGGCAGTCTTGTGGTGTATCCAGCAGGGCCTGACTTCTGGAGCTCCGGGCTGCTGGAATGACCCAATCAATATCTGGCAGGTTTGGATCTCCCACCATCACCACCTGCCCCTTTGCCACCACCCTTTCTAGCTCTGCCCCTAGATCCTTATGTCTCTCTCTTCCCCCTGTCCTGTATTTTAATAGATCACCCCCCATTCATAATTTCTTGACTGAGGATGCCCTGAGCTGAACGCATAGCGAGTTTGTTTCCCCATTACCTCCACTGATGTTTCCATCTTCCACTGTCTCGATGCCCTCTCTGTCATATAGGGCTATGCTGCCTCCTTTACCCTTTCCTCTATCCCCTCTAATGGTGTAGCTTGGGACTATCAGGTCCCAATCATTATTCTTTGTGACCCAAGTTTCTGTGATAGCTACTAAATCCATCTCAGTGTCTGCCACCATTGCCTGGAGCTCACTAAATTTATTTTCCAGACTTTTGGCATTAAGGCAGACCCCTTTCCATCTTTCTCCTGATCCCCTCTTGCTTTTTTCCTATTCCGTCTCCACTGTTCTTCCCTACTCTCCTTAATGTTTTTATTTGTCATGCTGAATGTAGGTTTTGTCAGCCCTCCCTCATTGGCATCTTTCCCTAACTTACTTTGAACTTCAACCTCTCTGTTACCCACCTTGCTGATACTAGTCCTCTGTTCAGGGGAGCCCTAACTAGGTTCCCCAGCTGCTTTCTCTTCTCAGAGGTTCCCCAAGCCTCTGTCTCCTTCACAGTTAGTTTAACTGTCCAGTATAAATGTCAAACTTCTTCCCCAGAGCACTGACCCCCTCTCTTGTTAGGTGGAGGCCATCACCCTTGAAGAGCCTCCTGTCCCAGAAGCCCTCCCAGTCCTTCAAAAGTGGTACTTCTTCTCCTGACACCATTCCCTCAACCACCCATTACATTTTTCAGTCTCTTCCTTCCTTCCTTACTCTAGCATACCCATTCCCCTTGTTGCACACAGGGCAGACCTTGGAAAATCCAGGGAAGCTGCATGCACCTTCCATCTGTTCCCCAGCCTGTTAAAGTTCTGCTTCACTGCCTCCACAGGCTGGTTCACCAGATCATTGGTACTCAAGTGTACCAGCACTCCCAGATCCCCTTCCCCTTCTCCACCATCCTCCCTATCCTATCTATGTCCCTGGTGGCTGATGCACCAGGAAGGCATCTGACCATTTCACTTATCTTCCCTCCCTTGCCCACCACCCTGTCTCTACTCTCCTAATCAGTGAGTCACCAGTCACTAAGATTCTCCTTGCTGACTTCCTTCTGTTCATCCCCTTGGGTGCCACCAACTCATCCTGCCCTTTTCCCCCAACAGACTTGGTTTCCCCCCACACCCAATTGAGTCAGGTACCTGAGCCTTCTTCAGGGGTGCAAAGCAATTTTTTGTCTGAATGGTGCGAGTTTGGTCAAACCCCTTGTGGCTGCCCCCACCCCCTTCCCTCTGTCCTTCCCCACCACCCTCCAGACCCTGGGCCAGTGAGCCTCTGGGTGACTGGAGTGTGGGGGGTTGACGCCAGCTGAGCCAGTGCCACAGCTAAGATATCTCATCTCTTGCTGCTACCAGCTGAGCATGGAGCACCTCAAAGGTGCTGGAGATGAGACAGTGCCCTGTTGTCCAGAGTGTAACCCTGGAGAAGAGTGCCCCACAGTCCCCACAACTGACTACCTCCCTCTGTACCTCATCTCCATATTGATTCTATGATACTAAAAGACCTATATTATATATGGAGTTCTGTTATATTTGGAGTACTTTCTACACCTCCCTTACTTGATCTCTTAACCCTTAGTTAATTAAGCAATAATGCATGACAGGGTATGTGTCGTACTGGGATAATGTCACACCTTAAGTAGTTGGGCATGAGGCTGCAGGCTGAGTGTGTCCAGCACCCAAGAAGTGATGTTATCCCCATGATACATGCCCTGGAGTGCATTATTGCAATTATAAAATGGTTTGCTTGAAAACAAAAAGTGAAAACAGACATTTATACTGTAAAATGCATTTTAGTTGTTTTTTGAATAGATGTGATGTTGTGCTGGGATAACATCATTGATGAAGGTCAGCACCAACAAATCGGAGCCCAGGAATTTTTCTTGCTACTTTATAATTACAATTTAAGCAATAAGACATGAGAAGGTGTGCATTGTGGTGGGATAATAGCACACCACAGTTTTGTTGTGAGGCATGAGGCATCACAGAGTGCCTTCAACCACCCAAGAAGTGCTGTTATCCCACCACAACGCACACCCTGGAGTGTCTTATTGCGATTATAAAATGGGCCCAAGATTTTGTTGGGGGGGGTGAAGAAATCCACCAAAATCAAAAAAGAACATTTTTTATGACATTTAAAAAAAAAAAAAGTTAATCCACCTCAGCAAGATAGTCCCACCACATCCCAACATTGACATACCATCTCAGGTTTAAATATTATGCACAGCAAAATACATTTATTTTTAATTGGCTCTTAAACCCTCTATTTTCCCCAACCCCGTTTACCCATTTCCTCACCTCTTTCTTCTTCTTAATAGTTTTCCCTTCCTTGTTCCTATCTTGTTTATTTTCTGTCTTGCCTACATTCAAGATATGGAATGTTTACTATGAATGGAACACAAGAATACAAACCTCTGCTCAGTTCTACTGGCTGAATGTTTACCCCCACTGTCACACAACCAAAGGCATCAGATGGAACCAGGGCCTTTGTTTTGTCTGTAACTGGTTAAACAGCACATATTTCCCTAGTAAGCCAGTGAGGATAGGAGGGGGATTTTTCATGGTTGGCAAAGAAACACCAGAAATTAAAACTGTAAGTACTAAAGTACTTCATTTTTTTAAGGAGTGTGTATTGTGTGTGTGTGTGTGTGTGTCTATAAGAAAAGGATATGAAAGCAAGTAACATTTAATTATTATGTTTTTAAATTTAAGGCAGTTTTATTTTTAGGGCCTAACTGAAGGCTTTTAGTGAGTAAATGTGACAGCCATGTTTGTGATAGCAGTCAGGGATGTGCGGTAGTACTGATTTTATTGTGAAGAGGCTGCTGAATCTTTATCCAGTACTGGTGTGCTGGTATATCAGCATTGGGTTCTGAACTCCTCAGCCAATCAAGTTTCTGGATTTTTTTATACCCATTTTATAATATATATTTGTATTGATATAATATACATAAATATAAACATTCAAAAATAAAAACTGAGTTGTGGTGAAAACTTGGACACAAATGCTTCTGATGCTCTACGTGTGGTGAAGGAGGAGGAGGAGGAGGAGGAGGAGGCTGGTGATGCTGGCTTCTGTGCTGGAGCTGGGGGCAGTGTTATGCTGACAATTGCTGCCTGTAAGAAAAAATGGAGCACAAATGATGGAGTGTTTTAATGACTGATCAAACTATGTGCCAAGGCTTTTGACAATAATCGGTCACAGGTGCCCCTTCAGTTTCAACCTTCGGATCTGATTACAAAATGTAAAGTGTTTTTCCGCCTTTTCTCACTATCAGATCCTGCAGCAAGTAACCTCGTCTTGTGGATTGTTTTACCTAAGTCTTGTGTTTTTGCCAATACAGCAACACAGGCTTAACTTGTAGCTGAGGAGGGACATCCCTGAAGAGAGACCTGAGGAGGAAATGAAGCAGCTGCATTGCTGATCGACCATCTGCTGTCTGAGGAGACTGGTGCTGCTGGCTTCTGCACTGGTGTCTGAGACAGGATTATGCTGATGGTTCTGGTGGAGGAGTCTGGTGCAACTGGCTCCTGCACTGGTACGTGAGACCATTTATTGCCGAGAGAAGTTGTGTGGGAGGAGAAAGAGGCAGATACAACTGGCTTCTGTGCTAGTGCTGAAGACTGGCTTTTGCTGAGACAAGTTGTGGAGGAGGAGAAAGAGGCTGCTGCAGCTGGCTTCAACACTTCTGCCAGAGACCAGGTTTTGCTGAAAGAAGTTGTGGAGGATGAGGAAGGTGCTGATGTGACTGGCTTCTACCCTGGTACTGTAGACTGGGTTTTGCTGAAATAATTTGTTTAGGAGGAGGAAGAGGCTGATGTTACTGGCTTCTATGCTGGTGTGGCAGATGTGGTTTTGCTGACACAAGTTGTGGTGGAAGAGGAAGAGGCTGCTGTAATTGGCATTTACATTGGTGCTGCAGACTGTTTTTTTTTGTTGCGTCAAGTTGCAAAGGAGGAGGAGGAGGAAGAAGAGACTGATGCAACTGACTTGTATACTGGTGCTTGACACTGGGTTTTGCTGAGCCAAGTGCTTCCTGCAAGGAAAATGGAGACAAAAGTACACTAATGTTTAAGTGACATACAGTATAAACATGTACAACAGAGTCTCTGTACCATGTCCCTGGTTTCTGTGGAAAAAGAGCCTCTGGTCATATACTATGATAAAAAGATCCTCAGACCATACACTATTCCTGGGTATTCTTGTTTCAAAACAGACATGATGCAGGGCAGTGGAAGGGGTTGCTCTGTATGTAAAAGACAGCATACAGGCAACAGAAGACACCACCTATAAGGGGGAGAGTGGGGTGGAATCGGAAGGGGGTACAGTTAACATTTAATAGAAGGATCATTAGGATGGGGGTGGTATACAGTCCACTAAATCGACAGATGATATGGATGGAGCACAAGGGCAGGAAATGAGGAGGGCAGTCCCAAAGAAGGAGGTTATACTAATGGGAGATGTCCAACTTCCAAGTACAGATGGGGAAATTTTGTCAGCCAAATGTCCACAGAGCCAGACGCTGGAAGATGTAATTCAAAAGTGACTACTAACCAGGGTTTTAAATAATTGATTAGCAGTTTTTTTCTTGGGACTATACTAACTGTACAGAAAGTATTTATATAGATTTTCTAGAAGTGCTGTGTTTGTTAAACACAGTGAGGCAAGTGCTATGCATTTTCATACAGATTTAACACTTTCATGAGCAAAACGCTAATCAGTTTTTAAAGTTAAATAATTCCCTGCTAACCCAGTGGACTGGAGAGCTTATCATGGAAGGGGCTGTGCTGTACTTAATGCTCTCCAATGGGGTCAAGATAGGAGAGATTGGAGTAGAAGAGCCCCTCGGGACCAAAGACCACAACTCAGTGAGTTTAGTATCACTCTGGAAACCCCATGTTCAAATTCAAATACAATGGTCCTGGAGCTTGGAAGAGCAGATTTTGGAAAGGTGGGGCAGTTAATTCAGAAGAAACTTGGGGGGGGGGGTGAGGCTGAGAGGGGAATTATAAAGCAGGGGATTGCAAAAGCAACTAGCTCCTGTTTATTGCAGGTAGGAAAGAATAAGAAACACAAAAGACAATTTTGGTTCTTGAGGGAAGTAGCAGAAGTAATAAGAATAAAGAAGAAGCTTTAGGAAGTACAACAGGACCAGCAAATGGGAAATAGGGAACTATGTGTGGAGAAAGCAGGGGAGTTTAACAGTGGGGTAAGAAAAGTGAAAATGGACGTCAAGTTGAAAACAGCAGAGGGTGTAAAGCAAGGGGATAAAACATTCCTCTATATCAAGAAACAGCAGAGGACAAATGAGGGATCATCAGATTAAACAAAGGAGGATGTATCAAAGAAGAGGAAAAGAAGGCAAATATTCTAAACAAATCCTTCTGCTCAGTCTTCATGACGGAGGAGGACCGACCTCTCCCAAAGTGTGGGATTCTTGCTGAGGGAGGAACTTGGATCAGAGATAAAAGAGATAGCAGTGGAGTGGGTACTCAAGGGATTCAGGACCCAGTAGATGGGCAAGTCATGAGGCCCAGATAATGATCTGCACTCTAGGGTGCTAAGTGAGATTGCCTGGTTCCTAGTGGAACCACTAACTGACCTATGTAATTGGTCTATAGAAACAGAAGTAGGTCCAGCAGATTACATGGAGGAAAAAGTGGTTCCACTCCACAACAGCGAGAGTAAAGGACCCAAGGAACTACAGACCAGTCAGCCTAACCTCCATCCTTGGAGCAACTGCTAGAAACCAATAAAAATGAGCATAGAGTGGGATGGCTGGAGGCCAAGAGATAACATGGCTTTGTGTCAAGCAGATCATGCCAGACAAACTTGTTATACTTCATCAATTGGGTCATAAAGACAGTTGATAAGGGCGCAGCAGTACACATCTGGATTTTAGGAACGCCTACTACTCTGTGCTAAGGGTGAGCGAATGTGGACAATAACAACTTTGGTTTGGCTTTGATTTAAATCCCCTGTCTTTGTTTAGGCTTCAACACTTTCGACAAAGATACTTGGGGTCCATGGTACTGATGTTTAGCTGGCTACAAAGAGGTGTAGGAGGCACCTGTTAACCACCCCTCACCCACCCCAATCTATCCCAACCTCTTTCACCCTCCTCTAGTCCTCCATTCAGACTTAAAAAAAAATCTAATTCAGCACCTGCCACAGTGCCAGGAATCAGAATTTTTCTTTCAAAGAAACAATGTTTGGAGAGCGTAGGAAATGACAGGTGGACAAAGGGATGGCCATGGGACTGGTCACTTAGGAAGGGCTAAAGTGTTTAAGTTTTAAATAACTAGCCAAAGGTGGAAGTGATCGCAGTTTGTTTGACTGTGTTGATTTGAAGGTAAACGTGACAAATTCTGACACATTGGATGAAGTCACAGAATACAAATTCTGCATCTACTCATCTTACTCTGTGCTCCATAGGAGATTTGTGTAAAAGCTGAGGGATCTGCTAATGGGAGTAAAATTAAGTAGGTGCCTTAGTAACAAACTGAGGGAAGAACATACAGGGTAGCGGTCCATGGGGAATACTCAGGGGTTAGAGAGGTTACTAGTGAGGTACCACAGGGTTCGGTCCTGGGGCTGGTCTTTTTGAATATAGGTATCTGCAATATAGGGGAAGAAATCCAGGGTAAAATAAATCTTTTTGCAGATTATACTAAAATCGGTGGCATTGTGGATACAGTGGCATGAATATAGGGAATGAAAACAGACCTGGACAGATGGGGAAAAAGGATCCAAGATATGGCAACTCAGATTTCATTCCAAAAAGTGCCATGTACAAATGCAAAAGAAATCCAAAAGCAGTGTATTGTTTGGGGGAAGTGAGGGTGGAGCTGACATCAGAGAAAAGGGACCTGGGGATCCTTATTAGGGAAAATATCAAGTCCAATGCTCAATGTCAGAAAGCAGCAGGGAAATCAAATAGGTTGTTGGGGTGCATAAGAAGGGGGGGAGGGGTAGGGGTTGCTACCAGAAGAAAGCAGGCAATTCTGATCCTGTACAGATCCTTGTTGAAATCTCACCTGAAGTAATGTCTGCAGTTCTGGAGTCCACACCTGAAGGACAGGGACCTCATGCAAGCTTTTCAGAAGTGGGCCATGAAGATAATTTAGGGACTGCAGGTGAAGACGTAGAAGGAAAGACTGGAGACTCAGTATGTATCCAGCAGAAGCCAAGAGGGAGTTGTGGAACATGATAAAAGCCTTTAAATACCTAGGGGATATTAATAAAGTGAACAGTAGTGCCCTGGTCCCAAGAAGCGAGGTAAAGTAATAAAGGGCAGAGAAGTGGAAGACATTGCCTGAAGAAGTGAGTGAGTGTGGAGTTCACTGCCGGTTTCAAACACAGGTGGGATAGGCAAATAGAAATGGTCCAAACCGGAGGGAGGAAGGGCAGTTAAGGGAAGGGAAGAGAATGAGTGAACTAGAGAAGCAGGTGTTGAAATACAATCAGGGTCATGGGTAGGCTAGCTTCAGTCCAGCATTAGGTTGGGTGCAGTTACAGGCAGGTACTTGGCAGACTGTAGTCTATAAGGCCTTTTTCTGCCGTCAACATCTATGTTTTGATGCTCCTACCATATTCCAAAGTGTGACATTCTTCTATGTCTGCCTTTGAAAAAGGAGGTACAAAGTCAATGAGTGTTTCAATGACTCATAACTGCGACTCAGGTCGCACCTGAAAATAGGCACTTGGCTGTCTAGAGTGCTTACCCAGTTAACAAAAGCAAATAAATAAATAAATAAGACCATGAAATCCCTCCATCAGACACAGGGAAACCCTGCCTTTGACTTCTGTTAAGTATAGTGGTTTTGTTGATGAAACAATGTTGGCTGACTTTGGCAGCTGGGTGGGACTGGCCTGAAGAGAGACATGAAGATGGTGGAGGAGAAGTTAAACTGAAAAGCCTTTAACAGGTGCTGCTGGAACATTCTGAAGAGGTCACTGGTGCTTACACTGGTGTCAAACACTGGATTGCTGAAAGATGATTCCTTCATGGGAAAAGGAGACATAAATAAAAGGAGGGTTTTAGTTAAACATTGTCAAACAATTTCACTGGGTATCTCTGGACCCAGTAACCAGTGGCTTTGGGTGCAGATCCACTGACCGCAGTACTGTGATACGGTCACTGCAGCTGAAAATGTATGAAAAAAAGTTTGTTTCAACTTAAAGATCATAGTTCTATTTGACATGATCATGTAGTCCAGTACTGCCCTGGGACTGCTTGGTATCATTTGTAGGGATTTGTCAAAGGAATACTGTGTGTGTGCTTTCCTTGCCAGCTGATGAGGGACAACAGCACTGAAGAGAGAGAGATTGTGGATTGTCAGTGTAGAAGTGGAGCAATACTGAAAATCAGACAATGAGCCTTAGATGGAGAAACCTGAGAAGGAGAATTCTTTCAGTGTGTCCAGTGATGGTGCCAGACACAGATCTGTGGAAAGATGAGCTTCCTGAAGTTAAAAAAGGGGTGACAAAAATTAAAAGGCTTTAGTGATGTAGACAACAATCCACATGTCTATGATGGGCACAGATCCTCAGCACAGATTACTGGTTATGAGCTGACTACAAACAAAATGGAAGAAAAGGAAAGTAAGGTTTTAGAGACTGATACAACAATGCACCGTGTGGTATATCAGTTGATGTGTGCTCATGATCTTTAGATAAGTCTTTAGGTGTCAATAGCCATATCTCTGTTGCCTGTAAGGGAAAGGGGAGAAAAATATAAACAAAACAAAATTTGGACTACTGTAGGATCCAACCATGCACATTGTCTCTTAGGATTTCTCATGTGACTCCAGGGCGCTTTATTTCGGAGGAGTCAGAAAGATTTTAATGCTTCACTTTTGTCAAAGGGATAAGTTGTCAGTCCTTACCTTTGAAGCTGCAGAGGGATGGTCCAAAAGAGAGAGAGAGAGAGAGATGGTGTTGAGGAAGCCCTAGTGAGATGCAGATGCAAAGGCTGCTGGTGATGTCACATCAGGATGAGAAGGATGTCACTGCTGCTGGCTTCTACACTGGATCTGGAGTCTGGATTGCCAACTGAAGAATGAGATGTACCACTGCTGATAATTTTTGTGTAAATGCAAGACAGTGTTGCGCAAGCAACTTCTGGCAGCTAGAAATAGTCTCATAAATATGAATAATCACATCAGATATTGGTTATGCCAACTGCTATGTTGCTATAGAGCTTGTGACAGGTACTGTGACACAGACCTAGGTCATTCAACCTAGTGCTTATTTTTTTTGGGGGGGTATCTTCTGTTTATCTCCCTCTCCCAGGAACTCTCTCAAGCTACTCCTGCAGGCCAGACACCACTCTACCGCCCACCTTCTCCCCCCCTCTCTGACTTCCCTCCACCATCCTCCATCTGGTAGACTACCCAGCTCTGAGCCCCCTGGGGTAGGGCCGTCTCCACTCTAGTGCTCTATCTGGAAATTGAATGTGCCAGCCTAGGTGGTGGAGGAGCAGGCTGGATTCAGAGACAGGGCCTGGTGTTGGGCATGTGGCGGTGTGGACTTTGGAGGAGAGCCGTCACCTGTCTTGGGATCAGGTTTTTTTTTCCTCCATCGTAGGTTATCCCTAGGAGCGCAGGTGTGCAATGACACCCAAACAACTGTGCCGTAAGCATCTGCCACGCTCTTCCCCTAGATGTTCCATGTGCTAGCTGTGCCTCCAGTCTCCACTGGGGGTCACTACTGCAGTGGAATACCCTGGATCCCTCCCCAGGGAGAGGAGAGCAGTCCATCGGACATTCAATCCAACTCCCTTCCCTGCCAACCCCCGGCACCCTAGCTCGTTCCTGAACTTGGGTCACCAGCATGGCACAAGGTGT
Organism: Neoceratodus forsteri; assembly: GCA_016271365.2. Taxonomy (NCBI): domain Eukaryota; kingdom Metazoa; phylum Chordata; order Ceratodontiformes; family Ceratodontidae; genus Neoceratodus; species Neoceratodus forsteri. The sequence goes on from CM028135.1 coordinate 64,060,496, forward strand.
GGCGTCCAGCACCTCAATCCTCAGTGCCACCAGGCCAGCTAACCTAGTGCTTATTGATGAGGCAAATTTAAATTGTTGTCAGACATGGGCCCATTTGCCCCTTAGTCATGTGTTCCCTTAGTATACCCAGAACTTTGGTGGGAGAAATGATAGATGGGATAAAAATGTAGTGTTAGCATACCAACATTACAAGCAAGACAAATATTTCTGGTGTGGCAACCAAACACAGTAATTCAAGTTTCATCAAATATGTGTTGCGCTGGCAGATTGGTAGTAACCGAAAATATGTTTTGCAAAAACAATGCCAAATACATTTTCATGCTTAACGCCTGTTTTACAGACCAACATTTGTGCTAGTTATTGAGAGTGTACACAAACGCATTTTATGTGTTACAGTACATAGTTTATATCTTGACTGGTAGGGAAGCACAACCACCATTACAAGTCGGTTTTCTGGCAATTTTAGGGGGTAGTGGGCTGGCACAAAAAGGCAAGACCAGGGATATTTTTTTGTATTTTTATGTTTTGGGGGGAAGGGCACACAAATCACATAATATAATTTTTTATGTACTTTGTGGCAGTGCACAAACAAGAATACAACATAATTTTTTTTTATATTTTTGGAGATACACAGATGTACACTTTATTTTTGAAGGTGTTTATGTGTTTTGGGGGACCCATAAACCAACACGTTATACTGAAACAACTATACACAATTTAAAAGAAATACAAAATCACATATACCCCCATAATGCAAAGCATCATGAGTTGTATATGCAAATCACCATGAAATTATAGGCTGGTTCAGCTTTAAGCAAGAATGTATGGTGCCAAAGGAACTCTCACACAACCTGCAAAGGGTGCAAACAGAAGACACTGATGTGTTTCATCCTACCCAGGACTCATCATTTTGCCTCAATTGTATGACACTCTAGGGGAAATGAACCAGCCCTAAGTTGGTCTTACGGATTTGGGTCATGGTGAGCCCCAAAAAGAAAAAAAAGCTAAAAGACAAAGTACTTCAGTGCAAAAGCACTGAGGCAAGGGTTACCCCCAAAGGGTGTTGGCCATAAAGCCAAGTTTTAAAGAAATACAAAATCACACATACCCCCATAATGCAAAGCATCATTGGATGTATATGCAAATCACCATGACATTTTAGGTTGGTTCAGCTTTAAGCAGGAATGCATTGTGCCAAATGGCCTCTCACACAATCTGCAGAGGATACAAACAGAAGACACAGACACATGTTTCATCCTACCCAGGACTCATCAGTGTGCCTTGCCTGTATGGCATCACAGGGGAAATAAACCAGCCCTAAGTTGGTCTTACAGGTTTGGGTCATGGTGAGACCCCCCCAAAAAAAGAAAAAACATGCTAAACTTACACAACCTAAGACGTACTTGATGTCCAACATGAATGCATGCTGCTCTTCTACTGCTGTTACAACTACAAAATCTGGTTGTTCATAAAATCTAGATAGTTGTTGTTAGTTAGCTCAATAAAATAGTTGCTTATAATGAAGAAATAAACTATGTTTGATAAATAATAGAAATAAGAGAGAAATATAGACCTTTGCTATTATTTTAAAGTTGGTGTTTTAAACCTTTGTGAGTTTTCCTTCGTGCTCACCCGATGTACTTCCGGGTGTGAGGCATTTAAGGGCACGCTCCTCGAGTGCTGGCTCACACTACTGTGCCTATGCTGTGAGACCTCCTTGTGTGGTGAGACAGTATAGGCAGTAGGAGCAAGCTGTGCAGAAATTAGCCTAAACCCAATAATATTGACTACAGTCCTTGAGAGCACACAAGACTATTGAGCAGACATAACCAGGGCAGGAAGTAGTCTGAGGCTTGTAGTTTTTTTTGCAGTCCCGAGGACTACATGTTCCTGAGTCTGGATTAGCATTGCACCTAGAGGGAGAGAGCACTTTAAGGAACATCACTGCTGTATTCTAAACTGTATTGCAGCGGTTTAGCTGACAAATACAGGGACCCTTGCTATTATTTTAAAGTTGGTGTTTTAAACCTTTGTGAGTTTTCCTTCATGCTCACCCAACATACTTCCGGGTGTGAGGCATTTAAGGGCATGGTCAGTGATTGCGGGCTCATACAACTGTGCCTATGCTGTGAGACCTCCTTGTGTGGTAAGACAGTACTGGCAGTAGGAGCGAGCAATGCAGAAACAAGCCTAAACCCAGTAATATTGGCTGCAGTCCTTGAGAGCACATGGAGACCATTGAGTAGACATAACCTGGGCAGGAAGTAGTCTGGGGCTTGTAGTTCTTTTTGCAGTCCCGTGGACTACATGTTCCTGATTCTGGAGTAGCACTGCTCCTGGAGGGAAAGAACACTTTAGGGAACATCACTGCTGTATTCTAAACCATATTGCAGTGGTTTAGCTGACAAATACAGTGACCTTTGCTATTATTTCAAAGTTGGTGTTTTAAACCTTTGTGAGTTTTCCTTTGTGCTCACCCGCTGTACTTCCAGGTGCGAGGCATTTAAGGGCACACTCTGCTAGCAGAGCGAGTGCGTGTGGGTGAGTGCTCACGAAGACGCATGCCAAGACATGCGACGCACATCTTGTGCATGTCTGCAGTGGCAGCAGGGGTGGAGGCGAGTCAGGATTTGCTAAGTTTGTAACTTCACTTGGGACAATTGTGATAAGCCTAAATCTGGTAACGAGAAATGGGTATGTCAAATGGATACCAAAATTATCACCCCAGAGGGAGATAGGGCAGTTAAATGCCAAAAATGTAGTATGTTTACATTGTTGGACAAAGATGGATCTGATATAGGCCCCATCTGTACTAACTGTCTCTATATAGCCACTTTGCAGAAAGAGCTAGCTCAACTACATCTTAAGATTAATGATGTTATAAGTAAGCAAAAAAGAGAAAGAAAATAGATATTGAATGGTCAGATGATGACAGTTTTGAATGGTCAACAGTAACTGGCAATAAATCGAAAAGAGGTAGAAGAGCAATGGAATTCTCATTACCACTCAATAATCAGTATTCTATATTGAGTGATTGGGAAGATAGCATTGACATGGAAGATGTTTCCAATATGATCAATGAAAGAGTCCCCATTAATTGTTCAAAGAATAATCCAATTGTTAACCTTAAGACAAGTGACAAAAACACCAAACACACGTCACTTACACAAGTTCCCATGTCCCCCAAGTCTATGGATAAAAAAGATAATAACTCAGTCTGACCTTCTGCAAATGAAACTATTATAACTGAGTTCCCCCTACAAGAATCTCTAGAAAATGAAATATCACAACAAGTGTTTGTACTTGGAGACTCCATGATCAAACAGATTGATTGGCACATATGTAACCCTGACAAACAGAATAGAACATCTAGTAGCTTTAAAAGGGCCACCATATCTGACATCACATTGATGGCTACCAATATTCTGAGAAATGGTGGGAGTAAACCAATTGTTACCATACACGCTGGTACAAATAATATCAATAGAAATAAGATAGAAGATATTAAGAAAGATGTTATTATATTAAGAGATATTTTGATGGCCAGGAATTGTGATATTTCCTTTTCTGAAATTCTACCAATTCCATGAGCAAAAAATGTAATGATTAACAAAATTAAAATAATTAATAATTGGTTTAGACAATGGTGCCTCAATAAGGGCTTTAATTGTATTACACACTGGGAGGAATTCAACGACAGACAACATCTATTTGCATGGACGGTCTGCATCTAAATAAAAGGAAGTAATCTATTGGCCAAGAATGTTTGAAAACTATCTCCAAGTCTTTAAACTGAATAATGGGGGCTGTATGATAAAGTAGCAGGGATTGAGGTTGTAATATTTTCTTTACAAATGCAAGAAACTTAAATCTGACTAAAGAATTGGAATTGGAAGCATTAATGACCCTCCATAATTTACATGCAGTAGCAATTATTGAAACTTGGTGGGACCAGAACTCCGATGGTATTATGAATATAGTTGGCTACAGGCTTTACAAAAAGGATAGGGATGGAAATAAAAAGGTGGTGGTGTGTGTATATATGTACATGAGTCGGTTCAATCTATCAGCATTAAACCCCCCAATTCTAATATTATGTTGGAATCAGTTTGGGTCAAAATTACACCCTTGGGCAGATCCCCTATTATCCTGGGGAATTGTTATAGACCACCAGTGGCAAATAATTAATATAATAAAGCTCTTAATGAGGAAATAAATAAAATGTGCACATTGGGAGATGTGTTACTGATGTGGGATTACAATTATCCATGAATTAACTGGCCAGATCTTAATGGTTCCAATGCAAACGAATGTGAGTTTATTGATCTTTGTATCAACAATGGGTTAGATCAAGTTGTAGACTCTCCAACAAGAGATGGGAACCTATTGGATTTGTTATTGACTAATATCGAGGATGAAATTGAACATATAATTATAGGACCAGCTTTGGGTAATAGTGATCATCTTACCATTAGATATCCTCTAATTAAAGGGAGACACTACTCAGGATCCAAAATTATGGTGAAAGATTACCATAAAGCTGACTTTTCAAAAATGTATTCAATGATTTTAGACATAGACTGGGAAATGGCTCTTGGCTCAAAATCAATACAAAATGCATGGATCAATTTTAAAGAAATATTATTTGAGATAGAAGACCTTTTTGTTCCCACCAGAGTTAAATATAACAAAAAGGGTAAAATCGCAGTATGGATGACTATGAAGATTAAAAAACTGCTCAAGCATAAACAGAGATTATTCCATAGATTTAAGTTAAATCCTTCTAAAGAAAGATGGGATAGATACTTAGGAGCTCAAAAATTACTTAAAAAACTATTAGACTATGGAAAGTCCAGTTAGGACTTAACATAGCCAACACAAACAATAGAAAATTCATACATGAACACTAATTATCAGAATAGGGTCAAAACTGTGGGACCAATGGAGGAGAACCAGCATGTAATAGTTGATGATAAACTAGTTGCCAATAATTAAATTCCTATTTTTGTTCGGTATTTACCAATCCAACAAAAAAAATAGTACCAGAACTTGAAAAATCTGAGGAAATATATTTTCATGAGGATGACGTTATCAATCTTATAGATCAACTTAATATTTATTCTAGTCCTGGACCTGATGGCATTAATAACATTCTACTTAAAAAAGCTGGAAGTACGTTGGCATACCCTCTTTCCTTACTTTTTAATATGTCTATAAGCCCACAGCTTCCACATGCATACTGTGTGACCCTGAGCAAGTCACTTAACCTCCTTGTGCTCCCAGGTCTCTCCTGTAAAAAAGCTTTCAGCTTAGTGTGCTATACCTGGTTAAACAACTAAATAATAAAAAAAAAAGATCATATGCCTGATGATTGGAGAGGTGTGTTGGTTGTACCTATACATAAATCAGGCGATAGGGGTAGAGTAGATAACTATAGGCCAATCAGTCTCACTTTCCACTGTTGTAAATTATTAGAGTAGCTTATTAAGAATAGGCTAGCACAGCATCTAGAAAAAAGCAGATCAAATTGATGCTAAACAACATGGTTTTGTTAAGGGAAGATCATGCACTACTAATTTGATTACATTCTATGAGAATGTTAGTAAAAGTCTTGATGTAGGGATTCCCTCTGATATAATCCTATTAGATTTTTCCAAAGCCTTTGATACAGTAGTCCATGATAAATTAATTACTAAACTTATTTCATTAAAAGTTAATAATTATCTAATCAAGTGGATACATAACTGGCTACTAAATAGGAGGCAAAAAGTGTGTATTAATGGCACACTCTCTGATGAGGGAGATGTGGGCAGTGGAGTGCATAGGGTTCAGTGCTTGGACCCTTATTATTTACCATCTATGTCCAAGATATGAATAGAAATACTCATTCCTATGCAAGCAAATTTGCAGATGACACTAAGCTATGTGGTGAAGTCAACACTATTCACAAACACTTTCAGTTAATTTCAGATCTGGCAGAGATTGAAAGCTGGGCCTATGAAAATGATATGAAATTTAATACTGACAAGTGTGTAGTTCTTCATGTTGGCAGGAACAATCCTGGATATTCTTATATCCTTAACCAAACTATACTTAAATCAGCTCGATGTGTCAGAGATCTGGGAATAGCGGTTAATGACACTTTTCATCACATAGTGTAAAATATTAGCCAAATCTGCACAGTCTTTACTAACTAGCATAAGAAGAGCATTTATTGGAAGATTGGAACATCTCATCATACCCCTATATAAAACTTATGTACGACCTATTATGGACTATGGTTCTCCATTTTTGTCTCCATACTTGAAAAATGATATCAGGTTATTAGAAGGGGTACAAAGAAAAATAACCAGATATATTCCTAGACTAAAAACAAAGCAATATAATCTTAGACTGCAGGAGACTGGACTACATACACTAGAGGCACGAAGACAAAGAGGAGATCTTCTGTTGCTGTATAAATTAATCCATAGTGATTTTGGTCTACAAGAATTTAATATGCAATATAGTTATACAAGGAGAAATCTCCGTTCTCATAACCAGAAAATATTGGTTGAAAATACAAAAACCCTCAAAAGGGATCATTATTTTACAATTAGAACTCTGCTTATATGGAACAAACTCTCTCAGGATGCAATAGATAGTTTTAGCCTGGAATCTTTTAAAAACAATTTAGATCTTACTTATTACAATAACAATATATTGGTGTAATTGTCCCCTTTATGTAGGAAACATATAAATGGGCCTGCTGGCTCCCTTATGTCACTAAAATCCTAGTAATCCTAGTAGACAAACTCAAAATCACATGGTACATTAACACTGTCAATTTTTCGTCTGTTAACCTATCCTTCCCAGTATTTTATTTTTATTTCATTCATTTATTCATTCATTCATTCATTCATATAACCAGGTGAGCCCAATGTGACAGGGTCCCTTTTACAGGAGTAACCTTAGCAGACAAGCAACATACAACAGAGAAGGTATAAATACAATACCAAGGCTACTGGCAGTGCTACACAGCATTATAGACAATTACAGACAGTGTTCACAAATATAGTACTTGAAAGCTTTCCATCATGTAAAACAGCTGAGGCAAAGGAAATTGGTAGCAGATTTTTCACAGTCAACTCCATGAGTGCTGACTTGATTTCCTTTGCCCGAGTATGAGCAGGCATACATTTCATCTTGTGGCCCTCAATTTCAGGCTAGGTCACCAGGCACTGTGGTTCTGATGGACTTTTCCACTTCTTACAGGAGGAGGGGATGTGGTGCTTAGGTGGATGGGATCCTCATCTATGGAAACCTCACCATGTCAGTGAGAAGGGGTGAGCACTCAGGGCAGGGTTAATAAAAATGTTAAATACATCGTTAGTGTACTACGCTCAGTCTCTTGTTAACTTTCATTCATTGATGGGGCACATAATGCTTCTAAAACAGCACATCTGTTCAATGGAAATTTATAGCATTAAGTTATCTACGAATCTTGCCTCAGTTCCATGACAGCGTAGACATCACATTGGTAGAGCTCAATGAACTTGATTTAAAGTGCCAATATAAAGTGCACCACAGACCAAAAAGCGTTATAGATATTTTGGCAAAAATCTTTTGCAAAATTAATCTCAGAAAGTTGCAGAACTCAGTTGATTCAAATAATATTTTGTCTATGTATCAAGGTGGACTTCAGGCAGGATATTCAATACTTGATCAGTGTTTTGTCTTAAATCACTTACTTCACAAATATATTAAACTTAGAGATTATAGAGTATTCACTGTTTTTATTTATATGTTCTTCATTTGACTCATTGTTAAGAACACATTTGTGGGAGAAGCTACTTAAAGTTGATACTAGAGTTATTAAAGGGAAACAGTCATTTGCAGGGGCTCCCACCCCTGCAAACCTTACCCTCTGGTTAAGCTTTTGCCCAAAAAGTGCCTTTTTCTGTGTCCGGGAAAATAATTTAATTTACAAATGAAAAGTCCGCTACCCGGAAGTATGGTGGACTATCGGGTGGCTCCATTAACTGTAAAGGTGCGGCACCGCATCCTGCACTTCAATACATTTGTATTGAAGTGCAGGGTGTGGTGCCACACCTTTACAGTTAATAGAGCCACCTGATAGTCCGCCATACTTCTGGGTAGTGGACTTTTCGTTCGTAATTTAAATTGTTTTCCCGGACACAGAAAAAGGCTCTCTTTGGGCAAAAGCTTAATCGGAAGGTAAGGTTTGCAGGGGTGGGAGCCCCTGCAAATGACTGTTAACCTTTAAATATTATTGTTCTGCAATATTCTCAGATGTGGACAAAGTGAAGATTTACTTCAGAAGGAGAAAACACTAGGGCATTGATGTCTAATACAGGTGTCATGAAGGGTTATTTTCTGGCCCCTTTGTTATAATTAATGATTTTTGTAATATCCTTAAAGGAGTTTTTTGTTGATTCACCAAAAATGGATAATCTGCATATTCCAGCATTGGCATGTACAGCAATGAGATATTAATATTTCTCACAAATTCTGATTTTCAAAAATCTCTAGATCTATTCAATAGCTTTTCTAATGATAATAAACTAGTGGTTAACTTGTCAAAAAGCAAAATATTACAATTTGGTCATAAATCAGGTAATTCATTTCAGTAGAAGTTTGGTGGGAATATATTAGAGGAGGTGAACTCGTATGTTTATCTTGGTCTAACATTTACCACAAATTTGTCTTGGAATGAACATTTTAAATCATTGTCAAAAAAACCAACTGCACTTTTAGGCCTAGGTTAGTTTAGTTGCAATTATTGTGGTTATACAGTTTCGGCAGCCATCAAGGCTGCAAATGTTAAAATTTCATCTAATGGACTGGTGGCGCTGAGGGTTGAGGCGCAGGACACCACACCTTGGCCACACAGGCGATCCAGGTTTGGGAGTGAGCCCAGGTCATCGGGGGTCAACAGGGGAAGAAAGGGATTGAGTGTCCGATGGACTGTTGTCCCTCTCCGGGGTGGGAGGCCTGTAGCTGTCAGTGTACTGGTGGCCCCTAGTGGAGGCCGAGGGTGATGCAGCAATACAGGCAACAAAAGAGGTGAGTTCGGGCATGACGCTGGGAGGAAGTGTGTGTGGGAGCCTGCGCACACCTTCCATTGGCGTCATTGCATGCCCCACTCACAAGGGGGAAGTCAAACAGGGAAAAATAGTGATCAGTTACAGTTGCTTGAAGGCCGCTCAGCGGGACGCCCGGCTCCGAGGGCATCGCTGCAAAATACTGGATCTGGTCTCAGTGAAGAGAGAGGGGGCCTCTCCACCACCCTGCTGTAGGGGGCAAGCCACGGGGGTATGCAGCATGGGCCAACTAGGAGCCAGGACACTCTGGATGGTGACCGGAGGAAGCAGGTAGAAAAATTACTAACAAAAAAAAAAAAGTCATCCAAAATGTTGTATTCTGCTGAGACATGGGGACACATTGAACCAGTTATACTTGAGACTAAGAGAGTTAAATTCTGACTTCAACTACTATTCACTCTAAAATTATATTTCAGCATGTGCTATGAGAGCCAAGCTAGGAGAATCCCATTTGCTCCCTACTTCTAAATTGAGATTGTTTCTATACTGGCTTAAAGTAAAAAGAATGATGCCAGAAAGACGTTGACACTTGCCATTAAGAAGAAGAAGAAGAAGAATCAGCATTTATATAGCCCTTTTCATACATCCAAAGCGCTTTACAAGCAATGCTAGACTGGTAGTGAAGTGCCTGAATGTGTGGTGGTGGCCATGTCGCACATTATCACCCACACACAGCCTGGATAATTGCATGAACCGGTTTATGGGAAGGGGAATGCTGGCCAGGATACCGGGAATGTTCGCTACTCTTTGCAAAGAGTGCCCTGGGTTCTTTTACTTCCACCTGGACACCCACCAGGACAACACCAGGATGGGCAAAAGGGACCTCGGTTTAACATCTTATCCGAAGGACGGCACGCACCAGCAGTACAGCACCCCCCAATACTGCACTCAGATGCCAGCGATTTGTAGGCACAAGTCCAAACCCGATGTGGGACGAGAACCCACGACCTTCTGGTCTAGAGGCGGATGTGCTACCAGCTGAGCCATGCTGACACCTATTAAGGAAATGGAAAACTTTAGTGATATGGGTCTAGGTTCTGGATGGCTGAAACAGTTGGAAATTACTCTTTCTGATACAAATATTGCCTTCTTATCTCAACTAATGGATCATTGTATAAGTAGAACCCGAGGAGGGAATATTGGTTTGGGGTGTGAGGCTGGGGGTCACCAAGGAAGAGATGGACTTAGGAGTGATAGTAATGTAGAGCATGAACAACTCTGCTCAATGCAGGAAAGCTACAGCTAAGGCTAAGGATGTTTGGGTGTATTGCAAGGGGATTCTCATCCAGGCATAGGGAAGTGATCCTGTCCCTCTAAAGGTCCTTGATCAGGCCGCACTTGGAGTACTGCATGCAGTACTGGTGTCTGTATCTTAAGAAGGATATTAGACTTCTAGAGGGGGTACAGTGTAGGGCAACAAAAATGATACAGGGGATGGAAGGCAAAACCTATGAGGACAGGCTAAAGGATCTGAGTTTGTACACCCTGGAGGAGAGGAGAGATGGGGGGGGGATATGATTGAAATGTTCAAGTACTTAAAGGGGATAAACAAATCTAGCACTGATGGGTTATTTAAGTTGAGGAAGGGAAGGGACATGACAGGGCATGGGCTAAGATTAGAGGGGGCAGATTTAGGAGAGAGATAAGGAGACATTACTTCATAGAGAGGGTGGTGTCAAAATGGAATGCCCTAGCAGAGGGGGAGATTTCATGTAAGATGGTGGATAGTTTTAAAAGGGCATGGGACTGGGAATGGGGAGGGTTTGGGTAAGTAGTGCTGAGAACTTCCTAGAAGTGAGAGGGGGGTGGGACAGCTGCAATCTTGGGGTGCTAGCTGCATACTCGAGCAGACTTGATAGACCATGAGGCCTGTTTTGTGGGCAGATTTGTATGTTCATATGTATGTATCTGTCCTTCTTATATAAAGTTGGTCACAATAAAGTTAAAATTATGGGATCAACAAAGATATCTTGAGTTGCTACCATCATAAAAAGTTAGTCTCTGGTATATTCATCAGAAAAATTTACACAGCTACAAATCGTATTTGGATATAATTAAAAAACTCAAGTTGAGGAAAGTATTTACTAAGTTTAGATTTCAAGCCTTTAGTCAAATATTTTGAAAGCTAGACTCAAAGGCAAGTCTGGGAATGAAGAAGCATCTAAATGTGGCTGCAGATTGAGTATAACTGAAGACACAATACATGTACTGAACTGTTGCCCAAGATATGACAGTTTGCGAAAAAAAAATGGCTGGGTTCTTTCATATCTAGTTCAGTTGCTCTACCACATGAACAACTGCCATATTTACTGTCCGGGAATGACCCAGTTCTAACAATGAAATGTGCAGTTTTTTTGGAACCTATTGTAAGCCATAGGAAAAAAACTTGAATGATGTATGTCTGTTTTTCTGTTTCTGTACTTGGATTGTACTACTCAGTTTTTATTGGCTACCTATGGTGACGCCATCAGTTGTACTTGTTATTTATCGTATTTGTATTTACCGTAAAGTGTGTTATTTTGTATGCGACTTTTTGTAATGGCTTTATACCCGATCAATAACACAATTACTACTGCTGCTGCAAAAAGTGCTTCATGTACAAGCAAGTAAAGTGCTTTAAAAAAATTGCACAGAGAAAAAGTCATACCCCACCTGCACGAATGGCCAGCTACAATCCCAGCGCATTGCTGTGTGAGCTTCATCAGTGGGCATGGTAGCATAGTCATTACCTCCCTTGAATACCCCAAAGATAGAGAACAGGTAATTAAATATGCATTTATATATGGCTCAAAACTTTTACGGCTGCAGAATTCAAAAAACTTCATTAATGATTTCTAGGTGAGGACAGGTACAATTCTAATACAGTTGCTGAAGAGAGAGAAATCCTATAATCTTATTGTACTTCATACAGCATAAATAAACATTTTGAAACCATATTATAATAACAAGCCAGAGTTCAAAATGTGCAGCCAGTATACATAGTGTTACCTTAAAATACCAATGTGTTACCATTCAAACTGGCACTCAGAAAAGGCAGACAAAAAATGCCCATCCTCCACTGCCACCTCCATGCAAACGTATACCAGCAGAAGCAGGCTAAAATGGCCGATCAACTCTGCTCGTTGTGGACTTCATGCACATTTGCTACATGTTATTCAGCCCCCTTCCCCATCATCCTAACCCTTCCCCTGACTTTATCCTACCCCCTCTTGAAACCCCCAACTGATCTGTGATCGACTACCCCTCTGGCTGTGCATTCCACCCTGCCACCACCCTCTCTGTGAAGATGCATTTCCTGGCTTCCTTCCTATACCTCCTCCAATCAACTTTAGCAGTGCTCATGGGTGTTTTTGTTTCCACTTATGCTAAACAGTTTCCAGTGGTTGACCATGTTTTTGCCTTTAAGGTATTTGAAGGTCTCAATGCTGTCCCCTCTCTCTCCTCAAGTGAGTACATGTGCAGGTTCACCAGTATCTGCTCATAAGGAACTTCCTGTTGCCCTTGGATCACCTTGGTATCCCATTCTCTGCACTACCTCCACCTGATTTATATAATTTCTTAGGTAGGGGCTTCAATGCTACACACAGTATTCTAGGTGTGGTTGAACCATGGATCAGTACAGAGGCAGAATGCAACCTAGCATCCTTTTCACTTTTGGTGCCACATTTTTGGATTGTATTGAAGGTTTCATGTTGCTTGTGATTGCTATCCCTAGGTCTTTCTCCTTCTCCTTCTCTGAGACTGTAAACTTCACACCCCAAGTCTGTGCTCAGCTCTGGGGTTCTTGCTCCCTATGTGCATTACCTTGCACTTCTTTGCATTAAATCTCAGTTGCCAGATTCCAGACCACATTTTCAGTCTCAACAGGTCCTCCCTCAGATCCCTGGCTCCTTAGTGTCCACCCTCCCACAGAGCTTGGTATTGTCCGCGAAAAGGCATATTGTGCCTCTGATGCTGTCCCCAATGTCGTTAATGAACACATTGAACAGGACTGGACCAAGCACTGACCACTGCAGAACCCTGTTAGTAACTTCCCTCATCCCTGAGTGCTTCCCACCAACCAGCCACTGCATTCTCCCCTTCCCCATTAAGTTTGCAACCCACCTAGTCAGTTTCTCCCCAGTTCCCATGTCTGTGAGCTTTTTGATCAACCTCTTGCAGGGCACTGACTTGAAAGTATAGTTTGTCAAATGCCTGACCCCTCCCCCCCTTAGTGACCTAGTCAAAGAAACTGATTACATTTGTTTAGAATGACCTCCCTGCAATAAACCCATGCTTCCTGCTATCCTGAAGCATTCTCACCTCAAGGAACTCCTCCAACCTTTCCATTAGGATGGTTTCTATCAGCTCACCAACAACTGATGTCAAGCTGACTAGTCTGTAGTTCTTCAGTTAATCTCTTGGTCCACTCTTATGCAGGAACACCACATCAGCTGTTCACTCATCTGGCACCACAACCCCACCAGTTTCCCCAGTCTCATCCGCCTCTTTGAGGCTGATAGTTGAGAGGGGGGTCTTCACCCTGGGCCATGACAAACTACTTGTTCCAATGCTATGAATACAGAGCATGCTGGACCTACCCTATGCCACAGTCAAATGCCCACAGCTCAGACTTGCTACACAGAGCATGCACACAGCATTCTGTGCTTTTGCAAAAACAAACATACAAAAAAAAAAAAAACAGCCACTCCTCTGACTGGTCACAACCTCTGCTTCAGAGGCAGGCTTCTTCTTGGGGTTTCCAGCTCCATTATCCACCTCTTCTTCCTCTTTCTGACCAGCACCTCCAGACCCACCACTACCGCTAGCACCACCGTTCCTCTAATGGTGACACAGGTACTGCCTTATGCTTGGTCACCGTCTTTGTACCACCGCTACCAGAAATATGTCCTGTTTTAGGAACAGCCACTCTGCCTTCTTCATGCTGTTGATGTTCACCCTTGAACTGCCCACCATCATCATCCTCTTTATCCTCCTGCTGTAACACTGGTGTAATGTAGTCAACATAAATATTATCATCTGCCTCACCTTCCTCCAAGGGTTCAACTTCAGCCTCCTCAGTGTACACAGAATGGACCATGGCATGCGTGCCAAATGTCTGCTGTCTCCTATGGGTGGTGATGGTGGGGCCCTTTTCTTGTGTAACCATCACAATGTGCCGAGAAGATGTATCTTCTTTTGGGCAGCTGGCTCACACTTGGGACTAGGTACCTAGGCAGAAGGTCCAACTTTAGTAACATTCCACTGGGTCTGCTTGAGCTTTTAAACTACACCAGTGATGGTGTTTTTCTTGTTAACAGAAGCACTTCCACTGTCTTCACTACCAGATCTACCAGAATGACCCTGAAAAATATCTTCCTCCTCCTCCTCGGGAACCTCAGCAAGCCACATGTCTTTACAGCAATACATGATTACATGTGTTAAACATACTCTCTAGGACTAGACACACACTAATAATTATTATACAAAATATGTAGTGTTCGATGATCAAATAAACAGATAAAACATCTGTGTAAAGGCAGAAAAAGAAAAAAAGATAACATGTAGGAAAATACTGATTAACAGCAGAACAAATGTGGCCCAGTATAAAGAATAATAGACTACTATTACTAGTAATACTCACAAAACTATTAAAATGATGAAAAAAATATTGGTCCGGCACAGCCCTAGTGAACTGAAAAGCCAACCTCCTTGTGCTGACCTATGTGACTCCCTTATGGCCTCACTAATAAACAACCAGAAAGAAAATATGTTGTACACTCGGCACTGGGGCTGTGCACAATTTTTAAATTCTGAGGGAATGCAATTCCATGAAATTCTAGAAAATTCCACCAAATTCCATGGAATTCCATCAGTAGCAAAATTTCAAAATTTTGGAAGCAAAATGTTTTTTTTTGCAGATTAGTAATCAATGGTTTGCATCAGTCATGGATTCCTTTTCCACAATCTGTGGACTATTATTCTCTACTTTATATAATCTACAGAAAGTTATTCCTCAGTTTAAATAGATACGTTTTTTGGAATGCCTCGGAATTCAGATAGAAATTCTGAAAAGCATTTTGTAGCAGAATCATAATTCCACACCCATTCTACCAGCAGAATTCTGAATTCTGTATAGCTTTAGTCAGCACTTATAAGAAATTCAGGAAGAGCAGCAACAGTACACAAGAACAAAACTGGTGAAAAAAATGTTCAAAATGCTGGAGAAATAGTTTTTTTACACACTATGGGCCCCGATATTCAAACTTGCATCTGGCTATGGCACAAGTGGTTGCTCCGCGCAACTGAGTTGTGCTGGAGCACAAAAGTGATATATTCAAACGAGATGTGTCTGCTGAATATACCATAAAATGCATGCAGCACAACCATGATGTGCTGACGCAGCCCCTCGGACAGGTCAGAATATCTGGAATGTGAATGTGCCAGTGCCTCCCGGTTTCTACCACCACAGCATGTCACTGCCAGGACGTCGGGATTAGGAGGTCCCACATTGACTAATTGTGGCAGGGTGCCCCATGCACCCCAGAGGGGGGTAAGATTGAGGTGGTCAGGTGCAGAAGGCACCCTGGGTGCCAAAGGGCCTTAGAGAGAGGCCAGACATGTTTGGTCCCCATCCACAGGGTCCCCTCCAGACTGAGTGGGCTAGTAACCGGAAGGGCTTAACTGTCCACCAATCCCCTGAGGGCAGTGCTTTGCAACACCAGATCGCTCAGGAACAAGAACACAATTGTAGCAGGCTTGATTTTCTAGTTTGATGTGGCTTGCATCACTGAGACCTGGGCAGTTGATGATGCCAGCCCAGTTATGGAGGCCTCTGTCCCCCCGGGCACTCAATAGTGCACTGCCCCAGAGTGGAGCGCAGGAGCGGGGGAGTGGCCATCTATTTTAGATCTGAACTGAGCTTCACTGTGCACCCAGTGAGAAGGCCAGGTTCCTTTGAATGTGTGGCCATGCGTGGCGGTCCGGGTATAGGTTGCAGGATTCTCCTGGTTTACCAATTACCGCACCCTACACCCAGGGC
The DNA here is from genome assembly GCA_016271365.2 of Neoceratodus forsteri. Classification (NCBI taxonomy): domain Eukaryota; kingdom Metazoa; phylum Chordata; order Ceratodontiformes; family Ceratodontidae; genus Neoceratodus; species Neoceratodus forsteri. Next base: position 64,076,621 of record CM028135.1, read on the forward strand.
AGCAGGTGAATTCCTGCAGGAGATGGCCGATTTTGTTGCCGGTGAAACATTGGAGTCTCCCAGATGTTTAGTGCTGGGTGACTTCAATGTTTGTGCTAACGACTTATCTTCTAGGCTAGGTTATAACCTCCTCCAGATAATGTTATCTCTGGGCCTGTCACAAGAAGTTTCTTCCGTGACCCACAAGGGCAGCCACATGTTGGACCTGGTCTTCTCGCTGGGGCTTGAGGTTTGTAACCTCAAGACTGATCGAGTCGTTTGGTCTGATCATTGCACAGTGGAGTTCTCATTTGTGAGGGCCCCCCCCAAAGCCCTCCCCCTACAGAGATGGTTAGCTACCACCCTTTGAGGAGTTTGACCCCAGAGGGATTTCTGGTGGTGGCGAGCTAGCTAGTGTGGGCAGTGCATGCGTAGGGGGTATGGGTGAGGCTGTCGCCACCTATAATAGGGCAATGTTGGCAACACTCAACTCTCTCACACACCGGTCCGTGTACAACCCAAATCTTTTCACTTGAGGTCCCTATGGTTTGAGAGGGAGCTCAAGATGATGAAGATTATGGGTCGGAGGTTGGAGTGCTTCTGGCGGAGGTCCAGGCTGGAGGCAGACAGACTGGCCCTGCACTCCCATTATGGTGAATATCAGGGGGCAATCACCCATAAGAAGGCACAGTTCCTGTCCAGGGAGATTGCTGCCAGGAAGAATTGACCAACAGTGCTCTTTTGGGTTGGGGACAGGTTGCTAAATCCAGCCTGTCTACAGCCAAAAAAGCTTTTTCTGATGCATTATGCGAAGAGTTTGCTCGCTTCTTCTCAGACACAGTGTCCGCTATTTGACAAGGAGTTCCACCAGTGAGTCAGAGAGTGGCTGACAGTGGTCACCTTGAGCTTCCAGACAGCACTCTACCTGGCTGGGGGGAGTTTAAACCAGTGGAGGTGTCTGAGGTCATTGAGGTTGCTTCCAAGCTGAAGTACACACATTGTGAACTGGACCCCGTGCCAACTCATTTCTTGATGAGATGTGTTGACACCATTGGCCCAGTGTTCATCTTGATTGTCCAGTGCTCTGTATCAGAGGAGGTCTTCCCAGATGCCTTGATGGAGGCACTGGTCAGACCCCTTTTTGAAGAAACTATCATTGGACCCTGACATCAAGGTGAATTACTGTCCAATCTCCAATTTCCCATTTGTAGGGAAGGTTGTTGAGAAGGTTGTGCCGCTGCAGCTTGAGGAGCATCTCATGGCCTTTGATCTCTATGAGCCTCCTCAGTCTGGGTTTCGTGCTAGGCATAGCACAGGAACCGCACTAGTTCGGGTGCACAATGACCTCCTCAGGGAGAGAGATTGAGTGGAAGGGACAATTATTCTCCTCGATCTCTCCTCAGCTTTTGACATGGTAGACTACTGGGTGTTACTCAACCACCTGAGGGAATTCTGTGGACTCACTGGCACTGTCATTGGCTGGTTTGAGTCCTCTCTCACAAATAGGAGGCAACTGGTGGTGATGTGGAATTTCTCCTCCTCCTCCTCCTCCCCTAGCCTTCTGCTGTGTGGAGTACCTCAGGTTTCGGTCCTGTCGCCAATGTTGTTTGCTGTGTATATGCTGCCCCTGGGGGAGCTCATTAGAAAATACAGTTTGGGTTTTCATTGCTATGTAGACGATACCCAACTGTATTTTTCTTTTGGCCCTGGAACACCCAATGCAGTGGAAGTGCTAAACAACTGCCTCGCTGAGATCAATGATAGGATGGCCTCCAGCTGGTTGTGACTGAACCCCGATAAGACTGAGGTACTGGTGGTGGAGTCAAACAAAGGGCATAATAGGATGGCCTCTGGCACAGCTACGGGATTGTTCCTGGGAACTGTGCCATTGAAGGCCTCCTCTGGGGTGCATGATCTTGATGTGACCTTCGACAGTGGATTGACCTTTGAATCTCAGGTGTCATCCATTGTCCGGACTAGCTTTTACCATCTCAGGAATATCACCAGGATCAAGCCCCCTATTCCACCCCTGGACCTCCCCACCTTAGTGCATGCCTTTGTGAGATCAAGATTTGACTGCTGTAATGCACTGCACCTTGGGGTCTCAGGAGGTGCCCTCTGCCACCTGCAGCTAGTGCAGAATACAACCACCAGGTTGTTTACGGGGCAGTCAAAATACTGCCGCATCACCCCAGTGCTGCGTGAACTGCACTGGCTGCCGGTCAGGTGGAGGATGCTCTTCAAGGTGGGCTTGCTCACTTTTAAGGCCCTACATGGGCTGGCCCTGGATACTTGGCTGACCTTCTTACACCTGCTACCTCGACTCGCGCCCTCCATTCCTCCTCTAGGGGCCTCCTTGCGGTTCCCAGGATGAGGTTAAAAACTGCCAGTGACAGAGCTTTTAGTGTCTCCAGCCCCGTCCTGTAGAACTCACTACCACCATCTGTAAGGGAGGCCACTTCAGTTGAGGTATTTAAGGCCCACCTCAAGACCCTCCTGTTCAGTCAGGCCTTCCCGGACACTGCCTGTTAGATTTTAATCTTAGGATTGCCCCTAGAGACTGTTTTTAGCTGAGCTTTTTTTTTTTTATTTTATAGTATTTGTAATTTATATGTTATTTACTTATCTGTGAATTTTATTACTAGTTTGAATTTATGTACGGTGCCCAGATCCTCCAGGATTGGGCACCTTGAAAAATAAAATTGGCCTTGCCTTGCCATCTGGAGATGCTCAAGGTTGGCCGGCCCGGTGGCACTGAGGGCTGAGGTGCTGGATACCACACCTCGTGCTATGCCTGCGACCCAGGTTCAGGAGCGATCTTGGGTGCCGGTAGGTCGGCAGGGGTGGGTTGAGGACGGAGTGCCCTCGTGGTGCTCTCCTCCCCGGGAGAGTTGGAGGGGATGGCTCGGCATGCTGGCAACCCCTGGTGGAGACCAGGGGGCATTGCAGCAAGCCTGGCAGCACGAGAACAGTGTGGCCAATGTCGGCAGGGTTGCCGTGCACCAGAGCATTGGGGCATGCCCACATAGAGTGGGGGGTCTAGCGCAGAACAGGGAAAACACCGGCTTCATGGGACAGGTGATGGCACCTGTCCCCTGTGCCCTCCGCCGGGTTCTCCTTGGTCTGGCCTTCCAGTTCCTTCCTCTGGACCCCACCTGCAGCCGGAGTCTGACTTACAAGTGAGCCCAAGAGGCGAGGGCGACCCTCCCCGGGCAGGTGAAACCAGGGGTGCTGGCTGCGGGGGGGGGAGGCACAGACTGAGGGAGCCACAGGCGGGCAGGATAAAGGATGAACTGCCCGAGAGAAGGTCCCACGAGCCGCGACCGGAAGGAAATAGAGTCAAAAAAAAAAAGAGATGCGCAAGGTGCAATTTCCAGATATTCATACCCAAACATGCAAATAGAGCCATTAGGCATGCAAGGCACAAATGGGGCCATTTGCATATCATTATGGCCCCCCTTCCTGAGACCCACTCCCCAGAAATGTATAATCAGAATTATCCCTGGTAGTCCAGTGGTCCCTCCTCCCCTTCCTGAGACCCGATCCCCGTAAATGCATAATCAACATTCTCCCTGGTAGTCCAGTGGTCCCCCCTCCCATCCCTGAGTCCTGATCCCCGTAAATGTATAATCAGAATTATCCCTGGTAGTCCAGTGGTACCCCCAACCCCATACCCGAGTCTGATCCCTGTAATGGACAGTAGAGGAAAACCTGATGGTCTAGTGGTACCCCCCCACCACACAGGACCTTTATCCCACCCTGCTTCCCCATCCCAGCAGTGGCCGTAAGTCAGAGGATGGCAGAACTCACCCGCACACATCCATGGCTGCCCGCCGAATGACAGCTTACAGTATCACCTGCAAGCTCATTGGTCAACACTGTCGACCAATGGGCTCGCAGTGTGTACTGTATGCTCTTATTCACAAAAAGCCCTATGGTGATACTGTAAGCCGTCATTCGGCGGGCAGCTGTGGGGGTGTGTGGGTGGGTTCTGCTGCCTGCTGACTTACGGCCACTGCTGGAATGGGGGGAGTGGGGTGGGATGAGGGTCCTGTGTGGGTGAGGGGTACCACTAGACCACCAGGTTTTCCTCTATTGTCCATTATGGGGCTCTGACTCAGGGGGATGGGGGTGCTGATTGGCAGATCACATCACAGGTGACACGGACTACTAGGGATAATGTTGATTATGCATTTATGAGGATTGGGACTCAGGGATGGGAGGGAGGACCACTGGACTACCAGAGATTCTTTAGAGTTTACATTTACAGGAATCAGGTCTCAGGGAGGGGGGCCACTGGACCACCATGGTATGGACATTTTGTGTTTGACCAGTTCAGGGAGTCGGGGCACGGGGGGTAGCCATCCAGGGGCTGGCAGCTGCTGTGTTGTGCCATGCAGTACAGCAGCCTGCCTGTGAGTGGATACCAGTTAGGCGTGTTTTTACAGGCCTAACTTTGGGCACATCTATGCGGCACATCTCCGAGATGTGCAAGCAGATGTGCCGCATATCTCGGCTGAATATCGTGATGTGCCGCATATGCATGGGCATACCCCTTGGAGATGCACTACATACATTATAGAAGCACCTCGGCACATCTGTAGTTGTGTGGTGCATCTCCAGGGTTTGAATCTGGCCCTGGGGCACACTTCTGGGGATGCGCTGGTGCAACTCAGTTGGATATCTTGGCCTATTTCCATTGGAGATCAGCTAGGTAAAGTATGTCTGTACAGTAAGCTAGTTGACTCTGTGACAATGAACCACCAGAGGAAACAGAAAGTGAAGGCACCAATTTGTGTCTGTCCACACACTGTGAAAGCCACAGATCGGACTGATTTTGGATCCAGCTGAACCACAGGTAGGAAAGTTGGACTCCAGCTAGATCAGATCATTGGAGGTCAGGGATACAATTGGATCCTTGTAGTCATGGCCAGCAGAGTGTTGTTTTGCTACCACATTGCTGCCATGGCAGATCATGGCAATCTGCAGTGCTGCCCAGTTAAAAGAACAAAAGGACCTTTGTTGTCCTTTTGTTCTTTTAATTACTTGTCATGTTACCTGTGATGTGATCTGCCAATCAGCATGACAGCCGTTTGCAGCACAAAGCTGGCCTTGTCTGTATATGGGATCCTCTGTATATGGGATCCAAGAAAACAGAATCCATGGTCAGATGCCATTACTATTCAAACACAGCCACAATCTGATAACACTGGTTGTGTCCAGTGGCATCTAATTTGAGCAGATACCATCCGAGGCCCACTACTCCAAAGGCTACTCCTCCGGTTTTGTTCCTCACCTCTTCTCCCACCTGTTGCTGGTTGTCAGTCAGAGGAACGAGCAAGCTGAGGTGTACTCTACCTACTTGGCACAGTAGTTTGTTCCTGATGCAGTGCTTAAGAGCTGGGATCAGGGCTTAGTCTGAGTGAAGCATCAAACAGTAGCAGAAAGCTGGGTTCAATATTGAATTTTAAGCAAGAATTATTCTCTGCTAAAATGCAGCTGTTAGCACACCAGAAAAGGGCATGTTTGCAAATAAATCCAAAAAAGTGAAAATAGCTACTAAGTCTTGCCTATGTGATCAGCAGCTTAGCTCTTTTTAAGTTAAACATGAGTGGGTGCTGTAAGTGAAGAATATAAGTTCAAGTTTTTCAAGTTGAAATTCAAAATAGAACTGTAATTTTTGTGGTGGGTGGGGATTGTGGGTGTTTCAGAGGTTTCCAGATCACAAAAGCAAATTGGTTAACACTTAAGTAAAAAAATATTTTAAAACAATAATGTTGGCTCAGGTAGTGAGAGGTTTGTAGAATCTGCCTTTTGAAGTAAGAGAGAGAGAGCGTGTGTGTGTGTGTGTGTGTGTGTGTGTGTGTGTGTGTGTGTGTCGGAGCAACAAAGGTGGTTAAATGTACAAAGTTTAATAAAACAGATAGTGACTGAATGCTTTGGGATATAGTGGGAAAAAACTGACCGCTGGGTTAATATGTTCCCTGTATGTCCCTCAACTCTGCTCCATAGTTGTATAATATGTGTCTCATATTTCTGTTGCAATCTGTATTTTTTATTTCATAGTAGGCAGTTGAAAACAAATTAGTTTATAATACACAATAAGCATGTTTCCCTAGTGTTTCCTAAACCTTGTTCCTCACAGGTTGGAACATTGAGAAAGATATAATTTTTGGTTTAGAACGTGAATTATATATTTTCTGCTGCCGTAATCAGTGTCACGTTCCAACCAACCAAAGCGACAGACTGACGTATGAACTGATTTACCTTCAATCACACAGCTGCAGTAATTCAGCTGTTTCAATATTGGCTACTTGAAAGTAAAAAAAAAAAAAAAAAACAGTACAACAAAGTATTACCTACTCTGAAACCAGAAATAAAAAAAAAAAAAAAAATAAAATAAAAAAAAAAAAACTTTGGGGAAACATGCTTAAAGTAATGTTACATACAATCAAAGAAAACTTAAAAGTTAGCGACTAGCTAGTACTCATTAGTGCGATCACATTAGGGCACTCGAGCTTCACCCTCATGCAATTAATGTCACTCCACCGACAAGGTGCAGAGTACTGGCTTGTTATTAAGAGTTAGGGCCCGGTGTTATTTATTCTCTAAGTTATAACCAGAAGTTCACTATAATTATTGGTTGTCACTGCAAGGGAGTACATTCTTCTACGGAATGGCTTAGTTCATCTATAAACCCATTAAAACCTGTCAACGACTTCTACAGGGGTACTAGATGCACTATTTGTATACCTCTGTAATAGAGTTGTGTGAAATGTAGAATGCTGGTGGTAACATTTGTGAGGAAGGGCAAGTCCACTTCTGAAATGCTTTTCTGAATTTATTTTTGAATTGTTCAGAATTCCAAAGAAGCATTTTTATGTCCACTGCAAATAATTTTCCATGGATCACTTTAGCCATGCAATCATTGTCCACGGATTGTGGAAAAAGAATCCTCAATTTATGCAAATAGCTCATTACTAGTCCAGGAAAACTATTAGGTGGAATTTTCTGAAATTCCACAGAATTCTGTACCACCAGAATTTAAAATTCCACACAGGCCTTCTCTCTAAACCTATGAAATCATGTTCCGAGGAAACAGATCTAGCTGTATGCAGATTTTTGTCTAAATTAATAAGATTATGCCTCAGTTACTCTGACAAGTATGGTATGCCTTTATGGGCAAAATGCCTGCCTGTCCATCTATCTACTTTTCTGCCCCCCAAAAAATAATCATATGGAGGGAAGCAGTATAGCGCAGTGGTTTAAGGCTCCGAGCTGCAAATCTGGTGACATCCAGCAGACCAGACCTGGGTTTGAATCCCATGGCTTCCACTTGAATACTGTGTGATCCTGAGCAAGTCACTTAACTTCCCAGTGCTCCCAGATCACTCCTGTAAAAAAGCTTTCAGCTTAGTGTGCTACTCCTGGTTAAACAACTAAATAAAAAAAAAATATGTCTTAAGAGCAGTTCTAGCTCTACTTCTCCTTTCTGTTCCTCAGTCAAGGCCTTCTTTATGTGGCTGTCGGAAAGTATCCTTTAGCTTTGATCCAGAAGTCCTTTTGAAGGGGTGTTTTTTTTTTTTAAAAACAAGCCTTTATTGTTGGGCCTGAGGAGAAGTAACGTGGCTATGTTCCCTGCATGCAGATGAGATCCTTCAAACAAAACTTTGCTCTCCCCTCCCAGACAATAGAGAAGAGGTAATTAAATCTATTTCTAGAAGTCTGTTGTGATATCAGACATTAAATCTCTGCCCTTTTTCCTTCATTTGCTTTCTGAAGAATCCGCTCTGAGGTGCAATGTGAATTATTATCAGCTGAGTGGGTTGAAAATAATATGTACAAACACTCTTGTGAATTAAAGGCAAAGAGAAAAAAAAAATGAAATCTAAGAGAAAAGAGATACACATATGAAACTCCAGGCTATAGTGTGTGAGTTGGATTGCTAATAACTGCGCAGATCTTCACTTAGTCACTACAAAAAACATATCCTTCCTTAAGGGACAGGAAATATTTCCGAATCACAAATATTCAAAAGCCCATGAAAAGTTCTTTCAAATGAGGTATTGAGCTTACCACAGAATCAGGAGTTCCAAAATATAAATACCTAAACCATCTGAAAATTAAAACAAGACAGCAGCTATTTAATTGAATTTTAAAATAGAAAGTTCTTCTTAAAAGAAGAGGCATGGATGTATATCAGGGAGATCATGCCAAACAAATCTGTTCAACTTCTTTGGCTGGGTTACAGAGGTGGTAGACAGGGTCCGTGCAGTTGACATTAGGGGTGCTTGGATTCATCGGAATCTGTTCCATTTGGATCTGGTGGATTTTTTTAAATTCCAGTTCCGAGTCTGATCCAATTTCAGTTATGGCATTGGATCAGAATCAGAAACAGAATCAGAATTCTGATTCTGCATCCAAGCCTGCGGTTAAAAACCTCCCCATTCCAGTACACAAAAAAAATCACAAACACAGCAACCCATCAACAGTTAACGACATACAATATGTCCCCCTCCATGAGCTCCCCTAGCACTTTATTATGTTTGCTTGCACGCATGTGGAAGAAACATAGTGCCATCATACGAGTTTTCGTAGGTGTGCCACCCCCCACTACCAATGCCCTGCTTCTTTTTGCAGGCACGGCCGCAACGCACCGATGAATGTCCGAGCTGTCTGTGGCAGCTCTTCAGATGCAGTGCTGTACACTTCTGAGAAAACCACCGCTACAGTCAGTGGTGGTAACGTGTAGGCAATTTGCATACTGCCATTGGCAGTATGAAAATTGTCTACACATCAGCACTGCATCTGAACTGTCATAGACAGTTTCTGATCCCTATCGGATCCGGTCCCCCCCCACGAACACCTAGGTAGCAGGTTGGGAGTCCACCCCAGCATGCTCATGTGCTCCCCTCTACCCCTGCACACTGTATGACCGACGGGGGTGCCCAGTCCCCTGTCGGCTCCACTGCCCCCCCAAAAGCAAACTTCCAGGTGCCACGCTGGGAGCCCACCCCAGCGTGGCAAACGTCTGTGGCCTACGAGGGTGCCCAATCCCCTGTCAGCTCAACTGCCCCTCCAACAAACTTCCAGATGCCATGCAGGGAGCCCACCCCAGCGTGGTAGAGTCCACATCATCTTTATAAAAAAAAAAAAAAAAAACCCCACCTAGAACAAAAGAAAACAGTCCCTCATTGACTCTCTTGCCCCTCCCCAACCCCACCCACCCTCTGCGTGCCCCACCTCCCCACCCCTCACCCCATACTTACCTCCAGAGGCTGGCGCAACAATCTTCGGTGGACCAGGAACACGTCTGCACTCTTCAAAGCCGACCGCGAACTGAAGAAGTGCGGTAAGCTGTATAATGATATAAATGTTTTTTTTTTTTTCAACCTTGGTGCATATCTCGCCCATTTTTGGGAATTTTGTCACCAAATTTTCAACATGGATTCTTGGGACCCGACCTCATGAACTCAGCCACTGTCATTTGGTTATTCAGTCCCGAAAGGTGATTTCGCGGTCACTGCGCGGAACCACCTTTGGGACTGAAATAACAAATGACAGTTTTGTAGTTCATGGGGCAGGCCCCCAAAACCCAATGTTGAAAATTTGTGAAAAAATTCCCAAAAATGACTGTTTTACGACGTGCGATGCGCAGTTCCTATGCATGCTCGTAACTTTGAGAACTTTTATTATTTTTACTCCAGATTTTCAATATTGCCATTTTACCACACCTCCTTATGAGCAATACAGATGTCATTTTTCACATCTTGCCCAAAATGTGTTTTCATGCATGTAGCGCACAACGTCGCAGTCAGTGTGTGAAATCAATGTTTGGGACCGAGTAAGAAGATCACAGTGACACTGTTCATGAGCACAGGTCTTAAAATGGCTATGTGGAAAATTTGGTGACAAACATCCATAAAATGACTGTGTTCCGAGCGTGCATTTCAGTTTCCAAGCACCCTCGTAAGTTCACAAATTTGTAATATTTTCAGTCCAGATTTTCAACACTGCCATTTTTCCACACCTCCTTATGAACAGTGCAGCTGTCATTTGTCACACCCTGGCCGAAATGTATTTTCGCACTTGCAGCGCAGAAATGCGAAGTCGCTGTGGGAAATCAGTGTTCGGGACAGATTAAGAAAATCACAGTGACACTGTTCATGAGTGGAGGTCCACAAATACCTGTGTTGACAATCTGCTGTAAAAAATCCCCAAACTAATTACATTACGGGTGCACGTTGGGCAGTTTCTATGCACACTCGTGATTTCACCAGTTTTTTTATATTTTCACTCCAGATGTTCAACTTTGCCATTTTTTTATACCTTCCCATGAACAGTACAGCTGTCATTTTTCTCATCCTGTTCAAAATGTGTTTTCGCACCTGTGGTGCCAAATGGCGTAGTCACTGTGCAAAATTAGCTTTCGGTTTACAAACTGATATTGCCACTGTTCATGAGGTGGGGTCACAAAAAAACCCATGTTGAAAATTTGGAGTGAAAATACCAACGAACAGCTGGGGCGTTAGGGTTTCCAACCATAACGCCCCACCCTGTAGAGACTGACAGGCATCAGGGGTGTGACTTGGGATTGTCGCCTGTAATGCTCATGCCATTCCACCCACACCCACACCCCGCAGCCAGTGACAGGCATCGAGGTGTGCCTTGAACTCTTTGGCCCCAAAGTTCACCCCATTCTTCTAACTGCACCCATCTCACCATATTTCTTTATGGAGTGGAGTGAGCGTAAGGCCCAAAGACCACAAGGCACACTGTGACACTTGTCTGTGTCTGCTGGGTAGGGTGTGGTGAAATGGCATGGGCATTCTGGCCAGCGACCCAAAGGCACACCCCAATGCCTGTCAGTCTCTGCAGGGTGGTGGTGGGGTTGGCTTCAATTCAATACTTCACTGCCATTCCTATTATGCATCTCTCTAACTCCTACACTACCAGTGACAATGCCAGCAAGCAAACATTCAGCTTTGACAAATGCTTGTTAAATCAGCTGTGGTCTAGAGAGGGGTCTCTCTGCTGTTTCATCGGCCTCTGCTGGTGGTCACTTGTTATAGTTGGGCTTGGCTTGGTCATGCACATTGATAAGTCCAGCAGTGCCATCCTCATCACCCCACTTCATCCGACTCTCTCTATACGTCACTAACAGAGTTCAGAGTTCATGTCTCTGCCTTCTGTTACCCACTCTGAGCCACCACCAATGGACATCACCCCCCACCCCGTCCCACTCCGACTGACTCCCTCAAGAGCTCAGCTCTCCCAGTCAGCACAAGCAGCCATCCAGGCTGGTCAGATTGCAGCAGCAGTTCTCCACTAAGACCTGTCCCTCGTGTTGCTTTGCTGCCTCACTGATTTTAGAGTGATAGTCTTCTGAGAAAATGGAGGGGGATGGCCTACCTGCACCAAACCCTAGGGTGGTCTGCATCTCTGGTGTGGATGCTAAGGGCTGGGGCAGAGAGCAAATCTAGGAATTGGTACTGGTAGACCACCACCCACCAACACTTGTCCCACAGTGACAGAGAGAGGAGCAGGAGGACTACTATGTAGGAGGCAAGGGGAGGGCTGATGGTAGCAGACTAGCTGGGTTGGATGTAGCATGGAATGTGGTGTAATTTCTCTCCTGTCTTGCTTCTCTCAGGGTAGTACTGATGTAGGACTCACTAGACTCATAGCTACCAGCAGAAGAATAGAGTAATCATCCAAAACCAGGGAATGTTTGATGTCGGTGGTGACAGTGTGAAGTTGGGGGACTCTCAGTCGCATTGGCAAATTTGGCAACCTGGCAGAGCAACAGTGGAATGATGGGCAGGGGACACAAATTGAGTGACTGATGACAAACTATGCAACTGGAGGATGGAGGAGGAGGAGGCTGCACATTCAATGTGGTGGTCAAAGCAACTTGATGGAAATAGCAAACTAAGGTGGCATGTAATGGACCTGCGATAGAAGCAGCATGTAAAGTAAGGGTGGAGGAACAAGGAAATTGGGAGGATTTTAGTGTTTACAGATGTACTATATTGTACTGTAGGTTAGATGAGGAATTGGAATGAGATTCTGGTTCCTCATTTGTCCCCTTTTCAGAGTTCAGATTTTTGACCTTAGATACTGAAAAAATGAATTATGAAAAAAGGCCCCAAATCTCATGTATCGGATTCTTGCAGATGGGTTCCAAGTAACTCTAGCTGACATACTGTACCTAGACTTCAGTAAGGCCTTTGGCTCAGATCCACAAAAGAGGTTGATAAAAAAAAGTTGGAGAGCCTGAGGTTGGGTGAAAAATTGACCAGATGGGTAGCAAATTGGCTGGGGGGGAGAACTTAAAGGGCAATGGTAGGCAAGAGCATTCAGGGATGAGAGAGGGCACTAGCAGGGTTCCACAGGGGGAGTTGCTTGGTCTGGTACTGTTCAAGTTCTTCATAAATGATGTTGGGTACAGCATAAAGGGCAAAATCTGCCTCTTTGCAGATGGCACTGTGCTCTGTAGGAGGGTAGACACAGAGAATGGTGTCAGAGATCTGAGAAAGGAGCTCTCAAGGTTAGAAAGATGGTCTGTAATCTGAAAACGGGGTTTCAACATGAAAAAGTGCAAGTTAATGCACACATGGGCAAGAACCTAAAGGCCAAATACAGACTAGGGTGTGTGACAGTCACGGTGTCAGAAGAAGACAAGGATCTGGGAATTGCTATCACAAGCAATTTAAAACCCTCTATGCAATGCAAAAAGGCAGTGGGAAGGGCAAACAAGATGCTGGGTTGTATAACTAGGGGCTTCACCAGCAGGGGCAAGAGGTCATTTTGCCACTACAAAGATCAATGCTACAACCACACCTGGAGTATTGTGTGCAATACTGGATCCTCTACCAGAGGAAGGACATAAACCAGCTAGAGTCAAGGCAGAGGAGAGCTATAAAGATGATCCAGCGTTACCAGGGTATCATGCATGACAAAAGCTAGAGAACCCAAACTTGCACTCATGCAAGAAGAGAAGGGAGCCAGGGGACATGATTGAGCCCTTCAGATACCTCAAAGGTATTAACACGGTTGATGTTGGAGATGGCTTTTGCTTCAGTGAAAATAAGAACATGATAGGGCACAGCTGAAGAGTGGTGGGAGGAAGGTTTAGGAATGAGGCCAGCAGGCACTTCTTCACAGAGAGAGTGGTGGCATGGTGCAATGAGCTTTCAGAAGAGGTTGTCAACCATGAAACAGCTGAGGATTTTAAATGGGGTGGGATACAGTCAAGGGTAGGGTAAGAGTGCCGGGGGGGGGGGCGGAGCACAATCTAAGGCAAATCACACGAGCTGCACAAGCAAACTCGATAGTCCATATGACTTCCTTCTGCTGGCAACTTTGTAAAGTGATGTCACTGAGGTGCAATTGGTAACTGACAACATATAGCTTGCTCCTCAGTTGAGGTTGGTCAATACCTTATTTCATATATTCAGCAGAGCATTCCTATTTGGGGGCCAAATTATTTGTTATTTCTGCTTCGTTATTCGTTATTCGTTATTATACAATGGCAAGACATAATCTTGGTATGTGATTAGTCAGTTTGGGGCTGGACCCATGGCGTTAACCCAGCACGACGCCACAGGTCTAGTCTCAGCCTCACTGTGAACCTGTAGATGATTTTTTGCTTGAGCTTTTGATTGATTGTTTCATCTTCTCTTAAAAACAAAAAATATTTTTCCACACAAAAACATCTTTAAAATTATTTTTTTTATTCTGTATAACAACGAGCCATTGTATAATAGGAATAATGCACTCCAGGGTGTGTGTCGTTTGGGATAACGCCACGCCTGGGGCATTGGACGCACTTGGCCTGCAGCCTCGTGCCCAACCCCCCCAGGCATGGCGTTATACCAGCACGACACACACCGTGTCGGGCATTATTCCTTTATTTGCCCACTGGAATAGTGCATGAGAGTTCAACATCTTCTGAGACTTCTATCCAATCAGAGGCCACTTTATAAGCTTAGTGAATGCACCCCATGTGACCCAGGACTTGCGGAAGCTGCAGGGAAGTGAGACAGATATTTGATCTATGCTCTGAAAAGAAATCTTGTTCAGCCAACATAGAAACATAGAAATTGAAGGCAGATAAGGACTGCTAGGCCCACCCAGTCTGCCAGTTTTCCCTGCCTGCGGCCAAAAACACAGACCATGCTTGATCTCCAGCTTTATTCTCTTTCCTATCACTAGGATTCCCCTATGCCTATCCCATGCATTTTTTAATTCCCCCTACTGAGTTAGCCCCCACCACCTCTGCTGGGAGGGTTTTTCATGCATCCACCACCCTTTTTGTGAAGAAATACTTCCTCACATTACCCCTTAGTCTTCCCCTTCCAGCCTTATGTCATGTCTCCTTGTTCTAGAACATCTATTTTTCTGAAAGATGCTACCATCCTGTACCTTATTTATGCCCTTGAGATATTTGAAGGTCTCTGTCATATCTCCCCTCTCTCTCCTCTCCTCCAGGGTATACATATTGAGGTCCTACAGTCCCTCCTCATATGACTTTTGGTGCAGACCCTGCACCATTTTGTTGCCCTTCTTAGAACTGCCTCTACCCTGTCTATGTTGTTACAGAGATGCAGCCTCCAGAACTGGACACAGTACTCCAGATGGAGTTTCACCAGTTATTTGAACAGTGGCATCACCACCTCCTTCTGCTAGTAATACCTATCCCTATGTACCCCAGTACCCCACTGGCTCTCCTCACAGCTTTGGCACATTGTTTGGTCACCTTTAGGTCCTCTGATATGATTACCCCCATATCCTTTTCTTGTTTGGTGGCTGTCAGTATCTCCTCCCATCATGTAAGCCTCCCCTGGGTTCCTGTGACCCAAATGCATGATTTTGCACTTCTTTGCACTGAATCTTAGCTACCACACTCTTGACCATTCCTGTAGTTTACCTAGGTCCCGCCTCATGTTTTCCACCCCTTCCGGAGTATCTACCCTGTTACAGATATTGGTGTCATCTGCAAACAGGCATACCTTTCCTTCCAGCCCCTTCGCAATGTCACTTATGAAGACATTAAATGGGACTGGCCCCAAAACTGATCCCTGTGGCACCCCACTGGTACCCTCCTTTCCTCAGAATGAGCTCCATATACCACCACCCTCTGTGTTCTATCCCTCAACCAATTTCTAACCCAGTTTACCACCTTGGAACCCATTCCCAGGCTGTCCAGCTTGTTTATAAGCCTCTTGCGTGGAATGGTGTCAAAGGTCTTGCTGAAATCTAGGTAGGCCACATCCACCACTCCCCCCAATCCACTTCCCTAGTTAACCAGTCAAAGAAGTCTATAAGATTTGTTTGACATGACCTTCCAGCTCAGAATCCATGCTGCCTGGAATCCTGTGCGCTGCTGGATTCAAGATGTTCCACAATCCTTTCTTTTAGCAGTGATTCCATTATTTTCCCCACCACCGAGGTCAGGCTGACTGGTCTATAGTTTCCAGCCTCCTTCTTGCTCCCACTTTTGTGTAGTGGGACTATATCTGCTCTCTTCCAGTCCTCTGAAACCACTCCTGTTTCCAGCAATTCATTGAACAGGGCTGCCAGTGGTGCTGCCAGCACCTCCCTAAGCTCCTTTAATATTCTAGGATGCATTCTGCCTGGTCCTGTTGCCTTGTCCACTCTCAATTTTATGAGTTCCTTTAGAACTCTCTCCTCTGTAAATGGACTGGTGTCTACCTCCTCCCCCATTGCTCCTATTACTTAATTGTGGTCCCTCACCTTCCCCTCTTCTGTGAATACTGAACAAAAATATTTGTTCAGTATTGTTTCTCTTTCAAGTCCCCTTCTGCACACTCCCTTCTTACCCGTTAAGCCTTACAATCCCCCCCATCTTTCTCCTTTCATAACGCACCTATAAAAAGTCTTGTCCCCTTTCTTTACTGCCTGGGCTATTTATTTCTCTGTTTGTGACTTTGTGCTCCTGACTGCCTTCCCTGCCTCCCTCTGCTTATCCAGATACAATACTACCCTGTCCTCCTCCTTCTGCGTTTCCTTGTGCTTCCTGAAAGCCAACTTTTTCTCTCTTGCCTTCTTGGCCACTTCCTTTGAGAAAAGTTTAAAAAGTAAAAAAAAAAAAACATTGATTTTGACAGTGTCTGTGTACTTTCTAAGTGCTAAGCTACAGTTTAGTAAATAGGGTTATATTTTTTTTCAGACTTTTCTGTCAGACATTCAGCAGCTTAAATTACTTTTTTTTCTAAAGGGGATACAAGGATGAGCAGCCAGATCCAGAGGGGGGGCAGGGAAAGTCAGGAGTGGACAACAGTGTGCAAAGTACTGGACACTAGTAAGGTGCTGGAAGCACAATGATGTATGATAACTTGTTGTGTGACCCTGAGCAAGTCACTTAACCTCCCTATAATCTCAAGACACATCTGCAAATGAACTCCAGTCCAGTGTGCCTTTCCCAACCAAAAATTCTAAAATACATTTCAAAAATGGGCAGACTGCCACTGAATAAGCGGTTAGGCCTTCTTCTGCTGAACAAATTCTACATTCCTATTTGCCATAGGGCAGCTCATTGCTGCCAGCTGATGTCTGTCAGTCTTATTCTTTTTTTTTTTTATCAAGTACTTTATCTCCTTATCTCCTGACCTTCCCCAGTCTGGACCAGTCTCCCAAATGCCTTTTTGACAGAGGCCTGTCCATGATCCACAACTTGCTAGGTGACAAACATGATGCTGTGAAAATGTTTTTGTTCTAGGGGCACACAGGCAACCCTGATTTGGGAGAGAAGTTGGGTCACTACATCAGGGGATAGGGCTGACTGAGGTAGCTACCGCTCGGCAGTTCAGGGAGGGGTGACGACAAGTTTCACCACCACAGTGACCCCTATGGCTGGGGCAGGGAGCTTGTCTCTCATCGTGGGGATGTTGTGATGTCCAGGTCGCCAGAGGCACTGCTTACATCGTAGGGGTGAAGGGAGAAATGTGGGAGAAAGCCTAGATAAAAATACATCCTACCATTTAAAATGACAGCTCACAGAGCCAGAACAGACTATATACCTGATTAAGGGGAAAACCATTGTTAGATGGTAGGGAGGGGAAAATCATAGGCTGAAAAAAAATAAAAGAAAAAAAATTTCAGTTCTTGAAAATGAAAAAAAGGAGCCAGACCCGTAGCGCTAGAGTGTAATTACTACTGGTAACTGCTGTGGAGAACCAACTTTCTGAATGAACCTTGATTGCTCGAGGGCCTGCCAGGGAAGGGGAGGACTGGGCTTCCTTCCCATGGATGTCTCTCCTCTCAGGAAGGGGGCACAGTCTGTGTCCCTCTCTGGGATTGCTGCCTAGGATAGGCTGGGTGGCAGGACAGCACTGTGGATGTGGGAAAATAAGGAAAAATGAAAGGATTTTAAAGAGAGCAATAAAAGCAGTTCTGCCTTTTTATGTTTGCTTGCATGCATGTGCAAGAAACATAGCGCAATCATCCGAGTTTTCGGAGGTGTGGCAGCCCTCTTCCAATTCAGTCAGTGTGTTTGCAGGCGCGGCCGCAGTTCTCCAATGCCTGCTCGAGCTGTCTGACAGCTCCAAAATGCAGTGGAGTACAGTTGAAAGGGGGAGCTACGCTTCAGTGAGCAGCGATAAGATATCGCCTGCTCATACATGCTCCCCTACACACACACACACACACACACACACACACACACACACACACTGCGTGCTGCCCCCCCCACGCACACACTGTATAGCCGGGACTGCCCAATCCCCCCGGCTTTTCTGCGCTCCCCAAAAGCCTCCACATGCCACGCTGGATGCCCACCCCAGCATGGCAACTCATCGTATAATAGCGAGTGCCCAATCCCTCATCGGCTCCACTGCCCCAGAGTACAGGTGCCATGCTGGGAGCCCACCCCAGCATGGCAACAGATGCTAGGGCCGACAGGGTGCCCAATCCCCATAGGCTCACGTCCCCCAACCAGCCGTCCTTGTGCCACGCTGGGAGCCACCCCAGCGGGCAAACGCCACGTCGTCATTTTAAAAAAACCTGCAAATAAAAACTGTCCCTCGGCACTTCTCCCTGCCCCCTCCCACAACCGCTCCCACCTACTGCACCCTGCCTCTCCACCCCCACCCATACTTACCTCCGGACCTCGTGCGATCTTCGGTGAACCAGGAACACGTCTGCACTCTTCAAAGCCGACCGCAAACTGAGGAAATGCCGGTAAGCTGTATAATGGGATAGATAGGGTTTAGAAACATAACATAGAATTTGACGGCAGATAAGGACCGCTTGGCCCACCCAGTCTGTCCATTTCCCTACCTAATGGATAAGCTGCAGATCCTAGTTAACTAGCAGCCTAATTCTTCCTACCTCCACCCACTAGAATTGCCTTATGACTGTCCCATGCATGCTTGAATTCCACCACTGTTTTTGACTCCACAACCTCCTCCGGAAGGCCGTTCCATGCATCCACAACCCTCTCTGTGAAAAAATACTTCCTTGAATTACCTCTGAGCCGCCCCTCTATCTTCAAATTGTGCCCCCTTGTTCTTGCACACCTCTTTTTTTGAAAGATGCTACCCTCTTGGACTTTGTTGATTCCCTTGAGGTACTTGAAAGTTTCTATCATGTCCCCCCTCTCCCTCCTTTCCTCGAGGCTATACATATTAAGCTCCTTAATTCTCTCTTCATATGTCTTCCGGTGCAGACCCTGCACCATTTTAGTTGCCCTCCTCTGGACAGCTTCCATCCTGTCTATGTCTTTGCAGAGATTGGGTCTCCAGAACTGCACGCAGTACTCCAGATGGGGTCTGACCAGCTGTCTGTACAGAGGGATAATAACTTCCTGTTTTCTACTGGTGATACCTCTCCCTATGCATCCCAGTATCCCCCCAGCCCTCCTTGCTGCCCTCTCACATTGCTTACCCGCCTTTAGGTCATCTGAAATGACTACCCCCAGGTCCCTTTCCATTTTTGTTGTTGTTAGTATCTCACCCTCCATTGTGTACTCTTCCCCTGGTTTTTTGTTTCCCAGGTGCATTACCTAGCACTTCTTAGTATTGAATCTAAGCTGCCATACATTTGACCATTCCTCTAACCTTGCCAAGTCCCTTCTCATCCTTTCCACCCCACCTTGTGCATCAACTCTGTTGCAGATCTTTGTGTCATCTGCAAAGTTTTTTCAACTTTGCTGCATAGCTCAGGCATTTTTTGGAATTTTTGCACCAAACTTTCAACATGGGGTTTTTGGGACCTCTTCTCATGAATGCTGTCACTGTCATGGCGTTATTCAGGCCCGAAGGGTGATTTCGCAGTCACTGCGTGAAATCACCTTTTAAGACTGATTAATGAAATGACACTGCCAGTGTTCATAAGGTGGGCTCTCAAAAAGCCTATGTTGAACTTTAGTGAAAAATTCTAAAGACTGTTTTAAAGCGTGCAGTATCACGAAGTTCCTATACACGTCAGTAAGTTCCACGAATTTTCAATATTTTCACTCCAGATTTTCAACATTGCCATTTTACCACACCTTCTTATGAGCAGTGCAGCTGTCATTTTCACATCTCACCCCAAACGTAGTTTCCGCCCATGTAGCGCACAATGGCGCAGTCGTTGTGCGAAATCAATGTACGGGACAAATTAAGAAAATCACAGTGCCACTGTTCATGAGCAGAAGTCTTAAAATGGCTATGTTGAAAATTTGGTGAAAACATCCCTTAAAATGACTGTTTTACGAGCATGCGTTGCGCATTTCCTATGCATGCTCTTATGTTTGTGAATTTTCAATATTTTCACTCCAGAGTTTCAACATTGCCATTTTATTACACTTCCTTATGAACAGTACAGCAGCCATTTTTCACACGTTGCCCAAAATGTGTTTTCGCACATGCAGCACACAATGGTGCAGTCGGTGTGCGAAAGCAATGTTTGGGACAGATTAAGAAAATTACAGTTACACTGTTCATGTGCAGAGGTCTTAAAATGGCTATGGTGAAAATTTGGTGACAAAAGTCCATAAAATGACTGTTACGAGTGAGCATTGCGCAGTTTCCATGCACCCTCGTAAGTTCATGACTTTGTAATATTTTCAGTCCAGATTTTCACCAGCGGCATTTTTCCACACTTCCTTATGAACAGCACAGCTGTCATTTTTCACAACATGGCCGAAATGTGTTTTCACACTTTCAGTGCAGAGATGCGTGGTCACTATGGGAAATCATTGTTCGGGGCAGATAAAGAAAATTACAGTGACACTGTTCATGATCGGAGGTCCCAAAATGCCCATGTTGACAATCTGCTGTAAAAAATCCCCAAACTAATGACATTACGGGTGTGCATTGCACAGTTTCTATGTACGCTCATGACTTCGCCAGTTTTTTTAATATTTTTACTGCAGATTTGCAACATTGCCATTTTTTACACCTCCCCAAGAACAGTACAGCTGTCATTTTTTACATCCTGTTCGGAATGTTTTTGCACCTGTGCTGCTAAATGCTGTAGTCGCTGTGCATAAGCAGCTTTCGGCTAACAAACTGATATTGCCACTGTTCATGAGGTGGGGTCACAAAAAACCATGTTGAAAATTTGGAGTGAAAATACAACGAATGCCTGAGGTATTAGGGTTTCCAACCATAACACCCAACCCTGTAGAGAATGACAGGCATCAGGGGTGTGACTTGGGATTCTTGCCTGTAATGCTCATACCATTCCACATCCTGCAGCCAGTGAGAGGCATCGAGGTATGCCTTGGACTCTTCGGCCCCAAAGTTCACCCCATTCTCCTGTACCACACCCATCTCACTGTATTTCCTGATGGAATGGGGTGCGCATAAGGGCCAAAGACCCCAAGGCACGCCGTGACACTTGTCAGTGTCTGCAGGGTTGAGTGTGGTGAAATGGCGTGGCCGTTATGCCTGACGACCCAAAGGCACACCCCAATGCCTGTCATTCTCTGCAGGGTGGTGGTGGGATTGGCTTCAGTTCAATACTTCACTGCCATTCCTATTACGCAGCTCTGTAACTTCTACACTACCACTGCCAATGCCAGCAAGCAAACATTCGGCATTGACAAATGCTTGTTTATTTGTGAGATAAACACCAGCCAACAATAAAGGGCTAGAGAAATGGCGAAATGAAATCAGTGAACTACTCCCCTAAATAAGCCCTAGGCTATGGCTGCACTTGGCTCAACATGAGGTTAGAGCAGTGCAGAAGGACTTTGTAGAACTGGGGAGGGGCCTAAGACAAGTAGCACACGCAGTATCCTTCTCAGAGGTGCTGCCTGTCAATGGCATGAGTGAGGCAAGGGTACTTTGCACCATGCAGTTTAATGAATGGTTGAAAATATGGTATGGAGCACAGGGGTTTGGCTTCATTGGGGACTGGGGTTCCACCTGGAGGGACACCAGCCTATACTGGCAGGATGGTCTGCACCTGTCCAGGAAAGGAACAAGTCTTTTGAGCAATCGGTTTAAATGCTTCATTGGCAAGCTTTTAAACTAGTCAAGGGGTGAGGCACTGATAAGCAGCAGGAAAATCCCAGCCTCTCCCTACAAAACAGGGTACTAAATGAGAAAAAGACCGAGGTAGAAAGGTCAGTGGCGGATGCTGCAACAGAAGGTAAAGCCATCAAAAAATGGAAAGCAATGAGTACCAATGCCCGTAGTCTGAGTAACAAGCTTCCTGAATTAGTGGCCTTGATGGAGGAGGAACATCTGGATATCTTGGCAGTCACAGAAACATGGTTCACACAAAACCATGACTGGGACGTAAGCATTGCCAGGATACACTATCTACAGGAGGGACAGAGAGGGTAAGAGGAGGAGGTAGCTCTTTACATAAGGGAAGGAATCAAAGCAACAGAACAAAAGGGAAAACAGGAGGAGAAGAAGCACTGTGGGTAAATTTGGAGACCAGCAATGGCACCACAATCCGCACAGGGGTTGTATACAGACCCCCTTCTGAGGGGGAGAAAATGGACAAGGAAATGATAGAAAGTATACTTAGTATGGCAGAAAAAGGGGAGATATTGCTGATGGGTGATCTGAATATGCCAGATGTTAACTGGAGTGCAGTTGCAGCAGCCACTTTGAAGAGTGGGGTTATTCTAGATGCCCTACAGGGGCATGCCTTAGACAACTAGTATTGGAGCCCACTCGAGAGGGAGCAATCTTAGACCTGGTTCTCTCAAATGGAGATGAAGAAAGGATCACAGATGTAGAAGTGGGTAGCCATCTGGGAACTAGCAACCATCGAACAGAATGGTTCACAATAAACACAGCAATAGTGTCAAGCCATACAAAGGCAAAGGTACTGGACTTTAGGAGGGCTGACTTTGCTAAAATGGGTGAGTGCCTAAGGAATGCACTAGCAAATGGGCAGGAAGGAGGGATGGAAGAACAATAGGGAATAATAAAAACTGCCATCACAGAGGTAACAAGCCTTTGTGTGAAGCAAATAAACAAAACTAAATGATGTAAGAAACCACTATGGTTCTCAAAGGAAGTGGCAGTGAAGGTTCAAGAGAAGAAAGCATTCAGGAAGTACAAGGAATCACAGAAGAAGCAGGACGAGAACTGTATCAGTTAAAGCAAAAGGAAGCTGGGAAGGCAGTCAGAACAGCAAAGGCCCAAACCAAGGAAAAGATAGCCAACACAGTTAAGAAGGGATAAAACCTTTTATAGGTACATCAGGGAGTGAAGGAAGACCAAGGGAGGCTAGTGAGGCTTAATAAAGAGGAGGGAGGGTGGGCAGAGGGTGACTGTGAAAAGGCAGAGATACTAAACAAATATTTTTGCTCAGTATTTACAAAGGAAGAGAGGTACCCAAAACAAACAGTAGAAACACTCTGGATACAGAAGTTGATACCAGCCCATTTACAGAAGAAAGGGTTCTGAAAGAACTCTTAAAACTGAAGGTGGACAAAGCAATGGGGCCTGATGGGATTCATCCCAGAAATTCTAAAGAACTAAGGGTAGAACTAGTGACACCACTGACTACCCTCTTTAACAAATCATGGGAGGATGGGGTGGTACCGAGGACTGGAGGAGGGCAGATGTGATTCCCCTTCACAAAAGTGGGAGCAAGGCAGAAGCAGGAAACTACAGACCTGTTAGTTTAACCTCAGTGGTGGGAAAATGATGGAATCACTTCTGAAGGAAAGAATTGTCGGTATCTAGAGGCCAGAGGGGCAAAGGACCAAAGGCAGCATGGATTCACAGCAGGAAGGTCATGCCAGACAAATCTGATAGATTTCTTTGACTGGGTGACCAAAGTAGTAGATCAGGGAGGGGCTGTGGACATGGCCTACCTAGACTTTAGCAAGGCATTTGACACAGTCCCACACAAAGATTAATTTACAATTTAGCTAGCCTGGGGTGGATCCCAAGATGACAGCCTGGGTAAAAATTGGCTGGAGAATAGGACACAGAGAGTAATAGTAAATGGGTCCACTCTGAAGAAAGCGGGGTTACTAGTGGGGTACCGCAGGGTTCAGTATTAGGACCGGTCCTCTTCAATGTCTTTATAAGCGACATTGCAGACGGACTAGAAGGAAAAGTATGTCTCTTTGCAGATGACACAAAGATCTGCAACAGAGTTGATGCACACGGTGGGGTGGAAAGGATGAAAAGGGACTTGGCAAGGTTAGAGTAATGGTCAAATGTATGGCAGCTTAGATTCAGTGCTAAGAAGTGCAAGGTAATGCACCTGGGAAACAAAAACCCGGGGAAGAGTACACAATGGAGGGTGAGATACTAACAACAACAAAAATGGAAAGGGACCTGGTGGTAGTCATATCAGATGACCTAAAGGTGGGCAAGCAATGTGAGAGGGCAGCAAGGAGGGCTGGGGGGATACTGGGATGCATAGGGAGAGGCATCACCAGTAGAAAACAGGAAGTTGTTATCCCTCTGTACAGACAGCTGGTCAGACCCCATCTGGAGTACTGCGTGCAGTCTGGAGACCCAATCTTCGCAAAGACATAGACAGGATGGAAGCTGTCAGAGGGCAACTAAAATGGTGCAGGGTCTGCGGAAGACATATGAAGAGAGAGACTTAGGAGCTTAATATGTTAGCCTCGAGGAAAGGAGGGAGGGGGGACATGATAGAAAGCGTTCAAGTACCTCAAGGGAATCAACAAAGTCCAAGAGGTAGCATCTTTCAAAAAAGAGTGTGCAAGAACAAGGGGCACAATTTGAAGATGGAAGGCTCAGAGGTAATTTAAGGAAGTATTTTTCAGAGAGTTTTGGATGCATGGAGCGGCCTTCCGGAGGAGGCCGTGGAGTCAAAAACAGTGGTGGAATTCAAGCATGCATGGGACAGTCATAAGGCAATTCTAGTGGGTGGGGGTGGGAAGAAGTAGGCTGCTAGTTAACTAGGATCTGCAGCTTATCCAGTAAGCAGGAAAATGGGCAGACTGGGTGGGCCAAGCGGTCCTTATCTGCCTTCAAATTCTATGTTTCTATGTTTCTATGTTTCCATGGGCAGAACAGTTGGAAATCTTGTTTTGTAGTAAAAGCTGAGTTTATGGCCTTCACAACATCATTACGAAGTCATAGCATGAGAAGCTCCTACTGAATTTTGACTTTACCATGGAGCTATTACCTGCGATCGGCATCCGTGCTGTTTCTAAAACACATGATAAATGACACATTACAACAACGACAACAACAGAACTTAGATCTGGTTGAGAAGTTAATGTATTATAATGAAGGTGCAGCAGAGCAGGAAGGAATATTGGGGGAAATATGCAGTCAAACTTTAAGTAGAAAAACAGCAAAAGCACACTATTTTATAAGGGTATATCATACTTGTACCCAAACAGTGGCAAGTTAAGCATGATGAAAACATGCTGCTGGATGTGTTTAGGGTCTAGCATTGAACAGTGAGGCTCAACAATGTCCCCAGCTATGTTCAACGTCCTCTCAGATGGCACACTTTTAGGGAGGCAACTGATGTATCTCACAGCCAGTTGCACAAAGTGAGAGGAGGAATGCATCTTCTGAGCCCAGTAGCCTAATGGAGCAACCTGAAAGGGGTCAAGAGACTGCAAAATAGCCTTTCAATATATTTTTTGCAGCAAGGGGCTGTGACCACGTCCTCCACTGTTGCTCATGATGTAGAACATGCTGAGCAGTGCCCTTTCACTCTCATCATTGCTGCTATTACCACAAGGTATTTTTTCTCCATCTCCACCAGTGGAATCAGAGATACCAGATTATAGTCCCTCTCTCCCATGAGCTTCTTCATCAGCTGGTTGCACTGGTGCCAGCATGCAACTAGCATTGTCAGAACTAGTTCGAGTAAGATTCGAACAGATCTCAAACCCTGGTGTTCGAGTTCTAATTTAGAACTCAAACGCTAGAGGGTTCGCTAAAGAGTTTGGATCTTCGTAAAAAAAAAAAATTGTACTGTTCTGTAGGCATTAGGTAAGTATCCCTCTCGAGTCCCGATTGCAGACTGTCATACCCCCGGAGTGCAAAAATCTTACTTTTTTACTGCTAGCATTCAAACTGTCAGCTGCCGACTCAAGTCCTGTTCCCATCCCGGCTCCAGCTCCAGTTCACTCATTACTGTTGTTGTGGGGGAGTGGGGCATTGTTGGTGAGATCGTGCCTGTGTACTCCTGATCCCAGTCACCGTCAGCACCTGACCAACTGCTATGTGGTCATGTGGTGCTCCGACCAGTACAGTATTTAAGCCGCATGGCTGCATGAGCATTCATTCAGTCCCATAGATGGAAAGGAGTTGCAGCCTGTGCCATTACGCTCTGGCTCTGCTGCACCTGCTACTAATTGCTTTATGAGCTGCGACTTAAACTCAACTCGTGGCATTAAAAGAAAAAATAGTTAACTGACTTACCTTGACTCCATAATTACAACAACTACTAGAGTAAAAAAAATAAAGCTAAAGTGTGGGTGGGGGTGAAAAGGTAGGGAGGGGGACAGGGACCAAGGAAAGAAAGGTCAGGAAGGAAAAATGGTTGGGTCTCTTTCGTTCAGTGGTACACAGAGGGATGATTAACATCTAGCTTGCTGCTGAACTGACCACCTGCATCTGAGTGCTTGGTCTCGCTAGTTGCCGAATAAAACTAATATATTTTGATCCTCCTGAACTATTTATAATTAGCAACTCATCTCTCTCTGTCTGGTGGGACTGGTCATGGCACTCTTGAAGGGAGACAGAGCACCCTGACTGGGGGAAGGGTGAAGAAAATAATTAGCTTTTCTCTTGTGTGAGAGAAAAAAAGTAAAAAAAACTTTGCTGAATTTGTGAACAGTGAAACTTTTTTTGAATTGAATTGTTTAAAGCCAAGTAGCCAACAAACTGAAAACAAATGAATCCCTAGTCCCACAACCAAGTATCAGGACTGCTGTGCTGAGGAGGGTCCTTCTCTTTCACCCTGAAAAACCTTCTGATAAAAGAAAAACACAAGGCAGTTTGTTTTTTTGACACAGTTCTCCTGTGCTGTGTGTGTGTGTGTGTGTGTGTGTGTGACTCCACTCAATCTCCTATGGTCAGCCCATCACCCTGCTGCTGTGTTCCCTTTGACTGCACTGTACCCTAGTTACTACCCAGTGTGTGTTATTGTGAGAGGCCCGGTGGCCAGTTTTGTGGTGGCAGTATCCTTAAATACAGTATGAGCCACATTAAACTGTTCCATCAACTCACTGGTGTAGCATTATTTTTTTTGTGATGCTACTGGAGTGGCAACTCAAACTATTGAAGCTTTCAACTATTTTCCAACCATCCTTCACTGCCTATTCAACTCACATGTAACTGTTTAGTGAAATGGCAGTAGCTGCATTTTCATGGCATTGTTTATAAATATCACAGCATTCCTTAAGAGCATTGTTTATAAATATCACAGCATTCCTTAAGAGTTGTTTAGTCTGCCTTCTGAAATGAAACTCATAAGCACTCAACTGAAAATAAAGCTTATAGTACAACAGCTAGATGCAAACCAATACTAACCTTTTACTAATTCATTGAATTAAACCCTGCACAGATTAAGAAACTCATTAAACAATGCTACAGCAGTGAGTTGAGGAAACAGTTTAATGTGACTTGCACTGTACATGACAGAAGCCTAGAAATATATTTTACTGTTGGGAGGAGAAACAGAAAAATCTCTTTCCCTGTGTTTTGTGTGTGACTCCATCTCCTGTAGTCAGCCCATCACCCTGCTGCTGTGTGCCCCTTGACTCACTGCACTGTACAATAGTACCCAGTGTGTGCTACCGTGAGAGGTCCAGTGGCCAGTTTGTGGTGGCATTATCCTCAAATAC
This sequence comes from Neoceratodus forsteri, assembly GCA_016271365.2. NCBI lineage: Eukaryota > Metazoa > Chordata > Ceratodontiformes > Ceratodontidae > Neoceratodus > Neoceratodus forsteri. The sequence goes on from CM028135.1 coordinate 64,103,871, forward strand.
ATGACAGAAGCCTAGAAATATATTTCACTTTTGGGAGGAGAGACAGAAACATTTCTTTCCTTGTGCTGTGTGTGTGACTCTATCTCATGTGGTCAGTCCACCCCCCAATGCTGTGTGCCCTTTGACTGCACTGCACTATACACTAGTATCCACTGTTTGTTACCATGAGAGGCCCAGTGGCCAGTTTTGTGGTGGCATTATCCTGAAATACATGACAGAAGCCGAGAAATATATTTTACTGTTGGGAGGAGAGACAGAAAAATCTCTTTCCCTGTGTTCTGTGGGTGACTCCATCTTCTGTGGTCAGCCCATCACCCTGCTGCTGTATGCCCTTTGAATGCACTGTACCCTACCCAATGTGTGTTACTGTGAGAAGCCCAGTGGCCAGTTGTGTGGTGGTTCAATTGGATTCAGAATTACGATTATTGACCTTTCACCTTGCCCGGCCTACTTTGCATATGCTTATGCCCAGCAGCCCAATCCTTCTGTAAGCCTTGAACCTGGGATCCTTTAGTTGCTTTTTTTTTTTCAATTTATAGTTTTATTAAGTTTTTAAGAAAACGAACAAAGAAAGACAATAACAGAATATGCCTGCAAATTACACTCAAATAATACAAATATAGTACCAATTATGAATGTATTGCTATCCATATCTAAATCTAAAATATAGTGACTAAAGTAGCATATAAGCTTCTAATAACAGTAAAATTTTCATTTTAAGAATCTTATTAAACAAAGATAATTATCTTAAGCACAAAACTCTAAAAAAGGACCCCATGTCATTTCAAAAATTTCTTTTTTTCCCTAAAATCGTGTAGCTAATTCTTTCATTATTGGCTACCTTACTAAGGGGGTCTAACCACTGATGTATAGATGGGACCTTTGAATCTTTCCAACTTTGGAGAATCAATTTTTTAAAGGACAGGGCTACTGCACAGACCCATATTTTTTCCCCCTTTTGGGATGTTTGGTAAGACAGAAGTATCACCAAGTATATACAGAGCTGGGGCAAGTGGAAAATTTAATCTTAGTGTATACTGACAAATGTCATGTATCTGTTTCCATATTTCCATGATACCATTACATGACCACATGAGATAAACTAAACCTGCATCAGAATGTCCACGTCTCCAACAGTTGTTATTTGAGGTTAAACCCAACTCAAAAAGAATCCGTGGGAAATAGTAATAATGAAGAATTTTAAATTGTACTAACCTGCCTTGGGTTTCTCTGCATGTTTTAATAGCATTGTCCCAAAGTTTGTCCCAAGTATCTAAAGGAATACATATGTTTAAATCTGTTCGTCATTTAACTCTGGCGTGATATGTTAGGTATTTTACAGGTCCCTGTAACATCTTATACATCAAACTAAAGCCTTTCAGAAGATGGGCTACTTTAGAAAAGGATATCCATAAACTCAAGGGAGAAGTGGAGACATTTGCGTCCAAAATAGTAGTGGATAAATGTTTTCTTAATTGTAAATAAAACTAGAATTCACATTTGTTCAGTTTATACAATGACCGCATTTGCTCAAAGGACAAAGGTCTATTATTTGCATCCAGCACATCTCCAATAATTTGTGTACCTTTTTTACCCCATCCAAGGTCAGGGATACCTTTGTTAGATCTGGTAAGCAGTGGATTATTCGAAAGAGGGATATATTTTAAGGGTACAAATTCAGTTTTCTTGAGTTGACTGCATATTTTACAAACCAATACTGAAATCTGTAAAGTGGGGTGGTTTGTTAACCTAAAGGCAGCATGTGTGAAAAACAAATCTGGTAATCTTAGAGGTGCCACAATATCTTTCTCAATATGTAACCACAAGGGCGTATTGGGTTATCTTGGAAATGGACCAATTGGCCACTTGTTTTAACTTATATGCCCAGAAATAACATTGCCACCATGGTAACGCAAATCCTCCTGATTTGATTGGCGCTCTTAATTTCAGCTTAAATAGTCTAGGAGGTTTCCCTTCCCATAAAAAAGTGGAGATAATCTTGTGAAATTTGCTAAACCAAAATCCAGGGATATTAGCTGCAAAATTGTTCATAAAATAGAATAATCTACTAGCTAATATCATTTTTATAGAATTTATTTTCCCCCATAAGGACAGATACAGACTGGACCACCTTTCTAGATCAGATTTGAAATCATTTAGGATTGTGGTTAGATTATGACTCTGAATTTTATCAATAGAATCAAAAATTTTGATTCCCAAATATTTCAGGCCCTCCTTTGGCCAAGCAATATCTGGGAGTTCTTTCAATTTCCTAACTTCCGAGTCTGAATGGCTTAGAATCATACATTCAGTCTTGGATCAGTTAACAAATAGGCCTGATTTCTCTCCAAATTCTTGCAACAAGGGTTTAACAGACTGAAGTAAAAACATAGGTTGGGATAAGGTCAGAAGAATATCATCCGCAAAGGCCAACACTTTGTTATTATATTTGCCAGTTAGTATTCCGTGAATGTTGTCAGAATTTAAAATTCTTCTGATTAAAGGTTCCAAGCCTAGTATAAAGAGTAGTGGAGAAAGTGGACATCCTTGTCTAGAACCTCTATTTAACTTGAATGAGGAAGATTTAAAACCATTTGTTATAATACTTGCTTTGAGACAAGCATAACAAGTCTGAATCCATCTTAATATACCTGGTCCAAAATTATTAGTGGAGAGGACTTTGTACAGGTGCTTCCATTCTAAAGAGTCAAATGCTTTCCCTATGTCTAGAGAAATAGCAGCAGTAGCCTTATTAACATTATTATTTTTTATTGAATTTGTAGCCCAAATAATGGAAAATAACCTACGGAAATTGTCTGCTGCCTGCCTACCCTGCATGAAGCCCACCTGCTCCTTGCCTATAAAATTATTCAGAATACTAGAAATTCTGTTAGTTAAAACTTTAGCAATAATTTTGTAATCAAAGTTCAATAGAGAAATAGGCCTATAATTGCTACAGTCCAAGGGGTCTTCCTCTTTCTTGCTTAATAAACATGTAAAGACTTCATTCATACAGTCTGGAAGGAGTCCTTCCTTAAAGGAGTTTTTTAAAGTTTTTAAAAGGTGAGGAGAAATTATGTTGTTTAAGGAATTATAAAACTCTCCAGGTAGACCATCTGGACCTGGGGTTTTCCCCTTAGGGGCTTTAGCAATGACTCCTGAAATGTCTTGCAGTTTTATTGACTCATCTAGCTGCTGCTTATCTAAAATTGAAATGCTTGGTAGATTTGCTCTGTAGAGAAAGTCTTCTATGACATTTATTTCAGGAGAACTTTTAGATTTATACAAGCCTTCAAAAAAGGACTTAAAACATTCATTCATTTGCTTGATGTCAAATGTCACTACCCCATTCTTATTTTTAATTCCCTTGATGTTGTTTTGATTCTGTGCCTTATGAAGTCTATGTGCTAATAATTTGCTAGTTTTTTCTCCTGACTCCCAATATTTCTGCTTTATTCTGAAAAGAGAGTATTCTGTTTTGTCTGAGTATAATCTGTTGATTTCATATTTAAGACTAAGTGCCTTAAAAATAAGTTTTTGTTTGTTTCTGTGATTATTTTGTAGTTGTGTCAGCATGTCCTCAAGCTTTTCTTCCTTTAGTTTTAGGTCTTTTAGTTTTTCTTTCTTCCTCCTCCTAGATGCATAGCTAATTATTCCCCCTCTTATAAAAGCCTTATATGTATCCCACACTATATTGGATTATACTTCCCCATTGTCATTTAAATTAAAATAAGCCTTTGTCTCTTCGTGCAGCCATTTCAAAAAATTTGAATCCTGAAGAAGTGAGGTATTAAATTTCCAATTTTCTGATTTTCTAGAATTATTTTCAAAAAAGCACTGCACTCTTAATTAAACAATTGTCTGAAATGAACAAGTTTTCATAACTGATTTGGCTAGTGTTATTGCACCACTGTAGATTCATAAATAAATAATCAATTCGGCTGAAAGAACCATGTCTAGCTGATAGGAAAAAATAATCTCTACCACATGGATAAAGAAGCCTCCATGTATCCACCAGACCCACCTCCTTTAATAAAGTGTGCAAACTTTTCTGGGCAAGAGACAAAAAACAGGGGAGATGAGAATTTGACCTGTCTAGCGAAGGATCCATAACTAAATTAAAATCCCTCCTAACAGTATTTCATAAGACCCCAAGTTAGCCAATGTATATATATATTTTTTTTTTATTTTAGTCTTTGGTAACCAGGTAAGGCCCACTAGGCACAAGTGCCTGTTTTCAGGGGCGACCTGGGAGTATATGTCAATTTATGAAATAAATCTTTTTTTTTTGTGCGTTAGGGGCATAAATATTACATATAGCTACTTCCTTGCCATATAAGTTCCCTAAAAGAATTTAAAATCTCCCTTCTGGGTCTGTGATATGGGAATGTTTGATAAAGTTCACGCCTTTTCTAATTAAAATTGTCACTCCTCTTTTTTTTGTAGAAAAACAACAATGTTCAACCAAGGAGACCCAACCAGGGGCTAGCTTTTCTGCTTCTATGTGGATCAAATGAGTTTTCTGAAACATGGCTATGTGATTCAGCACTCTGTATCTTTTTACTGGAGATCCAAGACCCTGAACATTCCATGAGGCTATATTAACATTACTCATTTTTATATAAACAGTTTAGTACCAAATGGTAATTAAGATTTTTAGGAAAGTACTCCTATTAGCAAATGCTTTAAAATAACAACTTACGTTCTAAGAAGTAAATGAAAATAATTATAAATCCTTCTGAATTCACTAAATAATTCAATGAAGTGTTAAAAACAATCAAATGTAATACGCATTTCACAACCTCCAATAATCAATTAGGACAATGCTTAACTTTAAATCTTGACTAACATGCACTTTAAGCAGTTTGAGTGGTAACTCACTGAGGGAAAACCTCAAAGTGCCTACCATGCCTCTGAGAACACAAACAAACAGTGGTTTACTAGGGAACCCACCCTAATCAAGTAGAAATAATTAAAGTAGTTAGAAAATACTGAAATGAATACCGGCTTTGACAGGTGGTAAGAAAGAACTTTACTCCATTATCATAGGAACTCTTGAGGCAAGTTTAAAAAATAAAAAATATATCCCTTAGGTTGGTTTTGGTATTAAGAAAAGGATTTCTAAGATTTGAAAGCAATATGAAATATTCTGACAGTGCCCTGGAGATAATTAAGTCTTTTACGTCAAAAACAGCGCAAAAACTTCCCACATCATATCTCACTCACCAATATTTTAAATGTTTTGAATTATTCCAGATACACCATATGTATTCGGCTAAACAGCAAGTATTTTGTTCCACAAGGGATTACCTGCAGAGAAAACAACAGGCTGAAATTATGGCCTTATACAACAAGACTTAAACGGACATACCCTTCCCATCAATAAGACAGAGAGAGTGACGTCTGAGAGCCAAATTAAGAAGTAAGCCATTCAGCAAATACTCCAATTCTGCAAGAACCTTGTTTAAAACAATGATCCAACTGGCTTAGAGTGAAATTAAACAAAGTTCGTCATGAGAAAACTTATGCAGAGACATCTCACGCCTATACAGTCAGGTCTCATTTGCTGCCCAACGATTGGTATATCAGAACATTGTTCATATAGGGAATGAGAATGTTGCCAGGAGGCAAAAACCAGGGACCTGAGACAAATTAAGCCAGGAAGGTTTCTTTTCTAGGTTGTTTTCCAAACATACCAAAAGTCCATTCCCTCTTAGAAATAAATAAAAATAATACTTCTTTTAACCTATCATCCTCCCCCCTTCCCCATTATGGAGTAAAGTTCTTACATACAGGATTAAGTCATTTTGCACCTACCATGCCTCTGAGAACATCTTGGACAGAAAGAAACTCATGAGTTTGGCGATCTATGTGCCCATATATTCGTGCAGGAAGAGTTTCATGATCTTTAACTCTGGCTGACGTCCGCTTTCTCCTCCTTGTATTTAAGATAGCAAACAAATCCAAACCCATTTTTAATGGAGAAAACGTAAAAGTAATAAGACATTTTTATAGCAACACTGAATCAATAAAATTTAAAAATAGTAGTTATTCAAAACTAGTGACAGCTAAGGTAAAGTCATGTGCTCCATCTTGACCAATCAAGAGAAACAATCCACCTATTAGGGTTAAAGTGACTATCTTTACTGCGCATGTGTTTCAAGTCACCAAGGCTTCGATCTCCGAGCTGGGAAAGTCAGGCAATGGGGGTTCTTCAAACATATCCATGACTGGACTATAAGGTTCTCTTAAAGCATCAGATAAGCCACAAGAATCAGAAGAAGGGTGCATATGTGCAGAGGAAAGAGGTTGAGTATGAGTCCATCCTGGAGAGTAAGCTTGCTTTGAAGACATGGTGGCTGGGATAGCTGTTTTGTTTTTGTAGAAAGGCTGTGACTTTCTTATGATTTTAGAAGGCCAAGGACCAGCTTTAAGGAGTGAAGTTTTAGTGTTGGGATGCCTTACATTATGTTTCAGGACTGGAATATGTGTTTGTTTTGCTACTGTATTCTGTAGTTCTTGTAGCGCATGAGAAGCATGTGGGCTATGTCTGGGGGTAGTTGCACGAGCAAGTCATTCTGGCGTAGGAACTTTTGGATTATGCATTCCATCAGTGGCAGTTGGGGCCTGAGAGGAATTTGTGACTCCTCTGTTTTTGTTTTCTAAAATCACTTCAGCTTCACTCCAATGTCTGCTTATGAAACTCCAAGCATCTTCAGGAGTTTTGAAATTACGAGATCCCCTCCTTTAGTTAACACTAGTATTGCTGGGTATTTAATGTAATAGGGTATTTCTAACCTTTGCAGGACATATCTAACATCCCCGTATGCTTTCCTTTTTTCAACAACTTCAGAGGAGTAATCTTGAAAGATGTAAATTCTATCTTTCCCCCAGAACAAAGCTTTCCTTTGTCGTGCCATAGCTAGAATTTCTTCTTTGTTGTTAAACTTCAAGAAGCGCACTATAATGGGTCTTGGATTTTGTCCTTGCTTAGGGATAGCTCTTAGGGATCTATGAGCCCTTTCTATCTCCAAGGGCTGATTCCAGCTATAGTTTAGTACTGAGGAAAGAAAATCTTGTAGAAAACTGATCATATCTTTCCCCTCCAGTCTCTCCGGTACCCCAACCAGATGTAAGTTATTTCTCCTGGATCTGTTCTCTAGATCATCCACCTTGGCTCCTAAATACTGTATTTTAGTGTTGTTTTTCCCAGCCGTGTCTTCTACCACACATAATAATTCCTCTATCAATGCTAATCTTTCCTCAATAGTACTTATTCTTTCTTCCACAATAGCAGACTTATCTCTTTCTTCCCCTGCCTGCTGTTTAAGCGAGACAATGTCTAAATGCATGAAGTGTAGCTTGTCTTTAATGAAATCCATGTCGCTAGAGCATATAGGCAAAGCTTTTGTATTTCGTTTAGCAGAATTATTTTTGGTACCTGTGAGACCTCCCTGAATGGCCCCGGACCTCTGCGGAGAACCCCCGAACTGACCTGGTGATCCTGCCGCTTCGAGTCTCCTGTCAGTCGGCATGTAGGTGCAGGGGTAAGTGCTGAAATCTCCGTGTAGTAATTATAATTGTAGGGACTTCCAATTTGCTTAAAAACTTGTTCGAGTGCAGAAAAACGCTAACTGTATTGATTTACCGGTTCACGAATGCATTACAACCACTTAAAATTATTTTATATTTTGGCTAATTCCGTTAGGTGGGAGAGCTCTCTTTCAAGCAGACATCTCTTCCTAGTGCTGGTGCGTGACCTCGGGATCCTTTAGTTGCAAACTGTCATATTCTTCAATTACCTTCAGTCCACTGCATCATAGTGTCATACAGCCAAAACCAAGTTTTGGAGTTGTAGCCAGTGATCACAGATCACATTTCTTTCTTACACAGGAATCGTGTGTGTGTGTGTGTGTGTGTGTGTGTGTGTGTGTAGTATACTGCTGCTGTTATAGCTGACACCAATATACATGAAGCATCTGGTGCTGGTGTTGGAGCAGGTGTTGGTGGTAGTGGTAATCTTGGTGCTAGCAAAAATAACCAAAATGTTTCAAGTGATAAAAATTCAACAAATAGGAGAAGAGCAACAACGAAGTGTGGTAAAGGGGGACCTTTTAAGAAAACTTGTGCAGCTGCTGGGGTCACATGGAGAGGCACCATAAGGTATGCTGTTCATGCTGTTAAAATCCCTGTGACTAGCAGTAATAATGCAAGTGACAGTGAGTCCCTCTCTGACTCGGGCAGTAGCTCCTTATCTCAGTCTGACACTGTTGTATCTGGTGACGTATCATCAGTTCCTCAACAAAGTGAAATGAGGAAATCTGCTAACAATGAATCAGGTAGTGCACTTGCAAATACATCCATCGCTGTTGGCAATGAAAAGGACATATCCAGTGAATCCACCACTTCTATGTCAGCCAACAATGAAAATTCCTCAAGGGTCCCTGCCCCCCTCTTCTAGCACCAAGGAGGATGTCTCAGGTTCTGCTCAGACAGGTGAAAAAACACGAACAGTTTTTAGTTATCTTCCTGGCACTCTAATAAAATCTGTCACATCTAAAGTGTGGAATTATTTCTCTGCCAGTAAAACTGATCCATGCAGAGCAATTTATTCCTTGTGTAAACAAAGTGTAAGCTGTCGTAAAGTTCTGTCATGCCTCAGCACTACAGCTCTTAAACGCCATCTGAAAAAAACATTCAGTATTGCTTGATCATCCAAAACCCATGTCCTCCATCTTCCAGACCACACGTGAGAAGGGTTAGGAATCTGAAATGGATACTGAGTTGTCTGAACTTGATATAGACAGAACCACTGCCAGCCCTAGGATCACCATTACCATCAACACCAGCACCATTAGCACCAGTTGCACACTCAGTGATGGCACTAAATGTATAAGTCCAAGTCCACCATCTCAACGTCCATCTGGCCATCGAAGCACAGGATCTAATAAACCGATAGGGACATGTTGCAAGCAGCTAACACTGTCTCAGGCATTTGAGAGGAAGAATGCTTTAACCAAAAATCATACAAAGACCCTTCATCTTAATCGCAAAATTGGTGAATTGTTAGCTGGAGCCCTTCTCCCATACTCTTCAGTAGATCATGAGGATTTTAGTGAGCTCATGAAACTTGCAGAGCCTCATTATAATGTTCCTCATCAAAGGTACTTTTCCTATGTTGAAATACTAAACATTTATCAGGCTTTAAAAGCAACAGCGATGCTTGCACTTAAAACTGCAGAGGGCGGGGTTATTCATGTCATGACAGATAAGTGGACCAGCAGTCAAAATATAGATTATATGTGCCTTACCGCTCATTGGGTCACTTTTTCTTGTGCTTCTTCAAAAACAAAGACAGCCCAAAAGATGGTGCTCCTGTATACAAAGATGTTTGGGCAAAGGCATACAGCTGCAAACATCTTGCAGGAACTAAATGAGCTCCTTCCTGAATGGATTTATTCTTGCTGGCCCAGTGGCGCTGAAGGTTGAGGCACTAGATGCCACACCTCATGCTACACTGGCGACCCAGGCTCGGGAACAAACTCGGATGCCGGGGGTTGGCAGGGGAAGTGTTGAAGATGAGTGCCCTCTGGGTGCTGTCCTCCCTGGGGAAGGAGGGGCAGGTTGCCTCGGCGTACCAGCAGCCCCCAGTGGAGACCAGGGGCACTGCAGTATGCCAAGCAAGCATGTAAATAGCGTGGCCGATGCCGACAGGGTTGCCATGCGCCAGTGCATCAGTGTGCACCATGCAAGGGGAGGGGTTGGGGTAGTACACAAAAAAGGGAAAACACCGGTGCCATGGACAGGCGATGGCACCTGTCCCCCATGCCCTTCGCCAGGCCAATCCCGTCTGGCCTTTCAGTTCCTCTAGCCGAGCCCTGTCCTGCAGCCAGAGTCTGACTTGCAAGGGTGCCTATGAGGAGGGGGTGACCCACCCCAGGTGGGTTAAACCGGGGGGTGCTGGCTGCAGGGAGGGGAGGAAAGCAGAGCCAGAGATCAGAGGGGGCCTCAGGCAGGCAGGACTCAGATTAGGATGCCCAAGAGAGGTTCCACAGGGCTGTGACCGGAGGGAAATAAAGTAAAAAAAAAAAAAAAAAATGAATGGATTTATGCTCATGGTCTAAAATGTGGCTTTATAGTAAGTGACAATGGAGCCAACATCTTGAAAGCAGTACAGGATGGAGGATTTATTCATGCTTCTTGCTTTGTTCATTGCTTACATTTAATTGTCATGGGGTTCCTGAGTAATGAAACACAAGTGGGTGGTATGATTGCTGTTTACAAAAAAAAATTTTGTGACTCACTTTTCACATTCAACCAAGGCTATACGGATATTGTCTGAACTGCAAAGGAAACACAAGCTGCCGCAGCAAAAGTTGATTCAGAATGGTTCCACTCTGTGGAACTCAACTCTTTATATGCTGCAGCGTCTCTTGGAACAAAAGCAAGGTGTACATGAGGATTGCTCCAATTACATTATTGGAGATGCCATTATGCTTTCTGTGCTGCAGTGGAAATTAATGGAGACAGTGTGCGGCATCCTAACTCCTTTTGAGACAACCACAAGGGACATGATGTCTGAGTCAGGTTATCCCACTCATAATGCTGATTTCACATCATCTGAGTGTTCTGACTCTACAGATAGAAAAAGACAGATCTGAAGCTCAGACAACATGTCAGCTGTATCATGGAAATTTTGTAAAGAGAATGAGGGAGTGCTTCCAAAACAATGACAGATTAGTTGCAATGATGAAATCAAAACACTGCATCCTTGCAACTCTCAGATCCCAGGTTCAAGGCTACACACCTTCCAAAAACTGATGATGTAGAGCACTACAAATGTCTGTTGCTAGATGAGTTGCAGCACTCACAGGAGTCAAACACAGACATGCAAAGTACCCTCAGGTTGTCATCGCCACAACGTGCAGGTCCATCTTCACAAAGAGATATAGAACTGGAAAAGTCACCAAATGTTAGCAGTAGTTGTTCTACAATTGTCACTTCAACCCTTAGTAGCAAGCTAAATCTGTGGTAAAACCTTTCCCAAATTGCTGCCATACCAGCTTATGATGATTCCTCTTCTGAGCGTTCTCTGTCCATCATGGTAGACAGTTACCTGCAAGAACCGCTTATTCCTATTGATGCATGCCCTTTTGAATATTGGAGATCAAAAAAGTTAATATGGACAAGCTGTATGATGAAGCCTGTAAATTTCTTGGTTGTCCTACAACAAGCGTCTCTTCAGGACGCATGTTTAGTACAGCTGGCAATATTGCGACAGACACCAGAAATAGGTTGCTGCCAGAAAAAGTACACACGTTAACTTTTATTAAAGTTAATAAGGCAATATTTTCGTTTCCCCTACAAGAATATACAAGCTGATCCTGAAGTGATTGATGGTTGTGGATGCTGATGGCGATGACAGCTCAGATGGTAGTGGTTGGTAAATAATAATAATAATAATAAAATAAATATAATACAATAATAAAACTTTATTTATTAAGTGCCTTTCAAGCACCAAGACGCTGTACAAATGAATGTTAAAAATAAAAATACACATATAAAATCAATATTCTCAGCAACATCAATTGATAAAAGCCTTACTCCACAAAAGTGTCTTAAAATCCCGCTTAAAGGATTCCACGGTCGTACATTCCCTAAGCCGACGAGGCAGAGAATTCCAAAGGGTTGGGGCCACAAACACAAAAGCCCTGGCCCCAGAAGACTTCAATGTAACCCTCGGAACCTCTAGCAACCCCTCATCAGCTGAACGGAGCTGTCATACAGGACGGTAAGGAATCAGAAGCTCTTTCAAGTAGTCAGGACCCAGTCCATGCAGGGCTTTGAAGGTCAAAAGACCTACTTTAAAGGTGATCCGCCACTGTATAGGCAGCCAGTGCAGATCATGAAGCACAGGGGTAATATGTGTCCTTCTAGATGCCCCTATCAACAACCTTGAAGCAGCGTTCTGCACTAGCTGCAAGTGACGGATATCAACCCCAGGAAGCCCCAAGTACAGAGAGTTGCAGTAGTCAAGGCGTGAGGTCACAAAGGCATGAACCAACACAGGTAAATCGCTGGATGGAACAAGGTGCTTTACTCTGGCAATGTTCCTAAGATGGTAAAATGCAGACTTAATGACTGCTGACACCTGATGACGAAGAGTCAGCCCATCTTCAAGTACCACTCCCAGGTTACGCACCCATTCAGAGGTAGGGATCTGATTCCCCCCCAGCAATAAGCCAGAGGGTTGGCCAGACCCCAACCCCCCCCCATGACCCGGGTCCACAACCATAACCTCGGTCTTGCCGGCGTTCAGTTTTAACCAGCTCGCATTCATCCAGTCATGGATTTCAGCGAGGCAGCTATTAAATACCGAGAGAGCACTAACCTGGTCGGGGGCCAAAGACAGGTAGAGCTGGGTATCATCAGCATAACAGTGAAATCTCAGCCCATACCATCTTACAATGTCTCTGAGGGGCAGCATGTACACTGCAAACAACATGGGGGAAAGCACCGAGCCCTGAGGGACACCACTCTGCAGAGGGAAAGGGTCAGAGGAAAAAATCCCCGACACAACTCTGTGTTCTCCCAGATAGAAAAGATGAAAACCATCTGAGCACTGTACTAGACAGTCCACAGACAGACTCCAGATGCTCGAGCAAAACCCCATGGTCTACAGTGTCAAAGGCTGAAGAGAGAGATCAAGGAGAACCAAGATAGAACGGTTTCTCCGATCTCTCACCATCAAGAGATCATTGAGCACCCGAATCACAGCAGTCTCGGTACTATGCCTCTTACAAAAACCAGACTGGAGAGGTTCGTAGATACTATGGATGGTCAAATGGTCCTCCAGCTGGTTTGCCACTACCTTCTCAATAACTTTCCCAATAAAGGGAAGGTTAGAGATAGGTCTGTAGTTGGCAAAAATATCTGGGTCCAGAGAAGCCTTCTTCAAAAGGGGAGTCACCACAGCTTCCTTTAGGAAGCTGGGAAACTCACCTAATTCTAAGGAGCACCAGATTATTTGAGCCAGAAACAGGCCCACAATCTCAACACAACCCAAAATCAGGGAGGTAGGACCCAGATCTAAACTACAGCTCGTAGGGCGCAGCCCCTGGATGATCCACATAATATCCTCAAACATTGGCAGGTCAAAGGAACACCAGGAGGCCGAGGATTCCGTGGCCAGATACCGACCAACAGCTTCCACCTTAGAGTGTGTCAGGCGGATCTCTGATCTGATGTCGGCAACCTTATTCGCAAATAATTGAGCGATCTCATCACACTCCTTTTGTGAAAAAGCTCGACGGAGCTGGAGACAGGCTGGGTTGCACAGCCTGTCCACAGTTCTGAAGAGCTGAGCTGGTCGATTCTGAGCAACAGAGATCTCCCTGGACAGGAATTCTTCCTTCTTACGGGAGATCTCTGATTGGTAGAGCCGATAATGCTCCTCCAAACTAAGGCGGTCGACCTCTAGAGCAGATTTCCACCAACAACACTCTATACTGTGTGGGACAGAGTCTCTGGACAAAAAAGGAAACTTTACAGACTGATGAAGTGGGTTGTCTCTCTCCTCTCTCTGTCTCCTACCATGGACTATATAATACCCCCTAAACTTTCACCATTTCTGTGGCAAATTGCTTTGTAACTAGGGCCTAAAGTTAGCAAGTTGTTTTTTTTAATTACAGGAACATTTTAATATCAGTGGGAACAGGCCCAAATCTGGCACGAAAGGGACACCGTCAACCGTTTCTGTATCATATTATTTCTAGTTGAAATCAAAACACATATTTTTGGATTTACCTTCTGTAAAATTTATTGATTTTGCTGTTATATTTTATTTGCTTCCTTTTAGTAGTAAGTACCACTTACTTAAGGCAGCAGAGCAATGAAAAATATTAACATGCTTGGCAAACCTTACCTTGATCAACTGTAATTCCAATTCCAAGCTCCTGAACAATGCAAAGATGCCCCCCAAAAGCCACTCATGATGCTTTCTCCTCTCTCTTCTCCCACTGCATCATGATTGGCTAAACTGTGTGGTGGTATTATTTACAAGCCAGGAAAGATGCAGTTAAAGTTGATCAAGGAGTGCAACAGTAGACTGTTCCAACCAAACTTAATCTGTGACTTTGTGGTACATCAGTAAGGGCTGGGACTGGGGGCAGTCTATTTTTCAGTTTTAAAGGTGACCTGCATATTAATCGTAGCAGCCCACTCCCATCCCACATAACTTTCTACAGCACCGTGGGAGTCTGGGGCTGCTACGATGATGATTTTTCATATAAAATTAATATTTAAAAAAAGCGCTGAAACTTTTCGGCGAACACGGAAGTGCCTTGAGGATCCGGATCAAGCGAGTGCAAATTACTATGGGTATTCCACCCAGTTTGTGACGTGGCAAACACCACTGCTATGAATGAATAGCAGTGGCTGCAGTTAACGATTATTTATTTTATTGCTTCTAGGTAGGTCTTGATTCCTAAAATCATACCTACAGCAACACCTGAACAGGTCCTTGCTGTACATATGTCATGCCAAAGGTCATAGAGACAGTCTTTTTGGCATTTAGAAAAAGTTGATGTGAGCTAAGCCAGTACTGGAGCCTGTCAAAGTCCAGCTGAAGTCTGTTTTCTACAGCAGATTGGGAGTGGCTGGGTGTGAACAAAACAGTGTCATCAACATACATGTGGATAGATGCTGAAGTGCAGACATTAGGGAGGTCATTTAGGAAAATGGAGAAAAGAAAAGAATAGGGCCGAGTATCCATCCCTGAGGAATCCCAGTGGCAATCGGGAGGGGTGGGGACAGCGAGTCAGCAATCCTAACTGACTGAGTCCTGCCCATAAGGTAAGCACCGAACCAGTTAGTGGCAGGAGCTAACAGACCAGCAGCAGAGAGGGAGTCAAGGAGGAGTGAGTGGGAGACCGTGTCGAAAGCCTTAGTAGGTCAACAAAAATGGCCGATGTGATTAGACCACAGTCCATCCCGGAGAGGATGGTATCCATTAGCTTAATGAGGGAGGTGGTAGTAGTAAAGTGGTATGTCCTAAAACCAAATTGGAAAGGTGTGAAAAAGTTGGTATCATAAAGGAAGGAGTAGAGTTGAGAAAGGACCAGATGTTCCTGTAGTTTGGCCAGGGTAGGCAGGAGGGATATAGGATGGTAGCTACCGGGGGAGGAGGGGTCACCACCCTTAGAAAGCAGTAAGACTACTGTATGCTTCCAGGTCATAAGGACTGTGGCAGTGGAAAAGGATAGGTTTGTGTTGTCAACCAGGGAAGGCAACAGCTGGGGCAGAAAGATAGAGGAGATTGGGATCCAGGCCATCTGGAGAGCTACCTTTAGTAGGGTTTAGGGTTAGCAGTGCAGCCAAGATGTCTGCTGGCGAGACCTTGGAAAATGAGAAGCTCTGTTGAGGAGAAGTTTCATTTTGAGGGACTGGTATTTGTGGGCTGGAGGGCTGGTGCGAAGGGAGAGAGGCTAGGAGAGCTGAGGCGCAGGAAGTGAAGTAAGAGTTAAATTCAGTGGCAACTGCAAGGTGGTCTGATATTAAAGAGTTGTTGGTTTTAAGCAGTGGGGTCGGTGCTTTCAAGGGGGGAGAGAACAAGGAGTGAACCACCATCCCAAATTTGGAAGGGTTGTTTTGTTGGTTTGGAACGTACTCCTGAAGTACTCCGCTTTGGCCAACCCGGCGGCTTTAGCACATTGGTTGCATACTCTACGATACATTTGATAGTCACTAGGCCTACATGGTGCATTGTGTTTTTTTGCCAAGCAAGATCCCGAGCCTGCTGGCATGCTATTTGTTTTGGGGTGATCCAGGGGAGGTGGGTGCCATGAACTCTGGGGGTGAGATCTGCAGCAAGTGTCTGTAACTGATCAATTTTTGATAGTAGGCTCTGAATGTTAGCATGGATTATTTTGAGGCTGCAGGAGAGGATGAAAGGGCAGGGGTGGGAGGGACGCGCAGGTAGGGTATTATATACGGGACGGGGGGGTGAGAAGTAGTCAGACCTGAATTAGGGTTGATGTCTCCCGAAGATAAGAGTAACAAGGTTATGATAATGTAGTGTAATTTGTTGTTCTTATACCAAGGGAGGGACCCAGGCATGTGTAAGGTGTAGAAGTGAACTTTGGTGGGTGTTGATTGCAGATTCATCAAGGATAGCATTATGCAGTAATGAGGGACAGGGAACAGGGAAGCTACAGGCAGAAGTGGGAAGCTAGACTGGACTAATTGGTAGGACATGGTGGCACCACACGGGAGTTGGATGGCGGGAATAAGGTTTGGGAGTACCACTGCCTGAGCAGGGGAGATGGGGGTTGAGGTAGCATGAGAGGGGTGTGGAAGGAGGGGCTAGAATAGGGAGGAAAAGGAAGAAGACACTGAGAGAAGTAAAAGGCATGGAAGTAGCTTGCATGGCAATAGGTGATGAGGAGAATGTGGAATAGAGGGATACAGTAGCAACAGTGTTAACACTTAACAGAAGGGACTTAGGCAGTCAGGAACTTTGGCGACCTCTGGTGGCCTAGAGTAAAGAAATGCAATAGCAACAATGAGTGCAACAGGGATTTCATCAGTCAGGACATAGGTGACCTCTAGTGGCTCAGGTATATAATGTGCCAATGGAAAAGTTGATACTTCTGCATTTTTCCTGTAACTCGAGCCTTATCACATGATTGCCATTAACTATAAACTCCAAATCCAGATAGGGAGGGTGGTGGGGAGCCGGCATGTAGCACCGGCGGGAAGCAACAGAAGTGCTCATCTTTGCGGCAGTAGCGGCCGAAATCAGTGGCTGGAGCTTGTACCTGATAAAGTCCTGTGTCACAGCAGGGCAAGGCGGGCAGCAGGTGGCTGCTTGAAAAGCCACACTGAAGCCTCCGGGGAAGCGCCCTGGTCAGGGACAGATCTGCAGAGGGAGGACAAAGCAGGAGATTAACTTTTAGTTTAGGAGCCAAATCGGTGGGAGGGAAGTAGTACAGAACAACAGTACAGGGAGCAGACAAACGTAAGTAGTGGGTGTGGAGGCCCAGACACGCTGGGGAGGGGGAGCGAGTGAAGCAGAGTGGAAAATGGAGGAATGAGGTTAAAAGCTGAAGCAGAGAAGAAGTTTAAATGGGGAAGCTACTGAGAAAAGGGAATAGAGTGTGAACTGGGGAAACAGTCGGGCCTCTGAGAATATAATGTGGCAGTAGCCATTCTCACATCATTATAGGTCCTTGGCAACACAGTCCTGGAAAATGTTGCACTTGATGGGATCTGTAAGTACTCCAGAAGTCTGAGGAAGCAGGTGTCTTCCACGAGTGAAAATGGTTGAAGATCCAGTGCCATTGATTCACCAGTTAGCTGTGTGATGGGCTGAGCTGTTGGACGGGAAGACTGGTATTTTGCTCTTGCTTGGAAGGCTTCCACTATTGGCACTGACTGTGGATGGAGGGGTTGTTGATGCTGCATGCTTGCCAGAGGGTATAGAAATAGCAGGGGAGTGCCAAGACCTGGTAGAGACCCTTGACTCATTATTTTTTTCTGGGGGGGGTGAGGACCCACTAGTGTTTAGGTGGAAGAAGTGCAACCACCAGCATTTTTCTCATAGGCAGGACAGTCTGTAGCATTGCCACCAACACCACTGCCAGCATTATCACCATGTCCTGGGTCTGATGGAACCACAGGCACAGGCCATTATGAAGCTCCACAAACATGGGATGTATTTAGTAGTTCAGTCTGTAAACTACCAATTTGCATCCACCATGGGAGCGTTTGCCATGCATCCACCATACTCGTTCATTCCATATCGTTCATTCTCAGTCGAATTTTAAAATCGGTATACCATGCCTTCTGTCAGTTGCTCAGCCTCATTCAGTCATCCAGCCAACTTCATTCGTTCCAACCTGTATTCATGTCAAAGACCATCAAACTTCATCATCGGTCTTCTACCTCATGCTCTCAAATTTCACTAGATGCATGCCAGCCATAACCATATCTGGACCTCCAAGGCTGTCCAGCCCCGAAAGCCAATGACTCACTCTGCTGCCATGAAGTTCACATCTTTTTTTTAACTTTATTTATTCTCCTACACCCCCCGGGCATCCTTCAGGAGTGCCCACTCGGAGTCCACCCTACTCCCAACCTGAACCCCCGCATCTCCCCGACCCCTTCTCCCCGTACGACTACAAGCAGGCCCAACCCCCGGCACCATCTCCGGGGCTGATTCTCCCTCCCTCAGCGGCTACCTCTTAAGTGAGAGAAGCCTACCTGCAAGTCATCGGGTCGCTCGGAGAGAGAGAGAGAGAGAGAGAGATCCTGGGCGCGTCTGGGCCGGTATTTGGGATGTGGGAGGGTCCACCGGGGCCACCGTCATCTCCCGACTATATAGGAGGCTTTTTCTTGCTTTTTCTGTTCCCCCGAAGAGCTCAGCCAGCAAGGCTATGGATTGCCATGGCTCCACCCCCAGGCATTGTGCCGCGTCACTACACTGGCGATCCTCCAGCCACCGCCAGAGGTCGCTCCAAGAGCGAGCACATTCCTGTACCCACCCCCGGGAAGAGAGCGGTCAGCAGATGCACAATCTTCCCCCCACCAACCCCCGGTGGCCCCGGCTCGTTCCTGAACTCGGGTCATCGGCATGGCGTGAGGTGTGGCGTCCAACGCCTCAACCCTCAGTGCCACTGGGCCGGCTATGAAGTCCACATCTTGATGGTGGGTTTCTCAACTGGAGTAGGGTCCTTCTCTTTCTGTCCATTGTGTGGGAATGTCCTATACTCCAGTAGAAACTTTAACCATGCAGATCGACTCAGTGGCACCTCTTGATGTAGCATTTAAGACTTCAGCTTGTGGAGGATGGGGCCTCTTAAGTCCTTGTGGGCTCCTTTAGCTATGTAGACCATGTCAACAGCACCTTCGAAAGCTATTCTTTTTTTTTTCCTTTTTTTTTTTTTTTTCAGGAGCTGAAAGCTTGTTTACAGGTGTGACCTGGGAGCACAAGGAAGTTACGTGACTTGCTCAGGGTCACACAGTTTGCAAGTGGGGGCTGTGGGATTCAAACCCAGGCCTCCATGTTTGCAGTTCAGAGCCTTAAACCACTGCACTATACTGCCTCTCATTCATCCCTACAGCCATCTAAGGTTAATCTTGTTTCCACCTACTTCCCTTCCTCTGCCCCCAAGGGTGAAGATCATACAACTACTCAGTTTCTCTGCCCCTCAAGGGCTCAACTCCTATGCCTTGTCCCTCAAGGGTTCGACTTCCTCCCTAGGCCTCCCCTTGGTTGGAGGCCAGGCGAGTGCTTTTCAGTGGTCATCATTCTCCTTCTCCCTGTCTTGTGGGGCCTCCTTCGAGGGGAACCTCCTTTAGCTGCAGAGATCTGCTCACAGCACCCTCATGGTGTTCACATTACGGGGAAAGAGTGTGAACCCTTCCTTTAAAAAACTCCTAAATTAGGTTTCCAAATTGCATAGCTGACCATCACTAACTCAGTCCCTATCCTGGAGGGAAGGTGGCCAAAACCTTAGATCCCCAGATGTTTCCTTCTTTATAGGTTTTTTTCTTCTCCTCCATACTGAAGGTCATAAAAAGTTAAGTTTCTGAAAGAGATGGAGTTAGCTGGTGGATCTCCAGGTCCAGGTCTCAGTCTGGCTATGTCTCACCTCTCCTTGGGAAGAATGTGCTTGTCTGTCTTCTGTTGTGCTTTTGGGCCTTCTTCCCTTAGGTACTTTTGATCCTGGGACTCTGTCCCTGCAACACATCGAGGTGCTAGAACCCTTCAGCAGGGTTCTGCATCCTTGTGACAACCTAACAGGGTAGTAGTCCCCATAGCAGGGACAAAGGGAGAATAAGCCAAAGTTCACAGTTGCACAAGCATCACATACTACTCAGTCTTAATCCATCCTAACTTACTCAAGAGCCTGATGACCCAGTGAATCTCAAATCTTGGTCCACTGCCCACTGACTGTGTTTCTGAGACGTTTGCAGCCACAGCATCTCAGTCCTTGTTTAGTTGTTTAATGACTGATTCTGAGAAGTTTCCTTTCCCAGGTTCCCAGTAATTGATTTCCTGCTTGGTGATTGCACTTTCCATGTTTTTCCTATCTCCATTTTTATACCTCAACCCCTTATGCAATTGTTGTGTTTTTAAGGTGATGCCTCTGTTAAATGTTCTGATTCTTTAATTGCTTGTCTGATGGATATGTTTCAGACATGTTTTCTCCCCAGGTTCTCGCTTACTTTTTTCCCCCCTCCTACTTCTGACCAGTTTCCATCCACTGGACACCCCAGTCCTCATACCCCAATGTCCTCCAGGTCTTACCTTGTCAGTTTCTTCCTCTCAGGGCAGTTTTTTCCCCATCCCTGCTGCCAAATTAGCTCCAATTCCACTGGCAGGGTCTGGATAGTTTGATGCAGGGCCAACAGATGTCTAATGTCATCCTGCCAGCCGGGATTTTTTTTAATTTGCCCCCCCTCCTCCAGGAGGTGCGGAATGTAATATCATCATGATATGCACTACTCGCTCTTGTGTAATATACTTTGATGATTGCCACTCCCTCCTGCATTCTTGGTGGTCCCAAGCTTCCTCTCCTCTAGCCTCTGCTGGGGCCCAGCATTTGCCAAGCTCTGCAGCCCACCCCCCAGAGGAGGAGAGCAGTCCCTGAGATGTTGTATCCTCTTCCCCTGGCTGAAGCTCCAGTGTCCCAAGTTTCCTCCTGAGACCGGGTCATCAGTGCTGCACTGGTGGGCTAGCCCACGTTCTGTTTGATGAATCTATTTCTGAGCTGTTTCCCCCTCCTTAAGTTCTTAGTCCCCTCTCAGCTGCTTGGCCAAAAAGTGTATGCCTGGAAATATGTGATGTTTCTAATGCCAGTGTTCTCAGTTCTTGGCCATTCATCCAGTAGGTATATTTTTCAGACTTCATAGTCTCCAGGTTCATAGGCCTTACAAGTGAATTTTGAGATGTTTACTCTTCCCAGGTTTTTAGTTTTTGGCTCCTTTGCCCACAAGGTGTGTTTCTCCGATGTGCCCTCACCCCAGATTCTCGGTTGGCAGACTTTCGTCCAGTAGATATTTTTTGAGCTGTTGCTTTGCCCAAGTTATATGTCCCTGGTTTCTTATCATATGGGTGTGTTTCCTTTAGTTAGGCTCACAATCCTTGATCCCTGTGCACATTTCACAGGCTTCTCCTGAAATGTTTCCCTCCGGTTCCCAGTCTCAGTTCCTTGTCCAACTGTTGTGTGCTTTCAATGTGCCCCTTGTCTAGGTTCTCCTATCCTTTGTCTGTTGGCTGGTTCCCGTTTCAAGAGACTCAACCCCTTGTTTGATGGGTATATTTCTTTGGTGTGTGCACTCCCTAGGCAATTCATTGTTAGTCTCTTGTCCAACAGGAATGTTTAATTCTGATCTGTTGCACCATCCTGGTTCTCAGTCCTTGGTTCCATGTCCAGTGCGTATGTTTCTGAGGTGTTTGTAATACACAGGCTCCCAGTCTTGGGTGTCTTGTGATGTTTCCCCAGGTGTCCAATCCTTGGTCACTTTCCCTCAGTTCTAGTGCTTGCAACAGCAAAATATCTCTCTCTCTCTCTCTCTCTCTCTCTCTCCCCCTCCCCTTCTCTGCATGCAATCATTCCACCTGTAACCGTTTCCTATTCAGTTCCCTGAATTCAGGCTGATAAGAACAGCACATTCATCAGTCATGGCAGCCCGTCCTATATCTGAATTTAAATGCATTGAGCTACAACAACTGAGTCTAGACTATTACTTGAGTAAAACGCTATCAATATCAGATGAAAGGTGCACTGAAAACCTTATAACATTTTTCCTTCAAGGTTGTTTCTTTGTGTTTTACAAGAATTCTCTTATAGTTGATCCCCTTTTAGACAAAATGCCTGCAGCTTCCATTTACAGTTCTGTAATTCCTCTGTGATCAGAAGCATGTAGTCTTGCTCATTGCCCTGCAACCGCCAACCAGAGGTGTGTGATCATTACACAGTATTTCAGGAGCTCAGTTAAAGGGATTTACCTAGACTGTGGTACTACTTACATATTTACTGTATATCGGTGATAATCTGTTGTAGAAGTTTCATAATTTTTTGTAAAACCAGGATGGTTAGGTAGGGATTGTATTTTGGCCCCAACTAAGTGGCCAGACAATCCCTTCCATTTTTTAGTCAAGCAGTGGCCTTGATTATGTTCACTGCAGTCATTAATATGCACAAAAAAAAGTAATTAAATATTACCTGTTTAGCTTCAACGAGGGGCGCTCTGCGCTGTTCCTAGGCATGTATAACGTGCTTGAGCGCAGGAGGTGGACTGGAACAATAAGGAAGTGGAAGGAATCAGCTGGCCACCTAATTTCAGCCAAACTACTATCTCTTCCCACCACGTCCCAGCTTTACAAAAAATTATTGAACTTCTGCACCCAGACTATTACCGACATACAGTATGTCAACATGTAAGTGGTAAGCTTATTGGAGTCCTGTAAAACACTTTAAAAAGCAAACTGCTGACAGCGGACACTTGCCGAACCAGATAACGCTACTCTGAAAGAGGTGGGAAGGACTGTAAATGGGAATGGGAGAACCAGTTTAGATCATTTCAGATCTTTTCAGACCTTGACCCATTTTCTATAAAAAAGAAACCTACCAGAATGTTTTCCAGTTCTCATAAGATTTTGATAATTTTAAAGCATATATTTTAGAGTTGAAAATGCTCTCCAGCAGATTTATTTAGGAAGAAGGCTAGAACTCGAAAGGACCCAGTGAGCTAAATCTGTATTAGTCTTTCTCGCAGGGACATTGCCCAAGATGTAACTAACTAACTATACTATATGGCACTAGGGCATTTGGTATAATCACAGTTAGCGTATTGAAGAGGAAGTTTGCAGGAATAGTGCAATGGGTTCCTACAAAGTATGCTAGGAGTGAAGATGTAGCTACATTGTTTTTTGTGCATTTCTCCAAACCACACACATGCTCTAAACCTGCAGTCCCAGTGTAAGGCATCATAGGTATTCAAACTAGTCAGCCAAACAGGAGCCAGTATTTTTTAAACCCCTTGTATTTTATTTATTTATTTAAGTCTTTAGTAACCAGGTAAGTGCACTGATCCAGGGGACCGTTTTCAGGCATGACCCGGGCCACACAGGCGGCAGTTACAGAGGTAGTAACAAGTTATACAGTGAGTACACGCCATGTGGATATACAGACATCATTGGTGAACAAAGAAAGTGACATAGGAAAGTAAAATTAATGAGAGACTGAAAAAAAAACAATCAGTACATCATGATAAACAACAATTATTATACAATTATTTACTAAGGATAAGTGGCCAGTGCAAGTTAATGAATGATGGAAAACAAACACACAAAAAAAACCCTACAAGACAATAAGCAAGTGGGAGAGCCCAAGAAGCAGGCAGTGAGGGATGCAAGACAGGAGTCCAAAGAAATGAAAGAGGGCAGGGGAGGCCAAAGCAGCCCATGAGGGAAAAGTCATAAAGGTAGGGGGGAGGGTTATCCAAGCTAGCAACGGCATATGGCCTCATCAAGCAGCCAGGATTTTAGATGTGTCTTGAAAGTGGCATGGGAGTCCAGAGAGCAAATGGGCATAGGGATTTTGTTCCACAGTGTGGGAGCAGCTACAGATAACGCTCTGCTACCCATAGCTGAGGAGACTTTTGGGATATCCTTGGGGGGGGGGACTGAGGATGCATGCAGACACCTCGAGGGAGTTCTGGTCTTGAGGAGAGATGTATAAGGGGAGGCTTCACCATGCCTGATGACGCTATTCAGGAGACAGCCAAGCCCGTAATCAAATCTGCAGTGTAGTGGGAGCCAGCCAAGAGTTTGGTAGAGTTGGCAGTGGTGAGTAGAATACGGTGCCAGGAGAGTAAAATTACATATTTTGTACGTGGAGCAGAGGCACACACACAAGGCTGAGAATGTGTGTGAGTAAATAGGGGAGCAGTAGTCAATCAAGGGTAGCAGGATGTCTTGGGCAATGGCTAAACGGGCTTCCCTGGTCAGGACTGACTTTATCTGATAAGCCGCATCAAGTTTCTGGTTAATACGGCAGATAACAGAGGAGATATCATCAGAAAAGGAGAGAGACCGGTCCAAGATAACTCCCAGATATTTGAAAGTTAGTACATTTTCAAGTACAGTTTCATCCGGTGAGGCTACTGAGAGGGTGGACCCAGCCTTGGTGACCTTAGATAGGAAGGGTTTAGATCCAAATAGCATGAATTTCATTTTTTTAGCATTAACAATTAGGCGATGGTAGTGGAACCAGGTGTGCGCTGCAGAGTAGTTATCAGATAAAGCCCTGGATATATTCTCAAGAGCCTTGTCACTAGTGAAGAGGACAAGGTCATCTGCATAAAAAGAGGGCATCACAAGTGAGACTGTCAGAGGGGAGAAAGTTTATAAACAGGGAAAGTAATAGAAGGCCCAGGATGGAGCCCTGGGGTACACCCGTAGTGACTGGGAGGGTGGGGGAGTTGGAAGGTCCCACATATACCAACAGATCTGTCTAAAAGAAAACTTTGAAACCACTGCGTGGTTTCACTAGAGCAGCCAAGGGTGCAGAGGGAGAAAAGCAACAAGGTGTGATTGACCAGGTTGAAAGCTTTAGACAGATCGACAAAGACGGCACCAGTTACCCTTCCAAGGTTCATGTTCCAAAGAATATGATTGGTCAACAGGGCAAGGGCAGATATGGTGGAGTGATGTTTATGGAAGCCATGTTGCTGTCTGGACAGTAGGTTGTGTGTGTCAATATATTCAGACAGTTGTATAATTATAGTTACTGCAGTACTACTCCAAGTTGTTGCTATTGGTTATTTTTTTATATGTTTCCTTTTACTGATAATAGCTTAAGGTGGAAAATGATGATTGAAACAGTTTTTATACTGTAAATGTTTCTGAAAGTTCTGATAAGGCTTAGATAACTACCAGAACTTTTCATGGCTTATACGTAGTTCTTCTGTCCTTAGTTGTAAGCAAAAGAGTGAGATAAAAACTGCTGTCCCCCTACAAAAAAATACAATTGAGCACCATAAAGCTACAGTGATGATACTGTACCTTTAAAGCATATTCATTACTGTTAGACTTGTTCTATTTTAAAGAGATTTTAAAGGTTGCCAAAAGGTCACTTGACTTGTTTATTGAAAAAAAAAAAAAAAAAAAGTGCCCTGAGGGAAGGCAATTGGGGGCTGAATAAGATGGAGACCTGATTCTGGTGCTCTGCTCCCTTGCTCCTGAGTCTGCAGTTAATCGATCGCAGCCATCCTGTAACAAATTTTTAATCATTTTTTTTTTGTATTTTTTGAAGACAATGTTGTTGGGCACCATCCCAGCCTGTTTTGAGGGAACTTTATCATATAGAAAACATAAATTACCTGCAACTCAGCAATCCTTCCCCCCCCCACTCCCATTAATCCCAACACGGTGCCTGCCTCAGTCTTCCGCCCTCACCAAGATTAAAGCAATGTTGGCAGCACTCATGGTGGATGTGGGGACTGTCTAACAGTCCCTCCTGGACTTAACAGGCAAGGTAGGATGAAGTGCACACCACTCTTCTTAAGGGTGCTCCAGTAAACAATAAACTGAAAAGAAGGAAGGTACTTGGCACAAGGAACAAGTGAGTCTTCCTCAGGGGGCACCTGAATTGATATGTAGGGGTGTTAGCCTGCTTTTTATTCATGCTATTTAAGGTCAGTTCCTTAGTCAAATATTTTTCATCTCCTATGTATGGAGTGTGCCCAATTCCTTCCTTCTTTTCACCTTCTGAAATTAGCCAGCTCCCTGACACTTCTCTCCACCTGGACAGCTGCATTTTGTCCCTGAACCTCCCTCCTCATAACTTTGCCTCATCCAGCCAGTCAGCTGCTCCTGAGCAGGCCTTTGGCTCTTCCCCCAGCTCAATAAAATTGTATTTGAGTCTGCACCTAGCAATGTCCACCATTTCATGCTGTTTCCTTTCCAAGGACCCATAGAAGAGCCACATTTGAGAAAAGGGCCATAAGTTAAACACTGATTTCCCCAATATGTACTTTTTTCTGTGTTGCATCAGATATGCAGTTTACAGCATTAGATGAGTTTCAGCAGTCTGTAATATACTATCATTACTGGTGAGCAATTTTTCCTTTGGGCTCACCGAGTTGATATTCGCTGTAATAACCGGTGGGTTATTACGGCAAACACGGACTCCGTCACTCAAAAAAGGAGTACTCCATCATTGGCTCTTGTACTGTGTGTGTGGGTGTGTGGGGAAGAAGAGATCCTGAAATATGGCAGCTCCGTTTCTCTCTTATCGAGGAGCCACAACTGAACAGAGCTGCCACTGTAACACTCCTCAGCTCAGTCCGACGCACAATATATTTTTTTATTGTTCATCTACTCCATAAAAAAAAAAATTGTATCTGATTGAGCTTGCTGTTCGTCTGCTGGGAGAAATACAGCTGAGTAGCTGAGCAGGAACAGAACCATCTTTAACTATAAGCCTACTGAAGCAAGATTGGGACTCCAACTGTAAGTGAAAAAAAAAGCCTGAACTGTAGAGAGAGGCAGTGAGATGGAGAGACAAAGTGTGTGTGCCTCCTAGCACAGAAGTCAGGCTGGAAAACATTGCTCACCAGTATATTATATAAAATAAAGGATGGGGAAGTGTGCATGTGAGCATTTAATGCACACCCTTGGTGTGGGATACTTTGATAAACCAACTGGGCTTCGCCTTTGAGGTTTATGTAGCATCCCACACCTTGGGTGTGCATTAAATTCTCATATCACACACTTCCTCATCCTTTATTATATATGTTTTAAATGTATTGATATCACTCAGTCAATCAATACACTGCTGTCTGATGAAATACATCTACTGTAATTTCTCTACAACATTGCTAGGGTTGTTCCTAATTTTAACCCCCCACCCACCCCACACACACACAAATACATCATCTGTCTCACATGGAAAAGGTGCAGCCCACACAGAGAAGGTTCTGTTTAGAACTGTAAAATTCAGAAACTAAAGCAGACAATTATAATATCACTGTATGACGCTAAAGGAAAAGTAAACTTTCACAGGTAAATGCTGTTAGTTTCAACAGTGTTCAGAGCATGGATGTGTCTCCGTGTATAATGTGTCCCACATTTTTAGGCCAGTGTTTCCCACATGTGTCCAACAAACATTTTTCCACATTTCACTGACACTAGGTTGAGGCTCAGGTATGTGATGTCTCCGGTACTACAGACCTAAATTACCACTACTACTGGCATCATATACCTCTCAACCATTTATCAGTGAAATAGTTATGTGCCATTCTGCTGCCTACCAAGCAGCATGCCACTGGCAAACAGGTGCAAGCAGTACATCTCCTCAGAGTATGTGAATGCAGTTCTAATCTGCACTACCACAAACTTGGCATTTCACTCAGCAGAGCTGGGGGTGGAGGACAGTGATTTTAAAAAGTGGCGGTTTTCCACAAAGAGGATGGTGAGGATGGCGGGTCACTTCACTCGCCCCCTCACTGGCTGGTTGGCCATCAGCAGAGGGCCCATAACTGTATTGCAAATAAAAGTCGAAACTTATAAAGCTACCCATGACCCCCTTTATTATGGAGACAATTGGCCGTGTAGGTAAAAAAAAACACCAGTAAAACGAGGGCACATGAGCACAAATTGTTAGGGGGGTATAAAAAAATACCATCAAAAGTAGTAAATATTATACACAGAGAATAATAACAATCTGGAACACTTTGCCAGAATTCATAGCTGAGAGTAATGATATGTCTACATTCAAAGCTAGACTAGATAAGTATATGGGAGAAAAGAAACTGGCATTCCACCTATAATGTTAGGTGGCGGGTTTCCTAAAAGGCATCAGTGTACTGAACTCGTATCAAACTGCGAAACAAAAAGAGGCAAGCTGGATGGTCATGGATAAAATAAACAAAATGTAGCAATTCATTATTTAAAACAGCATGAGGAACTATTTTAGGTCTACTGTTTTGTCATGAGTTGAAACTTTCAACTGATGTCTTGAAGACATAAATGAAACAACAACCCTCTTTCAACCAGTCTCATTAAACCAAGACCTCAGATAAAACAAGCACGCAGCACCGTTCCCGGCAGCCCAGCATTTCAGGTCTTATTACTTTAATTCAGGTCCAGGACAGGTCCTTCTGTGTCTAATGAATATCTGTTTAAAACAAGGAACCATACTTTTTGGTTTGTGTAGACTAAGCAGTGCTACAGTTTAACATTTTTAAAAAACACCTCCGCTTTTATCATATTGTCAGGACTCATGCAGCAAGTTACTAAACCAGCTATGACTTTATGTTCTCACTCTCCTTAACTTTTTCAACCTGGTGTGTGATTACCTGCTTAAACACTCCCATGACTCCTCCTGACTATGCTCCCCAACTCCTTCCTTTTTCAGTGCTCTGCCCAGCTGCTCCTGGCCTAGTCACTTTGTGAGTGCTAGTGTTTTTCCTCCACCATGATCCTCCATGATTCATCCATGCAATCACGATGACCTCCAACAATGTATCTCCTCTCCTCTGTCCCATGCTGACTGTCAGTGCAACAAGTTCCAGGCCCAACTGTATCAAACTGCTGCTGATCCACCTTTCACACAT
This sequence comes from Neoceratodus forsteri, assembly GCA_016271365.2. Classification (NCBI taxonomy): domain Eukaryota; kingdom Metazoa; phylum Chordata; order Ceratodontiformes; family Ceratodontidae; genus Neoceratodus; species Neoceratodus forsteri. The sequence goes on from CM028135.1 coordinate 64,132,500, forward strand.
GGGCCACTCAGCTGCAGTCATTGATCATTCTTCTGGGTAGGGGCACACCTCTGAAAACTAGACAACATAGCCTGGGTAGCAGGGCCGCTCAGCTCACACCTTTGTCTCCTCAGAAAGGCGACAAATCCAGAGAGACTGGAGATAGGACCAGTGGAACAAAGAGGACAAGACACCGCCTCTGACCAGCCCAAAAAATGCTCACTAGCTGAGCATGGTGGCTAGTGGTGTTGCGTAGCGCTGTCGCTGGCCACTGACATTCCAAACAGCACAGACACACTCTCGGTGTGTGGCCTTCAGCATAGACAGTGAGTGTGTTTAGGTTGCTCAGCCACACTGTTGTCTGCTCTCTTTTCCAGCTGAATGAAGTTTGTGGAGGAGATTCTGTATGCAAGTGCGGACAGGAAATATGCATAGTTACATCACTGTTGCTGTGATGGGATCCATTTATGTGTGGAGCTTGGTGGTGTGTGTGTGTGTGTGTGTGTGTGTGTGTGTGTGTGTGTGTGTTTGTTGTGTGTTGTGTGTGTGTGTGTTGTGTGTTGTGTGTCGTGTGTAAAGGTGCTTATCTCTTCCTGCATCTGGCCTTATTGCCATGTCTTGATCCAACTGACAGGGTCCTGGAAACTATTACAGCTGACGTAGACAGGTTGGCTCTGCTTGCATGCAAAGCCCTATCTTCTGTGGCAGCTCCTGCAGGAATTAACAGCAGCTCTTTGGTGGATGGTGCTGTCTGTCTGTGTGTGTGTGGGGAGGGGGAGTGAGGTGTGTTGTTCTATGTCTGTGTGAGAGGGAAATAGATTGCTCTCTTTGTGTGTATTCAACTGTTATCCCTTCTTGTGTTGGGCCTCGCTCTCAAGCACCATCTCAGCAATGACGCCCTGGCCCTGGAAACTGCTACAGTTGTCCTGGTTTGCAGTGGCACCCACTGGGGCAAACAGTATGCGTACCAGTGGGTGGTTCTGTGTTGGTGGTGTGGTGGTGTGTGTGTGTGTGTGTGTGTGTGTGTGTACGCACACATGCATGTTAGTATTCTTATCCCATCGCTGTCATGTTTCTTTGTTCTCTCTGGATACCTACTTTGGGAATAATTGTATAGCTTGCCGAGTACTACTACTCTGTTGTTACCTTTGTTTCCTTATTACTAATTGATGGTAGTATTGTCATACAATGTTCCCCTCCTCCTTCCCCCCAGGACGCATCTAGAAATGAGCTGTTCCAACTCAGTATGCCTCTCCTGGTAAAATGTTTGAAATGAATAAATAAATAAATAGATAAAAAATCATGACCTTGCACTTTTGTTTTATTCTTTGGTAACCAGATAAGGCCTGCTAGGAACAAGTGCCTGTTTTCAGGGGTGAACTGGGAGCACTGAGGAGGTTAATTGACTTGTTCAGGGTCACACAGTATGCAAGTGTAGGTTGTGGAAATCAAACCCAGGTCTGGCGGATGTACCTTGCTCATTCACAGGTCGTTACTCTAGCCTCTAGGCTATACAGCCTGCCCACTTCTTGGCACTGAATTTCAATTACCATATGCTAGATTATTTTTCCGATTTTTCCACATCACTCTTCATATTCCTTACACCCTCTGTGCTATCCCACCGCTCTATAGAGTGTGGTGTTTTCCACAAAGAGAGACACAGTGCCATGTAACCATTCACCTATGACACTGATGCACACGTTGAAGAGGGATGGGCCTAGAACAGACACCTGTGGTACCCCACTGGGTAACTCCCTGTGCACCAGAGAACTTAACATTTTGGACCACCCTCAGGATCCTGCCCTCCAACCAAAGTTGAACCTTTTCAAAGTAATTGTTTTTTTAAAAAGGTTTATCTTTCGAGCAATTGTTTTATAATGGAAGCTTTGAGTTGAGGCAGTATGGATAAGTCCTATTGATATACTTTCAATCTATCAAAGTACTGAAAATGCACTTTTACTATATCAGCACTTTAATTTTTTTACTGTAGTAATTTGTATCAATACATAGAAAGTGTATCTACAGGATGTAACTATATCATGTTGACATCTAAGCTTTCCTTAAAATAACATTAGGTTCATAGCCCTTACAGTTGCTTTATGTTTGATCAGTATAGATCCATATTGGCGATACTTTTTGAATCAATTGATACACATCAATACATGCCAATAACAATAATTTGAATATGTCGACATTGTCAATGTACATTGTTTCAGTATATCTATACATTAAAAATGTATTGACAAGATGTAGTCATATTGACCAGACACCAAGCATTCAATGAAAACATTTAAGTACCTAACCTTTTTCTTTCAAATGTTAAACCTGTTTGAAGAAATTAGGGATGGGCGGGTTGGCTGTTACCTGGTTCTGATTCCGACTCTGATGTTTTCTTCAAAGTTTCTGATTTACTCTGATGAATTGTAGACCTATTTTAGTCCATTTGAGTATGAGAAATGCATCAGTATTATTCTTTTAGAGCCCTCTGTTAAAAAAAAAAAATAATAAAATTTGACCTTTTAAAAAAAAAAAATAATTGTGTCTGTACTTTCCTGTCGATTTTCAAGGTCAGCAAGCAGCCAACAGCAATAAAATAAATTGAGTTCTTGCCAATCTTGTGTGTCAGCCACCACAGGACATCCACATGAAACAGTGGGCTGGATTCACTAAATTCTTGAAAATCCCACAGCTGGGGGGAAAAACTCAGCGCAAGTGGGTTGCCACTTTTGGAACCGCAGTGTCTCCTGCAGCTACGGTATTCTCAAAAGTGGAGCCGGTTTACAACCAACTCCATGATTTATATCAGCTTGTGGGTGGTGCTGCTGTGGAAATCCCCACAGCTGCGGAAAAATGTCACATCCAGTGGGACCAGCCATAACATTTTCCACAGCTGCTATGGATGTGAATAGCAATCTCTGCAGTTATGGAGATTTCAGTCCACAACTAGAGCTGCGGTGTGGGACTTAGTCCCAAAAACGTTTGTGAATCCAGTCCAGTGTATGCAGCTCATTTGGGGCTTTGCAGTGAAAGAATGTAGTGTGTCAAACATTAGTCAGAAAAAGAGAGAGAGAGACAGAGAGACCAACGAATTCAACAGCAGAAAGATAACAGCAGAGTGCCAACAGACCTTTTTTGATGGGAGACAGGCAGCATGAGCAGGATATGTGATGGGACCCCAGCCATCTCACCGGCTCTTTTGACTTGAGATGTTCATTTTTTTATTTGCAATTATTTGCTTATCTACTTGGTGTTATAGCAAGCATCATGGACCCCAACCATCCCACACACTCCTGCCTGATTTGCCAATTATTTTTTATCATTTGTGTTTTCTAACTTACATTTTTTATCTGATTGACTTGCCCCCTCCCCACCACCCCACCTCCAGCATTGCAGTTTTTTTTATAGAGCTGTTTGGCCCCAACCACCACCTATTCCTGCCATGAAGCCCATCTGCTAGTTCCCAGCCCCATCGCCACACCCCCGTCGTCAAGCTGGTGGGAATCCATATGAAACACTCCACCTGGGTTCCCAAATTGAAAAACACATACAGCAATACATACGATATAATATACACAGTGACTGCACAAGAAGGATTTTTTTTTTTACTTGATCTTTCTGTTATGGTTGCTGACCTTTGTCCTCTAAATTCAAATAAATAAATAATTAAATAATATCATCACCATTGTCTTCAAACACCACCAAGGAAGCGCCCTAATTAGGAGATACCTGCTGCAGCTGTTTGTCATCATCGTCTTTATGTTCCTGCAGGAAGGTTCGGCACTGTACATTTTCAGAAGTAAGCCTTGCACAGCCATTAGAAACAGCATTTCCAGCTGTGCTAAATATGTGCTTACAGTACACACTAGTGGGAGGGCAACTGGGAAGCTTAATAGCAAAGGCAGATACTTTAAAGTGTAGGCCAGATGTTTTTCTTTTCCAGCCAGTACTCAAGAGAGTCATCAGTAATACTAATGAGTGGCTCTCGTAAATAGGTATCCACAGTATTGGACAAAGACAAAGAAGGCAGCTCCATGACAGACACATCTGAATTATCAGTTTCCATGAGTTTTGGCCAAAATGAGTAAGAGTCATCTGTGTGTTTTTTCAGAATGACATGCCTTTTTCAAGGGCGGTAAAAGAGGACCGAGTGCAGGACTATCCAATGTTGATGAAGAAGTACATGGTGGCACTAAGTGGAAATTATTGCTGTCACCACCAATAGATGTTGCATCATTAGATGCAGCATCCACATCACATGATTCACTCGTATTGCCAAATACAGTCCCATCCTTTTCCTGTGCAATTGCTGAAATCGGCATGTGTTTGTATTCACTATGAGTCACCAAGGTCTGAAGGAGGCAACTGTTGAGACTTAAACAAAGAGTCAAGAAGAATCTTAAGGAGAAAATTTTTGTCTTTTGTGATATTGTGAAGTCTTCTGCAATTTAGAAATTCCTTTTTCAGTCAGTCTGTCTGTAAAGGATACACCAGATTTGTCTCCTTTTGTTCAAAACCTCTAAGCAGCTTCCTGAGTTCCTTGTTCAATAAATGTAGGATGGGAAGAACCTGGTTTAGGGTAACATTCTGTTCACTAATCTGTTGAGCTGGTTCTTCAAAAGGAGTCGAGAGCAATGTAAAATGCTCCATGAGGCCCCACTGGAATGAATTCGGTACAACACCATCTGCTACATTTTGTTCCATGGTATATTCACGAACTGCCTTCTTTTGTGTGACAAGTCTCTCACACATGTAAAATGTTAAGTTCCATCTTGTTTTAATTGCTGTATTGACAAGCTGTTTTTTTCTGGAGGTCAGCCAAGATACCACACGATTTTACAGAGTGACTAAAATGGCCAGAGATTTTCTTTGTAGCTCTCACTAGTGTTACAATACTGTTGTCACTGGAAAGGAAGGCTTGTACTAACATATTTAATGAGTGTGCAGTTCACAGAATATGAGTAAAACCACCACATTTCAGTGCACTAACAATATTGGTGCCATTGTCTGAAACCACAAATTCAGTAGTCAGTCCCAGGGGCTCTAACCACTCAGAAATTTTGTCACACAGTTCTTCCAAAATATTGTCAGCGGTGTGATGCTTACTAAACATCCTAACGCAAAGAGCCGCCATTCTTTGTCTACCTGATGATGCACAAGGTGGGGTGGAAAGGATGAGAAGGGACTTGGCAAGGTTAGAGGAATGGTCAAATATATGGCAGCTTAGATTCAATGCTAAGAAGTGCAAGGTAATGCACCTGGGAAACAAAAACCCTGGGAAAGAGTATACAATGGGGGGTGAGATACTAACAACAACAAAAATGGAAAGGGAACTGGGGGTAGTCATATCAGATGACCTAAAGGTGGGCAACCAATGTGAGATGGCAGCAAGGAGGGCTGGAGGGATACTGGGATGCATATGGAGAGGCATCACCAGTAGAAAACAGGAAGTTATTATCCCTCTGTACAGACAGCTGGTGAGACCCCATCTGGCGTACTGTGTGCAGTTCTGGAGACCCAGTCTCTGCAATGACATAGACAGGATGGAAGCTGTCCAGAGGAGGGCAACTAAAATGGTGCAGGATATGCACCGGAAGACATATAAAGAGAGAGATTTAAGGAGCTTAATATGTATAGCCTCGAGGAAAGGAGGGAGAGGGAGGACATGATAGAAACTTTCAAGTACCTCAAGGGAATCAACAAAGTCCAAGAGGGTAGCATCTTTCAAAAAGAGGTGTGCAAGAACAAGGGGCACAATTTGAAGATGGGGGCTCAGAGATAATTTAAGGAAGTATTTTTCAGAGAGGGATGTGGATGCATGGAACGGCCTTCGGAGGAAGGTTGTGGAGTCAAAAACAGTGGTGGAATTCAAGCATGCATGGGACAGTCATAAGGCAATTCTAGGGGGTGGGGGTAGGAAGAAGTAGGCTGCTGGTTAACTAGGATCTGCAGCTTATCCATTAGGCAGGGAAATGGGCAAACTGGGTGGGCCAAGCGGTCCTTATCTGCCGTCAAATTCTATGTTTCTGTGTTTCTATACCTACCTGTACACTGCTACTTGTGGTGGTGTTTGAAGAGATGATCGTGACGCCCAATGTGCTGTGATGCACATATAATCAGTGGTTTTAGAACTTGTCCACATGTCTGTGGTCAGGTGCACAGAACCACATTCACGATCTTGGAGAGACAATTTTATTTTACTTTGCGTACATTCATACATTTTGGGAACAGCCATAATCACAAAATATTTATGGCTTAGTATGTTGTAACATGGAGCAAAATATTTTAAAAGGGCTCTAAATCCATCATTCTCCACCGCAGAAAATGGTTGCAGGTCCTTAGCAATAAATTTAGCTATTAACTGATTCATTTTTAATGTGATTTGATGTGATCAACTGCAGGCAGTTTTTTTGTTCAGGCATCGCAGTATTGGTCTACTGCTTAGTTTGTGCAGGGGGACAAAAACCATAGGATTGCAGTGGTGAAGCCGTAGCTTGTCCAGATATTTTTGTCAGTGAAGTCGAGCATGTATTTTTTCTGCCCTGTCTCTGTCTCTTCACCACCACTATTGCCTGTAGGGTTATTTTCATCACAGATATTTGGTCCTCGCTCAGGACTGCTGCCCAGCCAAATGGTTGGATGTGCTCTTTGCAAATGCCTTTTTATAGATGTTGTGCCAAACTGGTCCTTCACTTTTCCCCTACTAACTTCCTGATGACAAAACGTGAAGACAGCAACACATTCATTTTTGTGACTTATATGAAAATATTGCCACATAACTGAGGTGAAACATTTTGTTGTCCTGCCAGGAACTGCAGCAATTTTGTTGGAAGTTGTTTCTGATCCTGATTCATGCACACTGTGACTGTTCCCAGAAGAGCTACCGTGATTATTGATTGTTTTTCCACTACTGGCTGTGGCTACCAGTGGTGCTTGCTGTATGTGTTTTTTTCTTTGTGGGTGGCATCCTCCACCTCATCAGTGTCACATTCTGATTCATCACCTTTGGAAGACTGTAATTGTGATACGTCGTGATCATGATCTTGTTCTTGTACAACATCTTCATCACAGAGACTGCTTTCTGATGAAGGAGCTTGATATGCATGAGTGGCATATCGTTTAATGCCTTGTCTAATGGTACTAGATGGATCTTTTTCCTTAATCATTGACTTTCTACTATTTCTGGGTTTAAGTTTTTTTGGCTACCTGTTTTTGTGTTTTACTTTTCTCTGATTTTTCTGGCAATGCCAACAGTGTTGCATTACTTTGATCAGGGGATTTACCAGCATTCTTTCCTTTTTATGTTCGCTTGCGCACATGCGCAAGGAACGTCTTGGGAGAATGGGACACTTTGGAGGTGTGCCCCTCGTCTGCAATCCCCTGCTCCATTGAGCAGGCGTGGCAGTCCTGCACCAATCGGACGTGGTGCTTTGTATGACAGCGGTGGTCTTCTCTTCAAAGAAAACCACCGCTGTGTGCTTGCACCGTGTCACGCCGCCCCCCCCAAATCTTTGGTGCCACGCTGGGACCCTGAGCAAGTCATTTGACTTCCTGTGGTCCCAGGTCGCACCTCTAAACAAGCTTTCAGTTTAGTGTGCCGTGTGCCACTCTTGGTTAAACAACTGCAAAAAAAAAAAGAATGGAGTTGAACTTGCCTCCCCTTGGCTGGGGAAGAGAAGGGGAGGAAATGGGGAAGGGACAGGATCAAGTGGTGAAGGAACTCCAGGTTAAGGGAGGGAGAAGGAGGGGAGAACATTGGTAAAAGAGGGAAGGAAAGAGGAGGGGGGAAGGGAGAAGAGGCGGTGGAGCGGAGGGTGGGGAAGGAAGGGAGTAGGAGAAAGATGAGTTGGGCAGGGAGCATAGTAAGCAGGTAGACTGAGAAGAGAAATTAACAACTTGTTCAGACACTAGCAAAAACAGCAGTACATAGGCCACCTTCGACTATCAAGCAGTTTAAACAGTAGGTAAATTGTACTAAAGGGACACTTAAAATAGAAAATAGAGTTAGGACTCAAGGTTGCGACCGTAGGTCTTATTCTTCAGGAATTATCTAAAAGAGAAAAAAGCAAAGTTAGTGGAAAAGTAAGGGGGAGGCATGAGGAATATATACAAGGAAAAACTAGGGGGAAGCTCTAGGAGAAAAAGTGATAATGGACAAGGCAAGAAAAGAATCTGGGAAACAAACCAGTGATGATGGGTATGAAAAGGTATGGTAAGAGTGAATGAGCTGAGGAGTCCTCAAGTGGGAACCAATAAAGTGGGGACTAATTAACTGGGCCTAGTAGGAAGGTTGAAAGGTAACAAATGTGGAGGAAGGAGACAGAGACATCTGTAGAAAATGAAAATAGATGTGCATTCATAGCTGGAATGACCATGTGAGTATGCCCGCCCCCCACACACACAGGATAGAAGTGTGTCCAGGCATACAGCACGTGCAACCATACCATGCAAGCAAAGATATGACAGGGGTGGAGATATAAAAAAACAGACTATAATGGTAAACCATAAGATGGCTGAAAGATTTTAGTAGAAAATAAGTCTGTCATTTAAACTGGAGGGCTGCTGGGAGCTGAGGTACCATGTTTTTTTGTTTGGTCTGCATTAGGAGCATAGAGTCAACTGTATTGTGCATGCATGGAGTCATCATGGATTCAGTTTTTATATATAAAATAAAATGGGTTACAGAGCTAGTTTTTGAACAGGAATATCTTTGTAGAAATCTGTATCACGAACAGTTAAGAGATGCAACCTTTTTTGCATATGTGACCAAAAATAATGAACCCATTCATGTTTCCCCTCAGCTCTACACCATTCTAGCTCAGGACGCATGCCACCAACATTTTGGTTGGGACAACCAAAATACCGTTTTTACAGAAATAATAAAAATCTTATGCCACTGTGTAAATCTCTTGCCATGTATGTATTTTACATTGATAAAGCTTGCTCCAGACACCTTCATTACAGGCAGTTTAAAATTGCTCCAAAGGCTGACAGTAACCCTTTAAAACTAACCCCAGAGTGGGATAACAATTACAATTACCTGAGTTTAGCAAGGTGTCAGAGTAAGCAATAAGCAAGAACAAACAGATGTGCAAATGGTGAAAGCAGCTGAACAAGACGTACTCTGCAGAATTATTGAAGCAAAAGAAATAAGGCTATACCCAGATAGTATGTTAGGATACCTGCATTAGCAAGGTAGCAAACAGTCCCTTTTAAGGTTGAGGAAGTGTCTCTGTGCAATAGGTCAGTGCAGACCATGAAGTAAGCCCTAACAGACACTGGAGGAGAACAGTACAGTTCTAAAAGTCTGGGCATGAAATGCTTGGAGAATGTGGGCTTATCACTTGACGTTCCAGGACATCAAACTGTATAAAATTAGACAGTGGCAAGGTTGGTGGGGGAAGGGCTCTTCTTCAATGGCTCCACCCCTCAGCACCCCACTGCTGGAAATCCAGGATAAAATAAGCAGTCCAACAGAACCAGTGTACTGAAAAAAGCTGAATGGCAGTGCTGCCCTGAGAAGAGACAGAGAAGCAGACCAGTACCTGGCAGCCCCAAGGTGTCTCATTTGGTGGATAACTGCATGTACAGAGGTACCCTACTACTCCAACTCAGTCAAGAGAGGGGAGAAGCACTCTTCCCTCCTCTGCAGCCCAAGGTAACCCCAATTAAGATCCCCAAGTGCAATCTGGTGAGGTAGGTAAGTAGTAGAACCAGTGTTGTCAACAGAGGCAGCAAGACAAATTACACAGGTGTACCAGACAGAAAGACTTTAGAATTGTATTACTGTAGGTGCAGTTCTGTCGGTGATACTGTAGCACTCGGACTGAACACTGCACACATATGTGGCTTAGGTGATATATGGTAGTGTTCCCTCAAGCTCCTGTGTGAACATGGTTTCGAAGTGCTGTGTACATAGCTGTATGTATGAGACTGGATTTAAGAATATATGAGGCTGCATCTAATTACGGATCCGGAGTGCTAAACATTAAAAACACATGCTTTCAGCAAGGTTTCCTTAGTGCAACAATACAAAACACGAATAAATAATGAAACATCAGTACTCACAGAAACACAAATGAGGGATGAGGTGGGGTGGGGGCACAGCCCCTCAAATCAAAACAACATCCGGATCACGACATGCAAAAACAGGAAGCATGCAATGCAAAGTAAAGCAGATATTAGTAAACCATTCAAAAGTAAATTCATCAAAATAATTATGACATAAAAAATATGAGAAACATCGGTACTCAAAGAAACAAACACAAGTGGGGGGGGTATGAGCAGGGGGCACAGCCCCCCGATGAAAGCAGCAACATCAATATCAAATGCAAAAGCTGCAACTTTTGTTAACATGCACCATGTTCCGATTTGTGCAATAAATGATTCCTTGGTCTAAGAATAAGTGTTTAGAAGTTGTTAGTTCTGCAAAGTTCATTAGAGGTTTAGAGGTTTATTGCAGTTTTTTTTTTTTACATGTACCATCTTCCGATTTGTGCAATAAATTATTCCTTTGTCTATGAATAAGTGTTTTGAAGTTAGAGGAACAGCCAGACAGTGGCACATGCAGTATGCAGAAGCAGGAGATGGTCAACATCACAAGGTTGACACAAAGACTGTATTTTTCCTAGTCGCAGCTAAATTGAGCCATATGGCCAGAGTTCTACAGTAACACCATTCTGTCTTCCAAATAGTCCAAAAGGAAACTGGTTTGTAAATTAACAAAGTCCGAAGAAAAAACAGCTGCTTCTCCTGAAGCTTTGCTGTCTGTGCCTCATTGATGCAAGGCTTCGCTTTCAATCCTTGATGCTTACATCACCTCTTGATGCCACTCGCTGATCATAGGGGGTGTCCTGATCTAACCCATGGTGCAATATGATTTTTTCTTACTGCCATTGTGATTAGGATGATGTTGTATGAGAGACTGTGCTCGGAAACCTAGTAAGCATCTTTCTTGGGTGAAGGTGGTGCCTACTGCCCTTAACTTGGGCTCTAGTGTGCTTTGCACTCTTTGCCCGAAGGGTTGTGCTTTGGGGCGGTCCTATAAAATGTGCTTCAGTATGCCAGGTTCTGTGCTGCATCTTCTAATTATAGGCATGTCCAATGTGTTGCACTAATGCAGCTTCACAAGAGTGTGAGACATATTTTGAAGTATCTTAATCTGCATGGGTCTATATGTATCAAATTGTGTCAGTCTGTGAGTCTTATTCTAGATTGTGCTCCACTGGTTATTTGTGAGTATCCAGTTGAGTGCTTCAGGGCAGTAATTAGACAGTGAACATAAAATGCAGGGCATAAGGCCCCTTAGGTCCTAATATAACTTGGATTTTGCATGTCTCTCTTGTACTAGCCAGAAGCTGAGGCTGTGACTTGGGAGGAGCCCCTAATGTTTTTGCCAGCATGTGCTGAAGCTGCAGGAATGTGAATATGTCTTTATTATTCAGGCCAAATTGGTTTTGCATGTGGTGGAAATTAGCCCACTTCTTCATATCTGTGAAGTGGTTAACTTTAGATACAGTATTCTCTTGCCACGCTTTCTAAATAAACATGGGCCCTGCAATTTGAAAATTTCCATCGTGCTATATGGGCTGTGATTCTGGGGCCCATGGAGCACATTTTAGTTTGCCGAACAGTTGATTATATATGTTTACTGAGTCACCAATGGAAGTATGGCTTAATGCTTTCAGCAGCTTATCTGCTGAAGTATAGAATAAGGACTCGGATCTTCTTCAAGGATCTCTCCCTCCATTGAGCCACATCATGGAACTGTAAGCCGTCGGCATCAGGACCGCCAGGAAACTTTTCGCAGGCTGTGGTTGCCCAATGTCAGTGTGCCTCGTCAGCATCTGTATCACGTCGGCAGCTCCAGCATGAATCACGTCTTTCCTTGCACCATAAATGTGCACAATGACAATGATGAGTGTGAGAGGCCAGAATGGCCTGTGTCCAAAAGGCATTTTATGTGACAATAATATAATAATGCCTAGCTGCGGTACATGACACAGTAAATGAAAAAGCAAAACGCCAGTGTTAATAATAAGGTTGGGTGGACCCGAAAAGATCCAGAACTTTGTTATCAGGATCCAGGCCAAAGTCCTGATAGATTCTGATTGGTTCTGATCCTAATCAGAATTTTGTAAAATGTGAGGAAAACTGAAAATCTGCCATAAAATTGGATAAAATGGCACTGAGAACTTACACACGCACACACACACACATACGCACACACACACACTCGTAAACAGCATCAAGACCATTGCTTGTGGGGACAATACACATATTTTACTGCCGCTGAAACGGTTTCACAGTTAGATGCCTGGTGAATATCTAGGGGGATCTAGTAGTCATTGGCTCACTAGCACCAGGCTGTCCCTTTATTCACCAGGCATCTAGTTATGAAACTGGTTCAGTAGCAGTAAAATGTGAATTGTAAGACAAATTCCTCACAAGCAAGGAATGGTCTTGGTGTATGTCTCTCTTCTCGCTTAAACTGGTTATGGTGTCTGTAGTGTGGGCACAGGAAAGAAGCACCACACAGACACAGAGCAGTATGACTTTCCTTGTCCAGCTTCAGTGCTCATTTCTGACACCCTGACACGGCCCTCCTTTGCTGACACTCACCTTGAATGTAGTAATCCCTGCCCCTTTCCGTTGATACCCTCCCTGTCACATATGCTCTTCCTTGCCCCTTGTGCACAATTGCCCACCATGTACCTGTAGAAACATCCTGCCCTCATCTCCTAACACTCACCCTGCCCCAGCACACACATCTCTATCCCCCTGCTGAAATGTACCTCTGTCACAGAATAAAGTATAAAACCCTGCACCCTCCCCCAGTCTCTGCTGACAGGCTATTAACCTTCAAATCTTGGGACACTGGTATTTGTAATATTGTGATACAAGCTAAGAAGACTGGAAGCACATGACTTTATTTGGGCAGTATTTAATTTGTCATAACATACTAAAATGGCAGCAGAATAAGCCTAGTGGTCTTTCGTCTCTGCTTGTTTGGTCAGCCCCCACCCTGGGAGCTGACCTTGCTGCCCCCCCTCGCCCTCTCTGGCTTCTCCCTTCCCAGTCCAGGGTATTCTTACTGCATTGGGCTTTGCTTCCAGAACCCTTCCCCTATACCTGTCCCACCCCCTCTTGAACCCCTCCACAGTCTCTGCCTCCACCAGCCCCCTGGGCAGCATGTTCCATGGTTCCACCACCCTCTCAGTGAAGTAGCACCTCCTCCTTTCTCCCCTGTCTCCCCCCCCTCCAGCTTCCACCCATGCCCTCTAATTTTCCCCCATCTTCCTTCAGAGGTCTCTCACTGCGCTTCCCCTATTTACCCCCTTCATGTACCTGAAGACCTCTGTCATGTCCCCAAGTCCCTTCTCTCGTCCAATGTGTACATATTTAGCTCTTTAAGCCTCTCCCCATAGGTCCTTTCCCCCAAGCCCCAGATCATTTTGGTTGCCCTACTCTGGGCCCTCTCCAGGAGTTCAGTGTCCCTCCTTAATTGTGGCCTTCAAAACTGCATGCAGTACTCTAGGTGCAGCCTCACCAAGCAGTTATATAGAGGAAGTATCACTTCCCTCCTTCTGGAGGTGATCCCCCTAGCGATGCATCCCAGCATCCTGTTGGCCTTGGCCGCTGCCCTCCTACAAGTCTCCGAGTTGTTCATCTTGACATCCACCACCTCCCTCAGGTCCCTGTCAGCCATCGAGACTTTGTAGCATCCGCCCCCCCCCCCAGGTGTACACTTGGCCCAGGTTTCTGGCTCCCAGGTGCAGTACCCTGCATTTTCCTGCATTGAACCTCAGTTTCCACTTTCTAGACCACCTTTCCAGAGCCTCCAGGTCCCCCTGTAGGGCCACCCTCCCCTCCTCCCCATCCACCACTGCCCCCAGCTTTGAGTCATCTGCAAAGAGACTCATCTCACTCCTGATACCCTTCCTTATGTCAGAGATATAGGCATTGAACAGGAGAGGCCCAAGCACTGATCCCCGAGGGACCCCATTAATGACCCTCCTTGGAGATGAGACTATCCCCCCCCCAACCATGACCCTCTGGCTTCGGTCTTGGAGCCTGTTCCCTATCCATCTGATCACCTGGTTCCCCACCTCTATTTCCCCCAGCTTATCCAACAGGTTCCCATGAGGAACCAAGTCAAACACCTTGCTGAAGTCAAGAAAGAGGATGTCCACTGGGCTACCCAGGTCCAAGGCACTCATCACCCAATCATAGAACTCCACAAGGTTTGTCTGACACAGTTTCCCTGGGATGAAGCCATGCTGTCTATCATCCAGGCACCCAGACTTTTCCAGTTCCCCCCCAGCCCCTCCTTGACAACACCCTCCATCACCCTGCCCACCACCGATATCAGGCTGATGGGCCTGTAGTTCCCTGCCACCTCCCTTGATTCACCCTTGTGGATAGGCATTATATGCTCCACCTTCCAGTCCTGGGGCACCCACCCCGTCCTCAGAGAGAGGCTGAAAAGCTCCGCCAGGGGTTTTTCCAGGACATCTTCCAGTTCCCTCAGCACTCTGGGATGTAATTTATCTGGCCCCAGTGCTTTCTCCATCTTAAGGGACTTGAGGGCTTACCTCACTCTCTCTCTACCATGATTTCCACCTCCGCTTCCTTGTCCCCCTGTTTTGCCTTCCCCCTTCCTGCCAGTGATAGCTCTCCCCAGACCCGCTGATCGGTAAGGGCCCCCCTCCTCAGTTTCACCTTCTCCTCCCATGTGTGATGCAGCCCCCCCCCCATTTTCCTTGGTAAAAACTGAGGCAAAGTACTCATTTAGTACCTCAGCCTGCTCCGCTGGGTCTTGTGCCCATCCCTCCCCTGTTTTAATCCTGCTAATCTGCCCCTTCACCCTTCTTTTTTCTCTCCATTGTATCTAAAGAACCCCTTGTCCCCCTCCTAATTTCCCTGACCAGGTTCTGCTCCTTCCTTGCCTTAGCCACCCTCACCATCCTAGTGGCCATTCTGGCCATCAGCAGTAGCATAATGAAATATCACAGCTTACACAGAATTTGCTGTATTTTGGCAGTGTTTAATTTTGCATAAGCAATAGCATCATAAAATATTAGGACCTGCTCAGAATTTGCAATGTGAGACAGCACCTTTTGTTTTGGGTTAGCAGCTTTTCTACCTATGTAGTTAGTGCTTAGCAGTGGTGCTGAACAATTCAGAGACCAAGCAGCATCTGATGCCCTCTCCTCCATCCACCTCACTTGCACATCATTATGGCAAGACCGTTAGTATTATAAGTCGCAGACCTGAAGCTGATAATTGTCACTCCCACTTGCTCCGCCTTCTCGATTGTTCACTTGCTTGACCACCCATTCACTTATTTGGCTGACAGACCACCTACTCACTTGACCAACTGTTTGCTTTACTGACCTCCTGCTTTTTTGACCCCCGGCACCACCCACAAGGCCAAATACACAGCACACCAAATGCTGAGAGGTTCCCGCTGATTTCCTGTCTGCTCAAACTAATTCTCTCGCATTGGTTGCTGGGAGGGATCTGGCAGTGGAAGGAAGAGTATTAGTGCTTGGCATCGGCATGCTGGCGGAACAATTTAAACAGCAACTTTTTTTTAATTGGGCAATTTCTCGGGGGTCAGGGTTGTGTCTTGGCAAATGGGAGTTGGGATGTTGGCTTTTTCTTTTTCAGAAAAAGAGGCAGACCTGGTATAGGACTCCTGCTGTAGGAGTCCTGATCTATGTGAATCTTCTGGACAGCTTAAAATTGAGGGGAGGGGGTTGATTTTGAGCAGACCAGTCCACCCCTTCCTAATTAATAAGACAAGCTAGGTTTGCAAATCCTCCTTATTTTGGCATAATGATAAATAAGATCTCATTAGGTGTTGTACCATAGAGAGGCCACTCACTCAGCAATTCCAGTTTGCACAAAACCAAAAAATACAGAAAATCTCCAATATCAAGTTGTTAAATTGTTTTCCATTAACACACATATTGACCCCACCATTTAATCAATAGGGTTTATAAAATAGGTTATGAAATCCTAGAAATCTGGTTGAGATCATCACCTCACTGTCCAGTTATCAGAGCATGCCCAGTCAGTTCATAACTAAATGACAGCTTATACTTCACAAATGAATTTAGGGCTTATTCGCTGGCCCACCATCGCAGTGGTAGTTCTACCACTTGCGACGCTGATGACCTGGGTTCTGAAGCGAGCCCAGGGTTTTGGAGGTCTGGCCGGGGGAAGGAATATTTAGCATCCCAAGGACTGCTCTCCTCTGGGGAGAGGGGGGAGCTCCCGGTGTTTGCCCGATCCCTGGTGGAAACCTGGGGTCCTACAGCCAGAGCTGGTATCTACTGGAGGTGGGGCAGACGTTGGCTTATATGCCCCTGATGTCATTGCACATCCCACCTCCCAGGGAAGAAAAAGTGAAAAAACATGGACTGAGTAGGATGCCACCCACCTTGTGCGACCCATGGTATCCTCAGGAACCGAATTCAGTTGTCTGTCAGGAGGAAGGCCCAAAGGCCCCGCGCTTAGGGGGAAAGCCAGGGAGAAACCCAGGGGAGGAGTACACAATGGGGGGTGAGATACTAACAACAACAAAAATGGAAAGGGACCTAGGGGTAGTCATATCAGATGACCTAAAGGTGGGCAAGCAATGTGAGAGGGCAGTAAGGAGGGCTGGTTGGATACTGGAATGCAGAGGGAGAGGCATTACCAGTAGAAAACAGGAAGTTTTGTTATCCCTCTGTACAGACAGCTGGTGAGACCCCATCTGGAGTACTGCGTGCAGTTCTGGAGACCCAATCTCCGCAAAGTCATAGGCAGGATGGAGGCAGTCCAGAGGAGGGCAACTAAAATGATGCAGGGTCTGCACCAGAAGACATATGAAGAGAGACTTAAGGAGCTTAATATGCATAGCCTCAAGGACAGGAGGGAAAGGGGAGACATGATAGAAACTTTCAAGTACCTCAAGGGAATCAACAAAGTCCAAGAGGGTTGCATCTTTCAGAAAAAGAGGTGTGCAAGAACAACGGGGCACAAGTGGGCACAATTTGAAGATTTAGAGGGGAAGGCTCAGAGGTAATGTGAGGAAGTATTTTTTCATGGAGAGGGTTGTGGATGCATGGAACAGCCTTCCTGAGGAGGTTGTGGAGTCAAAAATAGTGGTGGATTTCAAGAATGCATGGGACAGTCATAAGGCAATTGTAGGGTGTGGGGGTAGGAAGAAGTAGGCTGTTGGTTAACTAGAATCTGCGACTTATCCATTAGGTAGGGAAATGCCAAGCAGTCCTTATCTGCCATCAAATTCTATGTTTCTATGAATACCGAGTAGTGTAAGTCCCAGGGGACAGTGGATGACGGGGCTAGGCATGGGGTAGGGCCCATGGGGACCAGTCCATTGGTGGAGCACAAATAATAGGGAAAAAAATGTAGGACTTATTTCGTAAAAGGAATAACACCCTTCAAGGTGTTCGGGCATGCTGTATATGGATTTTTCAGGTGGTTGAAGGTGCTCGGCATATGCCTCATGTCTCACAGTGCATCCTAGGTGTCTTTATGTCAGAGCATGCCTAGACGCCTCAGTAGGTGTTATTCCTTACCGGTAGAGGGGGAGAGCTTTTACTGCTGTCATGATCTTGCCATCTCTTTCTTACTTGCAATTATTTATCACCCAGATAAAAAAGGCTGTCTTCTTTTATGGCTCTTTTTTTCATCCTTTCATTCATTTTAAAGGAGTGCCCAAGGACAAAGCCTCACAGAACATTTTTTTATGACACACCATGCTGGTCTCCTTGCAGTGATTTGAACCTACTAGGAGACCAACATGGCATAGTCAAAATGTTTTGGTTGTGTGACCATCCTGATAGGCTAGGTTCAAGAGTGGAACTGGGTGGGCGCCATGGCATGGGAATGGACTTGACTGAAAAAAAAAAACTACCTGCTGTCTCAGTGATGGTTCTTAGACCCTGAATTACAGGGCAGGTTATAGTCCTGTCTGATTTAACTCACTGAGGCCTCAGGAGCTCTTTGAGAGTTCCACCACTTGTGGCCTGTATACTTTTAACTGTGCAACCTGGAGCTTTCTGAGCAAAATCAAGTAATAACAGCATGCCACAAACAAATGTGAATACCTCATGAACCGTAAGTGCTACACACAAAGTACGAGCAGCAAAGTTGTTCAGCACAAAATTACCTCTCCAATGGTACTATGCAATTAAATATAAGTAGTTCCTATTTTTTTCCATATTGGTTGAAATAGCAAGAAAATGTTTTTTTTTTCAATAAAAAAGGCAACAGAAACCATTTTTTGTGGGAAAATATTTAACATATCAACACCAAATTAAGCATCCATACATTAGATGAAGGTACAAAACTAATTTTGTTACTAAAAATTTTTTTTCTAATATGATACATGTATTTCTTTTCTGTTTTATTTAGGTGGCTAGGCGAAGCTTGAGAGATAAATGTCAGCCATGCACATCATACCATACAAAAATGCGAATATCTTCCAAAGTATACATAACAGACACAAAGTATTAGCGGCAAAATTGTTCAGCAGAACATTACCTTTCCAATGGTGCTATGCAGTCAATTCTACTCACTTCAGTTTGCAAAATAAAGTTTTAAGCAGTGACATCCTCAGGTATCAAAAGTCTTCAGTGGCACAAAGTGCAGGACGTCTGGAGGAGTTAAAGACCTCAGGAGTATATTTTCTGCTGCCACCTACAGGCGTCTTGGGGTTTCAGTGAGTTAAGGGTACGTCCTATTCTGATTACAGGGTATATACCTTGTGGGCAGTATGGAAGGGAACATAACAGATTAAAAATGTTTTGGTTTCTTAAAATGAAAAGAAAGAGCCAGCTACACAGTGCTACAGTACTGTCAGTACTGCTGACTACTCCAATGAACCGAGTTGCCTAATGGACCCTGGGGCCAGCTTGGGGAGGTAGGATTGCACATCCTATGTGGATGGCTCTCCTCTCCTCTCGGGAACTGGGGACACAGACAGTGCCCCCCCATGTGACTGCCGCAGTGCCTAGTGTAAGCTGG
Organism: Neoceratodus forsteri; assembly: GCA_016271365.2. Classification (NCBI taxonomy): domain Eukaryota; kingdom Metazoa; phylum Chordata; order Ceratodontiformes; family Ceratodontidae; genus Neoceratodus; species Neoceratodus forsteri. Next base: position 64,151,517 of record CM028135.1, read on the forward strand.
GTGGCATCAAAGTGGATGTGTAAAAAAAGAAAAAAAATGAAAGGATTTTAAAAGAGCAATAAAAGCAGGCAGCCTTTATAGGGCTGCAGTTGGTGTAGCCCTGCAGACCTCTTGCTATCAGAAAAGCAGTCAACGCATTCCTTCTGACCGAACAACATGCTGGAGTTTCAACACAGTCACCTCTGCCACCATGAAGCACTCTGCTCGCTGTCTCCATTATCAGTTGCACTGCACTATTTCTTGCTCTGTTGGCAGTCACAGTGGAACATGGCACACTCTGTCATGTCCAAGATGGCCACCACACTGTACTGTGCATGCGCGACTACTAGCGCATGTGCAGTACAGTGCAGTGACCATCTTGGTCACGGTGGACTGTGCTGTGTTCCACCATGACTGCCGATTTATTTTTTTTTTAATTATACGTATCCCTGCCACCGACCCTCCCTCTCAGCACCCACCCTCCAAAACATAACAATGACACTGGGGTGCCCAATCCCCAGTGTCATGATCGTGTTCCGTTGGATTTTGTTTTATAAATATATTCCCCCACCCAACCCTCCCTCTCAGCAACCCCCAGAACATAACAGTGACACTGGGGTGCCCAGTCCCCAGTGTCCATTGAATCTTTTTCTTTTATCACTCCAAACCTCCCCAGAAACATAAGTGACACTGGGGGTCCCAATCCACCAGTGTCCATTGCACCTTTTTTAATATATATTTTTCTCCCCCTACCTGACCCTCCCTCTCAGCACCACCCCCTTCCGGAAACATAACAATGACACTGGGGGTGACCAGTCCCCCAGAGTCGCGTTTGGGAATTCTCTGTCATCTTTTTTATTTCACCTGTAAAAAGAAAACTGTCCATCGATGTCTTTTGCATCTGTTCCTTACCTCCCACCCGACCCTCCCACTCAGCACCCACCACTCTGCACCCCCCCTCAAGCTCTTACTTACTCATTGGGGATCCAATTCTGTAATCCTCTCTGGACCACAGACACGTCTTCACTCTTCAAAGCCAGACCATGAACTGAAGAAACAAGTACGCGATTCAATGTATTTCAATGAGGTTTTGAACTTAGTGGCATAACGTGGGCATTTTTGCATATTTTGGGCCCAAATTTTCAACATACCATTTTTGGGACCCCACCTCATGAATAATTACACTGATATTAGGCAAATCAGTCCTGAAAAGTGATTTTGTGGCCCCTGCATGAAATCACATCTGGGCAGGAGCTGAAAACTTTCTCTTCCCTTGTTTATGAGGTTAGGTCATAAGAAGGCTATGTTCATAGAATCATAGAAACTTGGTGGCAGAAAAGGACCCACTGGCCCATCCAGTCTGCCCCTTGCCCCCCTTTACTCATCCCTTCCCCCTTTGGAGCTCCCCTCTCCCTGCTATACAGCCCCATATGACTGCCCCATGCTCTCTTGAATCCCTCCACCATTACAGTCCCCACTATCTCCTCTGGAAGCCTGTTCTATGCCTCCACCACCCTCTCCATGAAGAATCGTCCTCTCACATTGCCTCTATATCTTCCTCCCTGAAGTCTTAGGCTATGCCCTCTAGTTACAGCCCCTTCCTTCCTTTGAGTAAACATCCTTCCTTTACTTTGTTGATCCCCTTGACAAATTTAAAAGTTTCAATCATGTCCCCTCTCTTCCTTCTAGTATCCAATGTGTACAGATCCAATTCCTTACATCTCTGCTCATATGTCTTCCCTTGCATACCCTGTACCATCTTAGTTGCCCTTCTCTGAACTCTCTCAATCCCTTCTATGTCTTTTCATAGATGTGGCCTCCAGAATTGGACTCCGTACTCCAGGTGCGGCCTTACCTTGGCTTTGTAGAAAATGTAGTGTGAAAAAAAATAAATAAATAATAAAGCTATGAGCCTACGTTGAATTTTGCGAGCGCAGACTCATAACTTTGGTAATTTGCAATATTTCTACCTCAAATTTACAACATAGCTATTTGTTTACAGCACCTCATGAAGGTGACAGCTGTCATTTTTAACTCCTGGCCAAAATGTGTTTTTGCATCCTGAGAGTTGGTTTTGCAGTCCCTGGACAAAATCACCTTTAGGCCAGGAGCTGAACATTTTCTCTGCCCTTCTTCATGAGGCAGGGTCATAACGAGGCTATGTTGAAAATGTAGGGCAAAAATGTTAAAAAAACAAATTTTCAATATTTTTACCCCAAATTCCTCGGCTGCAGCCCTATCAGATCTGGCCAGAGTTTGTTTATTTGTGTGATAAGGGTAACTGCAAGCAACAGTGGGATAGCAAAATGATGAAAACAGTAAAAACTGTCTCCTAAATAGGCCCTATCAGTGAAACATTGGATCTCTGTGGGTGTTTAAATAAAACAAGAAGATTTGGGGAATGTTGCTTTTGTGGGCTTTATGCAAAAGTAGAGTGGTGAGTGTACTGTGCAGTGCACCCAGTTTCACAACCTCTTTCTTACGAAGACATAATCTAAGAAGCAAGCACGCACTGGATTTTTACTTTACCTTGGGGCAATTATAGCTGTGTTTTCATTCAGCATCCTTGCCGCTTCTAACATACATGATGATGACATGTTTTAAAACAACAAAAAGATAATTTAAAGCTGCTTCAGAAAAAGTTAATGTATGTCAGTCTGCCGGTGCAGTGGTAGCACTCCAGCCAGTGGCACAGACAACCTCGGGTTGGGAGCGACCTCAGGAGTCAGAGGATTGGCTGGAGGGAAGGAGGATCGAGCATCCTGAGGACTGCTCTCCTCAGGGGAAGGAGAGGAGGGGACAATCTCGGTGCTGGACTGGCCCCTGGTGTAAGCTGGGGGAAGACAGCCTGAGCTTAAGAAGGTGGGGGGATATGGCAGAAGTAGGCACGCACATGCCTTGATGTCAGCGCACACCACGTCCCCAAGGAAGGAAACCAGAAAAATGGTCCCGGTCATTTTGGATGATCACCGGTCTCCACAGGCCTCGCACCTGATGACTCAGGCATCCCTGGACTCTCGAACTGAAGTTCTGGCAGGTAGAGGGGCTCCCCACCACCACTGCTATCGACAGGCATAATGGGGGACTCCAGGAGTCCAGGAGGAGGTAAGCAGTGGGAGAAGTCAGGGTGATGGGGCTGGCATGAACGTGGGCTGACCGGGCTGGGGGTACAAAGAACAAGTGAAAAAAAGAAGAAGTTAATGTATTTTTATCATAATGAAGGTGTGTGCAACATAGAAACATAGAAAAATAGACTTTGACAGCAGATAAGGACCACTTGGCCCATCTAGTCTGCCCATTTCCCTACCTACAGGATAGGCCGCAGATCCTAGTTAACCAACAGCCTATTTCTTCCTACCCCCCACAAGAATTGCCTTATGTCTGTCCCATGCAATCTTGAATTCTCCCACAGTTTTAGACCCCACAACCTCCTCAGGAAGGCTGTTCCATGCATCCACTACCCTCTCTGTGAAATAATACTTCCTCACATTGCCCTGAACCGCCCTCCTTCTATCTTTAAATTGTGTCCCCTTGTTCTTGCAAGTCACTTTTCTGAAAGATGCTACCCTCTTGGACTTTGTTGATTCCGCTGAGGTACTTAAAGTTTCTATCATGTCTCCCTCTCCCTTCTTTCCTCAAGGGTATACATATTAAGCTCCTTTAGTCTCTCCTCATACGGCTTCTCTTGCAGACCCTGCCCCATTTTAGTTGCCCTCCTCTGGACTACCTCTATCCTGTCTATGTCCTTGAAGAGATGGGGTCTCCAGAACTGGACACAGTACTCCAGATGGGGTCTCACCAATTGTCTGTACAGAGGGATAACAACTTCCTGTTTTCTGCTGCTGATGCCTCTCCCTATACATCCCAGTATACCCCCAGCCCTCCCTACTGCCTTCTCACATTGCTTGCTAACCTTAAGGTCATCTGATATGATTACCCCCAGGTCCCTTTCCTTTTTTGTTGTTGCTACTACCTCCCCACCCATTGTGTATGCTTCCCCTGGGTTCTTGTTTCCCAGGTGCATTATTTTGCACTTCTCTGCATTGAATCCTAGCTGCCATACTTCTGACCATTCCTCCAACCTTGCAAGTCCTTTTCATCCTTTCCATGCCTCCTTGTGTATCAACCCTGTTGCAGATCTTTGTGTCATCTGCAAAGGCATACTTTTCCTTCAGTCCCTCTGCAATGTCACTGATGAAGACTTTAAAAGGACTGGACCCAATACTGAACCCTACGGTGCCCCACTAGTAACCCCTCTCTCTTCAGAGTGGACTCCATTTACAATTACCTTCTGTGTCCTGTTGTGCAGCCAATGTTTTACCAGGCTACCACCCTGGGACCACTCCCAGGCTGGTTAATTTGACTATTAATCTTTTGTGTGGGACTGTGTCAATTGCCTTGCTAAAGTCGAGGTAGGCCATGTCCACAGCCCCTCCCTGGTCTACTACTTTGGTCACCCAGTCAAAGAAATCTATTAGATTCATCTGACATGACCTTCCTACTGTGAACCCGTGCTGCCTTGGGTTCTGTGCTCCACTGGCCTCTAGGTACTCAACTATTCTTTCCTTCAAGTGACTCCATCACTTTCCCTACCACAGAGGTCAGACTGACAGGTCTGTAGTTTCCTGCCTCTGTCTTTTCCCACTTTTGTGAAGGGGAATCACATCCGCCTTCCTCCAGTCCTCGGGTACCACACCACTCTCATGATTTATTAAAGAGTAGCCAGTGGTTTCACTAGTTACTCCCTTAATTCTTTAGAATTCTGGGGTGAATTCCATCAAGACCCATTGCTTTGTCCACCTTCAGTTTTAGGAGTTCTTGCAGAACCCTTTCTTCTGTGAAAGGACTGGGATCGACCCCCTATCAATAGTGCTTCTGTTAATTGGATTAGGCACTTCCCCTCCTCTTTGTGAATACTGAGCAGAAATATTTGTTCAGTATCCCTGCTTTTCACTGTCCCCTCCTGCCCACCCACGTTCATTGGTTCAGCCTCACTATCCCTCCCTTTGTCTTTCTACGCTCGCTGATGTACCTATAAAAGGTTTTATCCCCCTTCTTAACTAAGTTGGCTATCTTTTCCTCAGTTTGGGCCTTTGCTATTCTGACTTCCCTCCATGCTTCCTTCTGCTTTAACTGGTACAGCTCTCTGTCCTGCTCCTTCTGTGTTTCCTTATACTTCTGGAATGCTATCTTTTTCTTCCTGACTTTCACAGCCACCTCTTTTGAGAACCATAGTGGCTTTTTCTTTTGTTTTGATTTGTTTATTTGCTTCGCACAAAGGCTTGTTGCCTCTGTGATGGCAGTTTTGATGATTCCCATTGTTGCTCCACACCTCCTTCTAGCCTGTTTGCTAGTGCTTTCCTGAGGCACTCTCCCATCTTGCCAAAGTCAGCCCTTCTAAAGTCCAGTACCCTCACTTTTGTATGGCTTGACTCAGTAGCTGAGTTTAGCATGAACCACACTGTTTGATGGTCACTTGTCCCCAGATGGCAACCCACTTCTAGATCAGAGATCCTCTCACTGCCCCCGTTTGAGAGTATGAGGTCTAAGATTGCTCCCTCATGAGTGGGTTCCGAAACTAGCTGTCTAAGGCCTGCCACCTGTAGGGCATCAAGAATGGCCCTGCTCTTGGATGTGGCTGCAGCAAATGTGCTCCAGTTAACATCTGGCATATTCAGGTCTCCCATCAACAGTATCTCCCCTTTCTCTGTCATTCTAAGAATGCCTTCTATCATATCCTTGTCCATTCCCTCCCCTGACATGGGGGTCTGTACCTAACCCCTGTGCGGATTGTGGTGCCTTTCCAGTCTCCAAGGTGACCCACAGTGCCTCCTCTCCTCCCTGTTTACTCTTTGTTCAGTTGCTTTTATCCCTTCCTTTACATGAGAGCTACTCCTCCCCTCTTCTCCCGCCTGTCTCTCCTGTAGGTTATGTACCCTGGTATGTTAACACCCCAGTCATGGTTCTCTGTGTACCATGTTTCTGTGACTGCTACAATATCCAGGCATCCCTCTTCCATCAAGGCCACCAGCTCAGGAGCTTGTTGCCCAGACTACAGAGCATTGGTACTCATTACCTCCATTTCCTGATGGCCTTACTCCCTTTGCCCCATCCCTGTCCTTCTTGCCTTTGGCACTTTCTCCATTACCCTGCCCTTCTCCCTATCGACACCTCTATGTTGGTGTTTGCCGACTTATTACCATGATTATTTGGGGCTAGGATTTCCTGCTCCTTTCCAGTGCCTCCCCTTGGCTAGTTTAAAAGCTTGCCAATGAAGCATTTAAACATATCACCTAGGATCCTGGTTCCCTCCCGGACAGATGCAGCTCATCATGCCAGTATAGGCTTGCATCACTCCAGGTGGACCCCCAGTCCCCAATGAAGCCAAATCCCTGAGCTCCACACCAGTTTTCAACCACTGATTTAATCCCATGGTGCGGAACACCCTAGCCTCTCCTATGCCATAGATGGGCAGCACCTCTGAGAAGGTTACCATGCGTGCTACTTGACTAAGGCCCCTTCCCAATTCCACAAACTCTTCCTGCACTTCTCTAATCCCTTTCTTAGCCAGGTCATTTGTCCCTAGGTGGATAATGACATCCAGCTCCCTCCCCTGTGCAGTTGTTCCGGCAATCCTGAGGATTTGCTCCCTGTCCCTCCAAGTCATGGCGCCAGGCAGGCACCTTACCTCCCTCTCCCCTTCCTCCCCCAGTTCTACCTTCCTAACAATGGAGTCCGCCACCAGGAGTTGTTTCCTTCCCCTGCAGGGTCCCCTGCCACCCTCATGTGGGTCTCCTTTGTGGAGGTTCCCAGCATCCTCCTTGGTCTCCACTGCAGGTGCCTCCATAGAGGAACCACACTTTGCCAGAATGGCATAGGAAGTGTGGAGAGGTACAACTGGAGGAATGCACCTCTGTTCCACCACCCTCACCCTCCCTGAGCCCACTGTGGTCCAACGCTCCCTTTCTTGGCAACCTCTGAGGCAGCAGCAGTGGCACTGGTGGTCCCTGGATGGAAGGAGGTCCCACAAATCCTGGCCAACTCAGCCTGGAGATGAGCAACCTCCTCCCTCAGCCCAGAGGGTGCCTGCAGGTGGGACAACACTGCATCCTCCAGAACATCTCCCGGAAGACTGCTGCTCCACAGCCACTGCACTGCACCACTCCAATCATGTCTTATTTCTGGCCCCTTAACTGTTTGCATTCCTTACTCTTTCCTGTTTTTTTTTCTCTCTCTCGCCTTACTTTCTTCCTGTGTGCCCTTTAAGCTCCTGATTGTCCTGTTCTGAGACAAGAATATCCTATATTTCTCAGTAGACCATTTACTTGATCAGAGGCAGACCTCCAGCAGCTAGAGGGGGCCGGAGAGCTACTCTTGCCCTTCTAGGATGGTGGGTCTTTGGTGGTTCTGTGATCACTCACTTCCTGCTCCCAAACAGGAAGTTCCTGTTGTCAGTCAAATCCTGTGCCTATAAAAATAGAACTAGCTTTGGGTGGAGGGAAGGAAGGCAATATAGTCCCAGTAGAGAAGTTCAGTCACACAGCAGTCCTTTCTCCTGGTGTCTTCTGCCAAGCTATTAGCAGAATCTTTCTAAGGCAGTCTTTAAATGTAGCTTCCTTCTAGCTAAGCCACTCCCCCTACTTACTAGATCTTTCTACAAATAATTTAAACCTCACAGATATTAAGGCCTTTCAATCACCTGAGATTTACACCTAGATAACTGTTCAGATACCCATTCAGTTCAGTTAACCCAGACAAACACACAGTTTTTTTTTGTTTTGTTTGTTAGTTTTTTTTTTAACCTAAATTAAAGGTCCAAGTACAAAAGTTCTTCTTCTTTAGTCCCAGCAGAGAAGTTCAGTCACACAGCAGTCCTTTCTCCTGGTGTCTTCTGCCAAGCTATTAGCAGAATCTTTCTAAGGCAGTCTTTAAATGTAGCTTCCTTCTAGCTAAGCCACTCCCCCTACTTACTAGATCTTTCTACAAGTAATTTAAACCTCACAGATATTAAGGCCTTTCAATCACCTGAGATTTACACCTAGATAACTGTTCAGATACCCATTCAGTTCAGTTAACCCAGACAAACACATACTTTTTTTTTGTTTTGTTTGTTAGTTTTTTTTTACCCTAAATTAAAGGTCCAAGTACAAAAGTTCATCTTCTTTAGTCCCAGCAGAGAAGTTCAGTCACACAGCAGTCCTTTCTCCTGGTGTCTTCTGCCAAGCAACACTGCAAGAAGGAAGCATGGGGAAATATGTAGCTTAACTTTATGCAGAAACACAGTCAGCAAAAGCAGACTATTTCTATTTCATGGGGGTAACTCATATCTGTACCCAAGTTATGGCAAGTAAAGTTTGATGAAAACAAGGCAAGCTGTTGGATGTGTTCAGGGTCTAGCACTGAACAGTGAGGTTCAACACCATCCTCTCGGATGGGTGGTAACTGATGTGTCTCACAGTCAGTTGCACCAAGTGAGGGGATGAATGCATCTTCTGTGCCCGGTTGCCTAATGAATCAACCTGAAATGACTCAAGAGACTCCGCAAAATAGCCTTTCAAGACATTTTAAACAGATAAAGGCTGTGACTGTGTCCTCTTCTGTTGTTGTTGATGTAAGGACATGATGAGAAGTGACCACTCACTTCCATCAGTGCTACTGTCCGTACCGGGCATTTCTTCCCTATCTCCACCAGTGGAACCAGACTTGCCAGATGGCATTCCATCTCAGTCTGCCTTCTTTGACAGTTTCTGCACCAGTCCCCACATGCTACAAGTCAGCTCATCATACAGCACTTGGTGAACGTGAGTCATTCTGCGGCTATCCATAGCCATATGAAGGACCTCCCATTTGAACTGGGGATCCAGCATGGTTGCAAAAATGTGGCTGTGACTATCCAGCACTTTTGCTTCCAGTTCAGCCTGTTGGTTCTCAGTGAGCACAGCTGACCCTTCGGGAATCTCCCTGTGTTCTTCTTCATATCTTTCCATGGATGGACGAAAATGAAGGGAGAGCCAGTGGCATAGGGAGAGACAGAGGTATCTGCAACAGGAGACATAGGCTTTTGCACACATCAGTGTGTAGTCAAGGAGAGATATGCATGCATGGAGTTTATACTGCTCCAGAAGTCTGAGATGCAGTGGAAAACTCCCTCTACAGCCTCTAAGATTAGTGTGACAATTGCCGTTCTCACACTCATAAATCTTGGCTCCAAAGTCCGTGAAGATGTGCCACATGATGGGGCTGATACCGTGGCTGTAAGTGCTGCATGAGTCTCTGAAAGCCAAAGTCTTCCACATCATTTCACCTGTAAGTTGTGTGATGTGCTGAGCTGTTGGGTGGGACAATGGTACTTAATTCTGGCCTGAAATGCTTCCACTGTTGGCACTGACCATGGATCAGGAGATGTTCCACACTTGCCAGATGGTATGGAAATAGGGTATACCATTATGACAGTGATGAAAACAGAGTGAATCAATTACAGCAACAGCAGTACAGCAAAGGCACTGAGAGCGATAGAGAGGACATGTCGACAGGTGCTACAGATCAGTCGGGGATTGAAAGTCCTGTGCAATTGTCGGGTGGTTTTGTGTTAGTGCAGCCAGAGGAACTGCCCTTTTCTCCACTGTTGGTACGACGTGGAGTTGTTTATATTAAATACGGGAGGTGTGGGGGACACAGCCCCCCCCCCCGCATTTATAGATGTTTGTAGGTGTATTGATGTGCCATTGTTGTGGTTTGCTGTTGTAGGGGCTGTCACTGTATTTGTGTCATTCTAGGGTATGTCAGTAAATTCCTGTTGAACTGGCTTGGTGGATCCTGGAAATAACAGATGACTGGTGCTCAGCTGGAGTGCTGGGGGTGCATGGACTGTTTGGTATTGTGGGGCAGCTGCAGCATATTTTCAGAGGCAGAATGGTCTGTGGCATTGCCACCAGCATCACTGCCAGCATCATCATCAGAGGATGGGTCTGATGGAACCACGAGCACAGACTCTGATGCTTTAAAGACCTGGGAATACTTTACCTTTAGCTGGTTCATTATAGAGGTGGTTGTTTCAATTTGCCAGAGATTTTCCTCCTGCTGACAGTTGTACTGTACGGTGTGTACACTGCCTTTCTGTTATCTGCTTTTAGTGATGTGAAATGCAACCATACCATGCTCTTACTGCTCCTGACACCAGTCATGCAGCTAGTGTCACCAGTACCACCACCACCACCACCACCACCACCATCACTCTTTTGACCTCCACTAGCCTTTCTTGTTTGAGCCTGTGTCTCCAGGTTTTCCTCTGGCACTACTGGTTCCCCTGCACCTGCTCTTCCTGATGTTCAGGCTGGGATGGAACCTGTTGAACAAAGTGCTGAAGGGTAGTATCCTTCTTTCTCCTGCCAGTGCAACCTTGAGAGGGTGAGTTTTTTTCTAACCCGACTTTCTTGCTTTATGGCTCTCATGGTACTCCCCATACTCTGCCCCATCATCAAAACTGCTTAGGTTAGCCTCTTCAGATGATGTGTTAGTTGGCAGTTCATCTCCTGGTAGAAACTACTTAGGCCTGGATGAGTGCTCCTCCTCCTCCTCAACTGCACTATCAAGTTTTACAGTACTGCAGACAGGCCAAGAAACAAGAGGTGTCACAGTAGGGGTGGACACAGTGCTGGAAATAGTTGTGCAACTGATGGGGGCCACAGTGGTAGTAGTGGCTGGTGTCACCATAGTTACAGTGGCAGGAGTGGTCTCTGTTACAGAGGCAGAAGTAGCTAGCAGGGCCACTGTTGCAGCAGATGTTGGGATTCTAGTAGTTGCAGTGAGTGGGTGGCAGATCAGACCAGTGGTGGTTAAGGATGAGGTGATGGTGGTATTGATGGCAGTGGTAAAGGATGAAGAGGACATATTCACATTCATAGTATCGGTGGCAGTTAATGACAGTGTCCTCCTGGCAGCACTACTAGCAGCATGGCTGATACTTTTTTCCCAGGTGTCAGCTGACGCTGTACTGGTGCTGGAGACTGCAGATTTTGTCCAGGTAAAATATTAATTTTGTGCGAGTGCTCCCTCAGCATCGCTCTGCAGTATGCTTACACTCACCTGCTGCTTGCTGCTCTATATCTACTACAACGTTGCTGGGGCTGCCAGACTGTTTTCTGGTACATTGTCTGACATAGATGTACTCCTCACGCGAAGATGTCTGATATTAAATTAAACAATTCCAGTGAACTGACATCTTAGACTCACTCACTAGTAAAGCCTGACTAGTAGATGCATTCTCAGAAGAAAAAAAAAATATTTTTTTATTTCTTCATTGGCACGAAGGCACACACTTGGAACAATGTCCTTCTGGAGCATACACTGCACACACAGAACCAAACGGCAGCTAGCTGCCCAGAAGCAGTGGGAGTCAGCCAACCAGTCCCACCTTACCAGCTAGCAGTGTATATATGGCGGCGAACCCACAGTTGCACAAATGGCCATGAAGGGACCCAAGCCTGAGTTCCTGACAGAAATATGTCTGATATTACATTTAAATTATTATGAAATGTAGTCACTCACTGTGGCCATGCCAGTGAGCTGACAAGTTGCACTCACTAATAGTCAAGCCTAATTTATTTTTTGAATTTCTTCTTTGGCATGAAGCCACAAACTTAGAATGACGTCTTTCTTGAGTACACACTATGCACATACAAAGAGCCAAATGGCAACTAGCTGCCCAGAAGCAGTGGGACTCAGCCAGCTAGTCCCACCCTACCAGCTAACAGCTATATATGACAGTGCACTTGTAGCTGCACAAGTGGCCATATAGGGACCAGAGCCTGGCTTTCTTTACAGTTATATTATTATGAACTATAGACACTCACCTTGGCAATATCAGTGAGCTGACAAGTCTCCCTCACTAATAGTCAAGCCTGACTAAAACAATGTCTTTCTTAAATTTCTTCTTTGGCACAGAGCATACATTACTACACATAAGCCCAGGACAAAATGGCAGCTGCCCAGAAGCAGTGGTGGTGGATTCGGCCAACTCCGGCCGCCACAAAAAAAAAAAAAATATATATATATATTTATTCAATGCAGTTATGCACTTCACTGCAATTTAGTTAGACTACTATGAATCTAAATCCTTAGTTTGCCTTGTTCTTTGTTTTAGACAAATCCAACTAAGTTACAAGATAAACCTTTACATTTCTATTCACTAAATAAACCCCTTCAAAATCTCCATTACTCCCTTAAGCTAACTGGACCCTCCCTGTTTCTCTCAGCAAACAGCTCTAGTTTAGTTTCACTTTGTTTTCACTCTAGCAGTTCTCCTGAAAAAAGACTAATTTTCACTCCACAAGTGTAACAAATTGACCATCTCAACTTTGGATTTAGAAAGGGAACACAAACTGTCAAGATTTTTGCTTTTTGGCTAATTTTAACAAGTAGATGGGAGTAGATTGCTGTTTCACAGGAACTCCAACATCTGTCTCTCTTGTCTGTAGCTTCTGCGAGTGCTGAGTCACATGTGTTGCCTTCAGTGAGCTTCTAAAGTGGCCTCTGATTGGACAGGAAGTCTCTGCAGATCTTGAACTCCCACCAAATAGCAAAACAATGAAAACCCTTAGGGTTGCAACCTTTGGATGAGGTGGAAACTGGATACTAAAGTATACCCCAAAGTCTGCCCCTAGCTACACCCTTTTTCACAGAAACATAGACAGTGATGGCAGAAAAAGACCAGAGGTCCATCCAGTCTGCCCAAGTTCCCTATAATACTAGCGTACTAATTGCCAGCAGATTAGGCCTAACGGTCTATCGAGTCTGCTCGAACCTCAGATCCCTAGTTGGGTACTGAGGCCCTCCCCCTCCTTGTGTTCCAGAAACCCCTATCATCCATCCCCACCCCCCTGGGCCAGGCCATCATCTGATACATCCGCTTTCTGTGTCTGTCCCACCCTCTCTTGAAGCCCTCCACTGTGGATCTCTGAACCAGCTCGCCAGGCAGCATATTCCAAGGATCCACCACCCTCTCAGTGAAAAACCTCCTCCTCTTTTCCCCCCTCACCCTTCCACCTTTCAACTTAAAACCATGCCCTCTGGTGATACCTCCCTGCTTTAGTCTAAAGATCTCATCCGTGTTTACTCTATTTATTCCCTTGAGGTACTTAAAGACCTCAATCATGTCCCCTCCCATCTCTCCTCTCCTCCAATGAAAACAGGCAGAGCTCTTCATGTCTGTCCTCATACTTCAAATCCCCTAGTCCTCGTATCATCTTAGTTGCCGTCCTCTGTACCCTCTCCAGGAGCTGTATGTCCTTCTTCAAGTGTGGTCTCCAGTACTGTACACAGTACTCAAGGTGTGGTCTAACCAATCCATTGTACAGCGGCAGAATCACTTCCCTGTTCCTAGAGGTGATCCCCCTTTCAATGCATCCCAACATCCTGTTTGCTTTGCTATCTGCTCTCCTGCACTGCTCGGAGTTATTCATACATGCATCCACCATGACCTCTAGGTCTTTTTCCCCTGTTGAGGCATCCAGTGCCTCCCCTCCCAGGGTGAACCTGTGTTTAGGGTTTCCCTGCCCAAGATGTAACACCTTGCACTTGGTGATATTGAAATTTAATTTCCATGTGTGAGCCCACTTTCCATGGTGTCCAGGTCCCATTGCAGGGCCAACCTCCCCTCTTCCCCATCAACTACTGCTCCCATCTTGGAGTCGTCAGCAAAGAGACTCATTTCACACCCTATACCCTCCGTGATGTCCAAAATGTATGCATTAAACAGGATTGGACCCAGGACCGAGCCCTGCAGTAACCCACTACTGACCTCTCTAGGGTTCGAGAGCTCCTCACTGATCACTACTCTCTGAGTGCATCCAGCTAGCCAGTTTTCTATCCATCTGACCATCAAAGGGCCTACTCCCAACCCCGTCAGTTTCTCCACCAGACCATTCTGGGGGACAGAGTTGAACGTCTTGCTGAAGTCCAAGAATAATACATCTACAGGCTTTCCCCTGTCCAGTTCTGATGTTACCTATTCGTAGAACTCCACAAGATTGGTTTGACATAATCTACCTGGCACAAACCCATGTTGCCGACTATCCAGACCTCCACCTCCTCCAAGTAACCCCCAATCGTTCCTTTAGTATACTCTCCATTAATTTTCCCACCACCGAGGTCAAACTGATGGGTCTGTAGTTACCTGGTACTTCCCTTGACCCCCCCCTTTATGGATTGGCACCACATGTGCCTCTCACCAATCCCTAGGTACCCTCCCTGTCTCAAGTGACCTGTTCAAGAGCTTCATCAGGGGTGCAGCCAGTATGTCTGCTAATTCCCATAGTACTCTCGGATGAATGCCATCCGGCCCAGGAGATTTATCTTTCTTTAGGCCCTTAAGGGCTAACCACACCTTTCGGTGGAGACAGCATCATCTGTCCGCTCCACCTTACTGGCCTTTTTATCCTTATCCTGATGTGACACCCCTGGGGTACCTCTCCCTCCCTTTTGCTCCATTTCTGCTGCTTCCTGATCCTCTCACCACCGCTTCTATCCCCATCGTACCTTGCTTTGTAGATATCCTATCCCCCTCCCTAGTGAACACAGAGGCTAAGTACTCGTTTAATACCTCTGCCTGGTCCCTCACCTCTTCCACCCACCCCTCCTTCTGATCTCAACCTGCTGAGATGGCCCTTAGTTTTTCTCAGCTCCCCAATGTACTGAAAGAACCCTTTCCCTTCCTGTATCCCCTGTGCCATCCACTGCTCTTTACTGGACTTTGCCCCCCCCGCACCATCCGGGTGACTTTTCTAGATGCAAGATGGTACATTTCCTTTTCTTTATCCCCTCTCATTGTTTTATATTTTTTGTAGGCAGCCTTCTTTTCTCTGACTGCTACCTGAACCTCACTGAACCACCAGCATGGTTTATGTGACCTTTCTCCCTTACACTTCACCTTAGTGCAGGTCCTGACTGCCTCATGAAGTCCCCGGTTTATGACCTCCCATCTCTTTTCCACATTTGTCATTGTTGTAATCCCCTTCAAGTGATCCTTGAGAATATTTCCCATGGCCACAAAGTCTGCCCCCCTGAAGTCCACTGCCAGTGTCCTAGATCTCTTCCCCCTTCCCCCATGCTTATTTGAAACCAGACAGTATTGTGGTCGCTTCCAGTCAGGGGATCCTCTACAACCAGGTCCCTTACCAGATCCCCATCTGCCAGAACCACGTCCAGGACATGCCCCTCCCTTGTGGGCTCCATCACGTGCTGTGTTAAGAACACATCCTGGAAGCCGTCCAGCAGCCTCAGTTCCTTGACCACCTCTCTGGAACCTTCTATTCCTCCAGAGTACTAACCCTCCCTGTCATCTCTCTGTTCTCCTCCCTGGTCCTGTCGCCCCCGGTAACCTTATTCCCTTCATTATGTCCCAGCCCTGCTTGAATCTCCTGACTGTTTTCACACCCACCACCTCAGCCGACAGACTGTTCCAAGGTTCCACCACCCTTTCTGTAAAGTAATACTTCCTCACATCCCTCCTGAACCTATGTACTGTTAATTTCCATTTGTGTCCACATGACTGCAAATTGGTATTCAGGATAAATAGTTCCCTGCAGTTCATTCTATTAATTCTTTTAAAGAACTTGAAGGTCTCTATCATATCTCCCCTCTCCTTCTGGTCTCCTGTGGGTACATATTTAGTACCTTGAGGTGTTCTTCATAGGATCTGCTCTTCTGACCCTGAATATTTTTTGTTAATCTGAGCTGCACTATCTCCAACCTATTCTTATCATTTCTGAGGTGAGGATTCCAGAACTGGGCACAGTACTCTAGGTGAGGCCTCACCAGGGATTTGTAGAGGGGAAATATTAACCTGTTTTCTTCTGCTATCAATACCCCTCCTGATACACCCCAGCATTCTGACTGATTATGACTGTTAAGTGTATCACTGCTCTTCTAAAGACACTTGTAATGTCAGAGAAGACTTTAATAGTGCTAGGCAATCATTTTGTGGACTATTTTTTTAAATATTTTTTTTAATGTTTTTATTTTTATTTTTTGGTAACTGGTATGGCTCACTGGGCAAAAGCCCAATTATAGAGGTGACCCAGGAACACTGGGAGGTTAAGTGACTGACTCAGGGCCACTCAGTGTGCAAGTGGAAGCTGTGGGAATCAAAGCCAGGTCTGCTAAAGTATCAAGCTCATTCACAGATCATTGCCCTAGACTAACCTATGTTAAACTCCTTCCAATTTTCTCTCCATGTCAATCATGTATTCTGATTTGCTTTGACCAATTTTTGATGAATTAGTTATCTAGATTTAAGGTGCCCTCAATTCTGAACTGTTTTCCTTTTACGTAAGCAGCTACTGTTGTATCGTTTTTATATTTCTAAGACATTCACAGCATCAGACATACCATTCCATCTTGTTATTAATTTGAATGGCCTGTAATGGTGTATCTGATATTATAGCGTGTTCAGGTTGTATGAAAAATGAGAGCAGTAGCTGCTGCAGACTCAGGAGTGAGGAATACATGTAGTGACAAAGACAATAAAAATTATACTATTAATTTAATAATAAAGTGTCTAAAAATAGCAGTAGCAGTGAGCCCTACCCAAATTACACTGAATACTTCCTGCCTATCCAACCTGCTCCCACTACTTTTGATTATTGAACATTTTTGGAATTAAAATCTTTGAGTCAGAGACTCATTTACAAAGGCTCCACGACAGAGTACAAACATTGATTAACAGGATACAACAGGTAAACATACCGAGGGGGGTAGCATACAACTGAGTAAATGAAATTGAGTTTACTACATAGGATACATGAGAAACAATAGTTTAATACATCATAGTACAATAGGAGAACAATGACATACTACATAAGAGACTAGAGTTTAAATGCACCATAATACATGGGAAACGATGAGTTTTGGGATGCAGAGACAGAAAGAAAAGGTGGTAGGGGAGGGCAGGAGGAAATCCTCTGTCAATGGGTATGGAGGCAGGATGGGAGTCCTTTGTCAGAGAAGGAGGAGGTTAAGGAGGAGAGGACGCAAGAGGGGGGAATGAGGTGAGGGTCTGGTGGAAGCAGGAATCAATAGCAGTCACAGGTACTGGCAGAGCGGAGGTGGTCCCTAAGGAGGGATTTGAAATGGCCAAGCTTACTCTTCATGGTAATGGAAGTGGGAAGTGCTTTCATCCAGCTTGGGGCCCTGAAGCTGAAAGTTCTCTGGCATAGGGATGTCCAGCATCTGGGGACAAGGAGTTGGGATTTGGAAGAGCTGCGCATGTTTCTTAGCGCAGGTGCCAGTTTTAGGAGGACAGAAAGGCCTGGGGTGGGGGGGAGGCCAAGGGATATCTTTTTGGCCAGGAGGCAGGTTTGATACTTGAGTCTACAGTCGAAGTTAAGCCAGTTTGATGAACTGTAGAGGGAGCAAGTGTGTGTGGTGCAGTCACAGCCTAGGACTAGGTGGCAGGCTTTGTTGAGTGACAGCCTGAGTCTATTGAGGGAGGAGTTGTCAGCTGTCCCATAGATCAGGATCCCATAGCCTATTAATGAGAGGACTGAGGAGGAGGGAGTAGCCGGGAATAGTCACAACAGAGTCAGGGGTAGAGCAGGAGAGCCAAGTTTCAACGAGGGATTACATCTGGTTGGTGTTGTACCATCCATCTCTGGAGGTTGTTGAACTTTTTTAGCAAGCTGCAGATATTAAGGGATACAATGCATAGTCCATTCGTGGAAGGGGGGCAGGAGGGGCTAGAAAATGTGGGCCCCGGGTTGGGGTGGATATTCCCAGATAGCAATAGGAGAAGTAAGAGGACCCTGAGAAGAGCAAGGAGTGCTATTTTATGGAGGCAAGGGTTTCTAGGCAACTGGTGCACCTGCTTGGAAGAGATGGTTGGTACAGGGAGTGTTAAGGTATGAGGTGCTGCAAGGAGGAACAGGTGCAGGAGGGAGCAAGGACTGGTGAGGGGTGGCAGCATGAGGGGGTGGGAGAGGGCGGGTGAGAAGCAGTAGTGTGTGTTGAGTGGGGGTGGGTGAGAAGCAGTAGTGTGTGTTGAGTGAGGGGGAAGGGAGGTGGTAGAGGCAGGGGGGTTAGAACAGGAGAGAGAAGTAGGTAGAGAAGCATAAGAGACAACAGGGTGGGGACAGTAGCCATGGTGCAGGGAGAGAGCAAGACAGATGCCGTCATTGGTGTTAGAGGAGAGCGCTTGAGAGGAATGATAGAACAGTGTATAGGTGTACTGATAGTATAAGGAGGAGTAAAGGTTACCCAGTAGTAGGGCTGGTCAGATAGCGCGGTGGTAGGGTCAATGTCATTGGGGCCAAAGGTACAAGGTTCGATTCCCTTCCTACCCCATCCACCCTATCTACCCAGGCAATATTACCTCCTTCTTACTCTGTCAATTAACACACTAGCCCTTCCGCTAATGATTCCCCCCCTTTGCAAGAACCTCATCACACTCTCTGCTCTTCTTCCCACCCCTACCTCCACACCCTGTAGTTTCTTCACCCCATTTGCTCTTTAGCATATCCTCCAGGTCCTACCTCTGTTTCTCTTTTTCCTCTATCCTGCCTAAAATGTAGGTTGGCCTGGTTGTTTGACTCCCACTCTACCTCTTCACAGACCATCTCTCGACCGACACTGTTTCCCCAATCCTGCCACTGACAAGGTCAGCCCCTGACCACTCTTTTTAGGTGTATGACAACTGTAACCCTGTATCCCATCTTACCTAGATGTGCTCACTACTGAATCTTACTATGTAATGTAATTTAAGCTTTTCTGTTTTGTAATGTTAAGCTATTCTGTTTGTACACTGCACTATGTAACTTGTAAACCTGTCTGAGTACCCTTATTTCATGTAAACTGCCTCTGTTTGTTCCTTCCCTTATTGACATGCAGCCTTTGTAAACAAGCCCCTGGCTCAAAGGCATTGTAATTCTGAGATTTTAATAAATAAATAAAGTAAATATATCAGAATATTGGGCAAACAAAAAGGAATTTAGAAGAACATACAAGGGCAACAAAACTGCTTCCCATCACAGCAGTAAAAGACCATACTTAAAATTCAGAGTGGAAAAGATTAGGGTGATTCATTGCTAATGGTCTTGATGCCCACACTGTACAGCTCCCAGACTAACTAGTGTTACAAACAAAGGTCTGTGACATCAGAACTTCTTTGTATCCTGAACATGCAGCCAAAACAGTGATTGATTTGATACAATATGTTTTAAGTAAGCAATAACCCACGACAGGGTGTGTGGTTACTGGAGATTAATCAACACCCTGGGTGCATTGTGAGGCATAAGGGCGCAGCCCAAGTGTCTTCACAGCACCCAGGGTATTGATTAATCCCCAGTAACCACACACCCTGGAATGGGTTATTGCAGTTATAACATGAGCTATAAAACATTTGAAAATAGCACGTTATTTAGTTTGAAAAATAGGAAAATGTAGCGTGTGACTTGAGTATACTGCCACTAAATAAAGTAGTCCTTGTGTAAGAAATGCCATCTTTTGTGTTTTCTTTTCAACTTTTTACACTATTAATACACTATTCTTCTAATGAATGCTGAAATATGTGTTATGAAGTCAAACTTTTTAATTGTTACAAGGTGTTATTTGCTACTGCACAGACACATTTTCACATGGAGCAATGTGCTACTGTCATATGGGAACTACAGGAAATGTTATTGTGTGCTGAGTTCAATATTATGTGACGTTTGTAGTATTAATTACTAGAACTGCTTCGATAACACTGGCAATTATTCACAGCAAACCATGAAGTGAAAACTGACAATGCAATTAATCAACTGACCTCTAGCACGGTAAGACTGGTAATGCATTTGGCTCCAGGAGGCGGGGGCACAATGTCTCTCTCTAGCAACTCTGGCATGCAAACCCTGAAGTCACAACTGACAGTAGAATTAATGAAAAGGGTAATCTGTTTGGCTGCAGGAGGGGGTATTTCTCTCTTTAGCAACTCTGCCATGCTTAGTATCCACTCCCTGCTGCATGATAAATCTGGGTGGGTGGAAAGTGTTCCAGTTTTCTCTGACCGGTTTGGTCAGCAACTGATCGTTCCCTCCTCCACGATCCATCTGGGAGGGTGGGTGAGTTCTTTCAATATTCATAAGGGCTCCCATTCTACTGTCTGTCCATACTTCCCGTTTCTGTGGATCTGTGCCAGCTGATGGGGGTGCAACTTCGGAAATGGAAGACAGGCTCCAGGAGGTGGTGTGGGGGGGGATGTCTTGAGGATCAGATGTTCCTTTTAATACAGAATCTGTCAGTGTGAAAAAGTGCCAACTCTGTTACATGCACAGGTAATGATCTAAAGCTAAGACTACTGACCCTTACGGCGCGTGTAACAGAGATTAAATGTATTTGTCAGGTGATAGCTATTATCCAATTATATTGCTTGCTTTAAAAGCCCACGTTATAAGAGTATGTGAGCACTCAAAGTGATCCAAACAATGGAGTACATCTGAGCAAAACCGGATGATCAGATAAGGACCCTAAAAACTGGATTATCCAGTCTAAAACCAGGCAGGTGGCAACCATAAATAGCCCCGAAATGTGCCGATTATTGGTTTTTATTCCTTTTTTTTTTGTAATTAACATTCTTTATTGTCTTTACAAACATCTCACTCAAAAGATCAGACAATGGAGAATTACACTGAAAGTGCAGAACAGAGCAATTAACTCAGCATAATACATATAAAGCACCTTCTGATGAAACATATAAGATGTAAAACTCTACCCACCACCCCCCTCTTCCCCCCTTCCCCCAGGTTACGAGCTAAAGAGAACACATTTAATCCTTAGGGTGTAAGAGTTTGGGGCCTTGGCTTCCAAGCCATAAGGAAGGTGTCTAAGGGGCCCCAAGGGATGTATAAAACCCTTGCTTGTCCCATGTATGCGATGTGTTTCTCAGCTGCAATGCTAAGATACATTCCTGATGCCACTCTAGCAAAGATGGAGGCTTGTCGGACGACCAATGCCTTAATATTATCAGTTTCATTACAGCTGAGACAAGTGAGACTTGAGCCTTCAAAGTCCTGGGGTGGCTGCGGAAAGAGACATAATAAACAAATCTCAGGGTAAACATATGAATTGAGCCAAGGATAGGGTCCAAGAGTCTGTAGACAGCCATCCAGATGGCCCGTATCACTGGGCAAGACCATAGCATACGATACAAAGTGCCCTCTTCTTTTTTACATTTCCAACACAGAGATGTGTCACATGCCCCATGCCTAAATAAATGAGAGGGCGTTAAATAAAGATAATGCATGATATTAAAGTGTACCATCCTAAGCCTATCTTGTTTGACGTATTCGTACATAGTGCACCAAAGTTTTTTCCAAAGGTCCGGGGTGTCCTGGATATTCAACTCTCTCTCACCCAGTAATAGCAAATGCCTGAAGGAAGCCTATAATCCCATTCCTGAAGTAACTTATAAACTTTGGAAACTGCATGTGGTTGAGTGCTACAGTTAATAGGGCAGTAATGCTATCAAAATATAACCGACAGAGAGGCGTGAGGAAAAGCCTGGGCTATGGCTTACTAAGCTGTAACCACTTAAAAAAGTCATGGTCATCAACCCCATAAAGCCTTTTTAGTTGGTCAAAAGGGCGTGGGCTACTATGTTCCCAGAAATCCGAAATAGAAAGATGGCTTATATGGGGCCAAAAGGTAGCGGGTACCGAAGCACCCCCGACCTTGATTTGCGGGTTTTCAAAAATGGGCTGGTTTTCCGAAAGCCACCATTTAACCCTAATATGACGTTGCAATTGGTAATATGCTTTTAAAGACCAACCCATGGGGTTGTTTATTAACCTCTTAGGGATGACGGACTGGGGAACAAATAGAAGGGCCCGTAGAGAACTCTTCGTTCTCCTCGCCAGGTCGCGCTCAATGTCTAACCATAAGGGAGATAGGCGAGTGCCTCGCACATCATCCCACAAGCTCAGCTTGCAGATATGTTGGGCTGCATAATATAAGAAAACAGAGGAGCACGTCCACCCTTAAATTTTGAAGCAGTCAAGTTAACATAAGACCTCGTATTCCTTCTCCTGCCATAAAAGAATTAAATATCCTCTGCAGGTTTGTAAACCATTTTCTCGGGAGATAAGCCCCAAGCATCCCAAGGGATACAATAATCTAGGAAAATATTCATTTTAGGAGATTCAGTCTGCCCCACAAAGAGAAGAGCAATAAGCCATCTATTTAGGTCTCCGAAATAGTTTGAACCAGAGTACCCAAATTATTTTTAACCATCGAGGATAGACTTGTGTTGATATTAATGCCCAAATATGTTAAGGATTTAGTCTCCCAACCAAGTCCTAAAAACTGTAGATCCGCTTTAATAACTCTATGATTTAAGGAAAGATTTTTGTCTTAGTACTGATTTAACTTATAATAGGATACTCTGGAAAAACTATCTATTTCCTCTAAGGCGGCGGTATGGAGATCCCAGGGTTCTCAATATGGAATAAAACATCATCTGCATAAACTGAGTGTGTATAATTGGATTCCCCTACCTGAATACCCTTTATAAATGAATTCCCGCTATTCTCGTAAAAGGCTCTAAGTACAAGTTAAATAGCAATGGGGACAAGGCAGCCTTGCCTAGTACCTCGCTCTAACAATAACGGTGACAATACCCCATTGCATTTAACTCTCTAGAAGGAAGGAATACAAAACTTTAACCCATTTTAAAAACACCTCAGGCAGACCAAAAGCCGAAAGGGTAGAGAATAAAAATCCCAGGACACCGGTCAAAGGCCTTTTCGGCATCAAGAGAAAGGAGTACAGCTGGTATTTTAGATTCCTTAGCCTCCATAATGAGATGTAACAGTTTCGTAGGTGATCCTGGGGCAACCTCCCCTCATAAAACCCACTTGTTCCCTACAGACCAACCTATCCATCACTTTGGACAATCTGTTAGCAAGAACTTTTGCCAATATTTTAATATCTGTGTTCAAAAGTGATATAGGCGATAACTATCCATATTAAGGGGTCCTTTCCAGGCTTCAAAATTAGCGAAATTGTAGCCTCAAGGAAATTTAGTCGAGATACCATACTCAAACCAATATGGAAGACATCCAATAAAATCAGAGATACAGTGGGAGGAATTCCTTGTAGAAATTGCTGGGAACCCATCGGGTCCAGGGATTTGCCAAGGGCATCTGCTGAATAGCTTGCTGAATCTCTAAGACCGATATTGGGGTGCCTAGACCTCCACCTCACCCTCAGATAGCTTTGGGAGAATAATTGAGTTCAAGAATGAGGTGATCTCTGTCAGTGAGGGCTTGGATTCAGGATTTTCAGCATATAAACTCTGAAAATCGCCCAAAGTCTTAGACATTTCCCTGAATCCATTACAAACCTGATCCCCTTGACCAATGCAGTTCCCACAATGTGTTGAGCAGGTCTAAGTGCCGTGTCGCATAGTGAGAAGTTTCGGTCTCTCCCTATGTCTAGGTATTGAAGTCTTGTCCCCAAAGTGCTAACTCAGCTTGCTGCATTACTAAGCCGAATGCTGCGCTTGCAATTGATGCAATCTGGCCCAATCCAGTCGGTGAGGACCAGGATAAACCACATTCTATCTGCTTAATTGCTGTTAATAGGGAATCTAATTTGTCCCTTTGAATACGTTTCTTTCTAGAGGCGATCTTAATTAGCATACCCCGTAAGGAGCACTTCATGGCAGCCCAGACCAAGTCTCTCTGGTCTACTGAGTCTTGGTTATCAGCTAAAAAATGGCCAATATTGGTTTTTATTCCTGAGTAACTAATAACCTATTATTCGTGGTATTCAGGAAATAATGTTCATTACTTGCACACCCCTAGTGTCAGGGGCCCTCGGTGGTTCTTACATCTGTTGCTGTTTCCTGCTTTTTGAGATGCAAGGCAAGCAGACTGTCCCCCTCTACCCTTGGAATACGTAATTGAGCTTAGCTCTAAATAATGCCTGCTCTGCTTGTTCTCTGTTCAGTTCATTTTTTTGTTCTCCTAGTGCTGTCAGCTTGTGTCCATTTTTATCATCTGCTCGTCTGAACAGAGACCTTGCCACCTTTCTAATCTGAGAGGGCAAATGCCTGGCTTTTACTTGCACCTGCCATTTGTTTTTTTGGAAGTGAGTCTGGTTAGCTCCCCTCTAGTACCACATTTGTATGTGTACCATACTGTTTCTGATTTTGGAACTGTGTGCTCATTCTCTTTGAAAATTCTTTTAGATAATTCTTTCATGTGGTCCATAGTTCTGGTTTACACAACAAATGTTTTGGGATATCAACAGAGATAAATATGGGATATGACATGGGTGAGAG
This sequence comes from Neoceratodus forsteri, assembly GCA_016271365.2. Taxonomy (NCBI): domain Eukaryota; kingdom Metazoa; phylum Chordata; order Ceratodontiformes; family Ceratodontidae; genus Neoceratodus; species Neoceratodus forsteri. The sequence goes on from CM028135.1 coordinate 64,175,806, forward strand.
TGAGAGTGAGAGTGAGACAGCAGAAATATCTTCACGAGCTACCATTGAACTCTTGATATTCCATGAATGGGATACCTAGAGTTCAATGACAGTGAGTGGAGATATTTCTAATATCTTACGGCCACCCATGTCATATTCAATTTATGCAACAATTGCGGGTCGCTCTTTTTTCAGTTTTAAAGTTATTCACATTTGTTTGTTGCAAAAAGTGAAAAAAATCAGATTTTGTGCTGTTTTTGACAATTATAAAAAAAAAATAAAAGGTATCTGTAAATGAAGCACCACTCATTTTGTAGATCTTTTTATGCTGAACATCTTTTGTGCTTGCAGTACCATGCTATCATTTTTTGTTTTAAAGTTATTCACATTTGTTTGTTGAAAAAGTAAAAAGAAAATACATTTTCTGCTGTTTTTTTGTTACTTATAAAAAAACTAAAAGGTAGCTATAAATGAAACGCCACTCATTTTGTAGATCTTTTTCTGCTTAACAACTTTCGTGCTCACAGTACAATGCTATCATTTTTCGTTTTAGAGTTATTTGCATTTGAATACGGTTAGTACTGTTACTGAGGCTGAACATTCTAAATGAGTTCCGAACCTTTTGTGACATACCCAACTGGCCAAGATATCCATTGTGACATATCCAACTATGAAAACATAAATGATATCTCACATGTGGTCAGTGAGATCTCTCTTTTATCTTCATGAAAAGAGCCCCACACATGTTGTATAAAAAGTACTATCTGAGGCAAACAGAAAAGACATCAAATATATATCCATGCTACCGTATGTCATAGTGATATCTTTCCTTGTACCACTATGTCATAGTGCATTCAGAACTCATTTAGAATGTTCAGCCTTAGTAGCAGTACTAACTCTATTTAAATGTGAATAATTTTAAAACGAAAAATGATAGCATGGTACTTTGGGCACAAAAGTTGTTCATCACAAAAATATCTACAAAATGAGTTGTGTTCCATTTATAGATGCCTTTTAGTTTTTTTATAATTAGCAAAAAAACAGCAGACATTTTAATTCTTTTTCACTTTTTCGACAAACAAATGTAAATAGCTTTAAAAAGAAAAATGATAGCATGGTACTTAGAGCATGAAAGTTGTTCAGCACACAAATATCTACAAAATGAGTGGTGTTTCATTTATAGATACCTTTTCAATTTTTTATAACCAACAAACAATTGCAGAAAATGAAATTTTTTTTTCACTTTTTTGGTAAACAAAACAGCAAAAACAAAAGAAATGTACATTAAACTGTTTCATTATGTACCGGCCCTAATGTAAAGCAATGGGGCTTATTGAGCTAATAGAAGTAGTAGTAAATCTTGTAAACCACTCCCAAACAGGTACTGTAACTGTAAATGAAGCTGAAAAAGTCACACATTTAAAGGTCACAAGCACATTTTACACATTCCCAATCATGTAAGATAAATATGATATCTTCAGTCAGGCCATGTCATATCCCTTGTATCTTTCAGGATATTATTGTACAAATGTCAAATCCTATCTACATACATCTACATGTTTATTATTTAGGATACTAAAACCAGTACATGGTCTGATATGACCTGCAGTAGGATTTCCGATGAGCTTTGTCTAGGCAGTAATGAATGACTCATGAGGAAAAAATCTAGTCTTGAGCTAGAGTCATGGCGCTTGGAGTAATATATAGCTACATCCTGCTGATAAAAAAATTATTGATACACATCAGTCTTTGTCGATATGGTAAAAATAACAATTTAAATGTCAAAATAATAAATGTGCATTTGTTCAGTGTATCAGTACATTAAAATATAGCAACAGGATGTAGTTACATTGAACTAACACCAAGCTTTCATTTGAAAAACAAATAAAGTCCCACCCAAATACCCCGGCAGCAGCTCTCCATGCTGCCTTGCAGGTGATCTGAGTATAGGAATGAACTCGGGACACTGCATGAAGAGGCAGGCCAGACCACAACAGCTACTGCTTGGCAGTGTGCTGTCATTGGGGACGGATGGCATTTGGCTCCAGTGCTACAGAAACCCATGTAATGGGCCAAGGGAGTTTGCTACTACTGCAAGATGTTGCTGAGAGCAGCCAAGGCTGCTTGATGGGCTATGCCAGTGCCAGAAGAAGAAGAGGGTGTATTGTCCGGTCTTCCAGGGGACAGCTTCTGTAAACTGAATTACTGCTCCCTGCCTCGGAGGCAACAGATCTAACTGTTCAGCTAAAAGGAAGCCTTCCTTTTAGCCAAGCTGATAGACTGGCTCATACTCTAGAAGAACCTAAACTGGGCCCTTTCAAACAGAAACTCAGACAACACCTTACTGCTATTAGCAGCTGTTATTACAATGTAGGCCCCCACTTCAGCCTCACATGCTGCCTATAACCTGCACTCTCCCCCCTGCCTTGACCATCACCCACCGTCCTGTGTCTCACCCCCCCTTTTTTCCTTCCCTGACTCTCCTTTCCCTTCTCTTTCCTCACTCTTCTTCCTCCTCCCCGTGCTCTCACACTCCTAACACTGCCCACAGACCCCCTGCCAGCCCTTTTCGGCCCATCTCCCCACTGTCCTCCCTCTCACCCGTCAGCCTCCCCTCTCATCTCCCACTACACTCCCTCTCACTCCTCAGTTTTCCCTCTCATCTCCCACTGCACTCCCTGACATTGTCAAATTTCTTGACAGCATCACTCCCTGCTCTTTCCCCCAGGGTACCTTCATAATCCCAGAAACCTACTGCACTTCTTATTGTAACCTGAATGTAAAATTAAACCTGATTGTTAACACTTTTCACCTGATTGTAACTTTTATTTTGGATTGTAACCCCAACTCTGTGTATCTTGTATTCCACTTACTATGTAGTTAGTTCTCTGCTGTGTTTGTCTTCATTCTAACGTGGAACCTCTGTAAAAGTCATTGACTCAAAGTTACTGTAATCTGAGATATGAATAAATAAATAAAAAAAATACTCCTGTATGCTGTAATCTTTACAGTCTCCACAAGATGGCACTCTGCATCTGGTTACTAGTTCTTTATACATTACAGAGGGAGGAACCAAGGGATAAAAACAGTGCAGAAAAAGACATGGTCCTCTACAGTATATAATGGCCTGGGCTCCCTCTGGGTCCTGGCGCCCGTCGATGCTTGATCCTTTAAAACAATGGGTGAATGCCTCAGAAAAGACCTAGCAGGCGAGGGATTGCCTGGATGGGGTGGAGGAACAGTGGGCCAAATTAAGGGATGGCATAGTGAGGGCAACAAACCTCTGCATGACAGAAGTGAGTAAAAGGGATGGCCCTTATCCCTGTTGTTATTTGCTCTATATTTTGAACCGTTAGCACAGGCCATCAGACAACACCCTAGCATTTATGCACCTATAATAGCTAACCAGAGACAAAATCTGGTTCAAGGGAAACTTGAGCTGCTCCAGAACCAGGTGGAGTGCTGCTGGGGTGCAACCCAAGCTTAATCAAGTCCAACAATTAAAGTAGCACTCTCAAACTTTGATTTTTCTGCGCCTCATGTGTTGGAGTGCTACTTTAATTGTTGGACAGAGACAAAATCTGGCCTTGTATGCCAATGATTTACTTATATGTCTCCAAAACCCTGATACTTCCCCACCCCCACCCTTGGCAGACACTAGAGAAATTTGGGATCCTGTCCAGATACAAATTCAACAACACTAAAACGGAGGTCATCCAAATTCAGTATACCCATTGTGCTCAGGTTTAAATGGGACCTGCCCGCATTGAAATACTCTCGAGTAATGCTAGCAGCTGAACGTGATCAAGTGCAGTCTCTATATTATGACTGTCTGACACAACAGTTCCCTAAGGACATAGATATCTGGAAAGCTATTCCACTCTCACTTATACAATGGATAGACAGTATATGAATAATACTTTTACCTAGATTTTTATCTAGGTAGATCCTGTCATATTACTCTGGTGCTGCGTGAACTGCACTGGCTGCCAATACGGTGGCGCATCACCTTTAAAGTTGGTTTACTGACTTTCAAAGCCCTACACGGTCAGGGTTCGGTCTATCTGAAAGAACTCCTGGTACCCTACTGCCCTGATCGATCGCTCCGCTCGGCCGACGAGGGGTTGCTAGAAATTACAAGGGTGAATCTGAAATCATTTGATGCTAGAGCATTTTCTTATGCTGCTCCCACCCTTTGGAATTCTCTACCCCATCGGTTACCGGAGTGCACTTCTGTGGAGGAATTTAAGAATGGTCTGAAAACTTTTCTCTGGCAAAAAGCCTTTTTGGAGAACTGAACTGTCTATTTGATTATGACTTTTGGTTGTGTCGCGTATTATCAGATTTTATAATGGCTGTTTTTAATTGTTTTAATTTGTACGGAGCCTTGGAAATAGAAAGGCGCCATATAAATAAAAATTATTATTATTATTATTCATATCTTGCACAGATACTACCTATCTCCCTCTGGCTCAATGTTTTGGAAATGGGACAGAATGCTTTCCTGGTTTATTTGGAATGGGTTGCACCCTCTTATTAAGTTTACTACTTTACAAAGAGCCAGATCACAGGGAGGGTTGGCATTACCACATTTTGCGCACTATCATACGGCTGCACAGCTATGCATGGCCATGTACTGGCTCACATCAGGATATGTAGCCCATTGGAAATTGTTTGAGCTTCAGGAAGATCTTTTACCTCCTAAATCTATTTTAATGGCGCAGCCTCATCTTTCTCCTGACCACCTTACAAGCAACTCTTAGACCTATACCACCCTCTTCCACTGGTTCAAAACACTTCCATTATGAGCCCTGCAAAATACCAGATTTCTGGTTACCCCACTGGCTTATAACACCTCATTCCATCTGGCAGGTCTAGATTATGCCTACCAAAGATGGGAATGGGTAGGACCTACCATGCTCTTCCAGTTTCTCCATTGGAGGAAGATGCTTCCTTTCATGGAATTTCAGGCTCAGTATGCACTTCGACAAGCTGGCCATTACTACTGTAGTCAGTAGGTCCATTATTTGACACTCTTTTTGAGGGTTGGCCCTTGGAACAAGATATATCTTTACTTTTCCAACTTGTTATTAGGGTGTTCAGGGGAGAGGTGCCCACATCACTTATCTCACAAATATATCCAGCAGTTGCGGGGGGCAATGTTGATTACGGTATATTAGAACCAGATGGGAAAATGACTTGCAAATACACATAACATCTCAGGAACAAGAAAGGTCTCTTGCAAATACATAAAAGATGATCTCATCTTTTTTGTGGAAGGAATTCTCCTGGAAGACCTGTGTGCAGTTTTAACAGATGCCCCACATAGTGGCAAAATTCTAACCTGAATTAACTGCAACATGCTGTTGGGGATGTGGGACCACCCCAGCAACACATGGCCATATATTTTGGAGCTGCCCCCTTCCTCAGTCCTTTTAGGATCAACTTACAGTGGCATAGAGGGCCACTTTTTTTGGGGGGGGGGGTTCCTACTGGCAGACTGAACGGTTATTTTCTTAGATCTTCCAAAAGGGTTCAGAGGGCCAAATACTTGGAAATTATTACATGTATGTTTGGTAGCTGACAAAAAAGCAATAACAAAGTTATGGCTGACAAACCAGATATCAACTTTGAAGGACTGGCAGGCCATTATGAAGCCAGTTTATGACATGGAGAAACTGACAGAAAAAGTAAATCACATGGTTTTCAAATCTGACACCATTTAGGCCCGCTGGATCCAGTACATATTGGACCAAAGACAAGATTTGGTGCCTTGATTTGCTTTGGCCACAGGATCTGTAACACTTACTCGTATTGAATAATGGACATCTGGTGAAGTAGAGTTTGAAGCTATACCCACATGCCCATTGATTGTATGTTTTTGTGTTGTGATACATGCGCTAAAATCAAAAACCTTTTAATAAACATAAATAAAAAAAAACAATTGAGTAAAAACGGGGAAAAAGAGACAACTATGGTTTTTGCTAAAGGTTAAAGGGGGTGGCATTTAGGAAGAACAAGGAGATGAAGAGGGAAGAGGATAGGGAGGTGTACCAGGAAAAGCAAAGTGAAGCAAGGAAGATGATGAGGAGTGCAAGGGCGCGAACAGTGGAAAGGACAGCCAAAAGGGTAGCTAAAGGGAACAAGGCCTTTTTTCAAATACGTAAGTGAGAAGAAGACAAGGGGAGTGATTGTAAGCTTAAGGAAGGCAGGGAGAGACAATGCAGAGGAAGATCAGGAGAAAGCAGACATCCTGTGCAGATACTTCTGCTCAGTCTTCACAGTGGAAGGAGAGGAGGATGGACCACACAGAAGCAGTAGAAACAGTAGGGGAGAAGAAGGGATGGAGGTGGGCATGAGTTCATTCACAGAGGAAAGAGTCCTGAGAGGACTTGCAAATCTGAAAGTGGATAAGGCTATGGAGCCAGACTGGGTACACTCGCTGTTGCTGAGGGAGCTCAGGGAGGTACTGGTTGCACCTCTGACAGCCCTGTTTAACATCTCACTGTAAACAGGAGTGGTTCCAGAGGACTGGAGGAAGGCAGATGTAGTTCTGCTTCATAAATGTGGCAGCAGACTGGCAACTATAGGCCAGTCAGTCTAGCGTCAGTGGTGGGGAAGCTAATGGAGACATAATTAAAAGAAAGGCTAGTAGAGTATCTTGAATCCAGAGGGTTACAAGACCCGAAGCAGCAAGGATTCATGAGGAGAGGTTATGTCAGATGATCCTGATTGATTTCTTCAACTGGGTGACTAGGAAAAATTGTTCAAGGTGGGGCTGTGGACATGATATACTTGGACTTCAGCAAGACCTTCAACACCATACCTCATAGGGCGCTTATAAGGAAACTGGGCAGTTTAGGGCGTGGAACCCAAGGTGGTAAGCTGGGTACAGAGTTGGTTGATGGATAGGCAATAGAGGGTGTGGTAAATGGCACTCACTCTAATTAGGGAAGAGTGACCAACGGGGTACCTTAGGACTCAGTACTGGGATCAGTCCTCTTCAGTGTCTTCATAAGTGACATTGCAGAAGAGCTGGAATGGAAGGTATGCCACTTTGGAGATGACACCAACATCTGCAACAGAGTAGATACTCTGGAGGGGGTGGAGAGAATGAGTAGAGACCTAAGAAAACATAAGGAGTGATTGTGGGTATGGCAGTTGGATTTCATTGCAAAAAAGTACAACATTATGCACCTAGGGCACAGATACCTTGGGGCAGTGTATAAAATGGGGGGAAGGATTTACGGTTACTACAGAAAAGGGACCATGGGGGTTATTATATATGATGATCTCAAGTTGGTAAGGTAGTGTGAAAAGGCAGTTGACAGGGCCAGCAGGAAGCTGTGGTGCATAGGGAAGGGAACCACCAGCAAGAGAGAGGTGGTGTTACCACTGCATCGATCGTTGGTGAGACCCTACCTGGAGTACTGTGTCCAGTTCTGGAGACCACATCTCAGGAAGGGCATAGGGTAGAGGCTGTTCAGAGGAAGGCAACTAGAATGGTGCAGGGGGTGAGGCGAGACAGAGGGATCTCAATATGTACACCCTGGAAGAGAAGAGGGAGAGTGGGGACATGATAGAGTCTTAAAAGTACCTCACAGGGGTGAATGAGGTACAGGAGGGAAGTATTTTTCAGAAGAGAAGGTGCATGAGAACAAGGAGGCATGCAAGAAAGCTGGAATGGGAGATTTAGGAGGGATGTGACGAAGTACTTTTTTTTTGCAGTTAGTGATTTTTCTCCCATCTGACCCCAAGTCACCCTATGGACACCAGCCACCCCAGCTTTACTCCTCCAACATTCCACCAGGACTTATCTTTGCACCATTGCTGCATGAACTGGGTGTTCGTCAGGGTGCAGGGCTACTAGGAGTGGATGCCAGAACAATTTTCTAGCTGAGGTGGTGGGGGCAAAAACAGTGTTGGGTTTCAAGCATGCATGAGATAGGCACAAAGGAATCTTGTGAGGAAAGAGGGGGGTAGCCTGAGATCAGGTAGGGTCTGCGGTAACAGTATTAGCAGGGACAAAATGGGCAGATTGGGTGAGCTAAAAGGTCCTTATCTGCCAACAAATTCTAGGAAACACAATTGCATATACTCCAATAATGCAAAGCATCATGGGGAACATATGCAAATCCCCATGAAAGTGCAGTTGTGTCTCCTTTGAAACTTGGCTGTATAGCCAATATCTTCTGGGATAACCCATGCCTCAGGGCATTTGCTCTGGGGTTCTTTTGTAGTAACACATTCTAGGTTTCTATCCTAGTTCACATGGGGGGCAGAATGCCCCATGCCCCATTTCATCAAAAATACCACCAACAGCTTAATCTGGTTCAAGGTCAGCTGGCATTCATCTGTATCCCCCTCCCCCGGGTCATGCCTGAAAATAGGCAGGATTTGTCTAGTGCACTTACCCAATCAACAGAAACTAAATAACTAAATAAGGGGTGACTCCTGGGAGATGTCTCTGGGGGCAGAGTTAGACGGGTATTGGGTCAGTGAGCCAGTACAAGATGTATTACAGGGAACTAGGTATAGCCTTGACAGACATGGCCAGGGAGAGTTTCTAGCTTTTATTGTTCATAAGTTGACTCTTTTTGAAGGAATTATCTTCAGAAATGGTTAACTTTGGAACAATTTAGGTTAACACTCTTCTTTTTTCCTGTAATGAAAGCTTGGTGCTTGGTTGCTGTAGCTACATCCTGTTGATACACATTAAATGTACTGAGGCACATACCAGCAAAGGGATATTTTTTCAGTATATTAATATATTGGAAATCTATTGATGGTATGCAGGAGTGTAGCCAGGAAGTTCAGTCTTGTACATACTCTCCCCAAATGCTCCCACTCCCAATCAGATCGTGATGGTCATGTAGTGTGTATTTAGTCACACGTATTATAAAAAGGGGAATCAAGCCATAAAGCAAATCAATGTGACAGAGGAAAATTATGTTCCCAATATTCTGAACTGACTGCAATAATGAAAGAATAATGGGCAATATAATCTTGAAACATATCACAGATGTATAATCAGGTGATGCCCAGAATAATGAAATGTTATGTTAAAGTGTCACAGCTGCTGCTTATTGGTCACTTCTAAATACAGCAGAGGCGTATGCTTCCTTACACCACAGTAGACTGATAAGGGTTATTATAGATCGCAGGAGCATCTCCAACCAATCATAATGCTTCCTTCAGTTGCACATGAGGTACTCTTATTGCTGTAAGAGCATTACAGTTGTCGAGCCACTGTAACTGGCTTCACACTGACCGCTGGCGTGGTCAACATTTTAATTTAAAAAAAATATTTTTTAATTTAAAAAAGTTAGCAAACTATTATAATCGTATAGGTCCAGTTGGAGGGCCTCTTATGGATCTAAGACCATTGCCTCTTGCATTCTTAGGACCACAGAACTGCTGACCTTTGGTTTGTGGTCCTCTGGTCCTAATAACACACAAGGTGACACTCTTAGATCCATAAAAGGACCTCCAACTGGAACCATAAACTTATAGCAAAAGGCGTATGATATGGCACAGGTACAAAACACAGAAATACACAAATGTGTGATTATACCAGTCTATAACCTTCACACAATAGCACAGCATCTGCTGTAGAAACTACCCTTGGACCTATAGATATTTAGGTACTGTATTAGATGTTTTAATTGTTCTTTCTTGGTTTGTGTTCTGCAGATGGAATCCACACTTTGACCTGTGCACTGATGTTGTTAAACACTGATCTTCATGGACATGTAAGTAACTCCAACCAGCAATGTCTTTGCCTGGAGATATGCAATACTAAAAAGTCAAGGGGCGGAGAGCTGGAGGGGAAGAATTAGAAAGCAGCCGAGAGACGTAGCAGTTAGAGGGAAATAGACGTTGGGAAGCCAGATGTGAGGGGTCAGGAAGCAGGGGTGCACAGCTAAATGGTAAGAGAGCAGACACAGGGAGGCATAGATGGGTGGAAGACTTTAAAAAGTGAGTATGAGAGCTGCCTCGATGGTCCAGTGACAGCTCGTCACATTGCTATGCAGGCAGCTGGAGTTTGGCAGGGAGCTCGAGATGATGCACTGAAATGCGGGCCAGCCTGCAGCAGGTTCTGTTTGGCAGTGAGTCGTGGTCAGGATGGATGGCACTGGGTAACTGGACCTCTGTGGTGGGTCAAGGGAGTCTGCTTCCTCTGCAGAATGTCACTGCATGCAGCCGAAGCATTGCAGAGAGCTGCCCATGCCAAAGAAGAGGAAGGAGGGAGGCCAGGGAGAAACCTGGGATAAAAACCATGCACCGTCTATATGATGGTTTGGGTTCCCAGTCTGCCTTGGACCTAGTGCCCCCTGATCCTGGCTCCCTGGTCTTCCCTCAGAGCCCCTGTCATGGAGGGGAAGCTGTGGGAGATGTCCAGTTAGTACTGGACTTGGGAGGGGTGGGATTCATTAGGCAAGAACAGGGTATAACCCTGAGTGATAAGCATGGCCAGGAAGAAAAAACTTTATAGAAAAAAAAGAAAGTGGATATGAAGCCACTCTATTGCCACAGCAGTAGCATTGCCACTCATGGCACCAGTGATTCGAGTTCAGTAACAGGCTGGAATATCAGAAGGCCAGCAGAGGGCAAGTACTGAGCATCCCATAGGATGACCTCCATGAATAGGACAGCACTGTATAGCTGTGTAACATTTGCTTTTTGCCAATAATCTGTATGTATGGAAGTGTTTGTTGATCTGGGGGAGGGAGCTGTAATATAGATTGGGCAGTCATTATCTATGTATATTTATCTGAGGTTTAGAGAAGCACTAATGGTACTTATATTTGGGTCCTTTTAATCTTTTGGCCATTTGGTATGCATCTACCATCTCTGTCTGTAATACAATGTGAATTTATACTCTGGGGGGGGGGGTCATTTCAAGGGTAAGCTGCTCGCTTGTGACACCAGTGACCTAGGTTCACGCTCCAAGCTTCAGTCATCAGAGGAACAGGTGGCGGGGGTGACTGAGTATCCCATAGGATACTGACCTCCTCTTGGGAGGGAGGTTTGTGAGCTCTTCTGCGCTACTGCCATCTGGGTGCCACAGGTGTTGGTATAAGCCGGAGCTGCAGTTGGTGGGTGGGCTCCTCCTAATGGTGATATGAGCATGCTGGGTTGCTCATATCACTTGTCGCCCTACGCCCATGAGGGGTTCAGAGAAGAAGAAGAACACAGGAAAATACCAGCTGGCACTAATCAGGATGATACAGTGACCCTCGGCAGGCCCCCACACCCATTTTTGGGTATCCTACCTCCATCTGGGCTGAACTCCTGGGGGCTTGGGGAATCCTGAAGACCCCGCCACAGTAGTAAACTATTGGACACTAGAGAAAGGTGACTGAATCCCAGAGACAGCAGGTGACAGGGCGGGGGTCGCTAAGGATGGGAGCCAGCTGAGCGGGGGGGTGCACAAAAAGGGCAAGCTACTGTACTGCCTGTATGAATATGACAACTAACAACTGAATAAACAGTGCACCCACAGAAATCCACAAAAACAGGCAAATCTCAAAAGGAAAAGGATATACTTTTTATTGCTCTTTTCAAGATGCAGGTGCCAGCAAGTTCAATGGTAACAACACTATTCTACAGTTACATCCTGGGAGGAGCTATAAATGATGCCAGAGGACACCCATGAACCTAAGGTTTCATGCAGCCCGCTTGGGTGCTTTGTTAAATGGGAATCACCATCAATCACCCTCTGACTTTATAGCCATAGATTTAAAGCAGCATCAGTCCAGTTTCTTAACTTAAAAACAAGTACTTGAAAGTGAAATGGCCAAAGGTATATACATCACGACCAACATATCTTAGAATCAATTACCCCATTTGAGTCCAACTACAAAGGTTATATTGAAGTGTAAAGAGTCTCTGTTATAAATCCAAGGCAAGACTAATTGTATTTGTTTGGTGCCCTTTCCACAGGGCTCAGAGTGCCTCATAACCTTAATATAAAATAAATAAATAGGCCATATCAATAATAAAATACTATGAGTAAAAACACACAGATGATTAAAACTAGTCTATTCTGTGTAGGCCAAGGTTCTTAAAAGCCTCCACAGTTCAAGCTGAACATACTACCTCCAGCAGAGCATTCCAGACTAAAGGGGCAATGACCCAAAAGGCCCTGTTCCTCGATTGCTTCAGTCGGGACATGGGGACCTGAAGCAGCCCAGTATCTGTGGAGTGGAGGGGGTGGGTAGCTGTGTCGGACAACAAGAGATCTTTTAGGTAGCTTGGGCCAGACCATGTAAGGTGCTGAATGTTAACAAGCATATTTTGAAGGTCGTACGCTGCCAGATTGGCAACCAGTGCAGAGCATACAACAACAGCATGATCTGGTTCCTCCAAGACGTTCCGCCACCAGCTGGGCCACAACATTCTGGATCAGCTGTAGATGGAGCATCAAGCCACCAGATAATGCTAAGTAAATTGCATTGTAGTAATCCAGTCTGGAGGTGACAAAAGCATGGGCTATTGTCTACATGTCAACTGTTGCAAGGTGTGGCTTAATCTGGGCAATATTACACAGATGGTAAAAGCTGCTTTGAACTACTGCTGATGCCCAGTGTTCTAGAGTCAGACTGCAGTCCACAATGCCCCCCAGATCCTTTACCACATCCACAGTTCTAAGTGGATGATCATTCACAGATGGCAAAAGAAGTTTCTCACTTGTTATTGCTGACCCATGCTGGCTGGCCTGGATAGACAGTCATCACCTCTGTCTTACCTAGGTGGAGACACAACCAGCTGGAGGCCACCCAGTTGTTTCTTATAGACACCTCCCAAGCACGTGTGCTACATTAGAGCTGTCAGGTCTAAAGGTGCACGTATTAGAATGTAGCCTCTGTAACTGCTACCATTGACAGGCTCCTTGCCAGTGATGCAGTGTATATGTTTCAACAATGATTATTCTCGGTACTTGAACAGGGAGACTAATCAAAGCTCCCAAAAGCTGCATGTGGCTAAAATGGATAATGACCCTAATCTTTACCTGTAAAATACATTTATCTTGCCTCATGCAATTGTATGAATTATAAACTGATTATATATGTATATCATCCAACGAAGTTTCTCAGTAACTAAATCTGTCCACCGTACTGTAAGTGTCTGATCCAGTGCTTCATTGTATTCAAACCTGTCCAAGCATGTGAATGATCTCTGTAATTAATCCTGGGATGCCCCTGAAAAAGGGCCTCCTGCAGGCCCAATGAGCTTACCCAGTCAACAAAATTAAAATAAATAAATAAATAAGAAGTGCAAGACACAAACTGAACTCCATAGTGTCTCATGATTACACCCAGTGCTAGCATATACATGGTAAACAACACAGGCACCAAGATTGAGCCTTGAGGAACCCCACAGGTGACTGCAGCCACTTCAGAGATTACGTTTCCTAGAGCCAGCTGGTAATGTAGGACTCAAACTAGTGCAAAACAGTGTTGGTGAGTCCACATATTTCCTCATGTGATCAATGAGCACACCAAGGTCTACCATGTCAAATGCTGAGGACAGATCCAAAAGAACCAAGGTGGCACCATGTCTCTTGTCTCTCGCCATGAGGAGATCATGGAGCACTCAGAGTAGAGCTTTTTCAGTACTGTGATGGGCCTAAACCCTGGTAGGAGAGGCTTGTAGATGTTGTATAGCTTCAGGCAAACCATAAGCTGTGCTGCTACTACCTTTTTAATAACCTTCCCCAAACAAGGAAGGCTCAAAACAGGTCTGCTGTTCACCACACAGTCAGGATCCAAGGACGGTTTCTTCAGAAGGGGCTTCACTACCGCTCTTGTTGGGGCTAATGGAAAGACACCCTCCTGCAAGGAGCACCTTACAGTTTCAGTGTATACTGTCCCTAGACATTTGAGGCTGCCAGTAAACAGCCACATAGGTCCAGGGTCTAATGTACAATAAGCAGGGCACAAGCTTGAGGTCACCCAGACCACCTCCTCTTCAACAACTAGAAGGAACCCACCCCAGGATAGCAGAGTGAAATTTCCTCTCTCTTTCTGGACACTACTGGCCCATGACACATCACTTGAGGAGATCCCAGTCCAGATGGAGGACAACTTGTTAGGGAAAAAATGGCTAAAGTCTTTGCACTTCTCTTCTGAAAAAGATTGACTGGATCATAGATAGGAAGGATTCTTTAGTCTGTCCACAGTGCAAAATAGCTGAGCTGCTTGATTTTTCCTTGCAGAAATAATTTTTGACAGAAACTCTGTCTTTTTCAGTGTAACTGCTCTCTGATATTCACTGTGTGAGTTCTCAGAGCCAATTTGGCCTCCTCAGAGTGAGACCTCCACCAACAATGCTCCAACTTCTGTCCCTTCATCTTCAACCACCTCAGCTCCTCACAATATCATGGAGAGCTGCAGTGGGAGGTCAAGGGACAGACATAGTAGGATGTTGGAGAATCCAAGGTGGCTGCAAAGATTTATTGGTTCCCAGAGCACACACAATCATCATATGTGAGATATCTAGCAGTGCCTGGAGTTTGAGAGGCTCCAGATTGTATTTTGGGTGGTACCAAACTATCTCCACAGGAGAGTAATTTAGATGAAGTGCCCTACAGAGCAATGACATGACACGATGATCTGATCAAATGACCAGATCAGCCTTGACTGCAGTATGTCAAGCCCCAATGAGAATATCAGGTCCAATGTGTGACCATGTTGGTGGGTATCAGAAACAATTGCCTCTGTAAGGCCCAGTGATGTCATCAACTGGAGGAGCTGTTGACCAAGCGGCAAGGTTTTATCATTGACCCAGGTTTTGAAGTCTTCCGAAACTAGTAATCTGGGAGCATCTCACAACTGATTGACCATGAAATCTGTCTGCTTAAGAAGGAAATCACCCTCAAACCTTGGAGGCCAGTGTAGGAGGATGATCCTACAGTGTACACCTGACCCACTTTTGATGGCCACATATTCAAAAGACCTGGAAACTCCCATGGAGCATGCCGTGAGCCCCAGAACAGATCTTTGGGGGTGGGTACCACTAGATGCCAGGCAGTTGTAGAACCTATATGGAATAGGTGATTAGGGGTGAGGGGAGCCACTAGACACCAGGCATGTGTGTTGTATTACTGGGGGAAAGATGGCCATATGGGTGGAAAACTAGCTGAGGGACAGAACCCAGAGGGTGGTTGTGGGGGGGAAGAGTTATCTGGCACCAAAGGGATAACCTGTGGGGTCCCACAGGGCTTGGTGCTTGGGCTGGTGTTGGTCAATGTCTTCATCAATGAGATTGGGGATGGCATTAAGGGCAAAATGTGCCTATTCGTGGATGACACCAAGCTCTGCGGGAGAGTGGACACAGCTGAAGGGATACAGAACCTACAGAAATATCTGGAAAAGCTGGGGAGGTGGTCCAGGACCTAGCAGCTTGGTTTCAATGCCACAAAATACAAAGTTATGCATATTGGAGCCAAGAATCCCAGGACAGAGTACTACCTGGGTGGAGTCTGAGTATCTACATCAGAGGAGGAGAAGGATCTGGGAGTGATGATCACTAGTGACCTGAATCACTCCATGCAGTGCAAGAAAGCAGCAACAAAGGCAAACAAGATGCTGGGATGCATATCCAAGGGGATCAATAGTAGGAGAGAGGAGGTTATACTGCCCTTGTACAGGTCACTGGTAAGGCTGCATCTAGAGTATGGAGTTCAGTACTGGTGCCCACAACTCAAAAAGGACATTAACCTGCGGTCCAGAGGAGGGCTACAAAGATGATAGTGGATCAGCAGGGTAATGCATACGAGGAGAGATTGAGGACACTGGACATGTACTCCCTGGAAGACAAGGGAGAGGGAGGGAACATGATTGGGACCTTCAAGTACTTGAAAGGGATAAATAAGATTGATAAGGAGAGTCTCTTTAAGCTGAGTGGCAACCATAACACAAGGGGGCACAGCCTTAAGTTGGAGGGTGGGAGGTTTAGGAGGGAGATCAGGAAGCACTTCTTTACAAAGAGGGTGGTGGACACTTGGAATGCGCTGCCAGAAGAGGTCATCTCATTGAAGATGGTGGGCAGCTTTAAGAGAGGCTGGGATAGGCATAGGGGAGGGTAAGGATCATGGGTAGGGAGGATGGGAGGAGTGGGGAGGGGGGGACATTAGCTCAAGCTGTGGACCCTGCAGTATGAGCAGACTTGCTAGACCAAATGGCCTTCTTCTGCTGATATGCTCATATGTTTGCATGTATGTTTGTATGTAGGATGGGTGATCGGGGGTGGGTGGTGTCACTAGACACCAAGAATATGTGTTGGCATACCAGATGGGTGACTGCAGCGGGGGGGGGTACCACTAGACACTAGGGATATGTGTTGGCATATGGGATAGGTGATTGGGGCACGGGGGTGCCACTAGACCACAGGGGTACATGTACAAGATACTGAATAGGTGATTGGGGGATGGCTGGCCACTGGGCGCTAGAGATGAGTGTGACAGTACAGGACAGGTGATTGGGGGATGCCAGTTGACAAAAGGAAGATTGGCAGTGAACATGGTCTGGATGATCCAGGTCGGGGGTGCCACTAGACACCAGCACCTGCATCCTTGCTGGTGTGCCAGTGAGCTGGGGAAGGCAGTTGTAGTACAGCCATCTTGCCATTGGTGGGATGGGGGTACAGGCTTAGTGCCCACTTAAGTCGAGGTTTTTGGAGATGGTAAATTGCGCTGTTTGGGCATGGTTTACTGCTGCTGCAAACCTTTGAACATGCCACTGTGCTAGTATGCAGGAGAGGACCCCCTCATTTGCATGGGCACAGCGTTATGTTAGTGCCTGGGCACTAACGTGTTTAATACATGCTTCAATGGTGTCTGAACATTGATCCCACCCCAAAAAAGAGTGCAAACTGTGATAGCACAGGCGCAAACCTATTAGCATCAGTGCTAACTTTTGTATTTCTGGCCCCAGTACTCTTATAGCCCTTTAATCTGTGAACACACAACTACGCTTGTGTTTTGTTTTAAGCCTCATCTTGACTAAGTAAATCTCATTATGCTACACTTAAAAATGGTTACAGGGATAGGTGTGGTATGCCTATCTGAGCAGTTCCCTCCCAGTACTTTCTTATTAAATCGGGTGACCTGTCCCCAGACTCTATACAGGGAAGACATGCCAGCTCAAACAAGGGATTCTGACTAAAAGTCAAGTTTACTTTAGTTTAGTTAACCAAGGTAAATCCACTAGAATATGTAGATCTCATTTTCAGGGATGATCTGGGCTTCTATAGAAGCACATACTAAATACATACGTACAGTACTGTATATAACAAGTATTGTCAGTGCTGAATGTTGTCTTGCTGGCATTGGCATTGGTAGTGCAGGAGTTAGTTGCATAATAGGAATGGCAGTGAAGTATTGAAGTGATGCCAACCCCATCCCCATCCTACAGAGACTGACAGGCATTGGGATGTGCCTTTGGGTCGTCAGCTATGACGCTCATGCCATTTTACCTCACCCTACCTTGTAGACACTGACAAGTGTCATGGTGTGCTTTGGGGTCTTTGGGTGTTATACTTACCCCATTCCATAAGGAAATATGCTGAGTGGGTGCAGTATAGGAGAATGGGGTGAACTTTGCGGCCGAACACTGCAAGGCACACCACGATGCCTGTCACTGGCTGCAGGGTGGGGGTGGAATGGCGTAAGCATTACAGCCGATGATCCCAAGTCAAACCCCTGACACCTGTGAGTCTCTACAGGGTGGGGTGCTACAGTTGGAAACCCTAACACCGTAGGGGTGTGTTGGTATTTTCACTCCAAATTTTCAACATGGGCTTTATGTGACCCAACCTCATGAAGAGTGGCACAATCAGTTTGTTAGCTGAAAGGTGGTTTTGCACAGCGGTTATCCCATTTGACGGCACAGGGACAAAAACACATTTTGGGCAGGATGTGGAAAATAACAACTGTATTGTTTATGAGGAAGCGTAAAAAAATGGCAATGTTGAAAATCTGGAGTGAAAATATGAAAAATTGGTGAAGTCATGAGCATGCATAGAAACTGCGCAACACACATCCATAACCCAATTATTTTTGGGAGTATTTTAGCCACATTTTCAACATAGACATTTTGGGACCTCCCCTCATGAACAGTGGCACTGTGATTTTGTTAATCTGTCCCAAAGGCTGATTTCCCACAGCGACCATGCCACTGTGCGCCACAGGTGCGGAAACACATTTTGGGCAGACTGTGAAAAATGACAGCTGTACTGTTGATAAGGAGGTGTGAAAAAATGCCAGTGTTGAAATCTGACATGAAAATATTGCAAATTTGTGAAGTTACAAGGGTGCACGGAAACTGCACAACGCATGCTTGTAACACAGTCATTTTATGGACTTTGGCACCAGATTTTCAACATAGGCATTTTAGGACCTCTGCTCATGAACAGTGTCACCATCATTTTCTCAGACTGTCTCAAAAACTGATTTCACACAGCGACTGCACTATTCTGCTCCGGACGTGCGAAAACACATTTCGGCCAGGATAAGTAAAATGACAGCTATACTGTTCATCAGGAGGTGTGGAAAAATGACAATTTTGAAAATCTGGAGTGAAAATATTACAAATTCATGAAGTTACGAGTGTGCGTGGAAACAGCGCAAAGCACGCTCATAAAACAGCCATTTTTGGGATTTTTTTCACCAAATTTGCAACATAGGCTTTTTGAGAGCCCCCCTCATGAACAGTGGCACTGTCATTTCGTTACTCGGTCCCAAAAGGTGATTCCATACAGTGACCGCGAAATCACCTTTTGGGACTGAATAACGCCATGACAGTAACTGAATTCTTAAGGAGGGATCCCAATAACCCTATGTTGAAAATTTGGTGCAAAAATTTCTAAAACTGAGATATGCACCAAAGTTGAAAAAACCCTATTTATGCCATTGTACAGCTTACTGGCATTTCTTCAGTTCGCGGTCAACTTTGAAGAGTGCATACGTGTTCCCGGTCCCCGGAAGATCATCCTGCCGGACTCCAGAGGTAAGTATGGGGTGACGGGGGTGTGGGAGGCAGGGTGCGTGAGGGTGAGTGCGGGTTGTGTGAGGGGGCAGGGAGACTGTGTGGGACCGTTTCTTCTTTCACAGGGTTAAAAAAAAAAAAAATATTGCGAGCGGTTTTATTTTTCAGAAGTTTGGCATGCTGGGTGGGCTCCTAGCGTGCCACCTAATCATTTTTGGGGGAAGGGATGCTGTAGCCGATGGGGGGTTGGGCCCCCCCGTCAGCATACAGTGAAAGCGGGTGGGGAGGCAAGAGCCGAGGGGGATTGGGCACCCCCCTCAGCGCATAACAAATGGGAGGTGCATTATGCCAACGTAGAGTGGGCTCCCCCGTTGGCACATACATTGCATCAGGGCATGCCAATAGGGGGATTGAGCACCCCTGAAGTTGGCATTATGGCAGGCAGTGTGCCGCCATGTTAAATTTTTTTTTCCCCAGGGAAAGCACGTCGGGAAGTGCCACTGCGTGTGATGAGCTTTGCTCGCATTGTAGCGGACCTTTCCTTAGATGTGCTCGCCACATTATGTATTCCTGGTATGGCGTTGGCATGCAGGCTTATTGGGGAATGAGGGACACACATACTGATGCATGCTGTGCATTCTCCCAACAGTGACCGTGCCTCCAAATCTGCCACTACCGCAATATGTTGGTTGCGCATGCGCGAGCCAACATAAAAATGCATACATTAAACAGTTGAGTGAAAATTGCAGTTAGTTAGTATTAGCAAAACAGGTCAATTATTTTGTTAACCACATACGTATTTAACTGGGATTTGAAAGTAACCAAATTTCCAGTGGAAGCCCTTTGAATTTACAGTGCCAAGTATCCAGCGCACCTCTGCCTCCAGCCTTGCCTATTTTGTATTGATCTTAGTAGGCCTCTTCCCTCTTAAAAATGCTGCCTTCTGCCAGAGAGGAGGGGGATGGGAAAGTAGGGCTGGGCGGAATGTTGAATTTCAGACAGAACTGAATTCCACAGAAGTTCAGAAAATTCCCCTGATTTCCACTGGTAGCGGAATTACCGTATTCTGCATGCACCTGTGTCATAGGCAGTCTGTATTTCACTTCTAAAATGAAAAAAAGAAATCAGAAATAACCAACCAGCTATATCAGCAAGTTCTACAAAATGTGATTAATCATAAAATGTTTTTGTTTTTTTCTAGGGACACTTTGAAACCTAAGGGGGTTGACAGTGTCCCCTTAATCAAAAGAGACCTAGAAGTAATTATATCAGATGACCTAAAGGCGGGCAAGCAATGTGAGAAGGCAGTAAGGAGGGCTGGAGGGATACTGGGATGCATAGGGAGAGGCATCAACAGTAGAAAACAGGAAGTTGTTATACCTCTGTGCAGACAGTTAGTGAGACCCTGTCTGGAGTACTGCGTGCAATTCTGGAGACCCCATCTCCGCAAAGACATAGACAGAGTGGAGGCTGTTCAGAGGAGGGCAACCAAAATGGTGCAGGGTCTGCACCAGAAGACATACGAGGAGAGACTAAAGCAGCTTAATATGTATACCCTTGAGGAAAGGAGGGAGAGGGGGCACATGATAGAAACTTTCAAGTATCTCAAGGGAATTAACAAAGTACAAGAGGTAGCATCTTTCAGAAGAAGAAGAGATGTGCAAGAACAAGGGGGCACAATTTGAAGATAGAGGGGGGGATGGCTCAGAGGTAATGCTAGAAAGTATTTTTTCTCAGAAAGGGTTGTGGATGTATGGAACTGCCTTCCTGAGGAGGTTGTGGAGTGAGGAACAGTGGGAGAATTCAAGAATGCATGAGACAGGCATAAGGCAATTCTAGTGGTGGGTAGGAGGAAGTTAGCTGTTGATTAACTAGAATCTGCAGCTTATCCATCAGGTAGGGAAATGGGCAGACTGGGTGGGCCAAGCTGTCCTTATCTGCCATTATGTTTCTATGTTAATTCTTGGGCAGATGAAATGGAAAAGAGTAACTAACACTCTATTCCCCTCCAGATGACCAGTTCTAGTCCTGACACCCCATTCAACACCCTACAGCCCCCATCCTCCCAATCCAGGATTTAAAAAAAAAAAAAAATGTGCTGGTTCCTAGCACTGTGCCAGGAGCCAACACCATTATTAAGCTCCCCCCCTTCCGCCAAGCTTGATCCCAACGAATCCCCAGAATGCCAATTATTCATTTAAGCAATATTGCATGACCTGGCATGTGTCATCCTGGGATAAAGTCACGTCTCAGGTGGTTGCATCTAACACCAGAGAAGTGATGTTATTCCTGTGACGCATGTCCTGAAATGCTTTATTGCATTGTCTCTGATGCACAGGCCCAGAGTCATGGCTTTACTATTCAAAGCCAAGTGTCAATAAGCTATACTGCTCATTTTTGAATACAACTTACTTTGGCCAGCTCAGCCAAATCCAGAGTCGAAGCGCTGGGGTTATGGTTCTTTGTCACTAACAGCAGGTATTGAATTGTTTTTTTTAGTACACTGAAAGCATCTTGAAATAGATCTGCTTGCTTTATTTATTTATTTATTTATTGATTGATTTATAGGGGATACATGATGGGCAAGAGTGTGATATGGAAAATATTTTCACTCCTGCAGAGTGAGCTCTGGATACTCACAAATGCCGAAGGCACGAGTGATGGTATCCAGAGCTCCTGACTCTGAGTGAGCTATTTCCATAACCCCTGATCTGCCATCGTAATGTTCGATTTATACAATAGGGGTACGAGTTTCAGAGGTATTGTTATGGTTTTTTGTGTTCTGTTTCTGTGTGTGAGTTTTTCTGACTGGGCTGGCAGTGTTACAAACTCTGTGAGAAAACCTGAGTGTGTTTACAATGCTTAGGAGTTAGCTTAAGGCAGTAGTGAGAAACAAACTGTTTTGTGAAGCAGTGTCCTTCAGAATACTGGCTGCAGTCACGCTGAGAGTATCCCAGTAATGGGCTGGGAGTGAGAGAGTGTGGGAAGCAGGTGAGGATGTTTTGCCATGGAAATTAAGTTAGCTGTAAGCAGCAGTGAGTCATCTCACTCTGAGCCATGAGATAAATGTCAGTTCTTACATTTATCACACTCTGAGCCATGAGATAAATGTCAGCCCTTGCATTTATCTCACTGTGGTGAAGATACATGTTTTTATCACACTCATTTATCCTTCACCCCTATTGTATAAATTGTGAATCTCGAATTAACACCTGTGAGAACAAGCTCATTACATCTATATGATATAGCTTACAATTGTAAATAGACCAATTGCTGTTATTTCTTGTATTTTTTGTCTCTGCACTTATGCACCCATACTCTGTAACTACCTTTCTGTGTTGTCCTCCTGTCAAGACGTGAAACCTTTGAAAAAGAGCATTTTGCTCAAAGATTATGTCCGAATGACAAAATAAATAAATAAACCTAGGTTCCATGTCAGGTTAACCAAACAGTAAAAACAGATAGTGTTGCTGGTGAGCATCAAAATTTTAGGACTAGCCATACAAAACTATAACTTAGAGTGTTATCGGACAGGAACATATAACATCAGTGTAGGCACTGTACAGTATATGCCAGAATTCAAAGAATAGACAGAGAGAGAAAGAGGAGTATTGTGGGTTAATAGTTTGTAAGACTGGGCTGCTAAACACAGTGGCCTGGATATTCAGACTGCGCCAGGCTGTTGCGCAAGCCTGGGCACAGCACGAATCGGCTGCGCAGGGACGTTGACAGGATGATATTCAATGGAGCTGCGCCATGGCACAGCAGCATTGAATATCACACCCTGACCACCCGCAGTGCGCACAGCACAGTGGCACTGCACCAGTGCAAGTGGCCAGAGTGGAGCAGTGGGATGCGCTAGTGCAAGTTCCGTTGCGTTAGGTGCAACAACCACGATATTCAAAAGTGCACATGCAAATGGGGCCATAATGCATGCAAGGTGCAAATGGGGACATTTGCATGTCAGTGTGGCCCCATTTGCATGCAGGTGCACCAATCCCCGACGACTTGCACCTGGCACCCTGCCAGGCTGCAGTCGTCGAGGACCGACGCCCCCTGCACAGCGCAGCAATGTACCCCACTGCCCGATCGCAGGCATATGTAGAACTATAATAATGTAGAGTTATAACTGAGTATCTTTATTGTTTCTTTTAGTTGTTTTGGTTGTTTATTGTGCATTCTTTTACTACCTCTGTATGTATGTTGACCCTCATCCTTTGACACGGAACCTTTGTAAACGAGCAGTTTCTGCTCAAAGGTATTTGTAATCCGAGAATTTAATAAAATAAAATAAATAAAATAAATATTTGTCCAATATCCCTTGCGGTCCAGTGGCCCGCTCGCAGCCCGATCGTGGGTATAAGTTAAAATAAAAGCTGTCCAATAACAATGGTGGTCCAGTGGACTGCTCGCAGCCCGATCATGGGCATAAGTTGTAAACAGTAGAGGTCCAATAACCCTGGTGGTCCAGCAGCACCCCACCCACCTGCCGCCCCACTGCCCGCCGACTGACACCATATGGTAGGGCTGTACGCCCATTGGTCCACAGCATGAGCCAATGGGCATGCAGCCCATACCATACCACGCAGTCCAGATATGTGAACACGCTGTGGACCAATGGGCGTACAGCCCTACCATACGGTGTCAGTCGGAGGGCGACAGGGTGGCAGGCGGGTGGGGTGCTGCCGCCCACCACTGACTGGGGGGCGGGGCAGTGAGGCTCAGTGGGCAGGTGGGGAAGGGGTACTGCTGGGCCACCAGGGTTATTGGACCTCTACTTTTTACAATGTATGCCCACAATCGGGCTGCGAGTGGTCCACTGGACCACCAGGGATATTGGACAGCTTTTATTTTAACTTATGCCCGCGATCAGGCTGCGAGTGGTCCACTGGACCACCAGGGATTTAGGAGGATCCTTTTTCTAGGTATGCCCGTGATCAGGCATGGGGGTGCCGCCAGGTGCAGCCAGAGCTCAGGTGGCTACCCACAGGTGGCAGCTGCCGTGTTGCACCCTGCATTACGGCAGCTCACCTGTGGGTGGCCAGCCATTGTTCCTTTTTTTTTGGCTCACTTGTGTGCAGCGCAAGTAGGGGTTGCGCATGCATGGGCTTGGCACATCCTGGCTGAATATCGGGATGTGCGGAGTATGCATGAGCATGCCCCCCCACCTGCGCCTCATACATTGCTGATGCGCTCCTGTGCATCGAGATTTGTGCCAGGCACAATCCCCATTTGAATATCACACCTTGCGCAACCCTTCTGAATATCCGGGCCAGTATATACAGGTAGGAATATACAGAGAGAGAGAAAGTGGAATAGCGGGGCTACTTGTTTGATAGGACAGGGCTGCTATGCACAGAATATACAGGTTAGGTTGTGAGGTGGGGTACATTGGCCCAAGAGGTCTCGTCATTCAAGGTACATCAGCCCAAGAGTCCTTGTCAGTCGAGGGTCAGAGGAGAGAGACTTTACTGCGAAAAGTGGAGCAAGGCCAGAGTGACTGTCAGGTTGGGAGGGGTTAGGATGGAATGGTAGGGGGTGGACTACAGTGGGGAGAAAAGGGGTGGGGGGAAATAGAAGGGGTGTAGATAACAAAGGGGAGGTATACTGGGAGGATAAGGAAGAGGTGAGACTTTACTGAAGAAAGCGTGGATATCGCTAATAAACTACAAAATTAAGCAGACTAAGTTGCCCTGCTGTTATTCACCTTTCGAGTGCAAACACTTTGAGACTTCTTTGTATGTATCTAGGGCTGGCTGCCCCGTATTTGCACCGACCCTGCACCGAGATTCACATCACCACTTTGCTGGAACTGACCACATCAGTGAACATCATAGTTTTACTTTTTGTATTAAAGTCAAATGTCTTGTATCACAAATGCACTCGGCAGGTCAGGCCCTCTGCTCCCACAGTGCCAAACTTTGAGCACAGTAATGTGAACAGGTGACAGACAGGGTAGCCCTCCTGTCTGCTTTTGGGTCCAAATCACCTTTAGTCTCAAGTTCTGGGGGATTCAAACTGTGAACCTTATGCTAGCATACCCAATGTACAGGCTCAGATATGTACCCTCTTCGGGGGATTGTGGTACAATATATCACCGGGGCACCAAGCCAGGCTTCCAAAATTAACCCTTAAAACTCTATAAAAGACCTCAGGTATATTCTTACCTATTTCCAGTTTGGTAATACCATCAAGTTTTGAACAGTTTTTATCAGTCTTGACCCTCTGTACATCACATTCAAAGTACTGACAGACACACCCAGGCAGTATCTTTCAAATAAAGATTTTACTAACAGATGATAAAAATATGAAAAATGTAAACGCAGAACAATATATCAAAGAGCTCACAATCACATAAAAAAACAAGGGAAGATTACAAAACAAAAACTCCTACCACAATACAATGAGACTTTTTCTATCTAATGTATCACCTCTGTAGTGCTTACAGTTAGATCAGAGATCTGTCTTTCTTGAGTCCCAAAATGATATGACATATTCCCCAGTTACAAGGATATATTTCAACTCCATCTCAAATCTGTCACAAATGCACTCAGCAGGTCAGGCCCTCTGCTCCCACAGTGCCAACTTCTGAGCACAGTAATATGAACAGGTAACAGACAGGGTATCTCTCATGTCTGCTTTTGAGTCTGAATCACATTTAGTCTGAAGTTCTAGGGGGATTCAAACTGTAAACCTTATGCTAGCATACCCAATGTACAGGTTCAGATATGTACCTTCTGTGACAACCCACCTCTCCCTCTGGGCTGGAACAGCTTTTAGAGAGGTGTCTGTCCTCAGGTATTTGCTGCCACCAGCTGGACTGTCTTCCAGCACCTCTTTCAAGTTTGCAAACTTGACTAATTAAACGTGCAATTGCACAAGTTAAAGTCTGGTAGTGTGTCTCTCTCGGGTGGCGGATGCTACACTGAGTTTACCTCAGCCAGTGGAAACCAAGTATTACCTTAGAAAAATGACATCACAGTCACAACTGTTGAGCAAATAAATAGCTTTTTACTTAACAGAAAGTGCAGCTGAACCTGCAGTTCTGCATAACTGTCTTCTGGGCTTTTCTTTAGCTCCCTAAATTTTCTTTTATAAGCCTCAGGAGTTAATTCAAAATGTTTCAACAACACTGTTTTAACTTTATCATAATCAGCATAGTTTTCATTACTTATTAGAAAATGCATGCAAAGCCGTCCCCATAAGTAAGGGTGTGAGATAAGTTGACCACGAATCCTTAGCCTATTGGGATTGTTGATATACTCTCTCAAATGACCTTAAAATAAAACAAGGTCATCTACCTCTTTAAACTGAGGGAACAATTTAGAATTAATTTTGGCTTCTTGAGGTAAACTCACTCCACCAATACTCACGGTTTGCTGGCTGCGCAGGGTCATCATCTCCTTCTCATGCTGTTGTCAATGGAGTTCATGCTGTCATTCTCTTTCTCTTTCTTCACGTTCCTTCCCTCTGTCTTGGCATTCTCTTTCTCTTTCTTCACGTTCTTTCTCTCTGTCTGCCTGCCTGTCTCTTTTCTTCCAGTTCTTTCTCTGCTTCCAGTCTTTTTGTCTCTGATTCCCATCTTTTGGTTTCTGCATCCAACCTTCTTGCTTCTGTTTCAGCATCCAGACTTTTTGCCTCCAGTGCCTTGTCTTGTAGCAACAGCTGCAGTTGCAGTGCATCAAGCTGGTTCAGGGGGTCTACTACATCAGTTCCTGACTCACCCCCAGAGACTGTCTGCTTCTGGTCATGTGCCACGAGGGCAGCTATGAGGTCTGCCCTTTTCATGTGTTTTAGACCTTCAAGCTGAATCCCATTTTTCTGGCTTCTTTCTCAAAGCTATTGCACAGTAAGTGAGTCATACTCCATGGAACTCATTCTCTTAACTTACTCTACACTGTGCTAAATAGAAACAAAACTGTTGTACAAGTGTATTCCCTTATATATCCTGTTTTGCAACTCTTAAGGTAACTGTTCCACTGGCAAACTATATCTCAGTGAGCTACGCAGTCCGCTATCATCATCCCACCGCTGCCACCAATTGAGACAACCCACCTCTCCCTCTGGGCTGGAGCAGCTTTTAGAGAGGTGTTTGTCCTCAGGTATTTGCTGCCACCAGCTGGACTGTCTTCCAGCACCACTTTCAAGTTTACAAACTTGAATAATTAAATGTGCAATTGCACAAGTTAAAGTCTGGTAGTGTGTCTCTCTCGGGTGGCGGATGCTACACAGAGTTTACCTCAGCCAGTGGAAACCAAATATTACCTTAGAAAAATGACATCACAGTCACAACTGTTGAGCAAATAAATAGCTTTTTACTTAACAGAAAGTGCACTGAACATTTACAGGATATATTTGGTGACTGGGTAAAAAATTACCTTGCTCAGCACTCTCAGTCTGTAAAAGTAGCTGGAGTTCTCTCAGACTCAAAACCGGTTTGCTCAGGAGTTCCCCAGGGATCCATCCTGGGCCCCCTCCTTTTCAGCCTTTTCCTAAACTCCCTCCCCAAATCCTGCCCTGAACAAATAATCCTCTATGCCGACGATGCCGTGATTCTTGCCACTCATAAAGATCCGAACCTCTTACGCCTCAACCTTCAGCATGCTTTTTCCAAAGTTGAGATGTGGTTCTTTGAACATAAGCTGGTTCTAAACCACCCAAAAACTAAATCCATGCTCTTCTCTAACCCGCAAAACAAGAAACAGCAAGTCCCACTCACCATTAATACATTACCTGGGAAATACCCTTGAACAAGTGCCAATTTTCAAATGTCTTGGAATCAACTTTGATCAAGGCCTAACCTTTGCAACTCACATTGATAGTACAACAAAAACTATTAATCAGCGAAGTGGGATTCTGTATCGGACCTGACAGCTCCTTACTCATCCAATCCTCTATCTTCTCAGTCGTTTACTATAGCTTAGTTATATACGGATCTGCCACTACTACAGCACTTAGTCGCATTACAACATCCCTAAATAAGGCCTGTCAGCTGCTCACTGGTGCACATCGACGTACCCACACATGTGAACTCTATGCTGACTCAGGTTGGTTTCAACTCTCAAACCGGATAAAGTACCTTACCTGCCTGATGGCGAAAAAATCCACTCTGGGCCTCACTCCACCTTGTATCCAAGACCTGTTATGCCCGAGCACTAGCACCCATTTTACCAGAAGATCAGAACACCAGCCTCTCCAAGTCCCCTGATGCCGGACTTCTCAGGGACAAAGATCATTTGCCTATCGTGCCCCCAGCTGGCTAAATGCCCTCAGCACTCATATTACTGCCTCCACCTCTCTAGGTATTTTCAAATCAAAGCTGTTCTCTCACCTTGCCACCTCCAGCTCCTGTGACTGCCCTGATTAAGCCTTCTATTTTCTCACTACCCACCCTGTTCCGTTATTTGACAAAGACATGTTTGGGAAACTTTTCTCCTGCTATTGTCTGCTCCCCACACCTTTCACTTACCCTCTCTGTTCTGGACTTTTTCCCTATTTGTTTCTCCTAATCTGGCATGACCTCTTTCTTGTAATAATAATGTGATTATTGATATCGCATGTCCTTTTGCACAAATGATTTGATATGTATTTGTATATATGTTTTCGCTCTTGACACAGCACAAATTGTTGTGTTATCTATGTAACCTTTTTTGTACTGTACCTAATTGATGTGGAACCTTTGTAAAAGAGCCTCTGGCTCAAAGGTAGTAATTCCTAGAACAATAAACTAAAAACTAAATATTTACAACACAAGAGAATAACACTAATACAGGAAAAGTAAACAAATGCTTTTAAACAACAGATGGCAAAAGAAAAAGGCTATTCCTGCAATATGCTAGTATTAAACTTATCCTTCCCTGTCCTTACTAGAGACACTGGACCCTATGCTACCAGCCAGCTCCCACGGATATAGGTAAAAGGGTAGGCTCCAAGCTTATGTTTCCTTCTCCAGCTTTGAGTGTAAGAGGAACCCACTTCACTCTCTTTCAGAATGTTATATACTCTCTTGAGAATAGGTCATTCCTATTCTCCCTTTGAATGCACCAACCATCTACCATGTATGTATTTAATTGTCCCAATTAGACTGAACACCTATCAGTGACCAATTATATTCCCTTTTGCCCTTAAGTTTATAGTTGAGTGAACCAATCTCTTCAAACTGGCCTGTGTGTGTGGACATGTCCACTTGAGATTTATGACCCAGCTCTTATGTAGCAGCTAGGGAGGACTGATAATTCCAGCTTGTGGAACTTCTCAACTTGCATGAGTGTTTTTTTTCCCAGACTGCTAAAAAAATAAGGCACCTACATAATCCACCATTAACTCCTTCCTTTCCATTTCTGTCACACCCTCTTTGGGGGATTGCGGTACAATCTTTCACCAAGGGCACCAAGCCAGGCTTCCAAAATGAACTCTTAAACTCTATAAAAGTCCTTAGGTATATTCTTACCTTTTCCCAGTTTGGTAACAGTTTTTGTCAGTCTTAACCCTCTACACGTCATATGCAAAAAGAACTGACAGACACACCCAGGCAGTATCTTTCAAATAAAGATTTTACTAACAGATGATAAAAATATGAAAAATGTAAACGCAGAACAATATGTAAAAGAGCTCACAATCACATAAAAAAAGGGAAGATTACAAAACAAAAACTCCTACCACAATACAATTAGACTTTTTCTATCTAATGTATTACCTCTGTAGTGCTTATAGTTAGACCAGAGATCTATCTTTCTTGAGTCCCAAAATGATATGACATATTCCGCAGTTACAAGGATACATTTCAACTCCATCTCCCCATCCCCTTGGTGAGTCATCTAGCTCCTCCTTTTAGAATATAAAATTAAAAAAAATGATTTCCTGTCAGGAAATATATTAAATAATGTGACATCAGCAAAAACTAATTTCCCAAATTATGAGTCTTTGATCAGCCAGTTCCTTTGAAGATTTACAACCCTGCAATATCTCACCTAGGTGCAAGATATCTGGCAGGAATCAGCTTAATGATGTCCTGATTCTGAAGTCATAAAATGTATATTTTAGTTTCTCAGCTTCAGAGCAGCAACAGGTCATAAAATGGCCATAAAATGCAATATCTCAAGGAAGTTAATTATATTACATAGATCTGATCAGTTAACATATATCTTGTAGCTTTACGAAAACTTTGGGAGGGGGGGACACCCATTGAAGCACAGGATGTCTTATATGAGACAATCACATACTATATGTTTTATATTACAAATAGCACACAATAATCATAACCAGCTGGCCAAGCATCACATCTTGGAAAAAAGAAATTGCTCATGAACATGTTTACTGGCACTTCAGCACCATATTCATTTAGGAACATGCAAGAGCAGCAAGTTGCATGCATTATGGTTGAGATACATAAAATACGATTTTCAAAAATACTGCCTTACTGTTAATTTTATGTAAATGGGGACCAGATATGCCATCACAGTGCATATGGGTGGCAAGAGGCACTAGTTTACAGCACTTAAAGAACAGTAGTCAGCAAAATTTGACAGTGTCCCTTTTAAGACTTTGCAAAGTTTATGCTTCAGGTCATTTTTTGCCCTCATCATTGACCTGAGGACAGCACTGCCCCATGAGCTGTGTGTTTGTTCCACCACCTTTTCATGATGATTGGATGCAGCAGATCACTCAGTTCATCTTTCATTGGCCCATGAATGCTGAAATGATATTGATCAGTTGCTCACAGCTCTGCAGTGCTGCCCCACAGGTAGAGGGTCTGTCCACCATGACATGTAATGTCAAATTAATAACAAGTACACCACAGGCAATGCATATTGTCAACAGGCAACTGAACAGACAGGACACAAGTCAATGCTGAGGGCAAAACGATGATCTGGAGCAATGTTCACTCCATGCAAATGTCTTAGATTACATGATAAGGTCACAAGGTGTCTCTGCAACAGGAAACCAAACATGAGATGTACTCTGTGCAGTCCTAGCAGTGTGTATGAGGAGACACGATCTGTCTGTGAGTTCTCTGTGAAAGACCTTACTTCTTTTGCTGTAAAAGTCCTCAAAAACAAGTTGTTTTTCCCGTAACCAAATACACTTTATCGAACTTCATCTGAAGCTAAATTTTTGGAGAGTTTTTTTGTTGTTGTCTTTTTTTTGTGTACACTTTTTTGGTTGAAGTTTTAGTGCATTCACTGTCTATGTTGCTGTGCAGGCCAGCATCACACTGCAGCACAGAAGCTGCAGTGGGGAAAGGGCAACCTCTTTTCTCATTCCTTTTGTCAGCTGACTGTACCTTAAGATCTTCTCTCATTATTGTGCATTTTAGAATCAGCCACAGCAGCAGCTATATGTGCTGTTTTGTGTGGTTCTGAGTAGTACAATGATATTTTGTTATGACAGTAAAATGTGCAGCAGAGGTATAGGCAAGATTCATGGTGACAAGGCAGCAGCAAGAAAAAGATCAGCAGCTGGAAGACAGAGGCAGCCTGTGGTGAAAAACATCCAAGCAGATGATGTGGCCAACATTCTTGTTGATACAGAACTGGAAATAGTCTGACTGAGATGCAAGAAACTGCATAGTCCCCGTTAATGGCCACACCACCAATAATACCAGCATATCCCAGTTTGGCGTTTACTAATGTATATAAGAAACCTAAGCCTGAAGAACAGAATATAGGGGATTCAAGTTGAGATAGAACTTTTAGGTGGAGAGGAAATGCAGCCTGTGTAAGTAGAGCCTATGGAAAACATACTGAAGAACAGAAGAAAGACTGGCCAATGCAGGGGTGGGTGGCAGAGGTGGAGGAGATGGTTGAAGATGAAGGCAACAATGATGACCTTGTCATTGATCCTCCCTGGGAACCAGACAAGAAAGAATGAAAGTGGAAAATGTTAAAGAAAAAAACCAAAACACAATTAATGAGTGAACTTGCCCCCCCCCCAAGAGACTGTTGTTGAAACATGTCAGCCTGCCAAAACTACTACTATATCACTCAATATGTCCATGGCCTCAACCGCCATATCGTCATCATCTTCACTCGTGTCTTTCTACAATATGTCCCATCCCTCCAAATCCCTTTTTGGGGCCTTTTTTTAAATAATTAACCTCTACATTGAGTCTGTGGCAACTTGCAAGATATGCTAGGCAAAAGTAAGTCATGGCAAGAAAGGATCCTGTTTAAGCACTAGTGGGCAACACACCCATTTACAAAATAAAGCACCTGGGTAAGGGGTAGCAACATCAACGTCTAGCAATGGACAGAGTGGGAGGTAGTATCACAGTGTCAAGCAAAGTTTACCAGGTGAATACTGAAGTAAGTGGCATGCAGTTAATTTGTGAAGTATACATGAACATTAATGACTTTGATGGAACTTCATCATCAAATTAAACTGTCACTGCATCACTAATAACAACCAAGAAATCAATCATTTCTGAGGGATTAATGACTGGTAGGGAAGATGAGTGGCCTAAGGCACAGCCAAGGACCACCTCCCTCCAACCGGACGTTGTTCCAAGGAAATGAACAGCTTCTAGGTTGTTATTGCAATTATGTCTGATCACTATAACAGCTCATTTTTGTAGGTTTTTTATTTAATGTTGCCATTTTTAGCACTGACGTGTGAGCTGTGTGGCACACGTATGTCTTAAATTTAAGATACTGCATGCTGCACAGCATCAGTTGACAGCTGCATCGATCATTTCCAGAACATTAATGACTGATCAGGTAGCCAATTAGCGGCCTCAAGAATATTTAGTTCACCTTATAATAGTTAATAATAGTGTCCTCTACATACAGATGTACGTTTGAGTCACAATTAGAGCATATGGCGGGAAGGCCATTAGCAAAGATACTAACAGGTGGGGGGCCAAGGATGATGCCTTGCAGGACCCTGAGGTTGAGGAATAGAACAGGATAGAATCTTCATCATTAACCTTTACTATCTGGGATCTACCAGTTAGGAAGTATCTGAGTCAAGATAATGTGACCTGTGCCAGGCCCAGTTGTTGTAGTTAACAGGGGAAGTTGCTGTAGTTCACTGTGTCAAGAATCTTTTTGTGGTCAATGAAAGCTGCACCTAAATGGAGGCCGCAGTCTACGGCAGATGAGCAATCACTGATACCTTTTAGAGATGCTGTGCTGGTAGAGTGGTTTGGCTTGAAGCCCGATTGTACTTCTGTGAGAAGGTTGTGGAGGAGAATATGATGCATTATTTGTTTGTGCACCAACTTTTCCTGTAGTTTACACACAGAACTGATATATGTTGTTTATAGTTATTTCTCTGCTGTTCTTGCATTTTATGCACTGTACCTTGTTGTTTTTGCAGCTGTTTGATCAAGTTGAAGCATCTTTTACTATGCACCTTTCTTGTATTGGTTTTTACCACCGTACTATCATCATTGCCTATTCCATCTCTGCCAGAATGCATCTGGAAATAAGCTGTCATCAGCTCAGTATGCCTTATGGGCAAGAATTTAGAAATAAATTAAATACCAGCATACATACTGTACATTCATGAATAGAAAGGATAATGACTGGCAGTTATTTGGATCTTAGGGAGGGCCTGACTTGAACAAACTTTTCAAGCTTTCCCTGATGTAAGTGTTGGTTAGCATACCACCATCTTCATTTAGGATTAATATTTAACATTTTTATATTTCTTGTACTTATTCATTCTATTGTTCTGATTTTTACAGCGCTATGATCAGCTGGAATGCTGCTTAAGCAATAAAGATTGCTTGCTTGCAGGGGAGTCATGACAGTTACTTTCCAAGCTGCTGGGATATATCCAGTGTGCAGGAAGTGAGTAAATAGGATTGTGATTGGCTGTGCCTTCTGTCATGATGGTTTTTTTTCCCAGCAACCAGGTCTGGAGTCTGTTCATCCCCATATTCTTCAAAATGTCCCACAGCGTAACTTCAGCACCTCTTCTTGTCGTATCTCCATGAAGATGATGGTAACTGACTTTGTGGTGGATAAAAGAGGAAGGTTAGCAGTCAGAATCCGGTTGAAAGGCTGTGCTTCTGAGTTGAGTGGGGGTTGAGGTCTGTGACGTGCTGGTTCAGGGCTCTAGTGACTTCAGAGTTCTGGCTGAATGGCGAACATCATCAATTACACACATCACTCTGCCCCGCCTCCTTCCCAGTTGTGGGCTCCCTACATGTTGTCAGTCACCTGGTACAGCTTTAAATGGGAGATGGCATGCTGAAGGAAGGGAATGCTGGGGCTAGCCTGGCTTTACCACTGCATCCCCCTAAGATCATGGGTCAGAGGTCAAGGCAGTGCAACATAAAATGATTGACATTCTGTGGATTGGGGTCAGGCTTGGGGGGCAGTGGTTGAGCTATATGACTGTGTCCACTCCTGGCACAGTGCCAGGAACCTGCAATATTTTTTAAATCATGGACTGCAAGGATAGGGAGATGGCGGGAACTGACTGGAGTGGTTGAGGGGTCACCACGGGACAACACTGACCTTATGATTAGGGAAAAGAGTTTTTAAAATTTTCTTTGATTTGGCTGAGAATTGTTTACCAAACAATGAAGATCCAGGCATCTGTGAGCTGAGTATTTGAAAACAGGATCTCACACACCCCTACATGGAACATAGTAATGTTAAGAATTGAACTGTTACCATTGGCATTAAATTTGTAGATGCTGCAGTAATATACTGACACCCTCAGAGAAAAGGAGTACAATTTTTATATTACATTCATATCACAACCGAGTCATCCCATGAAAAGTTTACCCGAATCGCTACGCATAGTAGAAAACATAGCAAAAGCACAGAGATTCTGTTGTTTTATAAACTGTATATTATACACCCTGAAGTAATGACTTCAGATGGTACTACAGCCTAGGAAAAACTGGAAAACCTTGGCAACAAGCTACTGCACTTAACACATGCACTCAAAATCAAGATATGAGTGTATCAATTCCCATTACTGTTGCTCTAGCCCGGGCACCACTAAAATGAATGGAGCAGAAAGAATGTTTCTGGCGCTTGCAGGTCCTGTAGCCTAAAGCACCAATTCATGGGTTAATTGGGCAATTTACCTTTGAAGTGGCATGCAAAAAAATAAAGGTGTCTTCCCACCTCATCCACTTAATTGCTGGGGGACTCAGTGCCCCACTCAGGTCCCTCATCATCCCAGCCACTGCTGATACAGGTAGGGGTCTCCATCTGGGAGAAAATAATCCAATCTTTAGTGCCCCCTTATTACTTCACAACCTCCAGGGGTCTCCAACACCATATATGCCATTCTCCACATCACCACTGTGCAACCATGATGCATAACTCTCAATCTTTTGTCACTTAAGTGGAGACATGGACAGTCAAAATGAAGGACACTGACCCTCAGAACACATCCTCAAACACGGAGATACAAGCTCAGAATTCTGTGGAAACCATTATGTTTAATGGTACAAAGTTTCTTTTTAAATTAGCATCTTGGAATATTATGCATTTCTGCTTTAAAAGACTGAATTTAAAGCACATTCTCTGTGCAGGCAGCACCTTTTTCATGAGGGACAGAGCAATTTTGAGGGGTTAAATGAGGACTATCCCTCGTAATAAGGGACAGTTCAGAGGTATGCCATGATGTAACCCCCCGCCAGTTCTTCTCATTTCATATCCTTTGTGCATGAACTAGCATTCTACAGGCAGCTACAAAGCTGTGGGTGGTGACTTACATGATTGGTTTCTGGCAGAGACACTATGAGTGGTGTGGCATGGTCTCAGAGACAATAGCTTGTCAGAACTAGCAGTGGCAGTGGCAGTGGCAGGCAATACTTAGGAGGCTAAAAAATATTATACAATGGCAAGAAAAAATCCTGGACTCTGATTGGTCAGTCTTGGGCTGGACCCGTGATGTTATCCCAGTACAACATCACCGGTCTAGTCTCAGCCTCACTGTGAGCCTGTAGATGATTTTTTGCTTTTATTATGTGCTGATGATGTTCTTGTTTCATCTTCTTTTAAAAAACCAAAATATTTTTCCACACAACAACATCTTTAAAATGATTTTTTTTTCTTCTGTATAACAATGAGCCATTGTATAATAGCAATAATGCCCTCCAGGGTGTGTGTCGGGTGGGATAAAATCACGCCTCAGTTATTGGAAGCACTCGGCCTGCGGCCTCGTGCCCAACCACCTGGGGCGTGACATTATCCCAGCACGACACACACCCTGTCGGGCATTATTGCTTAATTAGATTATTTCTAATCTATCTAATAAATATTAGATTATTTCTAACCCAGATTGGGTCTTCTGTCATTGTTGCCAGCAACAGTGGTGACAAAAAAAGCA
The DNA here is from genome assembly GCA_016271365.2 of Neoceratodus forsteri. Lineage (NCBI taxonomy): Eukaryota > Metazoa > Chordata > Ceratodontiformes > Ceratodontidae > Neoceratodus > Neoceratodus forsteri. The sequence goes on from CM028135.1 coordinate 64,212,075, forward strand.
AGAGAATCCACAGAAACCTCCAACACTTAGGGTATGGGGGTGCAGTGGGGATACATTTTTACACAGCTGCATTATCTCTACTAATCTATGTCAAAGTATGAAGTCCTGCCTCTGCATAGCTGTATTAACTCGGTACATATATGTCACAGTATCACGGTCTGCTGCTACACAGCTGTATTAACTCTGTCGATATATGTTAAAGTAGCAACGCCTGCCCCTGCACAGTTGTATTAAATCTGTCAATGTATGTCACAGTATCAAGGTTTAAACCTGCACAGCTATATTAGCTCTTTCGCTGTATACATGCCCCTGCACTGTTGTATTAATTCTGCTGATATATGTCACAGTATCAAGGTCTGCCCCTGCACAGCTGTATTAATTCTGCCGATATATTTCACAGTATCAAGGTCTGCCCCAGCACAGCTGTATTAATTCTGCCGATATATTTCACAGTATCAAGGCCTGCCCCTGCACAGCTGTATTAATTCTGCCGATATATGTCACAGTATCAAGCCCTGACCCTGCACAGCTGTATTAACTCTTTTGCTGTATGTACGTCCCTGCACTGCTGTATTAATTCTGCTGATATATGTCACACTATCAAGGCCTGCCCCTGCACAGTTAATTCTGCCGATATATGTCACAGTATCAAGCCCTGACCCTGCACAGCTGTATTAACTCTTTTGCTGTATGTATGCCCCTGCACAGTTGTATTAATTCTGCCGATATATGTCACAGTATTAAGGCCTGCCCCTGAACAGCTGTATTAACTCTATCAATGCAGGTCATATTATCAAGGCTTGCATGTGCACAGCTGTATTAATTCTGCTGATATATGTCATAGTATCACTGCATGCCCCTGCACAGCTGTATTAATTCTACCGTCTGTCACAGTATCAAGGCCTGCCCCTGTATAGCTGTATTAAGTCTGTTAATGCAGGTCACATTATCAAGGCTTGCACATGCATAGCTGTATTAATTCTGCTGATGTATGTCACACTATCAAGGCCTGCCCCCTGCTCAGTTGTATTAATTCTGCTGATATATGTCACAGTATCAATGCCTGCCCCTGCACAGCTGTATTAATTCTGCTGAAATATGTCACAGTATCAAAGTCTGCCCCTGCACAGATGTATTAATTCTGCCGATATATGTCACAGTGTCAAGCCCTGACACTGCACAGCTGTATTAACTCTTTTGCTGTATGTATGTCCCTGCACTGCTGTATTAATTCTGCTGATATATGTCACACTACCAAGGCCTGCCCCTGCACAGTTGTATTAATTCTGCCGATATATGTCACAGTATCAAGCCCTGACCCTGCACAGCTGTATTAACTCTTTTCCTGTATGTATGTCCCTGCACTGCTGTATTAATTCTGCTGATATATGTCACACTATCAAGGCCTGCCCCTGCACAGTTGTATTAATTCTGCCGACATATGTCACAGTATCAAGCCCTGACCCTGCACAGCTGTATTAACTCTTTTGCTGTATGTATGTCCCTGCACTGCTGTATTAATTCTGCTGATATATGTCACACTATCAAGGCCTGCCCCTGCACAGTTTTATTAATTCTGCCGATATATGTCACAGTATCAATGCCTGACCCTGCACAGCTGTATTAATTCTGTCAATATATGTCACAGTATCAAGCCCTGATCCTGCACAGCTGTATTAACTCTTTTGCTGTATGTATGTCCCTGCACTGCTATATTAATTCTGCTGATACATGTCACAGAATCAAGGCCTGCCCCTGCACAGCTGTATTAATTCTGCTGATATATGTCACAGTATCAAAGTCTGCCCCTGCACAGCTGTATTAATTCTGCCGATATATGTCACAGCATCTATGCCTGACCCTGCACAGCTGTATTAATTCTACCGATATATGTCACAGTATCGATGCCTGACCCTGCACAGCTGTATTAATTCTGTCAATATATGTCACAGTATCAAGGCCTGACCCTGCATAGCTGTATTAACTCTGTCCATGCAGGTCACAGTATCAAGGCTTGTACCTGCTGAGCTGTATTAGATCTGCTGATATATGTCACAGACTCAAGGCATGCCCCTTTACAGCTGTGTTCATTCTGCTGATATAAGTCACAGTATCAAAGCCTGCCCCTGTATAGCTGTATTAAGTCTGTTAATGCAGGTCACATTATCAAGGCTTGCACATGCAAAGCTGTATTAATTCTGCTGATGTATGTCACACTATCAAGGCCTGCCCCCTGCACAGTTGTATTAATTCTGCCGATATATGTCACAGTATCAAAGTCTGCCCATGCACAGTTGTATTAATTCTGCCGATATATGTCACAGTATCATGCCCTGACCCTGCACAGCTGTATTAACTCTTTTGCTGTATGTATGTCCCTGCACTGCTGTATTAATTCTGCTGATATATGTCACACTACCAAGGCCTGCCCCTGCACAGTTGTATTAATTCTGCCGATATATGTCACAGTATTAAGCCCTGACCCTGCACAGCTGTATTAACTCTTTGGCTGTATGAATGTCCCTGCACTGCTGTATTAATTCTGCTGATACATGTCACAGAATCAAGGCCTGCCCCTGCACAGCTGTATTAATTCTGCTGATATATGTCACAGTATCAAAGTCTGCCCCTGCACAGCTGTATTAATTCTGCCGATATATGTCACAGCATCTATGCCTGACCCTGCACAGCTGTATTAATTCTGTCGATATATGTCACAGTATCGATGCCTGACCCTGCACAGCTGTATTTATTCTGTAAATATATGTCACAGTATCAAGCCCTGACCCTGCACAGCTGTATTAACTCTTTTGCTGTATGTATGCCCCTGCACTGCTGTACTAATTCTGCTGATACATGTCACAGAATCAAGGCCTGCCCCTGCACAGCTGTATTAATTCTGCCGATATATGTCACAGTATCTATGCCTGCCCCTGCACAGCTGCATTAATTCTGCCGATATATTTTCACAGTATCAAGGCCTGCCCCTGCACAGCTGTAAAAATTCTGCCGATATGTCACAGTATCAAGGCCTGCCCCTGCACAGTTGTATTAATTCTGCCGATGTATGTTACAGTATCAAGCCCTGACCCTCCACAGCTGTATTAACTCTTTCGCTGTATGTATGCCCCTGCACTGCTGTACTAATTCTGCTGATACATGTCACAGAATCAAGGCCTGCCGCTGCACAGCTGTATTAATTCTGCTGATATATGTCAGAGTATCAAAGTCTGCCCCTGCACAGCTGTATTAATTCTGCCGATATATGTCACAGCATCTATGCCTGACCCTGCACAGCTGTATTAATTCTGCCGATATATTTCACAGTATCGATGCCTGACCCTGCATAGCTGTATTAACTCTGTCCATGCAGGTCACAGTATCAAGGCTTGTACCTGCTGAGCTGTATTAGATCTGCTGATATATGTCACAGACTCAAGGCATGCCCCTTTACAGCTGTGTTCATTCTGCTGATATAAGTCACAGTATCAAGGCCTGCCCCTGTATAGCTGTATTAAGTCTGTTAATGCAGGTCACATTATCAAGGCTTGCACATGCATAGCTGTATTAATTCTGCTGATGTATGTCACACTATCAAGGCCTGCCCCCTGCACAGTTGAATTAATTCTGCCGATATATGTCACAGTATCAATGCCTGCCCCTGCACAGCTGTATTAATTCTGCTGAAATATGTCACAGTATCAAAGTCTGCCCCTGCACAGTTGTATTAATTCTGCCAATATATGTCACAGTATCAAGCCCTGACCCTGCACAGCTGTATTAACTCTTTTGCTGTATGTATGTCCCTGCACTGCTGTATTAATTCTGCTGATATATGTCACACTACCAAGGCCTGCCCCTGCACAGTTGTATTAATTCTGCCGATATATGTCACAGTATCAAGCCCTGACCCTGCACAGCTGTATTAACTCTTTTGCTGTATGTATGTCCCTGCACTGCTGTATTAATTCTGCTGATACATGTCACACTATCAAGGCCTGCCCCTGCACAGTTGTATTAATTCTGCCGACATATGTCACAGTATCAAGCCCTGACCCTGCACAGCTGTATTAACTCTTTTGCTGTATGTATGCCCCTGCACTGCTGTACTAATTCTGCTGATACATGTCATAGAATCAAGGCCTGCCGCTGCACAGCTGTATTAATTCTGCCGATATATGTCACAGTATCTATGCCTGCCCCTGCACAGCTGTATTAATTCTGCCGATATATGTCAGGCATTGATACTGTGACATATATTGGCAGAATTAATACAACTGTGCAGGGTCAGGCATTGATACTGTGACATATATCGGCAGAGTTAATACAACTGTGCAGGGTCAGGCATTGATACTGTGACATATATCGGCAGAATTAATACAGCTGTGCAGGGTCAGACCTTGATACTGTGACATATATCGGCAGAATTAATACAGCTGTGCAGGGTCAGGCATTGATACTGTGACATATGTTGGCAGAATTAATACAGCTGTGCAGGGTCAGACACTGATACTGTGACATATATCGGCAGAATTAATACAGCTGTGCAGGGGCAGGCCTTGATACTGTAACATACATTGGTAGAGTTAATACAGCTGTGCAGGGGCAGACCTTGATACTGTGACATACATTGGCAGAGTTAATACAGCTGTGCAGGGTCAGGCCTTGATACTGTGACATATAATGACATCCCAGTCAACAAAAACTACATAAAATAAATCAGCAGAATCAATGCAGTAGTCAAAGGGCAGGCCTAGACACTGAGACATATATCAGCAGAATGAACATAGCTGTAAAGGAGCAGACCTTGATTCTGTGACACACATCAGTAGAATTAATACAGCTGTGCAGGGGCATGCCGTGATACTATGACATATATCAGCAGAATTAATACAGCTGTGCACATGCAAGTCTTGATACTCTGACCTGCATTGACAGAGCTAATACAGCTGTTCAGGGGCAGGCCTTGATACACACATCAGTAGAATTAATACTGCAGTGCATGAATCAGGCCTTGGTACTGTGACATATATCAGCAGAATTAATACTGCAGTGCATGAATCAGGCCTTGGTACTGTGACATATATCAGCAAAATTAATACAGCTATGCATGTGCAAGCCTTGATAATGTGACCTGCATTAACAGACTTAATACAGCTATACAGGGGCAGGCCTTGATACTGTGACTTATATCAGCAGAATGAACACAGCTGTAAAGGGGCAGGCCTTGAGTCTGTGACATATATCAGCAGATCTAATACAGCTCAGCAGGTACAAGCCTTGATACTGTGACCTGCATGGACAGAGTTAATACAGCTATGCAGGGTCAGGCCTTGATACTGTGACATACATCAGTAGAATTAATACAGCTGTGCAGGGGCATGCCATGATACTATGACATATATCAGCAGAATTAATACAGCTGTGCACATGCAAGCCTTGATAATATGACCTGCATTGACACAGTTAATACAGCTGTTCAGGGGCAGTCCTTAATACTGTAACATATATCAGCAGAATTAATACTGCAGTGCATGAATCAGGCCTTGGTACTGTGACATATATCAGCAGAATTAATAGAGCTGTGCAGGGGCAGGCCTTGATACTGTGACATTTATCGGCAGAATTAATACAACTGTGCAGGGGCAGGCCTTAGAACTGTAACATATATTGGCAGAATTAATACAACTGTGCATTTGCAAGCCTTGATAATGTGACCTGCATTGACAGAGTTAATACAGCTATGCAGGGTCAGTCCTTGATACTGTGACATATATTGACAGAATGAATACAGATGTACAGGGGCAGGCCTTGATAATGTGACTTGCACTGACAGAGTTAATATGGCTATGCAGGGGGCAGGGCTTGATACTGTGACATATATTGACAGAATTAATACATCTGTGCAGGGACAGTCCTTGATACTGTGACATACATCAGCAGAATTAATACAGCTGTGCACATGCAAGCCTTGATAATATGACCTGCATTGACAGAGTTAATACAGCTGTTCAGGGTCAGTCATTGATACTGTGGCATATATCGGCAGAATTAGTACAACTGTGCAGGGTCAGGCATTGATACTGTGACATATATCGGCAGAGTTAATACAACTGTGCAGGGTCAGGCATTGATACTGTGACATATATCGGCAGAATTAATACAACTGTGCAGGGTCAGGCATTGATACTGTGACATATATCGGCAGAGTTAATACAACTGTGCAGGGTCAGGCATTGATACTGTGACATACATTGGCAGAGTTAATACCGCTGTGCAGAGGCAGGCCTTGATACTGTGACATATATCGACAGAAGTTAATACAGTTGTGCAGGGTCAGGCATTGATACTGTGGCATATATTGGCAGAATTAATACAACTGTGCAGGGTCAGGCATTGATACTGTGACATACATTGGCAGAGTTAATACCGCAGTGCAGAGGCAGGCCTTGATACTGTGACAGACATCGGCAGAATTAATATAGCTGTGCAGAGGCAGGCCTTGATACTGTGACATATATCAGCAGAATTAATACAGCTATGCATGTGCAAGCCTTGATAATGTGACCTGCATTAACAGACTTAATACAGCTATACAGGGGCAGGCCTTGATACTGTGACTTATATCAGCAGAATGAACACAGCTGTAAAGGGGCATGCCTTGAGTCTGTGACATATATCAGCAGATTTAATACAGCTCAGCAGGTACAAGCCTTGATACTGTGACCTGCATTGACAGAGTTAATACAGCTGTTCAGGGGCAGGCCTTGATACTGTGACATAAATCAGCAGAATTAATACAACTGTGCAGGGGCAGGCCTTAATACTGTAACATATATCGGCAGAATTAATACAGCTGTGCAGGGGTAGGCCTTGTTACCGTGACATTTATCAGCAGAATTAATACAACTGTGCAGGGGCAGACCTTGATACTGTAACATATATCGGCAGAATTAATACAGCTGTGCAGTTGCAAGACTTGATAATGTGACTTGCATTGACTGAGTTAATACAGCTATACAGGGTCAGTCCTGGATACTGTGACATATATTGACAGAATTAATACAGCTGTGCAGGGGCAGGCCTTGATACCGTGACATTTATTGGCAGAATTAATACAACTGTGCAGCGGCAGATGATGCCTGACCCTGCACAGTTGTATTAATTCTGCCGAGATATGTCACAGTATCAATGCCTGACCCTGCACAGTTGTATTAACTCTGCCGATATATGTCACAGTATCAAGGCCTGACCCTGCATAGCTGTATTAACTCTGTCCATGCAGGTCACAGTATCAAGGCTTGTACCTGCTGAGCTGTATTAGATCTACTGATATATGTCACAGACTCAAGGCATGCCCCTTTACAGCTGTGTTCATTCTGCTGATATAAGTCACAGTATCAAGGCCTGCCCCTGTATAGCTGTATTAAGTCTGTTAATGCAGGTCACATTATTAAGGCTTGCACATGCATAGCTGTATTAATTCTGCTGATGTATGTCACACTATCAAGGCCTGTCCCCTGCACAGTTGTATTAATTCTGCCGATATATGTCACAGTATCAAGCCCTGACCCTGCACAGCTGTATTAACTCTTTTGCTGTATGTATGTCCCTGCATTGCTGTATTAATTCTGCTGATATATGTCACACTACCAAGGCCTGCCCCTGCACAGTTTTATTAATTCTGCCGATATATGTCACAGTATCAAGCCCTGACCCTGCACAGCTGTATTAACTCTTTTGCTGTATGTATGTCCCTGCACTGCTGTATTAATTCTGCTGATACATGTCACAGAATCAAGGCCTGCCCCTACTCAGCTGTATTAATTCTGCTGATATATGTCACAGTATCGATGCCTGACCCTGCAGAGCTGTATTCATTCTGTCAATATATGTCACAGTATCAAGCCCTGACCCTGCACAGCTGTATTAACTCTTTTGCTGTATGTATGCCCCAGCACTGCTGTACTAATTCTGCTGATACAAGTCACAGAATCAAGGCCTGCCCCTGCACAGCTGTATTAATTCTGCCGATATATGTCACAGTATCTATGCCTGCCCCTGCACAGCTGTATTAATTCTGCCGATATATGTCACAGTATCAAGGCCTGCCCCTGCACAGCTGTATTAATTCTGCCGATATGTCACAGTATCAAGGCCTGCCCCCTGCACAGTTGTATTAATTCTGCTGATATATGTCACAGCATCAAGGCCTGACCCTGCACAGCTGTATTAACTCTGTCAATGCAGGTCACATTATCAAGGCCTGCCCCCTGCACAGCTGTATTAATTCTGCTGAAATATGTTACAGTATTAAGGCCTGCCCCTGTACAGTTGTATTAATTCTGCTGCTATATGTCACAGCGTCAAGGCCTGCCCCTGCACAGATGTATTGATTCTGTCAATATATTTCACAGTATCAAGGCCTGACCCTGCATAGCTGTATTAACTCTGTCAATGCAGGTCACATTATCAAGGCCTGCCCCCTGCACAGCTGTATTAATTCTGCTGATATATGTTACAGTATTAAGGCCTGCCCTTGTACAGTTGTATTAATTCTGCTGCTATATGTCACAGCGTTAAGGCCTGCCCCTGCACAGATGTATTAATTCTGTCAATATATGTCACAGTATCAAGGCCTGACCCTGCATAGCTGTATTAACTCTGTCAATGCAGGTCACATTATCAAGGCCTGCCCCCTGCACAGCTGTATTAATTCTGCCGATATATGTTACAGTATTAAGGCCTGCCCCTGTACAGTTGTATTAATTCTGCTGCTTTATGTCACAGCGTCAAGGCCTGCCCCTGCACAGCTGTATTAATTCTGCCGATAAATGTCACAGTATCAAGGCCTGCCCCTGTACAGTTGCATTAATTCTGCTGATATATGTCACAGTATCAAGGGCTGCCCCTGCACAGCTGTATTAATTCTGCTTATATATGTCACAGTATCAAGGCCTGCCCCTGTACAGCTGTATTAACTATGCCGATGTATGTCACAGTATCAAGCCCTGCCCCCTGCTTAGCCATATTAACTCTGTCAATGCAAGTCACATTATCAAGGCCTGCCCCTGTACATCTGTATTCATTCTGTCAATATATGTCACAGTATCAAGGACTGACCCTGCATAGCTGTATTAACTCTGTCAATGCAGGTCACATTATCAAGGCTTGCAAATGCACAGCTATATTAATTCTGCCGATATATGTTACAGTATTAAGGTCTGCCGCTGCACAGTTGTATTAATTCTGCCGATAAATGTCACGGTATCAAGGCCTGCCCCTGCACAGCTGTATTAATTCTGTCAATATATGTCACAGTATCAAGGACTGACCCTGTAGAGCTGCATTAACTCTGTCAATGCAGGTCACATTATCAAGTCTTGCAAATGCACAGCTGTATTAATTCTGCCGATATATGTTACAGTATCAAGGTCTGCCCCTGCACAGTTGTATTAATTCTGCCGATAAATGTCACGGTATCAAGGCCTGCCCCTGCACAGCTGTATTAACTCTTTTGCTGTATGGATGTCCCTGCACTGCTGTATTAATTCTGCTGATATATGTCACACTACCAAGGCCTGCCCCTGCACAGTTGTATTAATTCTGCCGATATATGTCACAGTATCAAGCCCTGACCCTGCACAGCTGTATTAATTCTGCGTATATTACAGCATCAATGCCTGACCCTGCACTGCTGTATTAATTCTGCTGATGTATGTCACACTATCAAGGCCTGCCCTGCACAGTTGTATTAATTCTGCCGACATATGTCACAGTATCAAGCCCTGACTCTGCACAGCGGTATTAACTCTTTTGCTGTATGTATGCCCCTGCACTGCTGTACTAATTCTGCTGATACATGTCACAGAATCAAGGCCTGCCACTGCACAGCTGTATTAATTCTGCCGATATATGTCACAGTATCTCTGCCTGCCCCTGCACAGCTGTATTAATTCTGCCGATATATGTCACAGTATCAAGGCCTGCCCCTGCACAGCTGTATTAATTCTGCCGATATGTCACAGTATCAAGGCCTGCCCCCTGCACAGTTGTATTAATTCTGCCGATGTATGTCACAGTATCGATGCCTGACCTTGCAGAGTTGTATTAACTCTTTCGCTGTATGCATTCCCCTGCACTGCTGTACTAATTCTGCTGATACATGTCACAGAATCAAGGCCTGCCCCTGCACAGCTGTATTAATTCTGCCGATATATGTTACAGTATCTATGCCTGCCCCTGCACAGCTGTATTAATTCTGCCGATATATGTCACAGTATCAAGGCCTGCCCCTGCACAGCTGTATTAATTCTGCTGATATATGTTACAGTATTAAGGCCTGCCCCTGCATAGTTGTATTAATTCTGGCGATATATGTCACAGTATTAAGGACTGCCCCTGAACAGCTGTATTAACTCTGTCAATGCAGGTCATATTATCAAGGCTTGCATGTGCACAGCTGTATTAATTCTGCTGATATATGTCATAGTATCACGGCAAGCCCCTGCACAGCTGTATTAATTCTACTGATGTATGTCACAGTATCAAGGCCTGACCCTGCATAGCTGTATTAACTCTGTCCATGCAGGTCACAGTATCAAGGCTTGTACCTGCTGAGCTGTATTAGATCTGCTGATATATGTCACAGACTCAAGGCATGCCCCTTTACAGCTGTGTTCATTCTGCTGATATAAGTCACAGTATCAAGTCCTGCCCCTGTATAGCTGTATTAAGTCTGTTAATGCAGGTCACATTATCAAGGCTTACACATGCATAGCTGTATTAATTCTGCTGATGTATGTCACACTATCAAGGCCTGCCCCCTGCACAGTTGTATTAATTCTGCCGATATATGTCACAGTATCAAAGTCTGCCCCTGCACAGTTGTATTAATTCTGCCGATATATGTCACAGTATCAAGCCCTGACCCTGCACAGCTGTATTAACTCTTTTGCTGTATGTATGTCCCTGCACTGCTGTATTAATTCTGCTGATACATGTCACAGAATCAAGGCCTGCTCCTGCACAGCTGTATTAATTCTGCTGATATATGTCACAGTATCAAAGTCTGCCCTTGCACAGCTGTATTAATTCTGCCGATATATGTCACAGCATCTATGCCTGACCCTGCACAGCTGTATTAATTCTGTCGATATATGTCACAGCATCGATGCCTGACCCTGCACAGCTGTATTCATTCTATCAATATATGTCACAGTATCAAGCCCTGACCCTGCACAGCTGTATTAACTCTTTTGCTGCATGTATGCCCCTGCACTGCTGTACTAATTCTGCTGATACATGTCACAGAATCAAGGCCTGCCCCTGCACAGCTGTATTAATTCTGCCGATATATGTCACAGTATCTATGCCTGCCCCTGCACAGCTGTATTAATTCTGCCGATATATGTCACAGTATCAAGGCCTGCCGCTGCACAGCTGTATTAATTCTGCCGATATATGTCACAGTATCAATGCCTGACCCTGCACAGTTGTATTATTTCTACCGATATATGTCACAGTATCAATGCCTGACCCTGCACAGTTGTATTAATTCTGCCGATATATGTCACAGTATCAATGCCTGACCCTGCACAGCTGTATTAATTCTGCCGATATATGTCACAGTATCAATGCCTGACCCTGCACAGCTGTATTAATTCTGCCGATATATGTCACAGTATCAATGCCTGACCCTGCACAGCTGTATTAATTCGTCCTATATATGTCACAGTATCAAGACCTAACCCTGCACAGCTGTATTAATTCTGCCGATATATGTCACAGTATCAAGGCCTGACCCTGTAGAGCTGTATTAATTCTGCCGATATATGTCATAGTATCAAGACCTGACCCTGCACAGCTGTATTAATTCTACTGGTATATGTCACAGTATCAAGGTCTGCCCCTGCACAGGTGTATTAATTCTGCCGATATATTTCACAACATCAAGGCCTGCCCCTGCACAGGTGTATTAATTCTGCCGATATATGTCACAGTATCAAGGCCTGACCCTGCACAGCTGTATTAATTCTGCTGGTATATGTCACAGTATCAAGGTCTGCCCCTGCACAGTTGTATTAATTCTGCCGATATGTCACAGTATCAAGGCCTGACCCTGCACAGGTGTATTAATTCTGCCGATATATGTCACAGTATCAAGACTTAACCTTGCACAGCTGTATTAATTCTGCTGGTATTTGTCACAGTATCAAGGTCTGACCCTGCACAGATGTATTAATTCTGCCGATATGTCACAATATCAAGACCTAACCCTGCACAGCTGTATTAATTCTGCCGATATATGTCACAGTATCAATTCCTGACCCTGCACAGCTGTATTAATTCTGCCGATATATGTCACAGTATCAATGCCTGACCCTGCACAGTTGTATTAATTCTGCCGATATATGTCACAGTATCAATGCCTGACCCTGCACAGCTGTATTAATTCTGCCGATATATGTCACAGTATCAATGCCTGACCCTGCACAGCTGTATTAATTCTGCCGATATATGCCACAGTATCAATGCCTGACCCTGCACAGTTGTATTAATTCTGCCGATATATGTCACAGTATCAAGACTTAACCCCGCATAGCTGTATTAATTCGGCCGATATATGTCACAGTATCAAGGCCTGACCCTGTAGAGCTGTATTAATTCTGCCGATATATGTCATAGTATCAAGACCTGACCCTGCACAGCTGTATTAATTCTGCTGGTATATGTCACAGTATCAAGGTCTGCCCCTGCATAGTTGTATTAATTCTGCCGATATGTCACAGTATCAAGGCCTAACCCCGCACAGCTGTATTAATTCTGCTGATGTATGTGACAGTATCAAGGCCTACCCCTGCATAACTGAACCCCCTCTAACATTATATATAAATATCAAAGTCTAATAGTATACAGCTGTACCCCCTTTTCTCAGCATACCTGCCCCAATTTATTAGCCATGAAAAGGCTTTATAATGGAATCTAGATAAGCTTCGTTGAGAGCATTAGCACAGAGGAGATTTTCAGTGACAATCCTTTTCAAAGTCTATGTCATGCATCATATATAATCACTGAAAGATTATTTGTGCAAAATATGTCTGAGATTGACCTCAGTGCTAAAATGCACTAGTATGGCACGTGGTACTTCATTTATTCTTCAGAAGAGACACTTTCTCAAACCCTTTTAAAATGGTCTTTGCATAATTACAGGATTGAAAGCTAATGTCACAATATATTAAGCTTCTGCTCTTGGTAATAATTTGCCAGAAAATAATATTTAAACTTCTTTAAATATCAGGTGTGAAATCACTCTTGACCAGACATCCAAAACAGTGTTCACTGGACTAAAATACTCAGTAACATCCATATAAGCATAGTAATTTAAGGTCAGAAGGGCCACTAGAGCCACTAAATCCATCAAGTCTGCCATTCTCCTCCCACCTTTCATAAACAGGGACTGGCATGTATACTGTGCCAGCATGTATTAATTTATAGAGATTTTTATAGAGATTTTCTGTCCAGTCTACTAGCAAGACTACGCTGTAATTACTGTGGCAAGCAGAACTTTTTTGAGTCTGACTTTGAAGGCCTGTACTGTGTTCATGTGCACTGTCTTTGTTGGTTGGCTGTTTCATAGATTCACGACCCTCTAAGAGAGATGTGCCTCCTGATGTGACCCTGGGCTCCTGCCACCTCTACGCTTTAGGGTGTGTCTCCATGCCATGCTGAAGAACTTGACAGTGCCCTCACACTGCTTGTTATATTCAGAGATGGCTGTTTATGCCACGCAGACAGGAGCACTGTGTAACAGTTAGAGCATGGTCTACTCGGGGCAATAGACTAGTAGTGAGCTCTAATGGAGGTGCACTATCAGAATTTTGGGCCATGCCATCACAGTGCATAGTGAGGGAAACCCAATGAAGACAGAGTGGTCCAAACAGGATAGGACCAGGGCTGCTATGGGCCATATTCAGCCCTAGCATGCTTACAAGCCCATTGGCATGCAAGGCACTAAGGGACCATTAGGAAGCCCAATAAGGGCTTATTAGCATGTGTAGATGGCAACTGAGCACCCATCCCAGTCAAGGAAACCATATACCCCCCTAACGGTGGTGATCTAGTGGTATGCCAAATGCATGTTGTTTGTGTAGTAAACCATCTGTCAAATGCAAAACAGACATGTGCCTGCAATCCTGTACACTCTATGTAACCCTAAGTATGTGACACTTATGCTGTAACCAAAATTTATTTTCTGTTTGTCCTCAATGTGACGTGGTACCTTTGGAAATGAGCCGCTGGCTCAAAGGTTGTAAACCGATTGTACAAATAAAGAAATCCACTGCTGCATATAAAAACCATGGTTCTTTACTAATACACTGCAAAAGTATTCATCCCAGTAGCTGTCACATTACGCACAATCACTACTGAGTGTCAGATGGTGGTCAGCTGCAGAGATGAGCAGAGGGATGAGTCAGTTTGCATTTAGACTGCTATGCAAGGACATTCATATCTCTGAACCTCCTGCCTCATAAATCAGGGACAAGGCTTAAAAAAATCAGGGACAAAGGACCAAAATCAGGGACACATCTTAAAACTTGGTGATATCCACTCAGGAAGCTGGTAGAATATGGGGCTTAGTGCAAAATGCATTTTCCAAGGAAGAATAACTCTTTAGCTTTAATGTCTGGCATTATTTTGTGCTTCCAACCTTCACTGTTTGGTCACAGAAACATAATTTTTAGGAGGAACAGAGTAAAATTTTGAGGCAAAATCAGGGACGTCCCTGAAAATCAGGGACAGTTGAGAGGTATGAGGACATCCTGTAGACAATTCAGAGGGTTCCATCCTTTATCGTACCTTACAATATCATACTGCTCCCTGCGTGCCTTGCTGGCAATGCCGTGTACCACTACAAGACTATAGACATAACTCTAACATGTAACTACAATGCGTTCAACCTTGATGAGTCAGCTGGAGAAAACTACGAGTTTATTCAGTTTTGATATTGCAAAGTACTACGACACTGATGTACAACCAGACACATTTAGACAGGTTTATTCGGCTATAGTCTGGGATGAATATTGCTGGAGGGCATTAGTGGGGAACCGTGGCCTTTATATACAGCAGTGGATTGCCAGCACAAGTTCGGTTTGGGTTTGACAAATGATTTACTACACTGACAACATGCATTTGGCAGACCACTAGGTCACCAATTTAGGGAGACTATATTTCAACAGCTGGGAATCGGGTGTGGGGAACTCCTAGCCACCAGGAAGGGGTTCTGACAGTTAGCAGAGGGGAGTGGGGGTGCATTTTCAGTGCACGGGAAAAGGGCAGGATTTGGGCAACATTAAACAGTGGTGTGACAGGTTGTTTAGTACTGCCAAAACTGATGAATATATCACTTCACCCAGTATACATGGCTGATCTCTCATTTGCATGGGTGCAGTGGTATAGTCAGCATGGCCATGCTATCGAGTTGGCATGGTGCACCAGGAGGCTTTGAACATGGCCCCTGCCTAGTCGTCCAGCGCCATTCATAGTTAGAGCAGTGCTAACCTGGTTAGTGTCTTGCTAACCATGTGAATATGGGGGCCTTTGTCTGTTGTGACCCCCAAATCCTTTTCCTCCTCTCCTGCAGAATGAGGAGCACCACACAGTGTGTAGGCTTTACCTCTGTTTTTCTTCCCCCCTGTGTAGCACCTTGCAGTTGGCTGCACTGAATCTGAGACTCCTGGAGTGCCCATCTTGTTCAGGCTTTTCCTGAAGCTTGTCTCTATCCTCAAGGCAGTCTCCTCATATACATACTGTATTGTACTTGCATTGACTGCTCTTAAACCTTTGCACAGTCTGGGTGATATTAATCTGCTCCTAATCTGGTGTTCGCACCCAGTAATGTTTTGCACTTGTATATTACTGTACTGACTTTGTGTCTTTTATTTTGGGTCATGCTGGTCTGTCTGTCTGAATATTGTGATTGCTGAACTGTACTGTATATTTATTAAGCTTGTCAGCATGGCTCAGTTGGTAACACATCCGCCTCTGGGCCAGAAGGTCATGGGGTCTAGTCCCACACCGGGATTGGGCTTGTACCTAAATGCTGGCACCCAAGTGCAGGAGTGAGGAGTGCTGTACTGTTGGAGTGAGCCGTCCTTCAGATGAGATGTTAAACTGAGGTCTCTTCTACCCATCCTGATGCTGTTCCTGGTGGGTGTCCAGGTGGAAGTAAACGAACCCAAGGCACTTTTTGCGAAGAGTAAGGGAATTTTTTATTTAGGATCCAAGAAATAACATACAGGGTATAAGACAAAATCAACAAAATAACGTATAAAAAACAAGTAAGAAATTCAAAATTACAGTATATAAATGGATGAGATCACTGCAACCACAATAGTGAACCCCACCAATCCTGAAAAAGCTGTGAAGAAACAGACTGTGAGTCTTTTGTCCGTATACGGGAAATAGCAGTGAGAACTAAGTGTAAGAGCTCTGCAGGAGTGATCAGTTGTTGCTGGAGCACCAGCCTACATCTGGCTTATCAAACCAATACAAAAAACATGCAAATATGACCCTAAGGCTTCTAGCGTTATAAATATGCCATTGTAACAGGAAAATACCCCAGAACAGACTCTCTAGAGATAAGGAACTTTGGATGAGAAGTTAAACTGAGATCTCTTCTGCCCATCCTGATGCTGTTCCTGGTGGGTGTCCAGGTGGAAGTAAAAGAACCCAAGGCACTTTTTGCAAAGAGTAGGGGAATTTTTTATTCAGGATCAAAAAAATAACATACAGGGTACAGGACAAAATCAACAAAATAACGTACAAAAACAAACAAATAAGACTGGGTACTCACTCACGGCCGTCCGGCTGTCTTTGCTGCTGCTGCCCACTCCTCCTGCCAGCAACTTCAGCCGCAAGAAATTGAAAACTACAGCCTGCACCCCTGGACTGGGCACTCACTCACATCAGTGTAGCTCTCTTTGCTGCCACTCCCCTGCCAGCAACTTTGGCCGCAAGGAATTGAAAACTACAGCCTGTGCCCCCGGACCAAGCACTCACTCACGGCAGTGTGGCTCTCTTTGTTGCCACCACCAACCTCCCCTGCCAGCAACTTCAGCTGCAAATAATTAAAAATTACAGCCTGTGCCCCTGGACTGGGCACTCATTCATTGCGGTGTGGGTCCCTTTGCTGCCACTGCCCACCTCCCCTGCCAGCAACTTCAGCCACAAGGAATTGAAAACTACAGGTACAGCCCTCCTAAGGTGCTTAATCTTCAAATTTGGGCACCCTCGCTCAATGCTTGCCTGATTGGATGCTGAACTTGCTGGGCTTGTGCTGATTGGCTCGCCCATGCACCTCGCTGCCAGCGGCTAGCTCAGCCACCTTCTTGGCTTTCTACACCGCAATCTCTTGTAACTGGAAGGAAAAGTATGTCTCTTTGCAGATGACACAAAGATCTGCAACAGAGTTGATGCACAAGGTGGGGTGGAAAGGATGAGAAGGGACTTGGCAAGGTTAGAGGAATGGTCAAATGTATGGCAGCTTAGATTCAATGCTAAGAAGTGCAAGGTAATGCACCTGGGAAACAAAAACCCACGGAAGAGTACACAATGGGGGGTGAGATGCTAACAACAACAAAAATGGAAAGGGACCTGGGGGTAGTCATATCAGATGACCTAAAGGTGGGCAAGCAAAGTGAGAGGGCAAGGAGGGCTGAGGAGATCTGGGATGCATAGGGAGAGCATCACCAGTAGAAAACAGGAAGTTGTTATCCTCTGTACAGACAGCTGGTGAGACCCCATCTGGAGTACTGCGTGCAGTTCTGGAGACCCAATCTCTGCAAAGATATAGACAGGATGGAAGCTGTCCAGAGAGGGCAACTAAAATGGTGCAGGGTCTGCACGGAAGACATATGAAGAGACTTAAGGAGCTGAATATGTATAGCCTCGAGGAAAGGGGGCATGATAGAAACTTTCAAGTACCTCAAGGGAATCAACAAAGTCCAAGAGGTAGCATCTTTCAAAAAGAGATGTGCAAGAACAAGGGGGCACAATTTGAAGATAGAGGGACCGCTCAGAGGTAATTTAAGGAAATATTTTTTCACAGAGAGGGTTGTGGATGCATGGAATGGCCTTCCGGAGGAGGTTGTGGAGTCAAAAACAGTGGTGGAATTCAAGCATGCATGGGACAGTCATAAGGCAATTCTAGGGGGTGGGGGTAGGAAGAAGTAGGCTGCTGGTTAACTAGGATCTGCAGCTTATCCATTAGGTAGGGAAATGGGCAGACTGGGTGGGCCAAGCGGTCCTTGTCTGCCGTCAAATTCTATGTTTCTATGTTTCTCAAATTTTCAAAGCTTGTTTAGTTATTGCTTAGTCTTAGTTTTTAAATAATTCTGCTGTTAGCCCACAGCCCACTGCTAAAACTGTTAGAATTGCTTAAGTGTCTGCATCAGTTCTTGCACTGTTTTGATCTACTGTAATACTGTGACCTATTGCTTAGAGTTATAATTGAGCTATATTCCTGTTTTTTGACTTTACTCTGTGCTTCCCTGTGATCTCCCTTCCTCTCTGCCTTAACTTTTAAATCCTCCCTCTGGTGCTCGGCGCTGCCCCTGTGCTGTCTCTCTCTTCCCACCAAACTGCCCCCCCCACCATTTAAGTTTAAACTTTCCCCCATTAAGCCTGATTCTCCTCTCTGTCTCCGATCCCCTTCTGCTCTTTGCCTGCTTCTGTGCCGCCCCGATTTAGCCTTGTCGTTTCCCTTCTGCCCTGTGCAGCCTCTGGCAACTCCCACCCCTCAATTTTCTATTTAACTAATTCTTCTGTCTTTTTCCCTTCTACAGCCTGTGCCCCCGGACCGGGCACTCACTCACGGCAGTGCAGCTCTCTTTGCTGCTGCCGCCCGCCTCTCCTGACAGCAGGTACGGTCCCTCCTAAGGCACTTAATCTTCAAATTTGGGCGTCCTTGCGCAACGCTTGTCTTATTGGACACTGAACGTGTGCTTATTGGCTCGGCCACGCACCTCTCTGCCAGCTGCTAGCTCAGCCACCTTCTCAGCTTTCAGCACCTCAATCTCTTGTAGCTCAAATCAACTCTTGCCTGATTGGATGCTGAACTTGCTGGGCTTGTGCTGATTGGCTCACCCACGCACCTCTCTGCTGGTGGCTAGCTCAGCCACCTTCTTGGTTTTCTACACCGCAATCTCTTGTAGCTCAAATTTTCTCCCACCCACCCTCCCCATCCCGGCACTCTTTAAATCCCTTTGCCTCACATTTGCTCTGCCCCTGAGCATTGCCATGCAGTCATATCCCATTCTCTCATTCCACCTAGCAAGGCAATCTAATCCCTCCCCCCCACACAATGTTGTAACTACCTTCTGAGTAGTTATAGCTATAAACCCTCTTGTGCTGCTCATTACTTTCACTGCACCTGTCCTCCATCTATTCCATTGGCTCCTACTCCCTTAAACACCACCCCCTCTTCTTTTGTTTTTCATTCCTCCTTACAAGAATGGGACAGCCACTGCTTCCTGTCCTCCCCTTCTCCTTTTGTTTCTTGCCTTTCCCCCCCTCCTACCCTCAAACCCCCTCTCCACCCCCTGTGGGACATATTGAAGATATCTTCCATCCTCCTCAGGCTAGTGGCACCTGTTCAGACCAACCTCACTCTGCAATATACCCTATGCACCTAAGCCCCTCCTCCTCCAACTACCCTCACACCTTAAAATACTTGCTATTACATCATGTACTCTCCCTCCCAATCCTCTGAATCAGAACAAAATTCACCATTAGTAAATTGAGTCCCCACTATAAACTACCAAAACTAGTCTACTGTACGCTAGCTATGCTATTATTGCTCCTCTCAGGCAATGTGCACTGTAACCCTGGGCCAATCTCTCTAGCTAATCAATGCTGTAGTTGCATCTGAGGACTTCTGATAGCCTCTGTGAACATCTGTAGCTTGTTCAAGAGGCATGCTGCCCTACAAGCCTGGATCCCTTTGCTGGACATCCTGGCAGTATCTGAAACCTGGCTTTCTCCCAAATTGCCAGACTCTGCAGTCACCTTGGTTGGCTATGCCATCTTTTGTGAGGATAGGGTTGGTAGGCAGAGGGGAGGGTGTGCCATTTACCTTTGTGACACCCTCCAAAAGCATGTCCTCCAGACCACCCCTACCAGTAATGGGGCCCAAACTCTGACTGTCAAATTAGCAGTTGGGGACACCGGCAAGTCCCTTTTAGTAATGTCCACTTATATCCCTCCCTGTGAGCAAACTCTGGCCTTTAACTCCATCCTTAACTGCATTTCCCAACTACCTAGCAATACTGAGATCATCGCCCTAAGCAACTTCAATGTAAGCTGGTTGGCCCCACCTGCAGCACAATACAAGGATGCAGTTGCAGCTCTTGACCTTACCCAGGTTGTTACATCACCTACAAGGTTTAACCATAAGACTGGAAATGGTACCCTTATTGATGTTGTTCTTACCAATCACAGTGCATGTCTCACTGAAGTCACGGTCTTACCCGATTCACTGAGTGACCACTACCCCATTCTCTGCCGATGCTCCAGCCGCTTACACAAACCACCCCAAAAATCTCTTACCAGCGTGTCCTCAGAAAAGGTTCTCTTATCATTTCAAAAGCTACCTCCTAAATTGTGACAGGGCACCTCTTGATATCACCATGAATATTGACAGTGCCCTGGATTTCTTAATTTCTACCTTTAATACAGCATGTGACATCTTTGCCCCATTCTTGAAATGGATTGTTAAAGGTACAAACACACCCTGGATTAATCACGGTCTTCTTGACCTCATGCACTGCCAGGATAATCTGTGGCACAAAGCCATTGCATCTGGTCTACCAGCTGACAGACAATGTTACCAGGCTGCCAGAAACCTCTGCACCAGGAAAATTCATCGTGCCAAGGCAGCACACTAGCAAGCCAGTCTCTCATCCACTTGTGGGGCAAGGAGAAGTTTTGGAATAATATTAAAGACCTAAATGGTGAATTCCTATCTCCCCCTCTTCTACTCAGTATCAATGGAGTTCCAACCCAGGACCCACAACTCATTGCTAATACCTTAAACTCTGCTTTCTCTGATCTAAGTGGAGTTCTTCCTCGTGACTTTTTTTATGACATCCTCATTCCCCACCTTCCCCCTCCTTGTGTGGTATTCCCCCCCTTTCGCTTTAGGATCATCACCCCTCATGAAGCCCCTGGGAAAATCCAGATTTAGTAGTGATTCCTTGGACATAAAGCTCCTACTACTTGCTCTTGACACAGTCCTACCCCCCTCACTAAAATCCTCAATCTGTTCCTCTGCCTTGGTGAGTTCCCTATACTTTGGAAGTCAGCCTTGGTAATGCCAGTATTTAAAAGTGGTGACAGAACATCCAACAACAATTATTGCCCAATCTCCATCCTCCCTCCCCTCTCCAAAGCCCTTGAAAAAATGTTCTCGGATCAGCTTACTGAATATCTATCAAACCGCAACCTTCTCTGCAGGCAGCAACATGGCTTCAGGAAAGGCCATAGCACAATTACAGTGCTACTAGAATAAACTGATTTCATTCATAAGGCACTTGACTGTGGTTACCTAGTTGGGTCTGTATACACAGGCCTCACCAAGGCTTTTGACACAGTCAACCATGCCCCCTAGTTGAATCCCTTCGGTCTCTGGGTCTTTCTCAGGAAGCCGCCACATGGTTTGCAAACTATCCAAGTGGGAAATCGCAACAGGTAAAAATCAGTAATACTCTCTCTTCCAATCTTCCTGTTCAATCAGGGGTACCTCAGGGTTCAATCCTTGGCCCGCTACTGCTTAGTCTATTTCTGAACACACTCCCTCTTTCTTGCTCTGGGCAGATGATATTATACACAGATGACGCTGTGATTTTCTGCAGCCGCCCTGACTCTACACTTCTTCAAATTGAGCTCCAGCTCCTCTTCTCTGAATCTGAGTCCTGGTTCTTGGGCCACAAACTAATCCTCAACTATAAGAAGACCAAGGCGATGCTATTTGCTCATCCCCAAAACAAGTCCAAAGATTTTCCTTTAAACATCCTCAACTGCCAGCTACTACCCTTAGAACAAGTACAATTTTTCAAATATCTAGGTGTCACCCTTGATCCCTCTCTCACCTTCTGTGATCACATAAACTCGGTCTGTGCTGCTGTTAGCACCAGAATCAGCCTACTCTACAGACATAGATCATGTCTACCTCCTGAAGCCCTCCGTTTGGCTGTTACAAGTTCCGTACTATCACTGGTAGACTACGGTATAAAAATCTACAAGTCAGCGGTGAACTCTGTCCTAAATCATATCAAGGTAGCCTTGAATAAAGCATGTTGACTGGTCACTGGTTGTGACAGATTCACACACACTTGTGACATGTACTATCAAGCATGATGGTTAAACTTTGAGGGTAGACTACACAGCCATATCTGCCTTATAGCCAAAAAGATTGCCTCTGGTCTCGCTCTCCTCCGGCCGTCCATCACCTTCTCCCTCCTGCCCCCATAAATCAAACCACCAGAAGTGCCTCCAAAACCTCCTTCCTAGTACCTCATTGCAGAACTTCCCTAGGCCAGACAGTCTTTATGTACAGAGCACCTCTCTGGCTAAATAACCTGCCATGTGCAGTCTCCTCAGAAGTTAAACTGGGTCCCTTCAAACTAAATCTCAGGCAACATCTCCTTGCTTTGTGTTTCTGTAATTGCCCATAACTTTCTGATACTATTAATTAGCTCTGCCCTCTCTCGCTCTCTCCTGGTCTGACAAAGCCACCCTGGCTGCTCCTGCTCGCTCCCTCTCCCCAATACATTTTGATTTTCCATCATCTGCAATGTTGCCTGCTGGCCTTGTTTGAGTTAAGGCATAGCCACAGATATACCTTGTACAAGTTGTCTTAAATTTTGTGATTTGTAATTGTGCTGAGATGAATTTGTGATTTGTAAACTTTCTTATGATAGCTCCTGTTCTTTTCTGCACACTTTGATTTACCTTATTTTGATAACTGTCTGTATGTTTTTTGTATCTGTTTTTTATGCTATGATGTGGAGCCTTTGCAAAAGAGTCTATGACTCAAAGGTTTGTAATTCCAAGATTTTAATAAATAAATAAATGTATGAGATCACTGCAACCACAACAGTGAACCCCATCAATCCTGAAAAAGCTATGAAGAAACAGACTGTGAGCCTTTTGTCCGTATATGGGAAATAGCAGAGAGAACTAAGTGTAAGAGCTCTGCAAGAGCGATCAGTTGCTGCTGGAGCACCAGTCTACATCTGGCTTAACAAACCAATACAGAAAAAAACATTCAGATATGACCCTAAGGCTACTAGCATTATAAACATTCCATTGTAACAGGAAAACACCCCAAAACAGACTCTCTGGAGATAAGCAACGAAACAAAGGATGTTTCCAATGGTCCAAAACCACCAACTAAAAATCCTGAATAAAGGGACAATGCAAATATAGATGCTCCAGAGACTCAACCACACTAGAACATATAGATCTAGCGCAAAATCTTTCTGACTTTTCTCTAGGTTTCAAATTTCCCTTAACATTAAGTTTGTTATGCACGTGCAACCATACAGTATCCCACAAAGAAACAGGAATTCTCCTATCCATCAATAATTGACAAACAGAGGTCTGATCATGTGGAGACAACTTTGAAAAATCCAGTTATACAGAAAAAATGAAATTCACCACCGCTCCATAAAAGGATTTTACGGGACAATATACAAACAGAATTGTATGGTACCTTCTATTGTTTCAGTTTGTCAAAACAAACACAAAAGGATGGAGACAACTAATAATGTTGCCTATTCCTATGTATAAAGGAATCATTCCTCCACTCTTGAAGAGGCTCAGCAATCTGTTGCTGAACCCAACAAGCCCATATACAGGGAGAAGAAAGCAAAAGAGGATGTAAGTTAGCATAAATAAAAATACTAAAAAAAAAAAAAAAAATTAATCATCCACAAACTCCCAGATGTAAAATTCAAGTATGTAATACCATGTTTTACTGGGTTAAGGCGACTGCCCCATAAATGTTGAAAACAACAACTAAAAAAGTCTCACCTCTAACTCTCTGGGAGGGGGATAAACATAACTGAGATGCAGAAACACTTGAAGTTAAACAGTCTTAATTAAATGTACATGCTTCATTTTACTCATGTTCCTAGACATCCAACGTAAACACTTGGCTAATCCTATCTCTAGAAACTTCTCCCAATTAAGCCATACCATATCCCTAGGGCCATAATAAATCCCCAGAATTTAACAAGGTTCACGCGTAATGGAAATCCCAGCCAGAGTAGAGCTATAAGAAGACCGCGACCCAATATGAACACAAACACTTTTCTGAAAACTAATCTCCGCCCCTGTGGCAGCAGAAAAGAACCAGAGTAGATGTTCCACTGCATGACTAGAAAGATCATCCAATAAGCAAACACATAAATCATTAACATCGGCAATAGTTGTGATTCGGGGAAGATGGAGACAGGGAAAGGCCTCAAACCCAAGGGGATAAATTCAGTAAACATACCAGGGGATCCAAAGTTAAAACACATAAAAGGGGGCTAAGCGGACAGCCTTGCTGCACAACACACTGAACCACACAGGTCTTTCCAAGCCAGCCATTAACATAAGGAGAAATAGAAGCAAAGGAATAGCAAGTCTGTATCCAATGAATGAAAGCGGGGGGAAATCCTAAGTAAATAAACATTTCCACAAGTAAGTATGGGAAACCTGGTCAAAAGCCGCGGCCTGATGCAAACTCAAAAGGTAACCCTCTAAGGAACCATGCAACCCTTTTGCAGTCAATTCCCTCAAGAGTACCAGTGCATCAAAAATTAACTTGCCAGAGACTGAGCAAAACTGCGTAGGATGAAGAATGTCGGCTAATTCAGTTTGTAAACATTTGCTCAGTAATTTAGTGGAAATCTTAAAATCAGTATTAAGGAGAGTGATTGGACGTCAATCTGAGATGCGTGCCCGATCACCCTTCTTGAACAGAAAAATCATCAAACCAGTATACATACCATTAGGCAATCTGGAAGTCTGAAATAGGGAACTAAAAAAAATCCAGTAATTCAGAGGAAAAATATGGCCATAACCATTTAAAAAACTCCCAGGGAGGCCATCAGAACTCAGAGCCTTATCCACCATCAAACTACAAATAACATGTTCTAATTCCAACTGAGTAACTGGAGCCACCAAGTTTGCACAGTGTGCAGTAATAGACAAAAGAGCCTGGCAAACCTTCAGTAACAAATCCAACCAAGACAGAGTATCGGAAGAGTGAAAAAAAGTATCAGCATTGTGGGTTTCCAAAACTTGCAAAATGTGTGCTTTATCAGTAACTAGCTGGCCCATCCCATACTGCAGTGCACAAATACATTTGTGTGAAACTCTATCAAAAGAGCAGTCAAACAGGTTTAATTGGGACTTCTTACCCTGTGTACCAAATTTTTGTTCAAATTCTAATGAACATAATTGATTAAATTGAAATTCAGTCATTTCAGCCTTAACCCTAGAAATCTGAGCAGAAACATCAGAGGCAGTGTCTGATTGAAAGGAAAATAGTCTATACAACTGAGCTCTTAGGGAAAGGCAGGATCATATTTGAGGTGACCAAGATGGTGTGCAACAGATTTAAAACAGGATTTAAAATCCTGTTTGGTATCCACCCACCAGGAAACTGGGGAGTCATAGATACAACAAATCAATTTCCTATTCTCCAGGACCTGCAAAAATTCTAAATATACCTGATGGTCCTGCAATAAACTAATGTTTCAATCTCCATAAACCTTGACCCAAGGTGACATGAGAAAAATCCGATAAGTGCAGAATAAGCATGCAGTGATCAGACATTTCGACAGGAACTACCACCACCTGAGAAATGGGTAAAACAACAGAAACAAACCAGAAATTGATACAAGTAGACTGGAACCCTTATGAAAAGCACATGATGGAGAGCTAGACACAACCCTGTACATGTTAACTAAATGGGCTTGGGAAAGCATGGACTGTAAAAAGGTGGAATCATAAAAAATTTTAGAAGTTCATGCCCCCCATCCGTGTTGGACAAGTAATTAAAATCACCCCCTAAGAGAACTGGAAAACTAGTATACAAATAGGGTTGGACTAATTGAAACAAAGCAACTCAAGACGCTTTGGTCTGGGGTGCATACAACGTAATTAGATGTATGGGACAATGAAAAATGGACACATCAAGTAGTAAAGCCCTACCAGGGGAGACATCTACCAGATGAAAAACTTTAAAGGCCATAGATTTAAAACAAATAGCCATCCTACAGCAAGCATCCTCCTCAAGTGACCAAAACAAAGGACCCCAAACCCAGGCAGAATGGACCAAAGTGATATCAGCAGTTGAAAGTAACCTGGTATCCTGTAAAAAGAAAACATTAGCAACCACCTAAGCAAAAACTGCAAATGTAGAAATATGTTTCCTATCAGACTTCACACTGTTAACATTTAGAGATGCAAAACGCAAATCAGGAAAAGAAGGCATTCAGAGAGAATAGAAAACCAGGTCTTGGATGATGTCCCAGTTTTCAAATGAGTCCTCCGGCTAGATCTCTGAACCCAGGGACCAGAAAAACCATGGTCTTCAAGATCAGAGGGAAACTCCTGTTGGGAGAAGGCAACTGAAGAAGCATCAGAATCCAAGTCCTCCTCAGTATCTCCCCATTTCTTCAGGGAAGAAAATTTATTTTGGAATGACAAAGGCTCAGACACTGGTAATGTAGATTTTTTCTGTTAACCCTTCCCTTTCAAAACAGGCTGGAAATCCATCAGCAGCAGGATGGGGACATCTCAGAGACCAACTCTTCATGACGACCCGACGAAATGGCAGCCAAAAGAGCAGAGGCCTCCATGGGAGCCTCCAAAACTAGAACCAGAGAGTTAGAGTGTACAAATAAGGAGGAGGCCATGGCTTGTGGTGCAGGAGGAACAACTGACAAGACAGGATCCTGCTTCTAGGCCGTTGAAACTTCAGGAGAAATGCAGCTGTGAGAATGAGTGGCTCTGAGTACAAAAAAAATCATGCTCAACAACATCGGCAGAATTGTGGGCAGCCCAGGGGCAAGAATTAAAAGTGTGCCCATCATCATCAGAAAGATTGCACTTCAGAGGAAATGTACAATGTAATCCAGAATGGCCAAGGTCCCCACATAAGGTGCTGTAACCCCCCTACAAATGGGGGTTCCTAAAAAAACTCCTAGGAGCTTGTCTAAGTGCTCCCAGCCTGAATGGTGTTCAGTGTTTAAGCCATTTATTTGTGAGTGCTTTTAGAGCCTCTGGTACTGTCTCTTTAAGACCTGTCTGCTTGCAGACTTAATTAGTTTATATGGGCAGACTGTGTATTTAATGCTCGAATCCTGCCTGAGCTGCTGTCAAATCGCTCCATTTTTGCAGTCGCTAAGAGTGCAAAGGGAGCCCATCTGAAAGCTGTAACTGTTTGCCTGTAATCATTTAAAGCATTAGCAAAATTGTAGTTTGTCTAACCTGCCTTTATTGCAGCTGGGACTCTGTGTGTGTTACCTCTCCATTTTGGACCTAAACTGCTGTGCTGGGCCAATTGGGTTAAGGGAGCCCTAAAATGGAGCCTGTGGACGAATCAAAACTTGGACTCTTAATTTGAGCCAGCCACAAGGGGATGGTATGGGCAGTGACTCTGGGAAATGTAGTTTTGGCTTTGGCGCCTTTTCTACCAATAGAGGGAGTTTTATTGTGATTAACAGCTGAATCAGCCAACAGAATAGTGTGGAGCTAAAGGAAATGCCCTGCTCTGTGACTGGAAAGATCAGATCAGTTGTGGCAGTGAAGAGAGAAGGAGCTGTGTGCTTCTGCGGTGTATAGTTTCGCGCGGGAAGCATGCGTAAGGCCCTAAGTTTCAGTCTGCAGCCTTTGTGAGTGCCAGTTTGGACTGAATCTGAGTTGTGAGGAGAAAGAAGCACTAGAAGTGTGGAAACCAAGCTCATCCTGTAAGAAGACTGGAGAAATTGCTGAATGTCGCTCAGTCGTCAGAACTGGAAGCTGCTGCGTGGTGCTCCCGGGTATTTTGCAGTAATTGCGATCTGGATCGAGGAGTAGCCTGCCTGGTATAGTACTTTCCTTTTACATATAAATGTGCATAGTGCTTGTGGGGAATTGCTATTTCAAATGCCCTGTACAGTGAATTGTGTGCTGAAGTTGGAAGTAAACCCCCAGCTTAATTTGGACTACATCCGTTTGCTATCAACTGCAGTGGGGTCCTGTCACAAGGACCTTGTCCTCATGCCCTGCTCTTCCAGCAATCCAGAGGGACATTCTCCATCTGATCCTCAGCTTGGGTGTTGTGAGTACAAATCAGGGTATTCCCCTGCAGCTAGTTTTCAATCACAAGTGTGTCACCTAATTCTTGTTGTTTCACTGTTTCATGGACTGAGCCCTCCGGCTCCGGATTACAATTGGGTATTGTGCATATCTTTTCTCTACAGGGCCCTATCCATCTGCACCTGCCAGCCAACCCCGGGCAACAGACCTGGCTAGCCCCCCCCCAACCTGGGTACCCAGAGTGTGACTTTTCAGACCCTGTATGTGTGCACAGTACTGTGATTTAATGCCACCAATTAACCTGATTCCCCGCTCCCATGTTATTGTCCTCTAAATAAATCAGATTTCTTGTTGTTATACTATATACTGTCTGTGGTGTTGGTGCTTATGAAAACAGTATTGTATTTTGCTGTGCATGTTGTTTAACCTTATTTTACAGGGGGTCCTCAGAGATGTGCTGCAGAATCCGTCTCGAGGGTAAGTGGTACCTTATGAGTGAACAGTGTGTATATGTGGGGTATTGGGACTGTAACTCCTATGTACTGTGCGAGCCACTAGAGGGAATAAAAGGGAGTCTCAGTGTCCCAGAGGGCTGTGACCAAGCTAGTCTAACCACTACAAACCCTGACCTCTGGGTGGAGGCATCCGCCATAGAACCTAGGCCCCTCAACCTGTTAGTAGTCAGTCAGGCAGGGGTAGTAGCCCTTGGGATAGCGCCACCTGAGAGTTATAGTACATTTGAATAATTGCACAAGAGTTGCTCAAGTGATGCAGGGAGCCACATTTGAAGGAAGATCCCCCGGTCCCTCCCCAGGAAAAAGCTACTAGGGAGGTGCTGAATACCATCCTCCCCATGGCAAAGTTGAACTTTGAACGTCTGGCTACCAGTCCAAAAGCCTTAACTGCCCAAAATGTGCTCAGGGCTACCCTGCAGATCACAATGTTGACCAAGCCAGCAAGCGATATCATTCACATTTACCCCTTCATTCTGAAACAAGACTGTGACAGAACAAAAGGAGAGCTTCATGAGGGGTATAACCAAAAACAGAGCCCAGAAGGGGATATCTTTCAAATTATGATATTTGGCCCAAAAGATCTCTAAAATGGGCATAGTCTGAAAGCTAATATCAAAGCTCATGTTCCCTGAGGCATGGATAAGAGCAAAGACCTTGGTCAGAGAAAAATGCAGAGTCCTTTAATAATCTTCTCCCAACATAGGCTCTATCTGGGGGAATATCCATCTCCCCCAACCCGTATTGAAGATGAAAAACATTACGTCTTTTAGCTGGTTCCACAGGATGGTGGAACAAGCGAGCAAAACTGGCTGGCTTGGATCTAATAGAAGCTCCAGTAGGGGGAAGGGCAGACTTGGAAGGACCCGAACGATCCACCTGTATGGTAGAAGAAATGGGCTGCACCACAGTGGCCGGGTTAGAGACCATGTCCAGCATGGGAACTGCAGGGGAAAGGTCCATAGATGTCTGTGGGCCCTGCACAACCTCACGTAGGAGCACCACCACACCCGACACAACTCACCCAAAGGAGTAGTCACTATACCCTCAGGTAATGGAGAATCAGCCAAAATCAGAACGGGTTGAGCCTGAAGGGACAGCCTGCTTTTCCAAGCCAAAAACATCCATAGAACAACCTGTTACCATACCTGGAAGAGTAATGGAAGGGTCTGGTACCCAGTAACCATCTGCCTGCTGTAATCACCCCACTTGTGGTAGAGCTCGCTCTGGAGACCACGGAGCTTCCGGCATATCCATATGTGCGACTCCCATAATGGAGTCCTGTGAAGCAGACTGAATCCGGGCAAGCTGGGGACTAGCAGGAAAATCCACCGGCGTCCACTGATCAGGTAAAGTCTGCGAAGTAACTGGCTGCAATTGTCTTGTCCATTCTTCGACTAGGTGCCATTTAGTCAACAAAAATGTTTGCTCAGTCCCTGACAACATATTCAGAAGGTGTTGCTTTTTTATCCTCCAACTGTAGATGCAAGATTTGTTCCACTGCTAAAAAATTGGCATCTGCGGGCTCCAAAGAATCCGTAGAAACAATTGCAGGGTTAGAGTCTCCCAAATGAGACTCCCCACCACCACCATCCACCTCCTCCCATGGGCCGTACTCCGCCATCCACCATCCTGCCAGAAAGGAAGCACACAGCACCTCACCAGCAAGAGTAGGGGGAATTTTTATTTAGCAAATATAATAAAGCAAATTCATGTTGAGATACACCAAAAAATCACATAAAATCACAAGAAAAGTACATCTTGTTGAGCATATTCTCTTTATATGCTTATCCCTTAAGTGATTTTTAAGCCAGGACTTTACCCCATTAGAATCCTTGCCTACCCATTTAATCCTTTTGCAGCTTGACATATGCAAATCATTCCTTTATACAATATAAAGATAATGTATAAACTATATGATTTAAATATTAAATATAGCAGGGTCTAGCTCCTAGCTGAAGTGTAGAACTGAAAAACTGAAAATACGCTTATGTGCGAGGTCATAAATTACCTTTGCATAATTGCCCCTTGAACCAAGCAAAACCACATCTGTATTAACCTAGATCTTTGTACAAATTCTATCCTCCACCCCCACTTCCCCCAAATCATTTGTTTCCCTTCATACATTTCAATCATAATTCAATTGTTTAAGGAAGGAAGAGAGGACCCCCCACCATCATACAATCTACATTGTTTCATAATATCCTCTGACCTCTTACCCTTCATATTTATGTAACACCTTCAAAAATAATCATAGACAAGGCCAGGCCCTCCACCAATTTGCCAATAAGGGAGGGGCATAGAAGTTTTATCTTTATGAAAAAATTAAAGACATTTCTTCAGTAACTTTTTCCAATAAACCTGTAATGGGTGTCTGTTTCTGTTATAGCATAAACTGGCGTCTGGCTTGCCAAATGCACCACTTAATTACTGCACATACTACTCTTAATGTTCCTGGGTGAAAAAGTTTCCAATCTGTTCCGAAATTCCCATATACTAAAATGTCATAAAACATCTCTAGGAATTTGGGACAGGCCCAGGTAGGAGCTAGTAAGCCCCAGAATTCCCTAATATAGGGGCGCTCACAAAATAAGTGCTGCATGGTTTTAGTTTGTATTACACAATTCTGTCTTAAACAATATCATTCTTCTATTGCTTTATGAAAATGATTTTCTCTTACGTTTAACTTACTATGGCACCACAGCCATATGGTATCTCACATTTTTTGCGGTGTTCTGCCCTCGATTAATTGATCCAGAAGACATTTTTTCCACTATCCCCTAGGGGTATGTAAAGCATGGGGACGTTAGGAAACAAGAGTAAAGTACTGAATATACATTTATTTCCTAATATGGTTCATACACTCCTGGATAGATGTTTTCCAGGCCTTAATTTTTTTGGAAACGTCAATAAGACAAGGGGATGTTCCTGGAGGGATGTTTCTAAAAGGACTCAGTTTTGGGGCTTCCCATTTCTGTACAAAAAAAAGGCATCTTGCTCTTAAGCTTAAAGCCCAAAGTTGTTCTGAGTCTATAATTGAGTTGAGGGTGCTAACACTGCATTTAGTTTCCATCCAGTATAATATATCAGATATTGCAACCCCTTCATTTTGAACAGAACAGTGACTGTCCTGACTGCAGGTTTTGATAGGGGGATGGCAACAAAAGATGTTTGTAATGGGGTGTATTTGACTTGTTGGTATCCCTGCCAAAAGTTCTCTAGGCCAGTTGCAGTTTTAAAACTTAGATCGAAGTTCGAGGCCCCCGAAGTGTGAATCAAAGCATATATTTCAGTGGGTGAAAAGTCCAGCCTTTCTTTAATTAATTTTCTTACCACATATATGTGGTCAGGAAAGACATCCAAGCCGCCTCTGTATCTGATGCGGACCACATTATGTTTCTTGGCCTGTTCTGGAGGGGTGTGAAATAACCCTGTATAGGTGCGAGGGTTAGAGCGTGTTCTTTGTTGTGCATTACTGTTAAACTGAGCCCTTGTATTGTTATTCTCTTCATTCGGTGTTTCTGAGTGCTGGGGGGGGGGTCAGCCCCATGTTGGCTTGCCTCTTCTGGGGGAATCACACTCCATGCCCTCGACATCATTCACTTGCTGTGTATCAGGAGCTTTTTTTTTCCCCAAAGGGAGGTATAGAATGGGATTTTGGGTTAAATCAAAAGTGGCAGGGAAATCCCTTGGATCAATATTGTGCTGTGATCCTACTTTGGCTCCTGGAACTTCAGTTTCAGGGGTAGTCCATGGCTGATTTTAATCTGGCCTAATGCAGCCTGCATTTTGTAGTGCCTCTGCAATATTCGCACCTGAGTCCGAGACATTAGCATCATAGTCATGGAAGGAGGAAGGGGAGTCCCCCTCCATCCATATATCTGTATTGTATTCCCTTAGTTTTTCCCTTACATTTCCTCTTGCTATCATTTTTGCCCACTCTGAACTGTTTGGGTCATGTTGATCCCCTCCTGTTATGTCTATATTTTCAGGAGCCCCTGAGATATTTGTTATCTTTTTTAGTTGCATTGTTTAGTTGAGCGTGTACCTCCCCAGTTAGTGCACTATTTTCATTACTTGCCCTAAAATTTTGAATTGTACCTTGATTTGTTTTAGAGGTTGAAGCACTGATTATTTCTATAGTGTTCTCTTCCGTTATGGGGTTACCTCCTGTTGTCTCCCATTTGCTTTCCTCCATTTGTAACAAATATAAGAGGTATTCTCTTCATGATAGAGAGTCCTGTTCTGTTAGTGGGTTCACACTTGGTGTACATTTAACCTAAGACAGCTATTTTTTGGCCACAACTGCATTGGGTATACTTTTTTTCTACCAAAGCACATTTGTTGCTTTTCTCTGCATCAACTCTATTCAATTCTTTTGCCATTGCCTCAAAATTTACTTGGGTGGGAAGAGAGCCAGTCTCCACCACCCTGGATGCCATTGCACCTTCTCCTCTGAATGCCCACCTGACAGGAAGTCAGCAGCAACCCATACCAAAAAGAGATGTGGAATTTCTCAGTTGTCCTGGCCAACATTCCCCTTTCCATAAAACTGGTTCATGCAACTGTCCAAGGCTGTGTGTGGGTGTTGATGTGCAAAATGGCTGCCACTACACGTTTAGTAACTTCACTACCAGTCTAGCATTGCTTGCAAAGTGCTTTGGGATACAATGTGTATGAAATGCTCTATATAAATGCTCCTCGTTCTTCTTGTTCTTTTTTTCTTCTTCTTCTTCTTAGCACCTTTACTGTATTTTAGTTACTCTTGCTCATTTGGTATGGGAGTATTTTGAAAGACTGAAACTTGGATGCCCGACACTTGAAATCCTGACGCCGCAAACCCAACACTGAATCTCCTGACAGTGGGATTTTGCCCACGGCGGAGTTTGTTATAATAATTAAGAGGTGTGGGGGCGAAGCCCCCTGCATTGGGTAGTGTGGGGGGCAAAGCCCCCTGAAACATAAAAAAGCAAAATGCCGCTGTCAGGATTTTTGGTGTCAGGCTTGTGGCATCGAAATTATGACTGTCGGGCAACTGCCTGTCAGTTTTTCATAGTACAGTATACACTGCTTAGAACAGACACAATTGTGCAGATGCTACATGTCCGTTATTGGCATTATCCGTTTTACTGTACTGTATTTTTTTTCATAATGCTTGTGAGCTTATGCTCATTTTGTCATGATTGAGGTAGTGCTGTGGAGGGATGGAGGGAGTGTTTAACTGGTGGGAGTGCTTGTGAATTTTCTTTATTTTTTTTTTCTATTTATCTTGTTCGAAAAAAAGTGGTGATTGATGCTTGTCAGGTCTTAGTGGTGCAGTAAAGGTTGCCACATATGTTCAGTCGCTGTTAGGTTATCCCACTTTGGTGCTATGTCGTCTCTTTGCTCCATCACTCTTTGTTGTGTCTGAAAGGCTGCCTTAACATCATTAACGCTCACCACTGGTTGCTCTTCATCGAGCAGATTGTCAGCTTCCGGGTCACTGCTTTCATTTGTCACAGCTGCCAACTGTGACATTGCGTCAATCACTTCAGCAATGTCATCTGAAGGCATTTGGTCTTCCTCTGACTCCCCCAGGAAACACACTGCTTGGAACTCCTCCGTAAGGCCATTCGGAAGTGGGGCTGCATCTAAAACATCAGGGACGTAATGGACCTCCTCGGAAGTGTTTACCCTGGCAAAGCCGGCTTTACGAAAGCAGTTCTGTGCTGTGTCAGTGCTGACAGTGTCCCATGCAGTCTTCATGAGGTGCACTGCATCAAGTAGGTTGATCTGTTTGACGCAATCAGCAGCAGTAAGCTCTCAGCCGAATTGATAGCTTCAAGCACTCTGACGCGCATGGCATGCACATAATGTCGTTTCAGTGACATTATGACATCCATGTCTAGAGGCTGAACTGTACAAGTGGTGTTGGGCAGTAGGAAGATGAGACAAATGTTACAAAGCTCTTGGATGTCAGGGTGCCCACTAAAGTTGTCCACCAACAGTGCTATCTTGCGATGACGAAGATGTTTGTCCCAACCCTTAAGCCAGGCAGAGAATATTTCGCCTGTCATCCATGCTGTTCTGTTGTTGCGACAGACAACAGGTACGTGGTGTACTCCCCTAAAACATTGAGGCTTTGCAGATTTGCCAACCACCAAAAGCTCTTTTTTATTGGAGCCTGACATGTTGCAACAACACATCAAAGAAACTCTTTCCTTGGCACGTTTCATGCCCACTGGGGTGTCTGATTTGAAAGTTAATGTGCCGTACCCTATGCATTGGAAAAACATGCCGGTCTCATCAACATTATAAATGTCATCTGCATATCCAAGCAGTAACCTGGGCAGAACTTTGGAGACCCACCTGCGAGCACTGTCATGGTCAGCGCTCAGTTTCTCACCGTGCGCCAGCTTAAAGCCAATGTTGTGTCGGCTCTTCCAACGTTGCAACCAACCTTCCGTTGCAAGGAAATTCTGCTTTCCAAGAGCAGTGGCAAGCTACTGTGCCTTTTGTTTAAGCAGTGGCCCAGTCGGCATAGCTTCCCTACCCCCTAGCATTGGAGAACCAACACAGACGTGCATCCTCCACATCTGCATCCTTCCCCTTCCGCTTTCTCTTGTGATCAGGGTTCTGGTTGCCGTGCCATTGAGTGAGGATGTCATCCTTCGCTCACAACAGATCATCCATTGTTGATTTAGAGAGGCCAAAGTGGAGTGCCAGGTTGTGAACACCATTATTACAAAAAGCAGAGGATTTATTCGAATTGGTATGTAACTATTGTCATGTTCATTTATTAAAAGAGCAAATTTTTTTTGATAAAAACTTTAGTTTAGTTTTTGGAGAATGTGAAACGAGGGGCAGGCATGTCTGCTGTTGCCAAAGGGCAAGGTCAGCAATAACACTGTAATATTACTCTGTAGGTATGGCTTTGGGCATTTGGATAACAACATACATCTGCCAAAACCAATTGTCCGTATTAACGGCGACCGCAATAAGTGGTGCATACTGTAGTTCCTTTGATATCCCCCCCCATACATTTGGAAAGAAGCTGTTATAAACTCAGTATGCCATGCCTGGTAAAACTTTTGAAAGAAATGAATGAATGAATGAATGCATACATAAATGAGAGCAAACTCAATTTTCAAATTCTGATGGAAAGGAATTCCTGTGGAATTTTGAAAAATTCTGCCAAATTCTGTGAAATTCCTTTGGTAGCAGAATTCTGAAATTTTAAAAGCAGAATGGTTTTCACAGATTAGTAAACCACAGTTTCCATAAACCATGGATTCTTTTTCTACAAGATGCAAAACATTATTCTGCAGTTTATGCAATCTGCAGAAAGCTGTTATGCAGTTTACATTAAATACTTTTCAGAATGCCGCTGAATTCAAAAATAAATTCTGAAAAGCATTTCAGAAGCAGAATTGCCATTCCACAAGCATTCCACAGACAGAATTCTGTATTCTGCACAGCTCTAGAGAGCACCTAGAATAGTAACATAGTAAGATAGAAATGCAGATTCTAAAAAAGAGAAAATAGATAAAATAGGTAACATTTGTCATCAGATAAATACCACTTGGGCCACCCAGTTTGCCCATTTTCTCCCAAGCTAAACTGTCACCTCAGACCATACCTGATATTTAGCTTTCCCCACACCTCACACACATATGCACGCACTTCTCTACCATGATTCCTTTGTGCTAACTGAGGAGGCAGTATAGCATAGTTGTTAAGGGTACTGAGCTGCAAACCTGAAAACTTGGGCTTGAATCCCATCATCCCACACTTGCATACTGTGTAACCCTGAGCAAGTCACTTAATGTCCTTGTGCTCCCAGGTTGCACCTGGAAACAAGATCAGGCTTGATGTGCCTTTCTTGGTTAAACAATTTTCCCTCCCCTTTCCCTATCCCATGCATGCTTGAATCCCACCACTGTTTTTGTCCCCACCACCTCTGCTGGAAGACTGTTCTAGGCATTTACCACCCTTTCAGTGAAGACATTCTTCATCATTTCCCTTCTAAATTCCCCCTTCCAGCTTCATTGCATGCCCCCTGGTTCTCATGCATTTTCTCCTCTGAAAAATACTCCCTTCCTGTACCTTATTCACTCCCATGAGGTATTTATAGGTCTCCATCATGTATCCCCTCTTCATCTTCTCTTCCAGGGTGTCATATTGAGATTTCTCAGCCTCTCTTCATAGGGCTGATCCTCTGGAAAGCCTCTACCCTGTCTATGTCCTTCCTGAGATGTGATCTCCAGAACTGGAAACAATACTCCAGGTGAGGTCTTGTCAATGATCTATTCATTGCAAAAACTTTGTTAATGCACTAGTTGGGGTTAAACTGACAAAAGTAGGGAAATGTGGTGTTAGGGTTGCCAACCCTAACACCCCACCCCCACCATGTAGGCAGCAACAGGAAAAAACATTATGGTTTGACCTTTACTGTGTCTTCATAAATCAGGCCTGACAAGTGCCTTGGGGTTGTCAGCCCTAACACTCACCCCATTCCATCAGTGAATAAGCTGAAATGTGTACAGTATATGACAATGGGGTGAGTGTTAGGATTGACAAGCCCAAGGCACACACCAAGCCTGATTTACGAAGACACAGAAGAAGTCGAACCATAATGTTTTTTCTGTTGCTGCCTGCAGGGTGGGGGTTGGGTGTTACGGTTGGAAAACCCTAACAGCACAGTTCCCTATTTCTATTGCTTTAACCCTAACTGGTGCATTAATAACGTTTTTTTGCAATGAATTTCCTTACTTTTTGAGATAGTATAATCATATCCTCATTTGCCTGTGGGAGTGCTGGTCCCTCTGGACCCTGAGCTTCCATCCCTCCATAGATGCATACATGTATGTTGCTGTGGAAGTGTAGAGGACCCTGCACTTCCATTTCTGCTGAAACAGCAATTTCTTTCTTCCTTGTATAGCTTGTTACAGTTCTAATGTTATCCTAGGGGAATTTGCATTTTTTAATTTTTATGCTTTTTTAGATTGTCCCTAAATATTTAGGAAGGGATATGTGTCATTCTTGTAGTGCTTATTCTGACCTTTTGTTTTGATATACAGTATAGATTGCCCCTTAAGTCCAAATATTGAAGGGGTTATGGCTTGTTGAAATTCCAGTGCTATCCTATGGGGATTTGTATTTTTTATTTGTTTTTATATTGCCCCTAAATGTTTAGGGGGATATGTGTTATTCTTGTAGTATTCATTAAGACCTTTGTTTTGATATATAGAGTGTCCCTTAAGTCCCAACATTGAGGGACTTGTAGCTTATTGAAGTTTCAGTGTTATCCAATGGGAATTATCATTTTTTTTATATTGCCTGTAAATGTTTATTGGGGGAATATGTGTTATGCTTGCTGTACTCACTAAGACCTTCGTTTTGATATGTAGTTTGTCCCTTAAGTCCAAATATTGAGGGAGATATGGCGTATTAAAGTTTCAATGTTATCCTATTGGAATTGTCATTTGTTATTGTTTTTTTTTTATATTGCCCCAAAATGTTTAAGACGGAAATATGTGTTATTCTTGTAGTGCCCATTAAGACCTTTGCTGTGATATATACAAGGGGTGGGATATTCAGACTGCGCCAGGTAGGGGTGCAAGCCTGGGCGCAGCGCAACTGGGAAGAGCTGGGGCATGGACCAGGCAATATTCGATATTCGACGGTGCTGCACCATGGCTCAGCACCGTTGAATATGGCACTGAGGGCACAAGTGCTGCACACGGTGCAGTGGCACTGCACCAGTGCAAGTGGCAGCAGGGGAGCAGGGGGCTGTGACAGCGCAAGTACGGTTGCGTTAGGTGCAGCAACAGCGATATTCAGCCGTGAACATGCAAATGAGGCCATTATGCATGCAAGGCACAAATGGGGCCATTTGTATGTCGTCATGGCCCCATTTGCATGCGGTGCACCGATCATTGGCGACTTGCACCTGGCGCCCTGCCAGGCTGCAGCCATCAGGGACCGACATCCTGCTGCCCTTTGGGGGGCGCCACTCCCATTCACCCGATCATGGGCATGATTAGATATATTCCCTGGTGGTCCAGTGGACTGAACCCCTATGCCTGATCGTGGGCATATGTCATAAATATCCCTGGTGGTCCAGTGGACCGCTATCCAGTGCCTGATCATGGGCATAAGACTGAAATATCTCTGGTGATCCAGTGGACCGATCCTCATCGCCCAATCATGGTCATAACCGACAACTCCCTGGCGGTCCAGTGGTACCTTTACTCTCTCCACCCGCCCACTGAGACCACTGCCACCCTGCACCCCCCCAGTCAGCAGCAAGCGGCTGCACCCCACCCGCAAGCCACCCAGCCGCCCGCTGACTGACAGCGTACAGTAGGGCTGCACGCTGATTGGTCCACTGCATGGGCCAATGGGCATGCAGACCATACTGTACTACACAGTCCGGAATCATGAATGAACGCTCATTCACAGCGACAACTACACGTGTCAACTCTAAATTCCCACATTTCAGCCACCTAAACATGCAGTCTACCTACAAATCTGGGTGGAGTCCCCCACCTTCCACCTCCAGCCACCAGGAGGAGTCCCCCACCTTCCACCTCCAGCCACCTATTTTTTTCAGCCTCTACTGTGCACACTGTAAGACTCTGCAGACTCGCACAAGCAGAAAACTCGACCTACTTCATAGCAGACACCTAAAAAACTACCTGAAATGCTTACTACTACTACTTCTAATCATCTCAAGCAAAATTCATCTGAATCCAGGCCTAGCCCCCTCGACCTCCCTGGGCCGTGTCAAATCTGGTGCCCTATCTCTAGCCAGCATTAACATATGCAGCCTCCTCCACAAATTAGATGCCCTTACCACATGGGCTGATCGGCACCACCCCAATATCACAGCAGTACAAGAGACCTGGTTGAAACCTGATACCTCTGACACTGCCATCGCAATGCTGGGCTATACTGTTTTTAGGAAGGATAGAATCTCCAAAAGGGAGGTGGATGTGCCCTATATATCAAGCAGCCTCTCATGGGTCAAGTCCTAACACTCCCCAAGTCCAGGGTTGATGCACAGATCCTTGCCACCAGAATAATGCTTGGCACACACAACAAAATATTAACAGTGGCATCCATTTATATCCCACCAAATTTAACAACTGTGGACCTAATCCCCCTCTTTGACTATATCACAGACCTAGGTCACAAGTCGGAAACCATACTACTCGGTGATTTCAACATCAGTTGATTCTCTAACAATGCAAGCCATTATAAGGATGCTCTAATAACTGCTAATTTCGCACAGCTGGTACAGTCAACCACTAGGGTGAACTACAGATCTGGGACCAGTACTCTGCTGGACTGGACACCAACAGACCAGATCAAATTACCCACACTGAAGTCTTACTAGATTCAATTAGCGATCACTTGCCCATCCTATGTACCTGGTCTAACAAGTACATCAGACCTCCAGCACGGACCATTAACAGCAGGGTACTCATCAGAGGGCACCTGGAACCTCTAAAGACACAGTTCTGACAGGTGGACTGGTCACAAATCGATGCGGCCCCGGATATCTATACAGCCTTGGATTACTTTATTACTACCTTCAACACAGCATGCGATCTCCATGCCCCTCACAATACAAGAACGATCAAGGGTAACAGCAGTCCCTGGATTCCACATGGCCTACTTGAGCAAATGAAATCCCGTGGTCACCTCTGGTACCGAGCCAGAGCCACTGGCAACCAAGTGGATATACAGGCGTACAAAACAGCAAGGAATGGCTGCACAAGAGCAATTCAGGCTGAAAAAAGCAAAATGCTATGAGGAAGCCTTAATCAATTCCTGGAAAGATGGATGCAGATTTTGGAACAACATCTCTGAGGTGACAGGGAAGGTCCACAAAGAGACCCTGTCCATGCTCAACATAAATGGCACTACAACCGTTGATCCTCACACCATAGATAACACTTTCAATGAGGCTTTTACAGATCTCAGTTGTGTCCTACCCCCTAACTTCTTTGACCCCACCCCCTCTTCCTGTAATTCACAGTCAGAAGAAAATATGAGGTCACACCCACCATTTCACTTTAAAGTGGTGAGCAAAGAAGAAGCAAGGACATACATTCTTAAAGTACTTGGGAAAAGTAGGCTAAGTGGGGATTCACTTGACCTAAAGCTTATTGCCCTCACCATTGATGAGGTACTGTCCCCCCTTGACAAAGATCCTTAACCACTCCCTCATGCTCTCCCAATTTCCACAAAAATGGAAAGCCGCCTTAGTTACACCAGTATACAAGTCTGAGGACACAGCATTGCACAGGAACTATGGGCCCATACAAAAAAAAGGGAAAACAAAAACAGTCCAAATTATTTTTTCATATGAGGGCATTCTTTCTTCATATGTATGAAAAAGCATATGAAAAAGGATGCCTTTATATGAGAAAAGAATGTATGAAACAAGCGTACAAAAAAGGATTCTTTCATATGAAAAAAGAATGGGGTAAAACTAAGTCCAAATTCTTTTTTCATATGATGGCATTCTTTTTATGTATGAATGAAAAAAGCATATGAAAAAGGATGCCTTCAGCCAAAAAAAGAATTTGGACTTAGTTTTTGTTTTCCCATTCTTTTTTTGCATGAAGACATCCTTCTTCTATGCTTTTTTGTTTATATGAAAAAATAATGCCTTCATACAAAAAAATTGGAAAAAAACTAAGTCCAGATTTTTTTTGTATGAAGCCATCCTTTTTTGTATGGACCAACTATTTTTTCATATGCCCATATGAAAAAAGAAAGTCAACTCATGTAAAATGATTTTTAAATGTTAAATAAAATACATTTCTGGGTCATCTTTCCAGAAACTAAGTACAGAATCTACCTAATGGGGTCCTGATGAGCAAGATACATGTGTTGGTGTGGTTGCAGGATGTCATTTTTGTGTGTTTTCAAATGTTTCTTTTTTTTTTAATTGAAACAAGATGGTGGTCATACAAAAAAATATTTTTTTCCTCACGAAAAAGGATTACCCCCATACAAAAAAGATCCTTTTTTGTATGGACCAAATTCTTTTTTTCATTCTAAACAGTTATCCAAAAGACTGTACTGGTCATGCTCAGAACCGAAATTCATAATGTAATACCTTTTGAATGCATTAATATTTTTCACCAAACCAGTGAAAGGCACATCTATTTGCCAAGCCCTTTCTGCCCTGAAAATTTCTGACCAAAATACTAAACCATCTGGGTGCTAGGTGATGTCAAAAAACAGCAAAAAACTTTTTTTTTTTTTTTTTTTACTTTTTTCGCTATCTGCTTCTCTGAATCCGCACATCTGACCAGAACAAAGCCTGGCACATCAAAAGTGCTAATCCCCCCAAGACTGCACCTGGGGACCAATGACTTGGTGAGAAGAAGGGTAGAGTTAGCCAGAGTCCAGGATGATTTCAGTAAACTGGGAGAGGACCTGAAATAGGTAGCACATTCTGTATCATTCTCAGAGGTGCTACCTGTCCAAGGCATGAGGGAGGCCAGGGCACTCCACAACCAAACCTTCAACTCCTGGTTGAAGGACTGGTGTGGAAGGGAAGGGAAGGATTTGGCTTCATAGGGGACTGGGGCCCAACCTGGGCAGATGTGAGCTTGTATCAGGAAGATGGCCTGCATCTGTCTGGAAAGGGGACCTCAGTCCTTAGTGAGAAGTTGGAATGCTTCAGCAAAGAGCATTTAAACTATCCAAGGGGGGAAAGCCAGGAAAGACAAGTGGCTTAGGAACACCCCCCCACGAGAACATGCAAAAGTACAAATTGACAACAGGAACAATGCAAGCGAGCAATGAGGAGCAGGCAGGGGAAACTTTTATAATGGTGGATAAGGGGGGCAACCACATGAGCATGATTACTGGGGTGGGGGGAAGAGGCAAAGTAGAGAAAACAGGAACAGAGGGAAGGCAGGGAGTAAAACATGGAAGGTCATGT
The DNA here is from genome assembly GCA_016271365.2 of Neoceratodus forsteri. Classification (NCBI taxonomy): domain Eukaryota; kingdom Metazoa; phylum Chordata; order Ceratodontiformes; family Ceratodontidae; genus Neoceratodus; species Neoceratodus forsteri. Next base: position 64,254,891 of record CM028135.1, read on the forward strand.
TCACAAATGCCCGCAGTCTGGGAAATAAGGTTCCAGACCTGGAAGCCTTGATGACGGATGCAGACCTTGACATAGCAGCAATAACTGAGACATGGTACTCTGCTACTCACAGCTGGGATGTCAATGTACCAGGCTATACACTGTTCAGAAGGGACAGAGAATGTAGAAAGGGAGGGGGTGGCCCGGTACGTCAGAGAAGGCATAAAGGCTACAGAAGTGCAGGGAAGGCAAGGGGAGGCCAAGGCAATGTGGGTCACACTTGAACCAGGAAATGGCACAGTAATAAGTACAAGGGTGATCTACAGACCTCCAGCATAGAAGGATGAAGTGGACATGGTACTAGTGGAGGAAATTCACGACATGGCAGCTAAAGGTGAAATCCTGTTGATGGGAGATTTCAATATGCCGGATGTGGATTGAACCACTCAGGCAGCTGCTTCAGCCAGAAGCATGGCCATCCTGGAATCCCTGCAGGGAGCTGGACTCAGACAGCTGGTGCATGAGCCAACCAGGGTCAAATTGATTCTAGACCTGGTATGGACCAATGGGAATAGAGTCTAAAGAATCCTGGTGGAAGGGCAGCTGGGATCCAGTGACCACCACATGGTGTGATTTGATATGGAGACAGGGACTCGGTTAAGCTACACAAGGGCAAAAGTATTAGATTTCAAGAGGGCGGATTTCAGTGAAATTGGTAGATGTTTAAAAGCAGCCCTGGAGAAGGTAGAGGTAATGAAGGGGGTGGAGGAACAGTGGAGGAGACTAAAAGAAGCTATTCTGGAGGTAACTAAACAATGCATTAGGATAGCGGCCAAAGGGAAAAGAAGAAAGAAACCACTGTGGTTTTCTAAAGAGGTGGGAGACAAAGTAAGGGCTAAAAGAGCAAGTTTCAGGAAGTATAAGGGGACCCAAAGGGAGGAGGACAGGGAGGTGTACCTTGAATGTCTCAGAGAGGCAGGGAAGGCTGATGGGAAAGCCAAGGCACAGACCGAGGAGGGTTTAGCGCGGTCTGTGAAAAAGGGGACAAGGCATTCTATAGATACATTAGCGGTAGAAGAAAAACTGGGGAGGGGTTGTGAGGCTCAAAGGGGAGGAGGGAGAGTGTAAGGAGGGGGATATAGATAAGGCAGAAATACTGAACAAATATGTCTGTTCAGTATTCACTGAGGAAGGAGAGAGTCAAAGACCACAGTTGTGGAACAGAGGCAGTTGGGGGGGAGTGGACACCAGTCCATTCACAGTGGAGAGAGTTCAGGAGGAACTCACAAAGCTAAAGGTGGATAAAGTCAAGGGGCCAGATGACATACACCAGAGGTTATTAAGGGAGCTGTGGAGGGAACTAGCAGCACCCCTGGCCACCCTGTTCACAGAGTCACTCAACACAAGCATGGTTCCAGAGGACTGGAGGAGGGTGCATGTAGTCCCACTGCACAAAAGTGGCAGTAGAGTGGAAGCAGGGAACTACAGGCCAGTCAGACTCACCTCAGTGCGTGGGAAGATCATGGAGACATTGCTGAAAGAAAAGATAGTTGCACACCTGGAATACATTGGTGCCCAGGATCTGAGGCAGCATGGATTCACATCAGGAAGGTCTTGTCAAACAAATCTAATAGATTTTTTTGATTGGGTGACTAGGGAAGTGAATCAGAGAAGGGCAGTAGACATCGCCTATCTGGATTTCAGCAAAGCCTTCGATACTGTCCCACACAGAAGGCTTGTTAACAAGATGAGTAGTTTTGGCATGGGGCATAAATTGATACAGTGGGTTAGAAACTGTCTGACTGACAGAAGGCAGAGTGTGGTGGTAAATGGGATCCAGTCTGAGGAGAGAGGGGTGACCAGCGGAGTGCCACAAGGATTAGTACTGGGACCAGTCTTGTTCAATGTCTTCATTAGTGAAATTGCAGAGGGGCTGGAAGGAAAGGTCTGCCTATTTGCAGATGACACCAAGATCTGCAACAGGGTGGATACTCCAGAAGGGGCACAGATAATGAAGAGAGACCTGGAGAAGCTTGAAAGATGGTCGGAGGTGTGGCAACTGAGGTTCAATGCAAAAAAGTACAAGATAATGCACCTGGGTAGGGGGAACCCTGTGGAGACCTACAGGATTGGGGGGGAGGTGCTGACCATCCAAACAGGAGAGGAACCTAGGGGTTATCATATCTGATGACCTGAAGGTAAGCAGTGCGCAAAGTCTGCAGGGAGGGCCAGTGGCATGCTGGAGTGCATAGGCAGAGGTATTACTAATAGGAGGCAGGAAGTGGTGATGCCATTGTATAAAACACCAGTAAGGCCTCACCTGGAGTACTGTGTGCAGTACTGGAGACCACACATGCGTAAGGACATAAACATGGTGGAGGCTGTCCAGAGAAAGGCGACAAAGATGGCGCATGGTTTGCACCACAAAACATATAAGGAGAGACTAAGAGACCTCAATATGTACTCACTGGAGGAGAGGAGAAAAAGGGGTGACATGACAGAAACTTTTAAGTACCTCAAAGACATAAACAAGGTGCAGTTGGGAAATCTTTTCCAGTGTCGAAAAGATACCAGAACAAGGGGGCACGATATGAAATTGGAGGGGGTGGAGGTTAAGAGGTAATGTTAGGAAGCTTTTCTACACGGAGAGGGTAGTGAATGGAATAGTCTGTCACAAGAGGTGGTAGGTGCAAGCACAGTGGAAGGGTTTAAACATGCCTAGAACAAGCACAGGGAAACCTTGGGCGGGGGAAGGGAGTGATGAAAAGCCATTGACCGCTTAGGGTGAGTGGATGTATGCATGTATAGGGCCTATGGGCAGACTGGATGGGCCTAGCAGTCTTCATCTGTTGACAATTTCTATGTTTCTGAATCCATTGAATGGTTGCAAAGATGTTTAAGTGCAAAGTTTGAGGTTTAACATAGAACCCCCTGCTGTACCCTAACTATAGTGGTGCTACTGCACCACTATAATACAGTAGTAACAATACCTGACTCCTCTGCTGCTGCTAGTGATAACCCTCCCTATGCATTCCCAGCATCCCACTAATCCTACTCACTGTCTTGTCATATTGCCTCACCACCTTCTGGTCATTCAGTATGATTACCCCAGTATCCCTTTCATGTTTAGTGACTGTCAATACCTCCCCCCCTCATTTTATACTCCACTCCTGGGTTTCTGTGCCCTACGTGCATGATTTTGCACTTTTTCTCATGAAAACCCATCTGTCATACCCTTGACCACTCCTCGAGTTTAAACCAGAACACACATCTAGTATTGCCTAGCAGTGGCAGCACAGGGTACGAGTTGAGCTGCCCTATAAGGCACTTGGGAACATACACAGTTCTGACACAGTGTCCTTTTAATAAATTATTTTCGGAGACCACTATGGTAAATGTCTGTCTTATTTTATTTGCAGAACATCGGAAAGAGAATGTCCTGTATGGAGTTTATTGGAAATCTGGAAGGGATGAATGACAGGAAAAATTTCCCAAAGGAATTATTGAAGGTAGGATTTATTGTCATTTTATGGCAGTATGTGCATAAATTGTGGAATCAGGACAGTTAACTAAACATTTAGTTTTTTCTTCATACGAATCATGAAAGAGTAAACTGCCCATAATTTGAAAATGTTTGGTTTCCTTTGATGCTGCCTGAAAATTCAGGGCAACTTCCATTGTGCTGAGTAAGGGCCCTAGACAATATATATATATATATATATATATATATATATATCGTATTACAAAAACTTTGTTAATGCACTAGCTAGGGTTAAACTGACAAAAGTAGGGAAATGCGGCATTAGGATTCCCAACCCTAACACTCCACTCCCACCCTGCAGGCAGCAACAGAAAAAGACATTACTATTTGACCTCTTCTGCATCTTCACAAATCATGCATGGAGTGTGCCTTGGGGTTGTCAACCTAACACCCACCCAATTCCATCAGTAAAAGTAAGCTGAGATGTGTACAATATATGAGAATTGGGTGAGCATTAAGGTGGACAACCCCAAAGCACACCCCACGCCTGATTTGCAAAGATGCAGGAGAGGTCAAATAGTAATAGTGTTTCCTGTTGCCATCTGCAGGGTTGGGTGCAGCATTAAGGTTGGGAACCCTAATACCGCATTTCCTAACTTTTATCAGTTTAACCCTAACTAATGCATTAATGAAGTTTTTTTTAAATGAATTTCCTCACTTTTTGAAATATTATAATAGTATCCTCATTTGCCTGTGGGAGTGCTGGGTCCTCTGGGCTCGGCGCGTCCATCCCTCCATAGATGTATGCATGTATGTTGCTGTGGATGGGCTTTCATTTCTGCCAAAACAGCAATTTCTTTCCTTCATTGTATGGCTTTTAAAGTTTTAATGTTATCTTATGGAAATTTGCATGCTTTATTTTTTATCCTTTATTATATTGCCCCTAAATAATAATGGGGGTGTTATTTATGTAGTATTAGTATTCAGTATCTTTGTTTTGATATAAGAATTGTCCCATAAGTCCAAATATTAAGGGAGCTGTAACTTGTTGAAGTTCCAATGTTATCCTATGGGAATTTTCTTCTTTTTTTTTTTATTGTCCATTAATGTTTAGGGAGGAATATGTGTTATTCTTTCAGTACTACATTAAGACCTTTATTTTGATATATAGATTGTCCTTTAAGTCCAAATATTGAGGGAGTTATGGCTTGTTAAAGTTTCAATGTTAACCTATCAGAATTTCATTTTTTAAGTTTTATGGTATTTTATGTGGGCCCTAAATTGTTTTAGTGGGATTATGTATTATTTTTGTCGTACTTATTAAGACCTTTGTTTTGATATATAATTTGTCCCTTAAGTTCAAATATTAAAGGAGTTGTGGCTTGTTGAATTTCAAATGTGGGGAAAAAACTACGTTCAAAATATTTTTTCATATGAAGGCATTCTTTTTTCATATGAACGAAAAAAGGCATATGAAAAAGGATGCCCTCATACGAAAAAAGAATGGGGAAAAAAGCTAAGTCCAAATTCCTTTTTCATATGAAGGCATTCTTTATTCATATGAACAAAATTCCTGACCTAGTCGCCTTGATGGCAGAGGCAGACCTGGACATTGTTGCTGTTACTGAGACATGGTACACAGACAACCATGACTGGGACATGGCCGTACCACGGTATATGCTATTCTGGAAAGATAGAGTGGGAAAAAGGGGAGGAGGAGGAGGAGTGTCTAAAAAGGGAGGAGGAGTGGCTGTCTACATAAGGGAGGGAATTCAAGCTACTGAGGTACAGGGAATGCAGGAAGGGGCAGAGGCACTGTGGGTCACCCTGGAGATGGAAAATGCACAACCATTCATGCTGGCATGATCTGTAGACCTCCAGCACAAGGGGAAGAGCAGGACAGAGTACTGGTGGAAGCCATCCACAAAATGACAGCTAAAGGGGAAGTATTGCTGCTAGGAGACTTCAATATGCCAGATGTCGATTGGAGAACCCATGCTGCAGCCATAGCAAGGAGTGGAGACATCCTAGACACCCTTCAAGGGGCGTGCCTCAGACAGCTAATGGTAGAGTCCACCCATGAAGGAGCGATATTGAACCTGATGCTCACCAACGGGGAAAGAGTTACAGATGTAGTGGTGAGTAGCCACCTGGGGTCCAGTGATTACCATCTGGTGTGGTTCAATATGAGAACAGTGGATGAGTCAAACCACACAAAAGCAAGGGTCCTGGGTTTCAGATGGGCCGACTTTGCAAAGTTGGGGGAATGTCTCATTACAGCCCTGGAAGGGAAGGAGGAAAGGTGGGGTGTAGAGGAACAATTGGCAAATCTTAAAGGAGCCACAGCAGAAGCAACAAGCCTTTGCATTAGGCAAGTAAGTAAAATGAAGAGAAAGAAAAAAACACTATGATTCTCAAAGGACGTGGCCAGAAAGGTAAGAGAGAATAGGTTAGCATTCAAGAGGTACAAAGAAACACAGAGGGAGGAAGACAGGTTATTGAATCTGGAAAAACAGAGGGAGGCAGGGAAAGCAGTCAGGAGTGCAAAGGCATAAATGGAGAAAAGAATAGCCCAGGCAATAAAGACAGGGGGAAAATACCTTTTTTAGGTATGTTAGTGAAAGAAAAAAGTCCAGGGGAGGGATTGTGAGAGACTAAAAAGGGAAGAAGGGGGGTGTGCGGAAGGGGACCTAGAAAAGGCAGAAATCCTGAACAAATATTTTTGCTCTGTATTCACAGAAGGGAAAGGAAAGGGACCACAGTTAGGAGATAGAAGCACCAAGGGAAGGGAGGTGGACACCAGTCCATTTATGGAGGAGAGAGTCCTAAAGGAACTAGCAAAGCTGAAAGTAGACAAGGCATTGGGGCTGGACAGGATACATCCCAGAATATTAAAAGAACTTAGAAGGGAGCTGGCAGCACCACTGATTTCAGCAAGGCCTTTGACACCGTCCCACACAGGAGGCTTGTAAACAAGTTGGGCAGCCTGGGAGTGGGTCCCAGGGTAGTAAACTGGGTCAGAAATTGGTTGAGCAGTAGGACACAGAGGGTGGTGGTGAATGAAGCTCAATCTGAAGGGGGGAATGAGAAACAGGGTACCACAGGGATCGGTGTTGGGGCCAGTGGAGGACAGACACCAGTCCATTTATGGAGGAGAGTCCTAAAGGAGCTAGCAAAGCTGAAAGTAGACAAGGCACTGGGGCCGGACGGGATACATCTCAGAATATTAAAAGAACTTAGAAGAGAGCTGGCAGCACCACTGACAGCTCTGTTCAACAAATAGATAGAAACAGGTGTGGTTCCAGAGGAATGGAGGAGGGTGAATGTAGTCCCTGTCCATAAAAGTGGGAGCAGGGAGGAGGCTGGCAACTACAGACCAGTCAGCCTGATCTCAGTAGTGGGAAAATTGATGGAATCATTGCTAAAAGAAAGGATTGTGACATATTTTGAAGACAGCAGAGCACAGGATGTGGGGCAGCATGGATTCACAGTGGGAAGGTCTTGTCAAACAAATCTGATAGATTTCTTTGACTGGGTGACTAGGGAAGTAGATCAGGGAGGGGCGGTGGATGTGGCCTACCTGGATTTCAACAAGGCCTTTGACACTGTCCCACATAGGAGGCTTGTAAACAAGTTGGACAGCCTGGGAGTGGGTCCCAGGGTAGTAAACTGGGTCAGAAATTGGTTGAGCAGTAGGACACAGAAGGTGGTGGTGAATGGAGCTCAATCCGAAGAGAGGGGGGTGACCAGCGGGGTACCACAGGGATCGGTGTTAGGGCCAGTCCTCTTTAATGCCTTTCATCAGCCACATTGCAGAGGGGCTAGAAGGGAAGGTATGCCTCTTCGCAGATGACACCAAGTTCTGCAATGGGGTGGATATGCCGGGGGGGGGGGGAGAAAATGAAAGGGGACCTAAGCAAACTTGAGGAGTGGTCAAGAGTGTGGCAGCCATGATTCAATGCAAAGAAATGCAAAATCATGCATTTGGGACACAGGAATCCAAGGGAGGAGTACATGATGGGGGGAGGTTCTGATGGCCACCAAACAGGAAAGGGACCTGGGATGATCATATCTGATGACGTAAAGGTGACCAAACAATGTGAGAAGGCTGTGGGGAGAGCCAGTGGGATGCTAATGTGCACAGGGAGAGGTAACACCAGGCCCGTAGCTACGGGGGGCATTGGGGGGCACTGCCCCCCCCATAATTTGTTTTGCCCCCCGTAATCATCCAGACCAGAATTTGTTTATAAATATGCCCGCCCAGTTCTTCTACTGCATGTACACTTAGTGTTACTACTGTCTGACACTGTGTTGTACTCAACATGCTGAGACTAAGAGGCTAAAATACTAACATACTAACATACTATTTGCCAGCAGATTAGGCCTTATGGTCTATCGAGTCTGCTCGAACCTAGATCCTTAGTTGGGTGCCGAGACCCTCCCATCCCTTGTGCTCCAGAAACCCCTATCATCCATCCCCACCCCCCGGACAGGCCATCATCTGAACATCCACTTTCTGTGTCTGTCCCACCTCTCTTAAAGCCCTCCACTGTGGATCTCTGAACCAGCTCACCAGGCAGAGCATTCCAAGGGTCCACCACCCTCTCAGTGAAAAACCTCCTCCTCTTTTCCCCCCTCACCCTTCCACCTTCCAACTTCAAACCATGCCCTCTGGTGATGCCTCCCTGCTTTAGTCTAAAGATCCCCTCCATGTTTACCCTATTTATTCCCTTGAGGTACTTGAAGACCTCAATCATGTCCCCCCTGTCTCTCCTCTCCTCCAATGAAAACAGGCAGAGCTCCTCAAGTCTGTCCTCGTAAGTCAAATCCCCTACCCAAAATAGAAATCTTCAGAATGATCCAGATTTGCACTGCAGATGCAGTACTATGCTTCCGCCAGTAGAGTGCTCATCTCACTTGCTCGCTCCCTCTTGCTGCACTGTTCCAGCCATCCCATTGTCATCTGACTAACCAGAGCAGCAGACATGTGATCATGGGCATGGTCGGGAGTGAGTCAGTGAGTGCAAGCAGCTCACAGCAAACAACAGGTGGGTCGAGAGCAAGAGGTGGCCATCAGAAGGAAGGCAGATCCAGTCATTGGACTGGCACATGCCGCACCAAATCGTCTGTCACTCAGGGTAAGTCATACTCAATTGGCCACGCCACGGCAGTGGATTTCAAGTTGGCACTATTTCATTGGTTGTATAGGCAGTCCAGACTCTCAGATGAAGATGACATGCTCGTGCCCATCACCAGACGCAGTCTACGGACTTTTGGAGAGAAAGGATATGTTGCCTCTGGTGCATTCAGCACTCGTCATCATAATTTCTCTCTCAGTTCTGTTTAAGTTTTCTGTGTGGGACTGTGGCTGGTGGTTCTCATGGACCATCACCTCCCCGAGTCTGACTGCTCAAGTAGTGCCAAAACATAACTAATTTTTTTTTCCTTACTGGATTCTGACTGCATGCATTAGTGAGGCAGTAGTTCAGTTGTTGCCTGAACTTCAAGATCCACGGCGGAGGAGAAGGAGGGTGGAAGTGGGTGGCCACCAGGCATAGGTGAGAGGGAGCTGTGTGGAGAGCTGGAGGTCGAGGAGGCAGCAGTTTTATAACTTTTAGAAACTGAATTGAAAGAAGAAACAAACAACTGCCACTGCCTCGATGTTTTAGCCTATCGTCATCAAACAAAACAAAACAGTCTATTATAATTACTTGACAAGACAAGCCATCATATTTTTTCAAAATTTTCATCTTGTCTCCCTGCCAAACACAGAAAGAGTAAACAACAGTATACAGAAAAAAGGTGACTCACTGACAGACTTCTAGAAGCCAAGGGAATAATTTAAGAAAGGAAAGAACTGACAGGCTGATGAGATGAGGGTGTAGGAAGGATGTAACTTGGTGACTGCTCTTATAGTTTGTGTTACCTTCCCTAAGGCCCTTAAAGGAGATAGGAAATTATTTTTACATCGTTAACTGCCCTTCCATCTTCCTTTCCATGCCAGTTATGTATTCTGATATGTTGTCGTGATTTTTTGATACATAAATAACTAGCTTTGGGGTACCCTCAGGTCTACATGGAGTTCCACTCTCCTCTCCAGCTACTGCACTTGATTTTCATATTTCTAAGGCATTCTATGACATCAGTAACTCCCATTCCATGTTATTCATCTGAATGGTCTGGAATGGGAGTTTGTGATGTCATAGAATGTTCAGGCAGTATGAAAAGAGAGAGCAGCAACTGCTGAGGATAGAGGGATTCAGGATAGCTAAAAAGGCAACACAATTAGATTATTAATTTAACAAAAAAGGTCAAAAACATATCAGAATACTGGGTAGCCAATAAAAGAACAACTGGAGAGCATCTAGATGTATAAAATCTGTTTCCTATCACCTTTAAATGCATCTAATAACAAGACAGTAGTACTACAGTTGTAGTACAAACAAGCATTTGTCAATGCCGAATGTTCGCTTGCTGGTATTTCCATTGGTGTTTGGTATTTGTGCAGGTCCCCCTTCCCCAAGTTGTATCCACATCCCTTCAGCATCATATCCCAACAGAGTACCTCTCTGCAACTCTTCTTGCATCTGAATAACATTTCATCCTCATACTTCTTAAGTGTCTGTCTTAGGAACCCTAACGCCCTGGTTGTGCTCAAGGGTACGAGCCTGTGTGGAAACAGAGCAACCCGCACTTGTAATGCAGTCATTCAATGGAAGCAGTCATTCAATGGAATTATTTCACCAAATTTTCAACATAAGCATTTTGTCACTTCTGGTCAAGAACAGTGCCACTATGATTTTGTTACTGTGTACCGAACCCTGATTTCCCACAGCGACCGCACTATTCTGCGACAGAAGTGTGAAAACAGAGTTTGGCCAGGATGTGAAAAATGACAGCTGTACTGTTCATAAGGAGGTGTGGGAAAATGCAAATGTTGAAAATTTGGAGTGAAAATATGACAAATTTGAGAAGTTATGAGTGCGTGTGGAAACTGCACAACGCATGCTTGTAAAACAGTTATTTTTTTGAATTTCTGCACCGAATTTTCAACATAGGCATTTTAAGACATCTGCTCATGAACAGTGTCGCTGTGATTTTCTTACTCTGTACCGAACACAGTTTACCATAGCTGCCGCGCTATTGCAAGACGGAAGTGCAAAAACACATTTCAGCCAGAATGTGAAAAATGACAGCTATACTGGTCATAAGGAGATGTGGGAAAATGGCAATGTTGAAACTCTGGAGTGAAAATATTACAAATTCATGAACTACGAGTGTGCATAGGAACCATGCAACGCATGCTCAGAACACAGCCATTCTATGGACTTTTGCAACCAGATTTTCAACATTGGCATTTTAGGATCTCTGCTCAAGAGCAGTGTCACTATGATTGTCTTACTCTGTAGTGAACACTGATTTCCAGCAGCAACCGTGCTATTTTGTGCTGGAAGTGGGAAAACACATTTCGGCCAGGATGTGAAAAATGACAGCTGTACTGTTCACAAGGAGGTATGAAAATATGCCTATGTTGAAATCTGGAGCGAAAATATTACAAATTCGCAAACTTAAGAGTGTGCGTGGAAACTGAGCAACACACGTTCTTAAAACAGTAATTTTTTAGAATTTTTCACCAAATTTGCAACATAGGCTGTTTGAGAGCCCACCTCATGAACACCGACACTGTCATTTCGTTACTCAGTCCCAAAAGGTGATTCTGCGCAGTGACCGAAAAATCACCTTTCAGGACAGAATAGCGCCGTGACAGTGACTGAATTCATGAGAAGGGGTGTCAAGAACCCCATGTTGAAAATTTGGTGTCAAAAGTCAAAAAAATGGCCAAGATATCCACCTAAGTTGGAAAACCCCTATTTATGCCATTACACAGCTTACCAGCATTTCCTCGGTTCATGGTCAGCTTTGAAGAAAGCAGACGTGCTCCCAGTCCACCAAAAGATCGTCGTGCTGGGCTCCAGAGGTAAGTATGGGGTGAGGGAGGTGTGGGGAGCTGGGTGCACAGAGGGTGGGCACGGGTTGGCGGGGAGGCAGGTACTCACCGAGGGACCGTTTTCTTCTTTCATAGGATTTAAAAAAAAAAAAAAACAAGGATGCTATGGGCACACTGGGATGGGCTCCCAGCATGCCACCTACCAGTTTGTTGGGGGGAAGGGACTGGAGCCGGTGGGGATTGGGTACCCCTGCCGGCCATACAGTGTGCGTGGCAGGGAGGCATGAGCATGCTTGGGTGGGCTCCCAGCATGCCAACTGGGTGTTTGTTTGGGGTCAGGCTTCAGCTGATGGGGGATTGGGAACCCCCGTGAGCCACACAGTGTGCTGGTGGGCACATGAGCCAAGGAGGATTGGGCATCCCCCTCGGCACACAACATTGGGGTGGGGAGAACACTAACAAGGGAGGGGGAGGACATTAGCAGAGGGAGGAAGCAGGAGGGTTTTTAATGCCGAGCTGTGCATGACAGCAGTTCGGCTGATCAGTATGCAAATTGCATACACGCTACCACCGCTGATTGCAGCAGACCTTTCTTTGATGCGAAGACCAACACAGCCGAACTGCTGTCATACACAGCTCAGCATGTATTGGTCCGGTAGGGTCGCACCTGCTACACTGAGCACTGGATTCAGGAGGAGGGTCACACACTTCCAAAAGTCGTACTGTTGCAAGACGTTCCTTGCACATGCGTGCAAGCGAACGTAATAAAGGGAGAATTAACTAGAAGTCCCTGCTGCCAAAAGTGAGTGCACACTACAGTACAGTAGTCTAGTCACTTACAAAAGGTGACTCAGACTAAATCAGAATTATCAGATAGAAGCAAAGAAAGAAAGAACTGACAGGCTGAGAGGGTGTAGCAGGAATCGGATGTAACTTGGTGTTCAAATTTTTTGGTGCAGCGTTACCTTCCCTTATTCCCTAAGGCCCTTAAGGGCATGATAAGACAATAAAGCCAGTAGTAGTACTACTATACAAGTAGTACAAATAAAAGGGAGAAGTCCCTGCTGTCAAAGCAGTGAGTGCACAGACAGTACAGTATAATAGCAGTCACTAATGGTGAGGTGACTCAGACTTAGAAGGAAAGAAAGAGAAAGAAACTAACTGACAGGTTGAGGGTATTGTGGATGTAACTTGGTGTTTGTGTGTTACTTCCCTTATTCCCTAAGGCATTTATGGACATGACATACATCAGTAGTAGTACTACACTAGACTGGTACAAATAAAAGGGAGAAGGGATATAAAACCCTAACGACAAATAAGAAAAAAGTGTAGTGCAACAAATAATTATACAAAAGCAAAAGACACACTAATAAAGACAAGGAAATAACTGACTCCTAAGGGTGTAATGTAACATGTCTGTGTTCCTACCTTCCTTAAGGCTAAGGGTATGATGATATAAGCCAGTAGTAGTACAAATAAAAGGGAAACAATAATGAAACCTTAACAACAAATAAGAACAAGCATTTGTTAATGCCGAATGTTTGCTTGCTGGCATTGGCACTGGTAGTGTCGGAGTTACAGAACTGAATAACAGAAATGGCAGTGAAGTACTGAACTGAAGCCAACCCCATCACCACCCTGCAGATAGTGACAAGCATTGGGGTGTGCCTTTGGGTCGTCAGGCATAGTGGCCATGCCATTTCACCACACCCTACCGTGCAGACACTGACAAGTGTCACGGTGTGCCTTGGGGTCTTTGGTCCTTATAAACACCCCATTCCATCAGGAAATACAGTGAGATGGGTGCGGTATAGGAGAATGTGGTGAACTTTAGGGCCAAAGAGTCCCAGGCAAACCTTGATGCCTCTCAGTGGCTGCAGAGTGTGGGTGGGAGTGGAATGGTATGAGCAATGCAGGCAACAATCCCAAGTCACAGCCCTGATGCCTGTCATTCTCTACAGGGTGGGGCGTTATGGTCGGAAACCCTAACGCCTCAGGCATTCGTTGGTATTTTCACTCCAAATTTTCAACATGGGTTTTTTTGTGACCCCCCCACCTCATGAACAGTGGCAATATCAGTTTGTTAGCCGAAGCTGCTTTTGCACAGCGACTACGGCATTTGTCACCACAGGTGCAAAAACACATTCCGAACAGGATGCGTAAAATGACAGCTGTACTGTTCATGGGGCGGTGTAAAAAATGGCAATGTTGAAAATCAGCAGTGAAAATATTAAAAAAACTGGTGAAGTCACGAGCGTGCGTAGAAACTGTGCAACGCGCACCCGTAATGTAATTAGTTTGGGGATTTTTTATAGCAGATTGTCAACACAGGCATTTGGAACCTCCGGTCATGAACAATGTCACTGTGATTTTCTTTATCTGTCCCGAACAATGATTTCCCACAGCGACCATGCATTTCTGTGCTGAAAGTGTGAAAACACATTTCGGCCATGTTGTGAAAAATGACAACTGTACTGTTCATAAGGAAGTGTGGAAAAATGGCACTGGTAAAAATCTGTACTGAAAATATTACAAATTCATGAACTTATGAGGGTGCACGGAAACTGCGCAATGCTCGTTCGTAGCACAGTTATTTTATGGACTTTTGTCACCAAATTTTCAACATAGCCATTTTAAGACCTCTGCTCATGACCAGTGTCACTGTGATTTTCTTAATCTGTCCCAAACATTGCTTGCGCACACTGACTGCACCATTGTGCGCTATATGTGCCGAAACACACTTTGGGCAAGATGTGAAAAATAGCAGCTGTACTGCTCATAAGGAAGTGTGGTAAAATGGCAATGTTGAAAATATGGCATGCAAATATTAAAAATTTGGAAACTTGTGAGCATGCATAGGAACTGCGCAATGTGCGCTCCTAAAACAGTCATTTTGGGGAATTTTTTCACCAAATTTTCAACATAGCCATTTTAAGACCTCTGCTCATGAACAGTGTCACTGTGATTTTCTTAATCTGTCCCAAACATTGATTGCGCACACCGACTGCGCCATTGTGCGCTACATGCATGGAAACACATTTTGGGTGACATGTATAAAATGACAGCTATACTGCTCATAAGGAGGTGTGGTAAAATGGCAATGTTGAAAATCTGCAGTACAAATATTAAAAATTTGCGAACTTACGAGCGTGCGTAGGAACTGCGCAACCGCCGCATAAAACAGTCATTTTAGAATTTTTCACCAAATTTGCAACATAGACTTTTTAAAAGCCCAGCTTATGAACATTAGCACTGTCATTTCCTTAATCAGTCCCAAAAGGTGATTTCGCACAGTGAACGTGAAATCACCCTTCAGGCCCGATTAACGCCATGACAGTTCAAGAATTCATGAGGAGGGGTTACAAAAACCCCACATTGAAAATTTGGTGCCAAAATTCAAAAGAATACCTGAGATATGCATCAAAGTTGAAAAAAACCCTATTTATTACATTATACAGCTTACCGCATTTCCTCAGTTCTTGGTCGGCTTTGAAGAGTGCAGACATGTTCCCGGTCCACCGAAGATCATCACGCTGGACTCCGCAGGTAAGTATGGGGTGAGGGAGGTGTGGGGAGGCAGGGTGCGCAGTGAGTGGGTGTGGGTTGTGGGGAGCAGGGAGACTACGAGGGACCGCTTTTGTTTACAGGTTGTTTTTTATTAAGATGCGGGGCGTTTGCCACACTGGGGTGGGCTCCCAGCATGGCAACTGGAAGCTTGTTTTGGGGGGCGTAAACCCGGCGGGGTTAGGCACCCCGTCGGCCATACAGTGGGTGTGTGTGTGTGTGTGTGTGTGTGTGTGTGTGTGTGTGTGTGGGTATGAGCATCAGCACGCAAATGTCATGGTGCGTGTGGTCTGTGATGTGTGGGGAGGGGAGCACTGCTCACTCAAGCGGTGCTCTCCCTTTCAACTATACAGCACTGAATTTTGGATCATCGCACTATGTTTCTTGCACATGCGTGCAAGCAAACATAAAAACTAAGTGTAGTGTAACAAGTATACAAAAGACACACTAAAAAGAAAGACCTAGATCTCACTATAAAGATAAAGAAGGAAAGAACTTAGGGACTGCTTGTAAGGAGGAAGAGAGTAAGGGGCAAAGAGGCTTCTGCTTTTTTGTGTTAACCTTAAGTAAAGGGCAAGTTTCATTAAATTGACTAACTGCCTGTTTGCTTAAGGGAAACAAGCATTTGTCAATGCCAAATGTTGGCTAGCTGGCATTGGCATTGGTAGTGCAGGAGTTAGACAGATGTATCATAGGAATGGCAGTGAAGTATTGAACTGATGCCAACCCACCCCCACCCTGCAGCGAGTGACAAGTATTAGGGTGTCCCTTTGGGTGTTTGGTAGTGCAGTGCGGGAAAACATGTCGGGCAGGATGTGAGAAATGACAGCTACACAGTTCATAAGGAGGTGTAAAAAAATGCCAGTGTTGAAAATGTGGCATGTAAATATACTAAATTTACAAAGCTACTAGGGTGTGTGGGAAATATGCAATGCACGCTTGCAACACTGCCATTTTATGGGCGTTCGGCATCAAATTTTCAACACAGGCATTTTAGCACCTCTGTTCATGTACAGTGTCACTGTTATTTCCTCAAAGTGTCCCAAGAAGTGATTTCGCACAGCGACCACGCTATTCTGCGCCGGAAGTGCGAAAACACATTTTGGGCATGATATGTCAAATGACAGCTGTACTGTTCATCAAGAGGTGTGGAAAAATGGCAATGGTGAAAATCCAGACTGAAAATATCACAAATGCACGACGGTACAAGCGTGCGTGCAATCTGCCAACACGTGCTCATAACACAGTTATTTTATGGAGTAACATCACCAAATTTTTAACATAGGCATTTTAGGACCTCTGCTCATGAACTGTGTCACTGTCATTTTCATAATCTGGCCCAAACACTGATTTCCCACAGCGACTGCGCTATTGTGCGCCGGAAGTGCGGAAACACATTTCGGGCAGGATGTGGACTGCCTATTTGCCTAAGATGAAAAAAAAAATCAAAAGAGGAAGAGAAAGCATTAGAGTAAGGGGCTGCGAGTACAATTGTGTTGTGGTTGCCCATAATTAAAGCCAGGGCAGGGTGCGCACTGTGCTTGTCTGTACAATACAGACAAGCACAAGAACTGTGCAGCAGACAGTTCTAAAGGAAAGGGAGTAATGGCATCGGGGAGAGAGAGAGAAAGAGAGAGGCTAGGCTGAGGGGATGGTCACACGGATAACTTAGAAAATTCCAGAAACACCACTGCACTGTTATTAATAGAAAAGCAGAAAACAGTAAAGACACATACAGGGAGACCAACGTATAAGGGGGCTGGGAGGAAACAGAGGGTAGAGAGGGAAGATTAGTTCTGATAAGGAAAGGCTAGGCTAGACTTGTGCTCTCTCTGACTGCTGGTATATGGAGTGATTAGTACTAGTCTCAAACAAGATATTAATTTGCTACCAGTACCTAATTAGTACCTGCCTCTGGCTGCCTTGTGGAAAGAGAAAAGTGATTCTATCAGTCCGTCGGAGACTGTGTGTCTTGTAGTGTGTATGTGTGTGTGTGTGTGTGTGTGTAAAAATATTTAAAAAAAAAAACATTTTTGAAGTAACTAAAACAGACACAGTACATTTTGGAGTGTGCAATGAATTTTATTAAAAACACAGTCCCCTCTCTTCTGCGTTGAGTTCTAGAAAATAAAACACAGACACAGTTCATTTCTTGGAAAACATTTTTATTTAAAACTCAGCCCCCCACATTGATCATCTGTTACTTGTGCTTGTGTTGTTTTCTAGTCTCTATTCTTTTAGTTCTAACTTCTAAAGCTGTATAATAAAAACAAACACACAGAGGAAGTACCAATCTGCTGAGCTTAGCTATGTGACTTGACTGGCATGCCTTGTTAGGTGACTGACACCGACCTCATTCCTAATTGCCACTGCCACAGTAGTGTATGTAGATTTCAAAATGGACAAATTTGTTATTCGTGCTCGTTCATTTCATAGAGAGACTCAAGCAAGCTCAACATCTACTTCAACATGTGTTTATGAACAACATAGTGAGGTTACAAACAACAATGATTCATTAATACCGTCAGATCTTGGAACTCAAGAACCAGCGCAGCCCCAAATTAATTTTCCTAAAACAAACATTGGAGGAGTGCTGCATAGTTTTAATGAAAAAT
Source organism: Neoceratodus forsteri (assembly GCA_016271365.2). Classification (NCBI taxonomy): domain Eukaryota; kingdom Metazoa; phylum Chordata; order Ceratodontiformes; family Ceratodontidae; genus Neoceratodus; species Neoceratodus forsteri. The sequence goes on from CM028135.1 coordinate 64,272,478, forward strand.
GGTATGTGAACCAGCCATGGTTGGAATACTTAGTTGCGGCTGATAAGGCCTTCTGTTTTCCTTGCTGGATGTACATTATGCACGCCCTGGCAATGCTGGTAGAATGGGATTTGGTATGACTTTTATATCCTCTGGATTTTGCAACTGGAAAAAAGCTCTTTGTCAAAGGAAATGTCTCAACAAACATGAGCACAGCTTAGTCCACTTGAATGCAGAGGCTGATTGGACTGCAGCATGGAAAAGAGAGGCCACAGGTGCCACAATTGCTGCTCTGGTGTCATCTGCACAAATTGAAAGGAATCGGTACTATGTAAAAACTTTGGGTAAAATCATTCCATTTGCTGTTCTAAATGAGCTGCCTGTGAGAGGAGATACAGATATCAAGTTTGATGAGCTAGATCTAACACTGAACAATTCATCAGGAGTTTTCATAAACCTAATTAAGTTTACTGCAGGGCAAGATCCAATATTCATGGACAATCTGAAAAACATTCCAAAAAATGCAAAGTACACCTCTGCTGAAATTCAGAATGAGATAATTGACATTATGAAAAAAATGCTTCTGCAAAATATTGTTGCAGATATTAAAAACAATGCTGATGTCAAGTTCTCCTGCCTGAAGTCTGACACCACAAGGGATGCTGTGAATGTTGAAAAGCTGTCCATTATTTTAAGATATTCTGTTGATGGCAAACCAATGGAGAGACTTATTGGAGTATCCCAATTGTATGGCCTTATTGCAGAAGATATTACGCAACAGATCTTGAAAGACATCCAAGAACTTGGTGTTAAACCCTCAAAATATTTCATGTTCTTGCTTTGATGGTGCTTTCTTTATGTCAGGGTGCAAAGGAGGTATACAAAAGCTTTTGCAAGAGAAGTTAAACAAGGAAATTCCTTACACACACTGCTTGAATCATCAGTTACATCTGGTGGCTACTTGTGTGTGAGAAGAACACAACAGTGGCAGATATGCTCTCAAATTGCAACTCTCTGTACAAATGTTTTCAGAGACATGAAGTTAGTGTACTATACAAAGGTCAGGACCTGCAAAGACTCATAGACACAAGATGGACTGGTCATCTGAATACCTTGGAAGTAATCCTCGATAATTTGGAAGACATTCAGAGTTTTCTATCACGGTTTGCAAATGGTTATGGTGATCTGTCCATTGAAGCAAGAGGGCTATTGGAAGTTACAAAATCATCCCAATTCCTGTTCTTGGTCGAGGTCATGAGAATGATTTTGAATGTGTTTGCTCTGGTGAATAATTACCTTCAGAAGTAACTGATGCACATTGCTAAGGGACTTGAATTCATTACTGGTTCCTGTGAGACATTTCAACAGAAGAGAGACCTTTTTGAAGATTTTGTAGCAGATATTTCATCCAAGCACCCAATTTTGAAAAGTACCTGGGATGAAACATTGACATTACATGTGCTTGTGCCACCAAAAGAGCCAGGCTGCTGCCCAGAAGGTTTTAGGATTCAGTCATCACTGAGCTTTTACCAAGATTCCAAACTTTAAATGAGCACCAGTGGTCCCAGATTTATCATGAACTGATTGATGAAACCACTAGTGAATTGCAAAGGAGATTTTCTCAGAGGAACTCTGAGTTATACACAAGCTTGTCAGCAATGTATTCTACTAGCTCTCCCGCCTTCTTGAAAATGGAATCTCTACATGCTTTGATTGACTTGCTTGGATTAGATATTGAGAAAGTGAAAGCTGAAATGACTTAATTCAAGGTACTGATGGATAAGAAACAGTGCAATGAATTTGAAGAAGTTCTTGGTACTGCCAAGGAATTAAAGGAGATGTTCCCATGTATGTTTAAAATGTGCATTGCTGTCTTGCTATTTGGAGCATCAACTGCTGCTTGTAAGAATTCCTTTTCTTGTTTGAAAAGAATTTTATCACATCAGAGGATGAGCATGGGTCATGAACGAAAGAGAAACCTCATTCTCCTGTCATATGAAAATTATGTGACTTCAAGTCTCAACCTGGATGTCTTTGTAGAAGAATTCAAATGCTACTATCCAAGAAGACTTCAACTTTAGTTTCATAACACTGTTAACCTTGTACAATACTTGCATGTTTAGAGTTAACTATTAAATGATTTACAAGTAGATAAAACAAGGCTTAGTTATGACATCTGACTGTCACTGTGTTTTTGACAAATCACATGACAGGAAGCATGACTGGTAGCTGCCTGCCAGTCATTCTTTCTGCCCCCCCCCCGTCTCACTGTCCTAGCTACAGGCCTGGGTAACGTTAGCAGAAAAAAGGAGGTAGTGATGCCATTGTACAGATCATTGGTGAGACCTCACCTGGAGTATTGTGTCCAGTTCTGGAGGCCGCATCTCAGGAAGGACATAGAACAGAGGCAGTTAAGAGAAGGGCAACTAAAATGGTGCAATGGTTGCATCAGAAATCATATGAGGAGAGACTAAAGAACCTCAATATGTATTCAAAGGAAGAAAGAAGAGAGAGGGGGGATATGATAGAGACTTTCAAATACCTCAAGGGTATAAATAAGGTGCAAGAGGGTAGCATCTTTCAGAAAAGAAGAGGTTCAAGAACAAGGGATCATGATATGAGACTAGATGGGGTAGACTCAGTGGTAACATGAGGAAGTATTTCTTCAAGGAAAGGGTAGTGGATTCATAGAGCAGCCTTCCTGAGGTGGGGGTGAAAACCATGGGGAATTTAAAAACGCATGGGATAGACATAAAGGAACCCTAACAACAGAGAAGAGAGGGTAAGTCGCAGATCAATTAGGGTCTGCGATATATGCGGTGGGTTGGGAAAATGGACAGACTAGATGGACCAGGCAGTCCTTAACTGCCATCAAATGCTATGTTTCTATAACAAAAAAAAAGCATATGAAAAATAATGCCTTCATATGAAAAAAGCATTTGGACTTATTTTTTTCCCCCCATTTATTTTTTTGTATGAAGGCATTCTTTTTCATATGCTTTTTTCATTCATATGAAAAAAAGAATGCCTTCATATAAAAAAAGAATAGAAAAAACTAAGTCCAAATTCTTTTTTCATATGAAGCCATCCTTTTTTCATATGGACCAATTATTTTTTCGTATGCCCATACAAAAAAAAGAAAATTGGCTGACGAAAAAGGGCTTTAAATGTTAAAAAAATGCATTTCTTGGTTATTATCCAGAAACTAAGTACAGAATCTACCTAACGGGGTTCTGATGAGCAAGCTACATGTGTTGTTGTGTGTGCAGGATGTCATTTTTGTAGGTTCTGAATTTTTTTTTTGAAAGAAAACAGAAACAGATGGTGGCCATTCAAAAAAACAAAAGATTTTTTCCTCAGGTAGAAGGATTGCCCAAATGAAAAGGGATCCTTTTTCGTATGGCCACCTTTTTTTTGTTGCGAGCAGCTATCCAAAAGGATGATCAGAACCAGAATTTCAAAATGTAATAACTTTTGAACATATTAATATTTTTTCACCAAACTAGCAAGAGGCACATCTGTAGGGCGAGCCCTTTCCACCCAGAAAGTTTCATACCAAAATTCCAAACCATCCAGGTGCCAGGTATTGACAAAAACAAAACAGCAAAAAAAAACGGCAATTTTTTAACTTTTTTTGCTATCTGCATCTCTGAATCCACACATATGACCAGAACAAAACATGGGTCACCAAGAGAACTAGCCCCCCCCCCACAAGACTGTGCATACAACATTTCATACAACTCCATTAAATGGTTGCAAAGATATTGAAGTGCAAAATTTGAGGTTTAACATAGAATCCCCTGCTCAACCCTTAACTATAGTGGTACTACAGCGCCACTAATATATATATATATATATATATATATATATATATATATGTGTGTGTGTGTGTGTGTGTGTATATATGTGTGTGTGTATATATATATATATATATATATATATATATATATATATATAGTGTACTTGTATTTTAAAGGTTCCAGGAAGCATTAGCAAGCTACTAGTTAACTCGTCCAGGAACCATATTTAAAAAATGCACTAATGATAACACATTGTTAAAACAATGGGATCGAGCATGCTCTTTCCCTAGCCTGGTGCCTGTATGCCATCATAACACTCTCCCTAGTAATCTGTTGGCCTCAGTCACTGACACATGCCAGTATGCCCCCCCAATCATGCACTCATTCTGTAGTGTTCAACAAATTCCCAGATAGTTCACTGGACTGCCACCCCTGAATGATTGCCTAACCCCCTCCCAACTTTCCTGCTTAGAACCCTCCACCCCACGCACACCCTCACCCCAGACACCGATCAGAACTGGCCATCACAGTCCTGTGCTCACCACCTCATCTGGCTAATGTTCACCAAGCAATCACAAGTACTGAAGATACTTTCTACAGTACTCGCGATTGCTCAGTGAACATCAGACAGCAGACGACTGAGGTGGTGAGTGGAGGACTGGGCCAACCACCATCTTACTTGCCTGGTTTTGATCAGTGTCCAGGGTGGGGGGTTGTGGGGTGGAGAATCCTGAGTGGGTGGGTCAAGAGGTGGCTGAGTGATTATTCAGAGGCTGGGGGAGTCCACTAGACTAAGAGGCAATATGTTGAACATTGTAGAATGTGTGATTGGTGGGTGGGGATCCACTTGACTACCAGGGAATATGTTGAATATTACAGAATGGGTGATTGGGGTGGGGGGGTCCACTACACTAATGGGGAATCTGCAGGAACATATGGATGGGCAATGGTGGCCATCACCATTGTGTAGGGCAGGGTTTTGGCAGCATTAGACAACACTGCATCAGTGGCTGTTTGGCATTGCTGAAACCTCTGAATATTGCATTGTGCCCATTATACATGGGGGATCTCTCATTTGCATAGACACAGCAGTTATTCTGTGCAGATACACTGTCATGGTAGCATAGCACACTGGGGGCCTCTGAATATTGCCCCCCGCCCTGATCCCTGGTGCTGTTCATGGTTAGCGGAGTGCTAACCTGGTCAATGTTATTTATTTGTTTATTTATTTATTTGTTTGTTTATTACTTTGATAACTGGGTAAGTACACTGATCCCAGGGACCATTTTCAGGCATGACCTCGGCCATGACAATGGCACAGGAGGCAACACATAGACAAACACAAGAAAATCCAAAATACATAGGGCATAGATGACAGCTCCAGCATAATGTTTCCAGAGCAAATGCCAGCTAGTACAAGATAGCCAACATACAAGACACGAGAAGCAATTTAAATTACAATACAGCATAAATGGCAATGCAATCGCAATAGTTCTGTGCAAACACCAGACCATGCCAGCATTTGGTAGTAGTAATAAATACAGAGGCAAATTACAGGTTACTGTGAGGAAGTTGAGGATTACAGGTAACGGTGAGGAAGTTGAGGATTACAGGTAACTGAAGTTGAGGATTGCAGGTAATTGTGAGGAAGTTGAGGATTAACGGTGTCAGGTAATCATCGAATAGATAAGAAAGAAAGATGGGAGTGTGAAGCTAGCCAGGGAAACACCCGACAGCAAGACTCGGGAGCCAGTCTTTGTGGCAGGATCTGAACAGATGGTGGGTTGCCAGGGAGTGGAGCCTAGCTGGCAATTTATTCCACCATGAGAGGGCAGCAGCAAATAGGGCTCTCCCACCCGTGTTGGTAGCTACCCTGGGAATGTGGAGGGGGTTAGAGTTTGAGCCTAGGCTGTGACACAAGGTACTGACTTGGAATATGGCTGAAAGAGGAGACTCTTGGCCGGTGGGGACAGCATTTTTAACCAAACAGCAGGGAGCGAGGTTGAAGCGGCCTTGGAGTGGGAGTCAACCCAATGATTGATAAAGGACGCATGGTGGGTGGAAGAAGGGGCTAGGAGGGCAAAGCAACAGGCACTGTTGTAGGTTGTGGAGAGTTTGGTAGTGAGGGAAGAGGAGGCCCTGGTGTAGATGGAGGAACAGTAGTCAATCACGGGGAGCAGGCTGCCCTGGACAATAGCAAGCTGGGCCTCTGTGGTAAGGTGCTGTCTGAATCTATAGGCTATACCCAGCTTCTGGTGAATCCTGTGAACTACTAAGTTAATGTGCTCAGAAGGAGAGGGAGGGGTCAAGTGTGATACCAAGGTACTTGAAAGTTTCAGTATTTTTGAGCACCTGGTCATCGAGGGTGACAATGTGGAAAGAGGAGGGAGATTTGAGTTTAGCTAGGAAGGGCCTGGACCCAAACAGCATTGACTTTGATCTTTAGTGTTTAACAGGAGGAGGTTGGTTGCAAACCAGTTATGGGCTGCTCCAGAGTGATGACTGAGGAGATGTGGGAGAGAGATTTATCACTAGTAAACAGGACACGTTTGTCCACATAGAGGAGGGAATGTCAGATAAGACTGTCAGAGGGAAGTAAATTTATAAATAAGGAGAAAAGCATGGGGCCCAGAATAGAGCCCTGGGAGACATAGGTAGTGGCAGGCAGGGTGAGAGAGCAAGCATTGCCCACACAGACAAATTGGGAGCAATTAGAGGAGTAGATGTGGAACCAGTTTGATACCTTGGAGCAGCTGAGGACCTGTAGTTTCGAGATGAGGAGGGCATGATTTGTCAAGTCGAAAGCCTTAGAGAGATCGACAAAAACTGTGCCAGTGGCTGGGCCATTGTCCATGTTTCTGAGGATGTGGTCAGTCAGCAGTGTGAGGGCAGTGGTGGTACTGTGATGTTTGGAAAGCCGTGTTGCTGGCTACACATGAGGTTTTATTTTGCAACATGTTCGGTGAGTTGGAGATGGTTTGCTTTTTTGAGGCGCTTACTTAGGTGGGAGAGGATGGAGATTGGTCGATAGTTGTCTGTAGAGTGGGGGTCACCAGCTTTGAAAATAGGTATCACTTTGGCCATTTTCCAAGGGTCGTGCATGGTAGAGGTGGATAGGGCAAAGTTGAAAATAAATGTAAGTAGCTTTACCGTGGCAGGGGAGATGAGTCTGTGGAAGATGCGGTAGAGGCTGTCAGACCCAGGGAAACCATGGTTTGGGAGGCTTTTGAGAAGCTTAGAGGTGTCAACAGGGGATACTGCCTCGAAGTAAAAAGGGGGAATGGTAGAAGGGGAGCAAGGGGCAGTTTGTGGGTGGTGGGTTGATCCACCGGGAGGGTCACTCAGGAGCTTGGAGAGGAGCACAGAGAGGTCGGTAAATTAATCATTAAAAGCCTTGACCACTTCTAGAGGGTCGGTTACCAGGCCAGCAGGGGAATTGAGATGAGGGGCAGACTTGCCGGTTTGGGGGATTAGGAGAGATCCTATAGACTCACAGAATTTCTTCAGGTTACCAAGACTGCTTGCCTGAAGATTACAGAAGTAGTTCCATTTCAGTGATTTAACCAGGTGTTTACACTGGTTTCTCATGTGTCTGTAGGCATCCCAGAGGGCTGGGGAGGGGACACCTTGTAGGCAGACCAGGCATGATCCCTGTCCTTCAAGTGGGAGAGAAGATCTTTGGTGATCCAGCAAGAGCAGCCACCTTGGACCCATCTTGTTGTAATAGGGACATTTTTTATTTGTATTTTTTTTTTAATTTAGTTTTTGTTGACTGGGTAAGTGCACTAGACAAATCCTGCCTATTTTCAGGCACGACTCGGGGGAGGGGGGATACAGATGAATGCCAACTGACCTTGAACCAGATTAAGCTGTTGGTGGTATTTTTAGTTAATGAAGGAAATTTGGCCAGAACATTGGGGAAATTCCCCGACACTTTGTACGGATAGGTTGGTACTGCCCACACAGACATGTGCTATCCCTGGCAGAGATATCAGACAACATCTGATTTACATAAGAGAAGTGATAAATGAAGCAGAAGGAGGTAATCTATCAGGGTTATTGCATACTTTAGATCAAGAGACTGCATTCGATGCAATAAAACATGATTTCATGTGGGATGTATTAGAAAAATATAATATCACAGGAGACATTTTAAAGCTGATAAAAGCTTTATATACAGAAGCTTAAGTTTGTCCTTTAATTAATGGACACATGGGGATACCAATATATGTTAAGAACGGGGTGAGACAAGGGTGGCCCCTAAGTCCAATACTATATGCATTATGCTTAGATCCCCTACTGAGATATATTGAAACTGATAGAAGTATTGAAAACATTAAGTGGGAGGGTCAAACCCTAAGTAAAACATGTGCATATGCGGATGTTTGCTGTCTATTGGTAAAAAATAGTAAAGCTGGAGAAAGGATATTAGAAATAATCGAGACATACAGACAATATACAGGGATAAGGATAAATAAAGGTAAAAGTAAAATATATCCCCTAGGGAACGTGGAAATGAAAAAAGATAGTAGTTGGGAAGTAGTAGAGGGACAGATAAAAATTTGGGGCATTATATTTGGAAGGAGAGCTGCAGGACAAAGAAACTGGGAAATAAAATGTAAAGAAGCACAAGAAAAAAAAGCAAGATGGAAAGGAGGAAAAATGACAAAAGAAAAAAGGGATTTCCTCATAAAAAACATTTGTTATTCTGATTTTCCTGTATATAGCATATATCTTCCCACTACCACAGAGTTTGCAAGTAAAGGTGTGGGGTTTATTTTTCCAATTATTATGGGGATCAAGGTTAAATCCATTGATGCACATACATACTTACTGTACATACAGACCAGTTAGGGAGGGAAGGAGGACTACACATGGTACATCCAGTAGCTTTCTTTCAATGTATCTTTATATATGCAAACAAAGCCCCGATTTTAAAATGAACAGAAACAATTTGGCATGTACTAACAAGAAAGTGGCACCAGGTCTTGTTTATGAATATGGGAAAGAAAGGGAACTTTGTAGGAAAGAAAGAAAGAATTACCAAGGTACGTGGAAGAATGTAGAAAATGTATGGCAATGTGGGGTATAAAAGTAGGTAATATATGCACTATGAGCAGAAAACAGATGTTGAAAGAAATAATGGTCAAAAATTTTTATGAAGATCCTATATTTGTTGTAGAAATTCCTAAAATACTTGACATGATGTTGCAAAAAAGAATTCCCTCAAAAATGAAAGAATTTGCCTGGCTATATAGTCATGGAAAACTAAACGTTAAGGGAAATCAAAAACATAAATCTAAGGAAGAAAGGGAATGCCCTGAGGTGCAGTGAGGTATGGTAGAAAAAAGTATGTTGAATTTATTTTTTGAATGTTCTTTTATCAAGAATTTCTAGGGGGAACTAGCCAAGTTCTGGAAATGAATATATTTGCAGAAATGGACTATAACATTTTGGTATATGGAGAACTAACTAAAAGTTGGGGAATTTTGGAGAAAGGTATAGTTTATGTTACACTTACAATCCTTAAGTGGGGCATATGGCATATAAAGTGTCAAAAGATCTTACAGAAAAAGGATGTGGGACACAGGGATTTATTGTTTATGATACAAAATTAAATAGATAAGGTGTATCTTAATGAATGTACTCTGTATGGGGAGAAGGGCAAACAAATTATGGAGAAATATGAAAGGTTTAGGATAAAGGAATACCTCAGATTCTAAAGGAAAATGGGTAAAGTAAAATGTTTTTGTATTATGTAAATTGTATAACCTGCTTATGGTGAGATAGGGACTTTGTTACGTATCACTGCAGTAACCATGTGGTGTGTCACGTGACCACCTGGGTCCTATAAAGCTAGGGGACAGCCTTGGGTGGGTGGTGGTCAGGACAGTTGACACAGTGTTGATGGGCTAAGGCCCCCACACAATACTGCACCCACTTGCTGTCCTTCAGTTCTTCCAGTTGTTAACTTTGCTGGCTCCTGCTCCATGGATGGGATTGGGGCGTGTGCTAATCATTTGAATATGGGGGCCCCTATTCACTCTGGAATGCCAACAATGCTGCCAGTGAGTGGTAGAGCAAAGTGTAGCCTCAAGTGCTATGACAGCAGTGCTCTCAACATACCAGACAGAATAAAAGCTTATTCCTGCACACCTAATGGAATGTCTTATTTACACCATGAACTGTGACTTAAACTGCTATAACAGGAGAACCAACATGATTGACAGCTACAGAGAAAGGAACACGGGCTATGGGGAGAGAATAACATGTTATTCACTTAGCAAGTGAATAATACTTTGTATTCAGCCCTGCTACTCATCGCGTGCACGGTATAAATGTAATTATCTGTTGTAGTCACCTGTGGTGGTCTTTGTCTCTTTTGTTGGAGCTCACGATAGTGGCAAACTATAATTGAGCTAAATTGTCCTTTAGTTTAGGGGGGCTCAACCTGTTCTTACTGGAGGAGAGGAGAGACCGAGGGGGACATGATTGAGGTCTTCAAGTACCTCAAGGGAGTAATAAGGTAAGCAGAGATAGATCTTTTGACTGAAGGAAGGTGGAATCACCAGAGGACACAGTTGGAAGATTGAGAGTGGTAGGATTAGGGGGGAAAGAAGGAGGAGGAGGTTCTTCACCAAAAGAGTGGTGGAACCGTGGAATGTGCTGCCTGGGGAGCTAGTCATGCAGCTATGGTGGAGGGATTCAAGAGAGAGTGAAACAGGTATAGGCAAGGGGTGAAGCAGAGGCTGGTTTGCCTGGGGAGGCAGGATTAGGGGATGGAGTAACAGTGGAAGGAGACAGATAGAGGGCTACGGTACCCAACCAGGGTGCTGAAGCACAAGCAGACTTAATAGACCAACAGGCCTGCTCAGCTGGCATCTAGTATGTTATGTTAAGTTTCTGGAGCTGCTTGCCCTGCATCCAGAGTTGTCATCTCTCAGCAGATTTGGGGAGTGAAAGATGTAAGGCTGCATAGTAGCTTTGTTATCAATCAATCAAATATTTATTCAGGCGATCATCGTTGAGCAAGGCTCATTTACAAGATGGACCTGATAAGGTCAAGGTTCGAGTTGGTGCACAGCAATTACATCACATACTTATGAGACAGTTATACATACAGAAACAAGAAAATGTTATTTATAACACAATAATATACAGAGAATTCACATGTTAAAGCTTGGCAAGAGAAAGTTAAACTAACATCTACAATATGTACAATACATATACATCACAATGAGGGCCATGACAGTCACTCACATAATGAGTACAAGGATGGTGAAGGGAATATTGGGTGCCATATACTGGCGGTGTTATGGATTCTTTGTGAGTGACACTAGCAGACACTTAGGTCCCAGGGACAGAGTGTGACCAGAAAGGCTTGTATACAGTGGAGATCTTTTTACTCAGGTCCGGTAAAAAGCATTGTGCTGCTCACTTGACTGTACCTTACAGCTACACTTATGCATCTTTCTGTAATTTGCCTTTCCCTTTGATCCTTGAATCTCCTATTGTTTTTCAGCTCATGTAGGTCACTGTTATCAGGAACAGGAGTGAGTAGCAGCAGTAATAACCAGGCCTTCACTCCCAAACATCACACCAGTCTAATACTCCCTGAATTAGTGACTGAACCATAAATCACACCAGAGTTTGAGAAGCCCAAGGGAGAAATGAACAGGGCAGAGCATTTAATGAAAGAGAAGCTTCTCTTTTGCATGGGGGAAGCAGAGCTGGTAGAACAAAACCATTTTTGCTGCAACAGTACAGCACTCTGAGACATTCCTGTTAACAAGGGTGTCTGGACGCTAGAGCTGTGTTAAGTGTGGAATTCAGCTGGCAGAATCCATATGGAATGGCAGTTGTGCTTCTGAAATGCTTTTCAGTATTTCTTTTTGAACTTCGTGGAACTGAGGAATAACTTTCCACGGATTACGCAAACTGTGAAATAATATTCAACAGGAATTTGCTGTTTATGAAAACTGAAATATTAATCTGCAAAAAAATTTCACTTTTGAAATCTCAGTATTCTGCCACTGATAGAATTCCACGGAATTTGCTCTCCTTTTGTCTTTGGACGGAACGCCTGATTGGCAGCATTCATCACAGAATGCATCTTTTCAATAAGAAATGGGGTAAGCTTTATGCCTTATACCTGAACTAATTTCTTCTGAGGTCTCTCTGGCTCGCAGTTATGCACTAATCCTCTGGACGTAACACCTTTCTAGTTCATAATATTGAGTAGACCGGCACACTCCATGGGGAGGAGTGAGGGCTTAATGAAGGTGGGAGAGGGGAGGGAAAATGGGGAGGGTGATTTTGTTCTGTCAATCACCATGCTCTGTTCACTCAGTGGATGTTTGTAATTTGAAAAATCAATAACGCTGATTTAATTTCAGATTTCCATGGAATTTGGCAGAATTTCATGAAATTCTGTGGAATTCCATTCCATCGGAATATGAAAACTCTGTGCTGTCCTACCGGACACCAATAATGAATTGCTGTTGGTATCATCAGAACCCAATCACACAACGTTCTTTCAAAAATAGAGATAAAAACCTAATGATACCACTATAAAAGAGACGATTTTCATGTTTCACTGGTGTTTTCCAAAACTTGGAACGTGATTAACAACTTAAAATGCTGAGCATGAGCAGTGACACGGCTAGCAGTAGTACTGGGATCCTAAAACCAAGCCACACATTTTTTTAAAAACAGCGGTCCCTTATCAGTACCACATACCTTAGAGGGGCACCGAACAAAACCTCCCCCGCATTGAGTGGGGGGGGCACTAAATATTGAAAAAAGATAAAATGTATGAAGCAGTGTCCCTAATGATGTCATCCTTGCCGAGGGAATCCCAAGAAAGGCTTGCCCATCAGGAGCTGGAGAGAGGATAAGGGGAGGGTATCATTCATTAGACTGACTCAGAGCATGTAAGCACTGTAGTATTGCAGTCGCACAGCATCAGGCATTGCAGTTAGAACTGGGAGGCAAGGTAAGTAATAAGCCAGGAAAGGGTATGCATTATAGGATTTTAATGCATGCCACAGAGGTGTAGTAAGACATGGGGCTAAAGGCCGAGTTTCTTGAAGCCCTCGGGAAGTGCATAAAAAATCCCATGATGCACACCCTAGAGGGGCTTATTACACTTATAAAATGGCTCTGATTAGGTTTTTGTGTGAGGGAAAATGAGATTCAGCACCTGACCACATATTTATAGGGATGTAATGCATGATCAGGTGACATCTCTTGGCCAATGAAATTTCTAGATTTTCCCCTGCCATTTTATAAATGTTAGTATATGATCCCTTTGCAGGGTTCCCTTGCAATAACCCCAGTGTCCTGTAAACTGTTTTACCTTTCATGTATGGGCTTCTCTTCCAGGGGGTCCAGTGGTTCATATCTCTGTATAGATGTGTAGCATTCTTGTTTGGCCATTTAATACGGTATTTATTTTGCCATCTTTAGTAAATTCTGGTCATCTATTCATATTCCCTAGAGTGGACAAATAGTTTCTTTCTCTGTGTCTTAGCCACAGGTGGCACCCACTTGAATAAAGTGTTCCAGTTTCTACCCAAATAAACCCTGAACTTGTCCCCCCCCCCCACTCATGGGTGTCCCTCTGGGGGCAGGGTCCTACATTAGCTTCTCATTTTCCTTATAACTATGTGCAGTAACTTGAAATCAGGATCACCGTCCCCTAGACCAGTGTTTCTCAAATGAGGCCACCATGATATGCAGGCCCCAGCACAAGTTTCTGCAGTTACTGAACTCTTTAATACCCACATTGCAAAGGCAATGGAATGAGCACTTTCTTACCTGTAAACTAAACTGGGAAGACACCTTTCAAGAGAAAATACATCAGGGACCTGATATAACATATGCTGTGTAGAAAAACGAAATGTCATAGCTAGGGGTTTGGGTATAACAGTAAGTTTGGAGTGAAAAATAATTGTGAGGCCACTAGCAAGTTCTGGTGGCCAAAACGAGAGGTCTTTGGAGGCCACCAGCATTTGGGGCTTGAGAACCACCACCCTAGACTTCATCCAGTTGTCTGTACCTGACATCACAATCCTCTGCTTGTGAAATCGCAGCTGTAGAAATGCTTATATTACTATAAAAATAGAATGTATTTGTTTTAAGAGGAAGGAAAGATTGCTGGGGCCACTCAAATTGTGAAAGCCCACAACAAGATCTTTCAGATACGGTACTGGAACTTAACTGTAGGTATCAGCAGCCTGGATATATATGGGATATGACATGGGTGAGAGTGAGATAGTAGAAATATCTCCACTCGCTGCCACTGAACTCTAGATATCCCACTTGTGGAATATCTAGAGTTTAGTGTCAATGAGTGGAGATATTTCTACTATCTCACTCTCTCACCCATGTCATATTTGATTTGTATAACAAGTGTGAGTCTCTCTTTTTTCTGTTTTAAAGTTATTTGCATTTGTTTGCTGCAAAAAGTGAAACACATTGAGTTTTCTGCTGTTTTTTGCTAATTATAAAAAAATAAAAGGTATCTATAAATGAAACACCCCTCATATTATAGATATGTTTGTGATGAACCAATTTTGTGCTTACAGTACCATGCTATCATTTTTCGTTTTAAAGTCATTTGCATTTGTTTGTGGAAAAAGTGAAAAAAATAATAGAATTTTCTGTTGTGTCTTGCCAATTGTAACAAAATAAAGTAAAAGGTATATGTAAATGAACCACTCATTTTGTAGATACTTTTGTGCTGAACAACTTTCGTGCTCACAATGCCATGCTATTGTTTTTCATTTTAAAGTTATTTGCCTTTTAATAAGGTTAGTACTGCTACTAAGGCCGAATACTCTAAATGAGCTCTGAACCTTTATGACATATCAGTATTAAGATATCACTGATATCTCACCAGTGGCCCATGAGATATCAGTGATATCTTCATTGATAGGGATGCAACGAAATTGTGGCAAAATCACCAATTTCGCAATGCGAAATGTTTCACGTAACTGCAGCGGAATTTCACAATTTCGTCTGCAATTTCGCCAGTCCACCAGTCCAACACAAATGGCAAAATTTCACCCGTGAGTGGCAAAATTCCACTAGCAGTGGTGAAATTTCACCCATAGTGGTGACATTTCGCCTGCAAGTGAAATTTTGCCAGTTTGGGGGTGAAATTTCACTCACAACTATGCGTAAAATTTAGCATTTTGCCAAGCAAAATATTTCGCTCGCCGAAATATTCCAATTTCACACAACACTATTCATTGATACAGGCCCACACCTGTTGTATAAATAAAAATCTAAACAATCTGTAAATTAAACCAAGAAAGCAGCCACTGCATAGAACCTTGATACAGTAAGTGCTGTCACTGAGGGGGAAAGCTGTATGTTGTTACCCTTAGAGATATCACTTTTGGGTTCAAAGTTCCATGAAATTTCTGATTTTTATTTTTGTCTTTGGTAACTGGGTTAAGGCCCACTAGGCACAATTGTCTATTTTCAGGGGCGACCTGGGAGCACTGGATGGTTAAGTGACTTGCTCAGAGTCACACAGTATGCAAGTGGAGACTGTGGGAATCAAACCCATGTCTTCTGGATGTACCAAGCTCATTCACAGCTCGTTACTCTAACCTCTAGGCTATACTGCCAGCTTTGTTGCCTTGATTTAATTTCTAGATGATTTCTATAGTTATACCTTTCACTGCTAATACCTACAGGTAAGCCCGGTACCTTGCTTGTAAGAACTTTTCATGAGGCTTTCAGAATTTGAGGGACCCCACAATGTTTCCTTTCCCTTGAAAATAATTAACATGGAAAAAAATTGCAAGAGGGCTACATCTTATTTCCTGGAGTCTGTGCGACCGCAGGGTATAGCAGCAGGTACCTATTTCACAAACAGGATAACACCTGCATACATCGGTGATTTGCACCACCATGTGAGTTACTGAATCAGGGATGTCGTACCAAGAATTTCTGTTGGGGAGGACATACCAATTAATAAAGGGAAGGCACTTTATGCTTTTATAGCCCCTCATAAGTCCAAAATGCAGTATTTATTTATTTATTAAATGTTGGTGACCTGGTAGGCCCACTGAGCCCCGAAGGTTCCTTTTTCAGGGGCAACCCGGGATTACATGGTAAAATAGAACTTACAGTGAGTATAAATAAATTTGTCAGAGCAGCTGACACACTTCATAGCTGTAACGTGTTTTGTAACAGAGTTAAGATTTACAAACATTTAAACACAGGCAATGCTCAGACTTTGAGTGAAATGAGCTGGCATAGGGCATTCAGCAATTAGAAAACCCTGGTGAGCATAAAAAGGTGCATTAAGTAGGTGAGACCAGCTTATTGTAAGTTGAGGCATATACTTGTATAAGAGAGAAATAGGGAGGTTTCAGGTACCATGGCAGTGGCAGGTGGTGGCAGCGAGCAAGTGGGCCTTGAGCCTAGTGCGGAAGGTTCTGATTGAGGGGGCATCCTGCACCCAAGGTGGAAGTTTGTTCCACAGGGATGGGACAGTATAGGAGAAGGACTTGTCCCCTGCTCTGGTCCTAACTCTGGGAACCTCAAGAAGAGTTTTGCCTGAGGTCCGGAGGTTACGGAGGTTTTGCTTGGTAGTAATGAATCCAGAGAGATTAGGTGGGGTGGTGGAGCCAATTATCTTGTATGCTAGGCAAAGTAGAGGGTACTGGAGGCAAGCTTCAAAAGAAGGCCAGTTGATAAGTGCAAGAGTGCCGCAATGGTGACTTCTGGACTGGGACTGTGTGGCAAAGTGAACCACCTTGTTATATAAGACCTGTAGTCTATTGAACTCAAGCTTCGCCATGCCCTAAATGACCGAGGTTGCATAGGTCAATGTGGGGAGGAGGACGCTGGAGGCAATAGCAATCCTAGCTTCGGGAATAAATTGGTCTTTGAGGTGGTAGGGGGTGCCAATTTTCCCATATATGGTTTTGGTAACTTGATAGACATGGTTCTTTAGTGTGAACCCTTGGTCCAGGGTGAGACCTAAGTATTTTAGGGAGGCTACCACCTCTATGCGGTACCCAGCCCTAGAGGTGAGTTGTAGGAGTTGTGTTCTATCTTTGCCAAGGGATCTTGGTCCAGACAGCATGGCCTTGGTTTTAGCGGTATTCTGAACCATTCTGTTCTCTGTTAGCCAGTACTCCAGTGACAGGTCTTCTTGGAGGAGGGGGCAGAGGGCCGTCAAGTTGTCAGAGGATTGGTAGATGATGGCGTCATCAGCGTACTGAACAACAGGGCTGCCCCCGAAGAGGCTGTTCAAGTCATTTGTAAACAGGGAGAAGAGGGGGGAACCAAGGATGGACCTTTGTGGTACTCTCTCACGTAGCTGAAGTGGATCCGATATCTCATCCTTCCATTTAACCCTCTGGGTATGACCAGTTAGGTAGCTTTCAAACCACTTGAGAGCATGGGGGTCGAGGCCTATGTTGCATAGCTTGTGTAACAGAAGGTTGTGGTTGACAAGGTCTAAAGCCTTGGAGAGGTCGATGAAGACCGCCCCAGTATAAATCCCTTTGTCAGTATCTCTAAGCACATCTGCTGAGAACTTGGTCAGGGCAGTGTCGGTTCCGTGTTTTGCTCTGAAGCCATGCTGGGATGGGACAATAAGCTGGTGCGCCTCTAAATAGTCACAAAGCTGCCTGTAGACCAACTTTTCCTGGATTTTTGCCAGGATACAGAGCAGGGAAATTGGCCTGTAGTTGCCGATGGGTTCCTGATGGCCTCCCCTTGTGAATAGGGACCACATTGGCCTGTTTCCACTGGTTTGGGATGGTACCCGCCTGTAAGGACCAGTTTATGAGCCAGGTCAGAGGTCTTGAGGGGGCTGGTGCTCCATCCTTCACCATCCTGGGGAGGATCCCGTCAGGCCCTCCAGAGCCCCTAGTTTGCAGGGACTTTAGGAGGGTGAGGACCTCTTTCACCCTGACCAGTCTCAGATGAAAATTTGGACAGTCAAGGTTGGAGAACACTTGTGTACTGGACCCAATATTTGGAGCAGGGAATCCAGCCTTGACAGAATCTAGGTTAGTGAAGTGGTGGTTGAGGGCCGAGGCAATAAGGGGGTCCATTGTTCAGTAGCTGTCCATTGACCTCTATTGGGCCACGTACGGACTTGCTTTTTCCCTTTAGCAGCTCATTAGTACGAGACCAGAATAGCTTTGGGTTGCCTAGGTTGGTTTTCTGGAGGTGGGTGATGTATGCCCTTTTTGCGAGTTTGATGTAATGCTTGCATTGGTTTCTAAGGGCTTTAAACATCACTAGGTCAGCAGGGAGAGAGGAGCACTTGAACTTTTTCTAAGCTTTGTCTCGGCTGATCATCATGGCCTTTAGGGGAGGAGTGATCCACTTGTGGCAACTGCCTTTTGCTTGAAATGTCTTCGCTGGAGCAAAAAGGTTTGCCGCCTTCATCAGAGATTTCTGGAAGAAGGCAACAGCATCATCCAGAGTAGGGAGGTGCCTTAACGGACTCCAGTCAATGTTACTAAGGAAGGTATTGTATTGATCAGCTGAGAAATTTGAGTAATCATGCATGATGATTCTGGGTTGGGTCCTGGGCGCCCTGTTCTTCCATACACAGTAGATCAGTGAGTGGTCGATCAGGGCAACAGCCATGGTCCCTGCTATCTGAATGTTAGAGGGATTTGACACCAGAGCCCAGTCTAGTATGGTGTGATTTCCCATTTTGTGATTCATTCTAGTAGGTTCGCTGATAACCTGAACAAGATTGGCTTCTTGTACCAGGACTTTAAGGGCCGTGCTTGAGTCCTGGGACCAATTAAGGTTAAAGTCCCCTAGGATGAGGAGTTCAGTCGAAACATCCTTAGCTAGGGCTTTAGTGATTTCCTCCAGAGATTGGAATGCATTCTTAGGGGGGTTGTATACGCACCCAATGGTGAGGTGCTTAGCATTGCCAAGGGTGAGACGTATGAAGACAGATTCATTCTCAAAGCTGGTGCTATTCTTCTTGCAGATCTGTGAGGAACTTAGTGTGTCCTTCACATAGATGAGCACCCCAGCCCCTCTTTTGGTTACCCGATCTTTGCGATAGTAGTCATACCGAGGCAGCTACCTCATGTCCAAGGACATGGGGTTTAAGCCAGGTCTCAGAGACAGCAAGGACATCTGGTTTGTAGAGGGCTAGCCATGCTTGTACTTCATGGATCTTAGGTCGAAGACTGCAAATATTCATATGGGTAATCCTTAGCTTGGATACTTGGATGGGAATTTGTTTTTAAACTACCCTTCAGGAATACTGTACTTGGCCAGAAATAGTTTTCTTTTCTGGCAGTTGGTCCACATGGTATCTTACCTTCCACGATTTTTGAATGGAAAAAAGCATCAGTTTTTAAAAAAAAAAGGTTGCATAGTTTCTGATATGAAGATTTCCACTATAATTGTTATGGCTGACCTGCATTTTGTATTCTTTTGTACATCCTTATGTGTGTGTGTGTTATGTCACAAACTGGTCGCCTTTGAAAATGGGCATTTTGCTCATGTCAGTTACGTGCATAATCAGTAAAAATAAAATGGAAATGAATGTGAGGACCCTCCCTGACTGTAGGCATGATGGCCATGTACTGAATTAAAATGATTAAAAGATTTTTGACACTACTTAAATAAAAATGAAGCAGCCACACTGGTGTGTTGCACAACTGCCTAGCCAACAGTACGTTAACAATGCAAAGTCACTATATGTTACCGTGTAGTGCACTCCTCACTGAAGAGAAGCTTTGAATCTGTGATAATCCACTTCCAGCTTTGATGACTGAGGTATTGATTCCAGTCAGCTGGTCCTCTGTAACAAGCAGTCTGTGTGTCAATTGTTTTTTAACATAGCAGATTTAATTAAGCAATTTCAGGTGGGAGATCTAATCTGATGCTCACAGTCATTTAGCTTAAAATATTGCCTTGCAGAACTGGTATAGCCCCTGGAATTACTAACAATTTTTAAAAGTATCAGGCTGTTACTTTCCATCCCTGAAACGTGTTTCTTTTTTCATTTGGTAATTATTATCAAGTGTGGCATCCATTTTAGCCAGTCAGCATAGTTTATTTCTAAACATTCTAGACACTCTGGTATCTTACGCTGGCAGCTCTAAAATTCAAAAGTTCTACGTTAATTTGCCAGAGTCGTTCCCACATAGGGGTTTTACTAATTTCCTGTGTAGAAAAACAATTTAATTTTAAACTGAAGGCCCATTTTTAAAAATAAACAGAACCCAATAACATGTTTTTTTTTTTGTTTTTTTTTACCAATTATTTTACCAGGTGAGACACACTAAGCTGAAAGCTTGTTTTGCAGGTGCAACCTGGGAGCACAAGGAAGTTAAGTGACTTGCTCAGGGTCACACAGTATGCACCTAGGGGGCTGTGGGATTCAAACCCAGGTCTCCAGATTTGCAGCTCAGAGCCTTAACCCACTGCGCCATACTGCCTGTTTCTGAATATATAATATATCTAATTAATATTCATGAGCCCATCAAGGTTGGATCAGTCATTAATGTCTTAGAAATGAACAATTCAGCTGCTAAATGATGCTGTATGTCATGCATCATCTTAAACGAAAGACATACTTGTGCCACACTGTTCACGCCACACTACAAAAAAAGTGTAAAAATGTAAAGATTAAATATATTATTTTGATTTGACTTAGTCACAATAACAACCTCAAAGCTGGTCATTTCCTTTGACTAACGACCAGCTGGAGGAAGGTGTCCTTCTGCTGTACCTTGGGCCACTCATCCCCACAATCGGTCATTAATGCATCAGAAATAGAAAAAGAATAATAATCAGCATTTATATAGCACTTTTCATACATAACGTATCCCAAAGTACTTTACAAGCAATGTTAGACTGGTAGTGAAGTGACTGAATGTTTATTGTGTGGTTATATCGCACATCAGCACCCACACACAGCCTGACAATTGCGTAATCCAGTTTTATGGGAAGGGGAATGTTGGCAGGACACTTGGAATGTCCCCTACCCTTTGCAAAGAGTGCCCTGGATTTTTTTACTTCCACCTGGACAGCACCAGGATGGGTAGAAGAGACCTCAGTTTAACATATCATCCAAAGGATGGCACACCCCAGCAGTACAGCACCCCCCAATACTGCACTCGGGTGCCAGCGTTTTAGGTATAAGTCCAATCCTGGTGTGGGATAAGAACCCATGACCTTCTGGTCCAGAGGCGGATGTGCTACCAACTGAGCCACATTGACACCTCAGTAACCAGCTTCTCAGTTGTTACTGCTTGAGTAATGTGTACAATTATGGTGTCTCATATGCCTGTAAGAGTGTCTTCCAAGCCCGTTGTGTGCCAGAAGCCAAAGAACTCGAGAAGGCACTCAAAGGAAAACTGCACCCTCATATCTTCTAAATGTTATTTGTTTCCATGTCAACAGACAATTCTTTTCATGTAGCTATTAAAGATGTATGCAACTGCTTCAGTTAGTTTTCACGCTTCATACTAGGCCCTGTCACTGTCCTGGGAGGGTCCATTTCATGGTTGTTATAATCTCATTGTCCCTGACAGCTGCATTAGCATATGAGAATATGATGTCAGATCAACCATCTATATCATGTATCTCTATGCTGAAATAACAAATACCCTGCAAAAACTCTCTGGAAACTCATAAACCGAATGGAGTTTAAAGGGGAAAAAAACTGCATTACAACTCAGATGGCTTGTAAAACTCACTGAAGGTAAATGTGGTATTTCATACCTTCTTGCAGCTTGTTTCTTTTAAAACTACTTAAGCAGACAGGCATACGGGGGAGTTTAAAGGTTGATTTTGCATCACATTCTCATATGCTAATGCAGCTCTCGGAGACAATGAGATTTCAACCACAAAATGGACCCTCCCAGGACAGTGACAGGGCCTAGTATGAAGTGTAAAAACAAACTGAAGCAGTCGCATACATCTTTAACATTTACATGAAAAGAGTTGTCTGTTGACATGGAAACAAATGACATTTAGAAGATATGAGGGTGCAGTTTTCCTTTAAGACCATAAGAGATGATGGAACTGTACACATAAACAAAGAGCATAAGGTTGCTCACTTTTCCCATAGGGGACAGTGAGATCAAAGCCTAGCTGTGCCACTAATGTGAAGTTCAGATGCTGTGTTTCACATTATAAATCACTTGCGTGATTTCAGCCAATTAGTGCACTGAGCCACTGTACCTCAAAATCAAGTGCACAGTGGTCTGTCCTGTAGGAATGTTGGGAGTGAAGCATTCCACTTCAGAGCTGGTGGGAGGATGGACTTTAGCTTGTGAAATAAAAAAAAAAGACTTGAACCTTATTATAAATCCCACTAGCTAACATAAACGATTTAAAAAAAATATATATTAAGAAGGCTGCCGAGGGTAGTGCTGGAATTACAGAGGGGCTTCCAAGAGCTTGCCCCAGTTCTGAAGTGAGCCCTGGTAGCTCATGCATCACTGCCATTGACTTAAGGGGGGCTTAGTTTAAATATAGGATGCTTATAGGCCCCCTTGCTCCCAAAGCTCATAAAGTTTAATTCCAACACTGGCTGCAGGGTGTTTCTTTATAGTGTATGGTGGAATGCAGTTGTGTATGGAAATCCATACACCGCAAAAAGTCATTCTGCTTCAGTAGTGACGTCCTCACTAATGCAGAACAACTTTTTGTTCTGCATTAGTGAGGACGTCACAATGCAATCACCCCCACCAGCGCCATTCATAGGAGGGGGCGATTGGCGACTCCTGCGCGTGAGCTGGCCAGCGGGCTGGAGAGACCAGGAGTGTGGGTATCCAGTGAGAGACAATGTTCAAAAAATGGAAGTGATCCTGTATTTTGGGGCACCATACACTATGTAGAACAGTGTATGGCCTCCCAAACAACTCAGCAACTCTTCCCCCTCGTGTTTTCTATGATGGCAGCGGGATCTCTCAAGCTTCGCTCTCAAGGTCATCAGCCGTCATAGAAAACACTCGGGTGAAGAATTGCCTTGTTGTGTATGGGAGGCCATACACTATCCTATATGCAGTATAAAAGACTCTGAACATGAGGTTTGGGTGAGAGGACCACAGAGCAAATCTAATTGGTTCTGGCTGCCCAAACCTCTTGAGAAAAGTATTGTACATGTCCAATGAATATGTCATTTCTTGCTCAGCAAGAGTTCCAAGCAACCGAATCATACAAAGAATGAGGTGGCTGTGTTTTGTTACATTGTCATATAAATTATAAAATGGGTTGCAAACATCCTGCTTCCTGGTAGGGCTGGATGGACTCTTCCACTATGAATAAGAACCCCCCATCCAGTGCTTACCCATAGACTCAGATAAATATGGACTGGTTGTTGGAGTCTGGTTCTGAGTCTGTAAGTAAGTAAGATTTATTTTGTTTAGCACCCCATCCCAGAGGCTTTGGGCACTGGACAGGTAGGCAAAATTAAGACAACTTACAGAATGCAAAAGCATAAGACAAAATAGAAACAATAAACAACAATGAGAATTAAATAAATCCTAAATTAAAAGAAACAATGCTTTTAAGCAGACCACAAAGATATTGGATCTTTGCGTTGTTTCTTACTCTGAAAAAATTATTGTTATCACATTGAAATCCCTCACTCCCAGTTAATGAATGAAGCAGCAGTGTAGAGTTACTAGCAAATAATGAAAGGGTTGCTGCGTAAGTATTAAGTAATAAGTTAGATGTCAAATGAGAAAGTTTGGACCCCTTTCCTTTCAGTTCTAGGAAGTGGGCATCCAGCTAAGCAATGAGTTTATCCACGTGATATTAAGGCTCTTTAATGTATACAAACTCCATTATTTATGCCATTTTTTGTATTGCATAAGGAAGGTCAGCAAGAGTTAATGTAATTTTGAATGAAATTTCTCTTTTAGTAGTAGAATATACAGAAAAGTCTTTGCTTTAATGAATAAATGTAATTGTAACATGTTCAATAAGTACATTCTATGTATTATATAACATTTTGTATTACTTCTATGTATTGCTTGCTCTATATTCTCTTAAAATAAAAAATTTTGAATGAAAAAAAAAGAAACAGTGCAGCACTTATTTAGTTTTAAACTACAGTCAGTTCCTCTTGTGTGCCATTCGGATATGTACGCATTCCGCTTGTGTGCGCAAATTATCTCGGTCCTGTTTCACTTCCTAGTTGCCGCATTATTAATGTAATCAGTGTTGTGTGCACAGCGATTTTCGGTTGTGTGCACAGATTTTCTAGTAAAAAGCCTGTTTTCAAGTTGTCAGTTGAGCTTGTAATATAGCAGCCAGCAGTCTGATTACCTGTGAATGGGTCATCTAAGGTAACAATAGATGATTGTCTTTACAGGCAAGCATGTAATCGGGCACTAATCACCTGCCTGATCATCCGCTTCCAGATTACCATCATTAGGTGAAGCTCGTTGTGGAGGGGGGTCCTTAAAAATCCCCATTCAGATCTAGCAGTCTAGCTAACTCTTTGGCAGAAGGTGCAGCTGCTGGACAAAGAACTTCTGCCCGAAACTGTTTCCGCAAAGCCGGAATAGGAGAGCCGCGTCAGCCTTTGCCCGATTGATAGATGACAAAATGTGTGCCTCTGTACTGTGCTCAGCGCTACACAGAACAATGCCGAAGAGAAGGGAAAGCTGATGAGCCCAAGCTGGAGGTACCATCGATGGCAGAAGTGTGGTGAATGATGCACGGCGCAGAGAACAATCTAACAGAATGTTGCACTACAATACACCCAAGTCTGTGAGTAACACAGTACTAGAATAAAATTATATTCAGTATTACAGTACTTCCATGCTTATGAATGTTATTTTGGATTGATTATGCTGCGATCCTACATATACGAAGTTTCTTGCCTCAAAACTGTTCAAATACTAACAATTTCAGTGCATTTTCGGTTGTGTGCACATATTCAGCTGGTTCCGAGCATGTGCACACAACCGGGAATTGACTATATAGGCAATCTACAAATGCCTTTTTAAAAAAATGCATCTTCAGCCCCCACCTAAAAATCCTTACCTATAGGCTTTCTCATCGCCCATCTGCTAACTGCACTGACTCACGTGGGTTTTAGAATCAGATTTGCTTACTTTTTAAATGCAGTATGCTGTGCTGATGTCAGTTCCTTTCCCTCCTCCTACTCAAACTCTCAGGCTTCTGTTCTGGACCAGTGTGGGATGGTGGACTAACTTCACTGTGGGTCACAGTGTGTCCACAGACTCATAGGGGGGTGAGTGCATAGAGCTGGTGAGTGGATGTGGGTGGTTGTTGCCAGCAAAATCCTCATGATGTCACAACGCACTTGCATATGGCTGTGGCGCTTTTCTACACAGAGCATACTGTGGCAATATGGCAGCCAATCCTAATGCAGAACAACACTGGTGTCATGTGACACATCTCTCACAGGATATATATATAAACTGCTGTTACTGAGCAATGTTGCACAGAGAGGCAGGCATCAAGATCGTCAGAGGAAATACTTTGAGAGAGAGAGAGAGGGGAAGAGAGGGGGAAGGAGACAAGACTGAGCAGCAGCAGCAAAAGGCAGAGGGTAAAAAAAAAAAGCCCCAAACCCAAAGTTCACCAAAAACTTCAGTGAAAAAAGACTTAGCCTCAGATCTTACTGGTTGTGTGTGGCAGGCTTTACTGGTTGTGTGTGACAGACTAGCAGTGCTTCTGGACCTCGGACTGAAGGAAGAGGTGGGATGTTGTGAACTGGGGAAGGCAGGTGTAACCACCCAGTCCCTTGGGGTTACTAGAATCCCCACAGTAACAGTGCTAGGCAGGGAGAGGCAGCTGGTGATTAACTAGTTAAATGGTTTGTCACCTGCTCACTCTTCTGTTTACTTGGCCTCAGCTGAGACTGAAGTGATGAACTCATTTGGAACTCTCACAGCAGCATAACCCTTGTACCAGCTATTGAGGTGGGAGATAGAATATTGAGATGGCAGTTGTAGTTTGGAGTCAGTTAGAGTCAGTGTTTAGAGTTGGAGTGTGGGAGTGAGAGCTGCTCTGCTAGTGGGCTCTGAGTTGAGAGCCATGAATTCTCACCCTAGTTCTGGTATTCTCCAGCTTGCCAAGTGAAGTGGTGGAGCCCTTTTCTACAGCAGGATTTCATGATTTACATCCCTGGATGGGTGAAAAGAACTGAAAGTTGGTGGAGCCAAGGGGCAATCCCCTGTTTGGTCCAGGATGTTTTGAAGCTGCCTGAAATGTCTAACAGTGAGCGAATGCTGACATTGCTATAGGAAGCAAGTACCTATACTGTTGTGTTCCATGCCTAAAGGGAAGGCACACCATGTTTTCCTGTAAGTACAGATGTGCAAATCTGTGTTTTGAAGTAAAGTTGACTGAGGTGTGTGATGTCCAGAGGTATGACTGTACCACACTATTCAGGACGTTTACCTTTACACTACAGAGGTGGTGAATTTGAATTCTGAATGCCAAGTTTCATTCAAAAGCAATTCAAAAGGTGTTTCAAATGTTTAAGGTGTAACCCTGAAAGAATGGCTGAGTGTGAATTTGGGAGCAAATGGTGGGCAGAACCCCATCTGGAATAACCAGTTCAGGACTAACAGGTTCAGTAAGGGCACATGGTTACTTTAGACAAATAGCCAAATGTCTGAAGAGAATTTTTTTATCCCCTTGAGTGGGTTACAGTTTCTTCTCCTTTATGGAAGAGTGGTGCATATGCAAGCCAAATGTGTTTTCAGTTGTGGCCAATATGCCACTGAAAGCAATGTTCTATGTCCTACGACATGTGGGAATACCAAGTGCAAGTGTCCTGTGTCCTACTGCAGTGGGAATACAGAGTTTCTTTCAGATACAGTTCGATTTTGTTGTTCTGCAAGTTCCTAGCACCAAGATGTGTAAACCTTGGGGGGGCCACCCTTGCTTTGAAGAACATCTTTTGAATAAAGTTCCACTCTAGAATCCCAACTATGGTCTGGACAGTTATGTTATTGCTTCCTGTGTGGATTTACTGGGTACCACTCCACAAGATAGGTCTAGCATATGGCTAGCATAAAATCTCTCCCCAGGACCTGGTTTGTAAATACCAATGATTATGTTTTTGTACACCCCGCCCCTTTGGTCTCTCGAAGAATGAGCCTGGTATACATTCCCAAAGCTAGCGGTGGTACCATTTCTAAATGTTTGAGTGAGTGTCCAGTATGGGTGCCAGGGGTGCTAACTTGAGTAAAGTAGCGGGGGAGTGGTTACACAGGCATCAAAGCTCGTACTAGTCTGACTGTGCAAAATCATAAATCAGGCTTTTCTACCAGTAATCAATGACAGGCAGAAAACAAAATCAATTTTAAAAGTCGATTAGAGAGTGAGAGAGAGTAAGGGAGATATCTGAAGTGCAGTAGCTGGGTTACCTGCCTCTGTCTGCTGCAAAGAAAGCACAAGAAAATACTGCCAGCAAAAGGGATTAAAGAAAAGAGAGAGATTAGAGAGAGGTTAAGTGTGAGAAGGGGAAAAGATCAGCTGGCGCAGGTTGTCTGTGCCTGGCTTTCTGACTAAATATGGAAGCACAGTGTTGGTGCCTGTGTCTGTTTACAGGCTGCAGTAAAACAATAAAATAAGAGATATCAGACAATGAGAACTGGGGAGCTGTGCTGGATGCCTGTGTGGACTGGGAGTCAGTGAGCACCATGCAGGGTGCCAAACCAGCAACGGGCACAGTGCTGCTGCCCTGAGCCTGCCTTCAGGCTGCAATAAAAAAAGGAAAGAGATCAGACAGTGAGGGTGATGCCTGTGCATTGTGCAGGGTGACGAAATGAAAAAGCACCGGGTCCCACCAGTCATGTCACTCTGTGCCTACTGCAAAACAAAAAAGAAATACATAAACAAACTTGGCAGCAAAAGTGATTGAAAAATAAAATAAGCAAATTAGAGACCGAGAAAGAAAAACAGAAATTAAGACAGTGAAGGTGGGGTGCTGGGCCCAGATGCCTGTGTGCTGCAGGTTGTCAAAAAAATACACCAAGCACAGTTGTGGCCATGCCCTGTGCCTGCCTGCAGGCTGCAATAAAATAATTAAGCAATAATGCCCGACAGGGTGTGTGTCGTGCTGGGATAATGTCATGCCTCAGGTGGTTGGGCACGAGGCCGCAGGCCGAGTGCATCCAATAACTGAGGCGTGACATTATCCCAAAAGACACACACCCTGGAGGGCATTATTGCTATTATACAATGGCTCATTGTTATACAGAACTAAAAAAATCATTTTAAAGATGTTTTTGTGTGGAAAAATATTTTTGTTTTTTAAGAGAAGATGAAACAATCAAGCATGTGGAGGATATGGTCATCTTCAGGTTCACAGTGAGGCTGAAACTAGACCCGTGATGTTGTGCTGGGAAAACATCACGGGTCCAGTCCCAGACTGACCAATCAGAATCCAGGATTTTTCTTGCCATTGTATAATGAAATACAGTGGATTCCATTTGTATGCCATTCGGATGTATGCACATTCCAGATGTATACACACAAAACTGAAGTCCTGATTCTTGCCCTATTCCAGCAATATTATTTTGTTTGTATGCACACAGTTTTTTGGTTATATGCACATTTTTTTTTCATCTTGACAAGCTCCCCATCAGGTCCCCAGAAGATCTTTGTCACCTCTTTGACAGTAGCATTCAGTTGTCATTCCCTTGCACCCACTAGATTGTCCCCCATAGCTACTCCACTAATCACCTGAAACATACCAGAGCCCAGTTAAACCTTCCCCCACCCCGCACAATAGTGATAGTGATAGTGATTGCTATTAGTTTTCAGTTCTGATTAACTCACAGAGGGTGATGGACTGATGGAAAAGGAGCTGACTTCAAAATTCATGCTACTCATTGAAAGCTGCATTCATTCTTGCTTGCTGCAGTGGAAGTGGGTCAGCATCAGTGAGTGTTCAGTTTAGCAAAAAATAAATATATGTGCGATGGTGAAGGCTGTCACTTCTCATATTACTTAAAATAACATTTAACAGCATTTAAGATGGCTTAGGTGTATTTGTGAGTACGTGAGTCATGTCTGTAAATGCGTCCCTATTGATTTCAGTATGCACCCATTCATTTCTATGGTATTCTGGCTGTATGCACATTCTGGTTGTATACAAAAAAATTCAGCTTGTCCGGGGCATGTGCATACAACTGTAGCGAGACTTGCCAGCAAAAGTTAGGAGAGAGAGACTGAGTGCAAAAGAAAAAGAGACACCAGACAGTGAGGGTGGGGGCTGGGCTGGATGCTTGTGAGTTGCAGGTTGCAAAACAAAAAAAAATACACCCAGCACAGTGGTACCCATGCCCTCTGCCTGCCTGCAGGCTGCAGTACAAATTATATTACTGAGACTTGGCAGCAAAAGTAACAAAAGAGAGACTGAGGGAGAGAGAAGGTGAGACTAGAGGGATTCTTCACTGTTGGCATTTTTTAATGTGACAGTACTGCAACTGTACTAGGCAACACTAGTGCCTCCTATTGTATCTGTAATAGAAGTGTCATCATCAGTCATCATCTCTTCCCTAGCCTTATCATTTATCATCACCACCGTACCAGTCTGCTCTGGATAAATAAACATCTGCATCACCAATTTAAATTCCAAGGCCATGTAGTTACAGTATCATAACATTGCTGAGCTGCTGAACAGTCCCCGAACAGTAACACTGGGGACTCAGTTTTCAAACAGCCCTTCGACCGCCACAATTTGTGACAATCTAGTGCTGTGGTGAACTCCAAGTGCATCAAGGACCCTGCTCCCAATATTGTAAAATCAGGGGTCCCTGCGCTGAAGACCCAGAAGTTGCCACAGCTGCAGGGCTGTGCCAAATATATGGCACACCTGTGGAGTTTGATGAAGGGATCCATCATCCCCTCCGGCACAAGGGTACAGGACCCATGGATGTTGGGGGGGGGACCCCTGGCTGGAAGGTGGGTAATGGAGTCTGCTGGGGCACTGATGGTACCATAGGTAACGGGGGCATGGTGACAGGTATAGGGAGTGAAGAAGGCACCTGGCAGAGGTGCCATAGGGTTAATGACACCTCTGTCAGGTGCCTCCTCTGCTCTGTGTACCTGCTGCTGTGCCCCCTCATGCCCTATGGCATCCTCAGTGCCCCAGCAGCCCTCATTCCCCACCTTCCTGTTCCTATAGCTCACTCCCTACCCTGTCAATCAGTGATGCAGGGCCCTTAGACCACATCCTGGCTGGTCTAACTTAAGCCCCCTGTTACGGCCACAGCAGGACATATAGAATCTCAAATAAGGGGATAGTGCAGCCCCACTGTGGTGCAAGCCCCCTTGCGTCCTGGTGCTAGCTGCCTTGCAACCTGGCACATGGTCACTTTTGCTGCAAGGGTGATGCAGGGGGATTGCCGCATGGGGTCCCGATTTCACCAGCAGGAGTTTGGAAATGGGGATTGCAGCAATCTATGACACAAGGTACCACTTATGTCATACACCTATGGAGCAGGCACCTTGCGTCATAGTTTTTGTTTTGAAAATCTGGCCCTTGGTGTCACTCTTGTCTTCTGCACTGAACGTGGAAAAAAGTGGTTGTGATCACCGCCATGTGCTGTCACTGTGTAGTTGGGCTCTGGCCTGTAAGAAGTCAGAGCACTAAGAAGTGGGAATTGGGAGGGGTGTTTTTTATTTTATACAGTAGAAAATGGAAAAAAAATAAATAAAATGGATGAAAGTGTTTAGACTAGAACCAGTTTTTTCTGAGTCTCAGGTAGGCGCTGTAGCTTCAGGTAACCAAAAGAGACTGTCAACTTTGGCCAGGCTAACTAATTATCCTCCTACACAGGGAAGAAAAACTGATTCTGGTAACTCCATAGTTTCATCCTCCAAGTGAGTGCTTGAATCCAGTAAAGGTGCTACATCTGTTGGTTCAGTCCCAATTAATAAAAAGGTTCTTTAGTTAAAACTAAAGTGTTGATGGGCACCACATGCAGAGGCAATCCAAGGTATGGAAGAGCTGCACACTGTGCTACTGTTTGGAGTTGTGAAGAATAAAAACTTCTGTCCACTGAATGCCCGTGGAATGACCATTCTGATTCTGCAGAATTTCATGAATTTCCACAATTCTGCAGGATTTTGTCAAATTTTAAATTTGTTATTTCGATATACTTTTAACAGCGCATGTCCAATTAACACCTAATTTGGAACAATAACAGAACATAATGACATGCAAATGTGTGACAAATTGTAGGTTCATAGGTTGAAAGGGGGCAGAGGTATGGGTGGCCAAACATTTAATCAAAATTAAATGTTCAGTTCTTTTGAGATAATTTTAACATTTCTTATCCAAATTTCTCCATAATGTCTGGATTTAGAGAAGCACTCAACATGGATATATACACTATATTTAAAGTCTCAAGCTTAAATGAGAGCTGAGTTATTGGTAGCCAAACATTTTGCCAAAATGTAGGTTTCTGTAATTTTAATATAATTTTGATAGTATTCATTAAAATATTATAAAATTTGACAGGTATACAGGTTATTACTCCATTTGTATATGCACATAATTTCAGATTTCTAGCTTCAAATGGGACTGAGTTATAGCCTACCAAACATGTTGCCAAAATTTAAATGTCAGTTATTTTCCTCTAATTTTAAAACAACATATCCAAATTTAAGCAGAGTTGAAAAATTTAAACTGTTATACCACATGGTCATTTCTGAAAAAGTTCATATTTGCAGCTTTAAATGGGATTGAATTAAAAGTAGTCAAACTTTCACAACATTTAAAAATTAAATTTTGCAAGAATGTAAACTACAAATTTAAGCCCCTGAAACTTTAAAACTAGAGAATATAAGACCATGAAATTTGACAGGTTCTTAGACCTTACAAGGAGACTGTACATGGCAATTTTATTAATTGCTTGCTGCCAGAAATGGCAAAATAATAGGGCTATGCATGGACAAAATAGAATAGTGTTACCCTATGGGAATCGTTATGTTTTATTACTTGCTTTTTTTAATGGCCACAAAGGTGCAGCATATGTTATTCTAGTAGTACCCCTAGAGACCTTTGTGACCATATAGAGATTGTCACTTAACTCCAGATATTGATGGAGTTATGGCCTGTTGAAGTCCCAGTGTTATCCTATGGGAATCATTATGTTTTATTACTTGCTTTTTTTAATGGCCACAATTATTTAAGGGTGCGGTGTAAGTTATTCTTGTAGTACCTCTTGAGACCTTTGTCACCATATAGAGATTGTCACCTCTGCATCCTCCTCCTGAAGCACCAGCAGAACTAGCCAGCCTCTCTGTCTGGCACCAGTGAACATGCCAAAGTGCCATGACCTCTGCATCTTCCTCCTGAAGTACCAGCAGCACAAGACAAACTTTGGAACCAATGTACAAGCCAAAGTGCCATGAACTCTCCTCTTCCTTCTCCTGAAGTCATTTTAAGGACTTCTGTAGCAATTTTCTAATAAGGCAACTTTCCTGGCCAAATACTGAATAGTGAATATCTGGGACCTGAATACTGAATATTCGGCTGAATATTTGAGAAAAGGAATTCGCACGGCTCTACAAAATAACATCTGTATTATTTTTTTCAAACACAATGTTTTTTTTTTTCCAAAAAGGAAAAACATACAAAGAATAAGATCATGAAACAATCTCAATGAATTGCATTACTTAAAATTAACTTACATTTTATGACAAGTCTTTTATTAAATATCTTATGTATGTGAAATATTAATACATTTCTAAACCTTCACCTAATCTGAGTGTCTGTAAACTATCATGCAAATCTTGCAGTTCTATCTACTTACAACATTACTCTAATTATTCACTAGTAATTTTGTCTAATACCTTAATCTTTTGGCAGCCAAGTCAAAATGGGGGCCTATGTAACTTCATATTTCTCTGTTGTTTCCAAATTCAAATGACTAATCTGTTCATTCAGTGCCAATTTAATTAAATGTTTGGGCCATTCCTCCAGTGTAGGGGGATCTTTGTCTTTCCAATGACTTAATATAAGTCCCTTAAAACCTTGGGCAGCTAACAGAAGCCATTTCTTCTTGAGTGCACTGAAAAGGAGGTCACCTGTGTTCCCTAATACAAAACTTCCTGGTACAAAATGGAATGTCCAAACCGAGAACTTGCTTACAAACCATCCAGATAACTACCCATGTAGATTTAATTATTGGACAGTTCCATAACATGCATAAAAGGTCTGCTTGTGTTTTGCCACATCTCCAACATTTATCATCAGCCATTAGGCCTAACCCACTTCAATGGAGTGAGGTATCAATCGTGCAAAATCTTAAACTGGAGTAAACGACCCTGCATATCCCTGCTGGTTTTGTATGCGTTATACCATAATAGTTTCCATGTTGACTGAGATAACTTGCACCCCATTCTACCTTCCCATAACCTTTTGATGTTTCCATTTAGTTCTAGGCCTATCTCTGTGCTTAGCTTGTACATTTTACCTGCCCCACCTTTTCCTTTCAACATGGTAAACAAATTTGTTAATGCCTTGGAAGAATAAATTACATGCTTTGCATCCAGAGTATCCTGTAGTGCATGTCTAAGCTGTAAATATGCATGGAATTCAGTATAGGGTAGTTTATACAAGGTCCTTAGTTCTGTGAAAGACCTAAGTATTCCATCTGCTGGATTAATTATATCTCTTAAAATTTCAATTCCCAGAACCCTCCATGCATCATTAACTAAACCTTCCCCTCCTAGGGCAATTCCAGGGTTCCTCCACAATGGGGTATATTTGGTAGCACCCATGTAGAGCACTGATTATTGAGCGCTGCACTTTTGAGCGACTCAATAATAGCGCTCTACAAGAGAGCGAGTGGTGCAATAGATTGCTATATCCCTGTATAGCGGGTATAGCAAGGAGCTGTACTCACTACTACAGGATATTGGATCCTGTGTTGCCGACTCCTGCCGGGCTGCTCACATAGCGTAGTGGTGTATACCACCGCTTGCGATGTGAGCAGACCCGGATTCGCGTCCAGCTATGGGCAAAATCATTTTTTAATTTTTTAATCCAGTAACTTGCCTCGTGATCCACACCCCCTTGGAGTTTGTTATTTAAGTTTGGGGGTGTGGGGGTGCTTGCCCCCCACAAGGGGGTGGTGCGGGGGTGCAGCTCCCTGCAGAAAAAAATGACTTGTTTGCGTTTTGAAAGTATGGTACCGACCGTCGCTATTTGGGATGGTCGGTACAATATATATCGCCTTTTTGACTATGGGCTCATATTTGTTTGCTTTTTGTGATAGGCAGCCTTTCAGACTCACCTTTATCACATAAAACCGTATATTCTTTGGGAAATAACTGCAACTGCATGCATTTGCTGAACCACATACATTTTTTTTTATTTATTTCGATTTCGGATACGGATAACACCTTTGAGCCAAGGCTCTTTTACAAAGGTTCCATGTCAGACATTGAGATACAACGTAGCGGCAGTGTTCATAGGATGAGACAACATAGAGGCAAAATTCATACATTGAGACTTTAGCAGCTAGAGGCTTTGTCAAGCACAGGGAGCTAAGGCTACTTAATCAAGATAAGACAGGAAACAATTAGGTTGACTGGAAAAGGAGACTAAGTAGAAAAACTGGAGTAGAGGCAGAGGAAATGATAAAAGCTAATTACAGGGAGGAGAAGGGAAGGATGTTGAGAAAGACAAGTTGGAGGGGAGTGAGGGTTCTGGCCTGTAACATCGCGGATGAAATATCATGGAAATAATATTGCCGGCAAAACATTGCGGAAAATAATATGGCGAAGCATAAAATAAAGCTAGGTAACAATGCCGCATACTGACCTGCTGTGCACAGCTACAGCAATCTGGTATATGGATGCATGGGGGGGGGACTGAGCGGGTGTATCTGCTGCCAGGGACCAGTACTGGGACCCTGAGCACAGAGGCACACTGGAGGTAGTGCAATGCCCACCCCCAGGCAGGCTCCACCACAAGGGAGCAGAAAGGGTGCTATGCCAGGACTCCACAGGGCAGACAACAGGGGGAACATGGCGTAGTATGTCACCCTATGGAACAGAGGACACAGAATGCACAGGTTGTGCTAGGCATGGGACAGCAGGCAGAGGCTATGGCTGCACCTGGAGCTCAGGGGACAGGACTGAGGGGTATGAGCAGGTTGGGGGCCAAACAACAACACCACAATGGCATGGGGTCCCATGAACTGCTCCCTACTCGGGCACCCCAGTGTTGTTCTTATGCTCAGGTTCCTGCTACTGTGCTGTGTGATGTCTCCATGTAACAGGCTGTGTTTGCTGCCTGCATGTTCACTGGCATGCATTGTTACATCCTGCGATGTCATGTGCTGCCGACATTCTGGGTTGTTGTCACTTTATTTTTGGCCATGGTATTTCATCCCATGATGTTGCTGGCTGGAACCGAAGTGAAGGGGGTCAAAGGATGAGAAGGGCGAAGGGGAGGGTGGGGCAAGTAGATTGTTGGCATGCGGGTAGGATTTGTGACAGCAAAGCCAGGGTCTGCAGTCATAGGAGGTAATAGCGACGAGGTGTTGGTGAAGATCTTGCTTGAAGGAGCTCAGAGAAGTGTTATTTTACATAAATGGCTTGGAGGTAGTAGTTAGATATGGATGTGATGTTATGCTCAGTGGTTTTAAACCTAACAATAGGTGGTACAAAGAGTAAGGTCTTATTAGAGTAGCTTCATAATGGGCCCACAAAGGTAATTCTTTGCTAGTTGAAAACTATTGACATACTGCCTTAATAAGAAAGCCTGATGGTAGTATTTAAAGTCAGGAAGGCTCATCCCTCTATTTTGCCAGATCTTTTTAAGTTTACCTAGACTAATTCTGGCTTTCTTCCCTTCCCATAGGACATTTCTAATTGCTGCATCTATTCTTTTAAACCAGAACTGACTAATATTGTTGGGTATATTCTGCATCAAATAAAAAATTCTGGGCACGATTATCATCTTTAGGGCATTAACTTTGCCCCATAAGGATAAATTAAGCTTTCCCCATTTATCCAGATTAATCTGCATCTCCTTCAACAAAGGTTTCATGTTAATGGCCAACAAATGTTCTAATTCATGAGTAATTTTAATTCCCAGGTACGTGATGTGATTCCCTCCCCCACAATCTGAGATTATATGTATTACATAGTTTTGTGAGGTCTTTTGTGTCACCTTTCAGTGGAAGCACTTCTGATTTGGACCAGTTTATTTCTAGACCGGAGATGACGTTAAAATCTTCCAATAGTTCCATGGTAGGGACCATTGATTTATGTGGGTTAGAGAGTGTTAATAGCATGTCATCTGCATAAGCAACCACTTTGTGCTCCATCTTTAGAAATTGAATGCCTGTTGTTAGTTTATTTTGTCTAATATGACACAACAAAGGTTCCAAGGATGGGATAAATAGAAGAGGCGAAAGGGGGCACCCATGTCTAGTGCCTCGACCTAACGTAAATTTGGTAGAGAGAATTTTATTCATGCAGAGCTTTGCAGTAGGCGCCTGATACAGTAAAGCAATTCTAGTGAAAAAGTCTGCTCCTAAATCATAGGCCTGCAGAACCTCATGTAGATAATGCCACTCTATAGAGTCATAGAAACATAGAAACGTAGAAAACATAGACTTTGACAGCAGATAAGGACCACTTGGCCCACCCAGTCTGCCCATTTCCCTACCTACTGGATAAGCTGCAGATTCTAGTTAACCAACAGCCTACTTCCTGCCACCCCCCCCTCCACAGTTGCCTTGTGTCTGTCCCATGCATGTTTGAATTCCCCCACTGTTTTAGCCCCAACAACCTCCCCAGGAAGGCAGTTCCACGCATCCACCACTCTCTCCGTGTAAAAAGATTTCCTCACATTACCCCTGAGCTGTCCTCCCTCTATCTTTAAATTGTGTCCTGTTGTTCTTACACATCTCTTTTTCTGAAAGATGCTACCCTCCTGGACTTTGTTGATTCCCTTGAGGTACTTGAACATTTCTATCATGTCCCCTGTCCCTCCTTTCATCAAGGATATACATATTAAGCTCTCTCAGTCTCTCTTCATATGATTTCTGATGCAGACCCTGCACCATTTTAGTTCCCCTCCTCTGGACTGCTTCCATCCTGTCTATGTCCTTGCGTAGAGATGAGGTCTCCAAACTGCACACAGTACTCCAGATGGGTCTCACCAACTGTCTGTACAGAGGGATAACCACTTCCCTTTTTCTACCTGTGATGCCCCTTCCTATGCATCCCAGTATCCCCCTGGCTCTTCTTACTGACTTCTTACATTGCTTACCCACCTTTAAATCATCTGATATGACTACCCCCAAGTCCCGTTCCATTTTTGTTGTTGTTAGTACCTCTCCTGCTATTGTGTACTCTTTTCCTGGGTTTTTGTTTCCCAGGTGCATTACTTTGCACTTCTTTGCATTGAATCTAAGTTGCCATATGTCTGACCATTCCTCCAACCTTGCCAAGTCCCTTCTCATCCTTTCTACCCCCTCTTGTGTATCAACTCTGTTACAGATCTTTGTATCATCTGCAAAGAGGCATACCTTTCCCTCCAGACCCTCTGCAATGTCACCTATAAAGATGTTAAAGAGGACGGGACCCAGTACTGAGCCCTGAGGTACTCCACTAGTGACCCCCCTTTCTTCAGAATGTGTTCCACTCACTATTACCTTCTGTGTCCTGTTGTGCAGCCAGTTTGCAACCCAGGCTACCACCCTGGGACCCACTCCCAAGCTGGCTAACTTGATTATTAATCTTTAGTGCGGACTGTGTCAAATGCCTT
The DNA here is from genome assembly GCA_016271365.2 of Neoceratodus forsteri. Classification (NCBI taxonomy): domain Eukaryota; kingdom Metazoa; phylum Chordata; order Ceratodontiformes; family Ceratodontidae; genus Neoceratodus; species Neoceratodus forsteri. The sequence continues at coordinate 64,310,017 of CM028135.1, forward strand.
GCTAAAGTCTAGGTAGGCCATATCCACAGCCCCTCCCTGGTCTATTACTTTGGTCACCCAGTCAAAGAAATCTATTAGATTTGTCTGACATGACCTTCCTGCTGTAAATCCATGCTGCTTTGGGTCCTGTACCCGCTGGCCTCTAGGTACTCAACAATTCTTTCTTTCAGAAGTGATTCCATCATTTTCCCTGCCACTGAGGTCAAACTTACAGGTCTGTAGTTTCCTGCTTCTGCCTTGCTCCCACTTTTGTGAAGGGGAATCACATCTGCCCTCCTCTAGTCCTCAGGTACCACCCCATCCTCCTATGATTTGTTAAAAAGTGTGGTCAGTGGTGTCACTAGGTCCTCCCTTGGTTCTTTTAGGATTCTGGGGTGAATCCCATCAGGCCCCATTGCTTTGTCCACCTTGAGTTTCAGGAGTTCTTTCAGGATCTTCTTCTGTAAATGGACTGGTGTCAACCCCTACCCAGATTGCTTCTATTGTCTGGTTTAGGTAACTCCTCCTCATCTTCTTTTGTGAATACTGAGCAAAGTATTCATTCAGTATCTCTGCCTTTTCACTGTCTCCCTCTGCCCACCTCCCCTCTCCCTTATTAATCTTCACTATTCCTCCCTTAACCTTTCTATGCTCCCTAATGTACATATAAAAGGTTTTATCCCCCTTCTTAACTGACTTGGCTATTTTTCCTCAGTTTTGGCTTTTTCTATTCTGACTGCCTTCCCACTTCTTTCTGCTTTAATTGATACAGTTCCTGTCATTGCTCCTTCTGTGATGCCTTATACTTTTTGAATGCAGCCTTTTCTCCTTAACCTTCCCTGCCACCTTTTTTTGAAAACCATAGTGGTTTTTTATTCCGCTTTGTTTTCTTTGTCTGTTTCACGTAAAGGCTTATTGCCTCTATGATGGCAGTTTAGATTTTTCTCCATTGTTCTTCCACCCCTCCTTTTTGGCCATTTGCTAGTGTATTCCTCAGGTATTCACCCATTTTGCCAAAGTCAGCCCTTCTAAAGTCCAGTATGCTTGTTTTTGTATGGCTTGGCTCCATGGTTGTGCTTATTGTGAAGCACATTGTGCAGTGGTTGCTTGTTCTCAGATGTCTACTGACTTCTAAATTTGTGATCCTCTCTCCATTTGAGAGTACCAGGTCTAGTATTGCTTCCTCCCGGGTGGGTTCCAACACTAGCTGTCTAAGGCCTGCCCCTGCAGGGCATCAAGAATGACCCTGCTCTTGGATGTGGCTGCAGTACATGTCATCCAGTTAACATCTGGCATATTCAGGTCCCCATTAACAGTATCTCCCTTTTTCAGCCATTTTGAGAATGTCCTCTATCATTTTCTTGTCCATTTCCTCCCATTGAGATGGGGTCTGTATACAACCCTGTGCAGTTGTGATGCCATTCCCTGTCTCCAAGGTGACCCAGGTGCCTCTTGTCCCTCGCCGTTTACTTTTTAGTTCTGTTGCTTTGATCCCTTCCCTTATGTATAGAGCTACTCCACCTCCTCTTTTCCCCTCTCTGTCCCTTCTGTAGACTATGTACCCTGGTATGTTGACATCCCAGTCATGGTTCCCCGTGTACCATGTTTCTGTGACTGCCACAATATCCAAGTGTTCATCTTCCATCAAGGCTACTAGCTCAGGAAGCTTATTTCCCAGACTAAGGGCATTGGTACTTATTGCCCTCCATTTAATGTTGGCTTTATCCTTTTTTCTCCCATGCCTGCTCTTTTTGCCCTTGTCTATTTTTCCATTTACCCCGTCCTTCCCTCTGTTGAGCACTGTACCTCAGTGTTTACCTTACTACTCATCATGTTTTGTGGGGGGAGGCTTGAAATTTCACTGCCTCTTATTAGCGCCACCCCCCCCCCCCCATGGCTAGTTTAAAAGCTTGCCAAGGAAGCATTTAAACCTGTCACTTAGGATCCTGGTTCCCTTCATGGACAGATGCAGACCATAGTGCCAGTATAAACCTTCATCTCTCAGGTGTACCCCCAGTCCCCAATGAAGCCAAAAAGCCCTGTGCTCTGCACCAGTTTTGCAACCATTCATTAAACTGCATGGTGTGTAGTACCCTAGCCTCACCCCTGCCATGGACTGGCAGCACCTCTGAGAAGGTAACTGTGCTTGCTACCTGTCTGAGGCCCCTTCCCAACTCCACAATTTCATCCTGCACTGCACTGATCCCATGCCTAGCTAGGTCATTTGTCCCAAGGTGGTCAATGATATCTAGTTCCCTCTCCTGTGATGCTGCTTCTGCAATCCTGAGGATTCGCTTCTTGTCCCTCCAAGCCATGGCACCAGGCAGGCACCTTACTTCCCTCTCCTCTCCTTCTCCACGTCCTACCCTCTAACAACTGGAGTCCCTATCAGAGCTGTTTCCTTCCTGTGGTGTCCTTGCCACCCTTCTGTGGGTCTCCTTGTGAGTGTCCTCAGCATTCTTCTTGGTCTCCACTGAGGTGCCATCATAGAGGAACCTTGCTCTGCTAGACTGGCATATGGTTTGCGTGAAGGTACAACTAGGGGTTTCGCCTCTGTTCCACCACCCGTACCCTCCCAGAACCCACTGTGGTCCAACTGCTCTTCATACTTGGCAGCCTCTGTGGCAGTGGTGCTCTTTGGGTGGGGGAGGCCTCCTTAGTCCTTGCCAGTTCAGCCTGGAGGTGGGCTACCTCCTCCCTCAGAGCTGACAGTTGCCTGCAGATATGACAGCAATGTAGTTTCCAGAATGTCTCCCGGAAAACTGCTGCCCCACAGCCAGTGCATTGCACCACTCCCCACATGTCCCTCTCCCTTATAATATACAATATGTAATATATATAAATATATATATACAGTATACTGTGTGTATATACAGTATATATATATATATATATTTTTTTTTCCTTTGTTGGTGTGTTCTTACCCTTTATGCACTGTGCTGGGTTATTAAGAATATGACAGTTCTGCCCCAAGACCTGTTGAGGAAGTGATGTCAGAACCTTGGCTATAAAGAAAACGTCACACCTGGGGGTGGGGGTGGGGAAGGGTGGGTGGATAGTCCACAACCACTGGTGACTGTTAGAAACAATCAAATATACCACTGCTCCAACACCCTGGTGAGTACTGCCCTTATAGTAATTCAGCTAACCTCCAGTAACTGATTTGTCAACTATTTAAAAGTAATTTGATGCAAACTGTTACAGAATACTAGTAGACAGTCCAGTTAGCCACAAAGGAAAATCAAATATGCAGTTATTTCAACCCTTCTGAAGTTGCTCACAAGATAAGTAGTTTTGAAACCCCCCTTCCTGATTTAAAAACAAAATTAAACACAAAGCAATACCAATGTAAGACTGTAAAGTCAGGAAAACTTCCTTCAGAGGTAAGTAAGAGAGATCAGTTGCAGATTTCTAGTCCAATATAGTATGTCCCATGCAGCTTCTCAGTTGTTTCAAAGCACACCCTGTTAAATGCCTTGTGTTCATCAAGAGACAATAAAGCTGATTTATCCTGGGTACGTGAGGCTGCCCACATTGTTGATATAACCTTCCTTACATTTTCAAAGCCTGAACGACCCTTAATAAACCCTACTTGATCTCTGTGTATGTACTGGATCAGAGTTTGTTGCAATCTAGTAGCCAGAATCTTTGCCCATACTTTATAATCCACATTTAGTAATGAGACTGGACGATAATTTGCAGGGTCTAGTGGATCTTTTCCTTTCTTAAGCAGAACAGTGATTATGGCTTCTGACATGGTTGGGGGCATTGTACCCTTCTTCATTTCAGTATAAACCCTCTGCAATACTGGTGTTAATTCGTCTTTTAATAAAGAGTATACCTCAGCTGGTAACCCATCTGAACCTGGCACCTTGTCCTTCGAAAAATATTTAATGGCTTCCCTTATCTCTTCTTTTGTGATAGATTTACCCAAGTTCTTTTTGTGTGTTTCTGAGACTTGAGGATGTTTAGCCTTGGCTAGAAATAACTGGATACTGTCTAAGCATTTTTTATATTTACTCGCATATAAGCCTTTGTAAAAGTCTAGAAATACTCTGTTTATATCTTTATTTGTAAACACCGAGTTAGAATGATCCCTTATGCCCTGTATGAAATTTCTATCTTGTATCTGTTTGAGCCTGTATGCAAGCAACCTGTCCACCTTTTCTCTAGATACTCAGTAATTCGGTTGTGTGCAAAACAACGCGTATTCAGTTTTTTCGGTGTGAATTTTATTTATTTCATAGCACAACAGAATTATTTCTTATGCAAATTATCCTCAGATACCTTTGTTTGCTTGTGTAGTTGCTCCAGTTCCTGTAGCTCCTTTTCTTTCTTCTGTAAGTCTTGCCCCTCTCCTTTTTCTTGTGAGAAGTAAAACTCAGAATTCTGCCTCTAACATAGGCCTTGTAGGTTTCCCAGACTGTGCTAAAACTTGTTTCCCCATTATCATTGATAGTAAAAAATTGTTTAGTCTCCTCACTGTGCCAAGGTCCAAACTTTACATCATTTTTTTTTGTATTTAGATAGTTTTATTCAGTTTTGTTATCGATCCATACATGAAACTACACACAATACAAGACAGCTCAGCAACTCACAATACAATACAATACATTACACATACCACTATCCCCCCTCCCCTTCCTACCCCTTGGCAACGGCTTAGCTTGGTCGTAGTGCTCTTAACCTTATTCATGTTCTGAGATGTTCATAATGCATACATAGTTTGTAATTTACTCCACCTTTCATCAAACCTGGGCATACAGTTGTTTACACTAGCTGTAATCTTTTCCACTGATAAGTTAAATAGTAATTCCTGTAACCATTCATTGTACACGATTACTTCGTTATCTGGCCAGTGCCTGAGGACTAATGTTTTGACTGACATGGCCATCAGATTAATATGAAACCTTCTTTCTGTTATCGCTATAGAGAAGCAATCTCCCAGCAGACAAGCTACTGGATGACATTGTTCTGTTATACCTAGTAAAAGATCAGCCCTTTGTTTTATTGTAGTCCGGGGGTGCTATTTTGGGACACTCACAAAATATGTGATATAATGACCCCGTACCTGTCCTGAATCTAAAACTTTACATCATTTAAGAGTGAGCAGTTAATTCTCCAGTGGAACAGCCTGTCTATGTTGGGGTCTAGGTTTAACATAATAGATACCGAGGCATGGTCAGAGATTATGATTGAGCCAATGTCATCCCTAACTAGACTATTAACCATCTTGTTTGAAATCAGCAACGTGTGTATCCTGCTGTTAAGTACTATGCCTGTTAGAGTAGAATGTATAATCTTTTCTATCTGGGTAAATCACCCTTCAGGTATCAGTAAGTCCCAAATCTTTCATTCTGTCTTGTAAGATGTTCCTAGCCTTCCAACTGGGTTCCCGTAGTCCTGGGTTATTCCTGTCTATTAAGTGATCTGACACCAAGTTGAAGTCTCCCCCTAGAATGATGTTTGTGCTATTAATTTTACTGAGCTCATCGAATAGATCTAGAAAAAAGGAGCTTAATTTACCATTAGGTGCATAAATGTTGCAAAGGGTCAGATCTATACCATCAAAGGTCCCACTCAGTATCTGCCACCTACCCGTCGTATCAGTCTTGTGAAAGGTTACCTTAAACTTCGTATTTTTATTAATCAGTACAGCCAAGCCTTTTTTTTTTTTTACTGACTGAGTTATGAAAGACCTTTCCCACCCAAGACCTCTTAAGCTTTTCAGCTTCATCTGGGATTAAATGTGTCTCTTGTAACATGGCAACATCCAGTCTAAGTTTATTGAGCGATGCAAGCACCTTCCTCCTCTTTACCGGGGAGCCTAAACCCTTAACATTCCTGGAAACAAATTTAGCATTAGTCTGTAGACTACTCATCATGACTGATATCATTCCAAAATGTTGTTGAAATGTTACTATTACATTGTGAAATTTTTCTTTTTTTTTTTTTTACTGTTTATTCCTCCTCCCCAGCCTGCCACCTCCGACCCTTCAGGGGGTACAACTGGACATCCCACTGCCCGGAACCCTACCCAAGCAGACCCCCAGGCCCCATGGAGCCACAGATTACCCCAGTGAGGCAGGCGGACTCAGACCCGTAACACCTTTCATCGGTCTGAGGTCTGCTGGGCGGGCTAGGCAACGTCGAGGCACTGCCATGGTCCTCCCCATCTTCCCCGAGTTGAGGCCCGGCTTGTATTTTCAATTTCTCCCTCCTGAACGCAAGTGGTTTCCCCGGACGTCATGTGCGTATGGCGGCGTCCATGCGCCTTCAATGGCGCCATCCCCAAGCAGACTTGCAGTTCCTCGAGGCCCTCCGCTCGGGGTCAATCGGTGTCGGGCATCAGCAAATCCCTCCCCGAGGAGGCGAGCTGTCGTTGGGCGCCCAGCCTATCTCCCCCGCTGACCCACCGACAACCCGAGTCTGCTCCTCAACCCGGTCTCAAGGCGAAGTGAGTGTGGCGCTCCAGCGCCTCAACCCTCAGCGCCACCGGGCCAGCACATTGTGAAATTTTGACATTCCATACTACAATGCCATTTATGGGCTCTATATATCTTAGAGGTGTATACTAGTACAGTGAAAACCTCAAATAGAACATCCTGAAGGTTAAATATACAGCACATATTAATATAAATGAACTGTATAAAAACTTTACCTTTTAACAAGAAATAACAATGTAACGATGAGCCAACTGGTATCAGATCAAGATTAGAACTGACGCTTAAAAAATAAGGCCTAAATAAGCAGGCCTTGAAACTCCAAGTTTGGGACTGGTGAAGAACAACATTAACTAAAACAAACAAAATAAAGTTAAAGCTAGTTGTACAAAAGTTTAAACTAGATTGCATTCCCCCCAAACAGGGTGGTATGTACAGATCTTCTATGCTATCTACCAGTTCAGGACTGTGAAAACCATAAGCCAGGGAATTCCCAATGGCACTGGTCTCCAGACTCTTGTCATGCAACCTGTGATTTCCCATAAAGTGGTAGTTACACTGAACCACCGGCAGCTTACATGTATGGGGTTGACAATATTTAAACCATTCTTTAAATATTAATTAATTAAGAGATCAAGTGATGGCAACTTTACCCTATACTCTTATAAATTGAGCAAAATGAAAAATAACCTCAAAGTGACTATTCAATATTACTGACATACTAACATACTAAAATGCCAGCAGAATAAGCCTAATGGTCTTTCGTGTCTGCTCGTTTGGTCAGTCCCCACCCTGGGAGATGACCTTGCTCCCCCGGCTTCTCACTTCTCAGTCCCAGCTATTCTCGCTGCACTGGTTTTTGCTCCCAGAACCCTTCCCCAGTACCTGTCCCAACCCCTCTTGTACCCCTCCACCATTTCTGCCTCCACCAGCCCCCTGGGCAGTGCATTCCATAGCTCCACCACCCTCTCAGTGAAGTAGCACCTCCTCCTTTCTCCCCTGAATCTTCCCCCCCCTCCAGCTTCCGCCATGCTCTCTAGTTGCACCCCTTCCTTGAGCACCCCAACTGCTACTCCCTATTACCCCTTCATGTACCTGAAGACCTCCATCATGTCCTCCCGGTCCCTTCTGTCATCCAATGTGTACATATTTAGCTCTTCGAGCCTCTCCCCATAGGTCCTATCTCATAGGTCCTATCCCCCAAGACCCAAATCATTTTGGTTGCCCCCCTCTGGACCCTCTCCAGGAGTTCAATGTCCCTCTTTAAATGTGGCCTCCAAAACTTCAAGCAGTACTTGAGGTGCAGTTCACCAAGCAGTTATATAGTGGGAGTATCACTTCCCTCCTTCTGGAGGTGAGCCCCCTAGCGATGCATCCAAGCATCCTGTTGGCCTTTGTCGCTGCCCTCCTACAAGTCTCCAAGTTGTTCATCTTGACATCGACCACCAGCCCCAGGTCCATCTCAGCCATCGAGACTTGTAGCATTTCCCCCCCAGGGTGTACACTTGGCCCGGGTTTCTGGCTCCCAGATGTAGTACCTTGCATTTCCCTGCATTGAACCTCAGCTTCCGCTTTCTAGACCACCTTTCCAGAGCCTCCAAGTCCCCCTGTAGGGCCACCCTCCCCTCCTCCCCATCCACTACCGCCCCCAGTTTTGAGTCATCCGCAAAGAGACTCATCTCACTCATGGTACCCTTCCTTATGTCAGAGATGTAGGCGTTGAACAGGCAAGGCCCAAGGACCAATCCCTGAGGGACTCCATTAATGACCCTCCTTGGGGATGAGACTATCCTGCCAACCACGACCCTCTGGGTCCAGTTCTGGAGCCAATTGCCTGTCCAGCTGATCATCAGGTTCCCCACCCCCATTTCTCCCAGCTTATCCAACAGGCCCCTGTGAGGAACAGAGTCAAACGCCTTGCTGACGTCAAGAAAGAGGACATCCACTGGTCTACCCAGGTCCAAGGCACTCGTCACCCAGTCATAGAACTCCACAAGGTTTGTCTGACATGATTTCCCCAGGACAAATCCATGCTGTCTATCGTCCAGGCACCCCAACTTTCCAGGTCTCCCCAGTCTCTCTTGACAATGCCCCCATCACCTTGCCCACCACTGATGTCAGGCTGATGGGCCTGTAGTTCCCTGCCACCTCACTTGATCCCACCTTGTGGATAGGCACTATATGCACCACCTTCCAGTCCTGGGGCACCCAATTGTCCTCAGAGAGATGCTGAAGAGCTCCGACAGGGGTTTTGCCAGGACATCCACCAGTTCCTTCAGCACTCTGGGATGTAATTTATCCGCCCCGGTGTTTTCTTCATCTTAAGGGACTGAGGGCTTCTCTCACTCTCTCTGCCAAGGATTTCCACCTCCGCTACCTTGTCCCCTGCTTTGCCTTCCCCACCTGCCAGTGATGCCTCCCAGACCCTCCGACCGGTAAGGGTCCCCCTTCTCAGTTTCACCATCTCCTCCTTTGTATGATGCAGCCCCCCATTTTCCTTGGTTAAAACTGAGGCAAAGTACTCATTTAGTACCTCAGCCTGCTCCCCCGGGTCTTGTGCCCATCTCTCCCTCCCTTGTTTTAATCCTGCTAATCTGCCCCTTCACCCTTCATTTTTTCCCAATGTATCTAAAGAACCCCTTGTTCCCTCTCCTAATTACCCTGGCCAGGTTCTGCTCCTTCCTTGCCTTAGCCACCCTCACCGCCTCTAGTGGCCCTTCTGGCCATCAGCTTGTACTCCCCTCGGTCCCTCACCCCTTGAGCACTTGAATTGCCTATAGATTGCCTTCTTTCCCCTCACCACCTCCTGAACCCCCCTGGTCCACCAGCAGGGTTTTTCAGGCCCCACCGCATTTTTGTCTTACTCTCGCGCAGGTGCTGGTAGCATCCTGCACCCCCCTTCTGATGATTTCCCACCTACTGTCAGCGTGCATGTCTGGCCCAATCCCATCCAAGTGCTCCTTAAGGATCCTTCCCATTTCCTTGAAATCTGCCCTTCTGAAGTCAGTTACCTCCATCTTTGTGCAGCCTTCTACCCCTCCTAGGTTCAGGCAGAACCAGAATGTGGCATGGTTGCTCCCCGCCAATGGGTCCCTTACCTCCAGGCCCCCAAGCTGGTCACTGTCTGCCAGGACCACATCCAGTATCTGCTCCCCCCAGTCGGTTCTCTCACCTGCTGAGTTAGGGATGCATCCTGAAAGATATCTGACAACCTCTGTTCCCTGGCCACCGAGGATGTCATAGTCTCCCAGTCTGTTCCTGGCATGTTTAAGTCCCCCAACACCACCACCCTTCCCCTTCCCAATCTGCAATGTCTCACAACATCTGCCACCAGACTCTCCTCCAGCTCCTCCGTCAGCGCAGGTGGTCTATACACCACTCCTAGTTTTACTCTCTTGCCCGCCCCCTTGTTATCAAGGTGACCCAAATTGCCTCCACAGTTCCCTCTGCCTCCTCCACTCCTCCTATGGCAATGCAGTTTTTGACTATTATTGCTACCCCTTCTCCCCTTCCCTCCCCCCTGTCCTTCCTGAACATGATGTAATCCTCCAGGTTCAGGTCCCAGTCATGCCCGGCGGTGGCCCAGGTCTCAGTGACAACTGACACATCCACCTCTCCCTCGGTTAGCATTGCCTGGAGCTCAGGCATTTTATTGCCCAAGCTCCTGGCATTTAGCAGGACTACATTCCACCCTTTCCCTATACTTCCATTTCCCCTGCTCATGTTCCCATAGGGATTCTGTCTTCCCCTGGTCCGCACCTTACCAGTCGGCCTTTTCCTGCATTTCTCCAGCTCCCCGGGGGAGACAGAGTCCTTCCTTTATCGGACCCACATTTTTAAATTTTTTTATTTTATTTATTTGTTCTAGGATCACAAATACCTTTGAGCTGAGGCTCTTTTACAAAGGTTCCACGTCATTGGTACAATTGAGACAATCATAAGCAAAGATGACAGTTTATAAAGTTAAAAAAAAAACACATAGTCTTGTAGATGAAAAAAGAACAATAAGGTGAAACTTTGGGAAGGGAAAAGGGAAAGGAGGAGGAGGGTGAAATCAGGAGACTAAGTGGATAGGAGAAAAGGGAGGTAGGTTGGGGACAGAGAGGAGGGGTGGAAGGCGGATAAGAATAGAGATAGATGCAGCCAGGTGGCATTGTCATGGGCCAGCAGGGAGGGGAAGATGGGGGGTGCTAACAAAGTGCAGGAGTAGATGTGGATCCAAAAGGCATCTTCAGCTATGGAACACAAAGACATGTTTGGCCACAACAGTCACAGAGGTTGGAAGCAGTGAGTGTTAGGCGGAGGTGAGTCCTAAAAGTGCTGAGCGATAGTGAGGATGAGATGTCGCTGGGAAGATCATTGTACCAACTAGTGGCCGGTAAGCAAAGGATCTTTGGCCTTGTGTTGTGAAGCAATGCGGGATTTGCAGAAGCTGAGGTTTCGATCCCCTGGTATGTCGGGTGTGGATTCTCGGTTGTATGAGGGCACAGACTCCAGGGGGGGCAAGGCCCAGCAAGATTTTCTTAGTAGTAATACAAGTTTGGTGTTTTATTCGATTGGCAAGATTCAACCACCCAGTTTGAGAATAGAGGTTACAGGTGTGAGTTAGGCGTTGGGATCCAGTGACAAGTCAACAGGCCTTGTTGAGGGCGGTGGATACACGTTTGAGTGTGGTGGTTGTAGCAGAGTCGTAAATGATAATGCCATAATCAGTGATGGATATGATGGCGCTCTGGACAGCGACAGCGAGGGCTTTGGGTGTCAGGTGTTTCCTATGATGGAATAGCAGGCCTAGCTGGGAGTTAGCGGCTTTGGCAACATGGTCAATGTGGGCAGTGTAGGAGAGGTGAGGGTCAAGGGTGATCCCGAGGTATTTAAAGTTTTTGACCTGTTCCAGTGTGGCACCTTGTCTGGTGATAACGGAGAGTTGGAAGTGCTTATGTTTATTATGGGGCTGCTGAAGATCATGGCCTTTGTTTTTGATTAAGGATCAGTTTGTGCTTTGTAAGCAATTCTCAACCGAGGAGAAGCGAGTTGGAGATTTTCTTGCAATTTCTTGGTCCTGGTGTGGCAAGGATTACTGCATCATCGGCATGCAGGGTGATATGCTCAGTGCAGGAGTCGTTGGGATGTTAAGAACAGGCTGAAGAGTAGGGCCAGTACTGAACCCTGGGTGACTCCAAGAGGACAGGTTTTGGAATCAGAGTGCAATCTCCAATTTTTACATATGATGCGGTTTTCAAGATAGCTTTTGAACCAAGAGATTGAATCATTGGAGAGACCAGCATTTTTGGTAGTTAGCTCGGCAGGAGGAGTGGTGGACAGTATCAAAGCTTTGGTCAGGTCGATGAAAATAGCACCAGTTAGTTGTCCATTGTCGAGGAGCTGAATGGAGCTGGTGAATCGAGTAAGGCAGAGGATGTTCTATGACCTTTTCTAAAAGCCATGTTGCTGTTTACAGAATATTATAATTGTCCAGATGCTTCGGTAAGCTGGTCCACTACTACTCGTCCAGTGCCTTGATAGGAGGCAGAATGGAGATAGGGCAGAAGTTCGCATGGTCAGCCTATCACCTTTTTGTGAATCGGGTAACAGTGGCCATTTTCCATTTGTCTGGGAATTGGCTAGAGGAAAGAGAGAGATTAAAGATCTTGGTGGGGGCCCAAGTACCCTTCGGCAATGTTAGGGCCAGTAGCTTGAGGTCAAGTGTGTCATTGCTTGTTCTAGATTTGCTGATGGCTTTGGCAATGTAGTTTCAGACTTGATGTTTCTTTAGTGCTTTAAAGTAGAAAGGTGGGTGACGGGTGGGTGGAGGAGTTGGGGGGATGGGAGTTGACACATTTTGGAAGAAGTCAGAGGGGAGAACACTGCTAAGGTCAGTGAAAGCATTATTAAAAGTGTTCACAATAGTTTTAGAGTCGATTGTAGTGTGCCCATTTATGTTGAGTATGTTCGTGAAGATTTGACTGCTTCCAGTGACTCTTTAATGTTTTCAGAAATCCTCCATTTCCCAGGAGTTAGTGAGGACATTTTTATAGTAGTCAGATTTCTGTTGCCGAATGGATTTGGTGCAGTCGTTCCGGCCTGTTTATAATTCTGGATGTCGAGTTGCTTACGGAGTTTCTAGCCAGTTCCAGAGTGGTCCCTGGATTTAAGTTTTTTAGGAGGTCTCTGACAGCTAAGGGTTACTGAGTGATTTAACTTTACACTTTTGAGGGGCAAATTTATTACAGGCTTCATTGAAAATGAATAAATTGCTCCAGTGCAGTATTAGTATCTCTTGCCTTGAAGATGGGGGACCAGTCCTGCAGACTGAGGTGCGATTTGAGGTGGGGTAGCTGACCATGGGGTAGGACTCTGCTAGTGATGATTTTTTGGAGGGGGCTTATAGAATTTGTTTGACCAGGTACAGCTGATGGGAGAGTGGTCACTGAGTGAGTCAGGGAGGACTGAGGTTTTCGTGATCCAAGAGGGGTGGTTGGTTAGGATCCAGTCGAGTAGTGTGCAGGTCCCAGTTCTGTAGTTCTTTCTGGTTGCATAGTCAACCATTTGAGTCAGGTTAGCTGATATAATGGAGTCCTTAAATGACCCACCTTCAGCTGAGAGCCAATTAATGTTAAAGTCACCAAAAAGGATGATTTCAGAGTCCGATGGGTGTGATTTGACAAAGTCAAGGACAGCAGTTAGACCAGGTCCCTGTTCCTTAGGAGGTATGTAAACAGTGACAACTGTGAGGGCCTTATTGTGGGCGCCTAATAGGAGTCTGATGGGAAGAAACTGAGCAGGTGTTGCTGGAAGATTGGAATCAATGGGGTGTCCTCGGAAAGTGTCTTTCACATATAAAGGCACCCACCACCTCTTTTGGACTTCGATCAACCGGAAGACATTGCTTAGCCAGGAAGGGTGATTGCCTGGTCAGGAATCTTTGGGGTGAGCCAAGTTTCAACTACTGACAGAATATCTGGGTCGTGTTGGGTGGTAAAGGCTTGCAGTGCATCAAGCTTGGGAAGTAAACTGCAGATGTTCAGGCACATGATTGAGAGAGTGCCTACTGGTTTGTTTTGGTTGGAGGTGTTTGGTCCTAGGTTAGGGTGAACAGTCCCTGATAGCAGCAGGAGGAGGAGCACAAGTTTCAGGGTGCATAGGCGTAGTTCAGTCAGAGAGAGGTTGCGTTTCTTTTTTGAACAGTAGTATGCCAGGTGGTAATGTCAAAAATGCAACATTGCAATAGTTGTATACAATGTGGCTAGATGTCCCCAAGGCTCACACATGAGCAGGGACAGATCAATTTCGGTGGTGTGCCTCCAGAGGGAGGATTTGCCCCATTGCCAAATGATGTAAAATAATCAAATCCACAGGAAAATGACCAGTAAACTGTTTGATCTATGGTAACAAGACAAAGGATGTGTTAAATTCCTGGAACACTTGCCTGGGGCATATGCAGGAAGTTAAATCCCCTTGTCAGTGTCTTCCCTTTGTTTAAATAGCTGTGAATGGTTCTCAAAGACATGCAGTTCCTTTAGCAACAAGGTAGACAGAAATGTGGATTCAGTTTGCACTCCCCAGGTCAGAGCTTGTAGAATTTCTTAGCTGTACTTACTTTGATTGTGACGGCTTCCAAAAAAGTTGATTTATAATGAGAATCCCAATATCTGTTGGTGATGTTTTCCACTTTCTTAGTCCAGGAAACTTTCATAGATCACATATCCAAGAATGGTCTAGTTCCTCCTAGCCAAAACACATGAAAATCCACAAAACTAAACTATTGACAGAGACAAACACAAACACCCAGCCAAACAGCCCAAGTAGTAAGTGCAATAAACCATCAACCCATCAACAGCCTTTTCTCCCATCCCTCCCCCCTTCACAAGTTTAAATCCCACCTTTCACCAATGAACCCCTCTATTTTCAACTTAAGGATTTCCTTTCCCTCTGAATTGAGATGGAGCCTATCTCTAGCATACAGCCCCTTATCCTCCCAGGTCTCCCCCCAATCCCCCATCAACCCATACCCTCTGGCCACACACCACTCCTTGAGCCGCTGGTTTATCACCCTAATCTTCCTCTTGTGTTCCCCACTGGCCCTTGGCACCAGTAGGATTTCCGAGAAGGAAATTGTGCATCCTATATCATGACAGACCCTAGCAAGTTCACTGAACCTTGCCTGTATCTCTAGCTCACTATTTTCCTCAATATCATTGGTACCCAGGTGGACCAGTATGTCTGGGGAACCTCCACAATCCCTTGTCAGCTGATATACCTCATGCTTGGCCCTGTGCACCGTTAGTCCAGGGAAGCATTTTGTTCTAATCAATCAGGCTTCTCCCTCCCTATCCCATTTGATCCCCCTGATCATGGAATCGCCCAACAGGAGCACTCTGGCTATCCCTTTTCCTCCATTTCCCCCTCTTCCATGTCCCTCATCCTTTCTACTGGCCCCTTCCCCAGCTGGCTCCTTGCTCCTCCCCCTATCTGGGTGCCACCTGCCATCCCCTCCTCATTTACCCTGGCCAGCCCCTTCCCCTCCCCTCTGATCCTACGCCTCTCATCCTTCTGAGTATCCTTTGGCACCTCACTACCCCCACCATTACTGCTCGCGACTGGTCCTTCCCCCCCATCTGCTAAACTAGCCTGGCTCATCCTCCCTTCCTTCCCGTCTCTGTTCAGCCCCTCCTTGCTTGTCATGCTCCCCTGGCCTAAACCCTCAGCTCCCTTTACTGTATCCTCCTTGTACTTCTGGTCCTTCTCCTTGCCCTTTCCTCCCAACTGGTCCTTTTCCTTGCACTTCCTCCTTCTACCCCTCCTTCTCCTGCTCTGATCCCTGCTCCCCGTTTTCCCACATTCCAAGTTCCCCTGTTCCTCCTGCTATCCAGCCCCTCCTCCCCCCTACTCCTTTCCATCTCTAACCGCCCCTGTCATGGCTACTTCACCCCCATCCTTAAGCAGAAGAAGAGAATTGAGGCGTTTTCTGAGCTTAAGGTCTGATCCAACTCCCTCCATTGCTTCCTTCTGTCCAGCCCCAGCCATCTGCCTTCTTCCCTGAGAATCTCCTCCCTTTGGCCCCCATCTGTGAGGGTCCCCAGTTACCTGCCTGCTTCCTTCGTAGTATCTTCCTTTTGGGCCCCATCTTCCAGGGTCCCTATGCGACCCCAGAGTACTCTCCTGCACTCCTTTCCCTATGCCCCTGCCCCTAGTGCTTGGTGCAACCCAGTGGGAGAGCTCCTGCCCTATTCCCCAACCATACCTCCCCCCGTCCCCCAGCTGTCTCCTAATCCCCTCAACCTCCTCCCTAAGCTGTGCCAGCTGGTAGCACACTGGGCAACCACCAAACTTCCAAGCCCAGTCCAGTATCATGGCTGCCCCACACCCTTTGCACCCCACCACCCTCCCAAAGATGCCGGCCCTAATAACATGTGGTCCCATCCCCCTCCAAGTAGGTTTCCTTGGGTGAGCCACCAGGTTCCCCACTAGTCCAAGACTTTTAAACTTGCAACACTTGAGTGGCTGAGTTTTTCCTCACATGACTTTTAGCCTTAAGAGTTTGCTCACGGGGGAAGTTTGCAACTTCCTAAACTCCTCCCTCCCAGCCTTTAAGCTCAACCCCCCAGTGGCTCTTCTGTATTTAAGAAAGGCTAATGCAAGGGGTGGGTGTGAGGGCTTTCTAGAAAGTTCTTAAGGAGTTAGGCCAATTTTAAAACACTATTTACAAACAATAACAACTTACAGAAACTTATGACAAAGTTAGCTTTCCAGAACCTCACCACATTTTCAAACTAACAACTGCTACCTCTGCCACAGCAAGAAGACTTAAAATGCCTCAGTGAGAATTTTAAACAGAGATTAACTGAATATTATCCTAGCATCTGCCTTGTAAGATCGTATTAATAATGGGTTACAGAGAAAGTCAAGTAGGGAGGTGAAAAAAAAGGAGATATAATTATTTTAAAAATATCAAGGAGTAAGTAACAGTAGATCAATTCTACCCAGTGTTATAAAGCACTCACAGACATTAAGCCTTTTAAGCCTACCTAAGGTACTGAAATTAAAAGATGATTGGCTCCATACGCTGCTCATTTAGCCATTTGCCAGAAGCCACAATATAGACCTATATAGACTCAGATATCACCATTCTGCTGTGAATTATTCGAACCAGAATCAGCATTCAGGACCCCTGACCTGTTTAATTATTAATTTTATTATTTATTGTCATAAAGCCAAATATTTGTCACTTTGCAAAAAAACAAAAACAAAGGGGGGAGGTTCTGACAGACAGTAACTGTGGGAAAATATTGGTGATAAAGAAGAAATCTGTAAGAAAAGGAATTGCAAGAACAGTAAATAATTGAAAATAGACTTGCAAAGTTTAAAAGACAAAGAACCTCTGTGTGTAAGCACTAAGGCAATGGTTACCCCAAAGGGCATTTGGCAGGGAAGCCAAGTTTCAAAGAACTACAAAATCACACATGTCCCCACAATGCAAAGCATCATGGACTACATATGCAAATCACCACATAATATTATGCTGGTTCAACTTTAAGCAGAAATGCATGGTGCCAAAAGGCCTCTCACGCAGTTTGCAAAGGGTGCCAACAGAAGACATAGACACATGTTTCGTCCTACCAGGACTCATCAGTATGCCTCATCTGTTTGACACACCAGTAGAATGGACCAGCTACCCTAAGATGTTCTATCTGAGTTATGTTGTGGTGAACCCAATTAAAACAAAAAACTATTTAAAATACAAAGAACCTCTGTGTCTAAGCACTGAGGCAATGGTTACCCCAAAGGGCATTTGGCTGGGAAGCCAAGTTTCAAAGAAGTACAAAATCACACATGCCCCCACAATGGAAAGCATCATGGGCTGCATATGCAAATTACCACAGAATATTATGCTGGTTCACCCTTTGCAAACTGTGTGAGAGGCCTTTTGGCACCATGCATTTCTGCTTAGAGTTGAATCAGCATAATATTCTGTGGTGATTTGCATATGCAGCCCATGATGCTTTGCATTGTGGGGGTATGTGTGATTTTGTACTTCTTGCAAAGTTTAATACTATTTAGAGATAAGTTAGTAAACAGGAAAAAGCAGAAATCAAGGACAGCTACTATATGATGTCACAATAAAATTATTCCACATTTTATATAATTCAAGAGGGTAAAATCTGTGATAAAATGCATTGGCACTAGTACAGTGTTAGGGCTATCACTTCACATATTGAATATAATTATTCCAGCACCCAACACATCTGTTAGCAGAGTTACTACTTTATTTCTGATGTTTGTTAAATCATTGATGGCTAAGAACAAGCCCTATAGTAGTTGAGTTTGCAAATATAACCAGAAGTTCAGTAAATGTGTATCCAAAGCATGGTTTGATTGACTGAAAAATCAAACACCAACCCAGCATTAATCCACCGAATAGCTCCATTTAAAAAATTTGAAATGTATCAGGAAAATGCTGCTCATGCGATTAAGTGGCTTACCTGCCACAACAAAGCAACCTCATGTTCTTTATATTGAGACAGCTGGGTTAAAAGAAAATTGAGCCAGCATTTGTAGATGCAGACAGTTCCTGCAATAGCATGTTGTGTAGGGACAGTTCCTCCGCATGAGCCAGTGAGCTATCCTGCAATTGGTTGTGTGCATTCTCTTCTGTGTCTGGTTCCTCCTCTATATTGCCCCAGGACAGGAAGTCTGTATTACCAGCTTGTAATGAGAAACAAACATCATGAGGTTTGTTTGTAGGAGATATTTGTTTCCCCTGGGACCCTTTGGAAATGAAGGTGGAACCCTTGTGGTGCTCTCTATGTTGTTCCCTGACAAGACCCTTGCATTTTCTGCTGATGCCCTGCCATTCTTTCTTCTGTGCTATTTCTGGTAAGCTCCCTTTGACTTAGAAACATAGAGACATAGACTTTGATGGCAGATAAGGACTGCTTGGCCCACCTAGTCTACTGAGTCAATCTGGCTATGCCAAAAGAAAAGAGGGGGTATAGTCACCTAGAACAGCAGGACTGCAAAAAGATCAGCCCAGCTTATAAAATGAAGCAATGATACGTGCATTGTTAATGTTAAATTTCGCAAAAAGAATTCTGGATGGTTCATCTATATGCTACTATAAATATGTGAGAAAATGTCACCAATACTTTCTTCTACTGAAAATTCAAAACTGCTAAACCAATTTATCCAGTTGTGTTAGACATCAAGATACACTGACTATGGATATGCATGTCAGATGTTAAGTCTACGCCTGCAAGAGCATAGAAGTTACAAACATCCACATTTTTACTAGTTTTCACAACATTTTGCAAATATTTGCATAGTAAAGATTTGAACCCCTGTAACTTAAAAATCTCTAATACAATTCTCTCCATATTTAGATCATTCTATAAGCATTACAAAAAGGTTATTCATGCTAAAGTACACATGTCTAGTGCGAAAGGTGCCCGAGTTATATGCAGATGACATTTTTCCACATAATGTCCCACAAAAAATAAAATGGCAGATTTTGAGCACATATAATTTTGAGACAAGGCATCATATTGTCATGAACTCTGCCACATTATTAGAACACTTACCATCAAGGAATTATGCCAAATTTAAGATCTCTGACCTAATAGGCAGCTGAGGTATGTACATGCAGACAAAAATGTTCATGAAATTTCACACAAAAAATAAAATGACAGAATTTGAGCACTTACAATTTTGACACTATCCATTCAAATGTCATAATATTTGGAACATTTTTGGCCCTCCATGCACATAGAGTGTGTGCCAAATGTCAGAGCTCCAGCTGAAATGACAGCTGTGTTATGACCAAATTACTAAATTTTAAAAATTCCACAAAGTTCCAACAAAATTCCATAAATGTTTATGGAATTTCATGAAATTTCATTGAAATTCCACAAATTCAGAATTTTCCCATTCTGCACAGCTCTGGTACTGTTAGCCCCTCACTGACAATATCTGATTCCTCTGAGACTGATCTGATGAGGGTAAAGATAAAGATGATGAAGACAGTGTTGGGGAACAACATGTACCAGAGGAGGATAAGGGGATGGAAATTGCAAGTGAAGAGGAAAGGGGAGCAAATATTTCTATGGCTGAGGAGGAGGACAGTGGGTTAGAGGAAGGGAATAAAGCACAACAGGAACAGGCCCCCAAACAATGGTAATAAAACCCCTGAGAAGTGGACTGAGCTGCAGTGCCTACCTGGCAAAAAAGAAATTACAAAGATATCATCTTTTGTTTCATCACACTTTTCCATTAGTGCTTTTAATGAGTTGGTGACATGTTCTATATGTAAAGGGGCAATCAGCAGGGGTTAAAAGAAAGGAGCACTGGGAACTTCAGCACTGAAAAGGCATCTAGACAGATGTCATAACACTAATGAGAAATCCATTTTTGAGAATAGATGAGAAAGTGACAGTTAAGATAGCTCACTGCTCTTAAGGGTAACTCCAATAGATGATAGCAGCAGCAGCCCCCACAGCAGTACAGAAACACCTCTAGCACTTTCTTCCATTCAAAAGACTTCTAGAGTTGCTGATAGTGGCCAGGTGTTCAGAAGCCCCCATCCTTCAAGGAAACAGCTTACTTCTCAGAAACATACGAATGTAAAGCTAAATATCATTGAACCATCCTGTTGCTGTTACAATAACAAAGAAAATTTCAGAGGTGATAGCATTTGACTTGTCGCCATTTAATGAGGTAAAACATGTAGGATTCAGGTGGCTGCTTGAGTACCTTGAACCCTGATATACCATGAAGAAAATATTTATCTTCAACAGGGATTCCAGATCTGTACAATGTCATACATAAAAAAGTCAGATACATTTTGACCAATGTTGTTGGGAGTGTGGTGTGTTTCACAACAGATACCTGGACAAGCTGTCTGTCTGAAATCTGCATTGGCTCCACATCCTGACTTACACAAAATCCCCCAAATCTTGGAGCAGATAAACAGTGCTTTATTCACAACTATTAAATTACCCAGCGACACTTCCATATAATGCGTCGTCATTTCACGTTGCACTGATTCTTTAAACTTTGGGGAATTTTGTGCCAGTAAGCAGGCAAAGCTGATTATGTGTTGGTAAGTCTGGCAGGAAATTTGTTTGTTTTTGACATACTCCGAAGGTGCTCTGAGCCACCAACAGAAGATACAGCTGAAACCTTCATTTCTATCACTGCATATTGGGCATGTTTTGCTGATAATTCTTGTGGCAGCAGTGAAACACAGTTTGCTGTTCTAAGAATGTTTTATTTTTCATCTGAACACAACTCATATGACCTCAGTGAGGAACTCAGACAATCAATACACTGATGGCTTACATCACAGGGACTGTTAATTGGCTTTATAGTTGCAGATAATGGGTCACACATAAGGAAGACCATGGAAGAGGGAAGCTTCATTCTCATCCATTGCTTTGCACAATGCTTTAATAGTTCACAGTTTTCTTAATGAGGACAGGGACATTAAGGCTCTTATTAACATTGCTAAAAGAATATGCACTCATTTCAATCATCAAAGCAAAGCCCCCTACTTGCTTGAAAAAATAGCGGAGAAGCATGAATTTCTTGTGCACAGACTGATGCAAGACATTTCTACCAGGTGGAATTTGTCCTCGCTTATGTTCCAGTGGCTGCTAGAATGAAAGAAAGCTGACAGGCCGTACACCTTGGAAAATAAAACAGGTGATGCAGATGTTTATATTGCTCCTCCACAGTGAGCCATAGTGGAGTTTGTAGTTTTAGTTCTCCAGCTATTTCAGGAAATTGCCAGAGAGGTGAGTGCAAAGACAGCAATTCTAAGCCAGGTGATGCCCTTAATAAAACTGTTAAAATACCTTTTGAATCTGATTAGGGACAATCTAGAGAATGCAGGCAAGTCCATCCTACATGCTGCCAGCTATTGGCATAAACAGGTTGCCCATCAGAATACAAAAAAATCTGATCAAACATATGATCAAAACAGTTGATGAAGATTAAAAAAACTATATAAAATGCTTCAGTCTGACCACTATATCAATGCAACAATCTTGGACTCATGATACCAGGAATCATACTAGAAATGTCAGAAGCTCAGAAGGCCAAAGCCCATGGGTAGCTTCTTTTGGCACACAACAAACTCCTAATTATTTTCCATTATGTATCTGTCCAGACAGAAGGACTCCCTGAAAAGCAAAGACACACACAGTCTGTGAACTGGTAACTAGGCACTTAAAACAAAAATAATTCAACTGTAACTTAAGTATTTTTTTGGGGGGGGGGGCTGGCAGTATAGTCTAAAGGTTAGAGTAACAAGCTG
Organism: Neoceratodus forsteri; assembly: GCA_016271365.2. Taxonomy (NCBI): domain Eukaryota; kingdom Metazoa; phylum Chordata; order Ceratodontiformes; family Ceratodontidae; genus Neoceratodus; species Neoceratodus forsteri. The sequence goes on from CM028135.1 coordinate 64,331,749, forward strand.
TGAATGAGCGTGGTACATCCAGCAGACAAGACCTTGATTTGATTCTCATGACCTCCACTTGCATACTATGTGACTCTGAGCAAGTCACTTAACCGCCCGGTGCTCCCAGGTCACCCTTGAAAACAGGCACTTGTGCCTAGTGGGCTTTACCCGGTTACCAAAGACTAAAAAAAAAAAATAAAGACATTTCTTGAATTCCTTTTTTGTAGTACTCATGATTACATATTCTGGTAGCTGATTCCATGACTCAACCACCCTCTGGGTGAAAAATGCTTTCTGGCTGTGGTCTTAAAAAATTTACCTTTCGTACCAGCCCATTGGTGCAGTAGTTGGATTTCTGCATGCAACGGTGGTGACCCAGGTTCAGGAATGGACCTGAGTCATCAGAGGGCCGTCCAGGGGAAGAAGGACTTGGCATCCCATGGACTGCTCTCCTTCTCCAGGAGAAGGGTGCAGTGTGCAACCAGTGTTAGAGGGACCCCTGGTGGAGGCTGGGGACACCACAGCAACCAGCGTCTACAAGATTCTGAGAGGCAGGATGGATGCTGGTGTCATTGCACACTCCCACCCCTCACTTACAAGGGAAGAAAAACCTTGCTGCCGGCCGCCCTAGAGGAAGCCAGCCCTCGGCTTCAATTAGCCTCCAGGGTGGCCTCCTTGACCTATCCCATCATCTGCAGTGCCGGATGGGGAGATCGGTGCTGTGGCCCCACCTTGGGGGGTAAGCCTGGGGTATCAAAGAGGGGGTGTGTCCAGTATGGAGGTGGAATTGAGGGTCCATGACCTGGCTGAGGTATCGGGCGACTGGTGGCTGCAAAAAGTATAGCAAATAAAAAATTAAAATAAATTGACCTTTTAACTGTCATGGATGCCTTCTGCTTGCATATAACTTTGCTCAAAGGTGATGTTCAGCTCTGACATAAGGTATACATCATGTATGATATCATACAGTACAAGTAGGTCTCCTGTTAGTCGCCTTACATGTAACGGCATCAAGGTGAAGTTACCTAATCCCTTTATGCTTTTGGTTATTGTACATTCAATTCTCTTAATCCCATTACCATATGTATTTATTTATTTCAAAAGTTTCACCAAGAAAGACATACTGAGCTGACAACAACTCATTTCCAAATGCATCCTGGAGGGAAGGGGTAAAGGAAGGCATGAGAGCATACAAAGCAACAATTACATAGTCAAACAGGTACCGTGTACAAGCATCACATAAAAAAACAGAAAGAAGAAAAATGTATGCAAAATAAGGCCAAAGCATGTACTCCAGTGGATATCAAGAAGCACTGTTCATGACAAAAAGTGCAAATTATGTAGGAAGAAAAAAATATTAAATAGGAAGAAAGACAGGGAGTGTTGATTTAGTGAGAGTCAAAGGGATATAGATTCGAGGTGAAGGGTAGGGGGGAGTAAAGGTGTAAGTTAGGGCAGGAGGCAAGGAATTGGAGGAAGGGGAGAGTAGTGGCTGGTAGAAAGTAGGGGTAGAGGAGCAGAGTAGGTATAGTATCAGGGGCAACTGCAGGAGTGCAGGGTGAAATAGTGGAGAAGAGAGGATAGAGAGCATTGAGAAGTGGCAGAGCAGATAGAAAGGGGAAGAGAATTCCATAGTTTGGGGAAATCGTAGGAAAAAGCAGCCTGACTAGCTAAAGATTTCCTGGAAGGGACAGCAAGGGAGCAACAGGCAGCGTTATGAAGGGAGTAAGTGGAAGGTGGAGGACAGGAGAGAGGTAAGGTATTGGGGGAGCAAACCAAAACAGTATTTGGAGATAAAGACGGCATAATGAATGAGGCATCTGGCTTCAAGGGAGGGGGGAGGAGGAAAGGGGAAGGGAGCGAGAGAGAGAACTATAGAGGGAGCAATGGTGTGTATGGCGTGGACAGTCCAGGGCAAAGCAACAGAAGGAGTAAAAGAGGGACTCCAGTCTGGCTAGGGTGGTCTTAGGAGCAGGACTGTAGACAAAGTTGCCAAAGATGGGAAGGATCATCTCCTGGACAACCCCATTGACTATGTACCCTTGTTTTGGTTATGTGTTGTTATTTGCCTATGTTATCCTACACTATTATGCTATTGCCAATGTTTACTGATTTATTTATTTTTATTTGTTTTAAACATCAGTTTACAACCTTTGAGCCAGAGGCTCATTTGCAAAGGTACCTCATCACAGAGAGGACAAACACAGTACAAACAGGCATATATAAAATAACAGTGCATAGGATTTGGAAGAACATGATGACATCAAAAGGTTACGATACAAGTTACAAGTACAAAATATGTTTAGAATAAGCTGTGCCTCAAGCCAACAGGGGAGATCTATACAGCAATATGTCTAGCTGAGACAGGCAGAGCGGTAGATAGGTCAGTATATAGGGGAGGTACTGGGTTTGGGTGCAGCCACTCGGGGAGCTTTGTCAGCGTGATTAGAGCAGGGGTAGGGTTAGAGACAGCAACAGCTATGCGTAGTAAGCAGATGAGTACGCAGGGAGGTTTTGAAACGAGAGATTGTGGAGGCGTCAGCAATATTGATGGGGAGGGTGTTGTACCAGGATGGGGCCCGGTAGTGGAAGGCCCTTTGGCATGTGTGGTCCTGCCCTAGGGTACTACCAGTGCAGATTTGCAGGAGGATCGAGTTTGCACTAGAGGTTTTGCATAGTGGAGAGAGGCAGTCAGCCCGGGTGGGGATACACCGAGGAGAGTTTTCTTAGTTAGGAGGCTGGTTTGATACCTAAACCATTCGACAAGATCAAGCAGATTAGCCTGGGCATAAAGATGGCAGGTATGCGTAAAACTGGGAGCCCTGTTGATTAGCCTACAGGCCTTATTTAAGGTGAGGCAGATTTTGTTCAAAGCGGTCTGGTCAGCGGCCCCAAAGACTGGCAAACCATAATCTACTAGGGACAGTATAGAGGACATGACAGCGAGTCGAAGGGCATCAGGGGGGAGACAGTTTTTGTGACGATAAAGGACACCCAGACGAATGTTGGTGGCTGAGGCTAGGGCAGAGATGTGGGAATGGAAAGTGAGGGCAGTGTCAAAAGTTATCCCAAGATACTTGTAAGTGTGGACCTGCTCAAGTGGAAACTTGGAACTGGCCAGGACCTGAAGTGGGAAATTATTCACTTTGTTTTGGGGGTGGGCAAAGAGCATAGATTTAGTTTTTTTAAGATTAATTACAAGTCTATGCTCTTTGAACCAGATGTCAGCATCATTATGAGAGGCTTGCAGGGAAGCCTGGAGGGTAGTAGGGTTACGGTCGGAGGCAAAGATAACAGCATCATCTGCATAATGCAAGAGTTTACCAGCACAAGCACCGGGCAGGGAGTTGAGATATAGAGAAAAGAGCAATGGCCCAAGAATGGAGCTCTGGGGAACACCAGAGCTGATAGGGCAGGCGTTGGAGAGAGTCCCATTAATTTTAACACACCGGGCAGACAGATAGCTGGAGCACCAGGAGACTGGCCCGGCAGCAAAGCCTGTGTGTCTGAGTGCATCCAGCAGGAGGGGATGGGAAACAGTGTCAAAGACTTTTGATAGGTCAATGAACACTGCATCCGCTAGAGAGCCAGAGTCCAGAGAGGAATGAAGAAAGTTAGAGAACTCAAGGAGGGCGGTGTTGGTACTGTGCGCAGCACAGAAGTCATGTTGTTCAGGGCAGAGGATGCTGTATTTGGTTAGATACTCTGAGATTTGGGTGGACACTATTTTTTCTAAGGCTTTTGAGAGAGGTGAGAAGATTGAGATTGGCCGATAATTACCAGGTAGGGTCCTATCACCACCTTTAAGTATGGGTGTGACCGTGGCGATTTTCCAGGCAGAGGGAAATTGTCCCAGGCAGAGAGATTTATTAAAGAGGCTGGTAATTGGGGCAATAACCAAGTCCAGTACCTGGTGAAGGAGACTGGGGTCCAAGGAGTCACTGCCAGTGGTATTGCCCTTTAAGGCCTTGAGTAGAAACGGTCGGACTTCATGGACAGTAACCCGATGTAAGTGGAACCAGGGGTGGGTGAGAATAGGCTCTGGTACGGGGGGGGTCAAAGAAGTTGCAAGGGAGGACAGGGCTAAGGTCTGTGAAGGATTTATTGAGAAAGTTGGCAATGAGGGTAGGATCCTTGGAGATGGAGCCATCGATGTTGATTTGGGAGGGTGGTGGAGGACGTGAACCCCCATTTAGTTGCTTGATATTGTCCCAGAAGGTTCTGGCATTCCCCCAGGATGAGGTGAGTGAGGCCTGATAGTGCTCAGCCTTAGCCTTGCGTATGGCCCAGGTGCATTTGTTTCGGGCAGCTGCATAAGCCTGCCTATCTACAGGGCGGCCAGTTTCCAACGCAAGGTGCCACAGGTTATCCCTGTCCTTAGGGAGTTGGAGCAGGGGAGGTGTAACCCAAGGAGCATGCCATACCTTGGAGCGGAGTACGGTTAGAGGTGCGAAAATGTCACAGGCTTAGTTAAACATAGAGGTGAAAAAGGTTAGGCCTAATCATCGTTGTGGGTGGTCTCTATGGGAGACCAGTCAATTTGGGCAAGGAATTGCTTAAGGCCCTTCAGCCCACCTGGGCATAACCGCCGCCGTAGTGTGGGTTGTGCTGTGGATTTGGGTAGGGAGGTTGACCAACTGAAAAGTATAGGAGAATGGTCACTAAGTCCATCCGGAAGGACTTGTATATTGCAAATTTGGCTAGGCCGGTTAGTGAGGACCACATCCAGAAGAGTGCTAGTTCCCGTTCTGGGATTTACTCTGGTTGGCTGGGCAACGAGTTGTGTTAGGTCAACAGATGAGAAGGAGTCACTGGTAGTAGAGGATGAGGGGCTAAGCCAGTTAATATTTAGATCGCCCACTAGGAGTTGAGCAGAGGAGTGAGGTAGGGAGTTAAGATACTCAGTTAGTGAGACCAGGGCCGGGGCTCGATTTTTTTGGAGGTATATAAGCAGTGGTGAGAAAGAGGGGACCCCTAGAGGGATCAGTGGTCAGTTTTAGGGTTAGGGCCTGAGCCCTGAAATCAAGGACAGGGGCTGGGAGGGCTAGACCCATAAGGGAGTTTTTGATGTAGATCACACAATCCCCAACCCGTCGACCAACTTGGTCCTCTCGAAAAAGGGTGTAACCAGGGAGGGAGACAAGGGAGTCGGGGTAGAGTCAGATAGCCAGGTTTCAACTAGAGAGACACTATCAGGTTTATGGACTGTGACCCAACATTGTAATGAGTCAAATTTCTTCAGGAGGCTACAAATGTTCATAGATGCAACAAGAAGCCCAGGAGATTCAGTCGATAGGCCAACGTGAGCCGGATCAGGGTTGGGATGTATATTCCCAGACAAGAGTAGGAGGATAAGTACGGCCCAGGACCGAGGACGGTGGAAAGCGTGCTTGCGTTGGGCAGCATGGGAGGAGTAGGGGAGCTTCAAGACACAAGGGGTTGGCAGGGAGGTACAAGCTGGGTAGGCTAGAGCGATAAGTTGCAAGTGGGTATGGGAAGGCGAGGCTGGGTGGGGACTAGGGGGTGGGTGTGATAAATTAGAGTGCAAGGTGATAGTGGAGAAGGAAGGGGCAACTCAGGGGCACAGGAGGATGGTAGGACAGGAGAGCAAGAGGGGAAACCAGGTTGGGGAGACTGCGGTGCCATAAAGACACCTGGGCTGGAGGGTGGGCTCAGGAAGAGGAGGGGAGAGAGAGGCACTTTAATAGGTGGGCAGGCATATTCTAGGTGGGTCTCCAGGCAGAAGTGGGGATAAGAAAAGAAGAGAGTAGGAGGCCTTCCTGTAAGCGTTGGTGCCCCTTTGGTACAGTGGTAGGCCCCTGCCTTTGGAGTGCAAGGTACAAGGTTCAAAGCTCACCCTGGGTGATAGAGGATGGCCCAGGGTGGGGGCTATGATCCATGGGTCCAGACGCTTCGACCACCGGCCAGTGTGAGGGCATGAAATGTTAAATATGCACCTTAGTGGGAAAAGATAGCTTAGGCTGGAAGAGGGGAAGGTGGCAGGTGCCCAGAGGCTACCGGACGAGGAGGGAAACAGTGGGTGAGGATAGAGGGGGCCAAGTGATAGGAGAAAGGGAGAGATGGGATAGAATGGGTGGCAGGGGAGAGATTGGGATAGGTAGATAGATGAGATACAGGGATAGACCAAGGAGCTAGCAGGGCAAGGATGTGTAAGAGCAGCAAAACACAGCGGCCACTAGTGGCTAACAGGTATAACCTGCTAATGGGAAAGTGGGGACTTAGTATTTCTGCAAGCAGGAAGTGATGTCATGGGGGAGGGCCAATAAATTGAGGGCCGCCCGTGGGTGGGTGGCTGGGGCGGGCAGGGCAGATGACACCCAGCGTTGTCGGGCTAGCATCCCACCAGTGTCCCAGAAGGAGAGCAGAGGTAGCCTTGCCTCTAGGCCAGCGGCGATCTTCAGATTGCATTCGGCTCCCTGAAGGAGGCGAGGCTGTATCCGGTGCGCGCAGGCAGTCAGTGGGGCACGAGCTCCAAAAGGAGCAGAGACAATAAAGGAGTTAGTATGCAGCAGGAAACCCATAAACTCATAGTCCCTGTACAGCGCATGCGTGGGCTATATCCCGATTCAGCCCCGACTGCACATGCGCAGACAGCCCAGCATGGCAACAGAGAGTCTAGGTAGGACTAAGCAACAGTAACAAACCTTAAAATACTGAACAAACTACTATGGCAGCCAGATACAGAACCCTAATTACAAATCTAGCAACTAGCAGGCAGGCTCTTAAGGAACCCTAGGTACACGGTGCTAACAGACAGTAAATGCAGGTGAGATCAGTGATTAAAGAAAAAAACAATCAATTAGATGTGTGGGGACAAAAAAGTCTTAAGGCTACTTTCGAGTAGCACCCCACACCAGTGTCCCAGAAGGAGAGCAGAGGTAGCCTTTACCTCTAGGCCAAGCGGCAATCTTCAGACTGGCGTTCGGCTCCCTGAGGGAGTGAGGATGTATCCCGTGGCTGCCGCGGTAGGCAGTTCACACCTGTTCATACTACAGTAACTCTCAGTTAGTGCTTTCAGACAGTAACAACGTTTTTTAATGATTTAAAACAGCTTCCCACAACTTCCACTTTCTATTGCTGGCAGCCACCACCTGATGAATAGCAGTGAGCTTCCTGGGCTCACTTTATGCTAATATGTCCTACCAACCAATAGAGGTCAAACAGACATATTAGCATAAAGTGAGCTCAGGAAGTTCACTGTTGCTCATGAAGTGGTTGTTGCCAGCAACAGAAAGTGGAAGTTGTGGGAAGCTGTTTTAAATCATTAAAAAATGTTGTTACTGTCTAAAAGCACTAACTGAGAGTTACTGTAGTGGCAGAGGAAAGCTGAGTCTTTTCCAGTGTTTTCCTTTAAGGGGGGTTAAGAGCCAAGAGAGCCTTGAGGGAGGCAGCAGGAGTGATGGGAAGAAGAAGCAGGAGGAGGAGGGAGAGGGAGGGAGGGGTGGTAGGATAGGGAGATGATAGGAGGAGGGCAGAGGGAGGAGAAAGGAGAGAAGGAAGAGACACAGGATGTAAAGAATGAGTTGAACTTGGAAGCAACATATAGAGGGGGTCAGAAATGGGATGTCACCCACCTTGAGAATTGGGGGGGGATTGGATGGGGGGAAGAAGAGGTTGTTGATGACCTTCCAGAACTTGGAGGGGTGGTTAAGGTTGCTCTGGAAGGTGGAAGCAGAGTGCTATGCCTTAGCAAGCCTAGTGGCTCTGGTACAGGCATTACGGAGGGCTTGCTACCTGGTTAAGTGAGCAGGCAAGTCAGAGGAGTTGTGAGTCTTCCAGGCAAGGTCTTGTGCACATAGGTAGGCCAGTAGTTCAGCTGAGTTCCATGGAAGGTGGGAACCATGAACTCTGTTTCACCTGAGAGGGGCATACTGATTCCAGATAGACATGAATTTAGTATTGAAATACTGGTGGGTAGAATTAATGTTGTTGGCAGACGAAATAGGCGACCAGTTGGTATCCACTAAATTAGCATGTAGGGAGAACAGGTCCAATGACTGGAAAGACCAGATCTGGAGGAGTTTAGGGAGCCTTGCGGTGGTGAATTCTGTGCACATAGTAGACCATGTGGTGGTCACTGAGGGTGTCAGGGAGGGTACCGGTAGCAGAGGTATGGTGGGGTGGGAGGTAAGTACCTAGTTTAGGAAGGAGTGATTGGAGGATTTATAATTGTCAGGTTGGGTCAGCAATCAGCATTTGGGTAAGTTGAAGGGACCTGATGTTCTGACAGAAGTTAGTTTGAGATGGGGACAGACAATTTATACTAAAGTCCCAAAGAATGAGCAATTCCCCAGATGAAGCATGAGTAAAGATATTGGTAAGGAGTTCAGTGACAGATGAGGGGGAAGAGATCAGGCCAGCATCAACACCAGCCATGAAAATAGGGACTGAGAAAGGGAGAGGGAGTTTGAGGAGGGGAAGTTCATAAGTAGAGGGAGAAGTAATTGAGAGAACAGAAGTGAATTTGATAGAAGAGGAGAGGTAGATTACAATGCCACTACCCCTCCTAGCATGATTCTGCCAGGTGAAAGTGTACCCAGGGATGGCGACAGCAGTATCTGTGATCTTGGGGATAGCCAAAATTCAGAAATAATTAGTATATCAGGCTGTAGATGAACCATAAGAGGTTGCAGCTGGTCTGTCTTTGGGAGGAGGCTACGAACATTTACAGTATGTGAGCCACTCTCAACCTTTTGGGGAGACAAGTGAGAGGTGAGTAGGTAGGACCGGGATTGGGTTCAATATTCCCAGCCACTAACAGCAGTAGCGAGATAAGGAACATAGAGAAACATTTACGTGGCAAAAGAGATGGGGTGTGATGGAGATGGGGGGGCGAGGAGCAAGAAGGAAAGAGAAGATCTGAGCATTTCATGGTTGTGGTAAGAGGAAGTGAGGAGGGAGCAACCAGTAAGCCAGGGGAGGGGGAGAGCGAGAAAGAGGCTGCAGGAAAAGGAAGAATGGGAGGAGGGAGTGAGGCTTGGGTAAACATGAGAGGAAAGACAAAAAGGGTGATTATGAACAGTTTAGAAAGACAGAAGATGCTAATAGGGGAAGGGCGGGTTACCAGGTCAAAGGGGAAATCAAGACAGCCAGTTATTGGAGGAGAAGTGAAGAGATTGAATTGTATGGAGGGGATAGAGAGATGGATGAGGAAGATAGACCATGGAGAAGGGAGGCTAGGCAGAAGAAAAGCAAGTGAATAGGTAAGTAGGACTGGAGCAGAGTGGAAGCAGTTCGGTGAATACTAAAATAGGGAGACCCTATATGAGGAATTAGAGCAAAAGCCAAGAAGAAAGGAAAGAAGGATAGTTGTGAGCAGCACGAGTAAGCAGCACGGTTGGGGTAGCAGAGATAGTGGGAGAGAGGAATGCAAGAAAAAGGGAGTCATGCAATTTATGGCATGTAGGGGGAGATGAAGAGCAAAGGCAAGCCAGGGGTATAGGGGAGAGAGGAGCCAGACAAGGGAGAATAGTGTAAGAGGGTTGCAAAGTACAACAAGTAACTACGACCTAGTTATCAGGAATTACTCTATTACAACAGGTGGTAATGATACCGTGGCAGTATAACATAGTTAACACAGAGACTGAGTCGAATAGCAGGATTTTGATAACAAAGCAAACCCGTGAAATGTATATAGTATACAGTATATGCAATCTAAGCAGTAAGGGCAAGGGAAATAAGCAAGTGAGCAATAAGTATGAATTAGAATCTGGCTAAACAGTTACTACAAGGCACTAAAGAGCTTTATGCAAGTGTAGACAAGTTAACAGCATTAACAATATTTACAGTGACCATATTTACTGGTATAAGGATTCTATAGTTGACTGGCGTACTCTAAATGGGTCGTAAGTATGATCTATAGATGGGTAAAATAATTCCAGGGTCTCTGCTCTTTGTGTTGTTTAATAGTGCACTATATTTTATTAGCTTTAGAAATAACTGATATGCAATGCTTGCTGAACTTCATAGACTTTGAGAACATAATCCCCAAATCCTTTTCCTCCGTTACTGATCTTAAGGCAGTATTACTCAGGATGTAATTTTGATGTGGGGTATTTATTCCCAGATGCATTACACTGCATTTATTTAAGTGGCATTCCCCATCTGTAAGCCCAAGCCGTGATTATGTCCAGATCTTTTTGAAAGGAACAAGTTTCTGTGTTGTTACTGCATGGTCCACCTAATTTACTGTTGTCCATATACTTGGATGTCCAGTTATGTACCTCTGAATTCATGTCAAAGATTATGAGAAAGAATATTATTGGACCCAGTATGGACCCCTGTGGAATCCCATTAGTAACATCCCATCTGGTTGGTTGATGCCCATTTATTGATATTACTGGAGTTCTGTTATTGAGCCAGTTGATTATTTTTTGGTTATTATTTTTTGGTTAATTTCAAGTTGTACCATTTTTACCTATATAAAATGAGCAAAGAAATCCCTGTGTCCTGATTGGCTGAGACTTGGTTCTAGCCACTGCTGTAAGAGAGTGCCACCACTGGCTAAAACAAGTCCCTGCCAACCAGGGCAACTCACAAAAGAAAAAATTACTCACCTTAGTAATTATGTTTCTTCTAATGGAGTCTTGCTGTATTCTGACTATTGCAGTTAGCCCCAGCCTTTAAACTGCCCCAGAGAACAAAGGGTTAACTTTCTATGCAGAGCATAGAATGCTGAGCTCGAGCTCAGTTGAGGTCTCTGTCTGGAGCCCTTTGAAATCCAACTGTCAGATTCTTACGAGCAAAAACTCACTAACTATTCTATGTGGAAATTGTAAAATTTTTACTAGCCAAGTGGTAACAAAAAGTTTTGGATCCCCAAAGGAAGACTCAAGTCAGGAAACCCAAAACCCAAAACCAATCTAAATAAGAATAAAGATAAGACAAACACCCAAACAAAAAGAAGAGGGTGTAAAAGGAGCACCCCTGAGATGCAACACTGCACCTGCCCACCCACTTCCCAAAAACAGGTTCTGAGAGGGGAGGCAGGGAGGGAGGTCAGAATACAGCAAGACTCCATTAGAAGAAACATAATTACTAAGGTGAGTAATTTTTTCTTCAAACAACATGAAGTCTTGCTGTATTCTGACTATTGCAGACTACCAAGCAGTACCTCCATGGAGGAGGGACAGAACCTACTTTGGGAATAGGCTCTGAAGTACTGCTGTGCCGAACCGAGCATCACTCCTAGCCTGGATATCCACAGAGTAATGCTTGGTAAATGTATGGACTGTTTTCCAGGTGGCTGCTTGACACATTTCTAGGAGAGGAATATCCCTGGCAGCAGCCAGGGAAGCAGCTGTACCTCTGATGGAGTGAGCCCTCAGGCCTGAGGGTGGAATTTTTCCTAGTTTCTCATAGCAGAATTGTATACAAGATACAATCCACCTGGCAATAGTTCTCTTGGTGGTAGGTTTGCCCTTCCCCACTTCTCCATAAGTGAGGAACAGCTGGGGGGAATCAAACCTGTGACCCTTGGTACGCTCTATGTAGTAGCTAAGGGCCCTTTTAACATCTAAACTGTGTAGCCTCCTCTCTCTGATCAGTGAAGAAAACAGTAAGAGACATAGACTGGATCAGGTGAAAATCTGAAACCACTTTGGGCACGAACCTTCTATTGGTTCTAAGGACCACTTTATCCCTATGAAAGGAGATAAAATCAGGTTCCACTTACAGGGCTTGCAGTTCACTGATATGTCTGGCAGAGGTAATGGCTACTAAAAACAGTTTTCCAAGTCAAGTACTTAAGCTCCACTGAGGACATAGGCTCAAAGGGAGGTTGCATCAATTGAGCAATACAAACATTTAAATCCCAGGCAGGGGCAGGGTCTCTGAATGGAGGATTGGTATGAAGCAATCCTTTGAAAAATTTACAGAACACAGGATGAGATGATAGTGAGGAAGACTTCCCCACTGACAGAAAAGCAGAGACAGCTGACAAGTGTACCTTGAGAGTAGCTGGTCTGAGGCCTAGGCCATTAAGAGGGACCATATAATCCAGAACTGTAGGCAATTCAGCAGTGTCTGGGGAAATATGCTGCTTAGAACACCAAATGCTGAACCTCTTCCATTTGGAGTTATAGGTCTTTCTAGTGGCGGGCTTTCGAGAGGCTTTGAGGATGTCCAGAACCCCCTGAGATAGATGCAAATCTGCAAACTCTAACTCGTCAACAGCCATGCCTTGAGATTGAGAGACTGAAGATCGGGGTACAAAATCCTCCCCTGAGAGGAGGTTACCAGGTTGTAATTCCTGGGAAGAGACAAGGGAAGATGGACTGCTAGGGTCAGTAACAGGGGGTACCAAGGCTGTCTGGCCCAATCTGGAGCAATCAGAATCACTTTGCAAGGTTGTGACTTTATCTTGACTAAAACTTTGAACAGTAGAGGAAAGGGAAGGAAAGCGTACAGAAATTTTCCTTCCCAGTTCAGAATCGGAGCATCCAGAGGGACTGTGCCCAAGACTGAGGGTCTGCAACAAAAGAGAGGAAGTTGGTGATTGTCTGGGGCTGCAAAGAGATCTATCTCTGGAGTGCCCCACCTTGAAAAAAATCACCTTCAAGAACAGAGGGTCCAGGGACAATTAGTGATGGCCCTGTGAAAATCCTGCTCAGTGCATCTGCTAGCACATCATCCTTCCCTGGAAGGTGGACTGCTATCGGAGAGGTTTGCAGAGAATAAGCCAGGGACCATAACTTCATGGCTTCTGTGCACAAGGCCATAGACCGCATGCCTCCCTGCTTGTTGATGTACCACATAGTGGTGGTGTTGTCTGTTCTGACTTGAACCACCTTGTTCTGCACTGACTGAGAGAAAGCTTGCATGGCCAGAAAAACTGCCCTGAGTTCCAGGAGATTGATATGGAGAAGAGATTCCTGAGGGGACCACAGTCCCTGGGCAGTGAGGAGGGAAGCATCCATGGTAAGGACCACTGAATGAAACTGAGTGGCAAATGGGACCCCTTGCCTTAGATTGTCCTGATCCTGCCACCACTGAAGGGCTTGGATCAGGGTCCGGGTCACTGGGATCAGTTTGGTAAGGGAGTCCTTCTTTTGGGACCAAAAGGCCCTCAGATGGAACTGAATGTCCCTCATCTGGAATCTTGCCCCTTGGACCACTGCTGTAGAGGCTGCCATGTGGTCCAAGAGTTGGAGAAAATGCCTTGCTGGTCAAGACACCTGAAGGCTGAAGGAAGAAGCCAGTTCTATAAGAACTCTTGCCCTTTCCAGGGGGAAGAAAAGCTCTTGCTTTGACAGTATCCAGCTCTGCCTCTATAAAGGTAAGGAGCTGCACTGGCTTGAGAACTGACTTGGGAAGGTTGAGAAGAAATCTTACAGAAGTAAGCACTTGCTGGGTTACTTGCGGGTCTGACTTGACTTGGTCTGGGGACTGGCCCACTATGAGCCAGTCATCCAGATATGGAAAAAAGGAAATCTTTTGCCTCCTTAGAAAGGCAACTACTACTGCCAGGCACATTGTGAAAACCCTGGGGGCTGAAGTTAGGCCAAAGGGCATTGCTCTGAACTGATAGTGGCCCGAGGGCAACTCGAACCTGAGGTACTTTCTGTGGGAGCACCTGATGGGAATGTGAAAATAGGTATCTTTAAGGTCCAGGGAGGCTAGCCAGTCCCCCCGGCCTTAGAGAGGGAAGGATTATTCACAGAGTTACCATCTTGAACTTTGGTTTTAAAAGAAGTTTGTTTAGGTATCTTAGGTCTAGGATGGGTCACCACTCCCCTGTCTTTTTTGGGGTAAGGAAGTACCTGGAGTACAGACCTTTGTCCCAGTGTAGGGTAGGTACTCTCTCTATGGCTCTTAAAGCCAGCAGAGATGAAACCTCTGCCTCTAGGGCAAGGGTTTCTGAGAGACCTGCAGGTGGAAAAGATCTGGCTCTCATTTTCAGAAATATTTTGAAGCTGAGAACCAGTCCCTGGCCTACTACTTCCAGGACCCACTTGTCTGATGTAAAAGACATCCAGTCCTGGAGGAAGAAAGTCAGCCTGCCCCCTACTGGAATAGGACAGTCAACCCAGGATGGCCCATCAGGGTGTCTGCTTGGCAGGGGCCTTAGGCTGAGGAGTGGATGCAGCCCTGCTCATCCCCCTTCTGCCTCTCCCTCTGAAGAACCCCCTCTGTGAAAAGGAAGAAGAGGTCTGTGGCTGGTAGAAAGGCCTATGAAAAGGCCTGCCCCTAGACTGCTGCCTTTGAGGAGTTGCCTGCCTCTCTTTGGCCTGAGCACTCCTGTAAGTGGTCCTGTACTCATCCATTTTCTTTATGTAATTCTCTGTCTGCTCCCCAAACAGAGAATTACCCACTACAGCACAATCCATGGCCTTAGCCTGGGTATCCTGCGAAAGGCTAGTACATCTTAGCCATGCCATTCTCCGAAGAGCCACAGATGTAGCCATGACTCTTGACACATCATTGGAGTCCACAGCAGCATGAAACTGAACTTTTGATGCCTCAATCCCATCTGCAGCCACCCCCTCCAGCTCCTTGGCTAGATGGGGGGAGGCCTGTTTAGCCAGTGCCAGTATAGTGTCCCACCTGGAATTCTGGTACCTGGCTGTATAGGCCATATAATTTGCCTGCCTGAGTCTCAAGGAAGATGCCATGTGCTGTTTTTTTGCCATGGCATCAATCTTCATGGAGTCTTTATCTGGGGGTGTGAAGCCAAGGGAATGTTTGCCTTGCCACAGGCAGCAGCCTGCACTACCCCAACATCGCTGCATTGCTGGTACAAAAACTCTGTATCTGAGCCTGATAGTGTGTACCTCTTGTCCATCCTTCTGTGAACAGGAGGTACAGAATTGGGAGACTTCAGGATTTTTTGTGTCTGTTTCCCAAAGGATTTGTGAAGGGGAATAGACAGTCTCCTGGACTCTGAGATGTCCATCATTTCAACATAATCAGGCTCCTCCTGATCCTCCGTGGCCTCCTCCATAGGAAGCTGGAGGGTTTCAGCCACTTTTCTGTAAAACAAAAAATGGTAAGGGGACTCAGAAAGCCTAGAAGGGGATACACCAGAAGGTCTGTCTGGGGAGATATCCGGTTCCACAGGCACATCCAGACTTTCATCATCATCACCATCATCTTCAAACTCCCCCTCCTCCTCAAACTCTGGTTCATACAGATCTTCAGGGGTATAATCTTGAACCGGGGGAACCGACCGAACCGAACCCCTGCGAAAAGGTGCCGGATCGGTCGGAACCGGGCAAAACGATTCCACAATTTGAATCGCTCTGGCTATTTCCTCGGCGGTCGGAACATGAACCTCTGGATCCGAACCGGTCGATTTTTCTTTGCGTTTCCTTTTTGTAGGAACTGACCTCTCAGGATCGGCTCTCCTCTTGCCCGAAGAAGTATCGCCCTGGTCAGAGGGCACTCCTTCTGGTTCGGTCGGAACCGAACCGGGCTGGCCACCCGGGTCAGTGGACTTCTCTGCCTCCTTTTCCCTCAGTCTACCTAGTCTCTTTTCAAGGGTAGATTTAGGAAAATGTTTACAGATTTGGCAGTCTGAATCTAGGTGTTCAAACCCCAGACAATCAACACAGGTGGTGTGGGGGTCGGCCTTAGCAAAGACCTCCCCACACTCACTGCAGTGTTGAAACCCAGTTGGCCCGTTTTTTTTCTTGGGTTTCTCAGACATGGCCAACCTAACCAAACTTACCCTTTTTTTGGCAACCGCCAAGCAAGACTCCCTTATCGGTTCCTAACCGTGTCACGGGTGTTGGAAAAGAATGTTCAAAACATGTTTTTTTTAGAACTGATAAGAACTGGTAACCACACTCTAAAGTAAAACACAAGGATTCAATACAAGTGATCGTTTCAGCCGAACCGATCTAACACTTTACAATTTCCATACAGAAAAACAGAACAAAACCTATCTAGTACTCACGGTACCACAGACAGAGACTGAACTGACTATGCGGAAATAATTTTGTTAAAAACCGACAACTTAATCGAGACTTTAACCGACTTTCGAACCGAGCTGAAGGAGAAATCTCCGGAGTGACTGTTCAGTGAGGCGGAGTAAAGAATCTGGTGGTTGAATTTCAAAGGGCTCCAGACAGAGACCTCAACCGAGCTCAAGCTCAGCATTCTATGCTCTGCATAGAAAATTAACCCTTTGTCCTCCAGGGCAGTTTAAAGGCTGCGGCTAACTGCAATAGTCAGAATACAGCAAGACTTCATGTTGTTTGAATTCATAATCCACCTGTTTCCTAGTTTCCATCACAAACATGGCTGCAGCCTTTACTCATATATAAGAAACTTTGACTAGGCCCTAAAAATAAAAGTTCATTTAATTAAAGTAAGTAAGTAAATAATTTAATGTTATTTACATTCATGAGCCCCATACCCATATACACAAATTTAACAAATCAAGTACTATTCAAAGTTTCCATTGCTGGTGTTTCTTTGATGACCATGACACCCACCCCCATCCCTACCACTTTGTCAGAGAACTCCCTGCTCCTTACCTGGCAACAGATAAAATTGAGGCTCCATTTCAGGCCTGTGTGTGTGTTTTTGTTTCTATGCCAGTTGAGCTCGGAAGAATGTTGAATTCATGTATTCCATGTTACCATTCTGTGTGTGGGAGGGGGGGCATTCTACTGCTGGAATAATGCAGAGCTTTGGATTCTTCTATTCCATGGTAAACAATCACACAGTGTATTGAGTGTGAAGAAAGACAGATGGCTGACAGGTGAAAAACATTTGTGGAAGGACTATTTTACATTGTTTAGCAACATTTTAGTATATTTTTTGTGACTTTGAAAACTTTTAGAATGTTCTTTTTTTCAAAGTTGCCTTTGGGCTCATATTATATGAGCAATAAGACATGGCTGGGTGTTGGTAGTACTGAGATACCCGCACACCCAGAGGCTGAAGGCACTTGACCTGCAGTCTTGTGCCTAACTGCGCCTCTGGGTGTGCAGGTATCTCAGTACTACTAACACCCAGCCATGTCTTATTGCTTACATAATGGCCCAACATGGCACAGAATCAAATGCCTTGCAAAAGTCAATGTAAATGATATCCACCAGGGTACCATTATCAAGAGCTTTCCTAACTTTTTCATAAAAGCAAGATAGGTTAGTTAGGTATGACCTCCCAGTTTTAAAACCACGCTGTTCAGTGTTTTCTCTTTTAGTGTTAATATGCATTTTTATTCTGTCTGATAAAATAGATTCCATAATTCTACCAGGGACAGATGTCAAACGTACGGGATCGTGATTTTGAATATTGGATTTATTGCCTTTTTTAAACATGGGAATGACTTATGCTGATCTCCCATCATGTAGTACTTCCCCATTGTTAATAGATTTAGTGTACAGTATTGCAAGTGGTTTTAATATACTTTTCCCTACTATTTTGAGCATATTAGCTAAGGGATTTTATCAGGAATAGGAGAACTGTGATCTTTAAGTTTACTAATTTTTTCTCTCCAATTTCTGTCTCTCAATTATAATTTATCTGGTTTATTGTTTATACCAGATAACTGTCAATTGTATTTTGTAACTATTGTGCAGAAATAGTGATTAAACGTGTCATCTAATTGATTGGGATCTGACAGAATTATACCATTCACATTGATTGGACCAATTGCATTCCCACTCTTTTTAGTGAGTTTATGTAGTTGTAAAGTTGTTTTGAGTTACCTTTGTTTGCTTGTGTGCCCAGCTCAATGTTAGCCTTCTTTTTCAATTGATTAATTAGTTTTTTACACTGTTTAAGTAGTGCTTTATTTTCCTCCCAGTCATTATTTGACTTAGATTTTAAGTACTTATCGTATAGTTTTTTTCTTTTTTTTACCAACTTGCTGATTTTTTTATTATCCCACCTAGATCTGAGGCCTCTATTATATTTTTTTAATCTTAGTTATGTGTTGATTACAAATATTAATATTAGTCTTTATCTTACACCATGTTCCTTCAGCTGATGAACTGTTTAATTCCTGTGCCCAATCAATGTTGTTCATTTTGTACTGAATTAGTTTTTTATTTGCAGTATGATATAAAAAAACTGTACACCTCAGTTTTGCCCAGTAACCTGGATATAGGGGACTGCATGGTAAAATGTACAGTATTGTGATCACTGTCTGCAACAGGTTCTTACACAGAACATTTTGATATAATTATGGTTTCGAATTTAAAAACTAAATCAAGTATTGTATGTTGCGTTTTCTAGTTGCCTCCCTAATCATCTGCTATAGATTTAACTGTGTATAAGTATCTACAAATTCTTTTGCAGGTCCATTTTTGCATGGTTTATTATTCAATTTATATTGGGCAAGGCAAAATCTCCTATTATAATAACACTTCCCAGATCACATGTCATTTCAAATTCAAATGACGTTTCCATGTCAGTAAATCTGTCTGTGTCTCAGGGATTATGACACTAACCAAATATTTGTCTTGTTTGCTTTACATCTATTGCTTTAATCCATAATGATTCAGTTTTGTAATTCTGATATTTTATGGTAGATGAGATGTTGACAGCTGTTAGTTTTTCTGATATATTATATGCCGCCTCCCTTTCTGTGTTGTTTCTTTTTGTGAATCAGATTATATCCTAGTGTATTCTTTCCCCAGGTGTCATCCTCAACTCACCAAGTCTCTGTGATAAATATTAAGTCAATATTCCCTTCAGACCAGAACATATAACTTTCAGTTCAATTTTTTTATTATTATTATTATTATTATTATTGAGGCACTATTGAGGCTCCTGGCATTAAATAGTATACATCTCAATTCTTGGTCTTTGCGTCCCTTATTTGAAGCTTTTTAATTTTGCTTCCTACTTTGTGCCACATGAGTTTTGATGTTATATGGTCGGTTTACACAGGGCCCTTTCCACTTCCTGATTAGTTTAAATTAAGCGCGTCCATATTAGAACAAATTATGGTGCTACCTTATCAGCTTCTCTCTTGTTTAGATGGAGCCAGTCATGTGAGAACAGATGATGTTGTTCTGAGAATTCATCCCATATATTTATAAACCAAATACCCTCTTTTGCACACCAGTTTGATAATCTACAGTTTATTTATTGTATTGTCTTATTTTTTTTCTTGTAGTGCACAAGGTACTGGGAGAATACCACTTATGAGTACTTCACATCCCTCTTTCTTTAAACCCATACCCATTTCTATTAATTCATGACAAATGTCCTTTTCATTATCTTTTCCAATTTTATTACTTTCAAAATGTAATGCAATAATGGGGTTGGGGTCAGAACTTTTCAGAATAGGGGGAAGCCTGATCTTTACATCCAGTATTTTAGCTCCTGAGACTTGTTACCTTACTGTTTAAATTATCCTCTTTACATATTGTAATGTCACAATGTTCAATGAAGGTATCTCCTATTATTGTTTTAGTTCTGGTTGTTTCACTTGGAGTTGTGACAGATCTTAAATGACGTATCCCATCATTAGCAGAGGTAATAGGGATGAATCTATTATTCATTCGTAGAAATAGGTGTGGGTTTGAAGATCTCAGCTATCTTACATTTTTGTGTGGGTGGACCACACACCAATCATCATCTGAGGGGTTTTCTAACTCATCTCTTGTACTTTTTAGTTGTCTGTTGACTCCTTCTACCTCAAAGTTTTCACCCTGGTGGTTTAATAGCTCATTTTCTACTTTTAATGTCCTTACACATGTTTCAATTTGATTCACTACTAGTGCATGTTTTAGTTCTATTTTAGCGGTATTTTAACTTGATTAATAATGAGTCATATGCTAGACATTTTATACAAAGGAAGCTGTCGCCCACATCATTTGTTGACTTTTCAGCATACATTTTACATTTTATGCACTGAATTACTGAACCTTCTCTACATATTAGGGCCAGAATTTCACTTGTAGGATTCATGATTTGTTAGGATTGGGATTTCTGATAAAAAATAAATTGAAAATAAACAGTAAGCTTCACACAAAGGTAGTTACCTCTGAAACACTAGATGTAATGGGGTATGCCTCCCTCACTCATCTTCTGCAGCTGACTCCAGCAAATGAGCCTGCCTCTACCTGCACAGCAGTTCTGCTCTGCACTTGCCTCCACTCACAGAGATGCTGAATATCAAGTGCAGGGACTGGATGTGGGGGCCAGGAGAACGTCTCATGCAAAAGCACCCTTTTAAATATTTAAACATGTAATATGGGATTATAATCTGTCTTTAAAAAGGCAAATTTGAGCCTCTGAGGAGATAACAAAAGGTTTCCTCTACCAAGTTTGTACCATAGTTGCTGTTGCTCATGCCAAGTCACTGGTCACCTTCCCAGCTAAGCAGCAACGCTGAATTTTTATAAAGGACTGCCTTGCTGCTAAAATAATAAAATTAAGCCCAGAATAGCTCTCCCTGGGCTCTGTTTACTCACTGTGACCTGCACCAAACACCCCTCACAGAGGCACAGAATATCAAGTGCTGGGACTGGAAGTGGGGGATGGAGGAATGTCCAGTGCCAAAGCACCCTTTTAAATATTAAAATCTCTAAAAAGGGGTTGGATAATTCAATGAAATGGGGCTACCAATGTGCCAAACACATTGGACATTAATTTAAAAAAATTGACAATAGCCACTGCAGTCATGATAAGTGAATTTAAAAGGTAGCCACAAGTATAGACACATTTCATAGTTTGAGAAATCCAGGTTCACCCATTTAATTTTTATTAAATATCCAACTCCAAAATGTCACAGAGTTTTCCTAGCTAACTGTGCCATGCAAACCCAGAGTACATTCCACTACTTCTATGCAGACTTTATTTTAGTTGTACTTCCATGAAGCTATATTAAAAACTGCCTCTGGTGGTGTCGTTTGTTAATGAAGACATTTTCACCCTAGTTTTTCAATGCATATAAAATTTCTGGTTCACTCAAAGTTTTGTGTGGCATGTGCAGCTGTGGTGTGCAAGCAAATTACATTTTTTGCATGTGCCCCAAAATGTTAACAAAATCATCCAGCTTTTATTGAGTAGATGATTTTCTTTTGGGATGGGGTCTTAAAAGTACTGTGGAACTTTGGTGAGAGAGGGGTGCAAGGAATGCTTTTTTTTTAACTTAAACAGTTGTGTGGTGTCCACTGTCACACGTGCAACATTTTGGTGTCCACCATTACATGCGCAACATTGAAGGTGCTTTTTTCTCAAGTCTGATATGGAGTTATGCCACAACATGGTCCCCTTTTCACTCTTGGGTCATAGTGTCTTGAAATGCTTAGCAAAATAAAGTAAAGACAAGTAAAGTTTTTTTTCCCCAAATTAAAAAAACTGTTGCGTCCACTGTTGCATGTGCAATGTTTGGTGTCCACCGTTGCATGAGCTACACTGAAGGTGATTTTTCTAAAATCTCTGATAAGGAGTTATCTCACAGTCTGGTCCCTTTTTCACTCTTGGGTCACAGTTTCTTGACAAGCTTATTAAAATTGATCTACTGTGATTTGAAAAATTGACCCTCATGTTACACCTTGGTAATTAGTTGGACAGAATGCGTGGTAATGTAATAGTGTGTATTTGCTCCCTATATTTGTCTGTTTTCCCTTGAATGTAATCTGTTTGATTTGAGATATGTTTGTCATTGTATTTTTGTACTTTTGTACTTGTGCATATGTGTTTTATGTTACTGTAACTTGACACTTTAAACAGGTACACCTTGTGAAAAGGGCATATATAGGCCTAATGGTGGTATCATTGTATAAATAAATTTTATCTACTGCTACTATCTATGTAACCTCTTTTCATGGACTTACCCAGTTATAATTTGGCTTTAAAATGTGAAAATGAACCCCCCGAGGAGAAAACAAAAGGTCTGTCCTCTACCAAGTCTGCACCATAGTTGCAGATGCTTGTACCAAGTCACTGGTCACCTACCTCAGCTAAGCAGTAATGCTGGATTTTTGTAAAGGACTGCCTTGCTGTAAAGAGCAGGTTTCAACATATGACCACCGTCTCCCCATTTAGCTGGTTTAGTAGCTTACCCTCTGGTTTAGCCATCCGTCTGATGGTGTAATTTTATAAGCAATATTTTTTTTTGTTGTAATCCTTGTAAAATCTGATTGCCTGACCTCCAGCCAAAATGCCCCAGCTTCCTATACTGGAAGCACGCCCCCAAGCTACCACATTTCATGATGTCAGTACTAGAACTGCGCGGGGGTGCACTCCATAGACTGCATAGGGGCCATTTTTTACATGAATTATTAAACACTTTTTAGTGCCAATTTTGATAAAAGAAGGCCACCGATCAACTAACAAGGGTCCTGATATTACTGACACAAGACCCTGTTGGTCACCAGAAAACACAGAGCATTTGACATTTCTGAAAGTCATCATTCCTCACTTTAATTTCAAATATGATACCTGAAAGAATATAAAATATACTGACTGTGAGTCTCTCCCCCATAAAACAGTTTCTCCCATTGTGCCCATGGTAAAAATCTTTTGTGAATAGGGCCTACATCATACATGAGTCATAACGTAAGAGTGGCAACAGATCAGGCCAGGTATACTTGAGTGAACACACTGAGCAGTGAAAAATTCAAAAATTACATCTGAGAGTCCGTAGAGTCATATTTTGTTGCCAACAGCAACTACATTTTATGTGCCAAACTTTGCTGGTACTGAATCTGATCTGGATGATAGGATACTGAAACATAGAATTTGACAGCAGATAAGGGCCACTTGGCCCACCCAGTCTGCCCATTTCCCTACCTAATGGATAAGCTGCAGATCCTAGTTAACCAGCAGCCTACTTCTTCCTACCCCCACCCCCTAGAATTGCCTTATGACTGTCCCATGCATGCTTGAATTCCACCACTGTTTTTGACTCCACAACCTCCTCTGGAAGGCCGTTCCATGCATCCACAACCCTCTCTGTGAAAAAATACTTCCTTAAATTACCTCTGAGTCACCCCCTTTCTTCAAATTGTGCCCCCTTGTTCTTGCACACCTCTTTTTTTGAAAGATGCTACCCTCTTGGACTTTGTTGATTCCCTTGAGGTACTTGAAAGTTTCTATCATGTCCCCCCTCTCCCTCCTTTCCTCAAGGCTATACATATTAAGCTTCTTAAGTCTCTTTTCGCATGTCTTCAGGTGCAGACCCTGCACCATTTTAGTTGCCCTCCTCTGGACAGCTTCCATCCTGTCTATGTCTTTGCGGAGATTGGGTCTCCAGAACTGCATGCAGTACTCCAAATGGGGTCTCACCATCTGTCTGTACAGAGGGATAATAACTTCCTGTTTTTTACTGGTGATGCCTCTCCCTATGCATCCCAGTATTCCCCCAGCCCTCCTTGCTGCCCTCTCACATTGCTTGCCCAGCTTTAGGTCATCTGATATGACTACCCCCAGGTCCCTTTCCATTTTTGTTGTTGTTAGTATCTCACCCCCCATTGTGTACTCTTCCCCTGGGTTTTTGTTTCCCAGGTGCATTACCTTGCACTTCTTAGCATTGAATCTAAGCTGCCATACATTTGACCATTCCTCTAACCTTGCCAAGTCCTTTCTCATCCTTTCCACCCCACTTGTGCATCAACTCTGTTGCAGATCTTTGTGTCATCTGCAAAGAGACATACTTTTCCTTCCAGTTCCTCTGCAATGTCACTTATAAAGACATTGAAGAGGACTGGTCCATACTGAACCTCATGTACCCCAATAGTAACCCCTTTCTTCAGAGTGGACTCCATGTACTATTACTCTGTGTCCTATTCTCCAGCCAATTCTTTTACCCAGGCTGTCATCTTGGTACCCACTCCCAGGCTGGCTAACTTGTATATTAATCTTTGTGTGGGACTGTGTCAAACCTTGTTAAAGTCTAGGTAGGCCATGTCCACAGCCCTCCCTGATCTACTACTTTGGTCACCCAGTCAAAGAAATCTATCAGATTTGTCTGGCATGACCTTCCGCTGTGAATCCATGCTGCCTTGGGTCCTGTGCCCCTCTGGCCTCTAGATACTTGACAATTATTTCCTTCAGAAGTGATTCCATCATTTTCCCTACCACTGAGGTTAAACTAACAGGTCTGTAGTTTCCTGCTTCTGTCTTGTTCCCACTTTTGTGAAAGGGAATCACATCTGCCCTCTTCCAGTCCTCGGGTACCACCCCATCCTCCCATGATTTGTTAAAGATGGTAGTTAGTGGTGTCACTAGTTCTACCCTTAGTTCTTTTAGAATTCTGGGATGAATCCCATCAGGCCCCATTGCTTTGTCCACCTTCAGTTTTAAGAGTTCTTTCAGAACCCTTTCTTCTGTAAATGGGCTGGTATCAACTTCTGTTTCCAGAGTGTTTCTACTGTTTATTTTAGGTAACTCCCCCTCTTCCTTTGTAAATACTGAGCAAAAATATTTGTTTAGTATCTCTGCCTTTTCACAGTCACCCTCTGTCCACCCTCCCTCCCCTTTATTAAGCCTCACTATCCCTCCCTTGATCTTCCTTCACTCCCTGATGTACCTATAAAAGGTTTTATCCCCCTTCTTAACTGAGTTGGCTATATTTTCCTTGGTTTGGGCCTTTGCTGTTCTGACTGCCTTCCCAGCTTCCTTTTGCTTTAACTGATACAGTTGTCTGTCCTGCTCCTTCTGTGATTCCTTGTACTTCCTGAATGCTTTCTTTTTCTCTTGAACCTTCACTGCCACTTTCTTTGAGAACCATAGTGGTTTCTTACTTCATTTGATTTTGTTTATTTGCTTCACACAAAGGCTTGTTACCTCTGTGATGGCAGTTTTTATTATTCCCCATTGTTCTTCCACCCCCTTCCTGCCCATTTGCTAGTGCATTCCTTAGGCACGCACCCATTTTGGCAAAGTCAGCCCTCCTAAAGTCCAGTACTTTTGCTTTTGTATGGCTTGACTCTATTGCTGTGTTTATTGTGAACCATACTGTTCGATGGTCGCAAGTTCCCAGATAGCTACCCACTTCCACATCTGTGATCCTCCTTTCATCTCCATTTGAGAGAACCAGGTCTAAGATTGCTCCCTCTTGAGTGGGCTCCAATACTAGTTGTCTAGGGCATGCCCCCTGTAGGTCATCTAGAATAACCCCACTCT
The DNA here is from genome assembly GCA_016271365.2 of Neoceratodus forsteri. Lineage (NCBI taxonomy): Eukaryota > Metazoa > Chordata > Ceratodontiformes > Ceratodontidae > Neoceratodus > Neoceratodus forsteri. The sequence continues at coordinate 64,356,790 of CM028135.1, forward strand.
TCGAAGTGGCTGCTGCAACTGCACTCCAGTTAATATCTGGCATATTCAGATCACCCATCAGCAATATCTCCTCTTTTTCTGCCATTCTAAGTATACTTTCTATCATTTTCTTGTCCATTTCCTCCCCCTGAGAAGGGGGTCTGTATACAATCCCTGTGCGGATTGTGGTGCCATTGGCGGTCTCCATATTTACCCACAGTGCTTCTTCTCCTCCTCCCTGTTTTCCCTTGTGTTCTGTTGCTTTGATTCCTTCCCTTATGTAAAGAGCTACTCCTCCTCCTCCTTCTCCTCTTTTACCCTCCCTGTCCCTTCTGTAGATAGCGTATCCTGGTATGTTTATGTCCCAGTCATGGTTTTATGTGTACCATGTTTTTGTGACTGCCACGATATCCAGATGTTCCTCCTCCATCAAGGCCACTAATTCAGGAAGCTTGTTACTCAGACTACGGGCATTGGTACTCATTGCTCTCCATTTTTTGATGGCTTTACCTTCTTTTGCAGCATCCCCCACTAACCTTTCTACCTCAGTCTTTTTCTCATTTAGTACCGCTTACTATTATTAATACTACGTGTCAGTAACTGTGTAGAGTTTTACTTTACCACTTGTAGTATGATGCAACTACTACATTTTTTTGTAACAACAGATGGTTTAGCTGAATGCTGTTCTTGATAATATTCACATCCTTCCATATTTGGATGAGACTACTTTACACTGAAAAATTTTAGTATTTGTTCAGTCATTCCTTGTAGTATAAAGTAATAACGTATCGGTTACAGTGACTGGCTGCACTAAATATATATATATATATATATATATATATATATATATATATAATATGTATATATATATATATATATATATATATATATATATATATATATATATTATACCTATAAATATAGGCCTATAGCAAGGCTAACAAGATGCTGGGATGTATCAGGAGGGTATTTATAGCAGAAAAAAAGAGATAATACTTCCCCTCTACAGATCCCTGGTGAGGCCTTACCTGGAGTACTATGTTCAGTTCTGGAGCCCTCACCACAGAAAATACAGGGATAGGCTGCAAACAGTGCAGCACAGAGTAACAAAAATGAATTAGGACCAGCAGGGCAGATCCTATGGGGAGCGCCTCAAGACACTAAATAAGTACTCACTGGAAACTAGAAGAAAGAGGGGAGATATGACAGAGACCTTCAGGTTCCTTAAAGGAATTAACAAGGTAAACTGTGGGGAATTATTTTCCCTGAATACCAACTCATGGTCACATGGTCATGAGTGGAAATTAACAGGAGGGAGGTTCAGGGGGGATGTGAGGAAGTACTTATTTACCGAAAGGGTGGTGGAGCCTTAGAAAAGTCTGTCAGCCAAGGGGGTGAGTGCAAACACAGTCAGGGGATTCAAGCAGAAATGGGCTTCAGTGAAGGGAATAGCGGTTGCCTGGTGCGACAAGACCTGGGAGGAGAAAGGGGATAGGACAGGGAGGGGTTGTACCCTGGAGGAACAATAGGTTCCAGAGAAGGTTCCAGGGATTATAGGGGATACGGGCAGACTGGATGGACCTCTGATCTTTTTTTGTCGTCATGGTCTGTGTTTCTATGCTTATAGTACTTAGCAGCAATTGTTTCTTGGAACTAGGAAGGATGTATTACAGTGCGTTTGTTGTCAGGTGCACAGCACACTGTAAATTATAACTGATTGTACTTGACTGATGTGACTGGGTGGTGGTCAATAAGATATCATTCATTTCTTGTTGGAAAGATGTTGCTGAATAGATGATGTAGAAAACAGTGCCACCTGTTGGACCAGGTAGTGTACCATAATACACTGGGACATGCAATACAGCTGCATCACATAGGTGGGGGGCTCTTCCTGCTGTGCTTATTTGATCATTCTTTCATAGCTGTTTTTGGTCTGGTCTCCTCTGACACAGTCAGCAAAAGAATACATAGACTTAATACAAAATATGTTGGCAGCTTGGTATTGGTAGGTACTTGCATCCCACCCCCCTCCGTCCCAGCACTCAGAAGGCCTAAGCTGGTGTGCCACCAAGAGAGGCCATGAAGCAGCTACTGCATGGTGCTACATCGTGTGTCATAGTTGTCCCCCTCCCTGCTCCCAGAGACTACCACTGCCTCGCTTGTTTGTCTCCCGCATTAGCAGTTTTACTTTATTTTTCAGATAAATAATGAATAAAAGTATTTCCTTTGGCCCTTTGTGTTAAATATTAGAAACATAGACAATGATGGCAGAAAAAAGGCCGACATCCATCCAGTCTGCCCGAGTTCTCTGTTTACCCTGGGACCTACTGTCCCTCCAGGGTCTAGTATATTACATAGTTTGGCCCCTTTTGTGGATGTTAAAAAATGTATTCAAATATTTATAAATAATCAGGACTAATCAGAACTAACTGGGACTAATCAGAACACCCCCCGTTCCAGTTCTTGTGTAATAAGGATTAGAACTTTATCAAGTTCCGCCAACCCTACTTCTTGGTTGTCAAGATATGTTCTAAGACCCATAGGTTAATCCACTATAAATGCATATGTTGGGAACAAGTTCAGACAGTGGGATTTGGAATTTGGGAAAATCACATACAGAAGTGATGACCTGCTTCATTCACCCTTCAGTGTTGTCACAAATGTGACTGCCATCTTTTCTCAATGAAAATCTTAAACAAAGCCCTAAAAAAGTAAAACTCCCTTACATTTTTAAAAATAAATTAAATAATTAAACATTCTTTCTTGTTGAGATCCCCTTCTTATACACAAAGTCAAATAAAAACAACTGAAGTACAATTAACAGTTTTAATACCTGGTGATCTTTGGTGACCATGACCCCCCCCCCCCCATCCTTACCTGGTTGCCAGGACAATCTTTGCTGCTTATCTTGCCACAGATAATACTGAGACCATTGCTCCACATGAGGCCTACTGTTGTGTGCCTGGAGATTCACATTCTGCCAAAGAAATTCTGCAGAAATTTGAATTACTGTATTCCATAATAAACAAATATCCCATCTAGTGAATATGTGGAAATACAGAAGAGTGACACACAGGTAAGGCATACATGTTACTAGTTACTTTTAACAAAAGAAAATACCTGCTTTTAATTAAAAAAAAAATGCATTTTTTAATTGTTTCCCAGTTTATCCATTGTATAGGCACAACAGGATACTCCTGGTAATTGGTTGTCTTGGATTAATGCACTTCCAAGTGCTGAAAGCACTTGGTACACTATGCATCAGTGGTGTTTGGATAGTGCTTTTGTGGATCCGGCTGCCCTCCATTGGATAGTTCTGGTATCCACTTCCAAATGCAACCATAATCAAACTAAAGTTGGATTCAGATCCAGGGTCCAATTGTTGTGGATCTGAAGTCGGATCCAGGTATCCTAGGTTGGATCCAGCAGATCCAACCTTGGATAGCTGGTTCCGATGGTCAAATACCTAGATCCTATAGCTGGATCTATCGGATCCTGGTCAGATCCACAGATATGTTGGAAATTTACTGTGGATCCTAGGAGGTCAGATTCTTGGTCAGATGACTATGCCATCTGAGGCCATCTGAAATCCAACTAAATAATGGTATCAGACCTGGTAGAATACTATCAGAGCAAGACTACCACACACACACACACACACACACACACACACACACACACACACACACACACACACCTGGGCAAGCATTTACATAGAAACATAGAAACATAGACTTTGACAGCAGATAAGGACCATTTGGCCCACCTAGTCTGCCCATTTCCCTACCTACTGGATAAACTGCAGATCCTATTTAACCAACAGCCTATTTCTTCCTACCCCCCCACAAGAATTGCCTTATGTCTTTCCAATGCATTCTTGAATTCTCCCACAGTTTTAGACCCCACAACCTCCTCAAGAAGACTGTTCCATGCATCCACCACCCTCTCTGTGAAAAAATACTTCCTCACATTGCCCCTGAGCTGTCCCCCCCCCATCTTCAAATTGTGTCCCCTTGTTCTTGCACATCTCTTTTTCTGAAAGATGCTACCCTCTTGGACATTGTTGATTACACTGAGGTACTTAAACGTTTCTATCATGTCCCCCCTCTCCCTCCTTTTCTCAAGGGTATACATATTAAGCTCCTTTAGTTTCTCCTCATATGGCTTCTCTTGCAGACCCTGCACCATTTTAGTTGCCCTCCTGTGGACTGCCTCCATCCTGTCTATGTCCTTGCGGAGATAGGGTCTCCAGAACTGGATGCAGTACTCCAGATAGGGTCTCACCAACTGTCTGTACAGAGGGATAACAACTTGCTGTTTTCTGTTGGTGATGCCGCTCCCTATACATCCCAGTATCCCCCAGCCCTCCCTACTGTCTTCTCACATTGCTTGCTAACCTTAAGGTCATCTGATTTGATTACCCCAGGCCCCTTTCCACTTTTGTTGTTGTTACTACCTCCCCCCCCCATTGTGTACTCTTCCCATGGGTTTTTGTTTCCCAGGTGCATTATTTTGCATGTCTTTGCATTGAATCCAAGCTGCCATACTTCTCACCATTCCTCCAACCTTGCCAAGTCCCTTCTCATCCTTTCCACCCCCACCTTGTGTATCAATCCTGTTGCAGATCTTTGTGTCATCTGCAAAGAGGCATACTTTTCCTTCCAGACCTTCTACAATGTCACTTATAAAGATATTAAAAAGGTCTGGACCCATACATTAAAAGTTTGGTAGGAGGTGAGATCTAGACAGGAACTTGCAGAGATGTTTTAATATTATAGACAGTTGATAAAGGAAAGGGAATTCTCTGCACTCCAATTAGATCATGTTTATAAGGAATGGCATAGAACAGGTCTATCTTTGATTTATAAATTTTTGGATACACATGGGGTGATTCCCTTTGCTACCCTGCAGACTAGATTTGGCCTCTCTTTCTCACACTATTTCAGATACCTGCAGGTCCAATAATTTCTAACGGGCATACGCTCCCCTCAAATGACCCTCCCTAGTCCGACCCCAATGTTTATGAGCCTGATTATTGAGGCAATTAATGGTAAGCACCACACACATTTAATTGGTTTGTTGTATAAGCCCCTTAGGGAATACTGGAAGGAGTCGACCAAAGACATTTTAGCTAGATGGAATAAGAAGCTGAATATTCAAATTACATATGACAAATGGTAAGAACCAATTCCCCACTCCATGAAAGCCTCACAGGCTCCATATTGGCTTGAAAATATTTGGAAAGCCGTATTCAGTTTTTTTATTTCCCCGCATAAGTTAGTCAAATTTCTGCCGGAAAGCTATGGTATGTGCTGGAGAGACTGCAGGCAGACTAGGACAAACATTTCCCATATATTCTGTACTTGCCTGAAAAAATCTCAGTATTGGAAGGATATTACTAAAAGCTTGCAACTTTTAATTGACTCGGATTTTATTTTAACAAATCAAATGATTCTTTATACATTGGGGAGGATGGCTCAGTCCCTCAGAATAAGAACAGGTTATATCTTTGTAATATATGGAGAGTGAAAATAATACCCCCAAAATACATACAAAAAATTCCTTGTAATACAGTAGTTAGTCCCGTAATAGTATACTTCCGGCCCAATAATACTATACTTCCGGTCCTCGTAATAGTATAGTTGGGATTATCGATGTGACTACTGTGTGAACCGAGTTTTGTTTCTTTTTTTTGTGAGAGAAACATGCGGAATGGGACTGGAAGTTGGAGCAGGAGTGGGGGTGGTGTGAGCAAGGAGTGAGGAGCGACACTCGGGAGTCTTACTAACTCTGCAGACCACAAGCCGTACAGCAGGCACAAGTAAGAATTAAAATTCCTTGCATCCATATATTACAAAAATAACAAATAGGTTCTGGTGTTTCAAAGGCAGAAATTCCATCTCGAGGTTCTGGGTATACAAGAAACCTCTAGAGGCTTCGCTCTCGAGGTTTCTTGTATCCCCAGAACCTCTCGATGGAATTACTGCCTTGTAATACACCAGAACCTATCTATTATTCTATTTATTTGGCCACAGCAAAAAAGGTGATAAACCACCTTTGGTGGACTACCACAGTCCCAACTTTAACCCATTGGCACTCCATGATGTCTGAGATTTACTACTTAGAGTGCTCTATTGCTACCACAACGGACCTGACATGGAGACCATGGGTATTATATATCTCCCCTTGGATGATTCCTTTATCCCTTGAATGAGTTATACTTTTCCTTTCTCAATTCAGTTACTTAAATCTTGAATGTTGCTATCTGATGATCAGAGACAATCCTAAAGAGTGGTTATAATGAAGTTTGACATCTCTGTATGAATTCCAACTAATTATGGAATCTATATGCAATGTAATAACTGTACTCCAGCTGTAATGAAATGAAAAAATAAAGAATATTAAAAAAAAATGTCTGGACCCAATACTGAACCCTTTGGTACCCCACTAGTAACCCCCCCTTATTCAGAGTGGACTCCATTTGCTATTATCCTCTGTGTCCTGTTGTCCAGCCAATGTTTTACCCAGGCTACCACCCTGGGACCCACTCCCAGGCTGGCTAATTTGTTTATTAATCTTTTATGTGGGACTGGGTCAAATGCCTTGCTAAAGTCTAGGTAGGCCATGTCCATAGCCCCTACCTGGTCTACTACTTTGGTCACCCAGTCAAAGAAATCGATAAGATTCATCTGACATGACCTTCCCGCTGTGAATCCATGCTGCCTTGGGTCCCGTGCCCCACTGGCCTCTATGTACTCAACAGTTCTTTCCTTCAGAAGTGATTCCATCATTTTCCCTACCACAGAGGTCAAACTGACAGGTCTGTAGTTTCCTGCCTCTCTCTCTCTTGCTCCCACTTTTGTGAAGGGGGAATCACATCTGCCCTCCTCCAGTCCTCAGGTACCACACCATCCTCCCATGATTTGCTAAAAAGGCTAGTCAGTTGTGTCACTAGTTCTCCCCTTAATTCTTTTAGAATTCTGGGGTGAATCCTGTCAGGCCCCATTGCTTTGTCCACCTTCAGTTTTAGGAGTTCTTTCAGAACCCTTTCTTCTATGAAAGGACTGGGATTGACCCCCCCTATCCAGAGTGCTTCTGTTAAATAGATTAGGTACCTCCCCCTCCTTCTGTTTTGTGAATACTGAGCAGAAGTATTCATTCAGTATCCCTGCTTTTTCACTGTCCCTCTCTGCCCACCCACTGTCCATTCTATTCAGCCTCACTATCTCTCCCTTTGTCTTTCTATACTCCCTAATGTACCTAGAAAAGGTTTTATCCCCCCTTTCTTAACCGAGTTGGCTATCTTTTCCTCAGTTTGGGCCTTTGCTATTCTGACTGCCTTCCCTGCTTCCTTCTGCCTTAACTGGTACAGTTCTCCATCCTGCTCCTTCTGTGTTTCCTCATACTTCCTAAATGCTATCTTTTTCTCCCTAACCTTCCCCGCCACCTCTTTTGAAGAACCATAGTGGCTTTTTCTTTCATTTTGATTTGTTTATTTGCTTCACACAATGGCTTGTTGCCTCTGTGATGGCAGTTTTGATGTTTCCTATTGTTGCTTCACCCCTCCTTCTAGCATGTTTGCTAGTGCTTTTCTATGGTACTCTCCCATTTTCACAAAGTCAGCCCTCCTGAAGTCCAGAACCCTCACTTTTGTATGGCTTGACTCTGTAGCTGAGTTTATCGTGAACCACGCTGTTTGGTGGTCACTTGTTCCCAGATGGCTACCCACTTCTAGATCTAGATCCTCTCACCATCTCCATTTGTGAGTACGAGGTCTAAGATTGCTCCCTCCTGAGTGGGTTCCAACACTAGCTGTCTGAGGCATGCCCCCGTAGGGCATCAAGAATGGCCCTGCTCTTGGATGTGACTGCAGCCAAGGTGCTCCAGTTAACATCCGGCATATTCAGGTCCCCCATCAACAGTATCTCCTCTTTCTCTGCCATCCGAAGGATACCTTCTATCATATCCTTGTCCATTCCCTCTCCCTGACATGGTGGTCTGTATACAGTCCCTGTGCAGATTGTGGTGCCATTTCCAGTCTCTAAGGTGACCCACAGTGCCTCCTCTCCTCCCTGTTTACTCTTTTGTTCTGTTGCTTTTATCACTTCCCTTACATAGAGAGCTACTCCTCCCCCTCTTCTACCCTCCCTGTCTCTCCTGTAGGTTGTGTACCCTGGTATGTTAACATCCCAGTCATGGTTCTCTGTGTACTATGTTTCTGTGACTGCCAATGCCCTCTTGTGTCTTATTGCTTATGTAAGCAACCCTGTTGTACAGTATGTTCAATTAATGAGTGTGCTTTGGGGGGGGCGACATGAAAAGTATGTCCCTGTAGTAAAAGCTGGGCAGTAGTACAACAAGTGAAGTCATTTATTATTATTATTTATTTATTTTTATTGACAAGAAATGAGACTGTGGCCCAGATATTCAGAAGGGTTGTGCATGGCACAACACTGTTGCGCCATGCGCAACCCACTGATGCACCCCGGCACGATATTCAAATTGGAATTGAGCCTGGCACAAATCCTGATGCATCGGAGCACATCAGTGATGTATGCAGTGCAGGTGGGGGGGGGTGACCATACATACTTTGCACATCCCGATATTCAGCCCGGGATGTACTGAGCCCATGCATGCACAACCCCTACTTGCGCTGCACACCGTCGAGCCAAAAAAGGGCTACAGCTGGCCACCCACAGGTGAGCTGCCATGTGCGAGGGTGCAACATGGCGGCTGCCACTAATGGTGGCCACCAACTCGGCTGCACCACTCTGGTGGTGCCCCCCCCAAGCCCAATTGCGGGCATATGTATTAGAATATAATCATCCTATGTCCCTGGTGGTTCAGTGGACTGCTACACGCCTGATCACAGGCTTAAGTATAAAATTAAACTGTCCAATATCCCTGGTGGTCCAGTGGACTGCTACACACCCGATCACGGGCTTAAGTATAAAATTCAACTGTCCAATATCCCTAGTGGTCCAGTGGACCACTACACGCCTGATCACGGGCTTAAGTATTAAATTAAACCGACCATTATCCCTGGTGGTCCAGTGGGCCGTTCGCAGCCCGATCGTGGGCATATGTAGGAAATAATGCTACCCCAAAACAACCCTGGTGGACTAGTGGTACCCTCCCCACCCACCCACTGAGCCCCACCGTCCCACTCCCCAGTCAGCGGTGGGTGACAGCTCCCCACCCACTCACTGCCCCGCCGTCTGACACCATATGGTAGAGCTATATCTGGACTGTGTAGTATGGTATGGGCTGCATGCCCATTGGCTCACGCTGTGGACCAATGGGCATACAGCCCTACTGTAGGGTGTCAGTCGGTGGGCGGCGGAGCGGAGAGCGGGTGGGGAGCTGCCGCCTGCCGCTGACCGGGGGGGACTGGGCGGTGGGGCTCACTGGGAAGATGGGGAGGGGGGTACCACTAGTCCACCAGGGTTGTTTTGGGGTAGCTTTATTTCCTACATATGCCCGCAATTGGGCTGCGAGAGGTCCACTGGACCACCAGGGATAATGGTCAGTTCAATTTAATACTTAAGCTTGTGATCGGGCATGTAGCAGTCCACTGGACCACCAGGGATATTGGATGGTTTAATTTTAATACTTAAGCCCGCAATCGGGCTGCGAGCGGTCCACTGGACCACCAGGGATATAGGACAATTCTATTATACAACTTATGCCTGCGATCGGGCAGTGGGGCACTTTGCCATGCTGTGCAGGGAACGTTGGTCCCTGACGGCTGCAGCCTGGCAGCGCAAGTCGCCGGGGATCGGTGCACCTGCATGCAAATGGCGCCAGAATGACATGCAAATGGCCCCATTTGTGCCTTGCATGCATTATGGCCCCATTTGCATGTGCACTTTTGAATATTGTGGTTTTGCGCCTAGCGCAACGGAACTTGCACTAGCGCATCCCCCTGCTCCACTCTGGCCACTTGCGCTGGTGCAGTGCCACTGCACCATGCACACTGCAGGTGGCCAGAGTGCAATATTCAACGTTGTTGTGCCATGGCGCAGCTCCGTTGAATATCACTCTGTCAACACCCCTGCGCAGCCAAGTTGCGCTGCACCCAGGCTTGCGCCACAGCCTAGAGCAGTCTGAATATCTGGGCCTGAGTCTGGAACTGTTTTTATAACAGTTCCCTAGTTCTGGCTGACCTATTTTAAAATGTAATCTATTTGATTCTTAAAACCTAACGAGGAATTCAAGTACGTCTTGAAGTACCTGAAGCTGGAATTGTTTGTTGAAAGATCTTTACTTTTTGTGTCGATTATCAAATCTGATTTTTACTGATGTTTGTGTAATCTACTAGAAGGTCATACTCCTGGGGCAGGATTTTGTAAGGGTGTGAATACATGTGCATGCTCCACCTGCCTCTGCATCTGTCCAGTTGCGCAAAAACTCGGGATCTTTATTTTTCAAGACCCCCGCATTTTTTGTAACATTTCTACAATTTGCGGCAGCTCGTGTCACACAAATGATACAAGTATTGTTTTTTTTTCAGCACAATTGCTGCTTCTTTGTAAGTTCTGACACTGGTAGGCCACCTGTTAGATGATCTAGCAGTGTCAAAACATCTGACACAGTCGCATCCAAAATGGAATGCACAGGTTTGAAAATTCAACCAGCTATGGCCTTTATCGCATTGTGTCCATACATTTTCAATATTACCAGCTTTGCAGTATATCAAAATCTCTTTACAGACCTCTTTCTATTTCCTCCATAAGTTTTCAGCTGTGGACCACAGCAGCTGTAATTTCCACAGAACATGCGTCATGCAACAGAATATATGTAGTGCCACGGAATTCATTGCTCTTAGTGATTTTTCATTTAAATGTAGTTTTTTATAGTGCCTGGCTCCCATTCTGTCCTTGTCTGTCGCGAAGGCTGTCCTCAATGATCAGCATGTGATGTCATCAGTGACAGCACATCATAGTTTAGCCAATGGCAAGGTTACATTCTGCCACAGAAATGGATAATTCATGCCACAGCAATGAACAAATGCTGCCACAGAATCCCAGGAGCTGTGCCATTGAAATCAGGACTGAAGGGCCACCACAGCATGGAGAACTAAAGGCCCTGATAGGTAAACTCACGGCTTACTGGTGATGACTGTGCTGTCTGTGTGCACATATATTATTAGAAGAAATTGTGTAAATGCTAAATCTGATGAAAAAAGCATTTCCAACTGACAATTCACAAAACTGCAAAGTTATGAAAAAGGTCAGTGGTATGAAGATGTGAGCCTGGAATTTTAGATTTGTGGCATGTGCTACAGTTGGATTACTTGCATTGCAACTGTTAGACCACTCAAAAAGTGGACTAACATTGTGGCACAAGAGCCCTGAGTTGTACATCGAAATGTGTAACTGAGTTACCGTTGATGTTATCGGTTACTACCCCTGCCTAGTAGATTCAACCAAGGTTGAGAAGACTCGCTGGATAAACTCCTGTTTGGGAGGGGGTGGATCCAAGATGTTAAATTAATTGCCTGGTTCCTCCACCCAGAGAAAGGTTTAGGTGGGCCAGCGTCAGTATGGTATAACCTCCTGGGATGCCGTACATCTTCATCTCCCCACAGGATCACCCCACCCATAAGCCAACGCAATGCAATTACTGCTCCTACTGTAAATGAGATGCGCCCAGGCAGTAAATACCATATAAACAAAGTAACAAGGGCTTGGGTAGACCAACAGGTTCTATGGGAAAGGAAAAGGGGTTATGAAATATGGTAGTAGCAAAGTGTACGCCCCGGCTGGTTCTTCAGTGCTGGTCCAGGCCCAACCTAAACCAGCATGAGGTCTACTCTTCTATCACCCTCCTAGGTACAGTGCGGCCAAAGCCAAATTATATATAGAGGATATACAATGGGCTGACTCAAAATATGCAGTTTATCTTCAAGTGTTAGGGGGCAGGACCACAACTCACGAGTGGCACAGCCACTCACAAGTGATGATAAATATATTTTTTAAACTAGTCAAGGGGGCAGGCACTGATAAGAAACAGGGAATTCCCAGCCTCCCCATAGAAAACAAGGTAGTTAGCAAGGTAAACACCAGTGTAAAGAGGTTGATAGGGAGCAGGACAGGGGTAAATGGAGAAAATGGCAAAGACAGTAAGGGCAGGAATGGGGCTAAAAAGGGATTAGGCCATCACAAAATGGAGGGCGATGAGTACCAATACCCATAGTCTGGGTAACAAGCTTCCTGAGCTAGTGACCTTGATGGAAGAGGGACACCTGGACATCATGGCAGTTACAGAAACATGGTACATGGAGAACCATGACTGGGATGTCAACATACCAGGGTACACAATCTGCAGGAGGGACAGGGAGGGTAAAAGAGGAGCAATAGCTCTCTACGTAAGGGAAGAGATCAAAGCAATGGAATGAAAGGGTAACTGGGGAGGAGAGGAGGCACTGTGGGTCACCTTGGAGACAGGAAATGGCACCGCAATCTGCATGGGAGTTGTATACAGACCCTCATCTCAGGAGGAGGAAATGATAGATGGCATCCTTAGAATGGCAGAAAAAAGGAGAGATATTGTTGATTGGGGACCTGAATATGCCAGATGTTAACTGGAGCACCTTTGCTGCAGTCACATCCATGAGCAGAGTCATTCTTGATGCCCTGCAGGGGCCATGCGTCAGACAGCTGGTGCTGGAACCCACTCGGAAGGGAACAGTCTCAGACCTGGTACTCTCAAATGGGGACAGAGAGAGGATCACAGGTTTAGAAGTAGGTAGCCATCTAGGAACAAGTGACCACCAAACAGTGTGGTTCATGATAAACACAGCTATAGAGTCAAGCCATACAAAAGCAAGAGTATAGGACTTTAGGAGGGCTGACTTTGACAAAATGAGTGAGTGCCTAAGAAATGCACTAGCAAATGGGCAGGAAGGAGGGATGGAAAAGCAATGGGGAAAAATCAAAACTGCCATCACAGAAGCAACAAGCCTTTGTGTGAAGCAAATAAACAAATCAAAATGAAGTAAAAAATCACTATGGTTCTCAACAGAGGTGGCGGAGAAGGTTAAGGAGAAAAATATAGTATGCAGGAAGTAAAAGGAATCACAGAAGGAGCAGGACAGAGAAGTGTATCAGTTAAAGCAGAAGTAAGTGGGGAACACAGTCAGAGTAGCAAAGGCCCAAACCAAGGAAAAGATAGCCAACTCAGTTAAGATGGGGAGGAAAACCTTTTTATAGGTATATTAGGGAACAAAGAAAGACCAAGGGAGGGATAGTGAGGCTTAATAAAGGGGAAGGGAGGTGAGCAGAGGGTGACAGTGAAAAGGCAGAGATACTGAATGAATACTTTTGCTCAGTATTCACAAAAGAAGAAGAGGGGGAGGTACCTAAATCAAACAATAGAAGCACTCTGGACAGGGGGGTCGATACCAGTCCATTTGCAGAAGAAAGGGTCCTGAAAGAACTCCTAAAACTCAAGGTGGACAGAGCAATGGGACTGAACAGGATTCACCCCAGAAAGGGGCCTGGCAGTAGTCATTTCAGATTACCTTAATGGAGGCAAGCAATGTGAGAAGGCAGTAGGGAGGGCTAGGGGATACTGGGATGCACAGAGGGAGGCATCGCCAGTAGAAAACAGGATGTTGTTTTCCCTCTGTACATACAGTTGGTGAGACCCCATCTGGAGTACTGCGTGCAGTTCTGGAGACCCCGTCACCACAATGACATAGACAGGATGGAGGCAATCCAGAGGAGGGCAACTAAAATGGTGCAGGGTGTGCACCAGAAGCCATACGAAGAGAAAACTAAAAGAGGTTAATATGTATACCCTTGAGGAAAAGAGGGGGACATGATAGAAACTTTCAAGTACCTCAAGGAAATCAACAAAGTCCAAGAGGGTAGCATCTTTCAGAAAAAGAGATGTGCAGGAACAAGGGGGCACAATTTGAAGATAGAGGGGGGATGGCTCAGGGGCAACATGAGGAAGTATTTTTTCACAGAGAGGGTGGAGGACACATGGAATGGCCTTCCTGAGGATGAGAGGTCATGGAGTCAAAAACAGTGGGGGAATTCAAGAATACATGGGACAGACATAAGGCAATTATAGTCGGGGGGTAGGAAGAAGTAGGCTGTTGGTTAACTAGGATCTGCAGCTTATCCAATAGGTAGGAAAATGGGCAGACTAGGTGGGCCAAGCAGTCCTTATCTGCCATCAAAGTCTATGTTTCTATTTGAGTCAGACTATTGAATTGTTGATATTTTAAAAATGGCAAGAATGAATTCTCCATTCTGAATGGCTGAAAGCAGTTTCAACCTGGGCGTCTATTTCTCGGTAGAGCCCAGTACAAAATGAGTAGCAATTCTGGGTGCCCCCTTACTTAGTGTATAATTTTGCAGCCCGAATTTTTAAACTTCACAACCACCATTTTTTTCGCCACTTAGCAGCTTTCCGCCCCCCTCCCCCGTCCCATCACTGATCCTTTGCCCTGGTTTTTGGGAAAATAACACAGCAGAATCAGAAATCTAAGTGCTTTATGCAGGCTTACTTTTTGTTTTTGCTACTACTTCCGTGGACCTCTCCTACAAATGTATAGACCTTCCATCCATACTTGGTTTCTTCACAGTGCAGCCGCTCACCACTGGCGATTCTCCCAATGTATGCAGTGTTTAAATTGTAGCTCTTCTCAGTAGCCCAGCTCAAAAAGAAGCATACATTCAAACGAAAAGCACAAAATGTACCTCTGTGCAGCAGGCTAAACTTTCTTTTCCTCCCACCTCGCCCGACCGCCATTACTGCTTCTTGGCCACATTCCCATCAACGCATGAAGAAATAAATCATACAAAAAATTAATACATTAAAATCAAAGAATGAATACTTAAACAGCTTTTGTTACACTACTTTATTTTTTTAACTTAAATGGAAACAGTGAAATAAAAGCGTTTCAATGTGTGTGTGGTGGGAGAGGTAACTATAACAACCAACTCAAACGTTAAAACTACAAAGGCTCCATTAGGACAAAAATTCCCAGGTTGAAAAAGGAAAAAAAACAGGCAGAGGAACTATTTTATTACAAAGTAAATCAAACAAGAAAGAGTTTTGACATTTAAACATACAGTTTCTTCTTTTAAAGATATAATACAGTGACCCATTTTCTAAGTACAATAATGCCCTCCAGTTTGGGCAGTATTTGGCAATACCAGACCTTCTAGGGGCTACAAGGCCCAATACCACCCACCTTGGAGGGTATTATTGCTTACATACAACAGTAGTTTACAAGTTATAGCTTTCAAATCTGCAGTCTGTCTGAAGCTTTCGCTGTTTTTCCTTGATTTTAACAGCAGGCATCTTTAGTGATGGACTAGGCATTGTGATGTCATCAGCATTTTGAAAGCTGCTCTCTGATTGGTTCAGTATTCCACTGTGATGACAGTAATCTGAAAAATATCCATTGTGACAACAGTAACAACATGTTTTGATATGTTGCTGTTACTGATGCCACTAACTAAGATATATTTTTTATCTTGTCATTTTTACCCCCTCTCCTGTTGTGTGTGTGTGTGTGTATATGGGATATGACATGGGTGAGAGTGAGATAGTAGAAATATCTCCACAAGCTGCCATTGAACTCTTGCTATCCCATGAGTGTGGAAGCCATGAGTGGGATATCTAGAGTTCAATGATAGAGATATTTCTATCTCACTCTCAACCATGTCACATTCGATTTGTACAAGTGTGGGTCTTTCTTTTTTCTGTTTTAAAGTTATTTGCATTTGTTTGTTGCATAAAGCGAAAAAAAAAACTAAATTTTCTGCTCTTTTTTGCTAATTCTAAAAAAAAAAAAACAACTAAAAGGTATCTGTAAATGAACGCCATTTTGTAGCTATTTGTGTGCTGAACCAATTTTGTGTTTACAGTACCATGCTATCATTTTTCATTTTAAAGACGTTTGCATTTGTTTGTTGAAAAAGTGAAAAAAATTAAATTTTCTGGGTTTTTTTTGGGGGGGGGGGAGTTAAATAGCAGAGGCAGGATTTTCCAACTGCGGTGCAGGGCTTGCGTCTTGCCCTACACCATGGGACTTAGGTTCTGCCAGTGCGCCGAACCACATTGCTGCAACTACTCATAATTTTCCATTCCCGGGCGTAGTTACAACACTTTCTATGATTTACGGCAGCTTGTGCCACATATATCATGCAAGCTCCGTGTCAGTGGCCCCAGGGAATGGCACAGGCCAGACCACAATTTTGTGGTCTAAGGACTGGCAGTCGGCGCAAGGGATGGAAAATCTTGATTGCCAACAGGAGAATGCCGAAAGCTCCGTGCGTCCTGTGGTAGGCGCACCGGGGGCTTGTGATAGGCTTTAAAGCTTCAAAAATAAAGCCCCAGGTGTTTACTTCTAATAAATAGACAACTGATTATTGTATTTATTGCATTTTTTAGTGTTAATAATTACTCTATACCTTTATAATAAAATATTTGTTCGGGCAGTGAAACAAGTGGGTTTTTACCTTTTTATTTTCAATGAGAAAGTAAGAAACATAGAAACATAGACTTTGACGGCAGATAAGGACCTCTTGGCCCACCTAGTCTGCCCATTTCCCTACCTGATGGATAAGCTGCAGATCCTAGTTAACCAACAGCCTATTTCTTCCTACCCCCCACAAAAATTGCCTTATGTCTGTCCCATGCATTCTTGAATTCTCCCACAGTTTTAGACCCCACAACCTCCTCAGAAAGGCTGTTCCGTGCGTTCACCACCCTCTCTGTGAAAAAATACTTCCTCACATTGCCCCTGAGCTGTCCCTTTTCTATCTTCAAATTGTGTCCCCTTGTTCTTGCACAACTTTTTTTCTGAAAGATGCTACCCTCTTGGACTTTGTTGATTCCACTGAGGTACTTGAAAGTTTCTGCCCTGTCCCCCCTCTCCCTCCTTTCCTCAAGGGTATACATATTAAGCTCCTTTAGTCTCTCCTCATATGACTTCTCTTTCAGACCCTGCACCATTTTAGTTGCCCTCCTCTGGACTGCCTCCATCCTGTTTATGTCCTTGCGGAGATGGGTTCTCCAGAACTGGACGCAGTACTCCAGATATGGTCTCACCAACTGTCTGTACAGAGGGATAACAACTTCCTGTTTTCTACTGGTGATGCCTCTCCCTATACATCCCAGTATCCCCCCAGCCCTCCCTACTGCCTTCTCACATTGCTTGCTTACCTTAAGGTCATCTGACATGATTATCCCCAGGTTCCTTTCCATTTTTGTTGTTGTTACTACCTCCCCCCATTGTGTAATCTTCCCCTTGGTTTTTGTTTCCCAGGTGCATTATTTTGCACTTCTTTGCATTGAATCCAAGCTGCCATACTTCTGACCATTTCTCCAACCTAGCCAAGTCCCTTCTCATCCTTTCCACGCCTCCTGGTGTATCAACTCTATTGCAGATCTTTGTGTCATCTGCAAAGAGGCATACTTTTCCTTCCAGTTCCTCTGCAATGTCACTTATAATGACATTAAAAAGGACTGGACCCAGTACTGAACCCTGTGGTACCCCACTAGTAACCCCTCTTTCTTCAGAGTGGACTCCATTTACAATTACCTTCTGTGTCCTGTTGTCCAGCCAATGTTTTACGCAGGCTACCAACCTGGAACTCACTCCCAGGCTGGTTAATTTGACTATTAATCTTTTGTGTGGGACTGTGTTAAATGCCTTGCTAACGTCTAGGTATGCCATGTCCACAGCCCCTCCCTGGTCTACTACTTTGGTCACCCAGTCAAAGAAATCAATTAGATTTGTCTGACATGACCTTTCTGCATTGAACCCATGCTGCCTTGGGTCCTGTGCCCCAGTGGCCTCTAGGTACTCAACAATTCTTTCTTTCAGAAGTGATTCCATCACTTTCCCTACCACAGAGGTCAAACTGAAAGGTCTATAGTTTCCTGCCTCTGTCTTGCTCCCACTTTTGTGAAGGGGTATCACATCTGCCTTCCTCCAGTCCTCAGGTACCACACCATCCTTCCATGATTTGTTAAGAAGGGTAGCCTGTGGTGTCACTAGTCCTCCCCGTAATTCTTTTAGAATTCTGGGGTGAATTCTATCAGGCTCCATTGCTTTGTCCACCTTCATTTTTAGGAGTTCTTTCAGAACCCTTTCTTCTGTGAAAGGACTGGGATCGACTCCCCTATCCAGAGTGCTTCTGTTACTTGGATTAGGCACCTCCCCCTCCTCCTCTTTTGTGAATACTGAGCAGAAGTATTCATTCAGTATCCCTTCTTTTTCATTGTCCCTCTCTGCCCACCCACCGTCCATTCTATTCAGCCTCACTATCCCTCCCTTTGTCTTTCTATGCTCCCTGATGTACCTATAAAAGGTTTTATCCCCCTTCTTAACTAAGTTGGCTATCTTTTCCTCAGTTTGGGCCTTTGCTATTCTGACTGCCTTCCCTGCTTCCTTCTGCCTTAACTGGTATAGTTCTCTGTCCTGCTCCTTCTGTGTTTCCTTATACTTCCTAAATGCTATCTTTTCTCCCTAACCTTCACCGCCACCTCTTTTGAGAACCATAGTGGCTTTTTCTTTCATTTTGATTTGTTTATTTGCTTCACACAAAGGCTTGTTGCCTCTGTGATGGCAGTTTTGATGTTTCCCCATTGTTGCTGCACCCCTTCTTCTAGCCTATTTGCTAGTGCTTTTCTAAGGCACTCTCCCATCTTGCCAAAGTCAGCCCTCCTGAAGTCCAGAAACCTCACTTTTGTATGGCTTGACTCTGTAACTGAGTTTATCGTGAACCACACTGTTTGGTGGTCACTTGTTCCCAGATGGCTATGCACTTCTAGATCTGAGATCCTCTTACCATCCCCATTTGAGAGTATGAGGTCTAGGATTGCTCCCTCATGAGTGAGTTCCAAAACTAGCTGTTTGAGGCATGCCACCTGAAGGGCATTGAGAATGGCCCTGTTTTTGGGTGTGGCTGCAGCCAAGGTGCTCCAGTTAACATCTGGCATATTCAGGTCCCCCATCAACAGTATCTCCCCTTTCTCTGCCATCCTAAGGATGCCTTCTATCATATCCTTGTCCATTCCCTCCCCCTGACATGGGGGTCTATACACAACCCCTGTGCAGATTGTGGTGCCATTTTCAGTCTCTAAGGTGACCCACAGTGCCTCCTCTCCTCCCTGTTTACTCTTTTGTTCAGTTGCTTTTATCCCTTCCTTTACATAGAGAGCTACTCCTCCCTCTTCTCCCTCCTGTCTCTCCTGTAGGTTATGTACCCTGGTATGTTAACATCCAGTCATGGTTCTCTGTGTACCATGTTTCTGTGACTGCTACAATATCCAGGCATCCCTCTTCCATCAAGGCCACCAGTTCAGGGAGCTTGTTGCCCAGACTACGGGCATTGGTACTCATTACCCTCCATTTCTTGATGGCTTTACCCCTTTCTTCCCCATCCCTGTCCTTATTGTGTTTGTCATTTTCTCCATTTACCCCTGCCCTTCTCCCTATCAACATCTCTATCTTGGTGTTTACCTCACTTACTACCCTGATCTTTTGGGGGTGCTATGATTTCCCTGTTCCTTTCTAGTGCCTCCCCCCTTGGCTAGTTTAAATGCTTACCAATAAAGCATTTAAAGCTATCACCTGGGATCCTGGTTCCCCTTCTGGACAGATGTAGACCATCACACCAGTATAGGCCTGCATCCCTCCAAGTGGACCCCCAGTCCCCAATGAAGCCAAATCCCTTAGCTCTGCACCAGTTTTTCAACCACTGATTGAATTCCATGGTGTGGAGCACCCTAGCCTCACCCTTGCCATAGACAGGCAGCACCTCCGAGAAGGTTACCTTGCGTGCTACTTGTCTAAGGCCCCTTCCCAACTCCACAAACTCTTCCTGCACTGCTCTGATCCCTTTCTTAGCCAGGTCATTTGTCCCTAGGTGGACAATGACATCCAGCTTCCTCCCCTGTGCAGCTGCTCCAGCGATCCTGAGGATTCGCTCTCTGTCCCTCCAAGCCATGGTGCCAGACAGGCACCTTACCTCCCTCTCCCCTTCCTCCCCTAGTTGTACCTTTCTAACAATGGAGTCCCCTACCAGGAGTTGTTTCCTTCCCCTGTGGGGTCTCCATGCCACCCTCCTGTGAGTCTTCTTTCTGGAGGTTCCCAGCATCCTCCTTGGTCTCTACTGTGGGTGCCTCCATAGAGGAATCATACTTTGCCAGAACAGCATATGAATTGTGGAGAGGTACAACTGGAGGGATGCGCCTCTGTTCCACCACCCTCACCCTCCCTGAGCCCACTGTGGTCCAACCGCTCTTCTTCCTTGGCAACCTCTGAGGCAACGGCTGTGGCACTGGTGGTCCCTGGGTGGGAAGAGAGGTCCCACAAATCCTGGCCAACTCAGCCTGGAGATGTGCAACCTCCTCCCTCAGCCCAGAGAGGTGCCTTCAGATGGGACAACACCGCATCCTCCAGAACGTCTCCCGGAAGACTGCTGCTCCACAGCCACTGCATTGCACCACTCCTATCATGTCTTATTTCTGGTCTCTTAACTGTTGTATGGAATATTTATTCTATCCTCTGTTTTTTTGTTTTTTTTGTTTTTGTTTTTTTCTCCCTACTTACTTACTGCCTCTGTGCCCTTTAAGCTCCTGATCTTCCTGTTCTGAGACAAGAAGTTCCTGTATTTCTCAGTAGTCTCCTTCCTTGCTCAGAGTCGGACCTCCAGCAGCTGGGGGGGGATGGAGAGCTACTCTTGCCCTTCTAGGATGGTGAGTCTTTGGTGGCTCTGTGATCACTCGCTTCCTGCTCCCAAACAGGAAGTTCCTGTTGTCAGTCAAATCCTGTGCCTATCTAGAACTGGTTTAGGTGGGGGTGGGAGGAAGGAGGGCAATATAGTCCCAGTAGAGAAGTTTAGTTATAATAGCAGCTCCTTCCTCCTGGTGTCTCTGCCTGTTCTCTGGCAGAAGCTATCTAGGGCAGTGTTTAAATCTGGCTTTAACCTGGCTTCCTTCTAGCTAAGCCACTCCCCCTACTTTACAAGTCTTTCTACACTTAACTAATGACACATATGACAATTCCCTTCAGCCACCTGAGACAAACACCTAGACAAACACCTAGATAACTGCACAGATAACACTTCACTTCAGCGAACTCAGACAAACACACTAACTTTTTTTTGTTTGTTTGTTTTTATCCTAAATTAAAGGTCCCAGTAGTAGAGTTCTAGTTCTTTAGTCCCAGTGGAGAAGTTTAGTTATAATAACAGCAGCTCCTTTCTCCTGGTGTCTGCCTGTTTTTTCTGTTTTTTTCCAAAGAAACAGATATTTCTTTCAGCAACAGACTTTGACTTTTATATGTTTGCACTACTGTGGTCTAGCTATATGATTTTATGATGTTTAAAACAATAATTGGCTTATATTTACTGGTTGCTATTGTTTATCACCCACTGTCAGTGGCTGGCAAACTCCGTTATTCACGTGTGTGTAACGAACCATGAATAATGGAGTTTGCCAAGCACCTTCCTCAAACATTGTGCCAACCTATCTGATGTCAGCTGTGCAGCTCCATGGTTCCCTTCCCTCATGCTGTAAACTCGCTCTTGCCATACCTTTCCAAGGTTGGGGATGGAAGAGGGGCGAGTGGACCCATTGCACGATTCAAATTTCTGGCAATACACTGACCTCCCCAAGTTTTTTTTTAATGCATTGGTTAATGTAGTTCGTCTGCATATTTTTAGCCTCTGTAGGGATGACGCCATTTGAAGCAGAGTCAAAATTAACCAACACTGAACAGTCACTATAGTTACTGATTTGGGAGGTGAGCACTTTACTTGATGTCCTTTCCAAATGACTTAGCAACCGCAGTTAGCATGCAGTGGCACTTCTGGGAAATTGCACCCTAGATGTATTGCACAAAGTTGGAGTTAGTGTAGTAAAGGGACAGGCAGGCACCACGGGCAGCATTTCGGTTACTAGGGGTGCTGGAAGTTGCGACTGCAGCAGCTGGAGTAGTGAGACATTTGTGATGGCTGTAGGCTTCAATTCTACATCCATAAATATGAAGCTTTGTTTCCTAACTCACAGCCCTTCTTAGAATGTTTGTGGACGGGACAGGGTTCCTATTGTCACAGCTATGAGCCTTCAATATTTATGTATTTGTTTGCTTCTTACCGCATATTTACTTCCAGTAATACCAGTTTTAAACAGCAATGCCTAGTATGCTAAAAGTTGATGGAGACATTTTGAAAGTGTTACAAAATGACTGCAATTCTCAAAGAACCAGTAATTATAAACAATCATTTGTCAATGTCAAACATTTGCTTGCTGGTATTAGCATTGGCAATGCAGGAGTTAGACAGATGCAGAGTAGGAATGGCAGTGAAGTACTGAACTTCATGCCAACCCCACCTCCACCCTGTAGAGATGGACAGGCATTGGGGCATGTGTTTTGGTTGTCGCCCATCACGTTCATGCCATTTCACCTCACCCTATCCTGCAGACACTGATAAGTGTTGAGGTGTGCCTTAGGGTCTTTGGCTTTACAATCACCCCACTCCGTAAGGACATATGCTGAAATGGGTGCATATAGAATGGGGTGAACTGTGCAGAGCTGAAGGTCCAAGGCATAACTTTCGATGCCTGTCGTGGCTGCAGGATGTGAAATGAGGTTGGAATGGCATGAGCATTACAGTCGGCAATCCAAAGACACACCCCTGATGCCTGTCAGTCTGTACAGGGTGGGACGTTATGGTTAGAAACCGTAATACCCCAGGCATGTGTTGGTATTTGCAGTACAAATTTTCAACATGGGCATTTTGTGGCCCCCACCTCATGAAAGCATTTGGGACCTCTTCTCATGAACAGTGGCAGTCTGACTTTGTCAGTGTGTCCCGAAATTTGAGTTTCCACAGTGACTATGCCATTTTGCTCCAGATGTACAAACACACAGATCAGGCAGAATGTGAAGAATGACAGCTGTACTATTTATAGGGAGGTGTGAAGAGATGGCAATGTTGAAAATCTCTAGTGAAAGTATTAAAAATTCTCAAACTTCCGAGTGTACATGGAAACTGTGCAATGCATGCGTGTAACACAGTCATTTAGTGGAATTATTTCACCAGATTTTCAACATAGGCATTTTGTGACCTCTGCTCATGAACACTGTCACTGTGATTTTCTTAATCTGTTCCAAACATTGATTTCCCACAGCAACCGTGGTATTCTGCGCCAGATGTATAAATGCATATTTTGGGCAGGATGTGAAAAATGACAGCTGTACTGTTACTAAGGAGCTCTTAAAAAATGGCAATGTTGAAAATCTGGAGTGAAAATACTACAAATTTGAGAAGTTATGAGGGTGCGTGAAAACTGCATCACGCACGCTTGTAACATAGTCATTTTATAGACATTTGTTACCAAATTTTCAACATAGGCATTTTAGGACCTCTGCTCATGAACAGAGTCACTGTGATTTTACATACGAATCTGCCAGCAGAACACACCAATCGATCTATGTAAGTCTGCCCGAGTGTGCAGCTAGTACCCTAGATTGCAGCTGTCCCAGCCTCCTCCCCCTCAGTTCCTCCCCCCGCTTGTCCCAGCCCCTTCCCCCGACTCTTCCTCTTGCTTTATCCCACTCCTCCTTAAAGCTATTGACTGTTCTACATGGTACCACCACCTCTGGCAGTGCATGACAACTAGACACCACCCTCTCAGAGAAGTAGTGCCTCCTCATTTCCCTCTTGAAACGTCCCCCTTTCAACCTTAGTCTGTGCCTCCTCATCTCTCTTCAACTCCTCAGTTTAAACACCCCCTCAGTGCTAGGTTTATTTACCCCCTCAGGTAGTTAAACACTTCAACCATATCCCCCCATCCCTGCTCTTCTCCAGTGTGTACATGTTCAGCTCCATCAGCCTAACTTAATATTCCTTTCCTTCCATCCCCTTTAACATTTTTGTTGCCCTCCTATGCAACCCCTCCAGTAACTTTATATCTCTCCTCAGGTATGGCCTCCAGTATTGCACATAGCACTCTAGGTGCAGTCTGACCAATGATCTGTAGAGAGATAGGATCACATCCCTGTGTCTGGATGAGAACCCCCTTGCGATGCACCCCAACATCCTGTTTGTCTTCGCTGCTGCTCTCATACAGTGGGCTGAGTTGTTCATGCTCCCAGTTATCAAGACCCCTAGGTCCTTCTCCTCCTCTCTGAGCCCAAACCAATAGTCCCTCTTCTGGTTCTTAGCCCTGAAGTGCATCACCTTATACTTCTTTGCATTGAATCCTAGCTGCCACTCCACCGGCCATGTCTGTAGTGTGGTTAGATGCCCCTGCAGTTTTCCCCATCCATCCTCTTCATTCACCACCACACCCAATTTGGTATAATGTGCGAACAGACTAACCCCGCTCCCCACTCTGTGTGCTATATCGGAGATAAAGGCCCAAATAGCACCGGGCCCAGCACTGACCCCTGCAGCACTCTGCTTGTCATTGCTCTGGGTGCCAAGAGCTCCCCCACCACCACCACACTCTGCACCCTTCCTTGTAACCAGTTCTCTATCCATTTAGTCATCTTTTGTCCCACCCCCACTGCTGTCAGCTTCCCCCCAGGCCTCCCATGAGGCACTGTATCAAGGCCTTACTGAAGTCCAAGTACAGGACATGTACCGCAAGGCCCCTGTCCAACTCCTTTGTCACCCAGTCACAATACTGTGTTAAGTTGCTTTGACAATACCTCACTGAGAAGAACCCATGGTGCCGCCCATCTTGGAGGCCATTAATGTCTAGGAATGCCACCAGTCTCTCCTTCAGTACTCCCTAGGCCCACTCTTGTGTATGGGCACCACGTGGGCCAATCTCCAGTCCTGGAGCACACACCCCATTTCCAGGGAGGTGTTGAACAGATCTGCCAGCGGCTCAGCCAACAGCTCTGCCATCTCCCTCAGCACCTGGGGTGGATGGCATTGAGTTATGGTGCCTTGTCCACCCTTACTGCCCTCAGCCCCTCTAGCACACTACTTCCTGTGATCACTTTGTTCATTACCTCCCCCCCCTTTCCTCACTGCCCCAGCCCATTCTGGTAGTGGGCCATCCCTCTCCTTAGTGAAAATGGAGCAGAAGTACTGATTTAGAATTTCCACTTGCTCCTCCCCCTTTTCCAGCCAATCCCCTTCCACTTTATTCTCACAATATGTTCCTCACATGTCCTGTTTTCCCTGACATACCTTAAAAAAGTATTTTTCCCCTCCTTTTATGCCCTGTGCGGAACTTAACTGCCTGGAGGCCTTAGCTTTTTCACCCTCCTGGCAACCTCCCTTGACCAACTCCCAAAAGCCTCCTTATCCTCTGCCTTCCCTGTTCTCCTGTACTTCCGGTATGCAGCCATCTTTGCCCTCACCCCTTGCGGCACTTCCTTGTTCAGCCAGCATGGCTTCTTGCCTCTGCTCTTCTTATTCCTGGCCCTGGTGCAGGCTACTGTGGCCTCTGTTAGCCCAGTCTTTGTGACTCCCCACTTTTGTTCTGCATCCATCCCCAGCCTTCTATCCTGGAGTCTTCCTTGCAGTATTGCTCCCATCCCCCCAAAGTCCACCCTAATAAAGTCCACTACCTTGGTGCCCATGCCTCTTGTCTCCCTGCCCAGTGCAACAACAAGCCACACTGTTTGGTGGCCACTACCTGCTAGTGGGTCCTCCACCCTTACCTCCCTCACCACCTCCCCATTTGCCAGTACTAGGACCAGAGTGCTACCAAACCTTGTAGGCCCACTTACCAATTGTGTGAGAAGGCCATCCTGGAATGCATCAAGTAGCAACTGCTCCCTGGCACTGCTAGTGGCCGGGGTGCTCCAGTTAACCCGTGGTAGGTTAAAATCTCCCACTATCACCACACTCCCCCTTCTACACACCCTCGTTATCTGCTCTGCCAGCTCCCCATCCAGTTCCCCAGATTGGGCTGGTGGTCTGTACACCACTCCCAGCCTCAGCTTTCTGCCCTTGGAGTCCAGGAGCTGCACCCAAAGCACCTCTGTCCTCTCCTCTCCTCTTCTCCCTCATCCCTTATGAATTTAATCCCTTCCCTCACATAGAGTGCAACCCCCCCCCTTCCAATCCCCCGGTCCCTCCTGTATATTCTGTATTCCAGGATTGCCAAGCCCCAATCATGGTACTCTGTGGCCCAAGTCTTTGTCGCTGCAGTAATGTCCACCTTCCCCTCTGAAAGGAGCACCAGAAGCTCTGCAGTTTTGTTACTCGGGCTTCTTGCATTGAGAGAGAGCACCTTCCATCCGTTCCCCTTCTTCTCCTCACTCTTCTCCTCCTCCTTGGACTGTGTCCCTCCTCCTGGTAGTCCGCACCCTTTCTCCTCCTTATTCTTACTGGGTAGTGGTGCCTTTTGTATTACACTCAGACCACTCTGCCTGCCCCCCAAGGGTTGCTATGCCTACGCCTTTACCTATATCTAGGGGGGTGAGCTCATTAGGCTCCCCTGTCCAGACCTTTCTACTAACCTCAGTCTTTGGGCCACCCTCCTCACTAGTTTAAATCCATCTTAGTAGAGATATACCCTTCTAATCCTGCCTTTAATATTTCCCTTTCCTTCCTGCTCAAGTGTACCCTGTCCCCCACATACAAGTCAATATTTCACCAGACCCTACCCTAGTTAGTCACTAACCCATAATTTTTGGTGTGGCACCAATCCCTCTGCCCTTCGTTGAACTCCTCAATCCTACCTTTCCTTCCCATGCTTGCACATGGTACAGGGAGTAACTCTGAGAATGCCACCGACTCGCACACCCCCTCACACTGCTTGCCCACCTACTCAAACCTCCCCCTCACTACTTTCACAGTCTTCCCCACCAAGTCGTTTGTATCCACGTGCAACAGTAAATGAGGTTTCTTCCTCCCCTCACTGCACACTTGAGCAGTGCCTGCCCTGCCCCTCCTGCAGTCAACCTTGGGATAGCTTCAACCCAAATACGGCTGTGCCTTCCTCCTTTCTGCCCCATCTCGCCCCTTTCAGTATACAATCCCCAGGATGAGTACCCCCCCCACCCCTTAGCCCCTATCCCTTCTAATGCCCCTTCCACTGCCCCAGTATTCGATCTTCCCTGCCCCTTACCCCCGCCAGCTGCACCCTCTGTGACTTCTGTATCTGTACCCCCTACTTCTGCCTCACTCCCTTTCTCTGCCTTATTCCTCCCATCCCCCTTGAACCCCTTCCCAGCCTGACTACTTCCTACTGGGCTTCCCATGCCGATGTCCCCTCCTCCCCTGCTCCTATTCCCGTTGTTGTCGATTTAGAGCCCCTATTCTCTTCTACCCCGATATTGATGCCCCTCCATCCTTCCCCTTTCCCATAGCCTTCTCACCTCCAGTCACCACCCCTCCTTCCTTACTAGCCCCCTCTTCTACCCTTTCATCCTCACTATCTCTTCCCCCAGCTGTTGCCATCCATCTCATGCCCCGCTTGTCCTCCCCCTTCAGTATGTTCCTGCTCCCCTCTCACTCCCATAGCAGAGGCTCAAATCTATTCCTAGTTGATACCCCTCCCATATCTCTTCCCCATCGATTCCCCTCCTACTTGTTCCCTCCAGTGCCAACCCTGGTCCTTCCCTACCCGCAGCCATCTGCTCTCTCCCAGTACTCCTCGTGGTCTCTTCCTCCCCAACAGGAGGCCCCTCACCTAGGGCACCCTCCCTTGTCCTCTGTTTTCTGCTAGTGCTCTGATACTGGGGTCGGTTTCAGTCCTTGTTGTTCTTCCTCCGTCCCACCCTTGCCATCCCCTATTCCCCCCCCCAGCCAGGATGCCTACCATACTCATCTGACCTGCCACTTAGACTCCTCCCTAACCTCCACAGTTCCTCCCTCAAACTAGCCAGCGTCTACAGACCATACACCCCCCCATCGTCCAAGCCCAGTCCAGGATCATGGCGGACCCACACTCTGTACACCCCACCACCCTTCCAAGGATGACCGCCCTATTGACATGTGGCACCGGCCCCATTTTGGCACCCATCTTATGTTATGGGCTCTTACTCCCAAGTTCTGTACCCTGCTACAACTGTTAGGCCCCTATTTACTCAAATTTCTGTCCCCCACACTAGTCCCCCTACTGGCCCCTTGCCGACCAGTGTAATTCAGTCTCAAATGTTATCTGTTAGATACTGTATTACTGTAGCAATCCTAAAGCCTCCTTGTCCGTTTTTCACACCTCAGCTACCATACTTTTTGTTCTCAGCTCTCATATGGTTTCACTTAGCCCAGTTAGAAATCCTATTGCACTCCAAGTATTACTCAGTTCAGTTAGAGAAATAAACAGAACAACTAAATATGTCTTATTACAGCACTCCTCAAAGTATCCAGTCATTGTTTTGTCTCCACCCCAGAGACCCTGCTGTAATACACAGAGGACCCTGGGCAAGAGGGTGGGCAACTCTGAAGTCCTGGCAGAGCTCTGTTGAGCTTGTTCACTCCCCCTCTTTCACTCGCTCATTCTGCTTCTCCCGGTGCTGCAGGATGCCCTTTTGTACTGGGCTCCTGCCTGCGTTGGCACCTTTTTCTGCCCACAAAGAAGTTCACAGCTGTCCCAACAGAGCTTCATTGAGCTCACTCACTCCCCCCCTCTCTCACTCACTCCTTCTGTTTCTCCCAGCGCTGCAGGCTGCCCTTTTGTACTGGCTTCTGCCTGCATTGGCACCTTTTTCTGCCCACAAAGAAATCCGCAGCAGTCCCGACAGAGGTCTGTTGAGCTCACTCACTCCCCCTCTCACTCGCTCATTCTGTTTCTCCCAGCGCTGCAGGCTGCCCTTTGTACTGGGCCCTGCCTGTGTTGGCACCTTTTTCTGCCTACAAAGAATTCCGCAGCAGTCCCAACAGAGCTCCTCTGAGCTCACTCACTCCTCCTCTCACTTGCTCGTTCCGTTTCTCCCAGTGCTGCAGGCTGCCCTTTTGTACTGGACTCTTGCCTGCATTGGTGCCTTTTTCTGCCCACAAAGAAATCCGCAGCAGTCCCGACAGAGCTCCATTGAGCTCGCTCACTCCCCCCTCTCACTCACTTGTTCTGGTTCTCCCGGCGCTGCAGGCTGCCGTTTTGTACTGGGCTCCTACCTGTGCTGGAACCTTTTTCTGCCCACAAAGAAATCCGCAGCAGTCCTGACAGAGCTCAGTTTAGCTCGGTCACTCCCCCTGTCTAACTTGTTCGATCTTAATCTGTCCCAAGCGCTGATTTCCCACAGCGACCGTGCTATTCTGAGTCAGAAGTGCAAAAACACATTTTAGCCAGGATGTGAAAAATGACAGCTGTACTGTTCATAAGGAGGTGTGAAAAAATGCCAGTGTTGAAAATCTGGTGTGAAAATATTACAAATTTGCGAAGTTACAAGGGTGCGTGGAAACAGTGCAACGCACACTTGTAACACAGTCATTGTATGGACTTTCATCACCAAATTTTCAACATAGGCATTTTAGGACCTCTGCTCATGAACAGTGTCACTGTCATTTTCTTAATCTGCCCTGAAAACTGATTCCCACAGCGACCGCGCTATTCTATGCCAGAAGTGCGAAAACATTTGTTGGCCAGGATGTGAAAAATGACAGCTGTACTGTTCATAAGGAGGTGTGAAAAAATGCTAGTGTTGAAAATCTGGCCTGAAAATATTACAAATTTGCGAAGTTACAAGGGTGCGTGGAAACTGCTCAATGCACACTTGTAACACAGTCATTTTATGGACTTTTGTCACCAGATTTTCAACATAGGCATTTTAGAACATCTGCTCATGAACAGTGTCACTGTCATTTTCTCAATCTATCTCAAAAACTGATTTCCCACAGCGACCACGCTATTCCGCGCCGGAACTGCGAAACACACATTTTGGACAGGATGTGTAAAATGACAGCTGTACTGTTCATCAGGAGGTGTGTAAAAATGCCAACGTTGAAAATCTGGAGTGAAAATATTACAAATTCGTAAAGTTACGAGCATGCGTGGAAACTGCGCAATGCAAGCTCATAAAACAGTCATTTTTTGGATTTGTTTCACCAAATTTGCAACATAGGCCTTTTGAGAGCCCACCTCATGAACAGTGGCACTGTCGTTGCATTAATCGGTCCTGAAAGGTGATTCCACGCCGTGACCGTGAAATCACCTTTTGGGACCAAATAACACAATGACAGTGACTGAATTCATGAGGAGGGGTCCCAAGATCCCCATGTTGAAAATTTGGTGCCAAAATTCCCCAAAATGCCCGAGATATGCACCAAAGTTGAAAAAACCCTATTTATGCCATTATACAGCTTACCGGCATTTTTTCAGTTTGCGGTCAGCTTTGAAGAGTGCAGACGTGTTCCCAGTCCACCGAAGATCATTGCGCTGGGCTCTGGAGGTAAGAATGGGGAGAGGGTGTGTGTGGGGAGGTGGGGTGCGCAGAGGGTGGACACGGGTTGGGGAAGGGGCCAACGAACTCTACGATGGACCGTTTTCTGATTTACAGGTGTTAAAAAAAAAAAAAAGAAAAAACATTGCGGGACTTTTTTTTTTTTTTTTTTGGACATTTGGCACACTGGAGAGGGCTCCCAGCATGCCATCTGAGTGTTTTGGGGGGGTGCTGTAGCTGACGGGGATTGGGCACCCACGTTAGTACATCTATGGGGGGAGGCCGAGGATTGGGCACCCCTTTACACAAAACAAACGGGAGGGGGACATTATGCTGATGGGAGGGCCCTCATCAGCAAATTGAACTGGGGGACTGAAGCTGATGCAGATTGGGTTCCCCGTCGGCAAAGAAAGACTGTTGGGGGGTGCATGCTGCCGAGGGGGATTGGGCACCCCCTCGTCACACAACAAATAGGGGAAGGGGTTACAGTGTGCTGACAGGGAGTGAGCTCCCCCACTGGCAAATGTACTGGGTGGGGGGCGGCATATGGAGGGCAAGATACTGCCCTGCAATGAAGGGTCGCTCCCTCATTGCAGCGAAATGGCTGACGCTGCAATGACGAGGCGGCCCCTGATTGCAGCGGTGAAAACATTTTAACTTGGTGGCACTTCTGCAGAACCAGTGTCATCAAGACACCGGGCCTGCATTTATTTATTTATTTATTTAGTTTTTGTTAACCAGGTAGGTACACTAGACAGAATAGCTGCCTATTTTCAGGTATGACCTGGGAGATTACAACAAAGGGTACGTAGACGATCGTAGATACAAGAAAACATCATGGGAATAAGTAGAAGTCAGACATAGTACACTTATACAAAATTTCAGCAATGCCAGTACATTTGCAGGAATCTATATGTAGTAACAAAACAGAAATACAAGTGCAAATAACTAACAGTCATAAGTCATACAACTAGTGAGTAAGTGCTAGAAGAGAGGAAGTAGCAAGATTTCCAGGCAAGTTTGAGAGTAGTAGAGGTTGGAGCCAGTAGGCAACTAGGAGGAACCAGTACAGGAGTGGGTGGATAGAGGACAGGAGCAGGGTTCAGAGCTTAGAAGAGCCATATGGAGCTCCTGTTGGAAGCTGTGTGGAGAAGGGAAGATTCTTAGACTCAGTGGAAGGGAGTTCCATAGTTTAGGGGCCCTGCTAGGGAAAGCATTCTCCCCCATTTTGGTTTTACATCTCGGTTGGAAAGAAGGGACTTGTCAGCTGATCTCAGTGGGTAGGCAGAGGTCACAGGTTTGAGCAGTAGAGCCAGTTTGTTAGGTATCTGGGAGGAGATTATATTTTTTATAAAACAGTAGGAAGTAAACTGTTGGAAGGCTGAGGGGGGTAAACCATCCTAGACTGGAGTATAGTGTGCATCAATGAGTAAGTTTGGGCAAAGACAAAGCAAAACGGCAAATGCTGTTGTAGCAGATATCCCACTTTTGGAGGAGCCCTCCAGTAGTTGCCAGAAAGGCTATTAACTCATACGCCAATTTGGTCCACCAGTGCCAAGCCCCCAAATGCAATGCCCCCGTTGGCTGCCAGAGTGCCGCACCTCCACAACCCGCTTCTCTGCTAAGCTGCCACATAATGTTTCTTGTACATGCACGCAAGCAAACATAATAATGAAATGCATAGAATTCTGGAAAATTTGGATTTTATGCACACCCTCAGTGTGTGATGCCAAGATAAACCCCTCGGGCTTCGCCTTCAGAGTTTATGGTGCATCACACACCTCAGGTGTGCATACAGTCCTCATTAACCACACTTCCCTGTGCATTATTCTGTATCTCTTTTCTTCTCCCCAAGTAAAATCAGGTTATGAAGAAACTGTCACCTGCTAAATTATAACAGAAGATCACAGATGATCAAAAATCACATATTTCTATTAAATATATAATATTTGGTGGTATAAAGTGTAATTTCTCTATAAAAATCTGAAAACCGGTATGCAGTTTCCCATTGAAATACACTGCCAGCCTTGCCAGTAAAGATTTTCTGACATCACAATACAAGAATTCCATTGGATTCTTTTTCGCTAGTAGTTGGCAAAATGCAAATAAAATGATGAAAAGGTAATTAAAGAAACCAATAAAAGCAAACAAAAAGATTACAGAGGTATCTAAATGCCCCAAACCTTCATTCTTTCAGATACACGTAAACAGTAGCAGAATTCAAGCATGCATGGGTAAGACACAAGGGGTCCTTAGAAATAAGGCGGGGGGGGGGACCAGAGATTGAGTAGGGTCTGCGGGGGCACAGTAGGTGAAGAAAATAAGGCAGACTAGGTGGGCCAAAAGATCCTTATCTGCTGACAACTTCTATGTTTCTAATCATTGTAACTCCTTTCAAACTGCTAAAAAGCTTGCTGATAGACTTTTGGCACATGGTACAATATACTGGTAAGGCCGCGTCTAGAGTATGGAGTTCAGTACTGGTGCCCACATCTCAAAAAGGACATTAACCTGCTGGAAAAGGTACAGAGGAGGGCTACAAAGATGATAGCTGGTCAGCAGGGCAAGGCATACGAGGAGAGGTTGAGGGCACTGAACATGTACTCCCTGGAAGACAGGAGAGAGAGAGAGAGAGAGAGGACATGATTGGGACATTCAAGTACTTGAAATGAATAAATAAGGTTGATAAGGAGAGTCTCTTTAAGCTGAGTGACAACCATATCACAAGGGGGCACAGTCTTAAGCTGGAGGGTGAGAGGTTTAGGAGGGAGATCAGGAAGCTCTTCTTCACAGAGAGGGTGGTGGACACTTGGAATGCGCTGCCAGAAGAGGTCATCTCGCTGAAGACAGTGGGCAGCTTTAAGAGAGGCTGGGAGAGGCATTGGGAAAAGTAAGAATCATGGGTAGGGAGGATGGGAGGAGTGGAGAGGGAGGGCAGGGACATTAGCTCAAGCTGTGAACCCTGCAATACGAGCAGACTTGATCGACCAAATGGCCTTTTTCTGCTGGTTTCTTCATATGTTTGTATGTTCATAAGATGGCAGCGTGGACATTTTTGACAGCACCTTTCAGTAGAAGGCAAAATGGAATCAGAATTGGAATCTGATTCTGATTCTGCTGAACCTTTTTCAGAACTAGGATTTGCAGACCCAGAATCTGAAAATCCTAATTCCTAATTTTGGACTGGACTCAGATTAGGAAGGGAAGGGAAGGGGAAATTGTTTAACCAGGTAAGGCACACTAAGCTGAAGCTTGTTTCCAGGTGCAACCTGGGAGCTCAAAGAAGTTAAGAGAGTTGCTTAGGGTCACACAGTATGCAAGTGGGGGCTGTGGGATTCAAACCCAGGTCTCCAGGTTTACAGCTCAGTGCCCTAAACCACAGAGCCTCCTCATCCAAATCCAGATTCCGAATTCTGATCGCCCATAATTGTTATATACAAAGTCCCAAATGGACTGGGTCCAGACTACTTAAAAGATCTCTTAGCCTCATATAGTCCAGGCCGCCCTCTCTGTTCCACTGATGCTAAGTTGTTATTTTTCCTTTGATCTCATTTAAGGTGGGGGGCAGGGCTTTCTTTATCACAGCTTCTTGTATATGGAATGCCTTGCCTATGAGTTTGTGAAGCTCTCCTTGATGGATGCATATAAGAAGGGGCTTAAGTCCCATCTTTTTAAACAAGCTTTTTTTTTTATATTTAAGTTTAGGAAACATTCAGGTACAATAATTAAGCATAAGAAGTAGTTACTCACAGTATACACATCAGATATATCCAATTTATCACCATAAACAATTTTATATAGACTATTTTATTTCCAGTATTACTGCTTCTCATTGGTTAGCCCCTGAATGTTCATGGGGAGTGTAGCCCCATCAGAGTATCAAGACCATCTACTTCTACTTCTCCCTACCCCTCACCATTCTGAAGTCCGTCTCCAGTATCCCTTTGTCTTACAGTGTTAGGATTCACTTGACAGGAGGACCCTAAAATGCCTTCAGCTATGTTCTGCTTCAGCTAAACTTAGGTGGGTGTACCTCTTGCTTCAGGGTCTGGCAAAAAGAGCTATCTTGTCCACCTGCAGGTGAAGACGTAAGTCTTGAAGTTTATTTTGTACGTCAATTCCTCCATGTCCTGAATTTGTTGGACTATGGAGCGACAATGTTCATATGTTGGCAGATCTTTGACCAGCCATTTTCTGGTGATGGACTTATGTGCTGCTGCCAGCAGGATAGTCCAAAGATAGACTCCATCTGCCCCCCGGACCTCTGGAGGGAGCAAACCTAGTATCTTGTTCCGCAGAGTCAAGGGTGAGGAGCATGAATAAAGGTTTGTTAGTGCCTGGATCACTGGTCTCCAGAAAGGTTGTAATGTTGGGCAGAGCCAGAAGACGTAGATGTAATATGCTTCCTGATCTCCACAACCCCTCCAACAGCTTGTGATATACCCCTGCCCTGTTTATGCTGAATAACTGGTGTGTAAAAATAATCTCACTCTCATTTTCCATGTGAACTCCTGCCATAAAGGCGAGTATGTGGTTTTGTTAGCGGATTGAAATGCCTGGTCCCACTCCTCCTCAGAGAGCTGGATACCAGCTTCATTCTCCCATCTTATTTTTTATCTGCTGTGTGTTGTCAGAATAGAGATGTCTAATAGCTTTATATAGCACAGAGATGTGTCCCTTTTCAAGCTCTCGGGATGTGATAGCCTGTATGGCTTTAAGCAGGTGTGCAGCCTGCATAGGCTTGTTAGCCTCTCTCCTCAGTGATTGTATATGTGATCTTAATTGTAGAAAGCAGTAGTGATCTGTGTTTCTAAGTTGGTATGTGTCCCTAATTGTGTGGAAATGCTGAATTGTGTTTCTTACCATCAGCTGGCCAAACTGGCATAGGCCTAGTCTGGACCATTGTCTAAAAATGTGTTCTAGCTGAGATGGGAGAAAGGTCTTGCTCCAAGCGAACCATTGCAAGGGCCATATTGCCTTCTCTAGTTTATATTTAGTCCATAGTCTGAGTCATGTTCAGTGTGTTTCTGACATTCATGAGCAGAGTGTCCCTGTCTCCCCTTGAGAGAGAGGAATCAATCATTCTCACTCCCAAAGGGGCACCTTCCGTGAGGTGCATCTCTGTGGCTTTCCAGTGGGCTTCATACTCCGCAGTGTTCCATAGTAGAGCATTTTGCTGTTGAGCTGCCAGGTAGTAATCCTCTAAATTGGGGATTGCTCTTCCCCACTTATATTTATCTGACTGCATAATTTGAAGTCTCAGTCTTGATTTCCTGGGGGACCATATATATTGGGTTAATATCTTCTGCCATATACCAAATTGCTTTTGAGTAATTTTAGGGAAAGACATTGAAATGGATATAGAAATATGGGGAGAATGTTCATAGTGATGGACTGTATTTTGGAATATAGGGGTAGATCTAGTAGGGCCCATTTAGTTATATCTTGGCACTGCTGGGATACCAAAGGGTTATCATTTGCTATGAATAACTTCCCCAGTTGTTTAACAATCTGGACCCCAAGGTATTTAGTCTCAGGTCTATTCCAGTTAAGGAGGGAAATGTTTTTTAATTGCTGGGGAGTGGTTATATTGGAACCTGAGGACCTCGGTTTTGGATTTATTTAGGGAGTAACCTGCATGGGCACCAAACTCTTCTAGGATGGACCACACTTAGGGAATTGATTTATCTAGGTCAGTAATGTAAAGGAGGACATCGTCCATGTAGAATGAAATCTTGTGCTCAACATTTCCTATCTGTACTCCTGTAATATTGGGGTTCTCTCTTATAGCACACACTACGGGCTCAATACACAAAGCAAACAATAGTGGGGACAGAGGGCAACCCTGTCTGGTGCCCCTGCCAAGTGGGAACCTGTCAGAGATCCCTCTGTTTATCCTAACATATGCCTGAGGGGCAACATATATGGTCCTTTGGGTGTTCACAATAGCCTGAGGGGAAACCAAATCGATCAAGCACCTTAGATAGAAATGGCCAGGAGACCTTGGCGAATGCTTTTTCAGCATCAAGGCTCATCATGCATGCTGGGGTTTTATCCTGAGAGATTTTATTTATAATATTTATTGTGTGCCTGACATCAGGGTCCTGTCGACTCACTACAAATCTGGTTTGGTCCAGAGAGATGATCTGTGACAATAGATTATTTAGGCAGGTAGTAATGATTGAGATATATAGCTTATAGTCCACATTCAGAAGTGAAATGGGATGATACGAGTCGTACTCGACTTTATCCTTGCCTGGTTTGTGTAACACCATAATGGTTGCATAGTTTCAGGAGGGAGGGACTATTCCCCCCTCCGCCTCTACCCAGACCTCATTGTAAGCCTTGAGGAGGTGGGGGAAAGCTTAACAAGCTTTTGATAACATCAGTCTAGGAACTGAGATCGTCAGGAGTCAGCTTTTTTGTCTGTTGTTGAATTT
Source organism: Neoceratodus forsteri (assembly GCA_016271365.2). NCBI lineage: Eukaryota > Metazoa > Chordata > Ceratodontiformes > Ceratodontidae > Neoceratodus > Neoceratodus forsteri. The sequence continues at coordinate 64,393,540 of CM028135.1, forward strand.
TGCAGGATTCTACCAATTCTGTTACCTACTATTTCATGATAAGCTGTTCATTTTACTCTGTAAAGTGTTTATATTATCTATTTATTTGTCATTTGATTGTGCAGCCCCCAGAGCTAGGAAATTCACAATTTCACACTCAAATTTACTGTTATGCTGCAAATATATACTAATGTTCCTTATCATGTTACAGCCATTTCTGGATATATAAACTGTTAAAAATTAAAAATAACTTGATAGAAACATTCCTTAACACAAAATATAACTCTAATTAATTGTAGCGAGGCTCCTGATTGGCTACTGGATCGGTCATTACTGCTTTAGAAATTAACGATCCAGCTGCAAACTGATGTGTGGCTCATGTCACTCAGCAAACACCTAAATAAAACTAAAAAAAGAAGGTTGTAATTGCAATTAGAATTATAATTGCAATAACTAATTTGACGCTAGTCATTTCCTTGGATTAACAACTGACTGGAGGGAGGTTGCCCTTGACTGTGCCTCAGCCACCCATTCCCCCAACCGGTTATTAATCCCTCAGGAATTATATACCAGTCTGCAACATGCCATTCCTAGCTAAGGTTGGAGAGAAGGTTGTTGCATAACAACTGTCAGTGCGTCTCGAGTCTAGCAGTGTCTTTAAACCATTCCAGTCTGTTTTTTGTCTAAGGCCCAGTATAGAAACGGTTCTGGGTCAGGGTCTGCAATGATCTTCACCTGGCAAGGGATTGACGAGAGGTTTTTCTTATTCTCTTAGACCTGTCATCTGCATTTGATGTTGATCACGGGGAGTCGGTAGATAAACTGGAGAGATATAGGGGATTGTCTGGTATTGTTCTCAAATGATTCCAGTTGTTCCTCACAGAAAGGGTAAAATCAGTTGCAGTCAGAGTTTGCTGGTCAAGCCTGGTTGCCCCGAACTGTGGTGTGCCTCAAGGGACTGTCATTTGTCCCCTGTTGCTCACTGTATGCATGCTGCTCCTCACTGGGAGAAATCATTAGGTGTTACAGCATGGGGTTCCACTGGCTGATACCCACCTGTATCTGTCCTTTGGGTCTGAGTGAGGTCCTTCTGTGCACAAATTAGAGAAATAGCTTGAGGAAATCAGGGTCTGTGTGGCCTCCAGCTGGCTGGTGTGTCAACCAGGGAAAATAGAGTTGTTGGTGGGTGTGGACCAGCAGTTGTTGGCACGTAAATGCCGCCTCAAGCTCTCCGTGCCTGATGGAGTGCAGTTTGAGGTGGTAAGAGAAAACTGCAGTCAGGGAGTGGTGCTTGACAGTTAGTTGATGCTTGAGTCTCAGGTGCCTACCAGTGTTGTATTATTTTAAGGGCAAATGCCCCATATGCAGTCCGTCACATTTTGGGCTCATTACACGTGCAAGTACATCTCACAAGCAAAGGTCATTTGCCATTAGAGTCTTATCCTTAGACTCTCCCAACACTTCTCTGGTGTTGGTGACCATTGCACTGCCCCACCGAGATGGCGGCCACTGTTAATCCTATACTCAGACACCCAAAGGATACAATAATCTGATCTGGGTCCACTACCTATATGGTATGGCCTCAGTCTCACTACATTCATTGCATCCCTAATATGCAAGATACATGCTGTTTACCTTATGTGTGCTGTTACATCGGGCCATTACCCAGTCTGAAACTCCAAGGCTAGAATGTTCTTTCTCTCCCAGCATTGACTATAGATTCTTCCCCTTACTTCTTATGTGGCATCTTCAGAAAAGCACTCCTAATCCGAAAATCATCGATTCACATCTCTTGAAGGGATGCCTACCTGGGAAACCCACTGTTGCCTTCCACCACTGCCCGTACCATTCCCAAAACTGCCAGTGCTCTCTGCCCAGATGTAGCCAAACCTGAAGCCAGCTAGCCCTGAGACCCACTTGTGTGACCCAAAATGGTTGGCCTGACACCTGGAGAACCCACAATTTAGTCCCCTGATGCCTGGTGAAAGTGCAGCTGCATCAGGTAACCATTGCCCATCATACCTTCCACAAAGGGCTCTGAACTTATCTGGTTTAGCTGCTTACATAGCCACCGAATCCCTCTTGGACCACCCAACAAAGCCTCACAGGGCACTTCAACCTCAAATCCTTCTACCCCTTGATGTCATGGGCAGAAAAGGCCTGATGAGGAGTTACATGCCACCATGAACCTGGCATTCTGCCACCAAGCCAAATGTAGTGGATCCTCTCAAACCCCCAACAGCACCCCAGGTGCACCTGAGAGTGACCATGCCACCCAGGATCTAGTACCCTGCCACTGAGCTAGACTGAGTAGGCTCCCTCCAGCCATCCCAGGGCCCATACCTGCCTTCTGGGACTGGGCATAGATGCCAACTGCAGCCTTCGACTGACTCAGGAACCATCTACCCAGAGAACCACACTGCTCCTGACAAATCTTCTGTTGTATCTTCCTATCCCTGGTCTTCTCCCATCGCCCTGTGGGTGCAATTGGTGCACTGCCATGCAGTGCTCTGATGGATACATTAGTAACAACCCAGCCAGATTCCTGGGGAAAGAGTTGCTACATTTATATAATACGAACATACAAAAATGCCAGCAGATTAGGCCGTGAGGTCTAGCGAGGCTGCTCAAAATGCAGCTCACAGCTTGATAATGGCTGTCCTTTCCATCCCTCCCCTGATTCCCGTTCAGAGTCCCCCTAGTCTCTACCCTCCTTACCTGCACCCTGCCCATGTGTCTATCCCATCCCTTCCTAAAACCTCCCACTGCTTCCCTTGATACCAGCTCCTCAGGTAGTGCATTCCAAGGCATCACCACCTTTTCCACGAAGTAATGCTTTCTTAGGTCTTTTCTGTACTCCTCACCAGCCAGTTCCAGTCTATGACCCCTTGTGGTCCCTTCCCCCTTCAGTCTGAACCCCCCTCTGTGTTTACTCTATTAATACCCTTCAACGGTCTCGATCATGTCCCCTCTGTCCCTTCTGTCTTCCAAAGGAGTACATGTTTGACTCCCTAAGACTCTGCTCATAGGGCTTATCCCCCATTCCAAGGATCATCTTAGACACCCTTCTCTGGACCCTATCAAGGAGCATAATGACCTTCTTTAACTAACGGCACCAGAACTGCACACAGTACTCCAAGTGCCGCCACACCAAGGATTTGTACAGTGGTAGAATTACCTTCTCCCTTCTCGAAGTGATCCTCCTAGCAATGCACCCCATCTTTTTTTTTAAATATATTTTTATTACCATTCATGTAAAAAACAGTACATAAACTATACCATACAGGCAGACACATAGAAAAAGAAAGGCTTACGTCGCTGAAGTAGCCAGTACACATAATTTTTACAGTAACTTATCCATTGTTAGCCCTTGTATCATGTTACCTCACCTGGGGGGGGGGGGACAATACATATCCTATAATGACAGCTAATACTATAATAATAAACTCCAAATATTCTGTATTGTATTTGTAAAATAAATGGCCATTGCAACCATGAGCAGGGAATAGTCTAATAAAATACTGACATCTTTCACCTTTTAATTTGGTATTAATCTTTCCCCTTTACCATAACTCTGGTAATGTAACTATAGCACTTAATTGATAAAGAACCCCTAGCTGTCCGGATTATCTATAAGATTTAACTGCCAAATCGGTACCAATATAGAAACTACAATATTGGCACCCATAAGTCTGCTTTTTTAAAAACGAAAAGAACAGGAATGCCAACATGAGCCAACATCTAACATGTTAAGTGTTTTCTGCTTTTTATGACTGGGTGATTCTGGAGGACCCAAAAAAGAAATTATATTAATAAAAATAAAAGAAACGATTTATATGCATTAAGTAAAGATGTGCATCACTATCATCTCCTAACAGATGAATAAATCTCGTCTCCATCACATCCAGTATCCAGCCCTATGGTTGAAAAGGGCGCGTAAAGAAGTCACTCCATGTGGGAAGAGGGGAGGTGCCCTTTCCTTTGGTCTTCGATGCATCAAGGATGCCATTTTAATACCAAGTATAAACACTAAGGTTATCAAAATAGGCAACATTAAAATCCACCATCCAAAACTTTTAAGTCCTCCTATATATTTCCTCTGAGCCCCTGTTTTATTCCCACATTTTAAATATTAGAATAAAAGGCAATGAACTTCCCCTTCTAGCCTCACATGAAGCATCTGCATACAGTACCTTAGGTTATGCTTCATTCTCTGCTTCTGATGATGACTCCACTTCCCTAGCAGAAAACTGATGTTCAATTTTCTCCACCAATTTAGAGGCGTCAGGGATCTGAAAATTGGAAGCTTTTGGCCCCACACAAGATTCTGAAGCTTGTCGGCATCAAAAGAGTATGCTGCACTCCCAGAGAGCGGAGCCGCGCCATAATCGCAACAAAGCTTTTGCGCCTCATTTGGGTTGCATAACTCAAGTCCAGAAAAATGTGGAAGTGGTGTTCATTCCACTGCAGAGGGCTAAATTTCTTTTCCGCTGTTAGAATCGAGTCCCATTCTGTAGATGAGCACAACTCAATGAGCAGAGTCTGGGGATACTGCTCGCCCGACCTGGATCTCAGTCTCTGGCCATGCAACACAATCCTGTATGCCTTCAGTATCTCAAAGTCTTCTGTAAATTGTAGTTCTTTTAGACAGACTTGTAGGAATTGATGAGGTGCCACTCCTTCTGAGCCTTCAGATAGCCCTAGGAGACGAATGTTGGTAGCATGGGTTGTATTCTCAAGGTTTTACAGCCATCTTCCAAGGAAGATATTTTCCTTAGTTAGTCCCATCGATATTACCACAGCTTCATCAGCAGTTGTTGTAGCACTTTTGGTTTCTTCTGCCAGAGCTCCGACTCTTGAGTTCATTTGTTTAAATTGTGACTGAAAGTCCTCCATTTTCTCGTTTAGGCTCCGAATCGCTTTAAGGAGTGCCACATTCGATGGCTGTGTGGGATCTCCATCTTTCCTAGCACTACCACCTGGTTTCATCTCCTTAGGCCGGACGCCCTCCATGTTCCCTGCTGCTTTGTTAATGCGCACCATGATTCCAACAGTCTTTTCTTAAACAGCACAAAAAAAGGTATTGCTTTGTAGCTCCGTTCAAGATCTATCGAGTGGTGCTTTTTAATTCAATGATTTGGCATTTAATGTAGTATTTTTTTTTTGCCAGAAATCTGATGCAACCAGTGGAGCTCCCCAAACAAGCTGCTCTTGGCTCTATCGCTAGCCACGCCCCCCCCCCACTTCATTTTCCCTGCACTTAGGAGCACCCACAACCCAGTCTAGGCACACATGATGAAAAGGGAGGAGAGGAGTGTATTTAGTCTAGCAGAATTTTGCAAAAATCATTCAAAATGTGAAAAATCATGAAAATTGGAACATAAGTAGGTTTTTATGTTTTCTTTAAAATAAAAGCAGGACAGACGTGATCGAATGATATTAAGGAGGCCAAAATACAGTTAATGTACAATTACGTGAAAAACACACATACATTTGACTTATTAGTCCACGAATATGTTTTCAGATTATTATAAACTTTACTAAATAACCTTTTATACTTTATATCACTACTTTTTTTTTTTTTTATTTAGTTGTTTAACCAGGTATAGCACACTAAGCTGAAAGCTTTTTTACAGGAGCGACCTGGGAGCACAAGGAGGTTAAGTGACTTGCTCAGGGTCACACAGTATGCAAGTGGAAGCTGTGGGATTCAAACCCAGGTCTGGTTTGCTGGATGTCACCAGATTTGCAGCTCAGAGCCTTAGACCACTGCGCTATACTGCCTCAACTTTAAACCAAGCATGCAGACCTTTGGTTTGAAAGTATTCCTGAATCGTGTGGAAAAATGTTCAAAATTATTGTACAATTTAAAGTATACAGATAACGGTGATGTAGAAATGTGCTGTCTTCTAAAGACAAGCAAACACTCATTATCTTATCCTTGGAAACAGGTATTACAGATCTATCTCTAAAGATAAACCTTTAAAAAGGTTGCTTTGTCTGCGACGCCCCCTCCCCAATCCACACCCATCCTTTGTGCACCCCACACCCCCACACCCCTCCCTCACCCCATATGTACCTCTGGAGGTCTGGCACTGTTATTTTCGGTGCAGTGGGAACATGTCTGGATTTTTCAAAGCTGAACTGCAAAATGAAGAAATGCCAGTAAACTGTATAATGGCATCAATGGGGGAGTCAACTTAGTGGAATATCTCAGTAATTGTTTAAATTTTGGTTCCAAATTTTCAAGACGGGGTTATTGGGACCCCACCTAATGAACACATGCACTGTCATCTCATTATTCAGTCCAAAAAGGTAATTTCATGGTCTCTGAACAAAATCACCTTTTGGGACTGATTAATGAAATGACAGTGCCACTGTTCCTGAGGTAGGGTCCCAAAAAGCCTATGTTGCAAATTTGGTGAAAAAATTCCAAAACGTGACTGTGTTTCGAGTGTGTGTTGTTCAGTTTCCTTGCACACTTGTAACTTTGACAATTTTTTATATTTTTACTCCAGATTTTCAACAATCATTTTTTCATACCTCTTTATGAACAGTACAGCTGTAATTTTTCATATCCTGCCCCAAATGTGTTTTCGCACACCTGGCGCACAGTGGCACGCTCGCTGTGAGAAATCAACATTCAGGACAGATTACCAAAATTACTGTGCCACTGTTCATGAGTGGAGGTCCCAAAATGCCTATATTGAAAATGTGGTTAATGAAATCCCAAAAATAATTGTGTTACAGGCGTGCATTGCAGTTTCTATGCATGCTTGCGACTTTAGCAATTTTTCATATTTTCACTCCAGATTTTCAACATTGCCATTTTTTGACACCTCCTCATGAACAGTACAGCTGTCATTTTTCACATCCTGCCCGAAATGTGTTCTTGCACTTGTGGCACCAAATGGCACAGTCGCTGTGCAAAATCATCTTTCAGCTAACAAACCGATAGTGCCACTGTTCATGTGGTGGGGTCACAAAAAGCCCATGTTGAAAATTTGGAGTGAAAATACCAACAAACATCCGGGGTGTTAGGGTTTCCAACCATAATGCTGCACCCTGTAGAGACTGACAGATGTCAGGGGAGTGACTTGGGATTGTCGGCTGTAATGCTCATGCCATTCCACCCCCACCCCCACTCTGCAGCCAGTGACAGGCATCGAGGTGTACCTTGGACTCTTTGGCACCAAAGTTTATCCCATTCTCCTATACTGCATCCATTTTGGTGTATTTCCTTATAGAGTGGGGTGAGTGTAAAGCCTGAACACCCCAAGGCACACCGCGACACTTGTCGGTGTCTGCAGGGTATGGTGAGGTGAAATGGTGTGAGCATTATAGCCGACGACCCAAAGGCACACCCCAATGCCTGTCAGCCTCTGCAGGGTGGGAGTGGGTTGGCATCAGTTCAATACTTCACTGCCATTCCTATTATGCATCTCTCTAACTCCTGCACTACCAATGCCAATGCCAGCAAGACAACATTCGGCATTGACAAATGCTCGATACTATTTTATGTTGCTAAATTGCACCTGTCACTGTTGTCCCTGTCTTCAGCCCTGAGTGATTAATTTGCAGTGATCCTTTGGCACTGCAACTGTCAGCCAGATGATTTTGGACTGAATTTTCTCTCATTGTCAGGTGCCCCTTTTCAAAGTCAAACTTTGGGCTGACAACATTTCGACTTAGAGTATCAGTAATCACCATGCACGCTCTCACAAACACACACACATATACATGCACACTTACATTAAACACATACGCACATATGCATGCACGCTTACATTAAAAACACACATACACTTAGCCAAACTGTGTCAGCATCATCCAAGGACATTTAAACCTCTCTGCACAAAGATATCAACAAATGGAAAGTAAGTCTCACATTCCAAAAATCTGCCTCCGACAGCCCGTTATTTGGTTAAATATTCCAGCTTTTTGCATTTGACATTTGAAGATTTGCAAATGTTGACTAATCCCTGCTCCTTCTCAGACATGACTGTTATTAAGTCCTAGCAGACAGCACACCGTCTCCTGTCTATTTGCATAGTGATTCCAGACTCTTTCAATTGTTGTGCAAAACGTATCAGTAGCCAACAGTGGCCTTTTAAGAAAGCTTTTGCTTTGGTTTGTTTTTAAACCCTGGAATCAAAAAGAGCTGTTTCTTCAAGATAATTAAAATATTTTATGAGGCAGAAAACATTACTGCCTGCAGTGTTGGAACCTGAAAGTGATGAATTGAAATGCTTTGACAGCGTGGTTGTGACATCAGTATGGTCAGTGTATGAAACTGGTGGTGGGGGAGGTTATAGTTCTCAGCAGAGACTGTAAATCTTCAGCATGGGGGGCTCCTTCGACTACCTGTCGGGCCCCACTGCAGGCAGACTGAAACATGATTTGTCTTGGGATTTTGTGTCTTTAGTAATAAATCCACTGACAGCTTTCACAGTCAAGTCAAGGGCAGGCGTACAGCACAGAAGGGAGAGATGAAGGAGTCTGGTGTTGGGAATCCAGTGGTCTGAGACCAAGCAGCGCCTGCTGCTTTCTCTCTCTCAGACCTTTACTAACACACTGCCCTTTGGACTGAGTGTCTGGTGGCCAAGGAAACTGGGGGGGGGGATCAATGCTGGCTCTCCTGATAGGACTGAGGTTTATTCATTGAGCCTCAGGAGGCCTCCCAAACTCCTGTCACCCAAGTGTGGGACATGTTCCCAGAAAATAGAGCAAAATAGGGATGAGAAGGCCTGTTGTGACCTGTTTCTGATTCTGACTTTGATCTTTTTCCAAAAAGTTTTGATTCATTCAAATTTACTGTGATTTGCTAAAACAGGTACATTTTACAGACTGGTCCAGAACCAGGTCAGAGGTAGAACTGAACCAGGTCACACGACAGAATCAAGTTACCCAGTCACGCATTTCATACTCCCTTTCTTCAGTCATTTAATATTAAATATATTGTACGTGTTTTTTTAACCAATTGCTATATTTGATAGGAATAAAGCTCTAGATTCACTTTTATGATCAGGAATTAGGCAGACTGGATCTGGATGGTCAAACTGGGCAGACTGGGTGGGCCAAGCAGCCCTTCTCTGCCATCAGATTCTGTTTCTGTGTTAGAACTGGATCTGAATGGGCCGCTTGAAAATGCTTAGTAGACTGAACAGGGTCAAATCAGAAACAAAACACAAGTAACTATGATTTCCAGAGTCTGGCCAAGATGGGTCATCCTGGGTGGGTTCTGATCTGACACAGAGCTGATCCCCCATCCATAGAGAAAAAGGTACGAAGATTGAAATACCCTATTAGGAAGATTTAAAGCTTAGTATATTTTGAAAACGAATGCTTATATGTTTATAATGTTTGCTATTACATGAGAAACAAGGCTATGTATATGAATTTCTGCTTGAACAAGTCTCTGACTCCACAGGGACAACTTTAAAAAAAAATGCTAAGAGTACACCCACTGTATGAATTAATTTTTATGTTGCTTGTGTGCATGCACAAGAAATGTTGCAGCAGCTTGCTGCAGAAGCAGGTTGTGGAGGTGCGGCACTGTCGTGGCCAATGCGCCCAGTGCCTTGTGAGAGGTGTTATCTGCTCTCAATGGGTGGCACACTGCTGCTGACATTAGTTCAACCAGCATGCCACAATCTTGAAAAGTTTTAGCTGCTGCAATCAGGGGCTGCCTCGTCATTGCAGCATCAGCCATTCCGCTGCAATGAGGGAGCGACCCGTCATTCCAGGGCGGTCCCTTGCATTCCCCCAACCCAGTTTGCTGACAGGGAGCCCAGTCCCCGTCAGTTTCTGTTGTCTGCCAAGAGGGTACCCAATCCCCCTCGGCATCATGTGCCCCACTTCTTTCTTTGCCGATGGGGTGCCCAATCCCCACCGGCTTCAGTCCCCGGTTTTCAGATGAATTTGCTGATGGGGCAGCCCACTACCCGTCGGCATAATGCCCCCCAATGAATTGTGTGCGCCGAGGGGGTTGCCTAATCCTCGGCTCTTCCTCCCATATGTGCCGATGGGGGTGCCCAATCCCGTCGGCTACAGCCCCCCCAAAAAAACACTCAGGTGACACACTGGGAGCCCACCCAAGCGTGCCAAATGTCCCTGTAAAAAGAAAAAAACATCCTGCAATGTTTTTCTTTTTCTTCAAACTCTGTAAAACAGAAAATGGTCCCTCATTGAGTCCGTGGTCCTGCCCCCAACCCGCACCCAGCCTCTGTGCACCCTGCCTCCCTACACCCACCCCCTCACCCCATACTTACCTCTGGAGCCCAGCGTGACGATCTTCGGTGGACCAGGAACATGTCTGCACTCTTCAAAGCTGACCGCGAACTGAAGAAATGCTGGTAAGCTGTATAATGGCATAAATAGGGTTTTTTTTTCCAACTTTGCTGCATATCTCAGGCATTTTGGGAGTTTGGCACCAAATTTTCAACATGGGTTATTAGGACCCCTCCTCATGAATTCAGCCACTGTCATTGTGTTATTCGGTCCGAAGGTGATTTCGCTGTCACTGCGCGAATCACATTTCAGGACCGATTAATGAAACGACAGTGCCAGTGTTCATGAGGGGGCTCTCAAAAAGCCTATGTTGCAAATTTGGTGGAAAAAATAAAAAAATTACTGTTTTACGAGCGTGCGTTGTGCAGTTGCTACGCATGTTTGTCACTTCGCAAATTTGCAATATTTTCACACCAGATTTTCAACATTGGCATTTTCCACACCTCCTTATGAACAGTACAGCTGTCATTTTTCCCATCCTGGCCGAAATGTGTTTTCGCACTTCCAGCGCAGGATTGCGCGGTCGCTGTGGGAAATCAGTGTTTGGGACAGATTAAGAAAATGACAGTGAAACTGTTCATGAGCAGAGGTCCTAAAATGTCTATGTTGAAAATTTGGTGATGATGGTCCATCAAATGACTGTGTTACAAGTGTGTGTTGTGCAGTTTCCATGGACCCTTGTAACTTCACAGATTTGTAATATTGTCACGCCAGATTTTCAAAACTGCCATTTTTTCACACCTCCTTATGAACGGAATAGCTGTCATTTTTCACATCCTGACCAAAATGTGTTTTCGCACTTCTGGCGCACAATTGCGCAGTCGCTGTGGGAAATCGGTGTTCAGAACAGATTAAGAAAATTACAGTGACACTGTTCATGAGCAGAGGTCCTAAAATCCTGGTGTTGAAAATTTGGTAATGAAAGTCCATAACATGACTGTATTACAAGCATGAGTTGCACTGTTTCCACGCACCCTTGTAACTTCGCAAATTTGTAATATTTTCACGCCACATTTTCAACACTGGCATTTTTTCACACCTCCTTATGAACAGTACAGCTGCCATTTTTCACATCCTGGCCAAAATATGTTTTTGCACTTCTGGCGCACAATAGCATGGTCGCTGTGGGAAATCGGTGTTTGGGACAGATTAAGATCGAGCGAGTGAGAGGAGGGAGTGACCGAGCTAAACTGAGCTCTGTCGGGATTGCTGTAGATTTCTTTATGGGCAGAAAAAGGCCCCAACACAGGCAGGAGCCCGGTACAAAAGGGAAGCCTGCAGCACCGGGAGAAACAGAACGAGCGAGTGAGAGAGGGGGGGAGTGACTGAGCTCAACTGAGCTCTGTCGGACTGCTGCGATTTTTTGTTGGCAGAAAAAGGCACCAACGAGGCAGGAGCCCAGTACAAAGGGCAGCCTGCAGCCAGGAGAAACAGAATGAGCAAGTGAGGGAGGGGGAGTGAGCGACCTCAACAGACCTCTGTTGGGACTGCTGCAGATTTCTTTGTGGGCAGAAAAAGGCGTCAATGCAGGCAGGGTCCCAGTACAAAAGCGCAGCCTGCAGCACTGGGAGAAACAGAACAAGCAAGTGAGGGAGCGGGAGTGAGCAAGCTCAATGGAGCTCTGCTGGGACTTTAGAGTTGCCCACCCTCCTGCCCATGGTCCTCTGTGGTCCTATATTACAGCAGGGTCTCTGGAGTGGAGACAAAGCAATGATTGGATACTTTTAGGATTCGTGTAATAATGCAGATTTATTTGTTCTGTTTATTTCTCTAACTGAGCTAAATACAGAGCTATACTGTTATGATTGCTGTAATAATACAGTGCATGTCTTTGGAGGGGGGGGGAGCATGACAGTTCTTAGGCATGTTACTTTCACTTCCAAATACCTAAACAGCGTATATAAGCAAGCAACATTAAGCATCGACAAATACTTGTTTTTATTTTGTTGTTGTTGCCATCCGGGAAAGGTGGGCTAGACGATACTGCTGACTGTCAGCCTCATCCTGGGAGACACAGATGACAACTAATTGAATTATTGGCAGGTAAAGGTGCTGGTGGCATTTTAGTGGGTGGGAGAAATTCGGGTAGGACACCTGGGGCGATTAGATCTTTAATGACTAAAAATAAATAATCCGGGAGCCTCTGTGACTGTAATGTAATAGAAAAGAAACTCAGGCAGCAGCCTGTTCCTATGCTAATCACAGCAAATTTCTAAGAGATATAGGAAAACTAGGCCACTCACCCAGCACTGTGCTGTTTTCTGTGATTTGTGTTTCACTGCACACTTTTAGAGGAATGTGAAAACAAGCAGCATTTTGGGCAAAAGCCCCTTCGTTAGAACATGTGTCTTGCCTCTTATTGGTGTGCTCAACACAGAACTCTGTTTTAGTTTAGACTGCAGGGCTGTTTCTGACTCTCGCACTAGCTTGTGGCTTCTTAATTGTCTTTTACTTTTTCATGGCTCCCCTGCTCTGTGTCCAGTTTGTAGAGGGAGCAGATTAAAATAAAAGAAAATTCTGTGCTGAGCATTCAAATTAGAGGTAACACACTGCTGGGAGAGTGGCCAGTTTTTCCTGTCTCCTCTAGATCTTTAATGTCCACCTGAATGACCACCACAAAAAGGCAGACAGGTTAGTATGTGGTTCAGCTGTTTTCTTTTCAATTTCTGTAGTGTACTGTTGTAACTCCCCTACAAATTGGGGTTCCCTATAATGTCTTCCTGGGCTCCGTAATGCCCACTGTCAGGATGGCGTCCTGTCTGTAGTAGTCCTACTTATCTGCATGAGAGTGCTCCAGTAAGCCTCTGTGCCTGTCTCTTTAAGAGAGCCATGTTAGAAAATCAGTCTGTGCTGGGTCCAAGTAATTTAAGGCTCATGACCAGCCAGACAGTTTGTTATTCTGCTCCATTCTGCAGTCGCTACTTGAGCAGAGGGAGCTCTATTAGGGAAATTGATTATTTACTGTTTGTCTGCTGTATTAGTAATGATAGAGGAGTTTGTCTAATCTGCTTTAAATTGCAGCTTGAGTTTTGAATTGGAGCCACCATTTTGGTTCTGGACTTCCAGTGTTGGACCAATCGAACCTCAGGGGACCTAAAATGGAGACTGTCCCCAGAGGTCTTGTGGGAAGGAAATTCTGTAGTATTTGTAGTTTTAAGGGTTTGGCGCCTAAATGGACCTGCAGGGGGAGCTCTTCCTGTGACGGACAATTCCTTTAGCCATCCAAACCCTCTGGATCTCTGAGGATATACCCACAACTGCCTGAAGCAGTGTGTCAGTCGAGAGTTGGAGTTTGGAGAGTGAACAGCTCAAGCCATTGAGCAGCTGCTCCTGCAGGAGCACGGGAGAATCAGCGGGAAGGCTCTGCTGGCCTGCCTGTCATGTTTTCCAGTCTAAAGTATCACCTTGTGTGTGAAGGTCAGACTTGTCCGATTAATGGTTGAGACCTGTATCTGAAGGGAGAAAAGTGTGTTGTTGCTACTTGTGAGTGGACCAAAGACCTGTTCCAGAAGCGATCAGCCCACCAGATGCCAGAAGTGAGCCTCAGATCGAAAGGTTTTTGCAGTGCAGCTGTGATTGACAAACTGGCTTTATCCGAACTGTGGCTAAGAAAGTTAAGTGTTGTAGATGTGCTGAATGTACTTCTTGGGTCACGATTTGGTTCCCCACGGCAAGTTCTGTTACGCCATCCGGAGGCTTTTCCAGTGCCCTACCACAGACATTATCTGAACTGTTCCCTCTGCCTGGGCCCTGTCATCTCGGTCTAGACTGCTGCTCCCGATTCAGAGACATTTTCAGCGAAAGACCCATTTGGGGATTCTGCCCCCTGCTCAACACCACTGAACAGGTAGTGACAACCAGTAGGTGAGTCATGTAGGCCCTGCTTCCCCTGGCAGTTCAGCGCAACACCACGTTGTCTTCATCTCACCTGTCCTGCATCCTGGTCTGGGTAGCGTGAGTACAATATAGTGTAGCTACAATCAGAGTGTGCCATCTGATTTCCTTGTTTTGCGTTTATTACACTGAACTGAGCCGTTCGGCTCCGGATTACAAATATTTGGGTTGTGTGCATGTTAACTGTTTTCCTTCCTAAGGGCTCCAACAACAGCTGCAATGCCGGTCTACCCCGGGCAACATTCAGGCTAGCCTGCTTAACATACTGGGTACCCAGGGTTGTAGGTCTGTGACAAAGGAACTTATAGTGCATGCTGAATCAATCTGAATCAAATCAGAAGTGCCAATCATTTGCTAGATTTACATCCTATCCTTGTTCACATCCCCTGAATAAACCAGATTGTAGGTTTTCACATTTAACCTGGCCGGTGTGTACCTTATTGGTTGGGTTACAGTATTATAATTGCCTTGTTGCAGTATTGGTCTTATTTTCCAGGGGGTCTCCAGGGCAGTTGCAGAGTATTCAACCCTGCTGGTAAGTGCAAGGAGGGTGAGCATATCATTATGTTATTTGGTGGATGTGAATGTTCTATTGTTCTACTAAGCCACTAGAAGGGTTGGTGGGTGGTTATAGCATTCCGGAGGGCTATACCACAGTAGCTACGCTACCCCAATACCATTCCTCTGGGCAGAGGCACCTGTTCACCGAACTCAGGCCCCTCAACCTGTGCATAGTCACGCAGGCAGGAGTAGTAGCCCATAGGATAGCGCCACCTAGCGGTTATACTGTATTCCCATAGTCCTTAATAATAATAATAACTTTATTTCTCAAAGCGCCTTTCAAATTATCAAGGCGCGTTACAAAAAGATTGAATAAAAAATAAAAACAATAAATACAGTATAAAACAGAGCAATAATCCACAGGGTTCAATTCACTCAATACCATTAAAAGCCTGGGACCATAGAAAAGTTTTTAATGCTTGTTTAAAGCCTCCCACTGTCGTGTACTCCCGAAGCCGACGGGGTAGAGAATTCCAGAGGGTAGGGGTGACATACATAAAAGCACGGGCCCCGGAAGATTTCAAAAACACCCTTGGGATCTTCAGCAACCCCTTGTTGGCTGAACAGAGCTGTCACTCGGGGTGATAGGGAACCAGAAGCTCTTTCAAGTAGTCAGGGCCAAGTTCATGTAGGGCTTTATAGTCAGTAAACCAACGTTAAAGGTGATCCGCCACTGAATCGGCAGCCAGTGCAGACTACACAGAACGGGGGTAATATGAGATGTTCGAGAAACCCCCATCAGCAGTCATGCTGCAGCATTCTGCACTAGCTGCAAGCGGCAGATATCAACCCCAGGAAGTCCCAAGTACAAGCAGTTGCAGTAATCAAGGTACGAGGTCACAAAGGCATGAATGAGTGTAGGGAGGTTTCCAGATGGAACCAGGTGCTTAATCCTGGTGATGTTCCTGAGATGGTGAAAGGAAGACTTGACGATGGCCAGCACTTGAGATCTTAGGGTCAGCCCATCACTGAGCACCAGCCCCAGGTCCCACACCCATTTGGAGGTAAGGAGCTGGGCACCCCCTAGGTAAATTCCAGAGGGCTGGCCAGTCCTCAGCCCCTCTATCCGGTGACCCGGCTCCACAACCATCACCTCAGTCTTTCCCGTGTTCTACTTTAGCCAGCTCAAATTAATCTAATCCTGGATTTCAACAAGGCAGTTATTAAATACCAAGAGAGCACTATCCTGGTCGGGTGCGAAAGACAGATTGAGCTGGGTATCATCAGCATAGCAGTGAAACCTCAGCCCATACTGTCTTACAATGTCTCCGAGGGGCAGCATATACACTGCGAACAACGTGGGGGGAAGCACTACGCCCTAAGGTACTCCACATGACAGCGAAAATGGGTCTAAGGAAAAGACCCCAGACACCACTCTCTGAGTTCTGCCAGTGAGGAAAGATGAAAACCACCTGAGGACCATATAAGTCAGTCCACAGATGGACCTCAGGTGCCTGAGCAGTACCGCATGGTCCACAGTGTCAAAGGCTAAAGAGAGAGAGAGATCAAGGAGCACCAGAATAGAGTGGCTTCTCCTATCTCTCGCCATCAGGAGATCATTGAGTACCCGAACCAGAGCAGTTTCAGTACTATGCCTCTTTTGAAAACCGGACTGGAGAGGTTCATAAATATCATGGAAGGTCAAGTAGTTCTCCAGTTGTACCGCCACTACTTTCTCAATAACCTTGCCTATAAAAGGGAGGTTAGAGACTGGTCTGTAGTTAGTCAGAGAGTTGGGGTCCAAAGAAGCTTTCTTCAGGAGAGGTATTACCACCGCCTCCTTCAGTGTATAATCCTGTATCATTAGAGATGTTGTGAAGTTTTATGTCACCGATGAAGTTAAGGTGAATTTGCCAAATTCACCTTCATGAATACATTCACAGATTTTTACTATTTAATAGAAAAGTCACCTGTGGCAACTTCACCTGTAACTTTGCCCTTGGAGTACACAAAGTGAAGCTGGGTCAAAATGGGGCCACTGATATACAAATGTCTGAAAGTCAGCATTCTCCTGCCCCCCCCTCACTCCTCAGCAGCCTGAAGCCCCTGTGCCAAACACCCTACCCCCATCCCCATGGTACCACAACCACAGGCTGCATCTACTCATCAGTTTTAGTCAGGAGCAAGTCTAACATTTTATGACCTGTGTATGATCCAGTTACACTCTTCATGCCAGTGTGGCATGGTGGCAGATACCTGGAGCATTGCTACCACAGCAGTTGGGCTTAATACAATTTTCCACCTGGCCAGAACTGAATACTATCCCAGGTAATTGTGCCCAATGTGCTGTAATACACAGATAGAAGCTACCAGCTATTTGACCACTGGTCCACATATCTATATGTAAGGGGATGCTGAATGCAGCTGGACATGGATTACCGTGCGTGACACAGTCCTATAAAGTTCAGGGATGGCACGGGTGGAGAAGTACGCTTGTGAGGGAGTCTGCCATTTGGGACAGACACGTGCCACCAAGCTTCTAAATTCCACGTTTTTCACATAAAAGAATGGCAGCAGATCAATTGCCAAAATTTCTGTGGTTGCTGCATTCATTTCCTGTGCAATAGCATGCCTAGGTGGATATTTGGCATGACACTCAAAAAACATACTGTGCAGTCTAGGTTACACCTTTCTGGGTGTTGGGGTACCAAACATCTGGGCTCAGCATGGCAGCATTGCCGGTTGGGTAGTATTTGACTCAGGGGATTCACGGATGCTGCTCAAAAGATAGCAATGATTTGGTGTACTTTTTTATGACTTAAAGTTTATTGCAAGATGAACAAAATGGGTGGCAGCTACCGTTTTTTCTTAAAGTTTATTGGTTTTTGTGCAAAACATACAGACATAAAACTACAGACCATATACTGGTATAAAGCGTCCATCTGGTAATTTGATAGTCTACCCAGCAGGCAGAATCATTCCATTGATACAGAAGACCTGATATAACTTTCTGTCAAGCTCAACATTCCCATTTGGGAATGGGAACCTGTCACCCAGATCAGGCTCAGTGCCACCACTGGCACCAGTCACGGAGACACCAGCAACCTTTCCTCTACCACTGTTCCTGGGCCAAAGAGTTTGCTACCTCTTGGACTGATCCTCTTTTCTTCACCTCCCCCAGCACCCACAATCATGGATGCCACAAATGTGGCAGAGAATAATTTGGGAAACACTAAGGCCACTGCCACGTCCACAAATGACTCCTTTGCTACTAATACCAGCCCCAGAGCCCACGGATGAAGTTATTGCAGGGGTAGTTTTAAGTGCAACAACCTTTTGCCCCACAGAACCTATGCACTTCTTGGCTGCATTGCCAGCACATATCCCTTTACTCAAGTGTCTCTTTCCAGTCATTTTATATATTTAAAGTAAAGTAAAAATGTATTTATATAAAGTGCACTTCCAAGGCTCAGGGTGCTTTTATTTTATTTATTTAACCAGGTATAGCACACTAAGCTGAAAGCTTTTTTACAGGAGCGACCTGGGAGCACAAGGAGGTTAAGTGACTTGCTCAGGGTCACACAGTATGCAAGTGGAAGCTGTGGGATTCAAACCCAGGTCTGGTCTGCTGGATGTCACCAGATTTGCAGCTCAGAGCCTTAGACCACTGCGTTATACTGCCTCTTAACAATATCACTTTTACAGTATTCCATACAAAATAAATACAATACGATTTAAAATCAATAAAACCATAACAGCAGTCAATACAGTCATTCACCAAATCTCTGAGAATGCCTGCTTAAATAGGAAGGCTTGCAACGACTTTTTGAAGTTTTCAGTGGTCAGGCTATCTCGTATCTGGTGAGGTAGAGAATTCCACAGGGTAGGTGCCATAAAAGCAAATGATCTTCCTCCAGGTGTTTTTAAGGATGCCCTGAGAATCTCTAGCAACCCCTCATCAGAGGATTGGAGTGAGCGAAAGGGACAGTAAGACACCAAGAGTTCTTTCATGTAGTGAGGTCCCAAATTGTGTAGGGCCTTATAGGTCAGCAATGCGACCTTGAAGGTGATCCGCCACTGTATGGGCAGCCATTGCAGTTCACACAGCACAGGTGTTATATGACTGGATCTAGAGATTCCAGTCAAGAACCTAGCCGTCGCATTCTGCACTAGCTGCAAGTGGGAGATGTCCACCCCCAGCAGCCGTAGATAGAGGGTGTTGCAGTAGTCAAAATGACTGGTAACAAAGGCATGGACCAGGATGGAAAGATCTTCAGGCGGGACCAGGTGTTTCACCCAGGCTATATTCCTTAGATGAAAAAAGGAAGACTTGACTACGGCCAACACCTGTGCCTTCAGGGTCAAGCCCTCATCAAATACCACACCCAGGTTTACGTACCTGGCCAGAGGCCATAAGCGGGGCCCCCCCTCAGGGTGTAAACCTCACAGTTTCTCTGCCCATACCCCGGTTGTCCTAAAACCAGGGTTCACCACCAATACCTCTGTTTTACCTGAGTTCAACTGAAGCCAACTGGTACTCATCCAATCCTGTATCTCCAGGAGGCAGTTATTAAACACTGTGATGGAATCAGACTCCTATTCAGGCACAAAAAACAGGTAGAGCTGAGAGTCATCTGCATAACAATGAAAACCCAGCCCATACCGTCTAACAAGTCCCCTAATGGAAGCATATACATTGCAAATAACATGGGGGACAGCACTGAGCCCTGTGGAACCCCACAGGGCAGCCAGTGAGGGGCCGAGGAATAAATCCCCAACATCACTGTCTGTGATCTGTCCTCAAGGAAAGATCGAAACCAACTGTGAACTGCTCCCCTCAGTCCACAGAAGAACCACAGGCACTCGAGCAACACCCCATGATCCATGGTGTCAAATGCTGCTGAAAGATCAAGGAGAACCAAAATGGAATGAGATCTCTGATCTCACGCCATCAGGAGATCATTTAGTACCAGAACAAGTGCCGTCTCAGTGCTATTCTGTTTCCTGAAGCCGGACTGGAGAGGCTCATAGATATTGTGACTGGTCAAATGATCCTCCAGCTGCAGAGCAACCACCTTCTCAATAACTTTCACTACAAAGGGCAAGTTAGAGACTGGTCTGTAGTTAGCTGGGCAGTCAGGATCCAGAGAGGGTTTTTTCAAAAGGGGGTGTACTACCGCTTCCTTTAAGGGATCCAGAAAGATCTCTCTCTAGTGAACCTGCCACTATCCCAGCTAGGACCGGGCAGATGACCTCTACACACCCCACTAGTAGGCAAGTATGTAGGTCACAGAGTCCGGACGATCCTCACTATATCCCTGACTGCCGGTTGGCTAAAGGTGCACCAGGTCAACTGGGCATCAGTTCCACCCGGTTGATCAGTGCAAGGCCCAGTGGGAAGGTGCTGGCTGATCTCATCCCTGATAGTGGATACCTTATCAGCGAAGAATTTCGCAAACTCCTCACACTGCATTTGTGACAACACTCGACCGGCATGTAGACAGGCTGGGCTGCACAGTCTGTCCACAGTCCGGAAGAGCTGGGCAGGTCTATTCCTTGCTGTAGCAATTTCCCTTGGCAGGAACTCTGCCTTCTTATGGGAAATTGCTGATTGGTAAATTCTATAATGATCTAGCAATCTAAGCCTATCCACCTCCAGGCAAGTTTTCCGCCATCATCTCTCCAATCTTCGTCCTAACCTCTTCAACCTTCCTGATCTCCCCATTAAACCAGGGGGCCCCCAGGTGAAGAGTAAGAGGACGAACATGAATTGGATCACTGACATCCAGGGCCCCCCACCACAGCCCTATTATAGGCCAGGACCAGGGGCCCTGCGTCAGTGCTATCCACTGGAAGTCCAGCTCCATCATTAGGCCTTCTGAGGTAACCCCTCTCAAAGGATGGAGCTGCACCGACTCCTTAGGTGCAGGCCTATTTTGGGGGGGCTGCTAAACTGAACCTCAGGGCATGATGGTCAGACCAACTGAGTGGCTCCACCTCCACATCAGAGATCTCCATCCCCACATGGAACACCAAGTCCAATGTGTGCCCTCCCTCATGAGTTATAGAGGTAAAAACCCATGACAGGCCCAATGAATCCATCAGTTGGAGGAGGTTTTGTCCAAATGGCGAGAGTTCATCATCGACCCAGGCATTGAAATCTGCCAGAATCAACTATCTGGAGGACTCCAATACCATCTCGGCGATGAAGTCCGCAACCTCCTTCAGGAACTCCCCTCCCATCACCTGGTGGACAGTAAATGAGAAGGGTCCTGTAGCCTGCACCTGCACCCACTATACACTCAAAAGAGTTGGTGCATCCAACTGGCACCTCCCTGAGATCCAGTTCCTGTCTAAAACAGACCGCAACCCCCCCGCCCCTACAATCCACTCTCAGGCGGTGAATCACCAAAAACCCAGCTGGAACTGCAGACTCCAAAATAGGACCCGCATTTTCATCCAGCCACTGCAGTCTTATTCTTAATCAACCTGGCATTGCTTAACACCACCCGAAAGGAACAAGAGTGCTGTGATGGCCCCACTTCCTGCTTGACAAAGTCGGAGCCCTTGGGTATGGGCACATTTAGAGTTTTAATATAGCATGAAAAAATAAACACTGCAGTAAAATGAAATACAAGCAGACAACACCTCCCCAGAGGGATTAGCAGTGTGATCTGAATCTGAACAGAACAGTTTAGTGAGCTAACAGTAGCTACTGTGAAACTACTCCAAAACTTTTTTTTTTATTTTATTTTTCTTCGACACTACGGTGATTAACAAGACACACATGAAAAGGCCTGCTAGGAACTACCTATGAACTTTGTTCTATACTATGGAAACCTACCTATCTGTTAAACTATGTATAGGCCTTGCCTGCATGACCTGCCAGGTCCTACCTACTAACCTGTCTTGTACCATCTGAAGCTACCCATGTATAGGCAATGTATAATGTATGTATTGCACCTGTTTTGTCTCACCCTGTCTTACCACACTGCTGTTGTTACCCTCCCTGCGACGAGGTGCCTTTGTAAATGAGCCTATGACTCAAAGGTTGTAAATCCGATTCTTGAACTAAATAAATAAATAAATAAAATTCAGAACAAGTTGCTGCAATACCATCACTTCAAGAACTAAATACAATCAGTACAGAAACAGACTGACAAATCATTCACTTAATAACACAAAACTGCACTGCAGAAATAAAATGACAAATCACAGACAAAAATTATTACAAAGAAAGATTGAGGAAAACACATCAGACTAGTGCTCACAGGGCTGCCTTGCTTGCTAGCCGAAAAACCCCCCTTCCCCCACACAGCACTGCTTCACTAGACAAAACAAAACCACTACATTCAACTTAATAAATCTGCAAAACTACAAACAATGGCAATCTAGCTGCACAAGGCACTCTTAGATATTTTTGTGAGTGATTTAGTTCAAAATTTTCCACTTCCAGAGTAGTTTTAAAGGTGGTTTTGCCAAGACAAGCAGGGACAGACTTCTCACCAACTCTCTTGTCATAAGACTGCACGGAATGCATGGCATACGGCTAATTTCAGTACCATCTGACCTCCAGTCGCATGGTACATTTTAAACTTTGCCTGTGGGGCCAACTTCGTGAGAGAAGTTACCAAATTCTCCATTTACAATGTTAGCACTTTACTGTGAATTAGAACTTTGCAGGGTGGATTAACATTACGAACTGTGGTGCATTCACAAATCAATCTGCAAAGCAAAGTTAGCCAACTTCACAAACCTGTATGTATTGTGTGTAGCTATTGTGGCATATTAAATATAATTTTTATATACTTTGTGCTCCCTAGTGAGTACGTTTTTTTTAAGGTATGCCTAAACTTTGGTGCTTGGCAAGTCCATAATCCATTTCCGAAGACAAAGGCTACTAAGCTGACCCAAGCAAACTGTTCTTATCTATGACTAAATGAGTGGGTCGTTTGTTCTTTGGGAAAGGTCATAGTGCTGTGTGAGCAGTGGCTGTGGTGGGACTCAGACCTAAAGATATCCTGAGTGAAAGTCAAGCTAGGTGGTGACAGCATATCAATGGGGTTATTCAAGCATCTGAAGGGTTGTGAGAACCGGTAGCAGGATATGGACTGCATTCTGAGAGAACCTGTCTCTGACAAGTACATGGGGATGGTTACTGTTAGTTTTGATCATAACTGCACGTACAGGAAATTAACTGCTAACCATGTGTCGTCATCCCTGTGTACGTCTTTTGTCCATGCCACTTTGCCTTTGTTTTTGCCTTACTCTGTTCTAAGATTTCAGTTCCATTGTCTTTTTGCAGTGAACGTCAATGGCTTTTGTTGTGGCAATAAAACAACTTTGATTTGATTTATGGGCTTGGTCTCACTTGAGCTGAGTCTAACGTGGCTGTTAGCAAAATGCACTTTGGGAGGTGGTATAAGCATGTCATGTAGATATCTTTAGGATACAATTGGAAAAGGAGGCAGGCCCCATGGTGTGGCAGCGGGACACCATGCTGGAAGGCTAGGGTTCATGCTTGAGCCCTGGAATCACACACCAAGGCCGGTTGGGGGCTGGGCATTTCACAGAGGTGAGGTTGCTCAGTTTCTGGGGAAGATAGGAGAGGGTCTCCCTGCATTTTTATTTTTTTGATTTATTTACAATTTGGTAACCGAGAAAAGGCGCACTGACTCAGTGCTCATTTCCAGGTGTGTCCCGGGGGAGAGTAAAAAGGGAGAGTTACAAAGTGAGCAGTCATTTCTAATAATAGAAAACATAGAAACATATAAATTGTCGGCAGATAAGGACTGCTAGGCCCATCCAGTCTGCCCCATAGGCTCTATGCATTGTATGTGGCCACTGATCCTATGTGATCAATGGCTTGTCATCACTCCCTCCTCACTCAGGCTTCCCTTGTGCCTGTCCCAAGCATGCTAAAACCCCTCCAGTGTGCTTGCCCCCATTACCTCCTGTGGCAGACTATTCCATGTGTTGACTACCCTTTCTGTGTAGAACAACTTCCTCACATTACCTCTTAATCTATCCCCCTCCAATTTCATATTGTGTCCCCTAGTTCTAGTACTTTTTTATACATTGAAAAAGCTCTCCTGCCTGTACCTTATTTATGCCCTTAAGGTACTTGAAAGTTTCAATCATGTCCCCCCCTACCCACTGTCTCCTCTCCTCCAGTGGGTACATATCGAGGGCCCTTAGTCTCTCCTCATATGTTTTGTGGTGTAAGCCCTGCACCATCTTTGTTGCCCTTCTCTGGATAGTCTCCACCTTATCTATGTCCTTGCGCAGGTGTGGTCTCCAGAACTGCATGCAGTACTCCAGGTGAGGCCTTACCAATGTTGTATGCAATGGCATAACCACCTCCCGCCTCCTGCTAGTGATACCTCTGCCTATCATATAGGGTGCAGATGTTCCATTCATCACATTGTCTCGTTATGCACATCAGCAAGCAAGAAGCAAACTATATTCACAAAATGTTACACAAGGTGCAACTGTGCATGAGACAGGGTCTAGTGTTTATCATTTATAAAATGGGTAAAGCATCCCTCTCAGCTGCCTCTGACTTCCAGGGACATCCCTGATTTTGCTTCAAAATTTTCCTCTGCCCCTCATAAAATGTGTGTTTTGGGGACAGCACAATGGGGATTGTAAGCACAAGGTAATGATAAAATTGAAGTTACAGACTAATGCATCTTATGCTAATACCCTTATTCTATCAGCTTTCTGAGTGAATAGTAACAATTTTTAAGATGTCTCCCTGATTTGGGGTCTTTGTCCCTGATTTTGTTAAGCCTTCTCCCTGATTTAAAAGCAAGAGGTTGAGAGGTATGAGGTAAAGGAAATTCTGCATCCTGATTAGTCGGGATCCACATCCTTCTAGGAGAACAACCCTGCGATTGGCACTTTTAATGCCAAGCAGGTGCAGCACAGCCAATATATACATGCCTGCCAGGAACTTGTAAAAAAAAAAAAAACAGAAATTCTGGCAGCCATGTTAGTACTGTACAAAATCCTCAGTACTGCCCTACCATATTAAAAAAAAGTTCATACTTCAGAATAACTCCACATCCCCACACCGCACCTAAAAAGTTGAATATTTATATTAAAAAATGTTAAATCCATTATCTCACCTTCTGTTTCATTTTGTTACTCCCTTGCAGGCCTCCAATCCACAGTTATCACCTGAATCTGCAGCCACACTGACTGCTGCTTACTCCAGCTCTGTGATGCAGCCCTTTCCCCGGAGTGTCTGGCCACTCACTCAGTCTCTACCCACCACCCCACCACTGACCAGAAAAGTGCTGCACATAGCGCCTAATGTTTTTTTATTAAATAGCACTCAGTCACGGAATGCCTTTTTTCAAGTGTGGCGGCTTAGGAGGGACCCGCTTGCTCTTCATACCTGCTGAGCTACCCCACTCCCTTGCACAACCCCACCCCCCCACCACCACACCACTGTATATATGTAAACGTACACAACAACACCAGTGGTTTCATTTGAACCTGATCCGCTCCACAACTGGCTTTTTCCTCATCGGTTTCACAATCACTGTGCTCCAGGGAACCAGTAGTGCCAGAAGTCACACGCTTGGCTCTAAACCCCAACAGCAAGCCTCCGGCCCTCAGTTCTGGCAGACTCAGAACTCTGCAGATAAATACCAAATAAAAATACCAACACCATCTACAGACTACAGGCAACACCAAATGCAGACTACAAGGACTATTTTTCTACTTTTTACTGCATAATCATTTTTCTTTTTTACTCTCTTGAATGTGATTGGTTAATTTAATTAAACATTTTTTTATGGGGGCCCATTTTATAAGTGCAATGCGAGGTGTGGGTTAGTGCCTGATTAGAGCACTTCCCAGGTGCTAAAGGCAGGTGCCTCATGTCTCATAATGTACCCTAGGCATGCTCTTATCAGGCACCAGTACACGTCTTTTCATGTCTTACTGCTTATGTTTACAACATAAGAACTCTCGCCTGCCGAGTGGTGGATGGATGTGTCTGATATATGGACACCTCTGGTACATTGTGAAGCATGAAGTGCAGGCTCAGTGCCTTCAGTCAACTCAGAAGTCCATATATTTGTGTACTGGGGCACCTTAAATGGTGTTATTCCTCTTACAAAATAGGTCCTAATTTGATTTTTGAAGTGCAAACAGTCTTTCAATTCTAAACTGTGCAGACATGCTCAAATAATAGGACAGGTGATGCTCTCAGACAATCATATATCGTTGGATTTCATGATCAATTTTATAACAACATTTGAACACCGCTTTCTAGCTGACTGAGGAGTGTAAGTAAGCAATAAGATGTTAGTAGTATTTCCATTAATACACATCCAAGGGCATAGTAAGGCACAGGCAGTAGGCCAAGTGCCTTCAGCCTCTTGAAGTGTATTCAAGGTACTACTGCCTACAACCTGGAGTGTCTTACTGTGCTTATAAAATGGATTGAGGATACCAAAATGCAATAGAGAAAACAATTGTTCTGGTTTTGAAATTAATAGTTTTTCCCCAGTTGTTTCTTTTTCTGGGCCCAGAAATTGATGCAAAACAGCTTCTGCAGACAACTCAAAAGTAACTAGTAGAAAGTCTAACATTGTTATTTCACATCTGTGGAGCAGAGAATTCAGGCTCCCAATTTAAAAAAGTGAAATTTCTAGATGGCATTGTGGGACATTTTAGGTGTTGGTTGTACTGAAATTAAATATGAGAGGTAGCCAATCAAAATGTAACATTTTCAGTATTGATTTTATAAATTGCATTGACTGTGAGGACAGCCCCTTGAACTCCTTCCTGGCCACAGGAAGGATGTAGCCATGGTGACCCCATCATTGGGTGTCGGAAAAGTTAAAATGATCACGGCTCATGCACAGTGGAGCCTTTAAGAGTTCTTTAAAAACATATATAGTTAGCAAGAGTTACTCTTTTAGTTAATGCATTATTTATATGATTAGTATATTGTCTAAACCACACAACCTTACTTATTTATTCTGTTTTGTTTGTAAAGGGCCCTGAGTCTCTGAAATACAGCACCATAAAAATAAACTTTGCCTTGCCTTGAGTAAATGTGGAACGGTAGCTTGAAGAAAACACATTTCTAGAGATAATTCCTACTACACGTTAAGCAGTAACCCAGGACAGGGTGTGTGGTAATTAAGAAATAAGACATGACAGGTGCGAGTTGTTGTGGGATTGAAGTAAGGATAGAACCGAAAGCCCCAGCTGACCTATAATAAAAATCAGAGGGAAGTAGCTGGAACCTAAGACAAAATATTACCAAAGCAAAAGGGGCAATGGTCAGACTCACTGAGTCACAACACGGCTCTCATATCTGTTCATAAGAACATGCAGTTTTATTGGGGCTGGTCTACATAGCAGACCAGTTCATAGTGTGATTGATCAGGAGGTCTTTTACAGACGCCCCACTGAAATGCATTGGGGGTTGAGGCATAATAGAAACATAGAAACATAGAATTTGACGGCAGATAAGGACCGCTTGGCCCACCTAGTCTGCCCATTTTCCTACCTAACAGATAAGCTGCAGATCCTAGTTAACCAACAGCTTAATTCCTCCTACCCCCCACTAGGACTGCCCTATGCCTGTCCCATGCATTCTTGAAGTCCCCCACTGTTCTTGACCCCACGACCTCTTCAGGGAGGCTGTTCCAAGCATCCACAACCCTCTCAGTGAAAATATACTTCCTCACATTACCTCTGAGCCATCCCCCTTCTATCTTCAAATTGTGCCCCCTTGTTCTTGCACATCTCTTTTTCTGGAAGATGCTACCCTCTTGGACTTTGTTAATTCCCTTGAGGTACTTGAAAGTTTCTATCATGTCCTCTCTCTCCTTTCTTTCCTCAAGGGTATACATATTAAGCTCCTTTAGTCTTTCTTCATATGTCTTCTGGTGCAGACCCTGCACCATTTTGTTGCCCTCCTCTGACAGCCTCCACTCTGTCTATGTCTTTATGGAGATGGGGTCTCCAGAACTGCACACAGCACTCCAGATGGGGTCTCACCAACTGTCTGTACAGAGGGATAACAACTTCCTGTTTTCTACTATTGATGCCTCTTCCTATACATCCCAGTATCCCCAGCCTTCCTTACTGCCTTCTCCACTGCTTGCCCACCTTTAGGTCATCTGATATAATTACCCCCAGGTCCCTTTCTATTTTTACTGTTGTCAGTATCTCACCCCCCATTGTGTATGCTTCCCCAGGTTTTTGTTCCCCATGTGCATTACCTTGCACTTCTTTGCATTGACTCTGAGCTGCCATACATTTGACCATTCCTCCAACCTTGCCAAGTCCCTTCTCATCCTTTCCACTCCATCTTGTGTATCAACCCTGTTGCAGATCTTTGTGTCATCTGCAAAGAGACATACTTTTCCTTCCAGTTCCTCTGCAATGTAACTTATAAAGACATTAAAAAGGACTGGTCCCAGTACTGAACCCTGTGGTACCCCGCTAGTAACCCTCCTTTCATCACTGTGTACTCCATTTACTACTACCCTTTGATCTCTTATAGTTGTCAATGAGTGTGTGGTGGCTTTTCCTTGCTCCTTGAAACTGTCTGCATAGGTTTGCTAAGTTTCTATTAGCTGCAAGGAGAAGACTGCATGAGACCCTGTTGATCAACTGGCATAACTCTTGTGAACGAGCAGTTGACCTAGGTGATACCCTGAAGAAACCGTCAGGTTGCTTTGCCTAACCTCCTCCCTCCCCCACTCCACTGTGATGACAAGAATTACAGTGAATAAGCTCACAGAGGAAGTGATAATAAACTCTCAGTCTGTACAACCATTTGATGCTTATAGAAAATAGAAATTGTGTTTCCCAGCCTCTCAGTATATTGAAAAATCAGCTGAGTTTCCAGTCAATCTGAGTAGCCATGCCTGGAACTAGGAAAACAAAATGGGGTGGTGAGGAGAGATCTGTTGGTCTCTGTTAGTGGAACAAGAGGGGGCCAAGGAGAGACAATTTGCAAAACAGCACTTAGCCAACATAAAAGTAGTTTAAGAAAGGAAGTCTAGGAAAGGAAAGTACAGGCAAAAGGAGGCTGAAAGCCTATCGAGAGTCCCATTGCTTATTAGTGGTTAAGCTTGCCTATCTGATGCCACGTGTGCTTGCACTACTATTACATTGAAAACTGTTGGTGCAAGAAGTTATGGGCTGGCCCCAGCTTAAGTCATTTTTTTTATCAGAAAGGAAAACAGCAGTCAAAGTTTACATGTTGAGCCAACCCAGCTCTTTAGGGAATAACAAAATATCTGCCCCCCTTCCTCCAACAACCTGACTGATCCAGTGCCTGACCTGCCAGGAGATTACAAAAAATCAGGCCCCCTCTTCCCCTGACTGCTTGATGGGTCCAGTGCCCAACTCAGCTGGTCAGGGAATAAAAATAAATATGCTCCCCTCTGCTGCCACGCTGCTGTTCCTACTAGTGAGTATGAGACACTTTTTTCTTATTTTAATGAGTAAACCTTTATTGTATAAAAATAGAGAAATAGCAACAACAAACAAGAAACAAACTTAAGATTACGATCTAACGTAGCATCAGTAACCTGGCTGGGGCCATGTCCCATAAGTTTGGGCCTCTCTGTCACTTCTGGTCGGCGGCACCCTAGCATAGGAAAGTGGGGGGACTGACAGCGCGCACTTCCAAGGCTGTTATTCTAAGTGCATGTGGTCCCAGATCCACCGCCTGACTCTCCCTCTCTTGCTGTCTTTCATTCTTCCAGTACTCAGTCGCAGCTCTGCACTCTGCCTAAAATACACGCAAGGTCCACATTGCCAACACCTGCCCCTGGGCCACCCCATTGGCTAACAGCACCCATCAGAAACAAAGTCTTCTGGAAGAAAAAGGGTGGGTGTGAGCATCATCAGTTTACCACCCTTAACGCCCAGAGAATACAAAGAAAATCTGTCTTCCTCCTCCTCCCCCTCCCAACTACCTGACAAATTCGGTGCTCAACCCAGTCTGTCAGGGACAGACATATCGGCTCCCCCCAAACCATGCTAGGTCCTGTGCTTCATAAAGCATGGGAGTTAGATTCTTGTAGCACATAGGGCCTGCAGTATGTAATAAAATTTGAATTTATATAATGACTTGCACACCCACTGTATCCCAAAGTGTTTTATAAGGCACTGAAGATCCACACTGGGAGGGCAGGGAATGTAGAACGGAATGGAAAATAACTTCCAGTGCCCAACCTGGCCTGACAGGGAATTAAAAAGAAAATATCTGGCTATTTCTCACAACTACCGGATGGGTTCAGTGACTAGCTTGGCCCAACAAGGAATAAAAAACAAATCTGATTCCCTCACCTAACTACCTGACATGCCCAGTGTCCAACCCAACCCATCTGGGAGCAGAACAAATCTGTCCTCCTCCCTCAATAACCTGACTAATCCAGTGCCCAACCTGGCCCATCAGGGAATAAAAGAAATGAATGTCCCTCTCTTCCAAGACTACCTGATGGATCTGGTATGCAACTCATCCTGTCAGAAAATAGAAACTATGTTCCCCCGCCCCCAACAACCTGATGATTCCAGTGCCCAATGCAGCCCATCAAGGAATAAAAAAATCTGTCACCCTGCCTTAAACTGCCTGACAGGTCCAGTGCGAAACTTGGCCCAGTGGGGAATAAAAAAACACTGTCCACTCCCCCAATAACCTGAATTATAAAATGGGCAAAGGATTTCAAGCAATCTGATTGGTTGTTAGCCATGCATTAGATATAGGATAAAGTATGGGGAGAAGTGTGTTACTCGAATTTAACACACACCCGAGTTGTTGGATGGCACATAAGCCGAGAATAAGCCCGAGGGGTTTATGAGTGCCATCCAACAACGAGGGTGTGTATAAATTCGAGTTTGACACACTCTCTCCATATTTTATTTTATATAATTGAAGGGCTCCTGCTTTAATAAATAGAAGGTGAGTTTAATTATTTCAGCCGTATTGATTAGAAAGCTTTACTTCTGCATTACCCAGTTTACCAGTGAGCCTAGAAGGACAAGAGTGTGTTGGGGATGGAGGTAATGCAGAGAAGTAAGTGTTTTTCGTCAGTACTGTTTGGAAACAGGGACAGTTGGAAGCTCCCCGCCTGTGACAAGGACAATTTAACGCTATGGCCATGTTTAGTCTCGAGCGCTTTGTTGTTCAAAGGGAGCTCGTGAATGCCGTAACACCTACTCAGGTGTTACGGCATTTAACACACAGTTTTGGCAATGGGAGAAAACGGAGACCATTAATTATATGTGTCTAATGCACAGCTAAAATTAGAAACCCCATTTAGGATACACAGGCCCATTTTATAGTGCAATAAGCCACTCGGGATGTGCATTAAATAAAGTTCTAATGCGACTAGGATTGACGACTGGCCAGTGGCCTCGCGGTCTCACTACATCCCCTAGCCGTGCATTAGAACTGTCTAATGCACACCCCATCGTGTCTTATTGCTTACAGGTCCGATGCCCAAAATGGCCTGTCCAGATATAAAAAAATCACATCCACCAACAACTTGACAGGTCCGGTGTTCACAAAGAAGACAGTATATCACCAGCTGCACACAAAATTCTTCATAGTCATATTTTCTTCATTTATATAATGTTTCCAACATGAAATCCTCATGTAAAACCGCCCAGCATTTCACCCAGGCAAGGGCTTCTTCAGGGAGGAGGATCACAACTTCTTCTGTAATGTAGATGTCAAAGAGTTGTTTCTTCAGCGTTAGATGTTAAAACATCATATTTTAATGTGTGAGTCCTTAAGTTTTCTTGATCATCAAAGTTACCTTTCTCAATATATTTTTATTTTATTTATTGAAGAAATCAGATAACATACCTTTGAGTCAAATACTCCTTTACAAAGGTTCCATGTCATTGAGAACAGAGACATCAGGGACAATAGCTGCAATTAGACACAATAGTTGCAAAAATGGTTACAGATACAGTAAAGCAGCTGGTGATACAAAGATACAGAGTGTTGCCAAGCATAGGTACATAGTACAGACAGTAGCAGGTAACAGAAACATACACTGCACGGCGGTGGTGCTAGCCATGCCCTGGTGGTTATTTGCAGGCCTAGGCTGGACTGAGGTGTCCATTGTCAAACATAGGCATGCCCTGGGGTGGCTGGACCAGAGTTAAGTCCATAGTCATGGGTGGGAGTGGATAGGGCTAGAAATCAAGGACAGTCACAGACTGAGTCATAAGAGATTAGGTCTCTTAGCTGGGACTTGACCTGACCAAGTTTGGGTTCTGTGAGGAGGGAGTTTGGGAGTGAGTTAAGCTACCTAGGGGCCAGGTACCTAAAAGTTCTTTGATCCGAGGTGGTCTTGCAGTGAGGTACCCTGAAGTGGGTTGTCACCAATTGCCGAGTGAGGCGGGTGGACAATGGTGCCTGGAGTAGGGGGGTGAGAACAGGTGGGAGTAGCCCTGCTGTTATTTTTTTTAGCAAAGAGGCACGTCTGATATTTGAGCCTCCCGTCAAAGTTTAGCCAGTTGGTTGAGGCGTAAAGGGTGCAGGTATGTGTGAGTCTAGCACAGCCAGTAGCTAGTCCACAGAGCTTATCAAGGGCCAGCCTAATTTTGTTTAGGTGCGAGTTGTCAGCTGCCCCATAGATAATGATTCTGTAGACTATGAGTGGTAGTACTGATGCCGAGACAGCTAGGTGGAGAGCTTCTGGTGGGAGGCAGTGCTTGTACCGGTGAAGTAGGCCAATATGCACATTGACAGCGGTGCTCAGTTTTCGGATGAGGTCATGGTAGGTGAGCCCAGAGTCTAGGGTGATACCTGTGACACTTGGCCAGCTGACCAATCAGAACACAGATGGCCTGTCGCGTGTTTATGAGGAGTGAACTGATTTGGGAAGCTCATCCCATGCAGGGGATAGATCCCCCAAATTCAGTCTAGGTGGGGAGGAGTGTGACACTCGGCCAGCTGGTTATGATTGTTGGATGATATTTATAATATGCAAAACAGTGTGTGATTGTCACAGTGTGCCATGGGTGCCCCCCAGATTTCAGTTTACAGTCAAGTGACCTAAAACCAGGAGGTAATTAAAAGACTAGAGAGACTTAATTAAGGGTCTCCTGCTTATATGACCTAATTAGAACTGACCCAGCTACCAGGATATAGGGCTCATAAATTTGTATGACGTCTTAGAGGGAAAACGTTTTATAACAACCTGGTGTGAAAAGTTGTAAAATCTTTTACCTGCCTGGGGAACAGGAAACCACACAAGATCAAAGGAATGGCTTGATTAAAGACTGTCATAATTTGAGAAATTAGTGTTTGCTGAAGTCGCAGTATTCGAAGTGTCTCCTGACAGGAAGATCGTTGTTTGTATATTTTTTATATTCTGGAGGGAGAAGCTAGATGACATCATGGAGGGTGTGTGTGAAAGAGACAGTTTAAACTATTCTGTGTCTGATCTTTGAGACACATCTTTTTAGGCTCTTAAGAAACAAGATCTAACTTAAGCACAGTAAAGAGGTAATACATTAGATAGAAAAAGTCTAACTGTATGTTGGTAGGAGTTTGTAGTTTTCTTTGCTTTTAAGTGATTATATGCTTTTTGATATAGTATTCTGTGTTTACATGTAACATATTTTTATTCATTTTTATATTGGCTCACGCTTCTGCGCCAGCCAACATATTGCAGTAGTAGCTGATTTGGAGGTGCGGTCACTGTGGGCAAATGCAGGGCACACATCAGTAGGTGCCTCCCTCATTCTCCAATAAGGCAGCTGCAGGCGTCGACACCAGCAACACCTAAACTGGCCACCAGATCAAAGAAAAGATCCACTGCAATGAGAGCCAAGCTCGTCATGCAGTGGTGTGCCTTTCCTGGTGAAGCAGTTCCATAAACATGGCGACACTGCCGCCGTGCAGAGTGCCGACTTCAGGGGTGCCCAATCCCCTGTCAGCATGCCCCGACACACTTCGTTTACTGATGGGGGAGCCCATTCCCCACTGGCATAATGCCCCCTCCCTCCCATTTCAAAGTGTGTGCCGAGGGGGTGCCCAATCCCCCTCAGCATCCTGTGCCCCCCCAGTCTTTTTTTGCCAATGGGAGGCCCAATCCCCATCAGCTTCAGTCCTCCCTTCCCCGTTTAATTTGTCGATGGGGGAGCCCACTCCCCATCAGAATAATGTCCCCCCCACCGCTTTTGTTGTGTGTCGAGGAGGCTGCCCAATCCCCCTCAGCTCTTGCCCCCCTTCAGTATGTACTGACAGGGGTGCCCAATCCCCTGTTGGCTATAGTACCCCCCCAAAAAAACACTCAGGTGGAATACTGGGAACCCACCCCAGCATGCCAAATGCCCCTGTAAAAAACCAAAAACATCCTGCAATGTTTTTTTTTTAACCCTGTAAATCAGAAAACGGTCCCTCGCTGTCCGTCGTGCTCCCTCTCTCAACCCGCACCCACCCTCTGCATACCCCACCTCCCCACACACCCCTCACCCCATACTTACCTCCGGAGCCTGGCATGATGATCTTCAGTGGACCGGGAACACGTCTGCACTCTTCAAAGATGACCGTAAAGTGAAGAAATGCTTGTAAGCAGTATAAAAGCATAAATAGGGTTTTTTCAAATTTGGTGTATATCTCACCCATTTTTGGGAATTTTGTACCAAATTTTCAACATGGAGTTATTAGGACTCTTCCTCATGATTTCAGTCACTGTCATGGCGTTATTTGGTCCCAAAAGGTGATTTCGCGGTCACTGCGTGGAATCACCTTTCGGGACTGATTAACAAAATGACAGTGCCACTGTTCATAAGGGGGGCTCTCAAAAAGCCTATGTTGCAAATTTGGTGACAAAAATCCAAAAAAATGGCTGTTTTACGAATGTGCATTGTACAGTTTCCACACACACTCGTAACTTCATGAATTTGTAATATTTTCACTTCAGATTTTCAGCATTGCCATTTTCCCACACCTCCTTATTATGAACAGTACAGCTGTCATTTTACATATCCTGGCCGAAATGTGTTTTCACATGTCCGGCACAGAATAGCGCAGTCGCTGTGCGAAATCAGTTTTCGGGACAGTTTGACAAAATGACAGTGACACTGTACATGAGCAAAGGTCCTAAAATGCCTATGTTGAAAATTTGGTGATGAAAGTCCATAAAATGACTATGTTACAAGCATGTGTTGCTCAGTTTCCACGCACCCTTGTAACTACGCAAATCTGCAATATTTTCATGCCAGATTTTCAATACTGGCATTTTTTCACACCTTCTTATAAACAGTACAGCTGTCATTTTTCACCTCCTGCCCAAAATGTGTTTTCACACCTGTGGTGTACAATGGCGTGGTCGCTGTGGGAGATCAACTTTTGGGACAGATTAACAAAATCACAACGCCGCTGTTCATGAGGGGAGGTTCCAAAATGCCTATGCTGAAAATGTGGTTTAAAAAAAAACACAAATAATTGGGTTACGGATGTGCTTTGCGCAGTTTCTACGCATGCTAATGCCTTCACCAATTTTTCATATTTTCGCTCCAGATTTTCAACGTTGCCATTTTTTTACACCTCCTCATGAACAATACATTTGTCATTTTTCACATCCTGCCCAAAATGTATTTACATACCTGTGATGCCAAATGGCACAGCCGCTGAGCAAAATCGCCTTTCGGCTAACAAACTGATAATGCCGCTCTTCATGAGGTGGGGTCATAAAAAGCCCATGTTGATAATTTGGAGTGAAAATACCAACACACGCCTATGGTGTTAGGGTTTCCAACTGTTACACCCCACCCTGTAGAGACTGACAGGTGCCAGGGGTGTGACTTGGGATCATCAGCTGTAATGCACCCACCATTCCACCCCCACCCCCACCCTGCAGCCACTGACAGGCATCGAGGTGTGCCTTGGAGTGTTTAGCCACAAAGTTCACCCCATTCTCCTATACTGCACCCACCTCAGTGTATTTCCTTATGGGACTGGGTAAGTATAATGCCCAAGGACCCCAAAGCACCCCACAACACTTGTCAGTGTCTACAGGGTAGGGTGAGGTAAAATGGCATAAGCATTATAGCTGTTGACCCAAAGGCACACCCCAATGCCTGTCAGGCTCTGCAGGGTGGGTGTGGGGTTGGCAACAGTTCAGTACTTCACTGTCACTCCTATTATGCGTCTCTTACTCCTGCACTACCAATGCCAATGCCAGCGAGACAACATTCGTCATTGACAAATGCTTGTTAAGTAAACCTTTCATTTGAAAGATACTGCCTGGGTCTTCCAAGTTCTTTTGCATGTGACGTATAGAGGATTAAGACTGACAAAAACTGTTCAAAGCTTGAGGGTGTTACTAAACTGGGAAAAGGAAAGAATATACCTAAGGTCTTTTATAGAGTTTTAAGGGTTCATTTTGGATACCTGGTTAGGTGCCCTTAGGCGAAAGATATCTGGCACCTCCCCGAAAGAGCAGATTATCTGAGCCTGTACATTTGGGTACACTAGCATAAGGTTCACAGTTTGAATCCCCCCAGAACTTGAGACTAAAGGTGCTTCGGACCCACACGCAGACAGGAGGGTTACCCTGTCTGTTACCTTTCACACTCTTGCACTCAGAGGTTGGCACTGTGGGAGCAGAGGGCCTGACCTGCTGAGTGCATTTGTGACAGATTTGTTTGGCAGCGGTGCGGATAAATTTGGCAACACAAGCTTTAACTGTTCAGTGTGTCAGCTTAATACTGTACAGCTCACTTGCAAAATAAGGCAGTGATTTATTTTTTTAAAAAGGAAACGAACTATACCATTTTGCTTATTGTCAAGTTCCTACCTGTTTTATTTGTTTTTCTAAAGTGTAAGTTAGAGTAGCCGTAGTTAGGGAAGAAGATGGCTTCCAACTACAGCGGGCACACTGTGACTACTTGAGGCAGTTGTGCTAGAACAGAGGAGTCCTGTATGAGGGGAGAGCCACCAAGCTGAACCTCATGGATGCCCTGATGGCAGCAGATGCCCAGAGCATTGAGTCACTGACTGAGACTGTAAGGGACCAAACCTTGAGCATGGAGGGGTCAGCAGCCAGTGCAGTGTCCAGATCTGGTGAGGCTGACAGCAGGGCCAGTGCCAGCGAAGGGCCACAGCAGCAGGGGAAGGTCACCAGCATTCTGGAGCCAGAAGCAATCAGGCTGCAGATTGAGTTGCACAGAATGGAGCTGGGGTTCCAGAGAGACACAGGGTGAGAGAACCGAGCTGCAGAGGAGAAGAGGGAGCGAGAACAGCAAGAGGCTGACCAGGAACAGCGGGAGGCTGACCGTGAAAAGCGTTAATGCCAGTGAGATGCACAGGAGAAGATGGAATATGAACAGTGAGAGGCAGAGTATGAGGAGCATGACCACCAGAGGTGACATGAACTGGAGAAGCTACGACTCCAACCACCAGCACCACAGCAGGTAAGTGGCTTTGGTTTAACTGGAACTACAGGACTGGGTTACAAATTGAATTCCAAACTGATAGCTGAATTTAAAGAGGGGGAAGGTATGGATGCCTTTTTAAATTCCTTTGAAAAAGTTTGTATTCAGACTAAAATTCCTAGAGGGTTCTGGAGCTTCCAGCTATCCTCGTTACTTCCTGGGAAAGCTCGGGATGCATTGGGTCAAATGGACAATGAGGACAGTAATGATTACAGTAAACTTAAAGCTGCACTTTAAAAAAAAGTTTGATTTAACTGCTGAAACATACGGAGCTAAATTCTGCAAGCTCAGGAGAAGCCCTGACATGAGTTACGAGGAGCTAGCCATGAAACAACGTCAGTTTTTAAAACATTGGTGGGAAGGAATTAAAGCAAACTCTGTAGATAAAATTGAAAATGCTATTTTGTTAGAACAGTTTTTTTGGGCATGCCCAGCAGAGCTGAAAACCTGGCTAGAGGACCGAGATCCCAAAACAGTTCAAGAGGCTGCTGAACTCTTGGACCAATATGCCAAGAATAGTCCTGCTCTGAGAGCAAATGGGGTGGGTGTGGCAGCACAGAAAGGGAAAAGTGCACCCTCAGGGCAGCTAAAACCCTCACTGACTCCACCGAAACCAGTTAGCACCATGTTTCAGAGAAAACATTTCTCTGAGAAAAGAAATGAATGTTGGGTTTGTAAAGAAACTGGGCATATTGCCAGACAGTGTCCCAAAAGGACGAGCAATATGGGGCTAAGAAAGAAGTGGGTTATTTATGTGTCCAGGAATCATGCCTGTGAACATGAGGGAACACATGCACCCAGTCACATTGAATGGTTTACAGACACAAGGGTTAAAGGGACTCGGGGCATCCCTGACATTGGTAAAGGGATCTGGTAGAGCCTGGTCAGCTTATGCCCAATAAATATGTCACTGTACAATATTTCACTGGTGAGGAGAAAACATTAACCCTCGCTAGTGTTCTCCTAGACTAGGGTGAAACAGGGGGAACTGTGCAACAGGTGGCTGTAGCCAAAACTTTAGCAGTTGATGTCACCCTTGGTAACAATCTCAAACAGGGGATGGTGTGTGCGGTTACCATATAGCCAAGCTGCAAGGGAAAATTGTAGTTCCCTGGACCCCTCAGAAATCATTGTGGAAACCACTGGGAGGCGGGTTCCCCAGCCTGTGTCTCCTGATAGGAAGACTAATGAAAAGGGGGTAGAAATTTCCCCAGTAGCAGTTAACTACACAGCTATGGAGGGTTACTCCGAAGAAGGAGGGGTGACCCATTGTCAGAGGGTTAGGGATGACAGTGATCCTGAGTGCCCTGATGCTAGTGCTAGGGACCCTAGTTTAGAGACTGAAGGGGACCTGTCCCATGCCTTGGGAATGTGTAAGGTGTTTGCAGCTGCTCAGAAACATGACCCTAGTCTAAAGAAGCTGAGGGCTTGAGCAGACTCTGATGGAGCACAGGAAGGTGACAGTAAACATAAAGTTCATTGGGAAAATGGACCGATGCATACTGTGAAGACAGAGGGAAGGGTGATAGGCAGGCAGCTTGTCGTTCCCCAGGGGTATCGTGAGCAGTTGATCAAGATTGTACACAGTATTGCCCTGTCTAGTCATCTGGGAATCGCGTGCACTATGCAGTGATTGGACCAGAATTTTATTGGCCCAACTTCACCCTGCAGGTGAAGGAGTATTGCAGGTCTTGTCACCAGTGCCAAGAAATAGGGAAGGTGGGTAAGAAAATCCAAGCCACCCTAATTCCATTGCCCATATTGGAGGAGCCATTCCAGAGGGTGGAAATGGATATTGTGGGGCCTTTAAATACTCCCAGCTTCTCTGGGAAGAGGTTCGTCCTGACTGTGGTGAATTATGCCACCCGGTACCCCGAGGCAGTCACCCTGTCCTCACTGAAGACAAAGTAGCAGATGCCTTACTTGGGATTTCTCCCATGTTGGTTTTCCACAGGAGGTTATCACCAATTGAGGGGGTTCCTTCATGTCGGACCTGATGAAATGTTTGTGGGAGAAGTATGGGGTGGCTCAGAGGCACATGACATCTTATCACCCGTAAGCCAATGGGCTTCTGAAAAGATTTAACGGTACCCTGAAGTCAATGCTCCAATGTGTGCTGAACAGCATGGGAGGGACTGGGAGAAATTTCTTCCCCACCTGTTGTTTGCATACAGGGAGGTGCCCCAAGAGTCAACAGGATTATCCCCCATTGAGCTGTTATATGGACACCAGGTACATGGGCCCCTAGACTTGATCCGGGAGGACTGGGAAGGCAAGCATGCCATGCAGGGAACTCCCATAGTGGATTATGTCCTTAGATTTAGGGAAAGGCTGAAGGAGCTTATGGGGACAGGCCAGAGCAACCTGGCAGCTGCCCAACAGAAACAAAAAGTGTGGTACGGTCGCAGAGCCAGAGCTCACTCGTACATGGTATGGCAGGAAGTCATGGTCCTTATTCTGGTCTGGAAAGACAAGCTGCAGGCTGAGTGGGCTGGACTGTAAAAAGTGGTTAGAAAGGTAAAAGGCGTGAATTATATCATAGAGTTACCTGACAGAAGACGGACAGAAAGAATGTACCATGTCAACATGATGAAGCCATACGCTAATAGGGCTGACATGGTGTTTGTAGTATGTAGTCCTGGGGAAGGGACGGATGAAGGAGATCCCCCTTCTGGACTTGCTGGAAGAAAGCAAGCAGAAGTCCTTTGTGGAGGCAGTTAAATTGTCTCCCCAACTGGCCCCAGACAAGATCCAGGAAGTAAGGGAGGTTTTAGCAGACTTTGCCCCCCTGTTTAGCGTCAAGTCTGGACTAACCCCCTTAGCGACTCATGATGTGGAGACAGGGACACAGACACCCATACAGCAGACAGCATATCAGGTGTCAGTGGCTGTCCAAAAGGACATTAGGAGGGAGATGGAGGAAATGCTGTATTTAGAAGTAATCCAGAGCTCCCACAGTCCCTGGGCCTCACCCGTAGTCCTTGTGCCCAAGCCAGATGGCTCTACTTGTTTCTGTGTGGACTGCCGTGGACTGAATGCAGTCATGAAGTCAGACGCCCACCCGATGCTCCGGATAGATGAACTCCTGGACAAGTTGGGAGGGGCGACCTACCTTACGACTATTGACTTGACAAAGGGGTATTGGCAGGTAGAGTTAACGGACAGAGCTAGGGAGAGGTCGGCCTTCATCACTCCGATAGGCTTATCTGAATTTAAAGTAATGCCTTTCAGAATGAAGAAAGCCCTGGACACTTTCCAAAGGTTGGTGAACCAGGTGTTAAATGGTGCTGAGGAGTATGCCGTGGCATACCTGGATGACATTGCCATCTTTAGTGCCAGCTGGGAGGAACAT
This sequence comes from Neoceratodus forsteri, assembly GCA_016271365.2. Taxonomy (NCBI): domain Eukaryota; kingdom Metazoa; phylum Chordata; order Ceratodontiformes; family Ceratodontidae; genus Neoceratodus; species Neoceratodus forsteri. The sequence continues at coordinate 64,434,005 of CM028135.1, forward strand.
CTGCCCCACCTTAGGGAAGTGCTGGACAGGATACAGAGGTCCAGGCTCACTGTCAAAGCTGAGAAGTGCCAGGTGGTCATGGCTGAAGTGGCATACCTCGGGCATGTTGTAGGCCGGGGACAGCTCTGTCCTAACCAAGTAAAAGTAGAGGTGATCAAGGCATGGCCTAGACCAGAAACGCAGAAGCAAGTCAGGAGTTTTCTAGGGACAGCAGCTACTGTAGGAAATTTGTACCCAATTACAGTGCCCTGGCTGCTCCCCTATCTGACCTGGTAAAGAAAAGGATGCCTAAGAAAATTACCAGGGAACCAGACTATGAAAAAGCCTTCACCAGACTGAAAGAGGCACTGTGCAGTGCTCCTGTATTGACAAGTCCTGACTATATCAGACCCTTTATAGTTCAGTCTGACACTTCAGACGTGGGTATTGGGGCAGTACTGAGTCAGATAGCCAACCAAGGGAAAGATCACCCTGTAGTGTACCTGAGTAAAAAGTTACTTCTCAGAGAGCAGGCTTACTCTACTGTGGAAAAAGAGTGTCTTGCCATAGTGTGGGCCCTAAAGAAGTTAGAGCCATACTTACTGTATATGGGGAGCATTTTGAGGTACAAATGGACCACAACCCCCTGGTTTGGCTGACCCAAATGGGAAAAACTAATGGAAGACTGTTAAGATGGAGTCTTGCCTTGCAAGGGTATGAAATGACAATTTTACATAGGGCTGGAGAGACCAATCAGAACACAGATGGCCTGTCGCGTGTTTATGAGGAGTGAACTTATTTAGGAAGTTCATCCCATGCAGGGGATAGAGACCCCAAATTCAGTCTAGGTGAGGAGGAGTGTGATGCTTGGCCAGCTGGTTATGATTATTGGATGATATTTATAATATAAAAAAATGGTGTTTGATTGTCACAGTGTGCCATGAGTGCCCCCCCAGGTTTCAGTTACAGTCAAGTGACCTGAAACCAGGAGGTAATCAAAAGACTAGAGAGACTTAATTAAGGATCTCCTGTTTATCTGACTTAATTAGAACTAACCCATCTACCAGGATATAGGGCTCATAAAGTTTTATGACATCTTAGAGGAAAAACATTTTATAACGACCTGGTGTGAAAAGTTGTAAAATCTTTGACCTGCCTGGGGAACAAGAAACCACACAAGATCAAATGAAAGGCTTGATTAAAGACTGTCATAATTTGAGAAATTAGTTTTTGCTGAAGTCACAGTATTTGATGCGTCTCCTGACAGGAAGATCATTGTTTGTATATTTTTTATATTCTGGAGGGAGGAGCTACATGACATCATGGAGGATGTGTGTGAAAGAGACAATTTAAGCTATTCTGTGTCTGGTCTTTGAGACGCATCTTTTTGAGCTCTTAAGAAACGAGATCTAACTTAAGCACTGTAAAGATGTAATACATTAGATAGAAAAAGTCTAACTATGTTGGTAGCAGTTTGTCTATAGTTTTGTTTGCTTTTCTTTTAAGTGATTGTATGCTTTTTGATATAGTGTTCAGTGTTTACATGTAACATATTTTTATCCATTTTTTTTTTTTACTTTCTCTTTATGCCCCCTTCCTCGCTGCGCGGGTTTTCTTTCTTGAGGATCTCTCTAGGCTGTGTGTTTCGTGAGTCCCACCCCAGGTACCTCCCTCTGGGTGCTTGGCTAGCCTTCCCATCCTGCCGTGGTTTACCCCCTGGGCGTGGAGGAGAGGGACTCCCGCTCTTAGTCCCCCTCTCACACCTAGAGACTGTGTCGGAAGGCCTCGCGAGCCCCATCTATGAAGCCTGGTTAAGGGTTTTCTCGGGACAGCCGGGTCCCATCTACAGGAGCCCAGCGCAGGGTTATTTCCGCGTTTTCTGGTCCCAACCCCCCCGGACGTCTGCACGTGAGGGGAGGCCAAGGAGTGACGCACGTCATGACGTGCTAACGCTCCGGTTCCCGGCAGACGTCCGCCCTCCCTTTTTGTATGCTGTCTCGCTGCACCTCCACCCGTGGTCACCCAGGTGGTGGTATTGCAGCAGGACTTGCATCCTATCCTACCCGGAGGAGGAGAGCAGCCCCTGGGCACTCGGTCCTCCCGGCCAGCCCTCCAGCCACGAGTCGTTCGAACCGGTGCAGCTTTCCTAGCAGTAGCTACGCCTGCGCCCGGCTGAGCCGGCTATATTTTTTATCCATTTTAAGTAAACCTTTCATTTGAAAGATACTACCTGGGTTTTCCAAGTTCTTTTGCATGTGACATATAGAGGGTTAAGACTGACATAGAAACATAGAAACATAGAATTTGATGGCAGATAAGGACTGCTTGGCCCACCCAGTCTGCCCATTTCCCTACCTACTGGATAAGCTGCAGATCCTAGTTAACCAGCAGCCTACTTCTTCCTACTCCCACCCCCCAGAACTGCCTTATGACTATCCCATGCATGCTTGAATTCCACCACTGATTTTGACTCCACAACCTCCTCCGGAAGGCCGTTCCATGCATCCACAACCCTCTCTGTGAAAAAATACTTCCTTAAATTACCTCTGAGCCGCCCCCCCTCTATCTTCAAATTGTGCCCTCTTGTTCTTGCACACCTCTTTTTTTGAAAGATGCTACCCTCTTGGACTTTGTTAATTCCCTTGAGGTACTTGAAAGTTTCTATCATGTCCCCACTCTCCCTTCTTTCCTCGAGGCTATACATATTAAGCTCCTTAAGTCTCTCTTCATATGTCTTCCGGTGCAGACCCTGCACCATTTTAGTTGTCCTCCTCTGGACAGCTTCCATCTTGTCTATGTCTTTGCAGAGACTGGGTCTCCAGAACTGCACACAGTACTCCAGATGGGGTCTCACCAGCTGTCTGTACAGAGGGATAATAACTTACTGTTTTCTACTGGTGATGCCTCTCCCTATGCATCCCAGTATCCCCACCCTCCTTGCTGTCCTCTCACATTGCTTGCCCGTCTTTAGGTCATCTGATATGACTACCCCAGGTCCCTTTCCATTTTGTTGTTGTTAGTATCTCACCCCCCATTGTGTACTCTTCCCCTGGGTTTTTGTTTCCCAGGTGCATTACCTTGCACTTCTTAGCATTGAATCTAAGCTGCCATACATTTGACCATTCCTCTAACCTTGCCAAGTCCATTCTCATCCTTTCCACCCCACCCTGTGCATCAACTCTGTTGCAGATCTTAGTGTCATCTGCAAAGAGACATACTTTTCCTTCCAGTCCTTCTGCAATGTCGCTTATAAAGACATTGAAGAGGACCGGTTCTAATACTGAACCCTGCGGTACCCCACTAGTAACCCTCCTTTCTTCTGAGTGGACTCCATTTACTATTACTCTCTGTGTCCTATTCTCCAGCCAATTCTTTACCCAGGCTGTCATCTTGGGACCCACTCCCAGGCTGGCTAACTTGTATATTAATCTTTTTGTGTGGGACTGTGTCAAATGCCTTGCTAAAGTCTAGGTAGGCCATGTCCACAGCCCCTCCCTGATCTACTACTTTGGTCACCCAGTCAAAGAAATCTATCAGATTCATCTGGCATGACCTTCCTGCTGTGAATCCATGCTGCCTAGGGTCCTGTGCCCCTCTGGCCTCTAGATACTCGACAATTCTTTCCTTTAGAAGTGATTCCATCATTTTCCCTATCACTGAGGTTAAACTAACAGGTCTATAGTTTCCTGCTTCTGCCTTGCTCCCACTTTTGTGAAGGGGAATCACATCTGCCCTCCTCCAGTCCTCGGGTACCACCCCATCCTCCCATGATTTGTTAAAAAGGGTAGTCAGTGGTGTCACTAGTTCTACCCTTAGTTCTTTTAGAATTCTGGGATGAATCCCATCAGGCCCCATTGCTTTGTCCACGTTCAGTTTTAAGAGTTCTTTCAGAACCCTTTCTTCTGTAAATGGGCCGGTATCAACTTCTGTATCCAGAGACAAAAACTGTTCATAAGCTTGAGGGTGTTACTAAACTGGGAAAAGGTAAGAATATACCTAAGGCCTTTTATAGAGTTTTAAGGGTTCATTTTGTATACCTGGTTAGGTGCCCTTAGGTGAAAGATATCTGGCATCCCCCGAAGAGCAGATTATCTGAGCCTGTACATTTGGGTACGTTAGCATAAGTTTCACAGTTTGAATTCCCCCAGAACTTGAGACTAAAGGTGATTCAGACCCACACGCAGACAGGAGGGTTACCCTGTCTGTTACCTGTTCACATGCTTGCACTCAGAGGTTGGCACTGTGGGAGCAGAGGGCCTGACCTGCTGAGTGCGTTTATGACAATACCTAGTTATTTGAACGCAGTAACCTGCTCAAGGGGGTCATTTAGAGAGTTCAGTATGAGCAGGGGTTGTCCTATGTTCTTCTCTTGAGAGTGTGCAGGCACCATGGATTTTGTTTTTCTGTAATTTAAGACTAGCCCATGTCGAACGAACCTGGATTCAGCTTCCGTGAAAGATTTTTGGAGGCAGAATGGAGGGCTGTGGGATCGGTGTGGGAGCTGTAGAGGATGGCATTGTCCGCATACTGGAGTAATTTCCCAGAGCAATCCTTTGGCAGGGAGTTGAGGAACAGGTAGAAAAGTAGCGGGCCAAAAATAGAGCCCTGCGAGACCCCCAGCCTGACTTGAAGGGGTGAGGACAGGGTTTGAGGAAGCCTAACTATCTGGGTTGTCTCAGGCAAATAGCTGGCAAACCAGCCAGTGGTCTCTGGGGACAGGCCTATTTGTGTGAGGGGAATCCAGGAGTAGTGTGTGGTGCATCATATCAAATGCCTTGGAAAGGTCTATAAAGACAGCACCAGCAGTGTGTCCAGTGTCCAGAGATGTGTGGAGGGTGTTTGTAAACTCCAAAAGGGCTGCGGTGGTACTGTGGTTATGGCAGAAGCCATGCTGCTCAGGACACAGGAGGCAATATTTGGAGAGGTAGTCCATCAGCTGGGTGGCAACAATCTTCTCCAAGGTTTTGGAGAGGGGAGACAGGATTGAGATGGGGCGGTAGTTCCCAGGCAGAGTGCGGTCACCACTTTTAAGGATGGGTGTGATGAGAGCAGTTTTCCATTTAGAGGGAAACTGGCCCAGCGACAGGAAGCAGTTCAGAAGCATGGTGAGAGGGGGCAGAACTTGTCCATTGAAGATAGCTAATGAGTTTAATTTGAAATTTACTGCATTGCCTGATTCCTGTAGTGACCAGTCCAAGGTGAATTACTTGGGATTGACTGAAGATCTTACAGTTAATCCTAAATTGTACTTAAGGACTACTACTCCGAAGGAGGTAGAGAAGTGGTTGCGTTGTATTAAGAGGGACAGCTCAGCTGGTTCTGATGGCTTATGTCCTAGTTTATTGGCAGATGCTGCCTCAGTTATAGCACTTCCAGTTAGTATTATTTTCAACTTGTCTTTTGTTACAGGTACTATACCTAATATATGGAAACATACTCTGGTTACTCCTATATTTAAATCTGGTTTGCAACAGAAGTTTTGTAACTACAGACCTATTTCCATCTTGTCTGCTTTAGCTAAAGTTCAGGAAAGAATACTTTATAATCAGTTGATTGGGTATGTGGATTGCTTTGGATTATTGTCTCAGAACCAACATGGTTTTAGAAAGGGAAGGAGTACTGAGACTGCCTTGGTCGAGTTCACGAACGCAGTACTTAATGGCATGGATAAAGGGTGTCTGACGGGTGCCGTGTTCATGGACTTGACCAAGGCATTCAATTCAGTTGATCACCAATTGTTGATTTCTAGACTTGAGTCATTGGGAGTTGGTGAGTCTTTCTTGGACTGGATGAGGGATTATTTAACAAATAGGTTCCAAAGGGTTAAATATAGGGGTGCTGTATCAGACTCTGTAATGGTTAAGTGTGGGGTTCCACAAGGTTCTATTTTGGGGCCACTTTTGTTTTCTTTGTTTTTTGATCAACTAGTAAGTGTGATTAATAATGCTTCTCTAACACTTTACGCTGACGATGCAGTAATTTATACGCAGGGTTTGTCAGTTGGAGATCTAGGTGTTTCTTTAACAGAGGAAATGTGTAATTTTCAGTCTTCACTTATGGCCTGTAAATTACTCTTAAACAAATCTAAGACAAAGGTGATGGTTTTTGGTACCCCACCTAGACTGAGCTCTGAGGTTAGTACTTTGGAAGTTAAATCTCTTGATGGATTACTGTTTGACTATGTTGATACATTTCAATATCTTGGGGTATTACTAGATTCTCATTTAAGTAATGAATCTCATTTTTTGAGGGTTACCTCAAGGATACATTGTAGATTAGGTTCTTTGTACAGAATCCATTCATTTCTTATTCCTGAGTCTAGGCTGGTAATTTCAAAATGCTGCTTACTTCCTATTGTGAACTATGCAGCTATAATTACTGGTACTGCTTCTGTGACAGTGGTTTCAAAGAAATCCACTTTACTTCATTTGATAGCTAAGTTTGCTTTAATTTGTTCTAAGTCATCTCATCATTGTGTGATTCTGAAAGAAATGGGCTGGTTACAGGTTTCATTAAATTTCCAGTACTGTGTGGCCAAGTTCATATATAAAGTTATGGACTCTGGAATTCCACATAGTATTTCAAAATTTTTGAGACCGTATAATGATGGTCATTATTCTAGACATAGGTCAGACAGTAGGTTTCTTGAGATTCCTTTTATGAAATCTAAACGTGGACAAAGATCTTTTGCTTATATTGCTCCATTTATTTGGAATGAAATTCCTCAAGATATTAGGTGGTTGTGTTCTGTCAAAAAGTTTGCAGATGCATTAAGGATGTATTTCGAATCCCAATTTAACTGTAACTGTTTTCTATGAATTTTTTATGAATTTTATATGTAACAAAGACATTTTCTGTCTGCAGTTTGCTGTATTGTATATGTATGTTTGATTATGTATTGTTTGTATGTAATATATGTGGGTCGCACCTGTAAAAGGTACTTGTTTCCAGTGTGCTTACCTGTTAAGCGAATAAACAAACAAACAAAACTTTGTTAAAGGTCAGCCTAAGCACTTTAAGATCTAGTGTGTCACTGCTGAAATGTGATTTGCTGAGTTTCTTGAGTAGAAGGGGGGCAGCTTCGCATTGAGATATTGCTTTAAAGCAGAACGGGGGCGGAGAGGGAGCAAGGTGGTGCTGGGGGTGGGGTGAAGAAATTAGGTGGGGAGAACACTACTAAGGTCGGAGAAGGAGGCATTAAATGTATTTGCGATCAGGGCAGGGTCTGTGGTAATAGACTCATTGGCCCTGAGTTGGCAGGGAGGTACAGTGGAGGTTTTGCCACTGAGCTCTTTGAGGGAGTCCCAGAACTTGTGCCCTGAGCCCCATGTGGCAGTGAGCGAAGTTTTGTAGCACTCAGCTTTTGCCTTATGAATATTCCAAGTACATTTATTTTGCACTTCTTGGCAACGCTGCCTATCAGCGGATTTACCAGTATCCAGAGCAATGTGCCATAGATTGTCACATTCGTGCATCTGGTCCAGCAAGACTTGACATCCAAGGTGTGTCAACCCCTTTGACTATCTTTTTGCTTAGGGGTGCATACAAGTCACAGTCAGAGTTGAAGGTGTCGAAGTGGTTGAGGGCAGAGTCAATGTTCAATGCGGTTTTAATGGGGGACCAGTCACTTGCTAAGAGTCACTGTCTAAGGGACTGGATTTTGACGGGTTTGAAGCGGCATTGGAGGATAGTTTTGGGGGGGAGTTTTCTAACAATATACAACCAGTGGCAAAGCACCGGGGAGTGGTCACTCAGGGCATTGGGTAGTACCCTGACCTGGGTTGCTTTGTGGGGTGCATTGGTGAGCACTAGATCAAGGAGGGTGGCAGTGCCAGTATTCTGGTTGATTCTAGTGGCAGTGGTCACAAGCTGGGACAGGTTTTGAGAGGCTGCAGCATCCCTAATAGTTCCATTTTATATGTGGTGTTTCCTCTGGCAGCATCCAAAATGAACTCAACCTAGCCCAGCAGGGAATTGAAAAAGAAAATCAGACTCTTCCCCCAACAACCTGACAAGTCCGTTGCCTAATCCCACCTGTCAGGTAATAACAAAATAAATCTATCCATATATCCCCCTCCCCAAACTGTCTTGCCAGTCCAGTGTCCAACCTGGTGGGAATAAAAAAAAAATATGTCCCCCTTTCTCCAGCTACCTGATGGGTTCCGTATCCAGCCTAACTGAGTATTAAGCTAAATGGAAATAAGGAGGAACAGCAGCAAATGCGTAGAAGGTAGAATAGGTGGGGTAGTAAAACGCTGCTTTTTCAAAGCCCATCCACTTAACTTACATTAAGGGATTCACACTGCATGGGAGGCTTGGGACTGCTGCTGCTACCACCCTGCTCCAGCATCTTCACCTCCTCTGGCCGGCAGTGCACTGCCATAGCAGAATATATCCAGAGGGACAGGTGGCACACACGTCTGAGGCTGTAACCCCAAGTGACGTGAATGAATGGTGATGTCTTTGCTCCTAGTAAAACCTGATCAGATGAATTTTAAGCCAGTCAGGTTTTACAAGGGGCAAATATGTCAAGATTCATTCATTCATGCCATTACGGGATGGACATTGAACAGAGAAGATGCACTGAACCGGGGGACCGTTTTCTTTATTCCAGGATAAACCTGTGGGTGCTGTTGGTGGAGGAGCATGGTGGGGACCAGGGGATTGGGTGGATTTGGGGGATTGCAAGTGTTTAATAAAGAGAGGGATGACTTAGGTGGGAGACGTGGGAGGAGAGTGTTTGATGTACGGGTGGGTGGAAGGGATTGTTTTTTGGAGCAGAACAGCCAATGCCAGCAGCATTCAATGCAGCTTCCCAGGGCAGAGGGGGGAGGAAGAAGGGTGCCAGTGTGTGGGGGGAGTATCATGGTTACTATGTTGTTGGGTGGGGAGATGAGGTGGTGTAGTATGCAGTTCACCTTGGGATTCACCGGTGAATTGGCCATTCGCCATGCAAATTTGGCCAATTCAACTGGCTAATAACACAAACAGCAGTCTTCAGCATTGCAAATTTTGGGAGGACTTAAGCCCAAGGTTCAATGTGGTGGGAAATAGCTCCATCCATATCCATTACAAAAATCTACTTCTTCCAGCAGCTCAATGCTTAGCGTGTTCGGAAATGTCAGGCATCCTGCATTTCTCTCTCGGGGCTCCTGTGTGGCATGCGCCTGTGCATTTCACTTGTCTCTGCTCCTTCTCCCTCTGGTTTGTCTCCTGATTTGTCCCTCCCCCGCCCTGAGGTCCCCTTTGTGGCTACCCCCTCGCCTCTACTTCCCCCTCCTTTCTTCTTCCCTTTCCCCGTGTTCTTTGCTTTCTGTTGTTTCCTTTTGAGGTGCCCCGAAAAAGTAAATGCTCCTAAGATGCTATCGATTTTGTTGCCCCCAATGGAGCACCAGCTTCCGCTGCAACCCGTACCAGCATTAGAAACATTGAAACATAGAAGTTGACGGCAGATAAGGACCGCAAGGCCCATCCAGTCTGCCCATTTCTTTTTCTACCTTATAAATGTGCCATCGGCCTTTGCTCTGTCAGTGACCTATCTATTCATAGTCATTTGTATTGCTCCTTATGCCTATCCCATGCCTGTTTGAAGCCCTGCACTGTATTCATAGCCACCACTTCTTGTGGTAAGCCATTCCATGCATCTACCACCCTTTCTGTGAAAAAGAATTTCCTCACATTCCCCTTAATCGGCCTCCCTCTAATCTCATGCTGTGTCCTCTTGTCCTGCTATTTTCTTATATTTAAACATGTTAGACTCTTTCACCTTGTTTATGCCCTTAAGGTGTTTAAATGTCTCGATCATATCACCTCTCTCCTCCTTTGCTCAAGGGTATACATATTGAGCTCCGTTAATCTGTCCTCATATGTCTTCTGATGCAGTCCCTGCACCATTTTGGTTGCCCTTCTCTGGACTGCCTCAATTTGGTTAATGTCCTTGTGAAGGTGTGGCCTCAATACTGCACGCAGTACTCCAGATGGGGCTAACCAATGTCTTGTACAGAGGATTATTACCTCCCTCTTACGACTTGTGATACCCTACTAGTACACCCTAACACCCCCTAGCCTTACCTACTGCTTTAGAGGTCTGCTTGGATGATTTTAGGTCATCAGTGATGATGATGCCCAAGTCTCTTTCTTCCTTTGTGACTGCTAGCAACTCCTCCCAGCCTATAAGTGGCTTCAGGGTTTCTCTTCCCTATGTGCATGATTTTGCACTTCTTTGCATTAAACCCAGTTGCCACTCTTCTGACCATTCTGCTAGTTTATCCAGATCTCTTCTCATTCTGCCCACCCCATCTGGATCATCTACTCTGTTGCAGATCTTGGTGTCATCTGCAAACAGACAAGCCTTACCCTCTAGTCCATCTACGAGGTCACTAATGAAGATGTTGAATAGGACTGGCCCCAGGACTGATCCCTGAGGTACCCACTTGTGACTTGCATCTCTTCTGACTGTATACCATTTACCACCACTCTCTGTTTTCTGCCAGTCAACCAGTTTGCCACCCAGTTGACCAACTTCTGACCACCCGAGCCTACCTAGCTTATTTATCAATCTTCTATGTGGAACAGTGTCAAAGCTTTGCTGAAGTCAAGGTAGGCGACATCAACTGCTCCCCCTTGGTCCACCACTCTGGTTACCCAGTCAAAGAAATCTATGAGATTAGTTTGACAGGACCTTCCTTTTGTAAACCCATGCTGTCTTGGATCCTGTGCCCCTATGGATTCCAGGTGTTGCACTATCCTTTCCTTAAGGAGTGCCTCCATAATCTTGCCCACTACTGAGGTAAGACTGACCATTGACCATACAGTTTATTTCACCTCCTATGCTGATCTGCAATGGTCATGAACTACTAGGAGTACAATAACCAGCTCTCTCAATATCCCTAACTGTACAGTACTGCCAGTAGTCTGTTTCCACACTTCTGACTTTTACACTTGAAAACAGCACCGCACCAGCCTTTCTCCTCATCTGTTTCTCTCGCTGGTACAGCCACCGCTTTTTTCTTTGATTACTATGCTCATCCTTTCCCCATCTCTTCTCCATTTTCCATTTACTTTTATTTTATTTCACCATTACAGGAATCTCACTGAATCGCTTGGAGGACTCTGTGGATAGTCCTTATCAACACTACACTTATGGGTTGCCAACACTCTCATGCTGTTAAAGGGACTGGCACCACAAATTCAATAAACATTTATTTATTTCTTAGCTTTTGGTAACCGGGTAAGTGCGCTAGGCAACAGAGCTGCCTATTTTCAGGCACGACCCGGGAGAGCACAGGACATTGGTTACAATATGCAGAAATGCACAGACATAATATAGGTGTACGGGAGCAAAACAAGATATAAATTGGGTAGCACAGTAATAGTTACATAAGGGTACATTTTAGGCATAGATCATAATAAGGATGTAAAATAAAGCAATTAGGGTAACCATAAGACAGCTGAGGACAGTAAAGACATCAAGGTTCATAGCCACCTAGACAAACGTATTGCATGGGAGAACATTAGTGTAGTACTCAGGTCAGACCCAACAGCCTGCAGTGGGACAAAGCAAATTAAGAGCATTTGCATTGGCCAGAGGCTAGGAGGTGGGTGAACAGCGAGTTTTTGAATTCTCGATGGGAGGATGAAGTTTTCACCATAAGGGGGAGTGAGTTCCAGAATTTGGGAGCAAAATGGGCAAATGCCTGTTCACCCATTTTTGTCATGCAAGGTCTAGTGGAGAGCATGGGGACAGAGGAAGACCTGAGGGTACGGGTGTGTGAGGCAGGAGTCAGGAGGTTGGCAAGATAGACAGGGCAGGGAGGTCTAGACAGGGAGTCAATAAAGCAGCCCAGGGAGTAGGCTCGAATATCCTTAGGTGACAGCCAATTTAAGCCAGCGTAAAGGAGACAATGATGGGTAAGACGTGGGGCAGTTAAGGTGAATCTACAGATGTTGTTGTAGACAGTGTCCCATTTGTGGAGTGTAGCAGAGTTTGCAGCAAAGAGGAGGGGCAGAGCATGTTGGAGCTGGGGTAAGAGAATACCTCTCGCAACAGAAAGTCTAGCGGAAGGAGTGAGGGAGTGGTGCACGCGATAAGCTCCGCCAATTTTAGCATTGACGGCACGGCACACCATATTGACATGTTGGAGACAGGTCAAGTGGGATCCAGTGACCCCAAGGTACTTGAAGGACTCAGTGTTTGAGATGAGGAGCCATCAAGGCATTGAACCCGGAGCCTGTTCAAGAGGGGCAGACAGTTTCTTAGAGGATCCGAATAGCATAGCACAGGTTTTTTCTAGGTTCCGGACTTGGTGGTTGCTAGAGAGCCAGGTCTGCAGGAATTGGAAGTCATTAGTGAGAGTGAAGTTGATGGCACCAACCGATTTTGACCCAGAGTAGAGAACAAGGTCATCTGCGTACGTTAGAGTGGAGCTATGCCGGGACATGGTGGGAATATCATTTAGGAAGAGGGAGAAGAGTAGAGGTCCAAGAGTGGATTCCTGGGGAACTCCACGAGAGATGTTTAGGGGGGAGGAAAGGGCCTTGTGAAATGCTACCGCCTGAGTCCGATTGTCAAGATAGCTATGTAACCAGGAGAGGGCTTGGTCAGATGCTCCAATGGATTGGAGCTTCTTTAGCATGAGAGGATGGTGTACCATGTTGAAGGCTTTAGACAGGTCAATAAAGATGGCCCCAGTAGGTAGGCCACGGTCCATATTATTTCTGATGTCATTGTAAGTTGTGTAAGTGCAGAGGTGGTACTGTGACGCGACGGAAACCATGATTGTACGGGGTTTGAAGATTAAACATGTCAAGGTGAGCAGCAAGCTGGCAGTGGACTATTTTTAAAGCAGCTTGCAGAGTGGGCAGAAGAGAGATATAGGCGGTAGTTGGACATGGTTGACATACGCCCTTTTGTGTATAAGGGATGGTTCTGGCAGTTTTCCAGGAGGATGGGACAGTAGACATACGAATCGAGAGGTTAAAAGCCAGGTGATAGGTCCTGGTCAGCCCAAGGTGCATACTGCCCATTATGCAGGATGGAGTCGCCCTCAGGCCCTTGACCCCAGCGTGCGGGAAGGGAGTTAAGTAGCTAGCGAACTTCAAGGTATGTGGTTGGAGCCAGAACGAAGGGGAGGGTGGGAGGGTGAGGAGGAGAGAGGAACAGTCAGGTTGTGGGCTAGTTGAGTAGCGACTGGTGGAGAGAAAAAAAAGGGCATTGAAGGCGTTGGCAATGGTGTGTCATGGTTGGTGCAGTGAACACCTTGAATGTTCATGATCAGCTGGATTCTGTGGCTTGTCGTTGCCGAGAATGTCCTTAATTTTTAGAAGCCAGTACCTCTGGCGGATTTATGAGAGGATGTTAGTAGGTTCCTATAGGTGCTTTTGTATCTGATGTCTTTTGCAGTTGTTACATAATGCCACGATAGTCTTCAAAGTCTGCACGGAGGTGGGAGATCTTCCACCTGGACCAAAGTTTGTCCCTAGATTTGAGAAGTTGAAGCAGGCGTGTTAGCCACTTGGTTACTTTCCCTGCCATCCTACGTGTGGTGACCAGGATGTGAAGGTTTTGAAGAGAGAGGAGGACGGAGTTGAAATATTCTGTGGCTATGTTAATGTCCTCTGTTTGGTAGAGAGGGGACCAGTCAACCTGGTTAAGGTCAGTTAAGAAGTCCTCATGACTTAGGCGGGAGAGATTAGGAAAGGTTACAGTTTTAGCAGGGAGGGGAGGAATGACAGTGTTCCAGACACAGTAGATGGGATAGTGGTCATTAATTGTGTCAGGTAGCACACCGGCTGAGGTAACATATTCCGTCCTGTTAATAAGTATCCAGGCATAGGCATAGGCATAGGCATTGTGTCCCAGGCACTTAACCTTGTACATTACACTGTGTGGTGAGCCTCTGCCTTTATACCCCTTATGACCTTCTCCTTTATCTTACAGTCCTCATTTTATTTCTTTTACTCCTGCCTGTGTTATTGTCTAGCACATCACCAATGGTGTTCATTTCCTTGGTATTAACGAGTCTGTTTTCAGATATGTCTATTCCCTCCAGTACTTATACTCCCTATTGTCTCATTTCAGTACCTCAGCTCTGCTGTTCTGCCACACTCAGCACATGCCAGCAACCTTACAGCTTCCATCCCTAACTCTGCCTAGCAGATATTAAATGCAGGTAGGCTTGGCCCATCTGCTGGGGTTGGGAGTCCTGTTTCCATCAGGATTGATCTGTATCTTTATTCTGCCAGTCTCCATCCTTAATTCTACCTAGAGGTTTCGCGTGAAGGTGGATTTGCCCTGTCTGATGAGGATGGGGGCCTCTGCCATCTGCTCCACTATATGTCCTTCACCTCTACAGTCTCCGTCCCTAACTTATACTAAGCCAGTATTCGAGTGCAGGTAGCATTGCTGCATCTACCAGGGATGGGAGTTCTGTTTCATCTATTCCATCTCCGCTACCAACCATATCTGACAATTCTGGACCTAGCCGGTCTACTTCCCTACCTCTCATCTATACCGGTAGCAAGCATTGGTGGACTACATAGAAACATAGACTTTGGCGGCAGATAAGGACCGCTTGGCCCACCTAGTTTACCCATTTCCCTACCTACAGGATAAGCTGCAGAACCTGTTTAACCAATAGCCTATTTCTTCCTACCCCCCACAAGAATTGCCTTATGTCTATCCCATGCATCCTTGAATTCTCCCACAGTTTTAGACTCCACAACCTCCTCGGGAAGGCTGTTCCATGTGTCCACCACCCTCTCTGTGAAAAAATACTTCCTCACATTACCCCTGAGCCGTCCCCCCTCTATCTTCAAATTGTGTCCCCTTGTTCTTGCATGTCTCTTTTTCTGAAAGATGCTACCCTCTTGGACTTTGTTGATTCCACTGAGGTATTTAAAAGTTTCTGTCCTGTCCCCCCTCTCCCTCCTTTCCTCAAGGGTATACATATTAAGCTCCTTTAGTCTCTCCTCATATGGCTTCTCTTGCAGACCCTGCACCATTTTAGATGCCCTCCTCTGGACTGCCTCCATCCTATCTATGTCCTTGCAGAGATGGAGTCTCCAGAAATGGATGCAGTACTCCAGGTAGAGTCTCACCAGCTGTCTGTACCAAGTGATAACAACATCCTGTTTTCTGCTGGTGATGCCTCTCCCTATACATCCCAGTATCCCCCCAGCCCTCCCTTCTGCCTTCTCACATTGATTACCAACTTTAAGGTCATCTGATATGATTACCCCCAGGTCCCTTTCCATTTCTGTTGTTGTTACTACCTCCCCATTGTGTAATCTTCCCCTGGGTTTTTGTTTCCCAGGTGCATTACTTTGCACTTCTTTGCATTGAATCTAAGCTGCCATACTTCTGACCAACCCCCAACCTTTCTGAGTCCCTTCTCATCCTTTCCACACCTCCTTGTGTATCAACCCTGTTGCAGATCTTTGTGTCATCTGCCAAGAGGCATACTTTTCCTTCCAGTCCCTCTGCAATGTCACTTATAAAGACATTAAAAAGGACTTAACCCAGTGCTGAATCCTGCGGTACCCCACTAGTGACCCTCTTTCTTCAGAGTGGACTCTATTTACAATTACCGTCTGTGTCCTGTTGTCCAGACAATATTTTACCCAGGCTACCACCCTGGGACCCACTTCCAGGCTGGTTAATTTATTAGTCTTTTGTGTGGCACTGTCAAATGCTTTGCTAAAGTCTAGGTAGGCCATTTCCATAACCCCTCCCTGGTCTACTACTTTGGTCACCCAGTCAAATAAATCAATTAGATTCGTCTGACATGACCTTCCCGCTGTGGACCCATGCTGCCTTGGGTCCTGAGCCCCACTGGCCTCTAGGTACTCAACAATTCTTTCCTTCAGAAGCGATTACATCACTTTCCCTACCACAGAGGTCAAACTGACAGGTCTGTAGTTTCCTGCCTCTGTCTTGCTCCCACTTTTGTGAAGGGGAATCACATCTGCTTTCCTCCAGTCCGCAGGTACCACACCATCCTCCCACAATTTATTAAAAAGGGTAGTCTGTGGTGTCATTAGTTCTCCCCTTAATTCTTTTAGAATTCTGGGGTGAATCCCGTCAGGCCCCATTGATTTGTCCACCTTCAGTTTTAGGAGTTCTTTCAGAACCCTTTCTTCTGTGAAATGACTAGGATCAACCCCCCTATCCAGAGTGCTTCTGTTAATTGGATTAGATACCTCACCTTCCTCCTCTTTTGTGAATACTGAGCAGAAGTATTCATTCAGTATCCCTGCTTTTTCACTGTCCCTGTCTGCCCACCCACCGTCCATTCTATTCAGCCTCACTATCCCTCCCTTTGTCTTTCTACGCTCCCTGATGTACCTATAAAAGGTTTTATCCCCTTTCCAAACTGAGTTGGCTATCTTTTCCTCAGTTTGGGCCTTTGCTATTCTGACTTCCCACCCTGCTTCTTTCTGCCTTAACTGGTACAGTTCTCTGTCTTGCTCCTTCTGTGTTTCCTTATACTTCCTAAATGTTATCTTTTTCTCCCTAACCTTCTCCACCACCTCTTTTGAGAACTGTAGTGGCTTTTTCTTTCATTTTGATTTGTTTATTTGCTTCACACAAAGGCTTGTTGCCTCTGTGATGTCAGTTTTGATGTTTCCCTATCATTGCTCCACCCCTCCTTCTAGCCTGTTTGCTAGTGCTTTCCTAAGGTGCTCTCCCATCTTGCCAAAGTCAGCCCACCTGAAGTCCAGAACCCTCACTTTTGTATGGCTTGACTCTGTAGCTGAGTTTATCATGAACTACACTGTTTGGTGGTCAATTGTTTCCAGATGGCTACCCTCTTCTAGATCTGAGATCCTCTCACTGTCCCCATTTGAGATTATGAGGTCTAAGATTGCTCCCTCACAAGTGGGTTCCAAAACTAGCTGTCTGAGGCATGCCCCCTGTAGGGCATCGAGAATGGCCCTGCTCTTGGATGTGGCTACAGCAAAGGTGCTCCAGTTAACATCTGGAATATTCAGGTCCCCAATCAACAGCATCTCCCCTTTCTCTGCCATCCTAAGGATGCCTTCTATCATATCCTTGTCCATTCCCTCCCCCTGAGATGGGGGTCTGTAGACAACAACACTGTGTGGATTGTGGTGCCATTTCCAGTCTCTAAGGTGATCCACAGTGCCTCCTCTCCTCCCTTTTTACTTTTTTGTTCCGTTGCTTTTATCCCTTCCCTTAAATAGAAAGCTACTCCTCTCCCTCCCTCTTCTCCCCTTCCTGTCTCTCCTGTAGGTTGTGTATCCTGGTATGTTAACATCCCAGTCATGGTTCTCTGTGTACCATGTTTCTGTGGCTGCTATGATATCCAGGCATCCCTCTTCCATCACGGCCACCAGTTCAGGGAGCTTGTTGCCCAGGCTATGGACATTGGTACTCATTACCCTACATTTCTTGATGGCCTTACTCCTTTTTGCCCCATCCCTGTCCTTATTGCCTTTGTCATTTTCTCCATTTACCCCTGTTCTTCTCCCTATCGACATCTCTATCTTGGTGTTTACCTCACTTTATACCCTGAGGGCTAGGATTTCCCTGCTCCTTTCCAGTGCCTCTCCCCTTGGCTAGTTTAAATGCTTGCCAATGAAGCATTTAAACCTATCACCTAGGATCCTGGTTCCCCTCCTGGACAGATGCAGACCATCGCGCCAGTATAGGCCTGCATCACTCCAGGTGGACCCCCAGTCCCCAGTGAAGCCAAAACCCTGAGCTCTGCACCAGTTTTTCAACCACTGATTGAATCCCATGGTGTGGAGCACCATAGCCTCACCCATGCTATAGAAAGGCAGCACCTCTGAGAAAGTTACCATGTGTGCTACTTGTCTAAGGCCCCTCCCCAACTCCACAAACTCTTCCTGCACTGCTCTGATCCCTTTTTCAGCCAGGTCATTTGTCCCTAGGTGGACAATGACATCCAGTTCCCTCCCCGTGCAGCTGCTCCAGTGATCCTGAGGATTCGCTCCCTGTCCCTCCAAGCCATGGAGCCAGGCAGGCACCTTACCTTCCTATCCCCTTCTTCCCCCAATTCTACCTTCCTAACAATGGAGTCCCCCACCAGGAGTTGTTTCCTTCCCCTGTGGGGTCCCATGCCACCCTCCTGTGGGTTTCCTTTGTGGAGGTTCCTAGCATCCTCCTTAGTCTCCACTATGGGAGCCTCCATAGAGGAACCACACTTTGCCAGAATGGCATATGAACTGTGGAGAGGTACAACTGGAGGGATGTGCCTCTGTTCCACCACCATCACTCTCCCTGAGCCCACTATGATCCAACTCCTCTTTCTTGGCAACCTCTGAGGCAATGGTGGTGGTTCTGGTGGTTCTGGTGGTCCCTGGTGGTCCCTGGGTGGGAGAGGAGGTCCTCCAAATCCTGGACAACTCAGCCTGGAGATGAGCAACCTCTTCCCTCAGCCCAGAGAGGTGCCTGCAGATGAGACAACATTGCATCCTCCAGAACGTCTCCCGGAAGACTGCTGCTCCACAGCCACTATCCATAGCTACCAGGACTGGGAGTTTGTCTCCTTTCCATCACCCATCCTACCATCACCAATATGTCTTCAATTAATATTGCAGTATCATTACCTTGTGAATTTCAAGCCCATTTGGGATAGAAGTGTTTTTTGTCATGCTAATTTTTTCCAGTTTCCTTCCTCCTATATTTTATTATTTCGATTCCATAGACCTTCTGACCGACATGGTGAGCAGCACACCTCCTCACCTCGAAGATAATCCTCTTCAGTCTCCTCGACCTCCTTCTCCAGCTCCTCTGGGCCATAAAGCGCACATCCAAGACCAAACATTCTATCAAAGACTGGACTGTGCCCTGCCTAGCAGCTGAACTTTCTAAATGAGGTATCTATTACCTGGCTTCTGCCCGAAAGCAAGAACTTTGTGATTTATTCCTGGCCTCTTTGTCACACCCAGTTGAGAACCCTGGCCCTCAGTTGATCTGTTCTTCAATCTGAATTCACAGTTTGCTGCCATCTGAGATTTTATGGCTCAGATGGCATCATCTGTTTCAGATCTTCAATCCTGCATGACTTCCCTTGAGGCTTACATTCAAATCCAACCTCTTCCACCATCCAGTCCATCAATTTCTGATGCTAGCCCATCTACAAGCAATGCTCCTCCTCTTCCTTCTATTCAGGATACCATTCCTCCCATTGATATTCCACCTCCTTTGTTGCCACTGCCTCTCGTCATCTTGCCATCTGCTGCCCCACTGATGCAGTGATCCCAGGTAGCTCGATGTAACCCATCATCAGGTAGGCCCCTGTCACCCCCCCCCGTAGGGGAGGAGAAACACCTGCAGGCATCTGCATACACATCCCAGGCATGGTGAGGTTGGCATGGACACCTCCAGGCTACCGTGGTGATGCGGACTGACGGCCAACATCTAGGCTGGCCAAGGGTGGATTTTTCACTTTTCTACCTTTCCTACCCACCCACAACAGGCCAACTGCAGTGATGCCCTGGGGGCAGGGGCATTCAACGGCATGTCAAGGCCGCATGCCACCATGGATGTCACCCCAAGCCACCCTCAGAGGCTGACAATCAGTGGACCAAGACCCACCCATCCTCCTTGAAGGGAAGTGTCCAAAGGATGCTCCAACCTCCCTCCCCACTGGACTCTGCTCCTGACACCCAGGCTCAGGGTGCGAATGCAGGTCACCAGTGTAATAAGCTTAACACCTTTGCTCAGTCCCACAGAGTCAGCCGCAAGGACATTCTTGATGGAAAGGATGTCAATTTTGTCTCCCTTCTCATGACATCATGGAGAATAGAATAGTTTCCTGTGGCGACATGTTAATTATATTGAAATCTAAGGATCCTCACCTCTTTCACAAGATGACAGTGTCTGAATTTGTCTTGACTTTCAGCCTCTTCTGTGACATTATTTGTTGATCATTTCCTGCACGTCATGAAGAATTGGACACTTATTTATACCTCCTGGTTGACTTAAGCATGCGCTACGTTGAAACCCAGTTTTACGACTATCACACATCTTTTTCAGCCAATGCTGCAGCTGCCTTTGCCCACTATAATACTAAATTCAACTGGCCATACTAGATGAAAAACTCTTCTGTCGGCACTTCACTGGGCAACGAGCATATTCATGTTCCCTTTGTGGCTCATTCAGTCATTTTGCTCCACTTTGTCCATTAACAGTGATTCCTTCCTCTTCCTCCACCTCTCCAACTAGGATTACTCGACCATTGAGTTCACCTTCTACTTCTCGTTCTGGATTAACTCACACAATATCCAACCCTTGTGCTCACCTGGATATGTATGGCCGTCCCATTAAATCCATTTAGGTTTCACTACCGGCTGCTCATTTATGCACGTCTGCAATTTCTGCAATGAGGCTCATGCTCGCTATATTTGCCCGAAGGCTTCCAAGCCTACTCAATGACAGATAGTTCGTCCTTCTATTCTAGTCAGTGTACAGGCCCTGGCTAAGCTCCTGGCCTCTCATCCCTCTCGTGCATTTGTGCAGCATCTCCTGCTCAGGTTCACTCACAGTTCCCACACTGGTATCTCCGTGCTTTCTAGCACCTCTTTCCACTGTGGCAATTTTCAGTCCATCATCAAAGAACCCAATGTCATTCGACTCCTACTGCGTAAGGAACTTTAAAAGTACTTCATCCTGGGGCCTTTTCCAAGACCGCCATTTCCTACCTATCTCATCAATCCTGTGGGCATCGCAACCAGAACATTTTCCAGCAAGAAGCATCTCATCATTGATCTGACTGCTCCTCGATACTTTTCCACACCTAGTATTAATTTCCTGATTCCTGCCGATGAGTATTCTCTGTCATATGCATGTACTGATGATGCTATCACAATCATAAAATGCTTTGGCCCTGGCTCCTGGCTCTCCAAAGCCGATATAACTGATGCCTTTAAACTACTGCCCATTCATCTTTCCCCTCTGGCACTTGCATGGCATGTTTTGGGGCAACCATTACTACTTTGCCATCCATCTTACATTCGGCTGCTGCAGCAGTCCCAAACTCTTTGACTTGTTTGCCGGAGCTCTTTGTTTGATGTTACTTATCATGTGTCACCAAGCAGCAGTTGTCCATTTATTCAACGTCTTTCTCCTGATCTAGCCACCTAATTCCCCTCCAGCAGCCAATATGTCAGCTCTTGTTCAGCTCTTCCATGAACTGTTAGTTCCTTTGGCTGCAGAGAAAACAGGAGGACCCTCAACATCCCTAGAATTCCTGGGCATAATCTAGGACACCAACCGCATGGAAGTCCATTTACCTCTTGACAAACTGTCTAGGATTCAAGCACTAGTGAAGTCCTTTTCAACTAGATCCTCATGAATAAAACGTGAACTTCTTTCTTTACTGGGATACCTTAATTTCACCATGAGAATAATTCTGCAAGGTTGATCCTTCATTTCATACCTCTTAACCCAAGCTTCATCAGTATCTGAACTTCATCACCATGTCCAAATCACTGCCGTGGCAAAATCTGACCTAGCCATGTGGTCCCTATTTTTGGCCAGATGGAATGGCTGTTTGAAGTTCCACAAGGACCCCTCTCCAGACTTGCATCCCAGAATGTACACTGATGCTTTCCCTACTCATGGCTATGCTGCCATATTTCAGCAATCCTGGATTGCCACTCCATGGCATCTGGATATTTCGTTACTCTGTGACTTTTGCTCCACATCTCCTCTATTTGAGATATACTCAATAGTAGCAGCTACATTCCTCTGAGGTCACCATTGGTCCCTTCAATCAGTATCCATCTTTTCCAGGATCCAAACAACAGTCATTATCCATCTTTTCTGGGATTCAAACAACAATCAGTATCCATCTTTTCCAGGATCCAAACAACAATCAGTATCCATCTTTTCCAGGATCCAAACAACAGTGGCCATCATCAACAAAGGATGATCCTCATCCCATTTCATCATGTTGTTAATGTGGAGACAAACTGACTATCACTCATTCCCAAGTTTACATTCACATGTTTTCACATTCCGGGCTTCATAAACAAAGCAGCTGATGCTTTATCTTGATTTCAGTTTCAGGCAATTCATCACCTCCATCCCTCAGCAGATTCAGTAATGACTCCTCCACCTTTCTTCAGCAACCTAATAATGATATAGAGTATTATCACCAGCAGGCTACCTCCATGATGTGGGCTACCCTAGCTCCACCGACCAGAGCTACTTATACAACAGTTTGGAAAAAGTACTCTTCCTTTTGTGCTTTGCAATCCTCCCATTCTATTTCCATCTCCATGGACCTCGTTTTAGCATTTCTGACATATATTGCCATTAAGCATTGCACTTATCCCATGGAACTATCAAATAATACATATCTGGGATTCAGTTCTATTACTCACAGTCTGCTCCATCATCACCAGTGCCTCCTCTTCCAGCTGGAACTGCTGGACTGCAAACCTCATGGACCCAATCTCCTTCACAACCTTTGTAACTGGTTCTGGAGCCAGGTCAGGAACATCCCTTTTGTATCAGGGGAATGACACAGTGGCAAGATGTTCTCCTCTTTGGCTGATGCCATGCAGAAAGTGTGGGCTGCCGACCACAGTTTTGTTTTTTCTGGTTGCATGCCAACATGGCACCTTTATACACTAGGCTCCTTTTTGGGGAACCTTACTGGGATGCCCAGGAGTCTCTGTGCCCTATCAGACTGTGGGGCAATAGACAATTGTCCCATCAGGATGCCTATTTGCTAGGGTGTGGATGGACTGGTGATCTTCGGTGTCCGTGCAGATCACTGCATCCATCTTCAGAGTTCTCCCTACCCTTCATGTCTCCACTCTGTCTTTGCAGCTGTCTTTTGCTTTGGCCAGGGCTGCCTCAGTGCTGGGGTAACCCCGGGAGGTGTAGCCTTCCCAGGTTTATTTCACAAGCCACTGCTGCCTCTTGTTCTCTATCCCACACCAGATCTTTCTTGCCAAAAAGGGGTACGTCTCCCCAGACTTGGCCTCAGACTTTCTTCCAATGATTCTCTCCTCCTTACTCAACCTAGGGAGGCATCTGTTCCCTACTTTCCCTTGAAGTGGCCAGATCCGTGAATTCCAAGCATTCTGATCCTTGTTCATTGTGTGCTGGGCAGCCACTTTCTCCCAGCTATATGGCTTAGACTCCTCAGGATGGGCAGGTCAAGGGGCAAATGGAGGACAGACAAGAGGGTGGAATTTGAAAGACTATTCCTCTTTCTGAGATTCAGAATTGTTCCACCCTTCCTCAGTGAGGATATCTCCACTGGTCCCTTACCTCTGAGATGCTAGCCAGGTAAGAGGGTCTATTGGATCTTATGCTTCCCAGGACAACGCAGGCAAGGGCAAATCAGAGATTTGGCAGGGCTGCTGACAGTCCCTGTCTGTGACGGGAACAAAGTCTAGGGAGTCCTCGGTTTGTGTGGCAGTCTGCTATGCCTGGCAGCTCTTTCTCCTTGCACCAGGAGCTTGGCAGAGGCAGCCAGGTGATGGTACCCCAATCAATCCCCAGTACCTCTAATTCTAGGCCACATTAGGCCAGATTTCTTCCAGTGCTTTTTGGTAGCAAATGAGAGGTCTTGGAAAATATGAACCGGGAACCCCTCACAACATACCCATTGCAGCTTTTTGGAGGCCTTCAACAGACTTTCTTGAAGTGCCAGTGCACTTGGAACCAGCAGGGTGATCCTAAGAGTGTCCCTCTGTGTGTCCACTGTTCTCTGTGAAATTTGATATGCTTTTTGAAAAAAAGGAGCCATGTCCTCTGATTGTAGATGGAGTGCTGGGGGAAGCCAAGTATGTATGAAGGGCAACAGATCTGGTCCCTTGCACCCCTCCGCCTATGCATTAAAACAAACAGAAATGCTTCAAACCAATAATGTAGCTGTGAGTTTTCCGCTATGATTGTCCACACAGCTGGTAATGCTTCTGTTGCATGGTCATCAGCATTTATTTCTGTTAAGGTAGCTACCTCAATTTCAATGTCTTGTTCTCCTATTTGGTGCAGAATGGCTTCCACTTTGGGGTTGATAAACTTCCTTGAGGTCATTAGGGACTGCTATGGTGGTTCCATGAGAGAATTGGAAGCTGCTTGTGCCTTGCTTGAGGCCTCCTCTGTGTTGGTTGATTGACTTTTCTGTCCTTCTCCCACTGCCTGTTTAAGCTGGACCATTGCAATATGCAGATATTCAGATAGCACTCCCAAAGGTCTTTCAAATGATGGTAAAGTTAACCAATTTGTTCCAAAGAAAAGACAACGTAAAATGTGAAGCAAAGAACAAATGAGCAGAGCTTGAGGAAACTGCACCTTATAAGCAGCTGTGCTCAACAACAACTCTGCTATGAGAGTTTACATTTTTATTGGATTAGTAAAAGAATTTTAATCATAAAGAAAATGGATGCAGTTTGGAAGTTTTAAGTTATAAGAAGTGGATATAAGGTTTCTTTATTTTTTTTTGCACTTTCTTTTTCTAGCCTCTCCAGGACCAACTTTGAAGCCTCAGCCCATCTCCATCAACCCCGTTTCCTCCCAAGGAACCCCTGGCAACTGGCACTCCCTACCAGCCTTTTCTCTTACTTCTAACTCTGGCCTTGACTTGTAACCTGTGGCTTGTCCCCCACAAGCTGGACCTCGGTGGGGACCCCTTGCCTCTGAGGAGAATGCTTCATTCAACCTCTGAGGAGCCTGGGGCTGGCCCACTGGCACAGCAGTAGTGCTTCTGCTCGAGATGCTGGTGACCTAGGTTTGGGAGCGAGCCCTGGTAATTAGGGGCCAGATGAAAGTAGGAGAATCGAGCATCCCAGTGAATGCTGTCCTCCTCTGGGTGAAAGGACAGCTGCACTCGACTGCAGTAGGATGACCTGGATGGACACAGGTGGTGGTGGATGCTGGAGACTCCTGCAGTTGTGGGTGGGAGTGACTGGAGCCAGGTTACAGCAGCACACACATGCCAGAGATGCATCATTGATTGCCATGGCAACCACCAGCAGCTCCAGACACAGAGGCTGGGTGTAACTAATGGAGGAAAAAACTCTATCCACGGCAATATGACAACCCACGCCCTCATAAATTCCACATCTGACTGGATTAGCATCTTAGTTACTCCTTCTTCCATGAGATCTGCATCACATCTCGATGGGGGGGGGAATTATGGCCAAAAGGTGGGGTGACAGGATTGGGCATCCCCAGCAGAGATGAGAATGGGGTATCTCTCCAGTGAGCTGGCTGAGGGGCATGAAATAGAATGAAAAAGAAAAAAAACTCCAGGAGCCAGAAGGAGCAGCCAGTGGTGAGGCAGCAGGGTTGACAGCCCAGAAAGGTATAGTGTAATATGGAGACTTCATCTGTCTAAAGCTAACCTGGTTTTACATGCACTGAAAACCTCACCCCTTATTCCCTCCCTTCTAAGAGCACAGACTCAGGTTGGGCAGCAGATACCTGAAAGGGTCACTGGGGGGTCTGGGACGGTCTGTCCTCTTCCAAGAATGCACTGCCAGACCGCTTTGGATGACTGACACTTCCGTGTTTGACAACAACAAGCTAGTATGTGCAAACATGGCTCCGACTCCAAGGGACTGTGTTATCTTGTCCCCATGACTCTCCTTCCTCTAGTACAACTAGGTACCACTAGGGTCAGCCACCCTGGGAGAGGATATAACCTTCCTCCCCAAGTCGGAAGATGTCCAAGGCAGATGTCTGAACCATGTCTCACTGGTGAGCATGACACATGTCAGGCAGCTGTAAGGATATTAATGTGGGTAATAAGGCTGTCTGATCCTTTTGCCATGGGTTTGTGCCAGGATTTTATTATGGCTAAAGACCAATCAGATTCCTCAAATGTTCTTGCTCATTTTATAATGCTAAATCAATATGTGTCGGGGGGGGGGGTGATGATGAGTCATAAGGTTCAAAGTACTAAGGTTCATATTAGTAAGGTGGTAAAGGAGCTAGAGAGCCATAGGCCCATAAATGCTTCCAAGCTACTTAATATTCATGGTATTTTAGGTTGTGTCCTGCTAATAAGTAGGCATCCAACTGTGATTTGAATTCTGATTTGTCTCTGCTTATAATAATATTAAGTGGGAGTTTATTCCATGGATTAATAATCTGCAATGTGTGGAAGAACTTTCTAGTTTGATAACTGAAGGATTTTCCAGATAATTGGAGTGGCTGACCTCTGGTATCATACTTCTTGTTTTTAAATTGTAGCCGTAGTTCCGTTAAAAGAGTGGGGTCCTGAATTACGTCATATAGAAAAAGCAGATCCCCTCTTAAACAGCGGGTCTCAAGTGATATAAGAGTAAGACTTTTTAACCGATGTTCATATGATAGATTGTGCATTCCTTTTAAATGTTTGGTATAATTATGCTGTACTATTTCTAGCTGGTTAACATTTGATTTTTTTATAGGGACACCAAAGTTGTGACACATACTCCAAATGCGGACAAGCATAGGCCCAAAACAGAGGCATCATCACCCTTGGGTCTCTGGATGTTATGTTTCATCTAATAGACCAGATTCTTTTATTTGTTTTGTTAACAGCATCATTAATATGGTGGACGTAGTCCAGGTTATTAGAAACCAATACATCCAGGTCTTTCTCATCTGTGGTAGTTGATAAGGTAACTCTCCCTAGTATGTATGATGTGTTAGGATTATGTTGGGCCAAGTGCATAACCTTGCATTTATTATTGTTTAATTTCATACCCCATCTATCTACCCATGCGGTGATTATGTCTAGTTCACGTTGTAAAATGCTAATATCATTAATATTAGCACTGGGCCCCCCGATTTTAATGCCATCTGCAAATCTGATAGATCTGGAAAGACAAATCTTAGTGAGATCACAAATAAATGCTTGGAAAAGGCATGGTTCAAGCACTGAGCCCTGGGGTACCCCACTGGTGACAAAGCCGACATCAGACATATGCCCATTGATTAATACTCATTGTGTGCAACCTTCAAGCCAATTGCAGATTCCGTGGATAATATATTTATTGATATTTAAGTTTAGTACTTTTGGTTTTAGGGCCCAGTGAGGCATGACATCAAAGGCCTTACTAAAATCTATAAAAAACAACATCACACATGGTTCTGTTGTCCAGTAGCTGACTAATCTGTTCATAAAAGCACATTAGATTTGTCAAGCATCTTCTACCTTTTGTGAAGCCATGTTGTTCAGTATAAAAATTGTTAAAGATTGGTGAGATAATGTCCTTAACCAAACCTTCAAAGATTTTACATATAGGTGAGGTGAGGCTGATAGGTCAATAATTCGACCAATCAGATTTCAGGCCCTTTTTGTGAATGGGTATAACATTAACTAATTTCCATTCCTTTGGGGCAAAATTCTTAAGACATGACTCAAATAATAGCTTTAATGGGAGAACCAGATTATTAGCAAGAAGATACAACAGGTGACCTGTGATATTATCCTGTCTCATACAGGTTTTGCCCTTTTGTAACATTAGTTTTTCATATATTGCTTCTGTATCAAAGATAATGAGTGAGTCATTCATTTGAGCAGAGTATGAACTGGCAGGATTAGTACCGGTATACACTTTACAAAATCCATCATTAAATATATTAACCATGTCTCTAGGGTTGTGAATTAGTTTGTTGTTAAATTGTAAAGGACCAACTTTACAGTGCAGTTTTCTTAAGGAGTTAACATAGGAGAAAAAAATGGTTACTATTAGATTTATTTGCATTTCTAGCTAAATTAATTTCCCAATTCCTTTTTGCTTTTTTAATCCTTAATTTGCATTGTTTCAGCTGGCACAGTGGTACTGAGGGTTGAGGTACTGGATGCCACACCCCGCGCCATGCCGGCGACCCGGGTTTGGGAATGAGCCAGGGCAGCCAGGGATCGGCAGAAGAGGGAAAGGATGGAGCATCCAGTGCACAGCTCTCCCTTCCCTGGGGAGGGTTCTGGGGATGCACCACCCTGTAGCGGCACCTGGCGGCTGTCAGGTGCAGCACAGATTTGTGGCGCTATGCTCAGCGGGGGAGGAGCTTTGTGGATGGCGGCACACTGTGCCCAGCTGACATTGCATGTCCAAGCTCCTCGAGGGGGACTACCAAGCAGAGAAAACCCTCTGGATGCCTGGTGAGATGACGGAGACCCCAGAGGCATGCCCACATCCCACCGCCGGCCCAGTGCACCCAGGAATTCCCACGGCCAACCCGGTGACAAGGTAGGTCCCTCTAATTCCAGAAAGTGCCACCAAGGGAGGGTGGGGCCTCTCCTGGGGGGTGATCTGGGAGGCTGGACCTGCTGAGTTACTCGGGTGGGGTAGAGGCCTGGGAGGAAAGTGGGTGTTGAGACAGGGAGTGAGAGGCATAGCCGACAGGGTACTCCCAGAGGATGCCCAGGCTCCGGAGGGAGAAACAGAATTGTAAAAAAAAAAAATTTGTATTGCTTTTGAATATTAAAGTAAGCCAATCAATTTTGAGCAGTCCTAGATTTTAGATACCTAGCATATTTTTTATTCTCTTGCTTCAGTGACCTACAGATTTATTAAGCCATTTCGGATTAAGTTTCTGTTTGTTTTGTTGTACTCTGGTAGGTATAAACCTTTCCATTACTTGTATTAGTGTATTACAAAATAGTTCCCAATATTCATAAATGGGTAAGACTTTGTTTGCTTTTTCCCTGTCAATTTGTCCAACAACTTTTGCCATCTCATCAATATTAGCTTTATCATACAGATAGATAGTTGTAGTCCAAATATCTACTGGGTAATCAATTACGAAGGTGAATGCAATAGTATTATGGTTACTATTGCCAAGTGGAGCCTCTATCTGGACATTTTTAATATTAAGGATGTCATTGTGTAGTACTAGGTGTAGAATATTACTACCTCTTGTAGGAGAATGGACACTCTGTATTAAGTTAAGCTGGGCACATGATGTCAGAAATTCTTTACTATTGCCATATTGTTTCTCCAGTCTATATCACTAAGATTGAAATCTCCCATGACTATGATGTGATCAAGTTCACATGCCAACTCCATTTCATTAGTAATTGCCTCTATATACTCCATACTAGAATTTGGTGGGTGATAACAAGTGCCCAAAATCAAGGGCAAATAATTGACTGCTGCAATTTTTACCCATATAGATGCAGTTGTCACAGGATGCTTTTTAATTTTGCCTGTAATGTCAGTGGAATCAAGCCAATTACTTATAAATAAGGCTACACTTCCACCTTTTCTGCCTTCCCAGTTTTGGGTGAAAATATTATAACCCTGTACATGGGGGACCCAACAGGACTTTAGTACATTAGTACTACTTAAAACCGTTCTAGATTTTAATGTGTCCATCGTGTTGTTTAAACATTTAGCATTTAGACAGACAAAGTTAAGATGAAATATGAATGGGTACAGCTTATTACCTGATCTAATGTTAAAAGCAACGGTATCAACCAGCCTCTCCCCCCATGTTCTAATTTAAATTATGGCTTATTACTTCTGAAATTTGCTTGCCCAGA
This sequence comes from Neoceratodus forsteri, assembly GCA_016271365.2. Classification (NCBI taxonomy): domain Eukaryota; kingdom Metazoa; phylum Chordata; order Ceratodontiformes; family Ceratodontidae; genus Neoceratodus; species Neoceratodus forsteri. The sequence continues at coordinate 64,463,473 of CM028135.1, forward strand.
AGTGAACTGCCCCTTCTACTTAGATGAAGCCCTTCCCCGCTGAACAGTTCAAACTCATCATTGAACTCCTCCCAATAGGTAATACAGTGAAGTTCTTGGCGTAGGCACCATTCTCGTAGAATTCATTTATCTTTTTCATTTTATTGCTGATGTGTGCTGGTGCACCAGGGTGACGTAGAATTTCTGAGAAATGAGTGTCACAGCCAGTAGATGCCAGAATATTCGTAAGTGCTACATAGTCCTCCTGCATAGAGCGGACTGAGTCACAATATATATATTGTCGGTACCAGCATGTATGATTACAATAGGATTTTCTCCAGAGTTGTGTAAGATACATTTTACCATGTTAGTAATGTCAGCTATTTTAGCCCCCCTATATGAAGAACATGTGCGATTGAACTTATCCTGATTATAAATTGCCCTCTCTAAATGCTTAATGATGGAATCCCCTAAAACAAATGTCTATCGAATGTTATCTGAAGTATGCAAGTCCATAACAGAATCCTCTTGTGAATCAATAACCTGTGCCAAAGGTTCCACAGGTGTCACTGGTGTGTCACTGGTGTTAACTCACTGTCCTGATTTACACAAGGGAAAGTATCACTGGAATTCAAACTACCAGGTCTAGGTAACATATTTTTATTTTAAGAGGCAATTTTTACAGGAGGATGTTTAATGACCTGATCATCTTGACTAAGCAATGGAGCTTATACCGAAGCCCCATTACTAGTATTGGACTGTATGGCTTCAGAGAAAGAGGTAAAGGCCTCTGTGCCTAGTGTGCACATCTCAGGAGTATTACATAATAGATCAAAGCTATTATGTAGAGGAAGAGAGAATAGATTAGCCTTATGACCCTTTTTGAGGGCCCTTGAGTTTTACACAGTATACCAAGTTTCATCGGCATCATTTAAATCTGTTTCATCCCTAGTTCTTTTTTATGTTGATTGCACGCATGCGCAAGAAACATATTGCTGCAGCTTTCTCCAGAAGCAAGTTGTGGAGGCATGGCACTGTTGTGGCCAATGCCCCCACAACCTTTAAAGGCTTGGCCCACTTCCCCCAATGCCATGGCATACTGCTGCTGACACTAGTTCAGCCAGCATGCCACAAACTTAAAAATATTTAGCCGCTGCAATTAGAGGTCACCTCATCATTGCAGCGTCAGCCATTTGCTGCAATGAGTGAGTGATCCGTCATTGCAGGGTGGAACCTTGAAACACTGATATTGTTTTGGAACATGGCAGCATCTTGCCGCCATGTTCACAAACAATATTAAACCCCCCCCCGCCGAGGTGGTGCCCATTCCCTCGGCAGTATGTGTCCCCCACCATGTTTGTTTGTTTGATGGGGCCCCAATCCCTGTCGGATTCAGTGGCCAAGGTTTATGTTGTTGACGGGGAGCCCACTCCCATCAGCATTGTGTAACCCCCCCCCCCACTTTTGTTGTCTGCCGACGGGGTGTCCAATCCCCATCGGCATAATGTCATCTCCCCTTTTGTTGTGTGCCGATGGGAGTGCCCAATCCCCGTCTGCATAATGTAACCCCTGCCTTTTGTTGTGTGGTGACGGGGGTACCCAATCCCCCATCAGCTACAGCTGCCTCCCCAAAAAAAGATTCCATTGGCACGTTGGGAGCCCACCTCAGTGTGCTACATGTCCCTGTAAGATCAAAAACGGTCCCATAATGTCTTTTTTTTTTTTTTTAATCTGCAAAAAAGGAAAGAATCTCTCTGCGGTCTCCCTGCTCCCCTCCCACAACCCGCACCCATCCACTGTGTACCCTGCCTTCCTACACCCCCCTCACCCTATACTTACTTCCAGAGTCCGGCGCGACAATCTTCGGTGGATCGGGAACACGTCTGCACTCTTCAAAGCAAATCGCGAACTGAGAAAATGCCGGTAAGCTGTATAATGGAATAAATAGGGTTTTTTCAACTTTGATGCATATCTCAGTCATGTTTTGGAATTTTGGCACCAAATTTTTAGCATGGGGTTTTTGGGACCCTTTTTCATGAATTCTGTCACCGTCATGACGTTATTCGGCCCCGAAAGGAGATTTTGCATTGACTGTGTGGAATCCCCTTTCGGGACTGATTAATGAAATGACAGTGCCAGAGTTCATAAGGTAGGCTCTCAAAAAGTCTATGTTGCAAATTTGGTGGGAAAAAAAATGTCTGTTTTACGAGCGTGCGTTGTGCAGTTGCTAAGCACACTTGTAACTTCACAAATCTGCAATATTTTCATGCTAGATTTTCAACATTGACATTTTTACATACCCCCTTGTGAACAGTACAGCTTTCATTTTTCACATCCTGGCCGAAATGTATTTTTGCACTTCCGGCACAGAATAGCGTGGTCGCTGTGAGAAATTAGTGTTCGGGACAGATTACAAAAATGGCAGTGACACTGTTCATGAGCAGAGGTTAAAATGCCTATGTTGAAAATTTGGTGACGATACTCCATAAAAATGACTGTGTAATGAGCGTGTGTTGCGCAGTTTGCACACATGCTCGTAAGTTCTTTGTGGGCAGAAAAGGGCAGCAACGCATGCAGGAGCCCCATACAAAAGGGCAGCCTGCAGTGCCGGCAGAAACAGAATGAGCGAGTGAGAGGGGGGAGTGAGTGAGGTCAACAGAGCTCTGTCGGGACTATTGCAGATTTCTTTGTGGGCAGAAAAAGGTGCCAACAGAGGCAGGAGTCCAGTACAAAAGGGCAGCCTGCAGCACCAGGAGAAACAGAATAAGCGAGTGAGACAGGGGGAGTGAGCGACCTCAACGGAGCTCTATCATGACTGCTGTGGATTTCTTTGTGGGCAGAAAAAGACAGCAACACAGGCAGGAGCCCAGTACAAAAGGCTAGCCTGCAGCGCCAGCAGAAACGGAATGAGTAAGTGATAGAGGGGGAGTGAGCAACCTCGACAGAGCTGTTCCAGGACTGCTGCAGATCTATCTCTTTGTGGGCAGAAAAATCTGCCAACGTAGACAGGAACCCAGTACAAAAAGGGCAGCCTGCAGCAGCGGGAGACACAGAATGAGTGAGTGAGAGAGGGGAAGTGAGCAAGCTCAACAGATCTCTGTCGGGACTGCTGCAGATTTCTTTGTGGGCAGAAAAAGGTGCCAACAGTGGCAGGAGCCAACTACAAAATGGCAGCCTGCAGTGTCAGGAGAAACAGAATGAGCGAGTGAGACAGACTGAGTGAGCGACCTCAATGGAGCTCTGTCAGGACAGCTGCAGATTTCTTTGTGGGCAAAAAAAGGTGCCAATGCATGCAGCGGCCCAGTACAAAAGGGCAGCCTGCAGCATCGGGAGAAACAGAATGAGCGAGTGAGAGAGGGGGACTGAGCGAGCTCAATGGAGCTCTATCGTGACTGCTGCAGATTTCTTTGTGGGCAGAAGAAGACGGCAATGCAAGCAGAAGCCCAGTACAAAAGGGCAGCCTGCAGCGCTGGCAGAAACGGGATGAGCAAGTGAGAGATGGGGAGTGAGCGAACTCAATGGAGCTCTGTTGGGACTGCTGCAGGTTGCTTTGCGACCAGAAAGTGATGCCAACAGAGGCAGGAGCCCAGTACAAAAGGGCAGCCTGCAGTGCCAGGAGAAACAGAATGAGCGAATGAGACAGGGGGAGTGAGCGACCTGAATGGAGCTCTATCATGACTGCTGCAGATTTCTTTGTGGAGAGAAAAAAGCAGCAATGCAGGCAGGAGCCCAGTACAAAAGGCCAGCCTGCAGCACCGGCAGAAATGGAACAAGCGAGTGAGAGAGGGGGAGTGAGCGAGCTCAGCTGTGCTGTGTCAGGACTGCTGCAGATTTCTTTGTGGGCAGAATAAGCCACCAATGCATGCAGGAGCCCAGTACAAAAGGACAGCCTGCACCAGTGGGAAACACAGAACGAGCAAGCGAGTGAGGGAGGGGGAGTGAGTGAGCTCACCAGAGCTCTGTTGGGACTGCTGTGGATTTCTTTGTGGGCAGAAAAAGGCAGCAATGCACGCAGGGGCCCAGTACAAAAGGGCAGCCTGCAGTGGTGGGAGAAACATAACGAATGAGTGAGAGAGAGGGGGAGTGAGTGAGCAAGCTCAATGGAGCTCTATTGTGACTGCTGCAGATTTCTTTGTGGGCAGAAGAAGGCGGCAATGCAGGCAGGTGCCCAGTACAAAAAGGCAGCCTGCAGCGCCAGAAGAAATGGAACAAGCGAGTGAGAGAGGGGGAGTAGGCGAGCTCAACAGAGCTCTGTCGGGACTGCCGCAGATTTCTTTGTGGGCAAAAAAAGGTGCCAATGCAGGCAGAAGCACCGTACAAAAGGGCAGCCTGCAGCAGTGGGAGACACAGAATGAGCGAGTGAAGGAGGAAGGGGGAGTGAGTGAGCTCAACAGAGCTCTGTTGGGACTGCTGCAGATTTCTTTGTGGGCAGAAAAAGGCAGCAATGCCCCCAGGGGCCCAGTACAAAAGGGCAACCTGCAGCGGTGGGAGAAACAGAACAAGTGAGTGAGAGAGGGGGAGTGAGCAAGCTCAATGGAGCTCTGTCGTGACTGCTGCAGATTTCTTTGTGGGCAGAAAAAGGCGGCAATGCAGGCAGGAGCCCAGTACAAAAGGCCAGCCTGCAGTGCTGGCAGACACGGAATGAGTCAGTGACAGAGGGGGAGTGAGCAACCTCAACGGACCTGTTTAGGGACTACTTCAGATTTCTTTGTGGGCAGAAAAAGCTGCCAACAGAGGTGCTAGCCCAGTACAAAAGGGCAGCGTGCAGCGCCAGCAGAAACAGCATGAGCGAGTGAGAGAGGGGGAGTGACCCACCTCAACAGAGCTCTGTCGGGATAGCTGTGGATTTCTTTGTGGGCAGAAAAATGTGCCAATGCAGACAGGAGCCCAGTACAAAAGAGCAGCCTGCAGCACCAGGAGAAACAGAACAAGCAAGTGACACAGGGGCAGTGAGCAAACTCAACGGACCAATGCAATCAACATTCGGCATTGACAAATGCTTGTTTTATTAGGGCATCCTGTTACTGGGGTCATGTCTGTAATAGGGGTCACATTCATTGGTACCATAGAAACTATACTCCTTAGAGTTGGGTGGATAATAGGTCCCTCTATTGGTAATGTACCATTAGTTTGAGGAGATGCAGTTTCAAGGGGTGCTGTAGAAGCACCTACATCTTCTCTATGTAGAAAGCATGCTATCATATCTTTTTGGCTCTGCTCTAAGCTTGCCATTCTAGAATTACAGTGCTATTTCCCTGTGCAAATCACTAATCCCATTGCATTTAGCACATGTAAATGGTGATTTTGGTATTGGCATAGATACAATAGAGTACATCTTGCATAAAGAGCATTTAATCCCAACATTCCCTCCACAGTCATAATGGTATCTGCCACTAAGTGCAGTTGCAGTATACGGTCACGGTCAGTAATTACTGAACACTAGTATGCAGGAAGTAGGATTATACTGCGCTCTGAAGTGGTATCAATAGGACCGTTGGGACTGAATTGGTGTACAATATTAGAAAGGGATGACAAGCATGACCTGAAGGAGCTTACAAACATATACGTGGAGAAAGTACTGTCACAAGTCCTTCGGTCCTGCCAGACATGCTTGACACACACTAAGACGTGCATTCGCACTCTCGGACACTTCTGAGAGGAATTGCATCTATTTTGTATAATTGCACTTCCAAGAGTGAGTTTTTGGTTTCTATTTATAATTTATTTTTAATGCTTTGTAAATAAAAGCATTACAAAGGTATGTAGAGGTGCTGCATAGAAATACATTTAGATCATTGCAGATCGCAGGGGCATTATGTGACACTCCAGGCCAATCACAGCTCTTCTTTCAGTTACAGTGGAAACACATGTCTCTCATGCGTTGCTGTAGTAACAAGCTTCTCACTAGCGCCACTCGCGCTATTACACAGACTCAAAATTTTGAAGATAAAAGGTAATTTAAAACAAAACATTGGCCCGGCTTTATAATAAGTTTACAGAATTTTCAAGTCAATCTGCTATCAAAGAAATGAGTGCTGCCTCTTGCACCTTTAGGATACCAGAAGTTCTCACCTTTGGTTGCCGTCCTCTTGCCCTTAGAATGTGTGAAGTGATGCTCATTTCCATAAGGGACACTTCCAGTGCCCTTGTAAAATTATAATACAGTTATACCAAGATATTCTCACAAGCCTTTTTTTGTTTTAGAATTGGAGGGGATTAATTAGTCATTTTAAAGGTCATATTCAACAGTAGAGTCTTAGGCCTGCTTTTATCAATTGTACCAATAAATTGACTATACAAATGTATTTATTTATTTGTACACTTTTGGATTTACAACCTTTGAGCCAGAGGCTCGTTTACAAAGGTACCTCGTCACAGAGAGGACAGACAGAGTTACAAGTTTACAGAGTTCATGACAGTAGTAGACAAAAGTTACACAAATGGTTTCATACAGAGAACAATTTGAAACATTCCGTGATTACAAAGTTCATCTGATGCAGGTAATAGCAGAGGGCAGGAAACCAGGGATGGGCGTGGGGGTTGGCGGGGATGCAGCCCAGTGGGCATTGTCTGGTGCTATGTGGTAGTAGTGCAGTGTCAATTAGTGACAGGAGCAGCTGCGGGTATTAACTAGTTGGTTACGAAGGGTTGTTTTGAATGTGGCAATTTGGGGGGAGTTGGATATGGTTGCCGGGAGGGAGTTAAACCAGGCTGGGGCTCTGTAGCAGAAAGACCTCTGAGCATGGGTGGTCCTAGTTCTGGGGACCAGTAGAGTGGTCTTGTTGACGGTACGGGTTGCCACAGTGGAATGGGTATGCTGAAAGGAGGCAGTCGCCCCAGGTGGGGAGAGCCCAAGCAGAATTTTCTTAGTTAGAAGGCAGGTTTGGTAGCAGAGACGTTCATCAAGGTTAAGGAGATTTGCCTCGTCATAGAGTTGGCAAGTGTGGGTGAGCCTGGAGGCACCAGTTATTAGCCTGCAGGCCTTGTTTAGGGTGAGGCGAATTTTGTTAAGGGCAGCGCTGTCAGCAGCACCATATACCGGCAGGCCATAATCCACAAGGGACAGAACTTGAGGACGTAACGGCAAGCTGGAGGGCATCGGGCAGGAGGCAGTCCTTGTGGCGGTAGAGGATGTCAAGCCGGGTGTTAGTGGTGGATGCAAGGGCATTGATGTGGGCATGAAAGGTGAGGGCTGAGTTGAAAGTGACCCCAAGGTACTTGTGGGAGTTGTTTGTTGATAGGGAGGATACTGAGTGGGCTGTTGCTGGCCTTGTTTTGGGGGTGGGTAAACAGCATTGTCTTGTTTTTTTTTTAAATTAATGATGAGTCTGCGCTCCTTAAACCAGGTTTCGGCATCGTTGAAGGAGTGTTGTAGAGAGTCCTGGAGGGAGGTGGGAATTTTGTGGGTGGCAAAAATGACAGCATCGTTGGCACACAACAGAATATTACCAGTGCAGGCTCTGGGCAGGGTGTTTAAAAAGAGACCAAACAGTAGGGGACCCAGAATGGACCCCGGGGTACTCCTGAGTGGATGGGTCATGTTTCTGAGAGTGTTCCATTGATTTTGACACACTGGGAATGGGCCGATAAGTAGCTTGAGCACCAGGCGAGGGGGCCAGTGGAGAAACCACTGTGACAGAGTGCATCTAGTAGAAGAGGGTGGGAGACTGTGCCGAAGACCTTAGAGAGGTCAATGAACACTGCTCCAGCTAGGGAGCCAGCATCCAGGGAGGAGTGCAGGAAGTTGGAGAACTCCATTAATGCTGTGCCAATGCTGTGGCCAGCACAGAAGCCATGCTGCTCCAGACACAAGATATTATGCTTAGCCAGGTAGTCTGTGATTTTATTGGCAACCACTTTTTCTAGGGCTTTGGAGAGGGGAGGAAGAATGGAGATTGGTTGGTAATTGCTGGGGGAGGACCTATCACCCCCCTTTATGTATAGGTGTGACTATGGCAGTATTCCAGGCAGAGGGGAATTTTTTCAGACAGAGGGACCGGTTAAGTAGGCCGGTGAGGGGGACAAGAACTTCATCTAGGACCAGCTGGAGTATTTTGGGATCTAGGGAATCATTGCTAGGGCTGTTACACTCTAAAGCTTTAAGTAGGAGTAGTCTGGCTTCCTGGGCAGAAACCTTGCGTGGGTGGAACCAGGGGTGCTGGAGGACTGGGGGGTGGTAGGTCAGGGGGTGGGTCAAATAAATTACTAGGGAGGAAAGAGCTAAGGTCAGTAAAGGGGGAGTTAAGGCAGTTGGCAATGCAAGCCGGGTCGGTGCAGGTAGAGCCGTCAATGGTGAGCTGGATGGGGGAGGAGAGCGAGTTTTCCCATTTAGCTCTTTGATATTGTCCCAGAAGGTCCAGGTACTTACCCAGGAGGAGGCAAGAGTGGCCTGGTAGTGGTCTGCCTTGGCTTTATGAATGGGCCATGTGCACCTGTTTCGTGTGGGAATGTAGGCCTGTCTATCAACAGTCCGGCCTGTTTCAGTGGCTAGGTGCCAGAGGTTATCCCTATTTCTGAGCATTTGGAGTAGGGCAGGGGAAATCCAAGGTGTGTTTTGCTTTTTGGGTTGGGTTTTGGAGAGAGGTGCAAAGAGATCACAGGCCATGTTAAAAGCTTGTGAGAAGAGGGTAAGGGCAGCATCAATGTCGGGTGTATGATGGATGGGGGACCAGTCAATCTGATTGAGGAACTGCTTGAGTTTAATCAGCCCACCTGGGCGGAGGCACCTATGAAGCAAGGTCTGGGTTATGAGTTTAGGGGTGGGGGGCAGCCCAGAGGAATAGGATAGGGGAGTGGTCACTTAAGGAGTCAGGGAGGACCTGAATGTCCTGGATTTTTTGAGGTTGGTTGGTGATGATGACATCCAGGAGGGTGAAGGTTCCTCTCGTTGGGTTAAGTCTAGTGGGCTGGGAGACGAGTTGTGTCAGGTCTTGGGCAGTGAATGTGTCCTTTATTGGGGAAGTGGAGGGACTGAGCCAGTTCACGTTAAGGCCCCCACTAAGACTAGATCAGCCATATGGGGAAGGGTGGCGAGGTAATCCAAGATAGCTGTCAATGCTGGTTCTGGTTCCTTGGGGGAATGTAGGCGACAGTGAGATAGAGTGAGCCCCTGGAGGGGTCAGGGGTGAGTTTGAGTGTCAGGGCCTGGGCACCATTCACAAGCATGGGGGTGGGGAGGCCTGTCCAATGATGGAGTCATGGGTATGATCACAAGCAACCACCCCTCAAGCATTTTGCAATGATCCTGTCGGCATAGGGTGTAGCCTGGGAGGGAGACAAAGGAGTCAGGGGGTAGACTTGGACAGCCAGGTTTCTACTAGGGCTATAATGTCTGGCTGATGTAGCATGACCCAGCACTGGAGAGCAGCAAACTTTTTCAGGAGGCTGCAAATGTTCAGGGAGGCAATGCAGAGACCAGTGAACTTAGTTGGTGGGCTGGAGCGGGCAGGGCCAGGGTTTGGGTATATATTACTGGATGAGAGTAGTAGTAAGACCAGGGTTCTGACCAGGGGGTGACAGTATGTAAACTTTTTGGGGGTATGCTTAGGTGCGGAGGGGGCCTTAAGAAAAGAGGGGATGGCAGGGTTTGAAAGGCAGGGAATGCCAGGATGAGGTGAGTTCATGGGGAGCCAGGGTAGTCAGTGGTGGGGGGGTGGCTAGGAGGTGGGTGCTGGGGACCAGGGTACGTGGCCAGTGTGGGGGTGGTCTGGGCTAATCCGAAGAGAGGCAGAGGTGCAGGCTCATATGGGCTGGGGGTAGGATCAGACTTATGGGAGGTAGGCACTAGTATGATAATGAGGGGAAGACATTTGAGGAGGAGGTGAACGGACATGGCACCAGAGGGGCAGTTGGGCAGAATGGTATAAGTATCTAAGCTGCACTTCAAATACAAGTACACTGACCTTCTGGCCATCATTAAGATGTCCTGTGTTCATCTTTACTCAGCTTTTGCCTCCCACTGATGGTGTTGACCCAGACATTCTTCTGAAATAGAAAAAAATTTGCCAAGTAATTTTTGCTCATTTACATATTTCATTCTAAACACATCATACCTTCTTGAACACAGCAGATACCTGATTTAACTAAACAGGCTATATAAGATCCCAAAAAGAATATTATTGATCAAGTTAAAATTGTAACAAACAGTTGGCCTAATGTCCAGAACTTGTTCTTGGGGAGACTCGGTGCAAGGCACCAAAGTAAAGTTATTTTTGCAGTGTTATTAAACAACACTGTGCTTCGCTCATTTACCTTAAAGAAAAGCCAACAAATTAGCACCATTTTATACAGCTTTCTTTTAAATGTATGCATAGCAAATCATATAGTTATTAACATACTAAATTGCCAGCAGAATAGGCCTAACAGTCTTTTGTGTCTGCTCGTTTAGTCAGCCCCCACCCTGGGAGATGACCTTGCTGCCCCCCTCGCCCTCTCTGGCTTCTCCCTTCCCAGTTCCGGATGTTCTCGCTGCACTGGATTTTGCTTCCAGAAACCTTCCCCTGTACCTGTTCCACCCCCTTTTGAACCCCTCCACTGTCTCTGCCTCCACCAGCCCCCTGGGCAGTGCATTCCATGGCTCCACCACCTTCTCAGTGAAGTAGCACCTCCTCCTTTCTCCCCTGAATCTCCCCCCCTCCAGCTTCCACCCACACCCTCTAGTTGCTCCCTCCTTCCTTCGAAGCACCCTGACTGCTCCTCCCCTATTTACCCCCTTCACGTACCTGAAGACCTCTATCTTGTCCCCTCCGGTCCCTTAGTTAATCACCATTCTCACCTGTTTGATTTACTGTTAGGTAATTAAAATGAACACAAGCCACTTACTTACAGTGGTGGACACAAAACAAAGCTTTCCATTGCTGTGGAATGCTGCAGCCGATGTGATCCTCATACAGTACTGCATCACTGTTTTCAATTGGAACTTAATCCTGCGCAGCGTGAGGAAGGTGCTGCACTCCTGAGGCACCATGTTTCCAGGAGATGTTACACCGAGGTCTCGTCTGTCTGCTATAGTGGCTGTTCAGATGGACGTTAAAGATCACACAGCAGTTTTTGAAGAGAGTAGGGGAAATCTCTTTTTTATGAAATGAAGCTGTAACATACGTACAAAACATTACATGCAAGTTGTGACGTTTACATATACTCTAATTCATTCAGGAAACAAGAAAAAAATAGTAGGGGGAATTTCCCCATTGTCCTGGCCAGATTTACTCTCTTCTCTAAAAATGCCTCCAACAGTTTAATCTGATTCAATATGTCAGCTTGAATCTGTACCCCCCTCCGGTCCACAAAAACTGAATAAATAAATAATAAAATGGTACCTGTTATATGTGTGTTGATCAAACACACCTAGTGGGATAATAAAAAAGCCTGTAGAGAGTGAATAGTAACAGAACTGGAGTACACTATTGTCTATTTCTACAGGGGAGAACGACTTACAGGTTCAGCACAGCTGTCCTTTAAAGCAGCAATATTAGTAACCATACAGTTTTTTCAGCAGTAATGTTAGTCTAGCAAAAATATAAAGATATACATGTTTCTTTTTCTTTCATTCCTGAACCAGTATATGTGATTTTGAAGTGTTTAAAAGTTACAAATCCCAGGCCGGCCCAGTGGCGTTGACGGTTGAGGTGTTGGACAACACACCTCATGCCACGCTGGTGACCCAGGTTCGGGTTGCCAGGGTCAGCAGGAGAGGAAGAGGATTGAGCAACCAACAAGCTGCTCTCCTCTTCTGGGGAGGGAGGGAAGGTTGCCTTGCTCTTGGCTGCCTCCTGGGGGAGGTTGGGTGGCAGCGCTAGGAGTCAGGGAGGCACCAGGATATGGCAATGTGGCGCGAGCACGCCTCCACTTGCACACGGTCATGGCCCTGAAGGGGGTGGGACAGAAAAATGGAAAAAGATGGCAGCTGCAGGCTCCATGAAGCCCTGCCTGCCAACTGACATCCTGTTCTGTCGCTGGACTACCAGAGGCCCCAAAAACTGGATTGGATATCCTGGGTGAAGGGTAACCCTCCCCTTCCTGACCCTGCCATGGGTGGGAATCTGTGGGGGTATGAGGGGATTGGTGGTACTGGGAGAGTGGTGGATGGACTTAGGTGGCAAGGCAGAGGGAGATAGCCACCTGCAGATGCCAGGGAAGTAAAAAGAAGATGGAAAAAAAAAAGTTCCCACTCCCGTGCCATGCTTGCAATGATAAACTTAAATATTTATTTTATTTATTTTTTTATTTAGTTTTTGTTGACCGGGTAAGTGCACTAGACAAATCCTGCCTATTTTCAGGCATGATCCGGGGGAGGGGGATACAGATGAATGCCAACTGACCTTGAACCAGATGAAACTGTTGGTGGTATTTTTAGTGAATAAGGGAAATTTGGCCAGGACACCGGGGAAATTCCCCTACTCGTCAGGGGGGAACCTTTGGCGGTTGGATGCAAGATGGCCACTTCTGCTCTGCCTTTGGAGGAGATGGAAGTGACTGGGACAGGGGAGTGGGCCTCCTCCCCTGCTCCTGTTGAACCTGAGGCTGGGAGTTTGGTAGCTGTTCTCCAAGACGCTTCCTTGCCTATGGAGTTTTTTGACACAACTGAGAAAGTGCTTGCTGAGGTGGCTGAGAATCCTGTACTGTGTGCTGAAACGATGGAAATGAGTAATGAACTTACCCAGAAGGAACGTTTACTGAATGAAGTGCTTACTACTGCTGAGCAATGCACGCGTCGTAAAGCACAGCTGTTAAACGAAATTGCTGCATTGCATTCTTTTTCTCCAGTTTTGGCCGCTCCAGCTTCCTGTACTTCCTGGTCACGGCACTGTGACGTCGGATTTGGAGCTCAGCAGTGCATTCCTGCTCCTCGGATGCAGTCCAGCCCTGTTTTGCAAACTCAGTCAGGACTTGTTCATTTGACTGCCTGAGATTCGGAGACTGGCAGTCGGAATGAGGAAGCTACAGAACCTCGAGGTTTGGTACTTTCAGCAGTGACGTTATCAACAAAACGGATGGGTATGACTAGCATTGTCATGCAGGGTGAGGTGGTGCAAAATGACACTATGGTTTTAGCTGAGAGGGGAAGGGACTTACGTATGGGAGTGGGAAATGTTAAACCAGGCATTGATACACCTAAGGAAGTGTCTGTCTCGCATATTTCCCCTGCAATTCAGCTTTCTCCCGCCATTCAGAGTTTAAAAACATCTATGGCTTATAATGATTCTTCTGGTTGGTTGCCTGAAAAAGCGATAGCTGCAGCGAGGTGGTTGCAACACCCAAATGGTAACTGGGTGCCAGATCCAGAAGATGCAGAAGTACAGCGCTATCATTCCCCTGTTGTTGACTCAGTGGCTTCTTGTACCTTATCACGTACTGAATCTGATACTGTACCACCTAAACAGTCTAATTCAGCTGTACCTGTTATTGCGGTTTCTACACTGGTTGACCCATTATCTACTTCAAGTGTATCTTCTAAAATGACTGTTTCTGACCCTGTGCAGGCAGATAAGGACCCCCCACCCCAATTTAAGCTTTCTGACTTATTTTCTAATAAGGGTGAACCTGCTCCCCGTAGAAATGCTGTTGTTTGATTTATAAAGGTGGCTTGGAAGATTTTCCCGATAGACTTTATATTGCTAAAGTTTTGCTAAAAGGGTCTATGAAATTTTTGTCTGCAGATATATATGCATTGATTCATTTGGGTAACTCCAACTATGACATTAGTTTCAAAACCCTTTCAGGTTTGGAATGTTTTTGGACAACTTTTCAGGTTGTTAAGAATTCTCCACCCTAGATACCTTTTTTGGCTGTGCCCCTTACTAAACCATCTGTTAAGCTGATTACAATTATGTTTCGTAATGAGGGGGTACATATTGAGGATATTCTTTTCTGGCTGCGTAGAAGATGTGAAGTTCTGGATAAACCTGTACCAATTCTTGATAGTGAGAAAATTTGGAATGGGGGTTGGAAATTAAGGGTAAAACTTTTTGCTTCAAATAATGGCCCTCAGCATTTACCCAATAGTTTTTTTGGGGGGAAGGATAGAGGTAGTTTGTTTTATGTTGGTCAGCCGAAGTCCTGTTTTAAATGTGGTTCTAGAACTCATCTCAATACAGCCTGTGACACCCCTCATTGTTCCCATTGTTTTGAATTTGGGTATTTGGCCGCTACGTGTCTGAATTTATTTAAATGTAATTTATGTGAACAGACCGGACATGGATATGCTAAATGTCCTTGGGCATCCCATAATAAGGATGATTGTCCTTCACATGAAGGCTTGATTGTAGTTGCTCAGCATGCTGAGTCAGTTCCTATCCTACCCTCTACTAGTGGAGACTCTCTTCTTCAGTCACTATTACCTAGTGTATCCTTTTTAACAGTTCAAAATGCAGGTTTAGGAGATTCTGTTCCAGTTGAATTGCCAGCTACCAAGACCCAGCTTTCCTCGGTAGTAGTTCCCTCTGTTGTCTCATTACCCTCTACGTCTGACTTATCTTTATGTGAAAAGTCAGATGATCTGGAGATGCCTCCTCCTCCATCTCAAGTGTTGCCTTTTAAAAAGGTTATTGCCAAAAAACATCATAGATCGGGGAAGCCTGTTCCTGCTCGGCAAGTACCTATGGCCTCTACTAGCGGAGTTACTTCTGAGTCGTGGAAACTAGGCAACAGCTTTGCTGTTTTGGGGTCTAGGGAAGACTCTGATGGTGAAGAATCAGATCTTTCTTCCAGAGCTTCTGTGGTCACTGACAATTTTTCGGAAGGTGATGAAGGTGAAGTGGCACAGGTTGAGGGTCTTCCTAGCCGCTCTCAGCGTAGACAGGTTTCCAAAGTCACATGATTTTTGGTTTTTATTTTTGAATGGGTATGGGTTATCATCCTAATTTTCTTTGTCTCACCTTTATTATGGCTTCTTTAACGTTCACCTCTATTAATGTTAATAGCATAAAAAGTCACAAAAAGCTGGTCACTACTATGTCCTGTTTACAACAATTACGCAGTGATGTGATTTGTCTCCAGGATACGAGGTTAAAAACTATTTGTGAAGTGCAACGTGCTCAAAACCTATGGTCTTTGGGAGTGTCTTTTTGGTCGAATGGGGAATCCCCTTGTGAAGAGGTTGGGGTATTATTTACTAATTCGGAGTTAAAGGTTTCAAGGATGGTGGACATTTGTCCGGGACGTGCATTACTACTTGATCTTAATTTTGGGGGAGAAAGATTTCGATTCATTAATATTTATGCTCTGCAGACCAAAGCACTCTGGGTTGCACTTCTGAATGACATTCAACCCTATTTGTATACTTCTCGTTTAATTGTTTGGGCTGGTGATTTTAATTGTGCACTTAGTGTTGGAGATAGAGGTATGAAGACGTCTAAATTATTTTGTGACTCTCACAAGTTGATACAGATATTAGATACTGCTCAGCTCAAGGATACATATCGTAGTGTCCATTCTGAGGGTGGTAAGACGTTTTTTAAAAATACATTGTCCACCAGGATAGATTTCATTTTCCTTTCTGTTGTTCTACAAGTCACCTTGGTTAATTTAAGGGTATGGGAATTCTCTGATCGCAAGTCTCTTACGGTTTGTTTGACCTGGGAGGGTACTCCTCGATGTAAAAAGAATTTGTGGAGGTTGAATTCCTCCCTATTGACTGATGAACCTCTTAAACAAGCTTGGAAGTCAGAATTGCGTGCCAGGCTTTCTGTTTTTGATTTTTATGATGATGCTGCTTCTTGGTGGGAGGATACTAAGAAGGACTGGAAAACTTTTTTTCAGACTTACTCTCGCTCTAAGATTAGTTCACAATATTTGGAATATTTACATCTCAGAGCACAGTTGCAAAAATTGATTTCTTTAACTGAGACTGAGGGGTTTGATTACAGTACTCAAATTAGAAATGTCAAAAATCGTATGTTGGAATATAGATATGATAGGGCTAAGTCTTTAGATCATGAACACAGGTTTGGTCTGAAATTGCACAAGAGTGCATTGGATCCCTTTCAAGACTGTAAAGACAGGGTAGGGAAATGTTTCATTACAGAATTAACAACTGAATTGGGTGACTTGGTTAAGACTCCTTCAGCTCTACTTGAGGCCGTTGGACGTTATTTGGGAAATTTGTATCAGAAAGACAATGATGTTCAGAGTGGATTGCTAGACTTTGATTGTTTACAAATACCTCAATTAACTGCAGTGGAAAGCCAGCAGATGTTGCGTGATATTTCTGAATCAGAATTAAGAGATGCTATTTTTTCATTGAATGTAGATTCCTCGTGGGTACGGATGGATTTGGAGTGGCTTTTTACCGGACTTTTCATGAAGATTTGGTTCCAGTTTTGACTACGGTGTTTAACCTAATGTTGTCGACTTCCCAGTTAGCTCCCTCAATGAATCAAGCGTTGGTTGTTTTGCTTTATAAAAAAAGGTTTGTAAACTGATTTGAGTAATTGGAGGACATTGAGTTCATTAAATACGGACTTAAAAATCTTAAGTAAAATTTTATTGCGTAGAATGACTATTGTAGTGGATAACTTGATAAGCCCTTACCAAACTTATTCAATACCAGGTAGAACCCAATATGATAATTTATTGTTAATACAGGAACTTTTTTCTGCATCACAGTCAGGTTTCCTGAAAGGTTATTTACTTAGTCTTGATCAAGAAAAGGCTTTTGATCGTGTTTCCCATAGGTTTCTGTTTTCTGTGTTGCATGCTTATGGTTTGCCACAGGGTTTTATTGATTGGATACAGATATTATATCACTCAGCTTCTCCTCTACCAAACGTGAATGGCTGGCTTGGTACTCCAGTGGCTGTACAGAGAGGGGTTCAGCAGGGCTGCCCCTTGAGTCCGGTGTTATATGTGTTTTTTATTGATGTGTTTCTTCGTATGATTAGTGTTCATGATGGTCTGGCAGGAGTATGTATTGCTGATAGGGTCTTACCCATAAAGATTCTTGCATACGCAAATGACTTGGTTGTTTATCTTTCAGAGGTTGCGGAAGGTCCCATAGTAAGTAATGTGTTAGATTTATTTTCTAGTGTTTCTGGTTCGAAGATTAATTATGAGAAGAGTAGAGGTTTCCCTTTTGGTACCTCTAATATCCCGGATACTGGTACCCTTGCTGCTATCTTAGGAATCAAATTTAGTGATGGTGATATGATGTATGCAAATTGGTTTCATAAATTAGGTACAGCTCAGTCGATGGTAGCAAGATGGAAGGGTAAACAAATAGCCAAACGGAAATGTGTATTGCTTATTAAAACCTTGATGTTGCCTATTTTTTTGTATGTTAGTTATGTGTTTCCACCTCCGATGTCTCTTTTTACTTCCATATATAGTGTTTTTTTCCAAGCCTTTTGGGATAGTAGACTGAATCCCATTAAAAGAGGCTTCACTTATAGGAGTATACAACAAGGTGGGGTTGGTATGATCCATCCAGTGGCATTTTTTCTTAGTGTTTTTATTTCCTACAATTTCAGTCCTCTACTAAAACCTGGTACGAAGGTTTGGTTTCCTTATGTTAGATTATGGTTTTTGCTAGGTTTACCTCTGTGGAAGCATGGCAAGTCGACTTCTTTTACTCGGCTTCCCCGGTTTCCCAAGTATGGCATGGAGGTCTTTCGTCTTTTATTGAAATGGAAGATCACTGTTTCTCATTTGGAAACAATGACTATGAAGCAATTGTATGGTTATATTGTTTTATCTGATTTTTCTGATACTTTTCTTTTTCCAGATTGTCCTCCTCAGTCCCAAGAAAGAGTTCTATTGATGCTCTCTCATAAACGTTTACCTGACTTTATATGGGATAGTGTTTGGTTGAGTTCTTATGGCAGATTACCAGTGGGTAACATGCAAAAACACAAACAGCTTAGTGATAGATGGTGTACCCGAGTGACGTGTGTATCATTGTTAGAAACGCAGGAACATCTTTTTTTAGACTGTCCCTATATTAAATCTTTTTGGGTTATGTTGGCAGCAAGATGGAAAGAGCCTTTATTTAAATCGATTTCTTATGGGACTCTAATGTACTGTACAAATAGGGGTGAATGGTCTACGTATCCTGCTGACACTTTACTATTAGTTTTTTTTGTTATTCGTTTTTATATTTGGCAATCTAGATGTTTTTGGTCTACTCAGCAGCGTATAGTTTCATTTGAGGAACTCCTTTTTAATATTACAACTACTTTGCAGAAAATTTATGAATCTGATATGAATATCTATGGCTGGGTGAAATGTTCTTCTTTATGGGTGAATTGTGAAAAGTGGCTGGGCTGATTAATTTTTTCTGTTCCTTCTGTTTCTGTTAAGATGCTCTCTGATCTATTTTTGTGTGTATTTGTTTTTTTTTGTAATAGATTCACTGCTTGTCTGGAGTCCTCTTTTCAATAAAAGTTCCCCTACTCTTTTCGATAAGTGCCATGGGATCTTTAACATCTACCTGAACTACCAACAATCCAGGCAGATGGGACCTCGGTTTAATGTCCCTTCCGAAAGATGGCACCTCAGAAGTGCAGCACCCCTCTCATGCTGCACTACAGTGTCAGTACTAGGATATTAACCCAAGTGCCAGATGTGGGAATTGAACCCACAGCCGTCTGATCTCCCGGTCTCAGAGGCGAGTGTGCTACCTACTGAGCCACTGACACTGACAATATATGGAATATATTGGTACAGCACAGTGTTTACAATCAAAAACATGTGGCAGCACCATCCTGACATATATACAGTATGAATCTAGCATGTACATTCGATAGGTATCCTCAACAGAAGAGATTTCTAAAATTTGGGACTGACGGCCGTCTTTAATGATAGGAGTCATTAATTACAAAATCAACTGTAAAAGCCATTTAACAATATCTGAGAAAACTAAAAAAAATACACTAAGCATGAATCTTGGGATGTCAGAAATACATTTTTGCTAAAAAATCTATATGATGAAATTTTTTCTGACTAATAAATCCCGCTGCTTTAACCCTTAGGCTGCCAACAGAACTAGGATGCATAGGAATTCTGGATTAATACATGAGTCCATGGCATAGCAATGGTTAAGGCATGCTGCAGTAAGAGGAAACTCTATTATGACCAGCACTGTGCTAATCTGTATTACTTATAATTTGCAGCAGTTGAGTATTTATGACAGAGGTTGGAGACTAAGGCACTAAAGAATATAACCTCCGTTTAAGTCCCTTGTTGGTGAGTCCAAGTCATCTTCCTTGCTATGATCTTCAGCACTAGCCACCACTGCCTCCACTTCTTGCCTCACAGTGAACTCCCTGCGTCTTTGGATTCAAGAAAATTGAGTGTGTCATTTTGGGGTGACTTGGAGTTTGTCCAGTGGGAGAAAATGGTGTGTGATTTCTAACTTTCTGAGCTTCCTTTGTGTCTGATCAGATCCTTTCTGATACTGTCTGGGTTACTCCACTATAATCTGGTAAAAACCATGAGCCTTTCCCCTTCAGTGCTCAAGTTCCCTTGATTTCTTCCTGCCTTCAACACAGCCATGTTGTGCTTCAGACTTTAGAAAGTACATAGAACAGTTTGGGGGATATTTCCCTGTGGGCATCTAAGAGTAATCCTGTACACACTCTGAACAGACAGTTCTTTGTTGTCAAGATTCAGTTTAATACATAAGGGGCCAGATATTCAAACCTTTGCCCCGGGGCTAAATTAGCACTGCCCAGCCGGGAAACTTAGCCCGGAACACAAAGCAAGCCATATTCAAAAGGAATAGCCTGGGGCAAACAGCTTCTGAATATAGCATGGGAATGAGGCCGGGCAAACTGGGCTGGGAGTGCAGGGCAAACTTAGCCCTGGAATAAGACAGCTCTGAATATGGCAGCCAGGAAGTGCAAACCACAACAGCAAAACAGTGCACAGTGATGTGAAGATAGGTAGAGAGGTGAACTGTGTGGCCAATCTGTGTGCCAGCAAATGCATGGACCCAGTACTAAGGGAGGCAGTATAGCGCAGTGGTTTAAGGCTCTGAGCTGCAAATCTGGAGACCTGGGTTTGAATCCCACAGCCCCAACTTGCATGACTTGCGTGACTTATATGCAGCTGTTGGTTGGACATCCCTTACTACTAGATGCCTGCTCCATGCTGGGCTATGGACTCTTAAACTGCTCCTGCAGAAATTGCCAAGCTATCTCTCTTCTTCCCTTATTAGCATCTCACATAGTGCATCCTCGTTAAGAAAATCTGACTTTATTATGCTTGACATACCAAGGACGCGGACTTCCTTTGGTAAACGTGCTATTGCATATGCCCTTCCCTCCATTTGGAACCAATTACAAACCGTACTGAAACTAACTAGCACAGTTTCAATAAACTTCTACAAATCGCTAAGTTCAGCCAAAATAAAAGACACCTGTAACTGTCATTAAGTCTCTTCCTTCCCCATGTGTGCCATATTTATCCACTGGTAAGGTATAATTGATTTGCCATATTAACTGCTTTCCCTTTGCCTTCTACTCCTGGCTTTATCTATGCTTACGCTCCACTGCTACTCTATCAAATCACTCCTCCCCCCCATATCAGTTGTAGACTGTTGTTTGTTCTAGCTGCCAAAATATATGTATTGCACACACCAGTCATCATGTTTCATTTATCAGTATGCAACCTATAAATCACTTCCCTGTCTCATATCAATGTTTACCACCTGCGGTCACCCTATGTGGTACCCTTGTATGTATATCCAGCCTGTATCATGTAACGTGCATTTCATGTATATACTGTTATTACCTATCTGTGTTTGTACTTTAAGTGTTTATGTCACAGGACCTCCTTGTGAATGAGCTTGCTCAATGGAGTTTTCCTGCAATAAACTTGAACTTGAATACTGTGTGACCTTGAGCAAGTCACTTAACTTCCCTATGCTCCCAGGTCGCACCTGTAAACAAGCTTCCAGCTTAGTGTGTTACTCATGGTAAAACAACTTTAAAAAAAAAAAAAAAGTACAGCTGCAGGCAGTAGCGTGTGTGAAAGTACAGTGTTCAAAACTGTAAAATATTCCCTGAACTGTTTGCGCAGCGCTAACATGTTTGCGTGGGTTTAGCGCAGGCTTAAACCATTAGCCCGGTGCAAACACGTTTGCCCGGCGCTAAACTTTGCCATATTCAAAAGTGACATGCAAATGAGCCTACTTACATAGTTTCTGGGCAAACATCCAGATTAGCATCTCATTATGCCCTGATTTGCATGCTGTTTGTGCCAGGCTAACGGTTTAGCCCTGCGCTAAACCCATGCAAATGTGTTAGCGCTGAGCAAAGAGCTTGGGGAATATTATACAGTTTTGAACACTACTTCCACATGGGTTGCTGCCTGCAGCTGTACTGGGACAACACAGCATAGGCACAGATGGTGGTGGTGGTGCTGCATGCAACTGTCACAATGGAGGTCATGCTACAGTGCACAGCAGACACTACAGTAGCAAGGGGACCAGTAGTGTATGGACACAGCAATGCTTATGGTGTGTAGGGCAGTGATGATGACTGCACTATACACAGTGAGGGGCCCAACCTGCAGGTGTTTACTGACAGTGGACATTACTGTTACACTGTTTTGTGACCCACAGATGCTGCACCTCTCACATGGGATGCTCACAGTGACATATACATGTCTGGCTTTGTGTGCTGTGGCAGTTGTACAGCTGTGCGGTATGTGGCTGGGGGCATATATTATCAGAAAGGCACACTGGTGTTGGGATATGCCCAATACTGGTCCATGTGCACTGCATGATGTGTCCCAGCCTTGTGGCCACACCAGGTCTGTGGCACAGCCTGGCCACCCATACACTCTCCCCTCAACATCCTCCATGCCCACAGTGCTGCATGTGTGTTCTGGCATCTGTTAGTGTCCACAGAAGTGTGGTCCACAGATGTGTGCTGTATGGCCACACTACTATGCTGTCCACTAGTGGCAGGGTCACCACTTACTGCCTGGCATGGCTGGGACTGGTGGCAGATGATGGCATCATTGTGATGCCACCAGTTAGCAGCATGCTTCCCCCTGTGTTTGGCTTTGTCTATGTGTCATATTTATTTGTTAGGGTCGCGCAAACACCGCACAAAGCCATAGTGTCATGCAAAGTTAAGACAAGCTTTTCCTGAGAGGTAATGTGCACCATGCTAATTGTTGCGCTAAGTCACGCTAAACCACTTTGCGCAGCGCTAATCGCTGAATATAGCATTGCGCCTGTATTCATGTCAGTTTGCCCCTTGCATACATTATGATTTTGCTTGGTGCTAATGCAGTCTGCCTGCGCTATTTGGCCTTTTGACTATAGCAGACCCACGCTAATCTCGCGCTAAACCTGCGCAAACTTTTTTGCCCGGCGCAAAGTTTTGAATATCTGGCCCACGGTATCTATGTTTCCAGAAATGCCACAATATCATCCCCACTTGCTTTCCAGAACTATGAGAATTCAAACATTTCTTGCACTCTAATTTTCCCCTTCCTGCCTGCGGATTTATAAATGTGTGTATTCTTTCACCATTTCGATTAGTTCGCATGGAAGATTGCATCTCCTGCTACAGTTTTGACTGCTCAGAGTGATTGTTAAAGTATAGTTATACAATGGCAAGAAAATGTGCTGGTCTCTGATTGGTCAGTCTTGGGCTGGACCCATGATGTTATCCCAGTACAACATCACGGCTCTAGTCTCAGCCTCACTGTGAACCTGTAGATGAGCTATATGATGAGCTAGATGACCTCTTTTTTTGCATCCCTCTTAAGAAACAATAATATTTTTCCACACTAAAAAACATTCTTTAAAATGTTTTTTATGATATATGTAACAATGAGCCATTGTATAATAGCAATAATGCCCTCCAGGGTGTGTGTCATTTGGGATAATGTCACGCCTCAGTTGTTGGACGCACTCGGCCTGTAGCCTCGCAGCCCAACCCCTGAGGCATGACGTTATCCCAGCATGACACACACCCTGTCGGGCATTATTGCTTAATTAGTAAATGGCCATATTTATGGTCCGTAAAGCAGCTAGATAAAACAGAGTACTACTCCTTTTTATCTAGCTGCTTTATGGACACACACAGTGAACTATTTGATGTCTGATGTAAAGACTGCAGGGACTCCTCAGACTCAGGGACTCCTCAGACCCAGTTTCCTGCAAAGCTGACTAGGCAACAGTGCCATCAGATTTACTGTCCACTTGCTCGTCCTTGGGTTTGAAAAAAGTCCAGCTGAGCTACAGTTGTTCTGGGTTTCCCCATTTTTGATCCACGGAACAATGAAATGAAGGCTTTACTCCTGCATACCTAGGTACCGCTTTTAATTTTATTAACATCTCACCTTAACTGGGTTACCAACATTTCATGGAAAACCACTTCATACAGTGGTACTGCACTTAATGCTTGCAGTTTTCCCGCATTCCTAAGTGGCAGAGCCATCTGGATTTTAAATCTTGAGGTAGCTTTAAGCTTGCTGGGCTCAGTGCCTTCTCAATTTCTTCAATATTCCTTGGTGTGTCTCAGCCTGGTGTTTCACCATTCCACTCGCTTACAGCTTTTGACATGGGACTGCAACCTATTCCCTCGCTTACTTACTTACCCCATTTTAGAAAATAATGGTACTGTCCCAGGAGTGACACTCAAACTGTGAAGTGATATCCAGGCTCATCTGCATTTGTAGAAAATAAGTGGCCCTATTCCTTATTATTCCTCGTTTATTCCATATTGCTGCTAATTTTAAACACCCCCTTTTCCTTGAGTCAGTAGATGAGGAGATGGGGGATCATGGATCTCACACAGCAGGGATTCATTGCTGGTAGATCCTGCACTACAAATTTAAAATCTTTTTATGAGAGGGTAAGTGCTAGTCTAGATGAAGGTCTACCAGTTGATGTCATTTATCTTGACTTTAAAAAAGCCTTCGACCTTGTCCCCCATTATGAACTAATTAATAAGATGGTGCAATTTGGCTTCAAAAACTACAGTATGTAACCCCTAGGTGGCGCTATCCCTTGGGCTACTACCCCTGCCTGCTTGGCTACTAACAGGTTAAGGGGCCTGAGTTCTGAAACTGGTGCCTCCCCCCAAAGGGAGGATTGGTTTGGGTTATGCTAACCAGGCTACAGCCCTCTGGGACACTGTGAGCCCCCTTATCTCCCACTAGTGGCCCACACCGTACACAACAGTGACTTTCCTAATACCCCAGATATGCAAACCTCATACACTTGTACTTGGCACTTACCCCCAGGACGGGTTCCTTCAGCTTGACTCTGGGGACCCCCTGTAAAATAAGGTGATGCAGTACAACAGCAACAATGCAATACCTTCAGCATAAACTGACACCACAGTCAATGTAAATTGCAGAAACAAACAGATCTGATTTATTCAGGGGTCTGTAACAAGGAGGGGGAATAATCAGGTTAATTAGCTTGAACACATTAATAATCACACTATTGTGCGTGCACTTATAGTCCAACTCAGTCACACTCTCTGGGTACCCAAGATGGGGGAAAAGGCTAGCCAGGACCAACGCCCAGGGTAGGCCGGTGGTGCAGCTGGTTGGGGCTCTGTGATGGAAAAAGAACATGCACACACCCAGTTTGTAATCCGGAGCTGGAGGGCTCAGTTCGTGAAAAGAAAAACACAAGACAATCAGATGACATACTTTGATTAAACAAGAGTCGCAGGGAGCTACCGTGATAATTACTCATGGTACCCAGGCTAAACACAGGAGTGCTGATGGATGAAATGTCTGGGTTGCCAGAAGAGACAGGGCCCTCACAACTTGCTTCAGTGCTAGTCTTGTTCAGGCAAGGAGCAGGGGCTGGTCCCCAGGCTGGTCCCTCGTCAATGGATCTTTTCTGTGCAGCAGGGTAGTGAGACAAGGCCCTCATGGGTGGGCCTATTTGCATCAGGCAGCATGGATTCAGTCTGAGATTTTGCTGGGCAGCAGCTTCCAGCACTATCACACAGCTCACAGCAATGGGGGGAATCAGATCGCGATCCCCATCCAGCACATAGCACATTCATATGTAAAGAAAGTTTACTGTACCAGGCAGGCGACTCCTCGGTCCCGATCGCAAAATTACTGCTAAACCCGGGAGCACAATGGCAGATAACGTTCCTGACAGGCTGATCGCTTTCAGCAAAATCTTTGGTCTTCTACAGGGTGAGCCTGGTTATAAATCAGCAGCTTGCTTCGTTCACTACAAATTTTGGATTCAGTCCAAGAAAGTCCTCTTCTCTCTCTCAGGGCAGATAGCAGGCTAGTAGGCCAGGAATCAGGCCTTCCATGGTTCTCCCGCATGAACAACGCCGCAACAGCCACTCGAACACTCAGAACTCCTTCTCTCTCAGCTTCCCAAACCAATCTGGCTGACCAGCAGACAGCTCGAGGCATTTCCCCAGAATCCAAAAGAGTCCAATTGGCTGGTTCTTCTGTCAGTCACAACACACTCCCCCTGTTGGTGCAAAAAGGCACCAATAGTCCAAAACTACATTTCCCAGAGTCTGGCACCACACAGATCCACTTAACAGGCTCCATTTTAGAGTCCTCACAACCCGATTGGTCCAATGCGGCAGTTCGGGACCAAAATGGTGAAGCTAGCAGAAACAGTCCATACTGCAAGAAAGGCAGGTTAGACAAACTACATTTTCACTATTACTCTAAATAGTTCCCAGCAACTAGTTACATCTTTCAAAAGTGCTCACTCTGCCCAAATAGCGATGGCAGAAATGGAGCGATTTGTCAGCAGCTTGAGCAGGACTCGAGCAAGGAAACACACAGAACCTCCCCCATCCAGATTAATTATGACTGCAAGCAGACAGCCCTTAAAGAGACAGTACTTGGAGGCTTTAAAAGCACACACTGGCAATCACAGTTAAATGGCTTTAATGCCGAACACCAACCAGGCTCTGAGCAAATAGGCAAGCTCTGGGAAGACTTTTGGGGACTCCCATTTGCAGTGGGATTACAAGTATATTATAAAAAAGATAGAAGACTGGTTAACTGATAGAAACCAGCAAGTGAGAGTATCAGGGGTATTAAGAGTTACCAGTGGGACCCTCAGGACTCAGTTTTGGGTCCAACCCTACTTGGAATATTTATCAGTGACTTGCATTTTAATGTTACTAATAACATTATAAAATTCGCTGATGACACCAAATTAAGGTCTGCAGTGGACGTTGACTCTAAATACCATAGACTAGTGCAAGACTTGGCAAACAGAATTGGCCTAAATTAAATAAAATGGTGTTCATTCTATCTGATGCCGCCATTTTGGGTCAGGTTAAGCAATGGATGGTTCTGACGCCATATGGCGCTAATGGGTAAAATGGGTTTTAACACTGATAAATGTTCAGTAATACATCTGGGGGAAAAACTCATGCAGGATTTATGAACTTAATGAAACAAACATAAAATCAGTGTCAAATGAAAAAAGACTTAGGGCTACTTATAAATAACAAGTTTTTAAATAGTGAACACTGCAAAAAGTTAACCATGACCACCAACAGAATTTCTAGGTCTATACGAAAAGCTTTCATATCCAGAAGTGAAAGTTGCATTATTCCTTTGTACAGGGCATACGTAAGGCCGCATCTTGAATATACAGCCTCCTTTTGGTCTCCACATTTACTTAAAGACAGGAAATTATTGAACTGTGTACAGAGGGGGGCAATACGACATATACCAAGATTGAGAGGTATGGCATCTAATGAAAGAATGCACAAACTTGAACTATATGATCTCCAAATAACAAGAAACCGAGGGGACCTGTTACTATTGTTTAAAATTTTACAAAGTGAAGAGTTAAGTAAACTTCATAATGTTACTCCTGCACCAAGACCAACGCCGTTGCATTCTCACTGCAAACAATTGTGCATCCATCAAGCAGCAACCAATAAAAGGGAGAGTTATTTTACTATACGTGCATACATACTCTGGAATAGACTACCGCAGAACTTGGTTGACATTCCAGACTTCAGCAAATTCAGATGTGAATTGAACAAGTATATGTTCACTACAGATGGATAATACCCCCACATGGTATGGGAGGCAGTCATGTTGGGCCTAGTGCCTTCCTAGCTACTGAGTAAGACCGAGTGAGTAGTACCACACATTAGGAAAAGTGCCGCCACTGGGGATACTGTGGTTCATCAACACCCTTAAAGACAGTTTATTTTAAAATCTGTAACAAAGTTAAGATGTTTTATAATGAATTTGTTAAGTTTGGCAGGCGTTCCACCAAAGTACATCCGCTGGGCTGGACTGCAGGCTCAGCCACCCCAGAAGTGGGTTATTGCTCTTATAAAATGGTTTGCTGTTTAGTAAACCAGTATTTTGGCCATAAAAATTAGGTCTGACATGTTAATATGCATCATTGTGGAATCGATGCACAGTTATGCGATCAGTCTCAGCCAATCAGATTTATTTATTTCTCCATGCCATTTTATAATGTGCTATAAAGTGATTAAGTAGTTTGTGTACCATGCTGTAAGGAACCCCCATAAAAAACAAAATCCTGTATCTCATGAATCCATCTCACCATCTGTTTTAGCCACATGTCAAATAAAATATAACTGCTTGGATGGAAATAGGGCTGACAGCATAGAACAGAGGTGAGACTAATGAGCTTTGTACATTCAGCAGATCTGGTTTCAATTCTAACAACTGCCACTTGCATTCTGTGTGACCCTGAGCAAATCACTTAACCTCCTTGTGCTCCAGGGGGGTACCCAGTGAATATGTCATGCGGATTATGATGTAGCTATAATCCGCATGGCAAAAATAGCATAGGGGAAAATTGCTACAGGGATAGCATAACGCAAGTACATTACTACTATCCCTGTAGCTGTTGTCACTCGGGATGAAGACAATAAGGTGTCCCATGAGTGGTGCTTTACTGAAAAACTGCCATAGCACAGAGTTTAGAGCCACGAGCAGTGAAATGTGTGGATGACCAGGGATCGATTCCTGGTCCTGCGACATTTGTTGTTTTTTTTCCTCTTCCCTGTCCTGACTTTTATTTTTAATCTGTCTCCCCCCATCCTGCACTTTTGCTCCCCACTCCAGTTGTCGTGGTCAGTTCCCTGCAACCCCCCCTATACAAAAATGATCCCCCAAGGTTCCTCCCCATCCCTGAGTTGCCTCCCTCCGCCGGAGCTGGTTATTTGTAGTTTAAGGGGTGTGGCAGCAGAGCCCCCTGCAGACAGTCAGTTGAAGTGTTTTGGGCTTTATTTGTAGCAGTTGGCATTTTTGCTGATGTGCCACATTGTCGGTCGTTGATTTCCTAGTGCGTTTTTTGGTCATGCTATTATTTATTCAGCATTTTGACCTAGTGCCCTCCAAGGGCACATCTGAAAACAAGCTTTTGCTCTCACTGTGCTTTTTTCCAGACAAAAGTTTGTAAAAAAACAAATAAAAAAGTAAAGCAGACTGCATGGATCGATTACCTTTCCCAGCTTTACAATTTCTCTGTTTCCATATAAGCTACACATTTATACAATACATTTTTATCATTCTCCTACATTGTGTTCTCTAGCAGTTTATTGCTAAAATTGTATAACTAATGTTCCCCCCGTCATTCAGTGAAACAGAGGGTCTTCCTATTAAATTGAAGGAGACAGCCATGGTTCTAACAGGAAACTACAGTTCAGCAACATTCAGTGCAGGCACATCTGGAAAACCAGAGAACACGTACATTCATTGATTGTCCAGACCATAAACAAACTCCAGCCATCAGTCGCCTTATTAAAGCAGCAGTACATATTACCATGACAATTTTGACCTATACTTTTTTATTCTATTTTAAATTGTTCCTTAACTTTTGCCTTGAACAATACTCTTCTTTTCCTTATTTTGAGTTTGCATAAAAGCATTTTTTCTATCATTTGAAATAGTAAAAGGGGCACTCCTTTTAATATAGCTCAGACCTGGATTTCATCAGTAATCTCCGCTGTGTTTTTGTACACCTATTGTTCCATCAGGTCCGGGAGATGTGCCTGTTGCATACCAGCTCACTTTAGTCCAAAGTGAAGTGGTGTTAAACAGTGAGGGTCCTGATCGCATACATGATCCCGCTCCATGAATCTCAGACAGCGGTCTGCTGAGGTGGTGCGAGGAGAGCTATGCCAGCTGCCACTTTCACTGGTCCAGCACCGGGGGTGAGGGTGTGTGGAGCAGGGGTCCTCAGCAGGTGGGTGGGAGGGGGATATGTATACTGTCAAGCAGTGGGGGGGGGACAACTGAATCACCAGGAACCTGTGAAATAAATGTGTACTGGGTAATCGAGGTGGGTGGGGGACCACGGAACAACCAAGGACTTGTGAAATAACCACCAGAGCTTGTGAAATAAATGTGTACTGGGTGATCTGGGGAAGAGCCACTAGACCACCAGAGACTTGTGAAATAAATGTGTACTGGGTGATCAGGGATTCCAGGAAGCCACTAGACCACTAAGAATTTGTGAAATAAATGTTTATTGGGTGATCAGGGGGGTTGGGGAATCACTGGACCACCAGGGAGTGATTTTGACATTGACGGGGTGCTAAGGGGCTGCTGCACCCCATGCAAATTAGCCTATAATGGGCATGCATATAGCCTCTTAGCACCTTGCATGCCCAATGGGCTTATCTGCATACTCAGGCTGAACATGGCACACAGGGAACCTGGCACTAACCCATTTTGGGCAGCGCTATCTCCTGGCTGTGGGCCATATGCAGCCCTGGTCCGTGTTAGTGCAGCACAGATCCATTTAGCACTGTGCCAACATGGACCAAAATTCAACCAGATAGCGCCGCTCTGTCACTGAGTGCTAACCATCTGAATATTGGCAGAGCCAAATGGAGGCAAGCACAGCACAAACGGATGTGCTTGCACGTGGCTCTCAATATCAGGGCCTACGTGTTCAAAAACTCTGAATACTGATGAAAACCTGGACAAAGCCATAATAAAAGGAATTATTTTATTACTGGTGTTTCCAATGTTAATAAAACAGTGCAAAAGCAGATTCAAAATGGGGAATATCGGTGTTATACAAGACAGGAGGTAAGTGACAATCTAATATGGAATTAAAAAGTATAGCTCTATAGTTTCACTGTTAAACATGCACTGCTGATTTAATTTTAAGTGGTAAGCAATTCTTTGCGATCATGCAATTTTTAGTTAACGTCTGCATCATTCAACGTTCTACACTTTTTTACTCTATTCAGAGTACGTCACCTCAACCTCCTAGGGGAGAATTGAAGGATCTGTGGGATTACAGCATAATGGGTGTCGAGAGACGCACTGG
Source organism: Neoceratodus forsteri (assembly GCA_016271365.2). Lineage (NCBI taxonomy): Eukaryota > Metazoa > Chordata > Ceratodontiformes > Ceratodontidae > Neoceratodus > Neoceratodus forsteri. The sequence continues at coordinate 64,493,696 of CM028135.1, forward strand.
GGGACCACAGTTGCAGAACTCCTCCAACCACCACCCTCTGTCTTACTGGCTTCCACAAGCAGAAGACCCCATAAGAATGAAATTCATACACATTGTTCATAGGTTATTGACAAGCACCCAAAGGGACTCCTTCACGTTCAACAGTTAGGTACATAACTGGGAGCTGAAGCATCCCTATACAGATTCCCAGTGGACTGTCCAGTACTGTCTCCCTGCCTCTCTCAAGAGATCTGGGGCTCGATTCTCAAAAAATGTAGAATGCCACAAGATCCAGGTGCGCCAAGCACACGGGATTTTTGATCCCATGTGCCACTTCTCCCAAGTGAGACCAGCTTTTTCTGGTCTAGCTTCATCAATCAATCAAAATCTTTATTTATCCAGGCAGGCACCATTGAGCAAGGCTCATTTGCAAGGTGGACCTGGTCATGAATACATCAAAGTACAGTACAGAAGCAGGTATACAAAAAGCAATAATATATAAGGAAGAAAAAGTATATACAGTGTATACAGTACAGTACAAGGTTGAAATAAAAAAAAAAACAGCATTATTTTACAATTGAAGAAGTCAGCAGATGTACAATCAACCATAGGCATACAGGGGTTATAAGCAGAGATCTTTTGAGTGAGGCAGCCGGAAATTACACATATAGGGGAAAGAGGCCGTGTATGGGGTGGCAGGTTAGAGAGGTAAAGAAGAGGAGGGATATGTTACCGACGACTGGAGGAAAAACTGGGCTAAGACCACAGAAAGTGACGATGGCTGTCGTGTACTTGTTTATTATGATAATGATGGAGGAGAGGTAGATAATTGGGACACTACTATGGATGGGGTGGTACTTTAGGCAGGCTGGAGTGGACAGGGAAGGGTGGGTGCAGCAGGAAGAGTTAATAGGGAAAGAGTGAGAGCCAGGGGTAGAAACATGACGAGCATCAGGATGGAAAGGGGGAGTTGCGGAATTAGTGGGCTAGTGGTGAGGAAAACATTTGCAAGGTGCTTTTCATGTGATCATAAGAGCTTGAAGATATTCAGGCTGAGCAGGGCAGCTCAGCTTCAAGTTCCTCCAAACTGTTCCACAATGTGGGTAAAGAGAAGCTAGAGAAGCTTGGTCAAACGAAAGGTTGACCCTTGGAACTTGGAGGGCAATTAGGAATAGCTCCTTAGAGCGTAGAGGTGCCTAACACACTCCGGGGAATACAATCTGAGACATATGAGGGGAACCTGTTGGTCACTGCTCTGAAGGTCCATAGGGCAGCGTTTCTATTCCTTCTATAGTGAAGGGAAGTCCAGCCTAATGATGAGTACAGGGAGCAGTGGTGTGTGAAAAGTGGAAGGATAGTAATGAACCTGATAGCTCTGTGGTAGAGGGTGTCCAACTTAACCGGTGCAGAGTCAGTGCAGTGGCTATAGAGCAGGTCCGTGTAATCTATTAAAGATAGGAAGGTAGCTTGAACCAATTGGATCTTGGCCTCCTTTGTGAGCAGATGGTTAATTCTGTAGAATAGTCCTAATCTTTGCCTTAGTTTCTTCTGTAGTTCTTCGAGATGGCCGGTGAAGGAAAGTTTATGATCGAGCCAAACTCTTAGATATTTGAATTTAGCTACATACTCTAGTGTTTCTCCAAGAACAGTGGTCATTTGTGGGATAGCCCCTTCCTGCAGCAGGAATTGCCACATGCAAAGAGGGGGAGAAGAGCATGGCCTTTGTCTTTTTCGCATTGAGCAAAAGCTTTTTGTTTATGAGCTGGTATTGTAGAAGCTTAAATTCAGCTTGGAAGTCTTCACAGGCTGCTTCCAGCGTGGGACGACTCAAGAACAGTACAGAGTCGTCCGCGAATAAGTGGATGTTGGCTTTTTTGATGGGGTCATTGATGTTGTTAATGTAGACTGCAAAGAGGAGGGGAACAAGGATAGAGCCCTGGGGCACACCCCTCAGCATAGGTTTTAATGGAGAAAGATCACCTTCAACTTTAACCTGCTGTTTCCATTCTCTGAGGTAGTCTGCAAACCAGCACATAGATTTATGGTCCAGGCCTAAGGAGCTTAGGGAGGAAAGAAGCAGGCTGTGATCGACTGTGTCGAATGCCTTAATAAGATCCAAGAAAATGGCACGGACATACTTCTTGTTGTCAAGGTCTAGGAGCCAATCATTAGTCACCTTAGCTAGGGCTGTTATGATGCTGTGCTTTGCTCTGAATCCAGACTGAACCTGGTTTAATAGGCTTCTGGATTCTAAGTATACCCCTAGCTGGCCACACACTATTTTTTCTAGTAATTTAGACAGGATGGGGAGGAGGGAGATTGGTCTGTAATTATTTAGATTGCAGGGGTCACCTGCTTTAAATAGAAGGATGACATGGGATATTTTCCATTGAGGGGGGAGGCTACCCTGGGAGAGTGACATGTTAATAGGTGGGTGATTGGCACAGCAACCACATGGTAGGCACATTTCAGATAGTATGGCTCTATGAAGTAGGAGTCTGCTCCCTTCCTGGTGTCCAGTTGCAGCAGTAGGTCTTCCACCTCTTTTAGAGAGATAGTCAGGAGGGAGAAGGCCTCCTCGGTAGAGGGGGACTCATGGGTTGGTGGGCCCTGAGCTGTGCGGAGGTCATTGGCAGGGGAAGTATCAAATGCTAGCCCAGTTTTTTTAGGATAGTGTTAATATGTTCAGAAAAGCTAAGGTGGTGGTTGAGCCAGACACCTAGGTATTTAAAAGAGGTAGAGTCCTCTAAAGTCGTCCCATCGAGGGTGTGGAAGGAGGGGAGCGAGGGCAACCCGGGAGAGTCTCTGCCTAGTGTCAAAGGTCTTTGAGACTGTCTTCTTGGCATTGAGAAAGAGTTGATGAGAGCTTAACCAGCATTGAACACTACTAAAGTCAAGCTGTAGTCTGGTAGTCACATCAGAGGGAGAGGGGCCAGAAGTGAACAGGACAGTGTCATCTGCATACATATGAATAAGGGAGGAGGTGGAGGGGCATGCAGATGGCAGGTCATTTAGGAAAATTGAGAATAAAATAGAGCCAAGTACAGAGCCTTGAGGCACTCCTGTCGAGATTTGGAGAGGTGGGGACGTAGAGTCAACTATTCTGACCTATTGAGTTCTTCCTACCAGGTAGGAGCTGAACCAATCGCAGGCCAGTTGTGACAGGCCAGCAGATGAATGTTTCAAGGAGGAGGGAGTGGGAGACAGTGTCAAAAGCCTTGGCAAGGTCGACAAAGATGGCAGACGTAATGCGACCTTTATCCATGCAGAGTGGATATAGTCCATGAGTCTGAGTAAGGAGGTGGTTGTGGAGTGGTTCTTCCAGAAACCAAACTGGAAGGGAGTGAAGAAGGAGGTGTCATCAAGAAAGGAAGAGAGCTGAGAGAGAACAAGGTGTTCCTGGAGCTTTGCCAAGGTGGAAAGGAAGGAGATTGGGCGGTAGTTACGAGGAGAGGAGAGATCACCACCTTTAGGTAGGGGGAGGACAGTTGCATGTTTCCAGGCAGCAGGTATAGTAGCAGTGTGGAAAGACAGGTTGAGCAGGTCAGTTAGCGGGTAGGAAGTAGCGTGAGCAGGTAAGTAGAGTAACTTAGGGTTGGGGCCATCGGGGTAGATGCCCTTAGTAGGATTGAGAGACAGGAGGGCGTTTAAGGTGTCACTTGGAGTGATAGGTGAAAAAGTAAAGCTTTCAGTTAAATGGTGGGGGGGCTGCATGGGGGGTTGGCATTAGAAGGGGTTGGGAGGGAGGCAAGCAGGGTGTAAGTGGAAGAAAGCAAAGTAGGTATTGAATTCATCAACTACCAAGGGGCGATCTGCAGTGAGCTGGTTGTTAATATTATGCAGAGAAGGAGGTTTAGCTTAAGGAGAGGGAAGAGAGTGCACGACTGTCCAGAATTTTGATGGATTATTTATGTTTTTATTAAAGGTGGATCGAAAATACTTGGATTTGGCATGTTGGATGGCTTTTGTGCAGGCATTTCTAAGAGAGCGGTAGTCAGAGAGGTCGGACAGGAGTCTGGTGGATTTGTGTGTTTTCCAGGCTATGTCACACGCTTGCTGAATGGCCAGGAGCTCAGGGGTGATCCAAGGATGGTAGCAGCCATGCACTCTGATTTGCTTCAGAGGAGAGTGATTGTTCCAAATAGAGAGAAAATTGTCATTAGAATAGCCAAGAGCAAGATCAATTGTTTTGGTCGACGCTATCGGGGATGAATCAATAAGGGTTAGGTCCTGATGTAAAGAGGTAAGGTCTAGGGTTTTGTAGGAGTGGGTGGTTAGGAGTTTTGGAGGGACCTTAGGTCCATGAACTTTCCTGACTAAGTAGATCAAGTGATGATCACTAAGAGCATCAGACAGCAGGCCGGACCAGATTACCCCATGTGGATGAGCGGTAAGGGCCCAATCTAGGAGAGAGTGGTTATGGGTTTTGTGATCTAGACAGGTAGGTTCCTTTATTAGCTGGGACAGGTTAAGGGTAGTAATGTCTGTGTGAGTTTTACCTAGGGAGGGAGACAACCAGTCAAAGTTAAGGTCCCCTAGGAAGTAGAGCTCACCTGAGGAGGTGACGGACCCAATGGAGGTGATTAGTTCAGTGGTAACAGTGTAGTGTTGGTCAGGGATGCAATATACACGTGCATTGAAAATAGGGATAGAGAATGGAAGTGATAACCTTAAGACTAGGGCTTCATAGGTCTTGGGGACAGAGGTAGCTAAAACAGTTGTGATTTGGAGGGAGACAGAGGAGAAGATAGCGACACTCCTGTCCCTGATAGCATGGTCCTGTCGGATGACAAAGTACCCAGGTAATACCCAGGTGTTGTCCTCAGCCTGAAGTTTTCAGTCTGACAACAAGCAATTTGTCCACAGAATGAAGTTAGAAAGTTGACAAAATACAATCTGTCACAGAATGGATTTGACAAAGGGCACTTTGTCCACAGAATGGAATTTGACAAATTCATCTTCCCCAGTACCATCCCACCCCCCAGTATCTGCCCCGTAACTCCAGAACACCCCAGTATCTGCTCTCAAAACCACCCACACTCCAATATTGGCCTTGTAACTGTCCCACTCCAGTAACAGCCCTGCAACTACCCCACCCCTGTATCAGCCCCAAAACGCTCCACACCTTTGTTATCTACCGTGAAACTACCCCTCATGCCTGTATCTGCTGCCCAAGTGTCCCGCACTGAAGTATTTACCACACAACTATGCCACACACCACTTTCTTCTCACAAACATTACCCAACCCCATTGTCTACCCCACAACTACCACATACTCTAGTATGGGACTGGGGCTGGGTGAAAATGCCAGTACTTTTATGAAATTGTGCAAAATCACAGATTTCTCATTCGTGAATTTTTTTGCGAAATTGCATCAAAATCCTACATAATTTTGCTTTCCCTTTTTTCTGAAATTGTGCATTTTTCCCCAAATAGCATGTTTTTTAAAAAAATGTGAGTGCTTAAAAATCTGCAATAAAATTTGCAATTTCAGCAAATAGCACCCTTTTCCCCCAAAACTGCACATGCTTTAAAAATAGGAAATCCTATAAATGCGCAGTTTCAGCAAATAATGACACAGGCTGAACATGAACTTTTGAAATTGTGCATTTTTATGTACCTTAATTGGCCAGTAGTGCAATTTTACTCATTTTGTGCAAAATGCTACATAGTACTGTATAATGTGCTCACTTCTCCAAATTGTGCAAAATCACTTGAAAATGGCGCAGTTTCACGAAATTGTGTGAAACAGATTTTCACAATTTCATCAGCTCTGTATGTGACTCACAGTTATACCATACCCCGGTATCTGCTCCACAACCACTACACACACAAGTATATGTCCTACAAGTATCTGCTTGTACAGTCAGCCACATCTCAGTATTTTCCCCATGCCATGATCACCTACTCCCTTGTATCTGTTCCACAACTGCCCCTCACCCCTACATCTAACATACAACTGCGTGTCACTTCAGTATCTACCCCTGAACTCACCAGCACTTCAGCATCTACACAGTAACTATCTCATGCACCATATCTGCCCCACAACCATCACTCATCTCAGTATCTGCCCCACAACCACCCCACACCCCAGCATTTGTCTCAAAACTAACCTACCCCAGTATTTATCTCAACCACCCACTACCCCAATTTCTGCCCCACAATAACTGCTCACTTCAGTGGCTATCCAAATCTAATCCACTCCTCTGTATCTGCCCTACAACTACCTCATACATCATCTGCCCCAGAACTGACCCTTACTCCTCCAGTATGTGCCCCACAACCCCCATACTTGATAACTAATCCAAAACCACCACCAGGATAGAGGGCTCTGTCAGAGACTGGGTTTTGTTTTATTGTGAGTCACATCCTGGGGTTTGATACAGCTCCTGCCAGGCATTCAGAACTGGGGCTCTTGTGTGGCAGATATCTTGATGTTGAGTAGTTAAGGGGTAGCTAGGTATGAGATAAAGTAATCCCTACACTCCAGTATGTGCAACACAACTACCCCATACCTCAAAATATGCCCCAGAATTACCAGCAAAGCCCAGTATCTGCCCCTCAACCATGGCAATACCTCAGTATTTTTCCACAACTACCCTTTTCCTTCTGGCCCACAGCTACCAATTACCTCAGTACCTGTCAATAATCAGCCCACGCACCTGTATTTGCCCAATTATTCCTTTTTATTAAACTTATATTTTATTACATTTAAGACAATTTCAATACAAGCTTGAAGATCTGGAAGCATGCAGAATAGCATGGCAAATATATTCAATATGTAAAGGCAGTGCCAGAAATAAACCCCAGATTAAGTTTCCATGTATGGGGGAAATAGTCCTATAGACTTATTTAGAAGATACAATTACTCCAGTATATGCCTCACAACTACTTCTAAGAGGTGTGAAGGCTAACTCTGGGGCAGGTTATGGGATATGGAACAGTTATATGGCAGTTACTGGGGTTTAGAGTAATTAAGAGGCAGATACTAAAATAAGTAGTAGTAGTAGTTGTGGTGCAGAAATGGGTATGGAGTGCTTGTGGAAAGGTAGAAGCAAGGGGTTGCTGTGGGGTAGAAACTAGGGTAATGGTTGGTTGAGGGCATACACTACAGTATGGGGTAGTCATGTAGTTGTGTTACAAATACAGGGTTATGGGTGGTTGTAGGGGCGATCCTTTGATGTAGTGATGGTTTGAGGAGCACATATGGATACACAGCATAGTTACTGGACAGATACTGGGTGTGAGTAGGCTAAGGGGTAGATACTGGAGTGCAGAGTAGTTGCATGGGCTATGGGTAGCTGGAGGGCAAATACTGAAGTGTGTAGTAGTTGTGAAGCAGATACCATGGTGTGGGTGATTGTAGGGAAGATATTGGGGAATGTGTGGTTATATGCGTATATAACCACACATGCTCCATCATCCCTTAAAATTATTCTTATCCTCTCCAACTGGGCTAAAAGTTGTTACCACGGAGGCTAAACGTTATTACCACCCTCCAAATCTTATTCTTGATTGTACCTTCCTACATATTGTTGTACCTTGCTCTCTGCCCTTTATCTATTTTTGCTGTTATGTTACCATGATTGTACACATGCCATGTCTATTGTTTTGTAGGTGCTCTTACCTAGGCTGCCTTATTACCTGTCTCACACCCTGTACCCATTTATCTTGCCTCCTACCCAGGCATCTACTGTAACCTGCCTGACGCTGTGTACTTATATACTTTTATAAACTTTTGCTTATGTACTATTTGTAACCTGCCTGGCAGCATGTACTTTGTGTATTTTTGCCTCCATTCCCCCTTCCCCTGGGTCGCATCTTAAAATGAGCCTCAGTTCAGTGTGCCTCTCCCGGTTACCAAACTTTAAATAAATAAATAAATCATTGTATATCGTGTAGTTTTGAGGTAGATATAAGGGCATGGAATAGTTGTGGGGCAAATGCTGAGGTAGGGTGATGGTTATGGGCCAGAAAATGGTGAATGGGATAGTTGTGAAGTAAATACTGGTGCATGAGGCATTGAATGATGGGGATACTACTTGAAAATGGGGCGGGGTAAAGGAGGAGATGACACTGAGTGCATGTGCGCGTGCGTATATTTGCCAGCAAGATGTGCCACTGTCCACTGGGAACTAAGCTGAGACTGCTAAACTCGTCTCATTGCTAACCTGAACTGGGATTTGAACGTCTTTATCCATGGTACAGTGTAGTACCCACCATCTATTGGGCTTTGTATGTAACCCAGTGGCACATTTACTGCTTTCTTTGTTCCTCTCTTTCTCATCTCACTTTCTCTTTTTATTTCCCCTTCTCCCTTCCATCATCCCCTTACTTTCAGTATCCCCCTTCTGCCGTTAAAAGCAAGTTGATGTGAACTCTTCAGAAAATCACATCTGCTGTAACAAATCATTTCAATTGTTTTGTGTCTGTTAAACAGGCTTTGATTAATAGAGCTCATGTGGATAAGCTCAGAGATGCTGGTTAGCTCCTATTGCACGCAATGACGGGATTTGTCTTGGTCCCATAAGCATGTGTGTAATAAAACACCGAGAAGGATGTACAGACAACCAAACACAACAAGGATGTAGTTCCATTGAGGGGTGAGAAGACATCATAGACCTCAAAAGTGTAGCTCGAGAGGTCTCTATGACGCTTTTCACTCCAAGATGGAAACAGCAGCCTTGTTGTGTATGGTTGCCCATACAGTATTTTGTAATGTTTGTTTTAATTCCTTTACTTTTCTTTCTAACTCTGTTTTTGGACTGTGGTCAAATAAACAGAAAACAAAGCAAACAACAGGATAAGATTAAAAACATTTATTGTGATGTAAGTAATAGCTCCATGAGCTGGCAACATGTCTAGTACTTCAACTTTTAATAAACAGTTCACTTGCATTGCTTTTAATACTGCTGATAGCTTCGTTATGAGGAATCTGCAGTGTAGGTCAGCATGAAGAATCTTAATAGACATGGGATTCTATGCTGCTGTATCCTGGTAGCGACTTAGCGGCTCCGGTACAACAGCATCCATTTCTGACATCATAACTGGGGTACAGCAGCATCTGGCAGTGCATGGATTTCGGGTCTAGGTCAAAACCACACAGGCATAAACTTGCAGTAAAAAAATGGTGCAGCACAGGCGCAAAAAATGGCATAGTGAAAAACCACTCTAATATATAGAATTATACTCTGAAACCATGCACACTGTTTGGCCCATGCTGTTTTCAGCCACACATTTATGCTGCCGTGGTCTTGATCAGATGACATATACTGTATTTCCTTACAAAACAACACTGAACCATATACTATAAAATCTTTTGGTTAGTCTAATAAAAGGCATTATTGAAAAACTATATTCTAGTGCAAGTTTTGTAACCTCAGTACTGTAGCACTAGTACTATAGCCCTGATACTGTAGTACTAAAACAGTAGCCCAGGCACAGCATTACTAGTACTGTAGCCCTAATAGTGAAGCCCAAGTACTAATGCCTGGTGTTGTAGTCTTAGTATTGTGTTCTGATGCTGAATCTCTAGTACAATAGCGCTAATACTGTAGCACTAGTACTGTAATCTCATACTATAGCCCTAATAGTGTAACACTACTGGTGTAGCCCTGATACTCTTAACACTGGTATTGCAGCCTTGGGACTGATGCCCTAATACTTTAGTATTAGCATTATACCATACTTCTACAGCACTAGTACTGTAGTCCCAATACTAGTATTGTATTTAGTACTACAGTACTAGTAGTATAGCCTTGATACTGTAACACTGGTATTGTAGTCCTGATACTGTAGTACTTATATTTTTTGTAAAATCTTTTTATTCTCCTTTGCTTTATTAAGGATATACACCTCATGTCTGCCCACTCGAGTTGGTTGGCAATGGCTTGCTCCTCATGGCAGGGCTCCCACTGGAGGAGAAGGGGGAGAGATCGAGATCACCAGGAGTGGCCTGGCTGGTTGTTCCCAGGGTTTATGACTGCAGCAGTAGTATTATAACCTTGCACTGCAGTACTGTAGTACTGGTACAGCAGCACAGGTATTCTAACCTTGTTACAACAATTCTGGTATTCCAGCCTTGATACTGTAGCACTGGTACTGTAGCCCTGATACGGTAGCACTGGTACTGTAGTCCTGATAGTGTAGCAGTAGTATTGTCATCTTGCACTGCAGTACTGTAGTTCTGGTACAGCAGCACCAGTATTCTAACCTTGGTACAACAATGCCGATATCCTAGCCTTCATACTATAGCACTGGAACTGTAGTCCTGATACTGTAGGAGTAGTATTGTAACCCTGGCACTGCAGTACTGTAGTTCTGGTACAGAAGCACCAGTATTCTAACCTTGGTACAACAATGTTGGTATTGTAGCCTTGATACTGTAGCACTGGTACTGTAGCCCTGATATTATAGCAGTAGTATTGTAACCTTTCTCCTTCCCCCCCCCCCAGATTTCACTCCTCCCTCTCTCCATTCCCTCTCACATCCTTGTCCTTCCCCTCACCTATTACCCTCTGCACCTCCTAGCTTTTATATTCTCTCTCTCCTTTCTCCCCTAGCCCTCCTTAACTCCCTTCTAGTTCTCATTTCTCTCTTTGTCCTTGCCCATACTAATTCTTCTCTCCTTCCCCCATCCATCCTGTTACCCCCACTTACATCTCCCATCCCTTCTCCCCTTCCCTCCATCACCACCTACTCCTCTCTTTCACCACCTACCTTATCCCTCCAATCCCCCAACCCCTCAGTTCTTTCCTGTCCCCTTCTACCTTATCCTCTCACCAACTACATCTGGCCCTCTCATGCAGTTGTTAAATCACCTGACAAAGCCTTTGGCAGCTCATGCATTCTGTAATGTTTTATCTGTTACTAATTCTTTTGTCTAATTTTGACAAAGCCACTGGCAGCTCATGTACTGTAATTGTATTAACTGTTATCTACCTGCCTGTTCTTGTCTATTCTTGTCCATTGTCCAAGACGTGGAACCTTTGTAAAAGAGTACTGTTTGCTCAAAGATGTTGTCCGAAATTGTCATAAATAAAATAAAGAAAAAAACCTTGGCACTGCAGTACCGTAGTTCTGGTACAGCGGCACCAGTATTCTAATCTTGGTACAGCAATGCTGGTTTTGCAGCCTTGATACTGTAGCAATGGTGCCTGTATTTTTGGCTGATTCCTAAATGTACTCTGATTTTTTGTCTGCCTTGATGTTTGTTTCTTGCACTGTTTTGTCCTCACTGTGACGAGGTACCTTTGTAAATGAGCCTCTGGCTCAAAGGTTGTTAAACTGATGTTCTAATAAATAAATAAATACATAAATTTTGGAACAACAATGCTGGTATTGCAGCCTTGATACTGCAGCAATAGTACTGTAGTCCTGATACTGTAGCACTGGTACTGTAGTCCTGATATTGTAGTAGTAGCATTGTAACCTTGGCACTGCAGTACTGTAGTTCTGGTACAGAAGCACCTGTATTCTAACCTTGGTACGACAATGCTAGTATTCTAGCCTTGATACTTTAGCACTGGTACTGTAGTCCTGATACTGTAGCAGTAGTACTGTAAACTTGCACTGTAGCACTGTAGTTCTGGTATAGAAGCACCAGTATTCTAACCTTGGTACAACAATGCTAGTATTCTAGCCTTGATAATTTAGCACTGGTACTGTAGTCCTGATACTGTAGCAGTAGTACTGTAACCTTACACTGCAGTACTGTAGTTCTGGTACAGCAACACAAGTATTCTAGACTTGGTACAATAATGCTGCTATTGCAGCCTTGATACTATAACACTGGTACTGTAGACCTGATATTGTAGCAGTAGCATTGTAACCTTGGCACTGCAGTACTGTAGTTCTGGTACAACAGCACCAGTATTCTAGCCTTGGTACAGCAATGCTGGTATTGAAGCCTTGATACTGTAGCACTGGTACTGTAGTCCTGATATTATAGCAGTACCATTGTAACCTTGCACTGCAGTACTGTAGTTCTGGTACAGCAGCACCAGTATTCTAACCTTGGTACAACAATGCTATTATTATAGCCTTGATACTGTAGCACTGGTACTGTGGTCCCGATACTGTAGCAGTAGTATAGTAACATTGGCACTGCAGTACTGTAGTTCTGGTACAGCAGCACTAGTATTGTGACCTTGGTACAACAATACTAGTATTGTAGCCTTGATACTGTAGTACTGATACTATAGTCCTGGTACTGTAGCAGTAGTATTGTAACCATGGCACTGCAGTACTGTAGTTCTGGTACAGAAGCACCTGTATTCTAACCTTGGTACAACAATGCTGGTATTCTAGCCTTGATACTTTAGCACTGGTACTGTAGTCCTGATACTGTAGCAGTAGTACTGTAAACTTGCACTGCAGTACTATAGTTCTGGTACAGAAGCACCTGTATTCTAACCTTGGTACAACAATGCTGGTATTGTAGCCTTGATACTGTAGCACTGGTACTGTAGCCCTGATATTATAGCAGTAGTATTGTAACCTTTCTCCCCCCCCCCAGATTTCACTCCTCCCTCTCTCCATTCCCTCTCACATCCTTGTCCTTCCCCTCACCTATTACCCTCTGCACCTCCTAGCTTTTATATTCTCTCTCTCCTTTCTCCCCTAACCCTCCTTAACTCCCTTCTAGTTCTCATTTCTCTCTCTTTGTCCTTGCCCATACTAACTCTTCTCTCCTTCCCCATCCATCCTGTTACCCCCACTTATATCTCCCATCCCTTCTCCCCTCCCCTCCATCACCACCTACTCCTCTCTTTCACTACCTACCTTATCCCTCCAATCCCCCACCCCCTCAGTTCTTTCCTGTCCCCTACTACCTTATCCTCTCACCAACTACCTCTGGCCCTCTCATGCACTTGTTAAATCACCTGACAAAGCCTTTGGCAGCTCATGCATTCTGTAATGTTTTAATTGTTACTAATTCTTTTGTCTAATTTTGACAAAGCCACTGGCAGCTCACGTAGTGTAATTGTATTAACTGTTATCTACCTGCCTGTTCTTGTCTATTCTTGTCCATTGTCCAAGACATGGAGCCTTTGTAAAAGAGTACTGTTTGCTCAAAGATGTTATCTGAAATTGTCATAAATAAAATAAAGAAAAAAACCTTGGCACTGCAGTACCATAGTTCTGGTACAGCGGCACCAGTATTCTAATCTTGGTACAGCAATGCTGGTATTGCAGCCTTGATACTGTAGCAATGGTGCTGTAGTCCTGATACTGTAGCACTGGTACTGTAGTCCTGATATTGTAGCAGTAGTATTGTAACCTTGGCACTGCAATACTGTAGTTCTGGTACAGCAGCACTAGTATTCTTAATTTTGGAACAACAATGCTGGTATCGGAGCCTTGATACTGCAGCAATAGTACTGTAGTCCTGATACTGTAGCACTGGTACTGTAGTCCTGATATTGTAGTAGTAGCATTGTAACCTTGGCACTGCAGTACTGTAGTTCTGGTACAGAAGCACCTGTATTCTAACCTTGGTACAACAATGCTAGTATTCTAGCCTTGATACTTTAGCACTGGTACTGTAGTCCTGATACTGTAGCAATAGTACTGTAAACTTGCACTGCAGTACTGTAGTTCTGGTACAGAAGCACCTGTATTCTAACCTTGGTACAACAATGCAAGTATTCTAGCCTTGATAATTTAGCACTGGTATTGTAGTCCTGATACTGTAGCAGTAGTACTGTAACCTTGCACTGCAGTACTGTAGTTCTGGTACAGCAACACAAGTATTCTAGACTTGGTACAATAATGCTGCTATTGCAGCCTTGATACTATAACACTGGTACTGTAGACCTGATATTGTAGCAGTAGCATTGTAACCTTGGCACTGCAGTACTGTAGTTCTGGTACAACAGCACCAGTATTCTAGCCTTGGTACAGCAATGCTGGTATTGAAGCCTTGATACTGTAGCACTGGTACTGTAGTCCTGATATTATAGCAGTAGCATTGTAACCTTGCACTGCAGTACTGTAGTTCTGGTACAGCACACTAGTATTCTAACCTTGGTACAACAATGCTATTATTCTAGCCTTGATACTGTAGCACTGATACTGTGGTCCCGATACTGTAGCAGTAGTATAGTAACATTGGCACTGCAGTACTGTAGTTCTGGTACAGCAGCACTAGTATTGTGACCTTGGTACAACAATACTAGTATTGTAGCCTTGATACTGTAGCACTGATACTATAGTCCTGATACTGTAGCAGTAGTATTGTAACCATGGCACTGCAGTACTGTAGTTCTGGTACAGAAGCACCTGTATTCTAACCTTGGTACAACAATGCTGGCATTGTAGCCTTGATACTTTGGCAATGGTACTGTAGTCCTGATACTGTAGTAGTAGTATTGTTACCTTGACACTGCAGTACTGTAGTTCTGGTACAGCAGCACCTGTATTCTAACCTTGGTACAAGAATGCTGGCATTATAGCCTTGACACTGTAACACTGGCATTGTAGTTTTGATACTGTAGCAATAGTATTGTAACCTTGGCACTGCAGTCCTAGTATTATAGCCCTGATACTGTAGCACTTGTACTGCAGTTCTGATTCTGTAGAACTAGTATTGCAGCCTTGTTAATACAACACTAGTACAGTAGCCCTAAAACTGTAGCACTGGTACTGTACTCATAGTACTGTAGCACTGATATTGTAGCATTAGTAATGTAACCTTGTTACTACAGTACTAGTACTATAACCCTGATACTGCTGCACTGGTACTGTAGTTCTGATATAGTAGGACCAGTATTGTAGCCTTGGTATGACAGTGCTAGCACTGTAGCCTTGATACTGTAGTAATAGTACTGTAGCCTTGGCACTGAGGTAGTAGTATTATAGTCCTGATACTGCAGCATTGGTACTGTAGTCCTAGTACAGTAGCACTAGCATAACCTTGATGTTACAGTACTAGTACATAGCCCTGACTGTAGCACTGATACTGTAGTCCTGATATAGCATTACTAATATTGTAACCTTTCTTCTGTAGTACTGCTACTGTAGTCCTGATACTGTTGCACTTATATTGCAGCCTTGGTACTTTAGTACTAGTTCCATAACCCTGATATTGTAGCAGTAGCCTAACTAGTACTACTGTAAATACTAGTTTTATAACCCTGATACTGTAGTGATAGTGCCGTAGCCCTCACACTACAATCCTCATATGATACCACTAACAGTACTGTCGTTTTTTACCTTGGTACTGTAGTACTAGTAATATAGTCCTCATACTGTGCACTAGTGTTGTCATGATAGTGTACCACTAGTACCGTAGGTATAGTAATGCATCAATAGTACCTCAACCCTGGTACTGTAGCACTAGTGCCACATCCCTGGTACTACAGTATTAGTACTATAGCTGAGATATTATAGCAGTAGTATCACTAGAACTATGGTTTAATACTGTGACTAGTTCTGTAACCCTGATACTGTACTGATAGTGCTGTAGCCCTGATACAGTTCTGTAGCCCTCAGACAGCAGTCCTTATACAGAAGCAGTACTGTAGCTGTGTAACCTTGGTACTGTAGTGCTAGAAACATAGTGCTGATATTATAACACTAGTATTCTAGTCCTGATAATGTAGCACTAGTACCATAGCTTTGACAATATATCACTAGTATCTCAACCATGGTGTTGTAGCACTAATACCATATCCCTGGTACTGTAGTATTAATGCCATCAATCTCAGCACAAATCAGCTGCTCCAAGTATGGCAGAGCCACAGACAAACTCGAACATGGCAGCAAAACATCTGAGTGTGCTTAGGCTTTCTGCTGCTGCGTTAATGCCATCACCCTACTGCTGCAGTACCAGTGCTATAGCCTTGATATGGAAGCGATAGTACTGTAGCATTAGAAATAAAACATGTGATTATGTAATTCTGGATACTGTAGCACTAGTACTGTTCAGATGGCAGGTGCTGTATGGGTAGGCAGTGTGTGGGCTGCTAGTCACTGTTTCCCTAGTGTATCTCAGTACTGGCCTGGATGTGTTCTTTCTCATAGAGCCTGGGAAGCAAACTCCTAGTCTGTGACTCATTCTTTCCTGAGTCTCTTTTGAGCAAGGTCTGAGAATTATGGCAGATGCTAGTTACATAAGTGTATATGTGAATGTGTATATTTGTTAGTAAGATGTACCAGTGTCCAATGGGAACTGAGCCGCGGTCTCTTGACTCATTTCACTGGTGAGGTGACTTGAATTGGGATTTGAACTAGGGTCTCTATCGAGGATGCAGTGTAGTATCCACCATCTCTTGTGCTTTGCATGTAACCCAGCAACATATTTACTGCTGCCTTTCTTCCCTCACTTTCTCTTTTTGTCTGCCTTTCTCCCTTCCTTAATTAATCCCCCTATTTTCTCCCCCCCATTTATCTCCCTCTTTGTTTCCTCCATGTGGTTAAAGGGATATAGACTGCATATGCTGCTGAAGGATTGCAACAGCTAGACCTTGCTTCATGAAGCAGCAATCTACTTCTCATTTTATTCTGTTTTGTTTATATACATACGGTGTGTGCTTGTTCTCCCTTCCTCACTCTCCCACCTCCCTTTCTCACTCCCCCCTCTCCTATGAGGCTGTATTCTGTGCGCATTGGCTCTATTATTCTCTGTGCTGCTAGTAAATGCTAATTGCTTTGCTGTTCAGGCCGTAAGCGAAGGAAGTGATTGGCTCTTTGGATTAGAGAGCGTGTTTCTGCCTTCCAGACTTGCTCACCGAATGTGACTCACTGAGAACTGAGATAATGACCACTGCTGAGCTGCAGCAGAAGCTACTCACAGGGGAAGGAGGCTTCTATAAGCAGAGCAGCCAACTTGTGTCAGTCACTGAGCAGAGGAAAGGGAGTCAATGCGGGAGAGCTGGTCTTAACAGCAAGTAGCTCAACCCCTCCATTTTCAGAGAGAAGCTCCTCCTGGCAGCCTTCTATTGAGGACTAATATCGGGCTTGTTGCGCAGAGGTGTTGGAGGATGCTTCACTGTCTTGGTGTGTAGACCATAGTTCATTACTTCAAGATCGTTCTCAAGGCACAGGGTAGAAGCTTGTCTTTCTGGCACATGCACTGCTAGCTCTACTGGATACAGATCTGATCTCCGTGAAGGATGATTGGAGTGAACAGTATTCACAGTGCCAGCCGCCTGCGTTCCCGGTCTCTGGGCTCAGTCCGGTACATGCGGGATTATAAAGCGCCGGACCCTTTTCGGTATGCATGGCCCCAACGGTCCAGATCGATGAAACCAATAACATTTCCTGAGCTGGTTGGACGGAGACCTCAAATGAGCCAGAAGAAAAAAAAGAAGAAGCAGGTAGGGTTGAGTCTGTTAGGGACCGTGTACTGGTTTATAAAGAATATCTTCTCCCACACTAAGGCTTCCGTCTGACTTTGTTTTATAGCCTTGCCTTCAGTGATCTTTCTCCATCTGTTTAATGATATGTACAATACTGGAATCTAATTGGCTTTCTTTGGAACCAGTGTGATAGTGCTAGTGGGTAGATAACAAAGCTTACATATCCTTTTTTTTGCTGGAGGTGATTTTAAATTGGAAGTGTGCTGAAACAATGGCATTCAATGTTTTTTTTTTGTATTAAAAAATGTAAAAGATATCAAGGTTTTGTATGTGCTACCATTGAATATATTTACATTTTTGTACTTGTATTGTTCCCTGTGGGATAGATGCCCACTCCATTCCCTATTTTCCCACTGTTCTCCTCCCTGGTCATCAATACTGCCTTCATCACTTCTTTTTCCATCCAGCTGAGATGATGGGGGTGAGCAACTACCTTCAGATATGACACCAGTGCCACTCCATTGTTAGTCAGTAGGGGGTGCTTGACCTGCAGGCAGCATATTTCAGCATTTGGAGAGTCTAGTGCCTCTCTCCTCAACAGTGTTACTGCCACCTTCTGTTCTCGAGGTGGGAAAGACTCCCAATCCCAATATGAACTTATTGTAGGTGTCCCAGGTTGGCAGTTCAGTGCCCTGCCACCATACCACTGGGCCTGCCTAATTGTTGAATTTATTGTGCTTGGTGTTATTACTATCTTATTTGGTAAGGTGCCCTGGGGGGGTTTTAAACTGAGGTAAGTACATAAATGATTTATTAACGAGAAGTGCTTAAATTTGTATTCTGAAAGTGTCTGGCTCCTGACTAGGCTTTGAAAATTCATGTTCCTTCCAGCTACTGTTTCTGAAGTTATTGGAAGGATAACGAAGCCTGACCTTGCTCCCTTTAGCTGAACAGATTAGCGCTGATTGCTGTTCAAGCTGCTGTTCCAACTTCTATGAGGTAGACCAGTATTCAAAGGGCTGTTGGCAGAGAAACCAGCTGTCCCCATCCCCCTAACCAGCACTGAAAGGGTTCTTGATTAACAGTTGCCACAGCAACTATACTGATTCCCCTGGCCTGACCTGAACTGAAAGGAGGTGTTTGCTGATTACTGTCACAGCAGTAATTTCTGCTTGCCATAGTCAGACCAGCAATGAAAGGGTTCTTCACAATTTATTGACCCAGTGACTGTTCCTGCTTCCCATGGTCAGGCCAGCACTGAAAGGGCTGTTCACTGCTTGCAGACCCAGTGGCTGTCCCTGCTTCCTTTGGGCAGACCAGCACTGAAAGGGTCGTTCACTGTTTGTCGCCACCGAGGCTATCATTGCTTCTGTGGCAGACCAGCACTGAAAGGATAGTTTATGTTCACTGATTGTTGGCATGTAGCCTGTCACTGCCCCCCCCCCAAAAAAAAAACTGACTCTAAAAGGGCTCCTAACTGATTATTGATACAATAGTTGTGTCTGCTTCCTGTGACAGACCACCCTTAAAGGACTTTTCACTGATAGTAATTCTGTACTGCTGATGAGATTCTCCCTCTGCAGGATATCAGCGTGCTGGACTGAGTCCAGACTGTCCAATAATAACTAATTAAACATGATCCAGTCTACTGCGTACTGTGGGTTTATGAGAAAAAAAAATAAGATACTAGAACACGCACATAAACATACACACGTGCACAGACACAAACACATACCCAGACACACACACACACACGGGCTGCAATTACTGTACATTTGACCAAAACTGAAGTGGCCATAGTAGGAGTAAAGTGCAAAAGTGTGCAAATGTATTTCTGCATATCAAGTGCATATGTAAATACAGCACTTGACTCCTCCCATGCACCTCATTTGCTGTAATAAAATTGGCACAATTTGGCATTTTTCTCCCATACCTCTCAACCTGTCAGCATTAAAATGCATGGCACTAGACATAAAAATGTGGAGCAAATGGCCAGAATGCATAGCACATTTTTAGTTTTAAGACTAATAAGTTTAAGGATAGTGGACATATGTGTAGTGCTAATGAAGGTTTCAATCGATTTAATTTAGTTATATAATAGTATATATGTCCAAAAATAGTTCTAACATTATAAGGATTACCAGCGCATCTTTTGTGGAGGAAAGGTAAACTTGGATGTAAAACATACACAGCACTGTGCAAAATGCATAGCAGTTGAGAGGTATGCGTACGCCTACTGCAGCTGCTTTAGTTTTGGTTGAACGTCAGGGCATCCTCTTTTGTGTGTGTGCGCCCTCTCAACCGGTCTATTACAGTTGGATGAACACAGGCAGCAGTCATTTTTTTAAGGCATGGCATACTGTATATAAACACCAGCAATGGAATCACTCCAGTGGGACCGGAGACCAAGATGAGTGAACCCAGATTCAATGAATCAGTTGACAATATGTGACCTGCACTGCAGTCTCCTGGGGTCAATGCTGGAAATGACTGCTGTGTTAGACTCTTCATCACTGGTGCATTGTATGCACCAGGGACACGGCATGCATGAAGATGCCTGGTGTGTTAGAGACTGCAATAGGTTGTATGCACTTACACCAAGTTGTTGCAGCATTACAGTTCCCATGTGTGGAGCACAGCCCTGCAGGCATTTCCAGTGCCTCCGCATGTGTACACTGTTGCGCACTGCTGGCACGCTACCTCCTTTCCTGGATGTGTGCTTTCTAAATAAAGCTCCTTCCCACCACCTCCCATCCAGCTATTACTGGTGATCTTTTTTCATTTATTTTTTTTTTAAGTTAAAGCACCCTTCTGCTCCTCCCTCTGCTGGCATCCACCTCTGTCCTAGCAGGCATTGCTGGACATAAGAGGGAGTGCACACACACAAGGACAGAAAATGTCTGCAGCCTTTCCATTTGTCACCGCTACAGTGCCCCGAAACACTTGCATTGGACAAATTTTGCAGCATTTCTGGTTCTGTCCATATTGATCCACAGGAAGAAGCTCAATAACTCTGCACTGCTTACACAGTGGTAGTACGTGTAAAAACCAGCACCTACCCCACTGTCCTTTGGTCCCATGCTCCAACAGCTATCACCTTCTACAAAGATGTCAGTCTGGTATGAGGTAGAAAAGATCTCCATTTAGTGCAAAAACACATGTAAAGATAACTGGTGAAAAGTAAGAAAGCTACCCAATAGACCAACATTTCTCATTCTTGGCAGTGCTTTTTCAAGTATGTACATGTGTATTTGCACCAAATAAAGCTCTTTTTCACTGCAACCCAGACTGATGTCTTTGTAGAGGGTGAGATCTGCTGGACCATGTGACTATAGAATGGTGGGGAAAAGTGCTGGTTTTGACATGCACTCTGCCTGTTCTCTCTAACCAAGCACCCCCCGTTTTCTCCTTGGGCTGCTTTTCAATTTTAGTTTGTGCTTCTCGCACTGATGCAGAGAGGTACATGAACAGAGTCACTGTACGCACTAGGTCAATACGAGTGTAGAAATATTTAGTTCACTAGAAACTGTGTGCTGGTGTCACTGTGTACACTAAGACAAGGTAGGTCTGTAAATGCCTAGTGTGTTAGAAAGCTTAACAACAATTATCACTGTGTGCACCAGAAACAAGGCACGTCTGAAAGTGACTGGTTTGCTGGAAACTGCAATACTGGTGTCATTAGATGCACAAGGACAAGGCAGGTCTGAAAGTGACTGGTGTGTTAGAGGCGTTAGCCCCAGTGTCATCGTATTCAGTGCACAAGAACAATGCAGGTCTGGAAATTACTGATGTATTTGAAGCCTCAGCAGCAGTGTCTTTTCTACTGAGACAAGGCTGGTCGGAAAATGGATAGTGTGTTGACATCCTTAGCATTACAGTGGTATCACTATGTTCACCAGGGTGTCCAGTCAAACCTGTGACAGCTAATACGTGCGGTCAAAAAACACATGATCATGACAACACTGCACAGTTTCAGAGTTAGTGTATTTAATCTAGCACAGTCTTGGACCACATGGTGTTGTACCAACCCTGTGGCGCAGTGACTGCATGGTCTTGACATAGCGCCGTTCACCAGGACAAGGTCACTTTGGAAATGACTGGTGTGTTAAAAACCTCAGCACTAGTGAGGTGCAAACTGAGACAAACACTGGTCTAAATTTGACTGCAGTTTAAAAAAAACAACTGCAGTTCTCATGTCATTGTGTGTACCAGGTAGGACAAGGTAAATAAGGCAGGGTTTCTTGGAATCTGCTGAACAGAATTGGATTTGTCTGATTCGGACCTGATTCTTAGACTTAGGATTTTTGGATTTGCAGTCAGAAAATCCTAAATCTTAAATTGAATCCTAAAACCTACTTTTACATAGGCATTTAGGATTTAGGATCCTAAATTTGATTTTTAGGTCCTTTTAGGATTTCAGTCAGAATAGGATTAGACTTCAGAGGTTCCTAAAATCCTGAATCTGAAAATTGATATAGGATCAGTTGATTCTAAGCATTCCTAATAAAGAAATGAATGTATGTGTTAGAAGTCTCAGCACTGTGCTTATTGCAATCAGTCTCATGTAACCCCCAGGTGGCGCTATCCCTAGGGCTACTACCTCTGCCTGCTTGACTACTGACAGGTTGAGGGGCCTAGGTTCTATGGCAGGTGCCTCCACCCAGAGGTCAGGGTTTGTGGTGGTTAGACTAGCTTGATCACAGCCCTCTGGGACACCGTGACCCCCTTTGGTTCCCTGTAGTGGCTCACACAGTACACAGGAGTTACAGCCCAAATACCCCACATATACACACTGTTCACTCATGAAGCACCACTTACTCCCAGACTGATTCTGCAGCACGCTCTGAGGACCCCCTGTAAAATAAGGTTAAACAACATATACAGCGAAATACAATACTGTTTCCATAAGTACCAACACCACAGACAGTATATAGTATAACAACAACAAATATGATTTATTTAGGGGACAGTAACACGGGAGGGGGAAATCAGGTTAATTGGTGGCATTAAATCACAGCACTGTGCACACATACAGGGTCTGAAAAGTCACACTCTGGGTACCCAGGTTGGGGGGGGCTAGCCAGGTCCGTTGCCTGGGGTTGGCCAGCAGGTGCAGATGGATAGGGCCCTGTAGAAGAAAATATATGCACAACACCCAATTGTAATCCGGAGCCGGATGGCTCAGTCCATGAAGCAGTGAAACAACAAGAATCAGATGACACACTTGTGATTGAAAACAAGCTGCAGGGAAATACCCTGATTTGTACTCACAATACCCAAGCTGAGAACCGGATGGTGGATGTTCTTCTGGACTGTCAGAAACAACAGGGCATGGAGACAAGGTCCTTGTGACTGGACCTCACTGCAGTTGATAGCAAATGGATTTAGTCCGAGACAAGCTGGGGGTTTGCTTCCAGCTTCAACACACAGCACAACAGATTGGAAATAGCGATTCCCCACAAGCATTACACACATTCATATGTAAAAAGAAAGTACTATACCAGGTAGGCTGCTCCTCGATCCCGATCGCACTTATTGCAAAATACCCTGGATCACACACAGCAGCTTCAGTTCCTGACATACCGAGCGCGACTCAGCAATTTCTCCAGTCTTCTACAGGGTGAGCCTGGTTTCCACACTTCTGGTGCTTCTTTCTCCTCACAACTTGGATTCAGTCCAAACTGGCACTCACAATGGCTGCAGGCCGAAACTCAGGGCCTCACACACACTTCCCATGCGAAACTATACACCGCAGAAGCACAGAGCTCCTTCTTTCTTCACTGTCACAACTGATCTGATCTTTCCAGTAATAGAGCCGGGCATTTCCTCCAAATCCGAAAGGTTCCAGTTGGCTGATCCTCCTTGACAGTCACAACAGGCTTCCTCTGTTAGTATAAAAAGGCACCAAGGTCCAAACTACATTTCCCAGAAGCTCTCTTCATATAATCCCCTTGTGGCTGGCTCCAAGTGAGAGTCCCAGTTCTGATTTGCCAAAAGTAGGCTCCAGTTCAAAGGTACCAAATACTTGATTGGTCCCATTCAGCAGTTCTGGACCCAAATGAGGCAGCAAGCAGACAGAGTTCATGCTGTAACAAAAGGCAGGTCAGACAAACTGTATTTTCATTATCACTCTAAGTTCTGGTAAACAGTTACATCTTTCAGAAGAGCTCCCTCTGCGCTCTTAGTGACTGCAGAAACGGAGAGATTTGGCAGTAGCTCGAGCGGGACTCAAGCAGGGAAGCACACAGACCCCCATCCAAATTAATTATGTCTGCAGGCAGACAGTTCTTAAAGAGACAGTACATGGAGGCTCAAATAGCACTCACTTGGAACCACATTTAAACAGCTCAGATGCCGAACACCACCCAGACTTGGTGCATTCAGGCAAGCTCCTGGAAGACTTTTGGGAACCCCCATTTGCAGGGGGGTTACACCCATAATGACTGGTGTTTTAGAAACCTGAGCACCAGTATGTTTCTGTGTGCCAGAGCAAGATTAATCTAAAAATAACTCTTGTCTCTGAAATCTTTATGCCAGTTTTAACTTGTGCGCCAGGACAGTGTCACTCTTGAGAAAATCTGATGTGTTAGGCAACTCAGAGTCAACACGGCTGGGTACACCAGGGCACGGCCAATCTGGAAATAACTGGAATGTTAGAAACCTCAGCACCAGTATCAACATGTACACCAGGGCAAGGCCAGAGTAGAAATAACTGTGTTAGAAACCTCCGTGCCAACATCACTGCAGTGCACCAGGACATGGTTAGAATGGAAGTAACTTGAGTGTTAGAAGTCCCAGTGCCAATTTCACTGTGTGGACCAAGACAAGGCCAGTCTGGATATAACTGGAGTGTTAGAAACTTCAGTGACAATTTCACTGTGTGCACCAGGACAACAAGACCAGAGTGGAAATGGAGTGTTAAGAAACCAAAGTATCAGTACCATTGTGTGCACCAGGACAATGCCAGTCTAAAAACAACTGGTGTTTTTGAAAGCTCAGCACCAGTGCCATTGTGTGCACCTGGACAATGGGAGCCTGGAAATGATGGTCACACTCTGATCCTCAGGACTGGTGTCAGATAAAGTAAGAAAAGACTATTCAGATAGGACTACTTTGTTAGAAACAGCAGTGCTGGTATCTTTATGTATTATAGGACCAGACAGGTCAAAATCTTAGCACTTCCCTGTTGATACAATCACAGACTGCTTATGAATGCTAATTAGTTATTTATGAACAGTTTATGGATTCAGTTCATGAACACTCATCAAGCGTGCAGCAAATTGTTCATGAATATTCATGAATTGTTTACGAACATTAAATAGCACTGCTGTGTTCATGAACATTCATGAACATAAAAGTTCATAAAAGCCATGAAAGGGCATGAAATTCCTCAGTGCCAGTGTCACTGTGTGCAGAAGGACAATGCCAGTCTGGAAAAACTGGTGTTGTAGAAACCTCAGTGCTAGTGACACTGTATGCACCAGGACAAGGACCATCTGGAAATAACTGGTGTGTTAGAAACCTAAGCATCAGTGCCACAGTGTGTACCGAGACAAGACCAGTGTGAAAATACTGCAAGTGATGTGTTAGAAACTTCAGCGCTAGTGACACTGTGTCCACGAGGACAGGGCCAGTCTGAAAACGGGTGTTATAGAAACCTCCGGATTAGTGACATTGTATGTAGCAGGACAAGGCCTGGGTAGAAATAACTGGTATGTTAGAAACCTCAGTGCCATATCTTCAGTTATTGAAATATATACAAGCTCATAACCATTCACCAGTAGGTTTCCCCAAACGAAACCATTTTATCCTCATATGTTCAGAAATGGAAGCTCATTTCAGCATTATATCGCCTACTTCAGAGCTCTCGCCCCTTCACACTTGATCAGTTAAAGAGCAAATGGGAACAACACGGGTTTGCAATGATCAGATGGAAAATTGAACTCTGTCCTCTCATACCCACTCAAGGAATTCTAATCATTTAAATCACAGCAGATCCAGTTCAGTATCTGATGCAGGATTTACGTCACTCCATCCAGATTACATACCCTAGGTGTCTAGAAAATCCTGGTTCCCTAATCCAGACGTTTCTAACATGCTAAAGGTTGACAACATTTTGGTACACTGTTTTTAAGGTTTTGGAGAAAGCAACTTCTGTTAAATTATCAAAAGATGCTTTAATTATTTTACTATGCAGGAACTTAATCACACATAACTGGAAGAACAAAGAAAGCTAATATCTTTGGGTATATTAGTGGCTAAGAAATGCATTTTGATTATGTGCCGCTTAATTGAATGTTGGACTTGTATAAACTAGAGAGAATATATTACTATATTAGTAATCAAATAGAAACTTTTTTCTCTATACATTTTATACCTACTGGCCAAAGCTGGCTGGGCTGCTCTCAGTGCTGTCCTTACTGACCCCCACTGGCTCTCATCTCCCCAGACTTACCTGCTCAGTTCAGGTAACCCCCATAGATTGCTTTCCATGGTGGGGTTAAGATGGGGAGGTTCATCCTCCTCTCCCCTTCCCGAGAAATAAATCAACTTTTCTGGCTGGCAAGGTCCTGTTGGTGGAGCTGGTGAAGGTCAGTGCACAGAGCACCATACACACCTGCCTCACAGTCATTTTCTTCCATTTTTCTCTCTGAACGCATGCTGCGGCATGCACACCAATGCACACATGTGGAGACACACACATGATGTGGAGTCCCACAGCTCCCACCCTTCTTGCTGCTCTAGTACTGCACTACCACCAGGCCTCCACCTGGTGGCAGTTGTTCAGTGGAAATGGCAACTCTCCCCCTCAGGAGAGGAGAGCAGTCCATCGGATCCTCAATCCTCCCCCCCAGATGGCCCCCAGCTGTTCCTGAACCCCGGGTTGCCAGCATGGTGGGCAGTAGCACTACAGTCATGCCACTGGGTTGGCCCCTGAAGTAGAAACTTTTGATCTCATTTGGGAACCTTGTAGGAAAACAACTAAAATATATAATTTTGGGTACCCTGGGGCTGGATTTACACTTGCGCCAACTATACTAGTGCATAGGATCCTTGTTTTCTTGTGGTCCCCTTTCTAAGCAGTTTTGTGAGTGGTTAGCTTTACTGTTACATACAATTAAAATACATATTTTTTTTGCCTGCTTGGCTTCTGCCTGAAGTTGGGTCTGCCCATCTCTGTGGGGTGGAGGGGGTTCCACCATCTGAACCATAGCTGACTCTGACCCATCTCTGGCTTCCGTGATAGACTGAACGACAACAACTAGCAACAGCACGGGGAGCCAGCAAGTTATGACTCATCAGTGCGTGCCTGCATAGAGTGAGGGGTGGTGGGTCCTGTGTGTGGATTTGGTGCCATTGTTCCCCTCCCTTACTTGCCGGACACTCATTGTGACATGTGGGTCACTGGTGTGTTCTTGTTGCTGCCAGTGGACACTGAGGTTGGGACTCACTTATTGTGGCATGCAGATTTGGTGTTGGTGCTGCTAGGGACACTGAGGTTGGGACTCACTTATTGTGGCATGCAGATTTGGTGCTGCCAGGGACACTGAGGTTGGGACTCACTTATTGTGGCATGCAGATTTGGTGATGCCAGGGACACTGAGGTTGGGACTCACTTATTGTGGCATGCAGATTTGTTGTTGGTGCTGCCGGTGGACACTGAGGTTGGGGCTCACTTATTGTGGCATGCAGATTTGTTGTTGGTGCTGCCGGTGCACACTGAGGTTGGGACTCACTTTTTGTGGCATGCAGATTTGTTGTTGGTGCTGCCGGTGGATACTGAGGTTGGGACTCACTTATTGTGGCATGCAGATTTGTTGTTGGCGCTGCCGGTGGACACTGAGGTTGGGGCTCACTTATTGTGGCATGCAAATTTGTTGTTGGCGCTGCCAGTGGACACTGAGGTTGGGACTCACTTATTGTGGCATGCAGATTGTTGTTGGCGCTGCCGGTGGGCACTGAGGTTGGGACTCACTTATTGTGGCATGCAGATTTGTTGTTGGCGCTGCCGGTGGACTCTGAGGTTGAGACTCACTTATTGTGGCATGCAGATTTGTTGTTGGTGCTGCCGGTGGACACTGAGGTTGGGACTCACTTATTGTGGCATGCAGATTTGGTGTTGGTGCTGCCGGTGGACACTGAGGTTGGGACTCACTTATTGTGGCATGCAGATTTGGTGTTGGTGCTGCTGGTGGAGGTCGGGACCTACTCATTGTGGCATGTGGGTGTGTTGGTGTTGCCAGTGGATGTTGAGTGCAGAGTCAAGACTCAGAGATTCTGAAGAGCAATGATGACAACAAGAAGTGAGTTATTTAATTTAACTCACTAGCAGAAGGACCCAAGTATCAGTGGGAAAAGAAAGAGCTGCAGCTGGCCTGCTGAGAGTGGAGTGGGTGGTCATCTTCAGTCGAGCCATGAAGGGGGGAGCCCTGCCACAGGCCCCCCTTGTGGCATGCTGGACTGGAGACAGAGTGGATATGGTGAGCAGGCAGGCACGTGGGTGAATGGAGGGAGCAGCAGCCTTTGGTAGCAACATTAATGGGTCTCTGGTCAGACTGGAAGCAGAGGATGGATGAAGACGAGGGTGTGTCGAGGGCTGACTGGGTGGGCTGAGCAGGATGCATGCAGCAGGCGTTAACTAGAAGTGTACTTGAGTACTTCTCCCTTTGACGGTTACTGGTTCCACAAATGTACAACACTGCATCTACTGGTTGATAATGAGCACAATACCATGTTTCTTTTATTAGCTAAACTACCTGCAGTAGGCTAGTTTGGTTAGCTTGGCAAGGTCATCCCGATTCCTGCATTGCCCCCTTTAGCCTACAACAGTATGAATGTGTCTGCACATTTGTGCCATTTACAAGGCAGTGTCCATACATTTTATCAGCTAGGTGTCTGTTTCCTTTTTAAGAAAGTATAGGTTATTAGTTAAAATGTGCAGCACTGTTAACCTGGTGATAGAGGTTTAAATCCCACCACTTACTGTGTTACCTTGAGCAAGTCACTTAACTATCCTGTGATTAATCCCCCACACACATATACACACTTTCACTCTTTCTCTGTATGTGCCCCCCCGAACTGTCCTTACCCCTCCCCCAAGTTACCCTGACCTTTTAATACATGCCTTATGCTGCTGCCACAGAGTCTCCTGTTACAGGACTGTAGAGTGTTTTGGGATACAGTGGTGTGTATAATGGTCACAACATACAACCAAATTCCTTTCCTTATACAGTTGGCATTTGATGTGAAAGGTTTAAAGGGAATCTTTGGGTTAAAGTTTACATTTTAGTACATCGATCACCCTCCAATGTGGCAATTCTTATGGGGCCCTCTGGTATCTCTGTCACGGTTTTTAATGTTAGTTGAGATCCCAGCAGCATCCTGCGTAGCGCCATTTCTTCATGCTGGGTCACTCACCGTAATTTCAGGGCCTCACCGGCAACCATGCACATGTAAGAATGTGCCCCAACAAGGAGAAACTGCACTGCCCAGCCAGAACATGCTGGTGTACATTAGATTAAAATTCCAGCACAATGATGGAGACACTGGACACCCCATAGAACTGCAAAGTCGGGGGGGGGGGTGGACGATATACTACATTTCTTAACAGGGACCAAGCAATTGCATTTCAAGAGCTGGTCCATGCTTCTTTTCATCAGGTTTCATATTCTGTTTGTTGATTGACAAAAATGTGCAAAATATACAAAATATTGAAATTGGCAACTGTAACAAATCAGAAAATAAAAGTCATTACTTGGATTTAAGTATTTAATGTTTGCTATAACATTGTTGAGGACACCACCGTGCCATCTTTGAGGGTGGGGTGATATGGGAATGGGCCCATGGTTACTACTATACTTAGGGCCCATTAAAAGGTAAATCCATCCCTGGCTAACCCTATCCATAAGTACAAACTTTTATTTTGCTTTTTTTTAACTCTGTATTAAATATTTCTCTATTAGGATTATCAGAAGCCCCAAATGAGCCTGCACTATTTCAGTGCTTACTCTGTTTCCTTATATATCTATCTCTGTATTTGATGTGTCTTCTATGAATAAAAAAAAAGAAATCTTAGAGCCAGTGTCACTGTGTGCACCAGGACAAGGCTAGAATGGAAATAGCTTGAGCAATACTCTGTATTAAATATCTCTCTGTTAGGATTATCAGAAGCCCCAGATGAACCTGCACTATTTCCATGCTTACTGTTTCCTTATACATCTAACTCTGTATTTGATGTGCCATCTGTGAATAAAAAGAGAAAAAAAAAAAGAAACCTGAGTGCCAGTGTCACTCCATGCACCAGGATAATGCCTGTCTGAAAATAAGTGGAGTGTTAGAAACCTCAGCGTCAGTTTCACTGTGTGCACCAGGACACTGCCAGAGTAAAAATAACTGGAGTGTTAGAAACCCAAGCATCAGTGTCACTGTGTGCACCAGGACAATGCCTGTCTGGAAATAGTTGGCGTGTTAGAAACCCAAGTGCCAGTGTCACTGTGTGCACCAGGACAATGCCTGTCTGGAAATAGTTAGAGTGTTAGAAACCCGAGTGCCAGTATCACTGTGTGCACAAGGACAATGCCTGTCTGGAAATAACTTGAGTGTTAGAAACCCGAGTCACTATGTGCACCAGGACAATACCTGTCAGCTGGAGTGTTAGAAATCTCAGCACCATTGTCGCCATGTGCACCAGGACAATGCCAAGGTGGAAATAATGGTAGTGTTAGAAACCTGAGTGCCAGTGTCACTGTGTGTACCAGGACAAGGCCAGTCTAGAAAAACTGGTGTGTTCCAAAACCTCTGT
Source organism: Neoceratodus forsteri (assembly GCA_016271365.2). NCBI lineage: Eukaryota > Metazoa > Chordata > Ceratodontiformes > Ceratodontidae > Neoceratodus > Neoceratodus forsteri. Next base: position 64,523,780 of record CM028135.1, read on the forward strand.
GCCAGTGTCATTATGTGTAGCAGGATAACAGCAATCTGGAAATAACTGGTGTGAGTTGGAAACCTCTGCACCAGTGTAACTGTGGCAGACAGGACATGCTAATGTGGAAATAAGTGGTGTTTTTGAAATCTCAGCACCAGTGCCATTGTGTGCACCAGGACAAGGCCAGTCCGGAAATGAGTGTTGCATTTAAAACTTCAGGACAGCAGTCAGGTAAATAATGAAAGACTGGTTCAAATATGACTGCTTTGTCAGAAACGGTAGTACAGATGTCATTATGTGTAATAGGACAAGACAGGTCAAAATGTTAACACTACGCAATTGAAACAATCATGAACCGTTCATGGACGCTAACTGATTATTCATGAACAATTTATGGATTCAGCCCTTGAACATTCATCAAGCATGCAGCAAATTTGTCATACATGTTTATGAACTGTTTGTGAACATGAAATGGCATGCCTGTGTCCATGAACATTCAAAACCACAAAGGTTCATAAAAGTACATGGAAGGGCGTGAAACTCCTACATTGACCTTTTAACAGCCAAGTCCAACAATATTCTATGCAACCTTATTCTACCATTTAATTCATCAGGAAAGCCCATATTAGCTCTATTCTCAAAATATTCTTTCCTTATGTACAGTTTAGTGGCAGATCCATTCAGCTTTAGTGCTACATCACACAACCTAAACAGTTAACCACAAGAATACATTTAACAAACTTCACATTTTTTAATGAAAGGCATTTCATACTATGAACTTTAATATAAGTAACTTAACTCAGACTTACTTTTCTGTTGTTTGCCATTGCTCACCTACCTTTCATAAATAGAAAAGAACAATTGTATTTATATCAGCAGAATCTGAAACACACTTAAACTGTGTTGAGTTTACATATTAATCCTTTTGGGTGTTCAAACAGTGAATTGCCTTGTAGAACATATATTTGCCGGCCCTCAACTGAAAAAGTTCTAATTTTTTATTTATTTATTTTTATTTTATTTAAACAGCAGTTTGGAAAACCTTTGAGCCATAGGCTCATTTACAAAGGTACCTTGTCACAGTAAGACAAACCAAAATACACAGTAATTGTTGATGCTTTTCAACTCTTACAAGGAAAACAGTGCATTCTGATATTCAAATTAGTTATGCAAACTGATTTTTGCTTTGGTTCACCATGGTCTTTAAAAGGCTCCACAACTTCCTGAACTTTGTGCTAATGACCTGTCCATAAACTTGGTTTATGGACTGAGTTGAAGAAGCGTTCATGAACATTGATGGATGTTCATGAACCATTCATGAATGTTCAGCAAAGTTCATGTCTTGATAAACTGTATTTTGCCTAGGTGGTGGACTGTAAACTGAGAGACAGGACAGTTCTTATACTGGCTGGTTTGTTGGAATAGTACTGGGGTCAGATGTTCAAAGGTCTGCCTGGTGAGCAAAGTGTTTGCCCCCCATTAGACTGGGCTTTGCCACCCATTGCAATATTCAAAGTGGGAATTTGCATGGGCTATAAGCCCTGGAATAAATAATGTATGCAGGTGGGCAAAGAGAGGGGCGGGGGCAGGAATATCTGTGCAGCCCCATATTCAGTGCATTTGTGCTGTGAAAAGAAGTTAGCATGGCCATTTTGCACAGCGCAAATACCACCAAACAAAACCCCATCTTACTCTGGGCAACCCTATCTGCCACTGGAGTTACTGCAGCCAACAACTAAGTTGCTCAGGGTGCAGCACACCTTCCCCCCCCTAGTGTTTTGTGGTCCCCCTCAGATTGCTGTGCCCCTCAGTAAAAATAGTATCCCTGGTGTCTAGTAGTCTCCCCCCACCCTCCAATTGCTGACCTGGTATGGTTTGCAAGTATCCCTGGTGCTTAGTGGTCCTCATCACTCTCATCACTGGCCCATATCAGAAAAAATATATCCCTGGTGCCCCGTGGCCCCCACCTCCCTCGGATCACCAATCTGTAGAATACAAAAGGGGTCCCTGGAATCTAGCGGTCCCCCCCGTGGCACCGATCACCCACCCTGCCACTCCCTCTTACCTGCATAGTCATTGCTGCATTGCGGCACATCCTTCCTCACAGCTCCTCAGGTGGCCACCATATGCAGTGCCAGAGAGCACAAGTCCTATGTACATGTGCTCTGCTGGCAGTGATTTAGAGGGGGGCCACTAGGCACTGAGAATCAGTGTTTTCTTATACGGGTCGGTGATTGGAGGGAGGGGGGGACCAGTAGGCACCAGGAATTCCTGTTTTCTGATATGGGCCAGAGATCAGAGGGCAGGGAGACCACCAGACCCGAGTGATTACTGTTTTCTTATATAGACTGGCGATCCGAGAGAGCGTAGGACCACGAGGCACCAGGGATTAGTTTTGTTTTATATCGGCTGGCCAGTGGAGGGAGGGGGACCTGGGATGACCATCAATCCATGGGACTGGGCAACAGGGTGGAGGTGCTGTGCAAACCTACCACTGCTACCTATGCAAATGGGCATGCGCATGGCCCCTTAACACCCTGCATGCTCAGTGGGCTCAGTATGCAAGGGTCCCTCTGAAAATCGCTAATAGCGCTCCTGTGCTAGCCACTCTAGCAGATCTATTGCCTGCATAGCAGGGATCCATGTTGGGTAGTGCTACTTGACTTAGCACTGTGCCAGCATGGCCCTATATTGAGTCAGATAGTGTTGGTGTGCTATTCAACTGAATATTGCATCCTCAGACTTTTTTTGAATATCGGGTCTCTTGTGTCATATTTTCTTATATGTGCCGTACAAATAATCCCTTACACAAATGTTTGTGTGCATTATGAGGACTTTCCACAGATTTGGAGATGTGTAGGTTCACGACTCTAAACTTCATGCAGCCATGAATCAGCATTCAAGCAATTGGCGGGGCTCAAGTAAATATCCTGCATTACAACTGTTTTCAAGCCCATACCATGCATGTGTATTTGTGTGAGTGTATGCGGTTTGCTTCTTCACCTTCACCTTATACTTTGGCCAGCCTTTCTCAAAATATATTTTGTCAAACTTTTTTTTTTACTATAACCAGTGTTTACAACAAGCATTTGTCAATGCCGAATGTTGATTGCGCTGGTGTGTTGAGCTCACTCACTGCCTCTCTGTCGCTCGCTCAGTCTGTTTCTCCCGGTGCTGCAGGCTGCTGGTTTGTACTGGGCTCCTGCCTGTATTAGCATCTTTGTTCTGCACACTAACAGCTGTATTGAGCTGGCTCACTCCCCCTCTCTCACTCACGCATTCTGTTTCTGCTGGCGCTGCAGGCTGCCCTTTTGTACTGGGCTCCTGGCTCTGTTAGTGGCTTTTCCCACCCACAAAGAAATCTGCAGCAGTCCCGACAATGCTCTGTTGAGCTCGCTCAGTCCCCCTTCTCTCACTCGCTCATTGCGTTTCTAGTGGAGTTGCAGGCTGCCCTTTTCTATTGGGCTCCTGCCTGCATTGCCGCCATTTGCAGCAGTTACAATACAGCTCCGTTGAGCTCGCTCACTCCTCCTCTCTCACTCACTCATTCTGGTTTTCCTGCCACTGCAGGCTGCCATTTTGTACTGGGCCCCTGCATGCATTGCTGCCTTTTTCTGTCCATAAACAAATCTGCAGCAGTCCCAACAAAGCTCCATTGAGCTCACTCATTCCCCCTCCCTCACTCGCTCATTCTGTGTCTCCTGCCGCTGCAGGCTGCCCTTTTGTACTGGGCTCCTGCCTGCATTGGTGGCTTGTTCCAGCCAGAAAGAAATCTGAAGCAGTCCCGACACAGCTCCATTGAGCTCGCAAACTCCCCCTGTCTCACTCACTCATTCCATTTCTGCCCGCCCTGCAAGCTGGCCTTTTGTACTGGGCTCCTACCTGCATTGCCGCATTTTCTGCCCACAAAGAAATCCACAGCAATCATAATAGAGCTCCGTTGAGCTCACTCACTACCGCTCTGTCACTCACTCATTTTGTTTCTCTTGGCGCTGCAGGCTGCGCTTGTGTACGGGGCTGCTGGCTGCATTGGCACCTTTGTCTGTCCACAAATAAATCCATAGCTGTACTGACAAAGCTCCATTGAGGTCGCTTAGTCTCCCTCTGTCACGCTCTCCTTCTCTGATTTGTCCTGGTGCTGCAAAGCGGCCTTTGTCTGGGGCTCCTGCCTGCATGGCACCCTTTTGTGCCAACAAAGAAATCTGCAGCAGTCCTGATAGAGCTCCATTGAGCTCACTCAGTCCCCCTGTCTCACTCACTCATACTGTTTCTCCCACCCTGCAGGCTGGCCTTTTCTACTGGGCCCCTGCCTGCATTGATGCCTTTTCTGCCCACAAAGAAATCCACTGGCAGCCCTGACAGCGCTCCCGTGAGTCCGCTCACTCCCCCAACTCACTCTCTCGTTCTGTTTCTCCCAGTGCTGCAGGCTGCCCTTTTGTACTGGCCTCTTGCGTTGGGGCTTTTATCTGCCCACAAACAAATCTGGAGCAGTCCCGACAGAGCTCAATTGAGCTCTGTCACCCCCTCTCACCTCGTTCCATCTTAATCTATCCCAAACACTGATTTCCCACAGTGACTGTGTTATTCTCGTCAGAGTGCAAAAACAGATTTTAGCCAGGATGTGAAAAATGACAGCTGTACTGTTCATAAGGAGGTGTGAAAGAATGCCACTGTTGAAAATGTGGCGTAAAAATATTACAAATTTGCGAAGTTACAAGGGTGCATGGAAACAGTTGAACACACGCTTGTAACACAGTCATGTTATGGAGTTTTGACACCAAATTTCCAACATAGGGATTTTAGGACCTCTGCTCATGAACAGTGCCACTGTCATTTTCTTAATCTGTCCCGAAGACTGATTTCCCACAGCGACCGCGTTATTCGGTGCCGCAACTGTGAAACCACATTTCATTCAGGATGTGAAAAATGACAGCTGTACTGCTCATAAGGAGGTGTGAAAAATTGCCATTGTTGAAAATGTGGCATGACAATATTACGAATCTGCAAAGTTACAAGGGTGTGTGGAAAGTGTGCAACACACCCTTGTAACACAGTCATTTGATGGGCTATCATCACCAAATTTTCAACACAGGCATTTTAGGACCTCTGTACATGAACAGTATCACTGTCATTTTATTACTCTGTCCTGGGCAGTGATTTCCCACAGCGACCGCTCTATTCTGCGCCAGAACTGCTAAAACACATTTTGGCCAGGATGGGAAAAATGACAGCTGCACTGTTCATAAGTAGGTGTGGGAAAATGGCAATGTTGAAAATCTGGAGTGAAAATATTACACATTTGCGAAGTTACAAGCGTGCGTGCAAACTGCACAATGCACACTCGTAACACAGTTATTTTATGGAGTATCGTTACCAAATTTTCAACATAGCCATTTCAGGACCTCTACTCATGAACAGTGTCACTGTCATTTTCTTAATCTGTCCAGAACACTGATTTCCCACAGCGACTGTGCTATTCTGCGCTGGAAGTGCGAAAACACATTTTCACCAGGATGTGAACAATGACAGCTATACTGTTCACAAGGAGGTGTGACAAAATGCCAATGTTGAAACTCTGGCATCAAAATATTGCAAATTCACGAAGTTGCGAGTGTGCATAGCAAATGCGCAGCGCACGCTCGTAAAAGTCATTTTTGGGATTTTTTCCACCAAATTTGCAACATAGACTTTTTGAGAGCCCACCTCATGAACAATAGCACTGTCGTTTCATTAATTGGCCCCCAAAGGTGATTCCGCGCAGTGACCGCAAAATCACCATTCGGAGCCGATTAACGCTGTGACAGTTGAAGCATTCATGAGGAGGGGTCCCAAAAACCCCATGTTGAAAATTTGGTGAAAAAATTCCAAAAAAATGCCTGAGATATGCAGCAAAGTTGAAAAAACCCTATTTACTCCATTATACAGCTTACCAGCATTTCCTCAGTTTGCGGTCGCCTTTGAAGAGTGCAGATGTATTCCCGGTCCACTGAAGACCATCCTGCCAGACTCTAGAGGTAAGTATGGGGTGAGGGGTGTGGGAGGCAGGGTACACAGTGGGTGGGCATGGGTTTGTGGGAGGGTCTGGGGAGACATGAGGACCATCTTCTCTTTCCAGGTAAAAAAAAAAAAAAAAAAAGCAACGGAGGCGGTTTTGCACCCTCAGGGGCATTTGGCATGCTGGGGTGGCTCCCACCATGCCACCGGAGTCTCGCTTTGAGAGCACTGTAGCCAACGGGGATTGGGCACCCCAGTCGGCAAACAACAAAGGGGGATTCCTTTCTGCCGACGGGGGTTGGGCACCCCATCGGCAAACAAAAGGGGATTCTTTTCTGCCGATGGGGATTGGGCACCCATCAGCAAATAACAAAGGGGGAACCTTTTGCCGACAGGGATTGGGGCACCCATCGGCAGACAATGAAACGGGGTTACATTATGCCAACAGGGAGGGCCCCCGTCGGCAGATAAACATTGGGGGGGTTATATTGTTTGTGAACATGGCGGCAACCTGCTGCCATGTTCAAAAACAATATCAGGCTTGCTAGATCTGCCCTGCAATGACGGGTCACTCCCTCATTGCAGCGGATGGCTTACACTGCAATGACGAGGTGGCCCCTGATTGCAGCGGCTGATTTGTCACAAGTTGGTGCGAACATTCCAAACTTGTGTCACCAGCAGCCTGCAACGGCATTGGAGGAAGCGGGACTAGCCTTTGCAGGCTGTGGGGGCATTGGCCACAACAGTGCCATGCCTCCACAGCCTGCTTCTCAGAAAGCTGTGCCAATATGTTTCTTGCACTGCGTGCAATCAACATAAAAACGATTAGCAAGTAATTAGGGATGCAACAGAAATGGTTCTAAAAAAACAAAAAAAATGGAACTCCCTAGAATCTGTTGAGTCCTAATATTTAAAAAGAAACATACCTCCCTTTAAAAAATGGTTTCTGAGGTTTGAAATGTACTTTCTTTTTAAAAAAACAGTTTCTGAGGTTTGAAACATATCTCCCAATAGGTGCAGGAACCTATGGGCGAGGGGTGAAGGCAGCCCCCCCCCCCCACACACACTTTTTCCCAAGAGCATTCAAATCACCCCTTTAATGTATGCAAGGTCAGAAGGGAAGCAGTCATGGTGTCTTGAGTTATTACTATAGCCCCCTCCCACTACTTTTCTCCATGTTTTGGTACACCTGTACCTCCCTGTAAAAATCAGTTTCTGAGGTTTGATATGCCAATGAATGGCTAGCATGCACTTGACATGTAATTAATATGCAAATGAGTACTAGTCACTAGGTTTGAAAACACGAATCTTTGAGAACTTTTCTGAGCTCTAATTAGCCAGTTCTATTTGGACCAACAAAAGGTTCACTCCTTCTGATTAGCAACTCTCCAAATTAACTCCAGATTCCCGAGTTTATTTTTATGATGTTTACTGGACTAAATCTCTTTCCGCTACAACAAGTAAGTAATTTAATTAATTCTCTTTGCAACATCTGTGAGATGCGAGTCCCTTCGAAGTATAACTCTTGGAGAAAACTGCTGGTTAGATGATTTGCTGCCTGACTGTAGGGTAGCCACAGTTGGATGAGGGGAAACCAGATACTAAACCCCAACTCAAACTCTGACCTTAGCCCTGCCCCCTTTTATGACTAAGTATATAACACTTTTTCCAAAGTCAGTTGTAATGTAAGAGGAGACTTTACAAGTGATAGGAAATAATTTTTATACTGTGAAATACCTTCCCATTTTCCATTCTGCGTTAGTCATATAATTTGCTATGGTTTGAGCATTTTCTGATAAATTATCTAGGTTTGTGGTGCCCTCAAATCTACATTGTGTTCTCTTGACTTCATCAGCTACTACTCTTTCCGTTCATATTTCTAAGACTCAATGACATCATTCACACTATTTCATGCTGTTCATTTGACTGGCTTGGCATGGTATAACAGATGTCCTGAAAAGTCTGGGTAATATGAAAACCGAGATCAGTAGCTGCTAAAGGCTAAGGAGAGAGGGTTTCAATGTATTGTGTATTATATACACAATGTATTATGCATTGTCGTCTACAGGCCACCATGCCAGCATCCAAAGATAGACAGGGTACTGGGAGAGACAGTTAAGAGGGCAGCAAGTTTAAAGGAAGTGGTGGTAGTTGGAGATTTCAACATGCTGAACGAGAACTGCAAAGTTTCAGTCACAGCTAGCACTAGGAGTTGGTTTCTGGTGGATGCCTATCTGGAGGTATTTTTAGAGCAATGATTTCAGGGCCCAGCAAGGGAGGAGGCCCTGCTTGCTCTGGCACTCACCAACAGTTGGAGGATTCAGAATGTAGCAGTCCTGGAACCACTCGATTCCAGCGACCACAGGACAATAGCATTGGAGGTCAAGGTGGAGACAGGCAAAGGGACAAAAGGAATAAGAGTATGGGACTTTATAAAAGGGGACTTCAGGAAAATGAAGGAAAAATTGGAGAATACCATGAAAGACATAGGGAAGGTAGGGGGCGCAGAAGAAAAGTGGGCAGCATTTACAAAGGGGACAATCGTACAAGCAGCAGATAGCTCCATTCCATAGGTATACAAGGCTAAAAAGGTTAAGGGGCCAATGTGGTTCACAGTCAATGTAGAGACAGGGGCCAATGTGGTTCACAGTCGATGTAGAGACAGGGGCCAATGTGGTTCACAGTCGATGTAGAGACAGGGGCCAATGTGGTTCACAGTCAATGTAGAGACAGGGGCCAATGTGGTTCACAGTCGATGTAGAGACAGGGGCAAATGTGGTTCACAGTCGATGTAGAGGCAGCAATAAGACCCAAAAGAAAGGCATTTTCCAACTACAAGGGCAGACAAAGGTAGGAAGACAGGGTGAAGTATCTGGAAGCAACAAGAAAAAACACCAGGAAAGTGAGCAAGGCCAAAGTGTAGATGGCACTCTGGTTGGCAACGGGGGGTGAAGAAAGGGGATAAGCATTCTTCCAGTACATCCAGGAGAAATGCAGAATCAAAAGGGATATAGTGAGACTTAAACAGCAGCAGTCAACCCAAAGGGACCCACATTCAAGTGTGGGGCTGGTTCCAATGTACGCTTTATGTGCCAAAACATTTTGGTTTACTTACTTTTCAGTGCAGTATAGTAAATTGTATCAGACTAATTATGCCTAGTTCTAGGCTGACATCTTCTGTTACTACAAATCTCAGTATCTTCTGCATCTGACATCAGAGCAGTAGGCAGCAGTGGGAGATTCAGTAGCCCACAATGAATGTTAGAGCTTTTATGATCTCTGCTCAGATGTTTTCTGGGTCTGCTTTTCTCCAGGGGCCAAGTACAGTCTTCCGTGACTGTACTTAGCCCAGGGAGGACATCCAGACCAGTAAACAAAACATCAGCGCTCATATTAACTCTAGCATGTACTGCAGGCTATTGAATCTTCCACTGCTTCCTACTGCTCTGATGTCAGCCACAGGGGATTCTAGGATTCGTAGTAACATACAAAGATACAAAATTGCCAGCAGAAACAGACCTCATGGTCTATAGAGTCTGCTCGAGTGTGCAGCTAGCCCCTCAGCCTAGATGTCAGCCTAGAAATAAACAAAATTAGTCTGATACAATCTACTATAATACAGTAAACAGTAAGTAAACCAAAATGTTTTTGCACACAAAGTGCCAGCCCCACACTTGAGTTTGAGGCCCTTAGTGTTCCCTTTTAAAAGCAATGAAGGGTGGGAGGAGGGGGATACGGGGAAAGCAGAGATACTGAACAATTATTTTTGTTTAGTATTTACATGGAAACATAGACGTTGTTGGCAGATAAGGGCCTGCGGCCCACCCAGTCTGCCCCATTATCTGTAACACCTGCGGAGAAGGGTAGGCCACTGCCAGATTGTGGGTTAGAAAGCAAGGGAGCAAAGATGCTGGGGCAAAGATTCAGATAACGTAAAAAAGGGTGTTGGAAAAGCTAGCAGGTTTGAAAGTAGATAAATGCATGGGTCCTGACGGCATACACCCGAAGATGCTGAGGGAGGCAACGGGTGTAGCAAGGCCACTACAGACATTTTCAATAGCTCACTAGCCACGGTGGTGGTGGTCCCCAGGGACTGTCGGACAGTCGATGTGGTTCCGCTGCACAAGAGTGGAAACAGGGATGAGCCAGGGAGCTGTAGGCTAAAAGGGTAGAATTCAGGAGGTATACAGGAACACGGAGGAAAGGCAGTAGGGAGGTGTACTAGGAGAAGAAGATGGAAGCAGTGAAAGCCTTGAGGAGCGCAAAGGTGCAAACTGAGGAAAGAATAGCCCAAGGGGTAATTAAAGGGGACAAGACTTGTTTAGGTACATAAGTGAAAAGAGGAAGACCAAGGAAGGGATTATGAGGTTGACACATGCAGGGGGAGACTGTGCAGAGGAGGATCAGGAAAAAGCAGATACCCTGAACAAATACTTTTGTTCAGTCTTCACAAAGGAAGGGGACAGGACACATAAGGGGAGGGATGAAGATAAAAGTCCATTTACAGAGTAGACAATCCTGAAAGGACTCACAAATCTGAAAGTGGATAAAGCTATGGGGCCAGATGGGGTACACTCAGGGGTCTTGAGGGAGCTCAGGAATATACTAGCGACACCCCTGACAGCCTATTCAACAACTCCCTGGAAACAGGAGTGGTTCCAGAGGACGGGAGGAGGGCAGATGTAGTCCTACTTCATTAAATGTGGTAGCAGGAGGAGGCTGGCAACTATAGGCTGGCCATTCTGACATTAGTGGTGAGGAGGTTAATGGAGTCACTGCAAAAGATAAGGATTTTGAAGTACCTCGAATCCAACAGGTTACAAGACCCGAAGCACCACAGTTTCATGGGAGGGAGGTCATGTCCAACAAATCTGATAGATTTCTTTGATTGTGTGACTGGGGAAATAGATCGAGGATGGGGCAGTGAACATGTGTTACTTAGATTTTAGTGACATTGCAGGGGAGCTGGAAGGGAACGTATGCCTCTCTGCAGATGACACCAAAATCTGTAATAGGGTGGGCACTCCAGAGGGGGTGAAAAGAATGTGCAGAGACTTGAGAAAACTCAAGAGAGGTCAAGGGTATGGCAGCTGTGTTTCAATACAAAAAAGTGCAAAAGCATGCACCTAGGGCACACAAACCCAGAGGCAGAGTACAAAATGGGAGAAAAGGTATTGACGGTCCACAAATAGGAAAGGGACCCAGGAGTAATCATATCTGCTGACCTCAAGGTGGCGAGACAGTGCAACAAGGCAGTAGATAGGACCAGTGGGATACTGTGGTCCATAGGGAGGGGTAGCGCTACCAGAACGAGAGAGGATGTGCTGCCACTGTATAGATGCCTGGTCAAGATCCCATGTGGAGTACTGTGTCTGGTTCTGGAGATCACATCTCAAGAAGGACATAGACAAGGTGGAGGCTATCCAGAGGAGGGAAACTAAAATAGTGCAGGGGCTGCATCAGAATGAAGCACTACAAGGAGAGACTGAAGGACCTTAATATGTATACCCTGGAAGAGAAGAGGGAGAGGGAAGCCATGATAGAGACCTATAAATAACTCACCAAGTTCAATAAGGTACAGCAGGGGAGTACTTTTCAGAGGAAAAAGCACATGAGAATAAGGGGACATGCAATGAAGCTGGAAGGGGTAAAATTTAGGAGAGATGTGAGGAAGTACTTCTTCACTGAAAGAATAGTGGATGCCTCTAAGAGTCTTCCAGCAGAGGTGGCGGGGGTGAAAACTGGTGGTCTTCAAGCATGCATGGGATAGGCACAAGGGAATCTTAGCTGGGAAGCAAGGTGGGAGCTGGAGACCAACTAGGGTCTCAAGTGACAGTATAGGCAGGAAAAATGGGCAGACTGGGTGAGCCAAGCAGGCCTTATCTGTCAACAAATTCCGTGTTTCTTCTAGCCCAGTGGTTAAGAGGGCTGAGGTGTCTCATGCCTTACCTTTTCCCATGCTTGTGACCTTGGTTCGGGAACAGACTTAGGTCACCGGGTGTCGGCTAGGAAGGGAGAAGATCAAGCTTCCAAGGGACTGCCCTCCTGTCCTGGGGAAGGGAGGGAGGTATGTCGGTGTGGCCTAGGCTGCCCCCAGCTGGAGGCCTGGAGGTAGAGCAGTGCAAAGGAGGCACATAAAGGAGGGAACTGCAGAGACACTTTGGTCTGTTGTGCCTCCACACATGAGCATGGTGCTCCACGGTCAAGTGGGGGAGGATTGAGGAAAACAGGAGGGGCTTAATGAAGCTCAGCATGGCCGCACCTGCACCTGCACTGTCTATTACAGGTGCAGTGTACTGTATTAATACTGCTTTCTATCACAGCAGTAAAAGACCATACTTAAAATACAGAGTGGAAAAGATTAATATACTGCTAATAATCTTAATAGCCATACTTTACACATCCAAGACTGACTAGTTTTATGACATCAGAAGGCGTTTGTAACCTGGGTGTGCAGTCAAAACTTTGCATAATGTGATGCAATCTGTTTTAAAGAGCTACTGACACCTCAAGGAAAACTGTAAAAATCATAATTGGGTACAATTCTGCTTACAGTCCATTTATATTTTATATATTTCTCCTTCCCATAATGTATTACCAGAGAAATGTGTATGAATATATGATTGCTGTCCCTTACATGTCATTTTGAGTTCATCTGCCTCTATAGCTTACTCCCTACTTAAAGTCGTAATCCTCAATTGTGACATCACAACCGGTTGCCATGGGAGTAACTGTGAGGTCACAGGCAGCACTCTGACTTCAGGTAGGGAGAAAGCAGAAGGAATAGATGAACTTTTCAAGATCAGAGATCGTGTTTTCATGCAAATGATGTCACTACTAAATAACAGGGAGGAGGAATACAGAACTAATGGGAAATACATGCTGGACAGTGCCTAAATATTATGTTTTGTTAAAGTTCTCCTGAACATGTCACCAGCTCTTTAAGAGTAAGTGAGCACTTAAAACAGCTAAAAAAAAAAACAGACTGGGCAACACCACATGACCCGATAAGGACCATAAAAAATAAATGATCAAGTCCAAAACTGGACTGTGGCATCCCTACTGATAGTGAGATGCAATTAGGAGTAGTGGGAAACTGGTGATTTTCACTCACACCATTGTACCACGGCACTGGCTACAAAGAGGAGAAGGTCATACCCCCCATGACAATGGCACATTACAAATTGATGGTCCTTGTGCAAGTCGGGTTTAAGCAAATGGTGTACTTCGGTAATTGTAACTGCCAGTGTCTGCTGGTGTGGGGGCAGTGTCCTGTGAATGACTCTGTATTAGTAATTATGTCAAAACCATATAAAATGTATAAAAGGACCCTTACAGGGACACCATCATCCCTTTTTGCATCATATTATTTCTAGTTGAAACCCCACATTTTATGATTGCTTGCCTTCTCTAAAATTCATTGATGTTGTTGGTTGTTTTATCTGCCTCACTTCTTAGTAGAATTAAAATACATGCTAATGGTGTAATTATACCCTACCATGTTTTGCTTCAGATCCTTGATCTACTCTTATTGTATACTTCCTGAACATTAGGAACCCCTCTCCCAAACAAAGCAGCTGCTTTTTATATAATAGGTTTCTCTCCTCCTACTGCATTATGATTGGCTGGACTATGTTGGGGGTGTTCACAAGTCCAGGAAAGATGCAATGGCAATTGATCAAGGACCGTAAACACATTTTTGTATGGTAACAGCAGAATGTTGGACAGTCTGTTTTTCACTTCTCAAAAATAAAAAGGAATCAAAATCAAACTACCTGTTATATCAGCAATCTCTATAGAATGTGACCAATCATAACACATGTTCTTTAAACTAGAGACTTTAAAGTCTAAGGGAGGTTGACGGTGTCCCTTTATGATTCAAATTGCTTAAAGATATTGTGATATACAAATCAAACAGCATAAACTGAAAAATTAATTTCCCTTCAGAGTTCTACTGCATTGCTGGCAGCGGGCAACATGAGCACCTATGGACACTTCCTTTTTATTATGTTGGCTCACGCATGTGCAGCCAACATATTGGGGTAGTCGCACATTTGGAGGCATGGTCACTGTTGGGCTAATGCAGGGCACACATCAGAAGGTGCGTCCCTCATTCCCCAATCAGCCTGCATGCCGGCGCCATTTCATGCGGGCGAGCACATCTAAGAAAAGGTCTGCTGCAATGCGAGCAAAGCTCATCACACGCAGCGAACCTCCTGACGTGCTTACCCTGCTGAGACAGAAAAAAAAACATGGCGGCACACTGCCAGCCATAATGCCGACTTTGGGGGTGCCCAATCCCCTTGTCGGCATGCCCTGCCCTAGTGTATTTGCCAATGGGGAGTCTACCCTGTCGGCATAAAGCACTCCCTACCCATTTGTTATATGCCGAGGGGTGCCCAGTCCCCTTAGCTCTCCCCTTTCCTTAGGGTGCTGACGTGGGTGTCAATCCCCATCGGCAAAGCATCCCCAAAATAAAACAACTAGATGTCACACTGGGAGCCCACCCCAGCATGCCAAATTCCCTGAAAAATAAAAACAGTCCCACAATGTTGTTTTTTTTTTTAACCTGTGAAAAAAAAGAACAGTCCCTCGCCATCTCCCTGCCCCCTTCCTGCAACCCGCGCCCACCCTCTGCGCACCCTGCCTCCCCACAACCCCCCAACCCATACTAACCTCCGGAGTCCGGTGCAAGGATCTTTGGTGGGCCAGGAACACATCTGCACTCTTCAAAGCCGATCATGAACTGAAGAAATGCCAGTAAGCTGTATAATGGCATAAATAGGGTTTTTTCAACTTTGATGCATATCTCGGGCATTTTATGGAATTTTTGCATCACATTTTCAACATGAAGTTATTGGGACCCTTCCTCATGAATTCAGTCACTGTCATGGCGTTATTCGGTCCCGAAAGATGATTTCACTGTCACTGCACGGAATCACTTTTCGGGACTGAGTAAAGAAACAATAGTGCCACTGTTCATGAGGGGGGCTCTCAAAAAGCCTATGCTGCAAATTTCATGGAAAAAATCCTAAAAATGGCTGTTCTACGAGCGTGCGTTACGCTGTTTTCACTCACACTCATAACTTCATACATTTGTAATATTTTCACTCCAGATTTTCATAATTGGCATTTTTCTACACCTCCTGATGAACAGTACAGCTGTCATTTACATATCCTGGACGAAATGTGTTTTCGCACGTCCGGCGCAGAATAGCACGGTCGATGTGCGAAATCCATTTTCAGGACAGTTTGAGGAAATGACAGTGCCACTGTTCATGGGTAGAGGCCCAAAAATGCCTATGCTCAAAATGTGGTGCCAAAAGTCCATAAAATGACTGTGTTACAAGCGTGTGTTGCACAGTTTCCATGCAGCCTTGTAACTTCACAAATTTGCAATATTTCCATGCCAGATTTTCAACACTGGCATTTTTTCACACCTCCTTATGAACAGTACAGCTGTCATTTTTGACATCCTGCCCAAAATGTGTTTCCGCACCTGTGGCGCACAATGGCGTGGTCGCTTTGGAAAATCAACTTTTGGGGCAGATTAACAAAATCACAGTGCCACTGTTCAAGAGGGAAGGTCCCAAAATGTCTATGCTAAAAATGTGCCTAACAAACTCCCCAAAATAATTGGGTTATGGACGTGTGTTGCGCAGTTTCTATGCATGCTCATGACTTCACCAATTTTTCATATTTTCACTCCAGATTTTCATCGTTGCCATTTTTTTTACGCCTCCCCATGAACAATACAGTTGTCATTTTCCACATCCTGCCCAAAATGTGTTTTCGTCACTGTGCAAAACCACCTTTCAGCTAACAAACTGATAGTGCCGCTTTTCATGAGGTGGGCTCACAAAAAGCCCATGTTGGAAATTTGGAGTGAAAATACCAACACATGTCTAGGTGTTAGGGTTCCCAACTGTAGCACCCTACCCCGTAGAGACTGACAGGCGTCAGGGGTGTGACTTGGGATCATCGGCTGTAATGCTTACGCCATTCCAACCCCACCCACACCCCCATCCTGCAGCCAGTGACAGGCATCGTGGTGTGCCTTGCACTGTTCGGGCCACACAGTTCACCCCATTCTCCTATACTGCACCCACGTCAATGTATTTCCTTATGGAATGGGGTAGGTATAATGCCCAAAGACCCCAAAGCACACCACAACACTTGTCAGTGTCTACAGGGAAGGGTGAGGTACAGTGGCATGAGCGTTATAGCTGACGACCCAAAGGCACACCCCAATGCCTGTCGGTCTCTGCAGAGTGGGGTGGGGTTGGCGTCACTTCAGTACTTCACTGCCATTCCTATTATGCATCTCTAACTCTGGCACTACCAATGCCAATGCCAGCAAGACAGCATTCGGCATTGACAAATGCTTGTTATATTAGGCAGCAGACATGCATCACGTGATTGCTGTTCAGACTACATGATGACATCACGTAAGTGATTGCAAGCTGTGTCTGTTTCTTGCAACTGTAGAACTGAAGGGCAATGTTTCTTCTACTGTTATCCCTAAAGGGCAATGGCTAAAGATGGGTGGGCTAATAGAAACCTTGAGACCAGATCAACCAGTGTTCCCCCAACAGCACCTCAGAGATCCAGATAGGTTGCCCATGTGTGCACAGAACAGGCCAACAGAACATCACACCTGGGAAAAACTGCCCACAGGTGGAAAAGCGCGGGGATGTGGCAGTGCAGGTTGGTGCTGGTGGCAGTGTAATAGACTGACAACACAGTGCTATGGAGAAGGAGGGCTCAGGAAATGGAGTATGATATTTCCAGGTCATTTTCTGACAGAAGAACTTGTACCAGTCCCTATCACTGTTTCCTGCAGATCTGCTAGAACTGATGAGAACTTGGAATGCAAAAGCTGTAATAAATGAGTTTTCTAACTGGAACTGGGTACCACTTCTCTTTCTACTTAGGATGTTGCTTTATACTTCATTGGTACCATGGTAACATGTCTTTGTCTTTCTTTTTCTAAAGGTTTTGTACAGCTCAATCAGGAATGAGAAGCTGCAGTGGACAATGTAAGTAAACTTGACATTCTCTCATGTGCTACACGTGCATGTATTTGAACTAAAACTATGGGTGCTAGCAATTCCCAAAATCCAATCCATCAGTGGATTTCAGATTTCAAAATAATCTAAGTCTGGTTTCAATTCTGAGTTGGATGTGGAATCAGAATCTTAAATCCTAATTCACGATGATGATGATGATGATGATAATCACTCCTTTCAGACTACTAAAAAGCTGACTAACAGAAGACATTTTGGCACAATGCCAGTTGTGTAATTAAGGGAGTGCCTTACAGTACCTCTCAGTAGGAGGCAAAGCAAAACTGGAGCAGGAATCCAATTCGGATTTAGAAATCCAATTCTGTGAAACCATTTTTATATTTGCTTGCACGCACAGCACACAAGAAACATATTGAGGTGAGTAGAGCATTGCAGAGGTGTGGCAGTGTGTGGCCAATGCAACCCACGCTTTCAGGGGCCCATCCCTCAGCTACCAATCAACTGAAAAACTGCCGATGATGGCAGTTTCAGAGACAGTGCCAGACTTAAAAGAAATGTGCTGCTCCAATCAGGGACAGTTTCATCATCCCTGACTATAGCAGCAGCTCCCCCTTCCTCACAACCAGGAACACAGAGGCAGCCAACAAGACTCTCCGCCCATGCACATTACAGTGCACAGTAGTGCACATGGGCACAGTTTCCTTCTTGTCAACTGTTGCTCTGTGCTCCCAGCCCTAGTGTGCCTTTCCTGGTGAAAGATTTCATTATTTAAATTGGTGGCTTCTGCCACCGGCCACACACTCCCGGGGAAGCCAGCATTGGGGTGCCCAATCCTGTGTTGGCATATCCCCCCTCATTAAGTGGCACACTGGGAGCCCACCCCAGTGTACCAAAATATGACAGCTCCTGCCACCCACCACACAGTCCCCATAAGCCGACATGGGGTGCCCAATCCCATGTCGGCATCCCCCCCCTTTAGTGAGTCTTTGCTGGTTAAACAATTCCCCTCTTTTCCCGACACAGCGATGCTTACCCCTGGTGTCAGATGCATGCCCCCAGCTCCATCGGGCACCCCTTGCTGACACGTGGGGTACCCAATCCACGAGTTGCCCCCACCCACCACTATTATGGCACACTGGGAGCCCACCCAGTGTGCCAAACTTTTTTTATCCTGTAAATGAAGAAAATCATCCTTGTTTTTTGTTTTTTTTAAACCTGAAAAAGGCAGTCCTCATTGTCTTCCTGGACCCCTCTCCCATCCCCACCCTCCCTCTGAGCACCCCCCCACCCAATACTTACTCCGAGGTCCAGTGCTGCGATCACCTGTGGAACGGGAACACATCTGAACTCTTCAAAAGCCAACAGCAAAATGAAGAAAATCACGATAAACTTTATAATGGAATCAATGGAGGGTTTCAGCTTAGGTTGATATCTCAGTCATTTTTGGAGTTTTGGCTCCAAATTTTCAGCATGGGCTTCTTGGGACCCCACCTCGTGAACGCTTGAATTGTCATTTCATTTCTCGGTCCCAAAAGGTGATTTTGCAGTCGCTGTGTAGAATCACCTTTCAGGACTGATTAATGAAACGACAGTGCCACTGTTCATGAGAAGGGTCCCAAAAAAGGCCAAGTAGCAAGTTTGGTGAAAAAACTCCAAAAAATGACTGCAATATGAGCGTGCATTGCGCAGCTTCTACGTACGCTCATAACTTTGCCAATTTTCAATATTTTCACTCCAAATTTCCAACATTCCCATTTTGTCTTACCTCCTTATGAACAGTATAGCTGTCATTTTTTGCATCTTACCCAAAATTTGCTTTCGCACCTGTGGCGCAGTCACTGTGCAAAATCAACTTTTGGGACAGAGTAACAAAATCACAGTGCCACTGTTCATGTGGGGATGTCCCAAAAAGGCCATGTTGAAAAACTGGTAAAAAAGTTCCAAAAAGTGACTGCATTACGAGCATGCGTTACGCAGATTCCATGCATGCTCGTAACTTCAGCACCAATTTTTCATATTTTCACTCCAGGTTTTTAACATTGCCATTTTTTCATACCTCCTCATGAACAGTACAGCTGTCTTTTTTCACATCTTACCCAAAATGTGTTTTGACACCTGTTGCGCTGAATGGTGCAGTCGCTGTGCGAAATCACCTTTGAGGACTGAATGACGAAATGATAGTGCCACTATCATGAGGTGTGGTCCCAAAAAGCCCATGTTGAAAATCTGTAGTGAAAATGCCAGCAAACGGCCAGGGCGTTTGGGTTTTCAACCATAATGCCTCACCCTGTAGAGACTGATGGGCGTCAGGGGTGCGACTTGGGGTTGTTGGCTGTAACGCTCATGCCATTGCACCCCCACCCTGCATCCAGTGACAGGCATTGAGGTGTGCCTTGGGGTCTTCGGCCCTAACATTCACTACATTCTCCTAAACTGCACTCATCTCAACTTATTTCCTTATAGAATGGGGTGAGCATAATGGCCGAAGACCACAAAGCACACCATCACACCAGTCTGTGTCTGCAGGGTGGGGTGGGGTGAGGTGGAATGGCATGAGCTTTATGCCCAATGACCCAAAGCCACACCCCCAATGCCTGTCAAAGGTGGTGGTGGAGGTTGGCGTTAGTTCAGTACTTCACTGCCATTCCTATTATGCAGCTCTCTAACTCTTGCAGTACCAATGCCAATACCAGCAAGCAAACATTTGGCATTGACAAATGCTTGTTGGAATTGGGATTTGTAGACTCATAATCCAAATACCCTAATTCCTAATTTCAGACTGGAATCTAATTAAATCCAGTTTTGATTTCTGACTACACCTATGTTAAACAAGTGTCACTGGTTTTGACTGGTAGGCAGTGGTGGTTTTAGGCACAAGTGAACCAAACGGCCACTTGGGGCACCAGCACAGAAGGGGCGCACTGAAGTAGAACACGTAAGCAGAAATCCTCTTGAAATGCAAAAAAGTGTCAATCTAAAAACCATAATTCTCACCCCAGGTATTCTTCTATATTCCTTACTCTCTGCAGTCAGCCTCCTAAATAGAACTGCCCAGAGACAGAACGTTATACAAATGATAGAACCTATCATTGGCTCATGCCACTGTTTCAAACTATTGCCCTTATCAGCTGCAAGGTTCCACCAACATATCAGATTTCTTTCTCTGCCTGACAAGTCAAGATGCCTCGGAGACTTCCCTCTCAGTTGTTCCTTGGGTGGTTCTTCACTGAAAATAAGTATTTTAATTATTTCTACTGCTGCCTTTATTTCTGTTTAAGTTCCTACTGTTAGTTTAGCGCTTATTTTAGTGTTTTTGGTTTAATTTTCTCAGTTCCTCACGGTTCGGTACAACTGTTGGGGAACCAAGCCTTAGATCCCTTTCCAGAGCTTTTATTTCCTTATCTCCAGTTCAGTTTAGTTATTTTTAGTATTTTATTTTAAATAAATTCTTGCTTTTGTTAGCTGCCAAGCCGGTTCAGTGAACCGCTAACCCGGTTCAAGTTGTTCGGTTCTCGGTTCAGTATTGGAACCTTCACCAGTTGCTGAACCGACCGCAACCGGAAAAAAAAAAAAGAGTTTACTTTATTTGCGGTTCTGTTTTTCTTAATTAGTTTGATCATGGCAGAAAAACTTAAGAAAAAGGCTGGACCCCCAGGGTTTAAAAACTGCCTTAAGTGTGGGGACATTGCCTGGCCTGGTGGCACTGAGGGCTGAGGCACTGGATGCCACACCTTGCGCCACGCCAGTGATCCACATTCAGGAATGAGTGTGGGCCACCAGGGAGGAGATGGATTGAGCGTCTGATGGACTGCTCTTCATCTCCAGGGAGGGGGGGCGATCTGTGGTTGGCACACATTTGACCCCTGGTAGAGGCTGGGGCTTGACGCTACGCTGCCGCAAGTAAGGGGGACGGGAGCTCAGCAGATGCTTGGTGTGGACATGTGCGGGTGCATGCATGTGCCCACTGCTGGTGTCACTGCAAGGCGAATGCTCGTAAGGGAGAAAATATGTAGGAAAAAGACCCTGGTGGCTGGTCATGGTGGCTTGATGGCTGTCCCTTGGCACTTCATCTCTGGCGGTAACACCATGAACTGAATCCTGCTTGGCAGGTGAGTAGGGGGCTCCCCACAGCCCCACCATGGGGGTAAGCCATGGGAGTTGCAGGGGAGAGTGCCTGAAGGAGCAAAACATGGGGATAGCAGCTGGACAAGGAGATGACCAGGGCCAGGGGGAGAAAGATAAAAGCAAAAAAAAACAAGTGTGGGGATGTTTTTGCCAAGGCAGAGAAGCATTGTTTATGCATGGTCTGCCTTTGAAATGAATACAGTTTTCTGCAGATTGCCAAATCTGCTAATCATTTCCACAAAGACAATTGACAAGATGCTGGAAAGGCTCCAAAGAAAACTTGAGAAGGGTGCTACGGTTCTGACCAACCCACACCCTTTAAACATGCGGGTGAAACCTCACTGTCCAAACTAGCACCCTTACAAGGGTGACGCAGCTCCAGTAAAAAGGTGGGTGAACTGGCTGACTCCCCAGTTCCTACCAAAAAGACAAAGGAAACAAAGCACGTTGAACCCCTGACTGAGAAACCAAGGGGGTTTCATCTGTGCCTCACAGCCTGCCATCCTCAGAAGTGATTGCCCAGGCCATGAAAGCCATACAGGCTTTGCAGGGTCTTATACCTGCTCCAACTCCTCCTACACCGGTTCAAGTACCGATTGGATCTTCTTCTGTCACAGCTCCATCCCAGGAGCAGATGCAGTTTGAGGAGTATGATTTGCCTGAAGTAGATGAGGGTGAACCTATTGAGGCTGAGATCTCACCTGAACAGGAATTTGGGTCTCCTCCTAGAGCAGAGAATTTTTCCTCTCATTTTCACTTCATAAGGAAAATAGTGGAAGCCCTTGATTTGGCTACCACAGAGGTTACAGAGGATGAGGAAGAGGCCAAATACGTGAAAATGATGGGGTTAACACCCACAAAGAAGATATTACTCCCTACCAACAAGTTTTCAAAAAAGACTTGTTTAAGGTTTTCCAAACTCCAAATTCTGTCCCCCCAAGACAAGAAAGCAGAAAAAAAGTACCAGCTGGACAGACAGGGGGCTTTGTTCCTCTTCTCTCACCCTGACCATCAAGGGATAAACTAGCAAGCAGCCTGTGAGAAGGAAATGGTGACAGTGGGATCACACCCACCTGAGAAAGATTCATGCAAAATAGGTAGTAAGGCCAAGCAGGGCTACCTGGCATCCTCACTGGGAGTCAGACAGGCTATTTACTAGACTTATTCTGCACAATATCAAAAGTCACTGTGGCAGTCAGGATTGCCCGTGGTAGATAAGGCTCCTTCGGGCCTCTCGGATGATTTGGCTGAGATAGCCAGGTTTGGGCTGGAAGCAGCAAAATACCAATTTCAGATGGCAGCAGATGGCAGTGATACTGCTTCCAGATGGATTACCCTTACCATAGCTCTTAGGAGGTTGGCCTGGTTTAGGACCACTAATCTTGCACAGAATACCCAAACCAAGGCTATGGATTTTCCTGTGGAGAATCATTCAATATTTGTCCAACAGACTGAGGCTTATATGAAGAAGGTGGATGAGTACAAGGCCACCTATAAGAGCAACTCAACAAAGGAGAGACCCTCCTTCTCCTACAGGTCATACAGAAGGGAAGGCATAGGTGTAGCAGCCTACACCAGACCTTTTAAATCAGGCCCAGGCTGTCTCTCAATATCAGCAATATCTACAGTAGACAATGTAGTTCAGAGACAGGGGTAAAAGGGGCTCCGGGAAGGGATTCCAGACTACCCAGGCCCAGCCACAAGCAAAACAGAATCTCTGACTCAGTGGTCAAGGCTGTCTCCCCCGGCCCTATCCCAGTAAGGGGCAGGCTGGCTCACTATTTCCAGGCTTGGGAGTCCATTACCACAGACAAGTGGGTCCTGGAAGTGGTGAGTCATGGTCTGCCCCTAAGTTTCAAGTAATTCCCTCTCTTGAGAACAAGGGTGTTCAAAACCAGCTTCCCTCTTGGAAAAGAAACTATTGGAGAAGGAGGTTCAAAGCCTTCTCCTGTTAAAAGCAGTAGAACATGTTCCACCTCAGCAGAAGGGAAGGGGTTACTACTCAAGATACTTTCTCACCAAAAAGGAAAATGGGGAGTGGCGACCTATTCCAGAACTCAGTCTACTGAACAAGTACTCAGTAAAGTCAAAGTTCAAGATGGTCACATTGGCAGTTATTCTGCCAGTCATTCAGAAGAGAGATTGGCTAGCATCTCTGAATCTGAAAGATGCCTATTTCTACATTCCCATAAGAGAATCTCACAGAAAATATCTCAGATTCAGACTTCCATCAGGGCATTACCAGTTTTCAACCCTACTCTTCAGTCTCTCCTCAGCCCCAAGGGTATTTGCAAAGCATCTGGCAGTGGTGGTGGCACAACTAAGAAGGTTAGGTTTATCAGTCTTCCCCATCTCGATAATTGGCTGGTGGTGGGAAGCTCACCCAGGCATGTGCAAGATCACCTGCAGGTAACACTAAACCTGTTACACTCACTAGAGTTCCTGGTAAATCAGGAGAAATCTGTTCTCACTCCAGTACAGGTTCTGCACTTCATAGGAGCAGAACTGAACACCTTAGAGGGAAGAGCCTTCCTCCCCTCTGGACAGAGTGCAACGCCATCTGGCAAATAGTGACTTCTTTCAGGCTGAACTCGCCAAAGCCAGCAAGACAATTTTTGCAGCTTCTGGGACACATGGCTGCAACAACAGGCACAGTTTTGGGTGCCAGGTTCCAAATGAGAGACATACAGTTTCACCTTGGTGCACATTGGTGCCAAAGGAAAGACACTCTTTCAAAACCAATTCCAGTAACAGAAACATTGCTATAAGCCCTTCAGTGGTGGAAGGAAGCAGACAATTTCAGGGAGGGGGTATCCTTTCAATGGGAAACCCCATCAGCCATTCTTACAACCGACGCCTCCCTGTCAGGGTAGGGTGCCCACTTAGGGGAACACACCACTCATGGAACCTGGTCCAGCGCAGAGTCACTCCAGCATATAAATCTGTTGGAGCTGAGGGCAGTGTTCCTAGCACTGAAGGCATGTACACCACTACTGCAAGGAAAAGTGGTGCAGGTCAGGACAGACAACACCACAACAGTGTACTGCATAAACAAGCAAGGGGGGACAAGGTCAGGCCCCTGTACATTGAAGCAGTGAAGATCTGGAGTTTGGCTTACACACTGAAGGCCTCCCTACAGGCCATTCATGTGCCAGGGAAAGACAGTACCCTAGCAGATGCCCTGAGCAGAATCAATCCGGCCCACCACAAGTGGTCCATCAACAAGCAGATACTGGAGGCAGTATTCAGGAGGTGGGGCACACCAGAGATAGATCTCTTTGCATCCCTTGAATCATCATCTGCCTCTTTTCTGTTGTAGACCACCAGCCAAGGGTACAGTCCCACTGGATGCTTTGACAATGGACTGGTCAGGAAGAAGCCTATATGCTTTTTCTTTTCCTCTCATTTTCAGAGTTCTGATCAAACTCGGGTCACAACCTGCATCAATGATATTGATAGCACCAGACTGGGCCAGACAGTCATGGTACCCTCTATGATTCACCATGTCTGTAGCTAAACCAATACATCCACCCAGGAGGCACAACCTGCTGATCTCCCATCAGGGCAGGATCCTGTACCAACTTCAGATCTCTTCAACTCAAAGCATGGCTCTTGAGGACTTAAGAGTTTGCACACTCTAAGTGTCCTGGATATCCTGAAGGGCTACAGGAAGCCTTCTACTAAGAAGACCTATGCTTCAAAATGGAAGAGGTTCTCTGTTTGGCGAAGCTCCAAAGGTACCTTCCCTCTCACGGGGGATACCAGCTGTCCTGGATTATCTTACCTACTTACACTCACAGGGTCTGCAACATACATCCCTGAAAGTGCATTTAGCTTCAATATCTGCTTACATTTCTGCTGGGAGGAGCACCTCCATGGCATCCAGTCCCATTTTCAAAAGTTTTTTTTAAAGGTCTGTGCCATTTCCACCCACCTGTTAGGGAACCAGGACCAGCATGGGACCTGAACATATGCATTACCCAGCTCATGAGGCCTCCATTTGAGCCCATGGATTCAGCACACCTAAAGTATGTTACCTGAAAAACTCTTTTTCTGGTTGCTATCACCTCAGCTAGAAGAATTAGTGAGCTTCAGGTCTTGTGTGTCTAGAAGGATTACCTTTCATTCAGAGATAAGGTAGTATTATGAACAAATAGAAAATTCCTCCCCATGGTGGTCTCTGACTTTCATTTCAGCCAGTCCATTACCAAGCCAGTCTTATTCACTGAACATACTAGTTCAAGTGAGCGCAGACTCCAAAGTCTGGATGTCAAGAGGGCATTAAGTTACTACATGATCCACACCAGAGATCGTAGGCAAGACAAACAGTTGTTCCTGACTAAAGGTGACCCAGCTTCAAAGAGGTCCACTTCTCACTGGATAATCCAGTGCATTCAGTTTTGCTATTCGAAAGTTGGCAAGGAGCCCCCAGCAGGGCTGAGAGTTCATTCCACAAGGGGCACAGCTGCAACCATGGCAGCAGTCAGAGATGTTTTATTAGTGGAGATCTGTAAAGCAGCTACCTGGAGGACAGTACACACCTTTACTAACCACTATAGTCTAGACACTTAATCCAGAAGTGATGCCAGGTTTGGCACAGCAATCCTGCAAAGCCTCTTTCACAAAAAGTAGGTTCTGTGCCCACTTCAAGGTACTGCTTTGAAGTCTGCAGAGAGTTAGGAATATAGAAGAATATCTGGGGTGAGAAGAAAAAATTACTTACCATAGTAATCTTGTTTCTTCCAGGGTATTCTTCTATATTTCTAACTCTCCCACCCTGCCTCCCCTTCCAGAACCAAAGCCTCTGCACTCCTAACTGAGCTTTTAAATATGGAGTCCCAAACACTGACATACGTTGTTTAAACCCTAATGGGTGGAGTTTTTCCTTCCCTTCCTTTTCCAGGTGATTCTGGCATTGTGGGGGGGGGGTTGTTGGGTTTATGTTAATATTTGTAGTTTCTACTAGACAGTATAGTTTTGTTGTAGCTAGATAGGTATAATTATAGTTAAAGTCACCTTGCAGGCTCCTTAGATATCTGATACGTTGGTGGAACATTGCAGCTGATAAGGGCAGAAGTTTGAATAAGTGGCATGAGCCAATGATAGGTTTTATCATTTGCATAACGTTCTATCTCTGGGCAGTTCTACTTAGGAGGCTGACTGCAGAGAGTTAGGAATACAGAACAATACCGTGGAAGAAACAAGATTACTACGGTAAGTAATTTTTTCTTGTTGTCATCACCCTTACATTCATAGAATTCTTATCACTTTTTGGATGTGGATGGGGAAGAAGGGAGGATGGGGGGTGATGTGAAGCAGTGTAGGGGGCACCACAAGTATTTCTGCTTGGGGTGCCATTAGGTCTTAAACCGGCCCTGCTGGTAGGTTAACAACTTGTCAAAGTAATAGGTTAAAGCTCTGAGTACAGTCATGCATTCAGTCACATGTTATTGGTGTACAGCAAACACTTAAAAAAAAAAATTCTTTAGTAACAGGTAAGGCCCACTTGGCACAAAGCCTGTTTTAAGGGTGACACAGGACCACTGGGGAGGTTAAGTGACTTGCTCAAGGTCACACAGTATGCAAATCCGGTCTCCTGTAAGCCCACCGGGGCTACGGACCTGCCGGGAAAGTCCCACTCGGGAGACCACTTCCAGTGCTGCTTCTCAGGATCTCATCTAGGCTGCTGGTCCTCTGAGGCATTCCCTTGTTGAAGGAGCCCAAGTCCCAAGGCATCTCCCCAGTGCAGAGGACCACGAGCCTGGCTGATTCCATGCTCAGCAGGCGGAGAAGGTGCAACTGCCATAAAGGTCTCCTCTAAGCCCACCGGGGCTTCAGACCCGCCGGGAAAGTCCCACTCGGGACCCCGCTTCCAGCATGGCTCCTCTGGATCTCATCTAGGCCGCCGCTCCTCCGAGGTGTTCCCTCGTTGAAGGAGCCCAAGTCCCAAGGCATCACCCCAGTGTGGAGGACCATGAGCCCAGCTGATTCTGTGCTCAGCGGACGGTGAAGACGTAACCATCGTAAAGGTACATTTCTCTCTTCACCTAGCACTCACTTGGACTTTCAAACATGAGCACCCTGCTCTCTGATTGGCTGTTCCCTTTTTTAGACCTGTTTTCTGATTAGAGCGCCTTTTGAACTGCACTAGGTTGCCTGTGGAAAGGGAGCAGCCCTTGGAATTTGCACCTTTTCAAACTGAAATTGAACTGACTGACTGTGCCTCCATTAGCTAGCATTACTGCTCTGCTCTTACAAATATTATGGTCACAGCTCCTTTAGGATATCTGTTCTACTGCTTTAGTTATTCCTCATACAGATTGCTAAATTTGTGGCACTTTCTGCTAAGGTTAAAGTAATTTTTGAATGCCTCTAATGCCGTAGGAGAAATTTTGCTGTAACTACTGTGCTAAGTTCTTTCCTCTGGATCTCTGTTTCTCTCTCTCTCTCTCTCTCTCTCGTGGTCACAGCTCCTTTAGGATATCGGTTCTACTGCTTTAGTTATTCCTCATATAGATCGCTAAATTTGTGGCACTTTCTGCTAACATTAAAGTAATTTTTGAATGCCTATAATGCCATAGGAGACATTTTGCTGTAACTACTATGCTAAGTTCCTTCCTCTGGATCTCTCTGTTTCTCTCTCCTCTCTGTCTCTCTCCACCCCCTCCACCCCTCCCCTCACCCTTCCTCTAGCACCTACTCCCACCTAATCTAGTGCCTGCCCAGTTTCTTTTGTTTGAAATCACTCCCTCCCACTACTTGCAGCTACTTAACCCTTCTCCCTTCCTCTGCCCTCTAGGTCTCCTCTAAGCCCACCGAGGCTTTGGACCCACAGAGAAAGTCCGACTCAGGAGCCCGCTTCCAGTGCGGCTCCTCCGGATCTCATCTAGGCTGCCGCTCCTCCGAGGCATTCCCTCATTAAAGGAGCCCAAGTCCCAAGGCATCACCCCAGCACAGAGGACCACAGGCCCAGCTGATTAAACAATCAGTGGGCGGTGAAGGCGTAACCAGTATCCCGCCGTCGCTTCACACCGGCTCCTCACCCACCCTGGGTGGGCTTTCACTTATATACTGTTTTTCACATCATATGACTTAGTGCCTGGATTTCCATTGGCTCATTGTAAAACTGTGCTGCTAGGGGACTGTTGTAAAATTGTCTCAGTTGGACTAATCCTACAGTTCTGTCTGACTTCTCGCATGTCATAGCTTCTCTCAGGCTTTATCACTCTTTGTGGTAATACTATCTGAGCTATGCTGTAAACCCTGCACAGTTTTTTGTCCACCGTAGAGACCTATGCTTTCTGATCTCGAGCAAACTTTTACTTGCTTCTGCTACGTTCTCTAAGGATGCTTTTGCCCTTGTATTTCAATTGCACTGTGAACAAGACTACGCTACTGCCATATTCCCCTTTTTGATAAATCGGCCGTGCTAAACAGTGGGCTTCGTCTACACGCTAACTTACTGTTTACCTTGAACTTTAAGCTATGATTAGATACCGACTGGTGGGGGGTGCAATCCTTATCCCTCTAGCACTCCTCTGTTTGAATGTATCCTCTTTCTCTATCACCTGTGACCACCAGGGCAGGGTAGCTGACCTCCATAACTTTTGCTTCTCAAACCTGCTTGTCTACAGTCAGTGGCCAGTATCCCTATGGCAATCTCTCCCTTTCCCTAAGGGCTGCTGGTTTTACGTACCTCTAGCTCTGGAAAGAAGGAGGAGGTTGGCCATGAATACTCCCACTTATCACGCTGTTAGGCTCTGCTTCTTAGCTTTACTAAAAATCCAGCGGTCGGGGTGACATTGAATCAAATCCTGGTCCACCTGTCCACTTCTCAGCTGGTGACTTAACAAGGCTTGCCAGGAAAGGTATTCTTATTGTGCATATGAATATTAGAAGCCTTACATGTCACAAGGTTGAGCTAGAGGCCTGGATAAAAGACTACAACCCTGATATTCTTTGCATCACAGAGACGTGGCTGAAACCCAAAATACCTGACTCTGTATGCTCTATTGCTAACTACTCCTTGATCCATAGGGATAGGCCAACTGCCAAACGTGGAGGAGGTGTTGCTGTCTATCATAAGGAACATCTCAACACCACTGTCATCCATGACCAGGCCTCGCCCATGCTATGTGAACTTATACATGACACTATCACACTTGGGTCAAAGAAACTCCATGTCATCTGTGGCTATAAGCCCCCCTCTGGGGGTGTCACTGGTTTTCAAGAACTGCTTGACATAACTCTGGTTAATGCAAACCAAAATGAGGTCATAATCCTTGGAGACATAAATCTAAATTGACTGGGACCCACCCATAGTTCTTTAATATCCGTGGCCAGCAGCTATAACCTACATCAGGTAATAACTGAACCGACAAGGACTCCAAATCTGACAAAAGCGGGTACCCTGATAGACTGGCTACTTACAAACCGTATGGAGCGTTTGCCTATATCTGGAAACCTTTCTGATCCCATAACAGACCATGCTCCAGTTTTCTGTATTTGGGCCTCGGGAGCTCCCCCATCTCCCCCACCACACTGCATTACTTTCATAAATTTTGCAAATTTGGATGTAAATACCTTCCTTCATGACATTTCCACCATTGATTGGTCTGAGATATATCACTCAAACTGCGCTGAAGACGCGCTCTGCATCTTTCTTACCAAATTCAATTACATGTCTTATTGGTCTAAAGGGACAGTTTATACATATTAATTTTTACAATTTTTTTGCTAGAAAAATACTTTAGAATTTACATTCCATTTGCAAGTATGATCAAGTGGTGACTAAACCACATCAGTAGTGGGTAAATCCCACCATAACCTATACCCTGGAGTGGATTATTGTGATTATACATTGCCCCCTTTACTTTTTATAAAAAACAAAGAAAAGGAAAAAGATTATTTTTTTTTTGCAGTTTAAATCATTTTTATTGAATTTATTGCTGCACCACAATAAATAGTTCTGTGTTGCTTGGTAGAATACTGAGAACCCCCCCCCCTCAATTTGCACAGTGATATGGTTGTAGAGGAATACAATGTTCCTGTTGTGTTTTTTTTTTTATTGTTTGTTTAATTTTTTCATAACACATAGACTGTAGAGATATATGCCAGCAGAGACGAGTGGCTGGAAGAAACAGAGGCATCATGTGTGTCAGCCCTGTTCAATAGTATGACAGGTGGTGGTGAATCAGGAGCTGACATGTTTCTTTTTTTTTTTTAATTATTATTATTATTATTTTTTGTTTGGGAGTGAGGTAGCTTGGGAGTCGTATTGCACTTTGTACAAGTGTTCCTCAGGTCACTTTCAGAGTTAAACTGAACAGCAACCAGGGGTTGCAGCTTTGAGCATGGGTCCCAGAGGCTTGTGAACCACAGAGAGAGCATGCAAGTGAGGTTCAGGAGGAGCAGCGTTGGTAAAAATAAGCTAGTAGAGGGAGTGGCATGGCTGGATTAACCGGTATGTGAATTACACTATGGCGTAGGGCCCCGAGGTTCAGGAGGAGCAGCGTCGGTAAAAATAAGCTAGTAGAGGGAGTGGATGTGGTAGTATTCAGGAGAGAGCTTGGAGGTGAGATACACTGCTGAGTGCCAGGTATTGTGGCACACAAACTGATTTTGAAGGGTTTTTTAATCTTTTTTTTTTTTTTTGCTGGTTACTTCATGCAAGAGAGTGGTTTTCCCTTAGTGGGACAAGCGCTTAGTGGGCTAACAATATGGCTGTGTGTTTGCTTACATTTTCGTGACTGAGGAACTATTTCTTTGTCTTTACTGTTTTGTGAAGTGGCTTGTGTGATTACTGGATCTTTATCCACGGGTTATTGTAGGATTTACCCATGGGTAAAGACCCCTATTAGCCAATCACATTGCTGGAAAACATGAACCCATTATATAATTGATATTATAAAATGAGTTTTAAAAATCGTGAAACATGATTGGCTTAGGGCCATCTTTACCAGTGCAGTTATCTCGGCACAACAGCACTGGATAAAAATCCAGCAGCCTCTTTACACTAAAATCAATACTACAAACATCCCTGATTGCCATCACAAACATCGCTGTCACCTTTACTTACTAAGAGCCTTTAACTAGCCAGCATTTTTTTGCAACTATTTAAATCCTTTTTTGTGACTTGCTAAGTCCCTTTTTTCAGAATTCCTTTTTCATCATTGCAATAAAGGAAATTGGCTGGTGAAAAGGGATTTAAAAAAATCTATATCCATGGTATGTAGTGGCAAACCCCCCCCTCTGATCATGGTCCTCATAATTTTTATTTTATTCCCTGGTGTCTAGTGGCACCTCCCACCCTCTGATCACCATGCCTGTTACTGTAATTTAATTCCCCTGGTGCAGTTTTTTTATTACCTGGTGACTAGTGTCATCCCCACCCACTAATCGCCATTCCCATTGCTGTTTCGTTATTCACTGGTGTCTAGTGGCATCCCTAACCACCAATCCCTGCTTCCGTTGCCATTTTCTTATTCCATGGTGTCTAGTGGCACCCCCCACCCACCGATCACTGTTCCTGTTGCTGTTTTGCTATTCCCTGGTGTCTAGTTCCACCCCCCAACTTCCCATTAAAGAAAAAAACCTAAAGTAAAGAAATAATCCCCTCAATGTTTTTCTTTTTTAAACCTGTAAAACAAAATGTTCCCTCTGATTTTTGATAATTTGTATGTATGGAATTTTAACACATTGTAATGACTTCGGGTGATCAAAAAAAAGAATGATGACGATGAGGTCACTCACTGATCAGCCCCCCTCCTCCCCAATACAACTCCACACACCCTCACTCACCTGAACAGGTCACAGGTTCAAGACCCACTCTTCGATCGAAGGCACGTACTGCTGCTGCAACTGGTGTCTGCAATACGAGAAACTAAGGTGAATGTGGTTCAACGTATTTTAATGGGGACTCCAACTTTTATGTATAATTTAGCCATTGTTTGAGATTTTTACCCCAAATTTTCAACATGGTCTTTTGGTTACCCTACCTCATGAACAATAGGACTGCCATTACGCAACTCCTCCCTAAATGGTGATTTTGCGGTTGCTTGGTGAATTCACTTTTCAAGCTGGATTTGGAAATTTGTTCTGCCCTTGTTCATGAGGTGGGGTCATAAGAAAACTATGTTGAAAATTCAGAATAAAAATATAAAAATACCAAAGTTATGATCCTTCGTGTAATTTCGCTATAACGCCAGAATTCAGAAATTTAAAATGTCTTGACTCCTAGATTTTCAATATAGCCTTCTTATTACCCCATCTTATGTATGTCATAGTTGTCATTTTCAAATCCTGCCTAAAATGTGTTTTCACACCTGTGGCACGGAATGGCGTTGCAGTTGTGCAGAATTACATTTTTGCGGGGATTCGAAAATTTTCTGTACCGAATACATGAGGTAGGATAATAAGATGGTAATGCTGACAGTTTGGTCACTATTGTCCTATAAATGGAAGCACAGGGCACACAGTAGCGGCTCTAGCCACAAATGGTTACCAGGGCACAGCTGGGGCACAACCGATGGCAGCCAGGGCACAGATATATTGTTACTATGGGGGAAGCTTTACACCATATGGGGCACCAACTGGGGCACATGACTACTGTCAGGCAATAGTCCATCCTTCAGGATCAATATTTTCCCACTATTTCCCTCACCTCTGGTCAATATTTGTATAATAACACCAAAGTGAGTACCAACTAGTACCTCATGTAAAAGCCAGTCCCTGTACTGTAGGTTAATAACATTCAGGTTCCAATTTGTGATTTTTGTGTATATAGCATCCACGGGAACATGTCTTTCCCCTTATCCACTCCCTTTTCCCTAATCTTTAGCCTGTGCCAACAATCACTGACAGCTGGATCGCCAGCAGACAGCATACAATATTAGTAATAGTTTAACCCAAGATGAAATCTTGACTGTGTATAATCTGTTTTAATATTTAATAACTGCTTCATTTGCAGTTTTGCACTGTACTAAACTTGATTGTTTTGTGCTTATTTTGCACTTTATTGGTGGTCTGTAGCTTTAAGATGCATTAATATTTAAGGCTATTGCTGGGAGCACTGTTATGTCTCTTGATAAAGCGTGAATTTAGCACACAAAGCGGTGACAGTGTTGTGGTCCTAATGTTTCATTTTGTATAGTGGTTGAACTTGAATTATGGATTGAAGTACTTTAAACAGCAAGTTAAGAGACCTTAGCAGTGTTACAGTGTGGCGAGTGTATGGCTTTTTTTACCAGGGCGCATGCCCTGGCGGGCCCTGGTGTACAGCCGCCACTGCTTCCACAGCTACATACATGCTGCATACACATTTATGGGGGGATGGGAGTGCGGTGTCCTTTGGACCCCTCGATCTCACAGTAAATAAGGATACTTCACAGTCTCAAAGTAGGAAATGGGTTGCAAAAACTTAGTCAATACTCAGGTAGGGTCAAAGTGATAAAAGCTGGGAAATGAGGTGTTAGAGTTGCTTCAACTCATACTTATTTTTGTACACACCAACAGTATGCTGGGGTGTGCTCTTGTTATCAGCCCTAACGCCACCCATTCTCCTATACTGTACTCTTCTCAGCTAATTTACTTATGGAATGGGGTGAGTGTTAGGGTGATGACCCAAAGCACCCTTTATGCCTGTTGGTGTGTGCAGGGTGGGGTGTTACGGTTGGAGACTTTAATGCCTCATTTCCCAACTTTTGCCATTTTGACCCTAACTGGAGCATTAACTAAGTTTTTTGCAACACATAGTTAGGGTTGAGTACCCCATTTAAGGTTAAATCTGATATTTGGCAGCTTAATAACTTTGCAACTGTAAGACGGATTTGCCTGAAATTTGGAGTACCTGTTCTGGTACCTTAGATATGTGGATCTGGCAAGTTGTATTATGGTCAGATGTACGGTTTCAGAGCTACAGAGCACCAAAAATGCATAAATGATGCATTTTTGTGCATTTTTTTGCTCGCATCTGCAGGTCGCATGGTTTGTGCAAGCAGTCCGAAAACTTCAGAGAACATGCAGCCAGGGTCCCCGATGTGCCTTTTGAAGATTTTGTGAAAAAATATCAAAAGTTATTAAAAAAAAAAACTAACTGTTCCCCATTATAGTTAATGGGAAAAGTTAAACTATGCGAAAGTGTCGCAGATGCAGTTTTTACTGTCACAAATGACCCTTTTACTTTCATGATTCAGCCATTTTGTTTTCAGTTCGTGGTCAGAAAAATGCTTGACATTTAAATTTGGGATCCTCTAGCGACACAATTCTTGTAGTGTTCACCTAGTCGAGCCCTGAGGATGCTAGCCTTGTCTTTTTTTGGAGGTAAAACACCCCAGAAATACATTTTTTAAAATTTTTGTAAAAGTAGTGTTGCAACTACTCAGAATGTAGCTTTTGTGGACTGTTTTGTGAAAGTGTCGTGATTTCATAAAGTAATGTGTTACACTATGTGCAAAGCAATAGGAAATCTTTGCCACCCTGCTGCAAAACAACAGTTTGGTCTTGTGGGCTGAAATTTTGCAGGGAAGAAAGCCAACATCACACAGATGTACCTTTTCGTGGTTTGGTGCCAAAATACTACAGGGCCGCAAAGTTATGGCACTCCAAATTTGACGATTTTCCCCATAGGATAACATTATAATGTCCGCTGAGCCTTTCGGGTCCCGTATCTTGAAAACAATTAGAGATACAGAATTTTTCTCACAAAAGCTCTTAGTCCCCTGCTGGGGGGCTAAGTGCAAAACTAGCCTAGAAAGTCATAAATAATATGAGATTTTAATTTTTTTTGTACTTCATACGGTTCCTGAGTATTGGGGTGTGTATTGGGGGTCATCGGGCCTAACTCCCACCCCATTCTCCTATACTGCACCACCTTAGCTTATTTACACAAGGAATGGCGTGAGACTTAGGCCTGATGACCCCAATGCACACCCCAGTGCCTGTTGGTGGGGGCAGGGTGGGCATGGGGTGCAAGGGGTGGCAACCCTAACACCGAATTTCCTTACTTTTGTCACTGTGGAACAACCCTAACTGATGCATTAAATGGATTTTTTTGCAATGATATATATATATATATATATATATATATTACAGTGGAACCCTCTTATAATGGACACATTTGTGCAAGCAGGTTTTGTCCATTGTAAGGGATGTCTGCTATATCCTAAAATCTTAAAATATGAGTCTCCTCCACCACAGCTCAACCACAGGAGTTAAATTGAGAACATGCCCCCTCCTCTGCCAACCAGCGGTATGGGGAACTGCTCTGTGTAGCTGATTTGAAACTGAGCAATAAACAAGATAGGAAGGGTTTTGCTGTAAGGTATCTGTGCTCAGTGAGATCAGGAGGCTGAGCAGTAAATGTGATTGGTAAACTTTTCTGTACACAACCTGTGCTGATTGGGGGATCAGGAGGGTACGGGAATAATTCCCTGGAGTAAGGTATAAGGTATCAGGTATCAAGCATCAAGTGAGGTGAGACATGTCTTTATAGTGTCAGACAAACCAGCTCAATAACCAGGTCAAAACTAGCAGGCAATTTGCAGCATGTAACAGGGGTACAGAGAAGCTCATAGTGTCCACTAGACAAGGGTTGCAGAGTAAGGTATAAATTAGATTTTTAACATTACTGACATAGCTTTTGGCATTTCACAAGGCATATCTGTCCATTATAAGTGTCTGCTATAAGTGTGCCTGTTATAAGTGGGTTCCACTGTATTACCTTTTTAATATTTTGAGAATGTGTTATTCATATCTTGTTCATACTGTATACAGGGATACATTTTCCTATTTTTCATAAATTTTTAAATATTTATTTGGGTTTTGTTAGCCAGGTAAGTACACTAGACAGCTGAATGCCTATTTGCAGGTACAACCCAGTATAGTACAAAAAAAGGTATTACAAACAACATACGGTAGGGAGATGCTAATACACAAAAATGATATATACAGTTTAGGCAGATTAAATAAACATAATATATAACAGGTAAATGTAACCTATTTTGGGATATTTATAATACATTTTTTACTATGTACAAAAGATTTACATTTCTTCAGTACAGGAGGCTTGCACTTGCTCCTGTGTTATTGAGAGGGATCAGCTCAACACACACACACACACACACACACACACACCATAGATGGCTGCTCTGAGAGAAAGAAGGTGTTGATGGTAGGACATAGCAAGCCATACACTCGCCACACTGTAACACTGCTAAGGTCTCTTAACTTGCTGTTTAAAGTACTTCAATCCATAATTCAAGTTCAACCACCATACAAAATGAAACATTAGGACCACAACACTGTCACCGCTTTGTGTGCTAAATTCACGCTTTATCAAGAGACATAATAGTGCTCCCAGCAATAGCCTTAAATACTAATGCATCTTAAAACTACAGACCACCAATAAAGTGCAAAATAAGCACAAAACAATCAAGTTTAGTACAGTGCAAAACTGCAAATGAAGCAGTTATTAAATATTAAAACAGATTATACACAGTCAAGATTTCATCTTGGGTTAAACTATTGCTAATATTGTATGCTGTGCTGCTGATGATCAAGCTGTCAGTGATTGTTGGCACAGGCTAAAGATTAGGGAAAAGGGAGTGGATAAGGGGAAAGACATGTTCCCGTGGATGCTATATACACAAAAATCACAAATTGGAACCTGAATGTTATTAATCTACAGTACAGGGACTGGCTTTTACATGAGGTACTAGTTGGTACTCACTTTGGTGTTATTATACAAATATTGACCAGAGGTGAGGGAAATAGTGGGAAAATATTGATCCCGAAGGATGAACTATTGCCTGACAGTAGTCATGTACAGTATATGGCCCAAAGCTGAAGTCTGAAGGCTATGTCACCATTGGAAGGCAATAATTCATCCGGGGGGAGGGGGGGTCTATATTTTTCTCAGTCTTTTGAATGAGACATTAAACCGAGGTCCCTTCTGCCCATCTTTGGTTGCCATCCAGATGGACATAAAAGACTCCATGGCACTTACTGATGAAGAGTAAGGACATTTTTTATTTATGGAAACAATCAAGACAAGGTACAATCAAATCAATTCAAAGTCAAAACAAAACAGTTGAATCATTAGGAAAAAAGGGCTATGCAGCTTAAACAGAAAATAAGAAGCAACAATTAAAGGAATACACGTAGTCAAAAAATAAGCTGTAAGTGCATACAAAAAGCAAAAGGAGACCCTTCCTGTGGTCACCGATACAGTTATCCTAGACTGAGGCATCACTAAAATGGCATCAGGAAGAAAGAGTGCCATAATGCCTTGGACTTTGTACCAGTAAAGGTTGCTTCATAAACAGCATGGAGATGGGAGAACAAATCTTGATAGGAAACTACTTTCTGCTGCAGCAATAAAAAACGCACACTGTACCTGCAGCATATAGAATTTACAGATGGCAAATAAGACCCCAGTGGTATCTGCGTGTAAATGGTTCCAGTTGAGAGGGAGGAACCCAGAAATGAAACAAGGGTAAGGAAGTTGGGAAAATGGCGGCCATTGCCACTTAGCTGCCATAAAATTCAAAAAACCTTTTGCATATGAGCACCCAAGAATAAATGCTTCTGGGTCTCCAGCACTTGGTTACAGCCCAGGTATGGGCAATACTTATCTCCCAGGCATTTATGTTTTAGGAAACCCTTGACCTCTAATCTGCCACGGGTGCTTAGCCAAAGTACATCCCACATTTGAGAAGGAACTCTCTTATTTGCTAGGATGTTAAGAATGCATCCCTTCTTATTTAGGGTATGTAGGAAAGTATGGGGTGACATAAAACACACTCTCCATAATAACAGCATGTAGTCCTTTCCTTGTTAGTGCTTTGACCCCTTCTGTGGGCATCTTCCACTGTCTGGCATTTATAAGTGGGGCTGTCACATAGCTAGGACAGGAGGTTTCCTGTGTTGAACTAAAACCACAGAGTCTGCCTAATTCCCACCCCTTGTGGAAAGATGAAAACCATTTATTCAGGTCTGCCTGCTCGACTTCACATGCAACAGGTACACCTGTCAGTAACTGGATTCTACTCAGCCCCATGCTGACCAACAGGTACCATGGGCAAAATTTCCCCAAAAATGGTTTCCCAAGAGTTCATAGAAGCATTTTCCAAATGCAGAACCACATGGTTACCATCACCTCCTCCTCCTCCACCTCCAGGGTCAGCCATCTTGCTTGGCAGCAAGACAGCCACAGCACCCCCCTCCAAAGAGTAGTGGAATTTTTACTAAAAGAAATCAAAACCATACAAACCACCACCCAAAAAACCCAGTGCATACATAATCAAATCAGAAAAAATATATAGTAAATACATGCCAGTCCTGAAAAGAATACTCTAAAGGGAAAGTAAAGTATACATACATACTTACATAACCTATTAATCTTTAAACAAAAACATGTGTCCTGTTCAGTGCATTAAATATAGAATAAAGTATGGGGTGGTGTGTGTAATGAGAAGTTTACACACACCCAAGGGGTTAGATGCTACATAGACCCCAGAGCGAAGTTCAAGGCGTTTGTGAAAAGCATCTAAACCCGAGGGTGTGTGTAAACTTCCAGTTTACACACACCACCACATATTTTATTTCATATAATTGCTGGGTTTTCCTTTTTGACCACAGCAATTACATAAAATAAAAAAAGACATTCCTGTGCTGCCGGGGTCCACTTAGGTTTGAGTGTGCGGTCCATTGCGGTCTTTTTTTTTTTTTATTTCAATGTTTTATTTATTTATTTATTTATTGTTGTCTGTGCCTGGAGATGTTTTCTATGTTTTATTTATTTTTTTATTTCATTGGTGGCAGTGACTTCCCACCGACTCCGATTGGTGCTTCTGTCTACTGTGGAATGTCGAGGCGGCAAGCGGTCCGGGAGGAAGAGCTGTGGTGGGTGCATGCACTGAGTGAAGAAAACTGTGCGCATGTTTGCCGTAATAAACATTCCTTTATTACAGCAAATAATGTCATGATTTTCTTTGGCAAAAAGAAAGACCCATTTATTATATCCATATTATATTCTCCCACCAGGCAGTAACTAAGCTAAGCTTGTTCTTTTGAATAAGTCTTGGATTTGTCTAAGTTCTTTGGAGACAATATTCAGGAACTCATCTTGTGAGATACAATGCTGTTGCCAGTGTTGGAATTACAGGTTTTACAGGAATTACTTGCCAGGGCTCAGTCCCTCTGACTCTGAAGGGAGCCCCAGTAGTTTATGTATCATTGCCATTGACTTATAGTGGGAAGGGGGCTCAATGTAAAGATAATGCCCTTATGGGTCCTTCTGGCTCCCAGAGCTCATAGAGTGTAATTTCAACACTGATGCTGTATTACAAACCTGCACCTTGCCTGCCAGATCCAGTATTTTAAACTAGTGGATATAACTCTAAGAGTGCTAGCATTATATTTCAGCCAGACCGGGGAAAATACAGAGAATAAAGGCATCATAAGTTAAAGAACAAAACAAAGAAACATGCCAAGTGTCTCATACCAAAGTTCAAAAATCATATAAGTTAAGGACAGTCCAAATACAAATGATTCATAGTTTCTAACACATTCTGGCAAGGAGGTTGTGGGTGATAACATTCAAGAATCTCCTTGTGTTACTGTTTCTTTTTCACATTCAGTCAGCTGTAGCAGCAGAGCCAGTTAGTGTCCCACATTTTAATCAGTATACGAAGTTCTATGAGAGTCTTTTCAATGAAGGACATGTGAAATGCTGAATCTGTATGTTAATTTGAAAATCCAAAGAGCAGGGGTTTTTATTGAAGAGAAAAAAAACAGTACATTACAAAAACAAAGCATAACGTTATTAACAATGAATTGTGATACAAACAAAAGCATTTCTCCTACATCAATAAATGATTCTCAAAAGTTCATTAATATAGGGTACACTAAACAACAATCTACTCTTTTTTTAAAGTTTTGAACGATTAATGCATCAACAAATCAAACTAGACTGAGTATAAAGAAACACTTCCAGTAATAGAATACAAAAGAAAAAAAGGGGGAGTAATGAGTCTGGTTTTTGTAATTGGTTGATCACAATCAGTTATCCACGGCATGTTCCTCCACATAGAGGATAATGTATGGTCCTCTATCGTTAACCGGTCAGTTAACAGTCGAGAGGTTGCCAGGGCGACCATGTAAACCTCGAGAGCGAAGCTCGAGAGGTTTACGTCGCCATGGCAACCTCGAGACGGTTAAAATTGACCGGTTGCCGATAGAGGGACCATACATTATTTTTATAGTGTGTATGGTCCCACTATCAAAAAAAGGGCTTACGTTTTTTAAAGTCACCTGTGACCTTCAGTCCTTCCCCGTCGGTTTCCCTTCGGTCGTTTCGTGTCGAAAAAGCGTTGCATTACGCAAGAGATTCATTAAGATAGCATTCTATCGATGTGGACGTAGGATCGATAGGTTAACAACATATCTACGCTCACATCGATAGTTAACAACCTTAGGAAATGATGATTTCCTAAGGTTAACAGCGTTCTAACATACATTATAAAGTATTTAACAGAGTTCGTGTAACATGTTTAGATGCTTTGTAGTAA
This sequence comes from Neoceratodus forsteri, assembly GCA_016271365.2. Classification (NCBI taxonomy): domain Eukaryota; kingdom Metazoa; phylum Chordata; order Ceratodontiformes; family Ceratodontidae; genus Neoceratodus; species Neoceratodus forsteri. The sequence goes on from CM028135.1 coordinate 64,564,476, forward strand.
ATATTTTGAAGTTCCTGTGTTATTACTCTTAACTCAGTTTGTGAAGATTGTTTATGCTGGAAAACAAAAAAAAAAATCCATATCTCCAAATACATCATTTACAGCATGTAAACAACTCACGCGAGGTGCGATTGTCCCATGTATTCCATATCCCAGTATCATTTCCATAGGTTATAATATCATATGTAACTTCAGAAAAAAAATGTTCACTCCACTCGTTTGCTACAACATCCCAGAAACCTTTAATGAATGAACAATCAAAAAATAGATGCTCTATTGTTTCCAGTTGACTAGGGCGGAATTCTTTAGAACACAACCTTTCATTTAGCAGTTTATGTTTTTGATTAGCCTTGACATGAAGCTTTTCATGGCAGGACAACCAGTGCACATCCTATATTTTTACTGGGATTTGTGCCTCAGAAATTTGTTTCAGTAATGGCGTAATGAGTTGTGAGGGACAATTATCAAAAACTGGAGGTACTTGAAAATGTACTTCTAAAATCCTTGTATACATAGGGGAATTTTGTTTTTATTAGACTCATAACAAATCAATATACAATTCATCAACATACATATTTTATACAGGATCCATTATTTTCCTTTAGGTAATTGTAACATCCGAGTTAGTAATCCATGCAAGATTTCTCCATACATTTTCCATATAAATAACAGTTTGACCTTTTTTCTAAAAAGTAAATGCTGACTCTGAGCGCCTATTTCCTGCATCCCCTACCTCATCCTTCTCACTGCCCTGAGTCTTCTCCCCCCAGTTATCCCCACCTCTTTCCTTACTACCCCTTCAAACCTGCCATCCATGCCTTTTCTGCCCCTTCCCTTTGCCAGCCCTCTCCTCCCCATCTTGTCCTCCACCCCCTTATCACATTCCTCCTACCCATCTCTCCCTAACAGCAGAGGCTCAAATCTATTATTACTCAGTACACCACCTCTCTTGCCTCCCCCTGTCTGTTCTCCCCTCCAATCTACTCCTCTCTTAGCCTCCCCAGGTCCTCCTCTATCCGCTACCAACTGCCAGCCCCTATGGTATTCTTCACACCCTCCTCCACCCCGCAGGGGCCCCCCCTTTTCCACCTGCCCTCCCTCCCTTCCCCTCTCTGTTCTGCTTCTGTCTCTGGTACTGGGGTCGGTTACAGGCTCTATTTGTTCTATCCCCCTTCATCCCCCCCACCAGAATGACTTTCTTCCCTTCTTGCCCTGCCTCCTAAGCTCCTTCCTAACCTCCATAGCACCTCCCTTAAACTAGCCAGCTGTCTGTAGACCATACACCCCCCCATCCTCCTCACCCAGTTTAGGATCACGGCAGACCCACACCCCGTGCACCCCACCACCCTTCCAAAAATGGCAGCCCTAGTGACTTGGGGCCCCTGCTCCATTCTAGCCTCCATCCTTGGTTTCTGGCCCTTGCCTGCGGCTTCGTACCCAACACCAATTAAGTCCTCCCCCTACTCAATTCTTGTTCCCTTCACAAAGTGCTTCACACTGCTGCTCTCAGCTGAATGGGGTAATGCAGTTTCTAATCCCATTCAGTTAGGTACTGTATTATTTTTCTGTAGCCTTCATAAGTAGAAAATTCAAGGTTCACATTTTACACTTTTTCAACCCTGGGCTACCCCAGCTCCACCAAGGTTCAACTCCTATTCAGTTATGCACTGTAATATTATTCTGTATCCTTCATGAGTATAGCTTAGCACTTTTTACACACCCCAGATTGACCCCTATAATGTAATGTTATTCTACAGCATCCATATCACCATCCTAAGGAACTCCTCCCTTCGTCACCCCATATGGCTATTTAATAAGGGAGGTGGTGAGGGGAGAAAATTCCTCCGGGGTGCTTGGCCACCCACGATATGAACTAGGTTCCTGCTCCAATGCAAGGCAGGAGCCAATTAGGTCCCAGTTCACCAAAAAGTCCTGAAGTTCCTCCTACAAGTGATGCAGGGAGGAGAGGGGTCCCAGCGGAGACCCAATCCAGTTCCCTGCTTCTTCCAAGTCCACAATGATCTGCTGCTGCATGGACGAGTGGCCCAATTTAAACTGCTCCCTGAAGTTTAAAATTGGCACCTTTTTTTTTTCCTTCTCCAGCAAGCAACTCCTTCAATCAAAATGCCTGTGGTGTGCTTGGCCACCCACAAGCTGAACTGGGATCCTGCCCTGATGCAAGGCAGGAGTCAATCTGGTCCCAGTTCACCAAAAAGTCCTGAAGCTCCTCCAATGAGTGATGCAGGGAGGAGAGGGGTCACAGCGGAGACCCAGTCCAGCTCCCTCCTTCCCCCAAGTTCACAATGATCTGCTGCCACACAGAATTTCACTCTCCCAGCTGTAACACTGAACAGAAGTAGGAACCCACTGCCAATAAGATGCTGCAACACTGTTGGGCTATTGGAAGACTAGGTGGGCTAGTGGAAGACTAGGTTTGCTGACCAAGGCACCTAGCTTCACCTGAGCTCTTTCCTTCTAGGTTGTTTGAAAGGACAGATCAAAGAACCTTACCAGAACAAGGGAAAGGTTTAAGGCTTCTTTTGGCTAGGCAGATTTACTGTGTGTTGTTATTTTTATTTTGTACTCACAGGGATTGTTACTGTTTGTTGCTAACATTTTATTGCATTATTTTTCTCTGATTCAAACTGTTGTTGCTGGGTATACCTTCTGCTGCATTATTACAGGGTATGCCTACAGGTGTGTGCTAACAGATTACTGCTGTAATCTTCTGATTCAAATTGTCTTTTGCCAAGGTATATTTTCTGTTACTGCTTTATTTTTATCTGTAGCAAAGTGTTTATTATAGGGTACATTTTCTGTGAAATTATTACAGGTGGTGCTTACATTTTTGTGACTTTTTATCATTGGGCTAAGCAAAACTACTGTTGTCCACTATTTTATTTTATTTTATTTTTGCTGAAAGGTTTTTTGTCTCAGTGGTGTTGCAGTCTCCTTCTCACATCAAAGGAGCTAATTGCTTTCCTCCCACATCTCTTCCAGGGAATTAGGTGTATATGTGGTGGGTGGAGCTGACAAACTGTCAGTAACTTCCAACAGAAAGAAGGGTTAAAAGGTCAGATTAGTTGGTATCTTGGAGGTGGAAGACTAGGTTTGCAGGCCAAGGCACCTAGCTTCACCTGAGCTCTTTCCTTCTAGGTTGCTTGAAAGGACAGAGCAAAGAACCTTACCAGAGCAAGGGAAAGGATTACGGCTTCTTTTGGCTAGGCAGATTTACTGTGTCATTGTTTTTATTTTGTACTCACAGGGATTGTTACTGTTTGTTGCTAACATTTTATTGCTTTATTTTTCTCTGATTCAAATTGTTGCTGCTGGGTATAACTTCTGCTGCATTATTACAGGGTGGGTATACAGGTGTGTGTGCTAACAGATTACTGCTGTAATCTTCTGATTCAAATTGTCTTTTGCAAGGTATATCTTCTGTTACTGCTTTATTTTTCTCTGTAGCAAAGTGTTTCTTACAGGGTATATCTTCTGTGAAATTATTATAGATGGTGCTTTACAGGTTTTACAATTTTATCTATCATTAGGATAAGCTTTCAGGGCTACTGTATTTGTTTCTGGCTGATTGTTTCTGCTCTTACCTCCCTTGTTTCTTTCGTCCATTGTTGTTCTTTTTTGGCAGGGGATGGGCCCGGCCACCCACCCCCATCCCCAACCACCCCACACTACACTCCTTTTATAGAGTAGCACAGTTGTGACATTTCCTGTGGCAAAGTAGGAAGGGGAGGATCAGTGGGGTATCCATACGGTGACCTCATTTACAGGGGCACTAGTAATTTAACTTGTTATAACAAGTTACACAAAAAACAAACAAAACTCAAAATCAAAATTTTGCTTTCATTTTCTTCCTTCTAGTTACTCTGACCAGGTTATAAACCCAGCAACTTATCTGGAATGGATATCATTAACTGCAGGTACTGTGGAACAGTTTTCAGAAGGGCAGTTTTACAGGATTTAGGAAACTGTCCAACATGCTGGGCCATTGGAGATCTAAGGGCTCAGCTCCAGGCAGCATGGGCAGAGATTGCGCACCTCAAATTACATATTCAAGAGGAAATATATTGTAAGAACTACCCACCATTTCCCCAACATCCAACAGAAGCACCTCGACCGCAGAGGGTAGTTGGTCCAGGAGATTGACAGGTGGTTAGGAGGGGCAAATAGGGTACCCCATCACTCGGTGCTCTCCAACATATTACCTCCACAAACCATATAAAAACTACAAACAGGACTCTGCCTCTATCTCTGAAATCAAACAAAGGGGCAGAGGACACTGCAGCACAGGAGCTAGCACAACAAAACTTGCCCAAAACAGGAACCAAAACAAAAAAAGGAAAAAGGAAATCCAAAAAACTTCTGATCATAGGAGACGCCATGATTCAGGCTGTTGATACCTATCTCCAGCCAGGGGTAATGGTCAGATGTCTCCCAGGTACATCAGTGTGGAGAGACACTGACCGCATTGCTAAAATTGTTCAGGAAGTAGGAGAAAACATTGATGTCCTGGTACACATAGGGACTAATGATCTCACCAGCCAGTCAGTTGTGGAGACCAAGGAACACCTGACCAGGCTGGGTGACAAACTATCATCCATTTCATCCAGCATCTCCTTCTCTGAGATCCTGCCAGTCTGGGAGAGGGGGGAAGATGGACAGAAGGTCAGAGAATGGGAGAGAGGGGCGCTAAACATGTGGCTCAAGGGCTGGTGCCAGGAAAAAGGAAGCAAATTTGTAGGGAACTGGCAATAGTTTTGGGAGTGAAAGTTCTTTAAATTTGATGGACTGCATCTGACTTAGGAGGGAGTCAGTGCATTGGGGCAGAGGTTTGACATCTTTGCAGAATATTTAAACTAGCAAATGGGGAGAGGGGTGCAGCACCCCATACGTCGAAAGGGAAGAACACCCCTCCCCCCTCAGCTAGTGGTCAAACAGGAGTTCAGCATGTTTCCAGTTCATTTGCGTACCTCAAATTGCATATTCAAGAGGAAATATATTATAAGAACCACCCACCATTTCCCCAACATCCACCCGGTGGTCACGAGGGCTCAGTCCATAGTCCTCCCCCAGCAGCCCTGCAGGACACCTCACCTTCTCGTGGACCCATTGGCCAGACGACCCGGCGGTCACGAGGGCTCAGTCTGTAGCCCTCCCCCAGCAGTCCTGTAGGACACCTCACCTCCTCATGGACCCGTTGGCCAGACGACCCGGCGGTCGTGAGGGCTCAGTCCGTAGCCCTCCCCCAGCAGCCCTGCAGGACACTTCACCTCCTCGTGGACCCGTTGGCCAGATGACCTGGTGGTCGCGAGGGCTCAGTTCGTAGCCCTCCCCCAGCAGCCCAGCAGCCCTGCAGGACACCTCACCTCCTCATTTACCCATTGGCGAGATAATTTCCTGCACAGAAGCAGTCCCCTGCCCTGCCCAGCCTTAGCCTTTCTCCCCCGACAACTGTCTCTGGACCAGCGGCGCACCTAATCAGCTCCGTGCGTGAGGGAAATGGCTCGCCCTCCATCCAATGTCGCAGCTGGCCTGAGGTCTTCTTGGCATCGATTTTAAAGTGCTGGAGCCTCTCCCATCGGCGCAGGAGCAAGAAGGACCATAACCGGGAACTCCAGTTTGGTGTCCCCACATGCTGTGTTCTGTTATCAGTTTTGTTTGCAAACATCAGTAATTCACTTTAAATGAATGTAAAATGATAGCCTTTTAGCCTGTATTTATTATTGTGCACCCAAAAACCGAATCCTAGGCTGCCCTCTTGTGGTGCAAAATCTAGTCTAAATCATTGCTCTCCTTGTAAGTACTGTACGTGTTGCTTAATTATTGGGCACATGTATTGCACTGTAAGCTGAATCACCTAAGTCAATCTCAGGCTGCCATCTTTACCTGCCTGACTAGCAGGAGCGTCCCCTCACCCAACCCAAATCTGATTTGTCTCCTGCTAGGCAACCCGCCCTCCCCCTTACCTTATTTAATGTGTTGTGGTCTTTTCTCTTCTCAGACGACCCGGCGGTCATGAGGGCTCAGTCCGTAGCCCTTCCCCAACAGCCCTGCAGGACACCTCACCTCCTCGTGGACCCATTGGCCAGGTAATTTCCTGCACAGAAGCAGTCCCCTGCCCTGCCCAGCCTTAGCCTTTCTCCCCTGACAACTGTCTCTGGACCAGCGGCGCACCTAATCAGCTCCATGCGTGAGGGAAATGGCTCGCCCTCCCTCCGGTGTGGCAGCTGGCCCGAGGTCTTCTTGGTGCCAATTTTAAAGTGCTGGAGCCTCTCCCATTGGCACAGGAGCTCTAGCCCCGCTGAACGCTGTGCGCTCGGCTCCCCACTGCCCCCACCACCACCCTTGGTCAGCTGTCTGTTATATAGGCTGCAGGGAGCCACGTGGTGGCAAAAATAACGTATCAGCCCTTTTTGCCATCTGCAGGTTATTATCTCTCACCACTACTGGCTGCTCTATCAAGCCTAGCTCACTTCTCCCATTTGTAACCCACCTAATACCAAGCTGAGCCGCTTATAATTTTCTCCCGTGATCTACCTAGCTCCTTTGTGCTCCACACCCATAAGGTTGGCACCCATAGGAAGTGGCCGACCCCTTCCCCCAAAATTGGACAAAACCCCTAACTTCCAACTTGTGTCTCTGTTATTTTTCTCCCTCAATCCTGTCCCACTGTGTTCTCTTCCACAGTCCTTATATATCTTCCCTCTGTGCTCGCTGGACCCACTTTGGGATATGGCCTCTCCACCCAGTCCCCTCCCCTCCCCTCCCTCCGCCTCAGTTTCCCCCTGGCTCTCCTCAAAAGGGCTCAAATTGCACACCTGAACGCATGTAGCCTCCCCACGCAACCTAACTGAGCTCACTTCGTGGGTTGCCCACCACAAGCCAGACATCCTGGGCCTCTCAGAAACCTGGCTTAAGCCCCATATACCTGATGCCCAGTGCACCCTCCCGAGCTATAACCACTTCAGACGAGACAGACCTGGCAAGAAGAGAGGTGACGGGGTGATCCTCTACTACAAGACGCACCTAAACTTGTCCCCCATTGACCACTCATCTTCCAATCCTCCTGCATGCGAGTTTCTGCATGCTCTCCTCCTGCTGGGCCACACTAAGAAAATTCACCTAGTATGCACCTACATTCCCCCCAAGGATGGTCTGACTGGTCTCTCCTCCCTGCTTGACTGTATCGGCACTAAAGTGGGTCCCAATGAAACCCTACTAATAGGTGACTTCAATCTGAACTGGTTGGGTACCAGCCACAACTTGTACGAGCCACTGCTCTCGGGGCTTGCACTTACCCAAGTTATAACTAAACCAACCAGGCTCGCCGTGAGGGGGAATTCAGGATCCCTTATCGACTGGATCTTGTCCAACAGGCCTGCCAATATCATGTCCTCTGGAACCCTCCCGGATGCCATCTCTGACCATTCCCCTAGCTACTGTGTCTGGGGCATCTCTCAGCCAAAAGTCCCTAGCAAAATGATTGAACTGAGGGACTACTCCAAATTTAATACCCACGACTTCCTGTCTGACCTCCTCGCTATTGACTGGACAGGGGTCACTACCTCCAATGACCCCTCATGGGCCTTGGATCTATTCCTAGCCAAGCTTATCCCCCTTCAGAATAAACATGCCCCCCTCACTAGGAGAAGGGTTCAGGGCACTGTCACCAAATGGCTAAATGGGGGCCTATTCTCCCTTATGAAGGCCAGGGACAAGTGTTGGGTGACCTATAAGGCCTCCCAAAATAACCATGATCTGATGACATACAGGCACCTCAGAAACTCCTGCAAAAGAGCCATCCACTCAGCAAAAAGCGAGTTCTGTAAAGCCGCCTTACTCTCCTCCAGCAGCAATCCGAGGAGTTTCTGGCAAAATATTAAAATGCTATTGGGGGGTCAGCTGAGGCACAGGTCACTGACCTACTCATTGGTGGAGTCAGCTGCAATCCTTTCACCATTGCTAACACCTTCAACTCCTTGTTTTCCAAACTGCCCCTCCCCCTCCCTCCCAGCCCCTCCCATCTACCCCCTGGTGCCCCTCTCCGGTCTCCACCCCCAGCCCCCTTCCAACTGAGACAAGTTTCTCCTAAGGAGACCCAGATGCTACTCTTAGGCCTCTCCCCTCACACAGGCGCAGGGCACGACTGCCTCGAACCGAAACTGCTCAGACTGGGGGCCCACCTCCTTGCCAGGCCTGTCTCGCACCTATTCAACACCTCCATTAACACTGGGATCATTCCCAACCTGTGGAAAGTGGCCAAGGTTGTTCCTGTCTTCAAACAAGGAAATCCCAAAGATCCAGGCAACTACCGTCCCATTGCCATTCTGTCCGCCACTAGTAAACTCCTCGAGAGAGCCATTGCCTCCCAGCTCTCCCAATATATCCAGGGCTACAACATCCTCTCATCTGCTCAGCATGGCTTCAGGAAAGGGCATAGCATGTCCACCACCCTTGCTGTAGTCACTTCACTGATCAGGACAAGTGCTGACCAAGGCAACCTCATCGGAGCCATTTTTGTGGACCTCTCAAAAGCATTTGACAGGGTTGATCACTCCCTCCTTGGCTCCAAACTCCTATCCCTTGGATTCTCCCCCTCCGCCCACGCTTGGTTCCTAAACTACCTCTCCAACCGTCAGCAATTCACCTACTTCAATCGGACATCCTCCAACCTCTCACCAGTCCACTGCAGGGTCCCTCAAGGATCCGTCCTTGGTCCAACCCTATTCTCACTATTTATCAATGACCTTCCGTCCATCACTGCCCATGGTCACACCACCTTGTATGCAGATGACCTCGTCCTCCTGGCCAGCTCCCGGGACATCTCCACAATAAACTCACACCTGAAAATCGACTTCGAACGCATTCAGACTTGGTTGGGGGACCACAGGCTCACCCTCAATCTCAACAAAACCCAATCCATGCTGTTCGGGTCCTTGAACAAAATAAAATCCTGCCCTGCTCCCCTGCTGATCCATGGGGTCGATGGCTCGCCCCTGGAGATGGTAACTACCACCAAGTACCTGGGCGTCACCTTAGATCTGCAGTTGGACCTCACTTCTCACATTCGTAATGTTTGCAAGGCTACTAATTGTAAGCTTGGTTTAGCCTACCGCACTAAAAACTGCCTCACCCCTGCCGCCTGCTTGGCCCTAGCTAGGGGGGTCCTCCTCCCCTCACTCTGTTACAGACTTGTAACATTTGCACCAGTTCCCAAATCCAGCCTCTCAAAATGGGACACGGCCTACAACAATGTTTGCCGCTTCGCGCTTTCTGCCCCTCCCCTCACCCACCGTTGTGATCTGTACAGCCGCCTGGAGTGGCTTCCCCCTGAGAAGCACCGCTCCTTTGTTCTAGGTAACTTCATTGACAATATCATCCACTCTGGCATCCCTCCAGCTCTAACCCTTCCCCTTAAACCTAGCGTCCCATCCTACCACCTACGATCTGGGGCAACTCAGGAATGCCTGGTTCCTAGAACATGTACCCTTGCGGGGGACCGGGCCTTCTACACTTACGCCCCCAAACTCTGGAACTCGCTTCCTGAGCTCACTCAGTCCTCCTCCTCCCATCCAAGCTTTAAAGCCTCCCTCTGGAACTTCCTGAAACCATCCTCCCCCTGCTTCTGCTCCTCGTAGTCCTTTTCCCCTGCCCCTCCCCACCCTCCAACCTGATTGGATGGGGGGGCCTCAGCGCTACTTGCACTTCTCCTTCAGTTACCGGCCATGAATCCTGGACTTGACCACCTGCCGAGGGCACTCCCCTTCCCCTGCAGACACTTACCATTATCTTTGTTCCCACTGTTCACCACCTAATTATATCCCGTCTGTCCCATCCTACTTTATTGCACCATGCCAACTTTGTCCTAGAGTCAGCCTTGAACTGCCTGTTATTTTAGTTATGTTTCTTGTCTCCTCAACTGTACATGTATGAATTTCATGCCAACCTTGCCCTAGAGCTAGCCTTGAAACTGCCTGTGTATTTCTTATGTACTCTTCTCTGTTCCTCAACTGTTCAATGTATGCCTACCTTGCTCTAGAGCCAGCACTGAATTGCCTGTTGTTTTCCTACGTATTCCTTATGCTTCCTCAATTGTTTATGTATGAAGTTTTTACCTGTAACTCTCCCGGGTCGCACCTGAAAATAGGCACTTGGCTGTCTAGTGTGCTTACCCGGTTAACAAAAGCAAATAAATAAATAAATTTACATCACCAGTTAAGGAGAAAGGTCCGGCTCCCCATACGACGCACAGAGGAAATGCCATACCTCACCCAACAACTAACACACTGAAATCTAGCCAATGGAAAATCATGTACACTAATGCTCACAGTCTGGGAAACAAGGTCCCAGACCTGCAGGCAATAATGATAGAGGCTAAACTGGACATAGTAGCAATTAGCGAGACATGGTTTACCAGTAACCACACTTGGGAGACTTCAGTACCTGGCTAGTGACTGTTCAGAAGAGACTGAGGTGCAAAAGGGAGGTGGAGTGGCCCTTATGTCAATGAAAATATCAAATCTACAGAAATTCAGAATACACATAAGGAGCCAGAAGAATTGTGGGTCACCCTGAAACAGGAAATGGGACAGCCATACGAACTGGGGTTGTCTACAGGCCCCCCGATCAGGGGGAGGACATAGACACATTACTGTTAGAAGATACACAAAATATGACAGCTAAAGGAGAGGTTCTGATAATGGGAGACTTCAACATGCCCAATACAGATTGGTCAATACCAGCAGGAACATCTGCCAGAACTAGACACATGGTGGATTCCCTGCAGGGGGAGGGCCTCAAACAACTGGTACAACAACCCACAAGAGACAGGGCAATCCTAGATCTAGTACTGACTAACAGGGAAAGGATCACAGATGTCCAGGTAGAAGGCCACCTGAGGGCCAGTGACCATCACATGGTATTGTTCAATTTGGCCACTAGAACTAAACCATCCCATTACAAGGCAAAAATACTGGACTTCAGAGGAGCTGACTTTGATAAGATGGCCAACAGAGTTAAGTTAGCCCTGACAAAAAGAAATACAGGTGAGGGGGTACAGGCAAAGTGGGAAAGCAATAAGGATGCAATACTGGAAGCAACATCCCTTTGTGTTAGAGAGCAAAGGAAGTGCAAAAGAAGAAGGAATCCACTTAGGTTCTCAAAAACAGTAGCAGAAAAGGTCAGAGCCAAAAGGCTGGCCTTCAGAAAATATAAGAGAATGCAGCGGGATGAAGATAGGGGAGGCATACCAAACTTCCCTAAGGGAAGCAGGGAAGGCAGTAAGGCAGTCAAAGGCCCAAACTGAAGAAATACTAGCACAAACAGTAAAAGAAGGTGACAAGGTTTTCTGTAGATACATTAGTGAAAGGAGAAAGTCCAGAGGGGGTATTGCTAAGATCAAAGGAGATAAGGGGTCATGTGAGGAGAGGACCGTGTAAAAGCATCTATCCTAAATAGATACTTCTGCTCAGTATTTACTGAAGAGAAGGTAGGCCAGGGCCCACAGCTCAGCACCATGGACACAGTGGGGAGGGAGGTGTGCACTAGTCCCTTCACAAAAAGAAAGGGTCCTACAAGAGCTCGATAAGCTCAGGGTGGACAAGGCAATGGGACCTGATGGCATACATCCCAGGGTACTAAAGGAGCTAAGGGTGGAACTAGCAGAGCCATTATCAGAACTGTTTATTGAGTCTCTGAACACAGGAGAGGTCCCAGAAGACTGGAGAAGGGCTCATGTGATCCCGCTCCACAAGAGTGGTAGCAGGGAGGAGGCGGGGAACTACAGACCAGTTAGTCTTACCAAGATTATGGAGGCACTCTTTAAGGGAAGGATAGTGCAACACCTGGAATCTGTAGGTGCACAAGATCCAAGACAGCATGGGTTTACAAAGGAAGGTCCTGTCAAACTAATCTCTTAGATTTCTTTGACTGGGTAACCAGAGTGGTGGACCAAGGGGGCCCAGTTGATGTCGCCTACCTTGACTTCAGCAAAGTTTTCGATACTGTTCTACATAGAAGATTGATTAATAAGCTGGGTAGGCTCAGGGTGGGTCAGAAGTTGGTCAACTGGGTGGCAAACTGGTTGATGGGCAGAAAACAGAGAGTGATGGTAAATGGTATACAGTCAGAAGAGATGCAAGCCACAAATGGGGTACCTCAGGGATCAGTCCTGGGGCCAGACCTCTTCAATATCTTCATCAGTGAAATTGCAGATGGACTGAAGGGTAAGGTTTGTCTGTTTGCAGATGACATGAAGATCTGCAACAGAGCAGATGATCCAGATGGGGTGGGCAGAATGAGAAGAGATCTGGATAAACTGGCAAAATGGTCGGAAGAGTGACAACTGGGGTTTAACGAAAAGAAGTGCAAGATCATGCACATAGGGAAGAGAAACCCTGAAGCCACCTATAGGCTGGGAGGGGAGTTGCTGGCAGTCACAAGGGAAGAAAGAGACTTTGGCATCATCATCACCAATGACCTGAAATCATGCAAGCAGACCACTAAAGCAGTAGGTAAGGCTAGGGGGATGTTGGGGTGTATTAGTAGGGGTATCACAAGTTGGAAGTGGAAGGTAATAATCCCTCTTTACAAGACACTGGTTAGGCCCCATCTGGAGTACTGCATGAAGTTGGAAGTGGAAGGTAATAATCCCTCTTTACAAGACACTGGTTAGGCCCCATCTGGAGTACTGCATGCAGTACTGGAAGTCACACCTTCACAAGGACATTAACCAAATTGAGGCAGTCCAGAGAAGGGCAACCAAAATGGTGCAGGGACTGCATCAGAAAACATATGAGGACAGATTAATGGAGCTCAACATGTATACCCTAGAGCAAAGGAGGGAGAGAGGTGATGTGATCAAAATATTCAAACACCTTAAGGGCATTAACATGGTGAAAGAGTCTAACATGTTTCAATATAAGAAAAATAGCAGGACAAGAAGACACAGCATGAGATTAGAGGAAGGCTGATTAAGGGGTAATGTGAGGAAGTTCTTTTTCACAGAAAGGGTGGTGGATGCATGGAACGGCCTACCTCAGAAAGTGGTGGATATGAATACAGTGCAGGGCTTCAAACAGGCATGGGATAGGCATATGGGAGCAATACAGATGAGTATGAATAGATAGACCATTGACAGAGCAAAGGCCGATGGCACATTTATAAGATAGAAAAAGAAATGGGCAGGCTGGATGGGCCTTGTGGTCCTTATCTGCCATCAACTTCTATGTTTCTAGTCAGGGTAAATAAGTTGCAAAAAAAAAAAAAAGGTTTTAGCACTGTGGACCAGGTTTTACATAGAAACATAGATACCTGTACATAGACAAAGACGGTAGAAAAGACCAGTGGTCCATTTGATCTGCCCGTAGCACTCTATCATATCCTGAGACCTTCTGTCAAAAAGGTCCTTCTGCATTCTCTGCAGCACTTTTTTTCCCCTGCTATGTTTCCAGCAGTAGTCTTCATTTTACCCTCTGTGCTTCACACACCACTTTTACATTGATTTATTTAAAGTCGACTGGCAGGAGCAGTGCCAGCAGTAACAGAATGAATACATTTCCATTAAAATACTGAAACAAGGCTTTTGAAGGATGGGATTATTTATGGGTATAAAAGACTCTGCTTTGAACACAATCTGCCATTGTCTCGATTTAAAATGTTTTTCACATTAGGATAAATACAACATGATGACACGTAGGCCTTCATTCTTTCCTGGTTTCAAATTTTCAGATAGAGGTGCAACACTACATGTCAAAGAGAGTCCCATGCAGACAGCATACAGCAGCAGTCGGTGTTAAAGAGTTACAGGGCTACTAAGTATAATTATATTTTGCACACTTAATTGGTGACAAAAATTACAACATCAATATAAGCACAGATGTTAATGAAATTGTTGGTCTTAGGTCTTTGGAAAATTGAAAAAATGTATGAGGATTTTATTGTTACATGTAGTGTGGAAGAAGTCATAAAATCTGTTGATAAAAATCAGTGTGAGTCTCTGCACCGCAGATCCGCTGTTCACACTATGATGAAACTGACCTACTTTTACCAGGAAAGTATAGATTCAGGAGATAGTTGCAGATTTACAAAAGCTATTGATCTCATAAATCATGTCACTGTTCTCTGAAAAATTGAGTAATATGAAATTCATCCTGCATTAATCTGATGGGTCCAATCTGTTTTGTCTGCCAGAGCACAGAGAGTTAATGTGGTAATGTTTTCTCACATTGAGGTAATAGAAACAGAATTTGATGGGCGTTTCTCAGGCAGCTATTCAGGGAGCCCACTTGTGATGGGGCAATCCTGGACCTGGTGCTCAAAACAGGGACAGTTTTGCAGACGTCAAGGTGGGAGTCCACCTGGAGACCAGTGATCAACATACAGTGTGATTCAACATTAGTATGGCAGTGGAAGCAAATCACACAAGGACAAAGGTCCTGAACTTCAGGAAGGCAGATTTACAACAAAAAAAAAATAGGTGAGTGCCTCAGAAGCTGGTGGGAGGATGAGTTGGGTGGGATGGAGGGAAACTGGGCTAAGCTAAGAGAAGGCATAGTGAAGACAGCAAACCTCTGTGCAAAGGAAGTGAGCAAAAACAAAAGAAAAAAATAGACCACTATGGGTCTCAAAGGAGCCGGCTGAATTAAGGAGGTATAAAGAATCACAGAGGCAAGAGGATAGGGAGATATGTCAGGAGAAGAAGAAGAAATCAGGGAAAGTGGTAAAAAGTGCAAAGAGTCAAACAGAGGAAAGAATAGCCCAAGGCATAACTAAAAGGGACAATACTTTTTTTAGGTACTGTACATAAGTGAAAAGAGGAAGACTAGGGAGGGATTATGAGGTTAAGAAGGGCGGTGGGCTGGGTGTGTGTAGAGGAGGATCAGGAAAAGCAGCTATCCCAAGCAAATGCTTTTTGTTCAGTTTTCGTGGAGGAAGGGGAAGGGATGGGCCACATAAAAGCAGCAGGTGCACTGGGGGAAGGTGGTAGACACAAGTCCTTTTACAAAGTCCTGAAAGGACTTGCAAATCCAGAGGCAGGCAAAGCTACACAGGGTACACCAAACAGTATTTAGGGTGCTTGGAGGCTCTGACAGCCCTGTTCAACAACTCACTGGAAACAGGAATGGTCCCAGTGGATGGGAGTAGGGCAGATGTAGTCTCCCTTAACAAAGTGGTATGAGGGAGGAGGCTGGCAACTATGGGCTTGTCAGTCTGAGACTGGTGGTGGGAAAGTTCATGGAATCACTGCTAAAGGAAAGGATTGTGGAATATCTTGAATCCAGTGGGTTACAAGACTTGAAGCAGCACGGATTCACAGGGGTCATGTCAGAGAAATCTGATAGATTTCTTTGACTGGGTGACTAGGGAAATAGATCAGGGTATGGTGATGGACGTGGCCTACTTAGATTTTAGTAAGGTGTTCAGCATCATATCACATATGAAGCTCAGCAGGAAATTTGGCAGCTTAAGGGTGGGTCATTAGGTGGTAAACTGGGTATGAAACTGTTAAGGGATAGGCGACAAAGTGTGGAGATAAATAGAGTTCACTCCATGGAAAGCAGGATGACCAATGGGGTGCCTCAGAACTCAGTACTGGGATCAGTCCTCTTTAATGTCTTTGCAAGTGACATTACAGATGAGCTGGAAGGTAAGGTATGCGTCTTTGCAGATGACACTAAAATCTGCAATAGGGTAGACACTGCGGAGAGGGGTGGAAAGAATGTGCAGACACTTGAGAAAACTTGGGAAATGGTCAAGGGCATGGCAGCTGGGTTTCAGTGCAAAAAAGTGCAAAATCATGCACCTAGGGCACGGAAACCCACAGAAAGAATACAAAATAGGAGAAGAGGCATTGATGGCCACCAAACAGGAAAGGGACCTCTGTGTAACCATATCTGATGACCTCAAGGTGGTGAGACAGTGCAACAAGGCAGTGGGTAAGGCCAGTGGGATGCTGTGATGTATAGGGAGGGATATCACTAGCAGAAGTTGTGAGGTCGTATTGCCACTGTATAGATCTCTGGTGAGAGCTCAGATGGAGTACTGTGTCCAGTCCTGGAGACCACATCTCAGGAAAGATGTAGACAGAGTGGACACTGTCCAGAGGAGGGCAACTAAAATGGCATGGGGCTGCATCAGAAGCTCTACAGGGAGAGACTGAAGGACCTCATATGTACACCCTGGAAGAGAGGAGGGAAAGGGGGACATGACAGACCCTTATAAATACCTCACAAGGCTAAATAAGGTACAGGGGGGTTATTTTTCCGAGGAAAAGATGCATGAGAACAAGGAGACATGCAGTGCAGCTGGAAGGGGTTAAACTTAAGAGAGATTTGAGAAAGTACTTCTTCACTGAAAGAATGGTGGATGCCTGGGACAAGTTTTCAGCAGAGGTGGTAAGACAAAAACAGTGATGGGCTTCAAGCATGCATGGGATAGGCACATGGGACCCTTAGTTGGGAACCAAGGGGGGAAGGGACTGGAGATCAGATTGGGTCTGCTGTGACAGTATAGGCAGGTGAAACAGTGGGCAGACTGGGTGGGTCAAGTGGTCCTTATCTACCATCAAATTATGTTTCTGTGCATTGTGGTATTATTAGAAGAGGAATCCCTCAGAGAATGAAACTGGGACCTGTGTTGTTTTTAATTTTAATTAATGACTTACAAAAGGGCAGTAGGTTTATTAAATACATGGATGATACAACTGTCCCAGAAAACATAAAAATGACTGGACTTTCGAAAATTCCGTTATGTTAGATTGTGCGATTGATTGAACAGTCAAAAATGGTATGCAGTTAAACCCTTAAAAAAATCTGCATAAATTTGATTTACTCCATCAAAAAAAGAAAGGAAGTGGGGAAACAGTTGGAAAAGGAGAAAATGTCCCTTGTGAAGATGCTGTAACTTTTCTGGAAATTAGAAGTAACTCAAAGTTAAACTGGGCTGAAAAAAAAACTTTAATACAGTTTACTATATTGAAAGAAGTTAAGCTGAGCTGGTCGTAGTCATGACTCATGAGTAAGCCATTAGAGCAAATAACAGAGCATATTTAAGTGATAACGTTCATTTAGTTGGAGTATATGAAGGAATAACCGGCTTCTGTGGATGATTAAATGCTGAGGTGAAGCACAGGCATATAATCATCCACAGAATTCCGTTATTGCAAGTATACTCCTACTAATTAAATATTATTACTATTATACCACTAGACGTTACATAGAATTTTTTATATAATTCCTAATGAAAAACGAGAGGTGTCACATGTTGAAATCAGGCTTTGAGAAGTAAAGACGTGACTCTATGCATGCGCATTAGAATCAGTGGTAGTACACATGCCCAGAGTCACAGCTTTACTTTTGAAAACCCATTTTCACACAGTAACTCTGCTCAAGCTTCACAGTCTTACAAAGCTGCAGATTAAAAAAGAACATGGCTCTTATTGTTACTGTTGCCGATCCCTTCTCTCCCCAATCCACAAAGTTGTTTTTCTCTTTCTCTCTCACCATCTCCCCCTCCCCCCCATGCCTGGCTCACTTCCGGAAGAAATGTGTGCCTTACTCAACCTTAATCTTTCTCTCTGTCCCCCCATGCCCAACTCACTTGACCAAGAAATTTCGCTCCTCCTCGCTCAACCTCGGTCTCCTTTGCTCAGCTTCACAGATTAAATACTGTTCATTCGAGATATAAATACTGAACTTAGCTGCAGTGTAGAAGGGCTGCATGTAAGAAACTGGGGCGAGGGGGTGACCGGACCTCAGAGCAGACAGGCAGTGTAGATAGCAAAGATATGGATAACTTACTGTGGGCATGGTTACAGGTGAATACCCTACTGTGGGAGTGGTTATCATGTGGATAACCTACAGTGGCCATGGCTAAATATGGATCACCTACTGTGGGCATGTATGTAGCAGTTTGTGGGATAATAACTGCCAGTTTTCCTGTGTTCTGATTGGCTTACACTAAATTCCTGTGGTATAATACTTATTAACTCTAAAAACAATAGGGGTACCCCATGGGGATTTGTTAGTAATGGATAAATGTATTGCTAGATCAGTGCTAGAATATGGTGACCAGGTATGACACTTATCCTTAATGGGACAGTGTCAACCCTTTTTACATCATATTATTTCTAAGTGAAAACACATATTTTATGATTGCGTATCTTCTCTAAAATTCACTGATATTGTTTGTTTTCTTTGCTTCCTTTCTTAATAGAACTAAATGCATGTTAAACTAATGGTGTAATTATATCTGGTCTCGTTTTGTTTCCAATCCTTGATCCACTCTTATTGTATACTTCCTGAACATTAGGAACATCTCCAACCAGTGCAACCACTCATGATGCAGTAGTCTCCTCTCCTCCCACTGCATCGTGAGTGACTGGACTGTGTTACAGTGTTCCCAAGTCCAGAAACGATGCAGTGGGAGTTGATCAAGTACTCCAAACAAGCGTGTTTTTGTATGGAAACACCAGTATGATGGACAGACTGTTTTTAAGTTAAAAAAAAAAAAAGAATCAGAATCCAACTAACAGCTGCATCAACAATCTCTACAAGATGTGACCAATCGTAACATGTGCTTTTTAAACTACAGACACTTTGAAGCCAAAGGCGGTTGACAATGTCCCTTTAATAAAGCAGGAAGAAAAACTATTGCAAAATATCCAGAGAAAGGCCATGCATATTATTTATGGATATGATGTGGATATTGACAGATTAAGGGATAAGAATGAGGCCCAGTCTTGTGTGTTAGAAGGAAATGTGTAGGAAGTTGTTATTGAAAAATGCAAAGCCAATAACATAGTAGTTTGTTGATACCGAGAGAAGAAAGTGAATACTCATTAAGGCACAGTTGTGAGCAACAAAAAGCCCATTGAAAGTGCCAAAAAATACAGGGAAAGCTGTATCCCTTGGACTCTCAAAAATACCAGGATCCCCAATGAAGAACGCTAGGATCACGATCATGTTATATACATTTTGCTCTTACCTTTTGATTGCTACATGAGTTTGTCTATTTTTTTCAATGTATGTTTGTTTAATATGTTGTTTTTTTGTTTTCTCCTGCTTGAATTTGAAATTGGTTTAGCACTGTTTATTTAAAGAGGACAGGAAATCATTTCCAACTGGCAGCTGTTAATAAAGTTCTGATTCTCAGAAATGATATGCATTTACCTAAATTATCCATATGTAACTGTACCTGAATAAAAAGTGATATAAAAAGCTGTATTTTGCATTGTCTTGTTTTTATGGGCAGCATTCTGTTACAGTGCTCTGCATGGAACCAATAAGTTGGAGTTCTAACTATGTTATGGTTTGTGCATAGAACTCTAAACAGGGTTCTGATAGGTCAGCAGCTCATAATTAGCATCCTGTACACAAATCGTGACATAGTAAAAACTCCACATAAGTGATTACATGAAGCGAACTGTAACAGAACAATGCAAACCACAGTTTTACCTATCACTTTTTATTCAGGTACAGTTACATAAGGACACTTTAGGAGAATGCATATCATCTCTGACAATAATAACTTTATAAACCGCAGCCAATTAGCACATATTTCCTGCTCCCTTTAAATGTGATCCATGATCTTGAATTTTGCAATATTAGAATAAATATGTATTATGTCTCTGTCTGTACGTAATTTGCTGCTATTTCAATTTTTTATGAATATACATTTGTATTGAACTTATAATTTGCTAATAAGATCAAATCCAATCCAATCAAAATAAGTACATAGTGCAAATAATAAAAGTGATTAAAATGGCAAACAAGAGTGTAAGAAACCTTATTAGTTAAAAACCATCACCTGACCATGGTTTAAAACACTATCAATGCATGTCTAGATGCCGGATCTCTTTTCTAAGTTCAATCCAAAGTCAGCCTAGTTTTTGCAGTCTAATTGCAGATCAGTACATCATACACAGCTCCTAATCAACAGTAGCAGCAGCCATACCAGCATTCTCTCTCTGTTCCTTGATTGAATCTCTTTGCATAGAAGTGTAGCTTACACAACTGAGTAGTATCCCTCTAGGCAGTACAATGGTTAGAGTGCCTCCTCTCGCTCTCACCTGCCATTAATTGAAATCTTTTGCATACAGCTGGACCTCACACAGCTGGACTTTAGCTGTGGACTCAGCAGCAGTCAAGAAATAGACTCTGCTGTGCTTCTGTTAAAGGGAACTAATGAATGTATTCTGTTCCTTAGAAAATAAAATTACTTCCTTGATTTCATCCAAGCAACCATGTTTCTGTATATTTCATTAAACTACCACCTCAAAATACTCTTCACTTGACTTCTACAGTCAGCATCTCCCACCCAGTCTTGGCATCCCTGACCTCCTAGCAACACAAAGCAGCCCGTCCAGAAACACTCCCAGCTGCTTTCTTTATTTTCCAAGCTTCCCAAACTCACCCTTTAGATACGACACAGGAATTAAATCCTGTGAATTCTGAAAACATTAAATGATATGGTTCATATAATAATAGGCATTCAAAGAAAACAAAATGAAAGAAAAAAAGAGTTATTTGGAGTTATCATTTTGAGATTGTATACAATATGTCCTAAAGTTTGGAGATTTTAGGACTTTGGGTAATATCCATAACTGACACTGTAGTGCAGTACAAAGGGGTGCGGCATTGTTGAGTCATTATCCTTCAGATGAGATTTTAAACTGAGGTTCCTTCTGCCATCTCTGGTTTAAGTCCAGGTGGAAGTTAAAGATCCCATGGCACTTATCAGAAAAAAGTTGGGGAATGTCCCCAGTGTCATGGCCAACATCTCCCATCAATAAAACAGGTCCATATAATCCACCCCAAGGACACACCTGGAAACCAGTTGTCACAGCTCAGTGTGCCTTTCCTGGACAAACATTACAAATAAAGACCTTCCCCTTGTCAAGTGAAGTATTTTATTGCACTAGACATGCCGTAGCAAAACAAATTGCAACATCACACAGAAACACAGTACTGTACATATCACACACAGCGAACACCTTGTAGTAACTCATCGTGCTATACATCTTATATCAGGTCATTGTTTACCCAGATCTCCATTATACTGGCTTACTGGGTTTTTTTGGTTTGTTTTCTTTTTGTTTGTGTTTTATCTTGGTCTTTACTTCATAATGTTAATTAAAGGGTCAGGCTTGTATTTATAACCTCTAAATTGGGAACTGTTGAAGGCTCCAGTAAACTCATATTGTATGTTGTGTTTGAATTAGTCCATTTGCTTTGTTTGTGTCAAAATATTCTAAACAGTAACATTGCCAGTATTTTAAATAATATTAATATAATGGGAACACATTAGATATGTTTTTTTTTTCAGATATGCAAATTTGATTATCAATTAAAGTTATCAAGGTTCATCAAATAATTATGACTACACAGAATATCAAGTCTATAAACATGGTTTCTGAGCTCATTTGAGGTATTAAAAATATAGGATTTGACATGCTTATCCTCTATAGCGGGATCAATATAGCAGGAACAAATCTAGATACAAGAAGCCCAACCCCTTTTCATTTACAAAACTGTAATTGCATTTCTTATCAGTTTCCTTAGTTTCTAGGGGTGCTACTAGTGCATGGCATATATCAGTAATAAAAACAGAATCCAATGCACCCCCCCACCACCACCTCCACCAGATTAGTAATCCTTTCAAATGTGTTTTTTTTCTTATTGTTTTTTCACTTTATGATTTTCAAAGCGGGTTACTTTGTTATGAGGTATCAGCTAAGATGTGAATTAAGCCCAGTCACCAGACAACAAGGTGAACCCCATTGTTGGGTAACTACTCTAACATTTAAAACTGTAACTCTCCTGAACTTACTTGTTTGTCCACTTTTAAATAAAAAGTAAAGCCACTTAAACATTTGTAAGTGGTCAGCGGGGAGCCACATATCTCCCAGTTATTAAACAAACCCAGATATAGCATGCACCACCCTTGCTCATTTAAAAATGTAATCAGTGCAGAACGCGCACAAGATGGTAAACTGATTCAAAGCCAGACTACATGAATATACAGAGGTACCAGATGAAACGTGTCAGTCAAGAATATCAGACTAATAAAGGTATAGGCTGGGAATTTCAAAGCTGTGGACATAGCACCTATGTCCATATTTCTGTTTTTTTTTTTTTTTTTTTTTTTTTGCTCATATTTTTGGCCCTCAGATGCTGCTGTGGGGAGGAGATCCCCCCACCCTATTGGCTAGGTCCTGGCAAATACTGAGATTCTGACGTCATGAAGCTCGCACCAAGGTGTTTTTCCCTTGTGCCTTCCCACCTATCTGAGGCAGGGCCAGTCATGCAATGACCTTGATGTATGATCAGGCATGCTTCTGCACCCAACGTGCAGAGGTCTGCTGATCCCAACCGCTACAGGCTCTCAGTATGGCCCCAGACTGCCGCACCCCCCCCGCCAACGCTTAGGGTCGTAGGAGCTGGTACCGTTCCCTCCCTCCCTGGAGAAGGTAAGCAGTCCCTGATTCTCAACCTCTTCCCCCAGCTGACCCTCCATGTCCGAGGTCCACTCAAACCCGGTCCCTTGTTGCTGCAGATGGAAACACTTTGACTGCGTCAGCAGGCCAGCATCTGTGTCCATATTTCTAATGCATGCTATATCCAGGGAAATGCATAAGGGTGTTTGCATCATATTTCCAAGCATTCTGACACATTTGTGACATTTATATACTTTACAGCACAAAAAAGATGCATGCATCAAAATTCTGACATGTGCCAGTTTTGGAGTGCAAGCTGCAGCAATCTTAATTGGACATCTGGGTGGATTTCATGCACCCACTTCCAGAAAATGGATATTAATGTTCAAGAATCCATTTATTAGTATTACTTCTTAACAATTCCGTTTCTTGCATTTCATCTTAGCCTGCATTTAGTAGATTAAAAGGGAGTAACCCTAAGCTATAATTAATAGCTCTCGCGACCTAGTTATTATACTTTACAATATCCTTTTGCAAAGAAAATGAAGTCCAGCAGACTTTCCAATTAAGTGCAGTTCTGTTAAGTGCTTCAGAACAAATCATAAAAAATGCAAGCAATAAAATAAAAAAATAATTAAACATAACATCTCTAATATGATGGCCCACAAGTCCTATTAGATAATTGTCATTGTTAAAACATTTAGAGCCTTCCAATTAAGATTGCTGCGACTTACTCTCCGAAAATGGCACTTCAGAATTTTGATGCATGCATCATTTTTGTGCCATAAAGTGTATAAATGTCACAAGTGTGTCACAATGTTTGAAAATATGCTGCAAACACCCTCGTGCATTTCCCTGGATGTAGCATGCATCAGAAATATGGACACAGATGCCAGCCTACCAGCACAGTCGAAGTGCTTCCATCTGCAACACTGACAACTGAGGTTTGGGAGTAGACATTGGAGGGTCAGCCAGTGAGGAAGAGGAGGCTGGGTGTCCCAGGGACTGCTTGTCTTCTCTGGGAGAAAGGGAGGAGGGAGGAACTTGGTACTCAGCACCTACTGACTCCTAGTGTTAGCAGGAGTTATGGCAGTCCAGGACCATGACAGCCTGTTGGGGCGGGGACCGACAGACCTCTGCAGGTCAGGTGCAGGAGCGCACCCGATCATGCGCTGTGGTCATTGCAAGACGGACCCTGCCTCGGATAGGTGGGGGGATGCACAAAGGAAAAAAACCTCGGTACAAGCCCCATGACACCCAGATCCCGGTATGTGCCAGGACCTAGCCGATATAGAGGGTGAATTATCTCCCCCATTAGCATCAGAGGGCCAAAAATACGAGCATAAGAAAAAAATATGAACATGGGTGCTATGTCCACAGCTTTGAAAATCCTAGCTTGTACCTTTGTTAGTTTATTATTCTTGACTGACATGTTCATCTGATACCTCTGTGTATTCATGTAGTCTGGCTTTGAATCAGTTTACAGTTCTTATGTGCCCACCTCAGACAAAAAAGAGAATAATGTTTGCCTCTGCCTAGTTTATTAAAGCAGCAGTACACGTTCTGGTGAAAATATTGTACCTATACCTTTTTTGTCATTTTTAATTTTGGTTTTCAGTTTCAGATTATTAACAGTGAGGCAAGTTGAGCACTAGGGCTCATTTACAGTTGTATTCAGTATAACTGAGAAAAATTACAGCAGGCAATTACAATAACAGGTAAAGGACTGAATAGGGTGACAAAAAAAAAAACATTGCTGTGGCAGGTTATTCATTTGAACATTTTTAGATTGTCTTCATTTTAGGTCAGCTTAAACTTTTTTTTTTGGTTTGAATTTATCAAAAGAAACATTCCACTGGATATGGCGATCCCCAGATTTTTATCCGTATTTTCAGCTCTTTCTGAATGCCCAATGTTTAACATAATTTCTCTTGCTGCCAAGGTAAAATAGCATGCAAAAAGACACCTCCATCACCTTGTGGAAAAATGGGTGTTCAAAAACAGCTGACGCTGTTGAGGAAAACCTGGGGATAGCCATATTAAGATGAGTTCTTGCCCTTTCCCACCTGTTTTGTAAGATGCCCTTTTCCTCATTTTGAATCTGCTTTATCTTTTTTCTTTTTCAAATCTTACCCCCTCCCAAAAAAAGCTAAAGCAGATTCAGAAAAGGGAAAGAGTGTGATACAATTTTCCATTGCACCTTTCCACCTGCTTTGTATCAGCGCAGCTCAGTTAGTAGCACATCTGCCTCTGGTTAATAATGTCAAGGGTTCTAATCCCACAATGGACTTGGGCTCATACCATAAAACACTGGCACTTGAGTGCAGTACTAGGGGGATGCTGTACATACCATGGGTTGTCTGCCCATCTCTGGTTTTGTCCTGGATGGTGTCGAGATGGAAGTAATAACGGAAAAAAAAAATGCCACTCATTGTCAAGTGTTTGTAAGAGATGTGGATTTTCTAACAACTGGCCCACTGGTGCAGTGGTAATGCAGCTACTTGTGATGCTAACAACCCAGGTTCCGGTACAGGAGCCTAGATCATAAGAGAGCCAGCTGGGGAGGATGGTTTAGTGTCCCAGAAAATGCTCTCCACCTCAGGGAGGGAGGGCTCTGGTCTTCACCTCAGTACCGCCCCCTGGATGACTACAGGTGATGGTGCAGGAAGGAGTCAAGGATCAGGGAAGGTGGACACCAGCATGCTTAAGGCACACATGGCCCACGTCTGCATGCCATATTCAGATGAGTGCTCCACTGGTGTCAAGAGGAATTAGGTCCAGAACTGAAACACCCCTGACCACAGCAGAGATGATATCCACTGCTTACTGCAGGTCCTGCACTGCCGACCAGGGTGCTGTCCCCACACTGGACTCTGACACCACTGGGGGTACAGGTCCCCCCAGCAGGGTAAGCCAGGGAGAAACACGGCACAGGTAAGTCCTGGAGAAGGTGGGTGATGGGGCTGGGTGAACGGTAGGACCACTGGTGGGCCGGTTAGGACTGTAGGGGGAAAAGTTCAATAAATTAAGAAAAAAAAAATAGATGGGGATTTTCTTCAGAATTGTGGCCAATAATTCCCTTCCAATAAAACCTATTAAGGCAATTGTCAAAGGCTGTGTGGGGGTGTTGATGTGTGAAATGACTGCCACTACATGTTTGGTGTCACTTTAATACCAGTCTCTCTCATTACTTGTAAAGCACTTTGAGACAGAATGCACAGAAAAAAGCAACATATAAATGCAAAGTCATCTTCTACTGATAAAAGTAGCTCCTGATGACATGTTAACACACACAAATATCTCCCATTTGTTCTTGAAGTATCCCTGTATAGATACATAGAAGTTGTCGGCAGATAAGAACCTCTTGGCCCACCCAGTCTGCCCTATCAATAACTACCTACTATGAGGTCCAATGCCCAAACTGAACTCTGGAGCACCCCTCCTCTTGCCTCCAGGATACCCCTGTGTCTGTCCCACTCATTCTTAAACCCCTTGACTGTTTTAGCCCTGACCACCTCCTCTGGGAAGCCATTCCACCCATCCACCACCCTCTCCATGAAAAAATGTTTTCTCACATTACCTCTGAGTTGTCCCCCCTCCAACTTCATACTGTGCCCCCTTGTCTTTGAGCATCTCATACTTTGGAAGATGCTCCCCTCCTGTACCCTGTTTTATACCATTGAGGTATCTGAATGTCTCTGTCATGTCCCTTGTCTCCATCCTTACCTTCAGGAAATGCATATTGAACTCCTTTTGTCTATACTCATAGGGCTTCCCATGCAGGCCCTTCACCATTTTAGTTGCCCTTTCTGCACCTCTTCCACCCTGTCTATCTCTTTTCTCAGGTGGGGCCTCCAGAACTGGATGCAGTACTTGAGGTGAGGTCTCAACAGTGTCCCATACAGGGGCAACGTGATCTTCCTCCTTCTACTGATGATACCCTCCCTATGCATTCAAGCATTCTGCTAGCTTTTCCCACCACCTTGTCACATTGCCTAGCCCCTTTTAGGGAATACAAGATGGTAACTCCCAGGCCCCTTTCCTGCTTCATGACTGTCAGTTTCTCTCCCCCTTTTTGTATGTTGCCCCTCGGTTCCTTTGCCCTACGTGCATGACCCTGCATTTTTTTGCATTGAATCCCAGTTTCCAGGCTCCAGACCATTCCTCCAGTTTTTAAGGTCCTCCCTCATCTTTTCAACCCCCCCGGTGTGTCCAATCTATTGCATACCTTTGTGCCATTCACAAAGAGTGATACCTTCCCACCCAGCCCCGCTGCAACGTCACCAAGAAAGATACTGAAGAGGTCCGGCCCCATCACCGATCCCTGTGGCACCCCACTCTTCACCTCTCACTTGCCATAATGTTCCCCATTTACCACCACCCTTTGGCTCCTGCCAGTAAGCCAGTTCTCCACCCATTTTGCTACTTTAGGACCCACCCCTAGGCTGTTCAGTTTGCTTATCAGTCTTCCATGAGGGACAGTGTTGACGGCCTTTCTGAAGTCCAGATAGGCCATGTCCATTTCCCCCCACAGTCCACCACCTTAGTCACCCAGTCAAAAAACTCTATTAGGTTTGACTGGCAGGATCTACCTCTAGTGAATCCATGCTGTCATGGGTCCAGCAGACCACTCGTATCAAGGTATTCAACTATCCTCTCCTTCAACAGGGACTCATTACCTTTCCTACGGCTGAAGTCAAGCTGATCATTCTATAATTTCCAACTTTTTCCCTGTCACCACCTTTGTGGAGTGGGATCACCTCCACTGTCTTCCAGTCACCTGGTACCTCCCCTGTCTCTAGCGATAGGTTGAATACTGCCATGAGGGGTGCAGCCAACTCCTGTCAGAGTTCCTTCAGCATCCTGTATAGTCTTACAAGTCATGTCAGGTTTACATCAGATAAATCTCACTGTGCATTTCTGTATTCCTAAAATCCCCCTGCTATCCTCCACCATCTTTTCCAAATAGTTATCCCATATTATTGCATGCCCAAACTATATGTCTATGGTCAGATTTCTCTGCCTTATAATATCTCCAGTATTTCCCAGATTGTCTTCATACTTTCTTACTATAACTGCTGTCTTTAAAAAATATGGTAGCAACCTTCCAAGCAATTTTATCCTAGATTCCCAAATTTCTGACAATAAACATTAGTCCAAATCTGTTTTTACTGTGCATTGAGAAATAATGTACTGTATTTCATTCATTTTTTCCATTTCACTTGATTACATAACCCCTTAGATATAGATAATGCTTGAAGAGTATTATAGGGTCTGGAGACTTGAATATTTATTTCATATATATTTTTAAAATTATATGAATACGAGATATGTAATGGCCTAACTCAGAACATTTATTTATTTACTAAAACGTTTGATAACCAGGAAAAGGCACACTGAGCTGAGGCTCATTTCCAGGTGCAACCCGGCAGAAGGGGGAAGGGAGGAGACTTACAGGCAAAATACAATAATCAGAAGAGCAATAACAGCAAACACAAGTGCAAAAAACTCAATTGACAACAATGTAGTGCAAAATATATACATTGGTTACAAATGACCTAAGAAGCTCATACTAAATCTTGTAGATACTGTACAAAATCATGTAGATGAGATTTGGTGAAATTTGCTCACACAGGAAAGTGGACTGAGGCAGGAGTCTAGAGAATCTGGGAAATAGGAGCTTTTGGGGTAGACGGGAATATGGAAGCTGCAGTGAGAGAGGGAACAGAGGGATCAGGAAGGAGGTGACAGGTACAAGAATGGGGGAGAAGAGAGTCTTAGTAGGTGTTTCAGAGAGTGGAGAGAGAGGGATAGATGAAGAGGATAGGGCAGCAGATTCTACAGGGAGGGGAGCTGGTAGAAGAAGGCAGCTTGGCCAGTGCATGAGCGAGGGTGAGATACAGAGAAGGTGTGGGGAATAGGAGAAAAGATAGGTAGGAGGGAAGAGAGCCAAACCAGTATTTGGCAATAAAGGTGGTGCAGTGGTACTTGCGATGAATGGGTAGGGAGAAGTAGAGGGAGCGGGGGTGTGTGGAGAGGAGAGTTAGAGGCAAAGAGACAGACGGCATTGCAGAGGGTATCCAGTCTGGCAAGAGAAGGGGGGGGCAGAGCTGTATACCACATCCGCATACTCGGAGATAGAGAGGATTATTTTGGTTATCGGCTCTCGGCAGATGTGGGTGGGGAGGCAATTCATTTTACAGTAAAGGGCGCCAAGCTTGAGGCAGAGTTTGGAGTGTATGGCATCAATGTGGACAGAGAAATCTAATTTACTATCCAGTCAAACACCAAGGCATTTGAAGGCAAGGACAGCCTCCAGCTGGGTGCCATCCAAGGTGGAGAAGGGTGGTGAAAGCTAGAACCTTGCTAGTTTCTGGGAGGTGGCAAAGGTCATGGACATGGTCTTTCTGGTGTTAATTTTGGGCTGGTTGGCCTGGAACCAGTGTAGCACATTGTGGAAGTCTCACTGAAGTGAGGCTTCAACCTTAGATGAAGAAAGACCTGAGGAGGGGTGGGAGATCAAGTCAAACACCTTTGCTAGATCAATGAATATGGCTGCAGTGATATGTCCTTGATCCATTCCGGTAAGAATAGGGTCAGTGACACGCAGTAGTGAGGAGATATTGGAATGGTTATTTCTAAAGCCAGACTGGTAGGAAGAGAGGAAAGAAGCGGAGTCTAGAAAGTCTGCAAGTCTGGAGTATACTAGGGACTCTTTAAGGAAGAAGTGAGATTGACCTGTAGTTGCCTGGGGAGGAAGGGACACCCCCTTGTGAAGAGGTAGTACTTTGGCAATCTGCCAGGCATGAGGGACAGCACAAAGGGAGAACGATAGGTTCAGGAGTTGAGTGAGAGAATGGACAATTGCAGGAGCAGATATATAAAAAAGTTTGGGCTCCAAGCCATCAGGGCTATAATTGGAGGGATTTAGAGACAGGAGAGCAAGGGGAGCATCCTGGGGGGAGATGGGGGGAAGCTAAAGTCATCAAATGAGATGGATGGTGGGGGGAAGGAGGGGAGCAGTGGAGGATGGGAAGGGTAGTGCACAGGTGGTGAAGAAGCTGTTAAAAAGGATAGCAACAGCAAAGTGGTCAGAGACCAGTGAGCCATGTGCCAGGAGGGATGGAGGGGGGGGAGCCAGACAGGGGCAGTAGATTGAACAAGGTGTGGATCACTCTCCAGAGTTTGGATGGGGAATTTAGGTTGGACTTGAAGTAAAGTAGTGGGCTTTGGCTGTCCAAATTGCCTTATTACAGGAGTTTCTTATGGACCTGTAATGTTGGTGGTCAGACATAGAGTGGGAGACCTTGGAATGAGCGCATGCAAGGTCCTTAGACCTGCACATCTCTATAAAGTCAGACATGACCCTAGAGTGGTGGGAGCTTTTTACACGGGTCTTGCAAAAGGGGGCATGTGTGTTCCAGGTGTTGGATAAGATTGTGGTGAAAAGTGAAAGTGTCCGTGTTAGTGTCTTGTGCAGAGTATACAGGAACCAATCTGAAGTGGCCAGGTCCAAAAGGAGGATATCAGTGTCAAGTGACGTGAGATACCTGTGCTAGGTGTACTTGTCAGTGGGGTGGATTGAGGGGAATACACTTTCCTAACACAGTAGGTTAAGCAGTGATCATGATGAGAGTGGGAGGACCACACCAGGTCCAGGAGGGAGTGATTAGAGGAGTGAAGGTTGAATCTGGTGGGTTCAGTGATTAACTGTGTAAGATTCAGGGACTTAACAGAGTGGAGGAGGGTTTAGAGGCTTAGGGAGAGCCAGCTGATATTGAAGTCACCGAGGAGGATAAGCTCATCAGAGGTGGAAAAGGAGAGGAGAGGGAGTTGAGGAGGGAGGCATGAGAGATCTTAGGTGAGGCATAGAAGATGCCAATGAAGATGGGAAGGATGGAATGACATTTATCTTCATGAGTGAGGAGACAAGATAATAAACTCTTTGTTTCTGTATTTCTAAGTGGCACAGCCACAAGTGGGTTGTATATTTTTTCATTCTTTGGTAACTGAGTGAGGCCCACTAGACACCATGCCTGTTTTCAGTGGTGACCCAGGAGCACTGGGAAGGTTAAGTGACTTGCTGTGGGTCACACGGTATGCAAGTGGATGCTGTGGGCCTCAAACCCAAGTCCACTGGATGTAACGAGCTCATTCACAGCTCATTAACCACTAGGCTATACTGCTAGTCCCAGGTATGTAAACCTGTCCCCTCACAACTGGTTCATGCAATTGTCCAAGGCTCTGTGGGGGTGTTGATGTGCAAAATGGCTGTCACTACACATTCAGTCACTTCACTACCAGTCTAGCACTGCATGTAAAGCACTTTGGAATACAATGTGTATGAAAAGTACTATATAAATGCTGATTCTTCTTCTTCTTCACAAAAAAATCATTTGGGAAACATCTGGTCTTATCAGAAGAGAAAACCAAGGCAGGGATACACAGGGGCACCCCTACCAGTTAAAAAGGGATTTGTATAAGACTACAAGGAGAGGGAAATGGTTTAACCAGAAAGTGGTGAGTGTATGGAATGCATTGCCTAGGTCGGTGGTGGGAGCCACCAGTATGGCTTCATTTAAAAACCAGTTAGATTTGAATATGGGGGATAAAAAAATGGAATACATCTACTGTTAGTGGCAAGTCTATTAATGGCTTAATAAGCTAATTTGACTTGAAACCATAACCTATGAACCTATGAACAAGTGGTGATGTGAGTGGCATATTCAGAGTCAGACCATTGTGTGTCCGTTTTAACAATGTATTTACATTTTAAAGCTTTTAAATTTTTTTTATTAAGATTTAACTGTTCCTGTTTTGATTTTACCGCTGTATTTTGAGTGTAGCATGGGCCATTGTGACATCATCAGTGTTGCTCATGCTGCATTCCTACTGTGGAAGTCTGTGGCCCAAATGGGATGTAAACTGCATCATGCAATTCTAAAATGGCACTTCTCAGTAGTGTGTTTATTAGAAACTTCCACTGGGTTAACTAAAGGGCCTGTAAAGATGGAACAAGAACAGAAAGGGATCAAGTATATGCAAAAAGCATCTGCTGCGAAAAATGGCTTACAGGTTCAGCACAGTTCTCCTTTAAGAACTTGATCTCAGGCTATTTTGCCAAGAAAAATATAATACATTACGTGACTGAGATCTCACACCACTGTTACCTGTTGTGACAAAAATTGCTCCTTGGGCCCCTCACTTACATGGCAGTTCTCTGTCAGGGACTTGTAATCCTTTGCCACCACTTGATTTTTACCTGGAACCAGGAAACCACACTTTTGCCTCCTTTGATCAAGGTCAGGAGGGTCAACACAATAACTGTCGGTAGAGTGCCCTTCGGAGATGTACTGCAAATACCATCCAGCAGAAATAGTAAAATTAATTTTTTAAATAAATAAGCAGTCACTAGTTCCATCAAAAATGGATTATTTACTAGAACTACAAGTATTTACAAATAGGATATATTTACTGTCAGACAAAATGATTACCAGTTTACTAAGAAATAGAAAATAAAGCAATTTATACAGGCAGTTGATGTATAGAAAAATCTGAATTTTCATCACCTAAAACCCATTTACCTACTGCTAGTTATAGAAGATACTTTCCCTAAATTGTATTTCTACCTGCAGTATGTCCCTATTCCAGAGAGAGAGAGAGAGAGAGAGAGAGAGAGCTTCCTGTCTCCCCACTTTTGTATCATTTGGCTGTGGGGAGTGACTTCACCCTCTGAGTGACAGTTCCCCACAGTCCCCCACCCTTCTCCTCTGTATTTCCTCGGTCTCTATAAGGTTTTACGACAAGCGCCTGGACCCATTGTCTAACCTATCTGAACATGTCTCTGGGTAAAACTCTCACAATGCTTCAAGACTTTATTGCCTCCTGCCTGTTATCTTGTGAGCGCATCTGTTTAAATTTCCCACAAGAAAGTCAACAACAGACCCTGTACAGGAGATGGTTGGCACAAGTCACCCAAACAATCCATGGCACCCAGTACAGACGCAGGTTCTTTCTCAGTCAGTAAACAGTTCTGACACTCCAGCAAGGTCCATTTATTCCCACCATCTTAATACCTTCAAAGGCTTACGTTGGGGGCACTTGCCCTGTTTCATTCAGATGGCAGGGTGTTTGTTATACTGGTCTTCCTCCCAAAACTTTATATGGTCCTATGTCCTTCCTGCCTCGATAGGGAATCTACCACCTCAGAAAAATTATCAGAGAGGATTTGAGCATGGAAGTTGCCATCTTATAAGAAAATTCCAGTTGTCAAATCCTGCACACTTGACAATATAAGGAAAGATATGGAGAATCCGTTACCTTTGTATACCCCAGAGTCAGTTTGTACAGCCAGTGCTTTCTCGGCTCCAAAAAAGCAAGACTATATGCCATTCATAAAATCCAGTCTTTGAACAAGAGATGTGAAAGGCTATGTATTGTAGTGTTCTGGGCACATGCTGTGCTGGTTTGAGATCAAGTCTTGATGAGACAACAGTATCTAAGCTGTTGTCTGTTTAGTGGAGCCCTTTGTCTAATAAGGGGTGAATACTATCCTTCTACAGTTTCAGACACAAGCAAGAAAAGTAATGTCAAAGACAAGATTAATCAGTAGCTGTCATTTAGTGTTACATTATTCTGTACTGGGTCATTGGTTCAGACTGATTATCTATATTGTATTATCTGCCCATGCTGGCATTATCTCATGATGGAGCCCTCTAAAGTGGGGCTTATCACTCAAGTATGACTCCAGTTATATACAAGTAAATGCTAACAGTTTCGTAGCTATCATTTGTCTGTAGAAGAAAGATTATTAAACAAAAAAAAAACAAGGGAAGGTGAATAATATAAAATTAGGAAAAAATGTTTCCTTTGTGCCTTTAAAATTATCACTAAGGGCCACAAACATGAGCGAATTCTTAGGAGTTGGACTGTAACACGTGTATGCTAATTAGCTGCATTGTCTCCTATCAAGCACACAGAAATAATGCCAGCATTCCTTTGATTGATGTTCTTTAAACAAAACTGTAAAGGCAGTGAGCTGAAGCATGCTACATGTTATTGCAGTTTTCTGTGACTGCAACTGGAAAGAGAGAGAGGGAGGGGGAGTATAGACACCACAGTAACTGCCTCAGGGCAGCTGTTTTTAACTGTAAAAAAAACAGTTGGATATTAAGTGATAATATTCATTTAGTTGGAATATACGAAGCAATAATCAGATGCTATGAGTGACTAAATGCCAGGGCAGAAGGCTGAGGCATTTAATCCCTACAGAAGCCGATTATTGTGAGTATTTTCCAACCAAACGAATGTTGTTATTATACCAGTAGGAGTGATATACTTTTTTTTTTTATATTCAACTCCAGATTATAAAATGAGCGGTCTAACAGGGTGAAATCTGACTTTGAAAAGTAAAGCTATGACTCTGGGCATGCACATTAACACCAGTGCTAATGTCCATGCTAAGAGTCAGGGCTGTACTTTTTAAAGTCTAATATCATGCCATTTATTTATTTATTTGCTTTTGTTAACCGGGTAAGTCACACTAGACAGCCATGTGCCCATTTTCAGGTGCGACCCGGGAGAGTTACAGACATGAGTTTTACAGGTACAGTGAGTTATACAGCTTATACATACAGTGAAGTGACTGGTACATCTTTTCATACAGTGAGGTGGCTGAATATAATTTTTTCATACAGAGGGGTATCAGAAGACATAGAGAAGTGACAGTCAGTGCATGAAGCAACACATGAGCCTAGGGTGGTTACAGATGGCCTGGGGAGTTAAGCGCTGGGCCGTATTATGGACAGTGAGTGTTAAGTAGACCACTTGTTTTTCATTCTGGGTGGGACAGAAAAACTCGGAACACAGGGTAGTTTTAGAAAGTAGGATTAGCTGGCTGCACTTTGAAAATGAAAAAATAATTTATGAACAAGCTTTTCAGTGCCTGTGCCTGTGCCTGGCGTAATGTGGGTGTGTTTGAAAATATGGATAGCCTACTTGTGGGTGTGTCTAAAAATGGGTGTGTGTAAAATGTCTTAACGTACTGTGGGTCTGTATAAAATGTGGTTGTGGTAATTTGTGGGATAATAATTAACAGTTTTCCTGCCTTCTGATTTGCAAAGAGTAGATACCTATGGTATAATTAGAAATGAACATCAGGATCCAACAACAATAGGCTTCAGGGTTCAAATGCTGACCAGGTTTGTCTGTTAGCACCTTTTCCATTGTCCGTACTCTTCCCAGCACAATACATTGCCTAATGTAGGGGTGAGTTACAGTGCCATTTGGATTAAGGAGGTTACAGCTAGGAGCTGGTTGTTGCATGTACTGCAGCACGTATTGCCATTGGGTAACATTGTGGGCATTGGTAGTGTATTATTATACAATGGCAAGAAAATTTCCTGGACTCTGATTGGTCAATGTGTGCCTGAGACAGTGATGTTATTACACAATAACAGCACTGTATTGCTTTTGGATGCCATTGATTATGAGCACTTGGGATGCCATTGATGACTATTTGGATTCCTTAAAATCATTTTTTTATTGTTATTTTATTTTTATTTTGTATAACAGCGAGCCATTGTATAATAGCAATAAGGCACTCCAAGGATGTGTGTTATCATGTAATAACTTCACTCCTGGGGTGGTGGAAGCACTCGGCTTCGCCTTGTGCTTCAACCCACCCCAGGAGTGACGTTATTACATGATAACACACACCCTGTCATGCCTTATTGCTTAATTAGTGCACTGTTTGCAGTCAGTGGAACTAGTGTTGGTGCTCATTGTATTATTTAGAGTGTTAATTTACAACAGCCTTTAACAAGTATTCTGGGGAGGCTAGTTTTCTGTAACCTCTTGTTTCCCTAGAGAACCCAGTGGAGACATCTAGCTTTGCATTCCCCCCAACACGAGGGTGGATCCAGTGTTTTACCAACAATAAGAAGCCTGAAGCGGTGCAAAATGGAAGGCTTTATTACACCACCTAATGGTACCATTGTGGTACAGTGTTCAAAATGCAAAATGTTATTGTTCTGACCAGATGAAATATATTGAGACATTTGTTTGTAGATGGTGTGAGGAAATAAAAGCACTTAAGCACAGAATAATTATGCTGGAACATGAAGTTAACCTTCTGAAAATAAAATAATCCCTATTTGAGTCTAGGTCCACTACTCTTTCAGCTCTTTCCAATACTGCTATAACACAAGAAATTACAGTTGATGGGGTAGTCAATAATCCATCATCTATACTTAAGAAAAGTAAAAGGCCAATTGAGGAATCGCTCTCTGATGACTCTGACTGGAGTATTGTAAGCACAGGAAGAAGGGTCAAAAAGGGTCATAGGGCACTTGGTGGGGATGTACCTGCTTCGAACAGATTTCAGGTCTTAACTAATGAGGAAAGTACCAGTATGGATACTCAACCACCTACCACATTGGTCCCACCATTACCTAGTAGTGATGGTATTTCTGGGGATATACCCCCAACAGACAGGACCTAGGTCTTACCTAGGGAGGAGAGTATGTGCAGCCCAGTTCTATACATACCATGCATGAGCTACCAGGGTCTTTTACACCAGTGCCACCAAAACCGATAGTTGTGCTGGGGGACTCTTATTGTTAAATGTACACATTGTCTGATTTGTCGGGCAGATAAACATAGCAGAATGGAGCTCATTTTCTGGGGCAAAGGTTAAGGACTCAACCAGTATGGCAGAGAACATCCTCAGAGGAATGGGAAGAACCCACTGATGGTCATACACATCGGAGTTAACAATGTGAGAAGAACTCCTGTTGCTGAGATTAAAAATGCTCATTAGGTAATCTATTGAAATCTTAGGTAATCTATTGAAATCAAGGGGGTGTGATACTGTTTTTTCACAGATTTTACCTGTACCAAGGGCAACACGCCAAATGAATGAAATTATTAAACATCTTAATTCCTGGCTGAGAATGTGGACTAAAGATATGGGTTTTACCTTTTTAAGACAATGGAACTCTTACTGTGGGAACCTTACCTGTTTAGCAGGGATGGGTTACACCTAAACTATAATAGAAGTAAGCTGCTGGGGACTAGAATTAACAATGCAATTCATGTTGCTTTAAACTGAGTAGGAATGGGGTACAAGTGGTACCACAGGGGTTATCTAAGCAAGGGGAGCATCACTAGGCCCCAGATCAAAGATGTCTAAACCTAAGAGCAGCTTCAGTGCTATACTCTTGAATGTTAGGAGTCTAAATATTGAAAAGAAAATGAAGTTAGAACTTATTGTAGGTGGCCACCATCTGGACATTATTGCAGTGAATGGAAACCTGGTGGGGTGACACAAGCAATTGGAACAAACAAATCCCTGGTTTTCAGCTTCTTTGTAGAGATAGGGCAGAGAAGAGGGGTTGGGGTGTTGCTCTGTACGTTAGGGAAGGAATCAATTGTCACCTTCTTCAACCACCACTTGGTGCTGAGAGGAGTTGTGAAGCAGTATGGATATCTACCTCATGTAAAATAGGTAGGAAAGTGATAACTGGGTGTTTTATAGACCACCAGATGATGATAATGAGATTACGGAAGAATTATTAAAGGAGTCTGCCTGCATCTCGGATAAGGGTGATGTGATTATCATGGGCAACCCAAAATATACTTCAAATTAATTGCTAGGAGATATCAGCAACTATGGTGGAAGCCGTTTAGCATGGACATGTTTGTTCATCGTAATAATGTCCAGTAAAACCAATGTCCGTATTTTCCTGCAGGTGGCACCATAACCTAAGAGTTTATAACCTCTATACTCTTAGACAAGGAATCAATCAATCAATCAAAATCTTTATTTATCCAGGCGAACATCATTGAGCAAAGCTCTTTTACAAGATGGACCTGGTTAGAACAGAGTCGGGTAACATCCATCATAAAAACATATAAATACATGTAAATAAGTATATAAACACAAACACAATGGTGCAGTAATAGGGGAGTCAAATGGTAAAAGGGAGACAAGGCAAGCCATAACAGAGTAGGATTCAAATACAAGGGGCAGGTCCACCATTGAACCATGCAACTGTATATAAACCATGTTTTCTGTATAGAAGTACCAGTTAGTTCATTTACCAGCGGCAGTCACTAGTACTAGCCATGAAAATGGCTTGGAGAACCACCAACTAATGGCAGATGGGGTACCAGGAGGGGTATGTAATATGTAAGGGAAGGATAAACATTGTGAGAATGCCACAACATGTATTTGTAGTTGTCATTATTTGGTTATTTTGTTTTTTCTGGTATGTCTGTTGGGCTGTATTGTGCTCATTGTGCTTTGTATTGTTCATTTTGAGACTGGTAAGGAGATGGTGGAGGGTAAGATCTTTAATCTTGAAATGTGCTTAAGAAAAAAAGTGGTAAAAACTCTGACAGCAGTAACTCTAGTTTTTCAGAGCCTATCATGTTACAGCAGGCAAAGATTGACCCTCTTTTTGGCTTTTTTCTGCCCCTGTGGAAGTTCTGACTTAAAAGTTAAAGTCCCCTGCCCAACGCAGCTAAATAATAGCCCTGTTTCATCTGCATTAAAGATGTTGTGGGCTGCATAACCTGACAGGATGTCTGGAAGCACATTCTGGACCCAGTCTGTTGCACCTGAATAATCAGAATTCTGTTTCTCCCCATGTGTGTGCCTGTAACATACGTTGTTGTGCACCTTCCACTGCTGCAGTCAGCCATCTGTGGGGTTACCATAGCCCTTCCCCTTTGTGACTGCAATTTGTTTTGCCTTGCTGACTAACAACGGGCCACTCACCATCGCTTCCCTTTCCCTTACTGTGGTGAACCACAACAATAGAGCCTCTTCAACCTCAGAATCTTTACCCCCTCTCTTTCTTTTTCATTGAGGGTCTGGTTGGAGTGCCACTCAGACCACAGCTGCTCTTTGCTGTGCAACAGGTCTGATACAGTTGATTTTGGTATGGAAAGATGGACAGCAAAGTCTCTGATGCTCATTTTTGGGAGAGCATCAATCTCCTTCAGTAGCTCGATTTTTCGAGCAAGCGATATTCTAGGGCACTTAGACATGCTACATTACTACAGCATGAAGAGTTTCAAAAACAAAGACAAACTACAGCTAGCGGGTAATCTGTGGCCGAAACACATCACCGTAATTAAGTACAGGCGATTAGCGAGTGCAGCGAGTGTGAAATAAAGTGTTGACAGCTGCAGTCAATGTCCTTCATTACCCGCTCAGCTGTCTGTGGATGCTAGCAGGCAACGTCTGCATTAAAAGATGGAAACAATGCAATTTGCTACGCGTTTGGTTATGGTTTTGAATATCTGTCCGCCTTTGCCGATTGCCTGTGTTAACCACGTCCATAGTATGTGGAGTGCACTGCACCGGTATAGGTAACAAGTTTATGGATGCCACTATTACCCAGATTTTCACTCTATTACAAAACCAACCAGGGGAGGTAATATTTTAGATGTCATTTTGACCAATATCAAAGCAGATATCAAAAGTAAAGCTAACAGTCCCCCTCTAGGCAACAGTGTTCCTTTCACTGCATCATTTACTGTGTGTACAAGCAGATTGGTTATCAAGGGGAAAACACAAATCAGGAATTTTAATAAAGCAAATTACAATGCTATTTAGCAAGTATTGAACTTCATTGATTGGGACTATATTCTTGATCGTATGAATACAGATGACTCTTGGAATACCTTTGAGGCCATAATTAGTGATGTCATGGATAAGTTTGTCCCTGAAAAAAAAATTGTACTGCCAAAAAGACAAGTATCCTCCTTGGTTTAATGGCAGGATTAGGAAGTTATTAAACAAAAAAGGAAACTGTTCGCTTTACAAAAGTCTCACCC
This sequence comes from Neoceratodus forsteri, assembly GCA_016271365.2. Classification (NCBI taxonomy): domain Eukaryota; kingdom Metazoa; phylum Chordata; order Ceratodontiformes; family Ceratodontidae; genus Neoceratodus; species Neoceratodus forsteri. Next base: position 64,603,771 of record CM028135.1, read on the forward strand.
CACTAATGCCAACATACACCATTACAGGTGTGCTACAAGAGCTGTTAAAAAAGCAATAAAACAAGCAAAGAGGAACCTGGAAGTTAGGCTTGCACATGCGAATGATGATCTAAAAACCTTTTATACATACATTAACACCACTAGGGGGTGCTGCTAGAGGATTAGGTACTCTTATAAGAGATAAAGAAGTGGTGAGTGATTCACAAGAAATGGCTAATCTGTTTAATTATTTTGCTCCATATTTACAACACCATCTCCCTCGAACTTGGTCACGAGTTGGCAACTGTGTTGGCCAAAATATTTACAAAATCCTTACGGAAAGGATGGGTTCCCATCCGACTGGCAAAGTATCCCTGGTTACTCCAATCTTTAAAAAGGGTAAAAAATCCCAACCGGTTAATTACAGACCTGTTAGTCTGACCTCAGCGGTGAGCAAAACCATGGAGGGTGTTGTTAAGACAATGATTTCTGAAGCTATGTCTGATCTAGGCTTACATGATTATACCCAGCATGGTTTTGTGAAAGGAAGGTCCTGCACCACTAACCTGGCAGTCTTCTATGAAATAATTTGCAGACATTTAGATGCTGACAATAATGTGAACGTTTTAAATCTTGATTTCAGGAGGGCATTTGACATGGTCTCTCACAGTATATTGGTATCTAAAATGTTAAAACTAGGAATAGAGCAGTCACTAGTCAGTTGGGTACAGGCATGGCTAAATGACAGAAAACAAGCAGTTAGAATTAAGGGATATATCTCACAAGAGGAAGCTATGACCATAGGTGTACCCTAGGATCAGTGCTGGGCCCACTGTTTAACATTTACATTCACAATTTAAAGCTAGAGAGCGGTAACTACCTTGTGAAGTTTGCAGATGATACCAAAATAGGAGGATCAGTGTCAGATTTGCAGGACTGAATCAAGATGCAGGCTGACCTTCGACCTATAGAATTGTGGGCTAAAGCAAACCATCTTCAGTTTAATATATAAATGTGCTGTTATGCATTTTGGGAGGACTAATGCTTGTCAGAACTATTATATCAATGGAACTATGGTTAGACCTTTCTTCAAAGTAGTAGACTTGGGAATTCACTTCAATGATTCACTCAAATTGTATCTCCACTGTAGCCAGATTGTAACAAAATGCAACTGCTTGGTAAATTGTGAACGAAAGAGTTTCATTAATAGATCTGAAGCAGTTTTAACGCCTATATATAATGCTTTTACACATCCACAGTTGGATTGTGGTTTGCAGATCTGGAGCCCTTTTTAAAGAAGGATATTAATCTGGTAGAAACACCTCAAAGAAGAATCACTAAACTTAGCACTTGCCATAGGAATAAACCTTATAATTACAGCTTAAAGGATTTGTGGTTATTCACCTTGAAAGATAGGCCAACAAGAGGTGACTTACTACTACTATTCAAAATAATTCACCATAAACAGCTGTTTAGTGAACCAAGATTGGAATTTAAGAAACCTTTGCACAATTTAAGAGGGCATCAGTTACAATCTGTTGAGTAAAAGCCGAACAGGAACATAAGAAAGTAAGCTTTTATTTCCAGGACCGTCAGAATCTGGAACATGCTACCTGAAGAGATTGTACTTTGTAATAGTATTACTAGTTTTAAAAATAAATTGGACAAGTTTATAGTGAGTGGCTGCATACCCAGCCAAGACCACTGAGAAGTGGGGGGCAATTTATGAGCTATATGCTTTTTATTGCCCTTTAACTCGAGTATTACAGTCAGAGGCTATGAAAAATGGGCATCTGCACACACTACTTTGCACACCCACTCAAACTGTGATTCTTAAAACCTGGTGCACGCTGCCAAGGAGGATGGGCAACAAGTGTGGCACAAAGTGAACCGGCAACCCAAATATTATTTTGCATAATCAGTAACGGTGTCCACATGCAATACAGTAAGCGTCCACAGATGTGGTTCAACATAGCATGTTGTAACTGTGTCATTTCATCTTACCTTCACGATTTTTTTCTGTCTCAGATACATGCACCCTCCACTTCCCTAATTCATTTAAATGCCAATTGGACACCTTGATAGGTAGCTTGGTACTAGATTTTGGGACTGTTTATGAAGATCCTGACAGTGTCCTTCTAAAGAAAATAATTTTGAATTATGCGCCTTTTGCTCATCAATGTCTTTGTCTTGTTTGCCACCTCTGATAGGCATACAAAGTTTAACTTTGAAGGATTTCAGTAGCAGATAATTGTATACCTACAAGACCTGCCTGCTGCCAGTGTGATCTCGTACTAATTTGAACCAAGTGCCCTTCCTCCCTGTTTATTCATATCTGTTCCCCACATCATCATGGAGGTTGCCATGGCTGCCGACACTGGGCCTGATTCTCAAGACATGGTGCAAGCTGCACCAATGGTGGCTTGCACTGCTAGTCGTTGCACCGGGGACCCTGCACACAATTCTTTAGTAGGTAGGGTCCCGGCATCAAAGTCCCACAGCTTGCAGCAACTGTGGCCATGCACTGAACAGACAACGCACCTGAGTGGTTTGCCACACGCTGCAGGGCAGCCGTGCAGCAATCTAGAATGCTGAGCATCCAGTAAGGCTATGCATAACATCACAAGGAGTACAGCTGAGATATGATGGAACAGCACAACTATATTATAACTAATCATCATGATGACAAACTGACAGTATGTACAGATGCTTCAGACGTTGCTTTTGTGTACCTTACATGCAATGTCCGACTCATCTGTAAATACTGTCCATTTCTCATCCTGACAAGTAATTATATGTGTAGTGTTACATCATAAATAATCACATCAGTGGTTGGCATATGTGCAGTACCCACCCCTAGTAGTGAGAACTGATCACCCATAGGTGGCGCATGGACTGTTAAATGAGCCCTGGCTAGTCCAATGGGTGTTTGAATTTGTTGGCACTGGCCCCTTTACAGAATATCAGAAAAGGGATGCTGAGGCATTACCCCAGTGCAAGGCTTTGTGCACCATTCTGCAGCCATTTTTGTTGTGTATGGATGATGCAAGCCCACTTTGGTGCACACAGACTGCATTTGTGAATCACTCTCAACACATCTTCTGATGCAAGCCGCATCTTGCATCATTCCTTGTGGTGCAAGCCCCTTGTGAGATTAGTGACAATTTTAAGAATCGAGCCCACTATGTCCTCCTGTGAGGAAGGCAAGTAATTAGATACCTATGCAGTTGACCCAGTGCCAGTCGGTGGTCAATCAGAAGAGGCTATGTGAGTGCTGTGTCCTATGCCCTTCTGTCTTTTTAGTCAGGCATATCACTTCCACAATCTGGCTCTTGCCTTTTGTTGATAGTGGTGTTTTTTTTCCTGTGTGCCGGACCCGCAGGTTGTAAACTAGCAACAATTGCTGGTCCCGGAGATGGCTTTGTTGTCAAAGTGCCTTGTAATGTGAGACAGAGGAAACAATTGTGACACAGAGGAACAGAGGCTAGGGGCAGTGAATGCTGACCACTCAAGGCAGGGAGTTAGGTTTTAGCTGGATATATTGGTGCTTAAGCTGGTTGCCCAGGGCAAAATTAATGCCAATCACCTAGTTTCCAGTTTAATTGCTATCTTTCAAAACTATGAACCACAAATGTTCATTTTAAGAAAGCACATAGAGAAAAGAACAAATACTGTAAGAGCACATTTCATCTGATAGATGCCTTAAAATACAGGTTAGAAAGCACTACTTAATGTGCTTTGCTGCTGGCAAATTTCACTGTGACAGTATAAGAATCTTAGTTTGAGACGTAATATAGAGTCTGGGGAATATACGAGTGAATTGGATGGTCTGTGTTGTTATTCAGGATGCAACATATTGTGTTAGACATATTACTGTAACCTCCTTCAAGCAAGCAGGGGTTAAAGTTTTGTGCAAATAGTGCTACAAGTGTCAATTTCATGATGTTCTGTACATTTTCTGCACAAACAAGTATACAGAGGCCCCAACAGGAAATGAGTTGCTAAGACACAGACTGGGTTGGTTACAAAATGGGAGCAAGGGAAAAGCTAGAAGAGTTCTCAAGGTGTAGAGTTTCAGAATATGACAGGGAGAAGGCATCCTCACAGAGCCCTTTGGAGTTCATCAGCCCAAAGCACCAGCTGTGACTAAGAATGGGAAACCTGTCAGCTTAAAGGTGTGGAACAGGTCTCCCATCTTGTCCAGTTCCCTGCTGCCAGGACCTAGAGGGAGAGAACGTCACTAAGAAGTGATTAGCCTGCAATGTAGGCACCCTTTCAGTGTGTTTGCCATATGTTTTGGCAGTTTCCAGCACTGAATAAAGGTTGGCAGTGCCAGTCGAGTTTGTGGGACTTGGCACCATCTGAGATATATTCTCTTCCCTCACAAAGCAACAGATTTCAGTTATGAATCAGCTATGATGTTGCTATTTGGCTTTCTGTGAGCCTATTGCCATGAAAGCCACCTTATGCCTACTGTCTTAGGTTTTCTGTCCTGGTAAGCTATAGTGAGTCTGACCTGTTGCCAAAAGATAAAGACCATGCAGGAGTTACTTTAGGCCAGTATCAGGGTCCTCGATTAATTAGACACCAATGGGGTATATCCCAGTTCCCAAGATAGCCATGTGGTAGACATGGATCCTGAGGTTAATTCAGGTGCCCACAGGGTAAATCCACAAAGTATATCAGAAGCCTCTCCCTTGTAGAACTTCAAACACCAGATACCCATGAGGTGAGTCAGTGTATGAACCAAGAATAAGGGAAGGTACTGGATGCCACAGCTGCCATGCAAAGGTGCCTCTACTGAGGAGATGGGCTCACATAGTTACCTACATCTGTGCCCTAGAGGGGGAAAGAGTAATGGTATCTGGGCTGTGAGATAAAAGGTGTCACAAATCCATGAATGAGTAAATACAAAAGTCTAGCAATACTAATATTGTGTCACTATGGTTCCTGGTTTCACCATGGAAGCTGCAAGCTGTAGCCCATAACTGGTGTGGTAATTCTTATCTGCCTCCATCTAGATGCAAGGATAGGGAAAGGGTTTTGTATCCACTCCAATCCAGAGACAGAGGTTTGAAAGGGAAGTCTACTATCACTACTGAAGCTGCAAGAGTAGCCCCTAACAGTAGTTGTGATGCTCAGGTCCAAGGCTACAAATGCTCCTTATTTATTTATTTAGTTAGTTAGCTAGTTGTGTATGTATTTATTTGGGGAGAGGGCACCCCCAGTTCCATCAAATATGTCAGCTGTATACCATCTGCATACTGATTGCAGCTAAAGGCCTTATGAACAACTTATAAATAAACTAGTTCTTGTCTCATTGCAACTACAAGTTTGTGTGCCAGTTTATATAAACCTAATGCTGAAGAGATGCAGTGGGTGCTGAAGCATGCACTGAAGATTTGACTGTAAAGTGGAAACAGAAAATTAGATTAAAAAATTGTCATCATAAATAAGAACATACCCATCCAGGTAAAGGGCATTGTAGCTGCCAAGCTTGCAACATGGACTCCCACTCCCAAGGCTACAATGCCAAGCAATACTGTACGCACAGTACACATTCCAGAGGGGTGGTGCCACTAGGTCAGTCCTATAAAAGAAACCACCATAGATAGAGTCACTTCTGGGTCAATCTTATGAAACAAGCCACCCCGGGTGGAGGCACTGCTGGGTCATGTCTATGAAGGGAGCCACCTAGATGGAGGCACCACATGCCATTTGAAACCCAAGAACTTATATGCCTATGAACCCAGGACCATCCACCCAAGGCCATAACAGTTAAGCCCTATTTAATGACTAGTGTGCCAGGTTTAGTATCACATCAAACAACAGGACGGGCTGCATTATTAAAACTGACAAAAGCCCAATACAGATGGTTGTCAACTTTAGAAGTAAAGTTAATGATAAAAACATTTTTCAACTAGATCAGAAAGAAAAGAAAGACAAAAAACAACTAGTAAATGAACAGGGAATCACAATTCACAGGAATGAGGAAACAACAGAGGAAATCAGCATATTTGCCTCTTTATTTGCCCAGAAAAATTACTGACGAGGTAGCTATGGTAATAGCTCAATGCCATTAGAAGGAAAAATTCTAATTTCAGCAAAGGTACTATCCAAAATCAAAATGCTGAGGGCAAACAAAGTACCAGGCCTGGACAGGTATCCAAGGATATAAACAAAATAACAGTGAGTAAACTGAGAAGGTTTAGGCTGGGGAACTCTCATATCTAGATTTCTAGATGGTGATACTGTCCTTTCTAGGCAGTGGAACTCTTCTATAGTAGTTAATTGAGAGAGATGACAGAGGTGTGGAGCTGTCATACAGTTTTTAAGAGGTTGTGGACTTGAGTTCTTGTGGGTTCCTGCCCAGTTTAATCCCTGAAAAAAAATAGGGGACATTATTACAACACCCCTGATGGATCTACAGGGAATCTGCATTCACAAGCATAATATGAGAAGACTGGAGGATAGCCAGCTTGATGCCCCCACTAAAGAAGGGGTCCGTGGCAAAGAAGTGGAACTACAGATTGGTGAGGGAAACTATTGGAACTAATAGCCATGGATAGAATAGGGGATAAATACTCTCTGTTTGATACAGCAGTAGCTTTGGCACAAATGGCTGTCACTCAGAAGTGGTTGACTGACAGAAGCCGTTCCAACTTAGACTGGATTACTAACATAAAAAAATAAATAAAATGATAGCATACCAAACCCGGCCACAACTGAAAGTGGGTAAATTCTATGTCAGGTGCTACCGTTTTATTTATTTATTTTTTTTTACTTTATTGAAGTTTCGGAATTACAATCCTTTGAGTCGAAGACTCTTTTGCAAAGGCTCCACGTCAATACAAAATGGACACAGTACTTAAGACAGTTTTGAACATACTACACTAAGCTGAACATCCCTTTGATTAAATTGTGGAAGAAATAGAGGGTCTATTAATTCTGGGGTAAAGGTTACAACGCTTTTGTTTTATGTATTGAGCCTCCATTTTGTAGAGAATAAAGCCATGTATGTGGAATTGTACTTTCTTTGCATTCTGGATTTGTACGTCGGCCCTTGTTTATGAGCCATGTACCATAGAAAATGAACTATTGGGAGAGGGGAACAGTTAGTGCAAGTGATGGACTCAGACCATCTCGGGTCATGACCAGTTGTAAAGGAACTTTACTGCAGAAAGACTGTCTAAATCCTATCTATAAATGCAAAAGCGCTGTCTTGAAGTTTAACCACTGTAATGACCTGACTCTATGTAATCTACACTGACTGTTTACTCTCCGTAACAGGATGAATGTTTTAAACAAAGAATAAGGCAGCTGGATGGGAACATACTGCACTTGGTATTGGACATCACCTGAGCTTGGAAGTACAACCATTTGTTGTGCACAGAGACAAACAGTTGCTATCCCACTGGTGCACAGATTGCTACACACATGCAGTCCCTTCCCCTTAGGAAACAGAGGAAGTAGACATACTAAAGGAACATCTGCATTTAACAGTGCTTGATTTCTGCTTCACTGACATTGGAAAACCGATATGGTTATCTGCCTTCCAAGTCTGGGCATTGAGAAATTCGCTCAGGGTAGTCCCATGTGGAATTTTAAAATGAAATGGCATTCAGCAGAATTTTGGAAAAATTCCACCTAATTCCATGGAATTTCATCAGTAGTGGAATTCTTACATTTCAGAACTGGAATTTTATTTTTGCAGATTTGTTTTCCCACAATCCACAGAAAGTTATTCCGCAGTTTATGCAATCTGTGGAAAGTTATCCCGTGGTTTACACAGAAATGCTTTTTGAAATTCTGCGGAATTCAAACAGAAATTCTGAGAAGCATTTTGGAAGCAGAATTGCCATTCCACATGAATTCTTATTTTTTTTTCATATATAGTTTTTTTTACACTTTTGGTATTTACTCCCCCCCTCCAAGCCACAGCGTACACATGCATGAATGCGCTCGTACACACCAGGATCCGGTGGCCCCTTTCATCCCTCCTGACACCTGACTTTTAGTTGCCGTCCATTACCGCCTGTATGCCCACTGGACCTCCACCCAGTGGGAGCGGAACTATGGATGGGCGGGCATCTACCCCTTGGAGGGAAGAGCCATGGCTCAATCCCACTTCAGCCCTCCCCCCAAGCCGGCACCCCAGTGACCTGAGGTCATTCCCGAACCCAGGTCACCGGCGTAGCTCAAGGTAAGGTGCTGGTACCTCAGCCCTCTGCGCTACCAGGCCGGCTTTCCACATGAATTCTGTGGCAGAATTCCACATTGTACACAGCTCTATAGAGGAACTGGATATGTGATCGATACATGTGATTGACTGGGAGGTCTGTGAAGTATGTTCAACTGATGTTTGGAAGATACTAGTGGTGAGAAAGTGCAGGATTGCTGTAACTTACAGCTCTATTGACTTGGCAGAATGCCAGTGTTTTGTTCCAGCTCCTCCTGAGGAAGCACACATGACTTCAGCAGTGAGTTCTGGCCCAATCATTACCAGTGAAGTATGGTAGCTAGATAAAGCATCAGACCAGATGTGAAATGCGTCAGGCGACGCACCATCCATGTTGCACTGAAATGTTTGATACAAAAAAGCAATGAAATGGAACATTTATCTTGGAGTTCTCATCAGTTCCTCCTGGTGATAAATGCCCAGCTTTACCTCGTACTTCTCTCGCCTTCAGTTCCTCTACCATGTCCAGTGGAACTATGATGAAGGTGTCCTTTATAACTGTAGGAGTTGCCTTATGCTACATATGAGTATGGGTATCTTTATCTAGTAGTATGCATGTATGCTCAGGTCTTAAATCATTTTCACCCATGTATCTGCATGCACTTGTCTCTCCCATTACCTTCAAAAATAATTTCTTGGAAGCCTTATCATCTAAAGCACACTGCAAATGCCTATCCTAACTCACATGTAATGTTACCGGGCAGCTGGCCTAATTCTGGGTCCTACGTCAACTGTACGATCCTCTATGAAACCAAATGTATCCAATTCCTGTTCATAGGAATATGTATGTATTTTATATATTTATTGTCATGTTTTTTTTTATTACTGTACTGTTTTGCCATGTACCATCTACATGTTTCTCTTTTACTGCTGTAACTGCAATCTTGTATACCATGTGCCATTTATTTTACAGCTGTAACTGTAATTTTGTGCACATCTGCCATCCAGATGGCCCAGGTCATACCTGAAAATGGTCCCTGGGACCACTGTACTTACCCAGTTATCAAATAATTAAAATAAAAATAAATAAACGTGCTTATTACATTTATTTGCATAAACAGGCACTTATTGCAATCACTGAGATGTAGCGGTGCTCCACTGAGGTGGGATACTGGCAGACACCACAGTTTTTACTGGATGTAAGGTGCCATTAAGATAGATGGCTTTCAACCATGGATCCAATCTCCTCAAATCCCAAGATTGGATCTGATCAGCAGCACAGGATCCAATCTGGTCTGATGGATAAGACAGTAGGATCAGGGATCTGATGGTTGTATCATGGTTTTCTGACTGCTGGATTCAAAGATCTGACATTTAGATCAAGACGTCTGACCCCATCTATCCTCGAATCACTGAAATCTGACTGGGGATCCAACAAACAGGCCTGCTCAGATGGGAGTCGGATCTGGTAGTCGGACAGCACAACTATATGTAGGAGGGTGCTCGGATCCTGCAGAGTGGTATCTGAGCACCACTGCTTGGATGCTTCCAATGTGGCATTTGTTCCCACATGCATAACTGCACCTTCAGTAAGCATCCGCCAACTGCATGTATTTGCAACAAGTCACAATCATAGAAAAGGTCTTAGGTGCACGTGTTCCAAACTGCTTTAAAAGCCACCTGTCCAGCTTTATTTTACCACCAAAAAGCAGCGCTTCTGTTTAAATTAGCGCTAGAAACTGGCAGTACCCAGCATTTCAAAAGCCTTGATAATACACTGTCCTAGGCAGTAAAACAGTGCTGCTCCGACTGTGTTTTTACAGCACTTGATAACTAAGTGATTACAGCGCTTTTCTGATTAAGTGATATTCTGCGGTGAATTTTGACTTTAAGCCAGACAATAGTTGCTACAGGGGTTTTAACTGTAATGTTACACCTGAACTGTGCTTAATTCTGGGTTGATTTTCAGTTCTAGCCAGGCAGTAGTTACTAGAGGAGTCTTAATTATGATGCGCTACCTGAACTGTGCTTAATTCTCGGTTGAATTTTAGCAGCTACTAGAAGGGTGTTAAATGTGATGTTATATCTGAACTGTGCTAAATTCTGGGTTGAATCTTAATTCTAGCCAGGCAGTAGTTACAAGAGGGGTCTTCATGTTAAATGCTTTAGCAGGGTCTTAATTTGGATGTTTTACTTGAACTGTTTTAATGTTAAATGCTTAACATTTGTTAGGCAGCTGTCCTCCTCTATTCTGAATTTTTTCCCTTTGTCTACGCTTGGAGCCCCTGGCATCAAAGCCCAGACTCCCCAACTGCTTCTCTCACCTTTGCCTCCCCCCACCGCCTCCTACTTTTACACTCACTCCCCCATCCCATTGTTTTTCCCCCTGCCACTCTCACTGATTTAGCCCTGCTCTATTTGCCCTTTAAGACTAACCTCTTGGTTGCTCTCCCTCCTTTCCAAGACTTGGTCCTTCCCAGAACAGGCTCCTGCTGACCAGTGGCTCTGGCCCATGCTCAGGCTAGCTGCGCGATCCCTCCTGCCAGCCCACACAGACCCAGGTATGGCCTCTGCCTTCATATAAGTACAGTTTGAAAGTCACAAATTTCATAGGGCCGCCCAGGACTTTACTGGCTCACTGGATTGCCTCTCCATCTAGCGCCAATGTTTTTGAAATCCTTATCCACGGAGACTTCCAAACTGTAAAACTGCTTTAAAAGCTGCCTGCCCAGCTTTATTTTACCACTGAAAAGCAGTGCTTCTGTTTAAATTAGCACTAGAAACTGGTGGTACTCAGCATTTCAAAAGTGCTTGATAAACACTGTCCTAGGCAGTAAAATGGTGCTGCTCTGATTGTGTTTTTACAGCACTTGATAACTAAGTGATTACAGTGCTTTTCTGATTAAGTGATATTTTGGGGTGAATTTTTGGCCCACCAACCCTCCCCCACCCCGGCCTTTATTAAATAGACTTCCTTCCCCTTCAGGGACCACCTGCAGGAGTACACTGTCTCATTAGCAGACACACCTTAAAGTGACAGTCCTAAATCTTTACATCTTACTGTCAGCAGGCTACCCTGTATCTCTTGAGGTCCGACCTAACACCAGATTGGCAACCCCAGAGTACAGGTGTTGGTTGAGCTGGCCCCTGCACCTAACATATTATTTCTCCCACCTAGCATACTATTCTATTCAAAATGGATGCCAAAATTAGCAGGCACATTACACTGGGAGGTTGCCATTTACAGTTGCTCCTAACCCTGGTGCTTGCCTTCTATCCCAGATACCCTGCCACAGCAACTACCAACACCAACAGCCACCAAGAATACCTCTTCTGGTGCAGCAAACTGGCTTAATGGGAGTCCAACAGTACTTCACCTTCTCCTACGCACCCAGTGCTACCGCACATATGGGCCTCTACTCTAAGGATTAGCCCTATTTTGGCCTTAAGTCTATTCCCCAGACTTCACCTAGCACAAGGCCCACCTGCCAAATACACCTCCCAGAATCCACCGAGGCCTCAAGCAAAACTCATCTACCCGAAGTTATGCAGAAAATTTATCCTAATCCTATTGCTGATCTCGGGGTAACATCCACCCTAACCACTGCCTACTAACCCACGGGCCACAGCTAGTAAGGAGCAATTAAAGATTGTGGCCTTGAACATCTGTGGTCTCTTAGCTAAGCTAACTCAGCTTGACACTTAGGTGGAACACACCCAGCCAGATGTCATTGCTCTAACAGAGATATGGCTCTCCCCACGTAATGCGGACTTGTAATCTCCCTTCCTGGTTACAACATGCACAAGCTGGACTGCACCAGTAAAGGTGGGGGCAGCTGCATAATCTACACTCGCAACCACCTGCAATGCCATAAAGTCCCACTGGTTCTGGCCAGCAAGAACTGTGAATGCTTAACCGTAAAAATAATACTTGGCAAAGGGCATAAGTGTCTAAATGTTATGGTCATGTACATCCCTCCCAGGCACCAGAAAGCAGGGCTTGAAGCCTTTGCTAATTACTACTCCCAAGTTAACAAGAAAAAAGGAGACCATCATCCTGGGGGATTTTAACTCCAACTGGCTTGCCAGCTCCAGTGTCATGCACAGGGATCTGGTCTCTGGACTTTACCTAACACAGATGGTCTCAAGCAGAACTAGGACTAACTACCACACGGGTACAAACACCCTGATTGACTGGGTCCTAACAACACACCCAGAAAGACTATCTAATGTCAGGGTTCTCCCTGATGCCATGTGTGATCATTCGCTGGTCCAATGCAAGTGGTTGGTCAAGCAAGCCAGCCCCCCCACCAAGATTGGTAAGGAATAGGGTTATAAAAAAATGTGCCATGACTCACTTCAAGAACTACCTTGCAGGCATACACTGGAGCTTTATTGACAAATGCCCCTCTGTTGATGCAGCACTCCAGCTATTCATCTCCCACTTTAACATAGCTACGGACAAGTTTGCTCCTTATTGCAAGAAAATGATAAAGGGAGATAATATGGATTGGGTCACCCCTCAACTGCTCAGTATGATGCAGCAGCAAGACATGCTCTGGCACCATGCCAGGGAGATGGGGGCAACTGCAGATATACAAAAGTACAAAGCAGCTCATAACAGGTGTACGTGGGAAATCTGGCAGGCCAAGGCCACGTACCACAAAAAACAGCAGGCTCAATGCTGGGGTGATGGGAAGACATTCTGGACTTTGATAAAGAACTTAATATGATTAGGTGACAGGTCACCCCCACTTTCCATGCTTCAGCATAACGGTGAGGTAATACTAGATGATGATACCATGGCCAATATCTTTAACACAGCATTCTCAGATTACAGCTCAGTCCTCCCCCCCCCAGACCGGCTATGTACCCCACTGGAGTACCAACGACCTCCTTTCCTAATTCCTGACCTGATGCCAGTACAAGCCCTAACATCTACTTCAAACATGTAACTGCTCAGGAAACAAAAAAAATACCTAACTAGAGTGCTGGGCAAAACAAAGATGGGCATCGATGGCATCGATATGAAACTGGTAGCCATTGTTCTACCTGAGGTTATCATACCAGTAACAAAGCTGTTTAATCTGTCTCTCCACTTGTCCACTTTCCCTTCTACCTGGAAATCCGCTCTTGTAACCCCAGTGCTAAAAGGAGGTGATAAGACAACTGTGTCTAATTACAGACCTATCTCCATACTGTCCCCACTCTCCAAAGCACTAGAGAGAATTATAGTTGACAAACTCATGGACCATCTGCACAAATACAACCTCCTCTGCCCACAGCAAGATGGCTTCCACAAGATGCATAGCACGAATACTGCCTTAGTTGATTTCACAGGCTACATGCATGAAGCACTTGACCAAGGCCAGCTAGTTGGAGCTATCTATATAGATCTTACCAAGGCTTTCGACCTTGTGGATCATCAGCTGCTGTTACATAGGTTAGGTTGCCTGGGGCTGTCCTTGGGCACAGTCGAGTGGTTTGCTAGCTACCTAACTGGATGCTCCCAGAGGGTAAAAATTAATGGAGCGGTCTCCCAGGCTTGTGAAGTCACCATAGGGGTCCCCCAGGGCTCTATACTGGGCCCGCTCTTGTTCAGCCTCTTTGTGAACAATCTCCCAGAGGCATGCCCTTCAGCTAGGATCCTGCTCTACTCAGATGACATAGTTGTCTTTCTGCAGGATTCATGCCAAGAGACTCTCACTAGGCACCTGCAGCTCAACTTTGACATGCTGCAGAACTGGTTTAAGGACAGCCTATTGGTGCTCAACAGCAAAAAAAAACAAAGACAATGCTCTTTGCTGGGCATCAAAAGAGAAGGCCTGCTGCACCCTTCATCATAAATGACAGCTCTCACTCCACCCTTGAGCAAGTGTCCTCCTTCAGGTACCTGGGGATCATTATCGATGAGTCCCTTGCCTTCTACGAACATATTCGTACTATTATCACCACCACTAATAGGAAGTTAGGGGCCCTTTACAGGCTTCGGTCTTGCCTCACTCCTGAGGCCAGGTATCAGGCTGTCAGAGGTACAATCCTACCAATCCTAGACTATGGAATTGTGGTCTACAGTGCAGCCTCTGACACCAGCCTACACAGAGTCCACACCACCCTAAACAATGCCTGCAGACTTGTCTTAGATGCTGATCGCCTTACGCACACTTGCGATCTGTACATTAGAACAAAATGGCTTCCTCTCAAGGACTGGATCTGACTCCATTCCTGCTGCCTGGAGATGAAAGCCCTGCTTGAACTTGCACCACCTTGTTTACAGGATTTATTCTGCCCTGCCTCTTTTAAACATATTATGAGAAGTGTTACGAAACACGCGCTTGTGGTGCCATTCAGAAGAACTGCCCTAGGTAGTCGTGCCTTTGCAGTCAGGACACCCACCTGCCTAAACATGTTCCCTCAAGCCATCACAAGTCTCGCCAGCATTAGTCACCTCAAATCTGAACTTCAGAATTCCATCACCCCACCTACACACTGCTACTGCTCTACCTAACCCCCAGGGCATTATCTGTGTACCCTACTAGATTATATCCATATATACTCCACTGAATTGGCCTCCCCACTCTCTTGCTTATTGCCCGCTATACGTTCACTGAGATGTTTCTACCTTGGCATCCTCTTGCCTATGACAAGGCTTCTTAGCTGCTATTTGTGAGTAGTTAACTGAACTGTTAGCACCTATTTATACTGCTGGTGTTTTGTTCCTTATGTACTCTGTGTTAAGACTATACTTTACAATTTGCCTCTGTCTTTAATACTCAATTTAATGCATCATATTAGTTTGTTTCTGTGTTACTAATATGTTTATGACAATACCTGTTAGCTGCATTTGCTATTCCCAACTCATATAATTGTTCCCCTCCTTTGATTGATGAGGACCCTCTATAAATGAATTCTTAGCTCAAAGGTTGGTAATTCCGATTCTTTAATAAATAAATAAATAAACAATATAGAAGTTGGTTGCAAAGACAACGCAAACTGCCAGTTTGTACCCATAAGGCATGCTTGGCAATTGCAAACCAATTTCAATATGGGACCCTCGGTCAGTTCTACTTTAAAAAAAAAACAACTATTATGTCATCTTACTGCATATTACTGAAAAGAATGTTTCTATATGAATAGAAATAAAATCTGGCTTTATGATTGTCCTCAGAGAAATAAGCACTGGCAATCACTAGTTTCTCACATTGATTCTGTTATTTATCACAGGATCAAAGTTAGGGCAAGCTCTGAAAAATGAAGAGGATGGTTGGTGGAATTTAAACTGACTATTTTCAGCAATGTAGGATTTTTATTGGCGTAATCCAACAATGTTCTCACTGCAAGCCTGCGTTCACCCTGTTCAGAACTACTGTCTGGCAGCTATGTCGGTCTCTCAGTCTATTACACTCACATTGCAGGCTAGTGGAGTTGATACCTTATAATTTATAAATGCCTTCATTATTCAGGGATCAGAATATAGACAACCCTCTAAAACCTCTCTCAATTCACATTGTGCTAATTGTACAACTTATATAGAGCTGCATTTTTTTTACAAGTCTTTGGTTAAAAACATTGTGTGTGAGTGCGTGTGTGTGTAATAAATAATGGGTAAGGGTGGTATACAAGGATGTATACCCATTGAGGGGGCTAATTAGCGCTATAAGACCACGAGTCTGAAGGGCGAGTGTCTTTATTGCCCTACATAGCCCCAGAAATAGATATGCTTCTGAATGTTCTGCCCTTACCCATTGTTTGTTGAATATAATACATTAGGATGGTTATTGTTATGGAGATTGCATTTGCGATCAAGTTATGACACCTGAAGTTCTCTTGCAGCAAGGATAGAATGGTATATAAAGAGTGCAGGTAGGAGTTTGGGAGGGTTTTGTGCAAGTGTCTTTTTTTCCAGGTTCTTGTGCAGCTTGTTAATTGGTTTGGCTACCTTCCTAATGCTGTGTTGTGTTATTATTGGTATCCCATAGGGTTTAATGTAGTGCAGCTGTGTATGTTTTATTAGTGCAGGTAGATAACTTTAATTAGTGCAGGTATACAGCTGTAATTGATTAATTACTGCAGGCATGTAGCTTTAATTGATAGATTAGTCACAGGTATACAGGAAAATAAATGATAGCCTTTTCTACGGGGAAAGTCCCCATCCATGTATTATATAAATGTGTGTGCATATATATGTGTGTGTGTGTAATGCATCAGTTAGAGGGTTCTTACTAAAGCGACAAAAGCAGGCAAATGTGGTGTTAGGGTTTCCAACCCTAACACCCCACCCCCACCCTGCAGACACTGAGAGGCACCGGTGGTGTACCTTGGGGTCATTGACCCTAATGATCACCCCATTCCATCAGTAAATAAGCTGAGATGGGCACAGTATAGGAGAATGGGGTGAGTGTTAGGGCTGATGACCCCAAGGCTCACCCCCAATGCCCGTCTGACATCTGCAGGGTGGAGGGTGGGGTGTTAGGGTTGGAAACCCTAACACCACATTTCCCTGCTTTTGCAACTTTAGTAAGAACCCTAACTGATGCATTAATGAAGATTTTTTGTAATGAATTTCCTTTCTTTTTCGGACAGTATAATCATATCCTTATTTGTCTGTGGGAGTGCAGGGCCTTCTATCCCTCCATAGATGTGCATATCTATGTAGGTGTGGAAGCACAGGGCCCTCTATGCCCTGTTCTTCCATTTATTGGACAACAGTGACCAAATTGTCAGCATAGCCATCTTATTACCCCCACCTCATGTACCCCGGTACAGAAAAATTGTCAAATGCATGCATCAGAATCCATAAAAGGGTTTAGCTAGTGACAGATGTTAGCATTACTGTGCACAGGAGCATGCACTGAGGTTTAGCAGGTGGTTCTTTGTTCCAAGCACAACTAATGGCAAAGTGTATACAAGGAAATACAAGGAAATAATACCATTGAGTGGTTTAAACAAACCATAAAATCACAAACCCAAAAGGTGAGTGGAATTTTTGAGCATGTTCTATCACAAAATGATATTATTTCATGTGTATACTGGACTTTGCCATCTTTTATTTTATATAATTCATTAGACTGGACGCTTATTGCTGTGTCTTATATATTTCTGTAGTGATGCGGGGGTAGGGTGTCAGTTACATGTGTTATGAAGGGGCTTGTTCCGTGTGTTGTTAAGGGGCTTGTTACTTGTGTTATTTGTTTTTTCCTTTTTTTCATATCATTCATTGTTGTTTACCCTGGTGAGCACATTGAGCAACCCTTCCCTTTTTCAAGAGCAACCAGCATTTACAAACTGCACAAAAAAATTATACAATAATACAGTACAGTACATACAATAGTAGACGAGAGTGCAAATAAATTACAGTGGGATGAGAACAGGTGCAACTGCAATACGAAGTACAGTATGATACAGGACATCTGAACTTGTCTGCTTAGGAAATAGGGTGAGCATTAGGGTCAAGAACCCCAAAGGAAACCCCACCCTTGATTAGCCAAGGCTCAGGACAGCCAAAACCATAATGTTTTTTCCTTTTGCTGCTTTGAGGATGAGGGTGGGGAGTTAGGGTTGGAAACCCTAACACCACATTCCCCTACTTGTGCCACTTTTATCTGAACCCTAACTGGTGCATTAACACAGTTTTTCGGCAAAGAATCTATCTATCTATCTATCTATCTATCTATCTATCTATCTATCTATCTATCTATCTATCTATCTATCTATCCACACGTACATACTACCATTATATTAATGTGTTATTGACACCTTAATTGCACATTACTATCCAAAATAGTACAAAAAAAACAGTAACACATGTAACAAGCCCCTGTTCTCATCTCACTGTAATTTATTTTGCACTCTCCTTTATTACTGTATATATCATACTGTATCTTGTTTTTTGTATTGCAGTTTCTTCTGCTCTCATCCCACTGTATTTTATTCTTTGGGGATATTGACCCAAATGCTCACCCTAATTCCTGAGCAGATAAGTTCAGATGTGATCTGTTTTCTTCAGGCAAGGCCCAGTAATTGTTGGCAACATGTTGGGAGACATAGTTCTGTACGTTTGAAGACTATATCAGAATGGGGTGAGCATTAGGGTTGAGAACCCCAAGGAAGACCCCACCCCTGATTTGCCAAAACTCAGGACAGCCATTTATCTTGCTGTGGAAGTGTAGGGCCCTCTAGGCCCTGCACATCCATTCCTCTATAAATGCACATATCCATCTGGCTGCCAGGGCCTCCAGGAAAGCAATTTATCTGCTTCACTGTACATGTTTTTTGTTGGGAAACTTCAAAGAAAACATATATGAAGTGTGTCTCTTAACTCCCGGCAGTTAATTGTATATGGGCAAAAATGTGTTTTTCATTTTTTTAGCCATACTGTAAGTGTAAATTTTTGACAGTTTGGTCTGAAAGTTGCTATGTTTGTAATCAAGCTGAGATACACTTTTGTTGCATTTTGGAAAATTATCAAACTTTAATTGTGGAATTGGCACCATGGTGAAGTTTGGAGGTAATTTTGGGGTGCAGTGTGTACCCCACACATTTTTTTTGGGGGGGGGTTATTATGTGTTAGTCTTGTAGTACTCATTGAAACTTTTTTAATACATAGATTGTCCCTTAACTCCAAGTACTGATGGACTTATGGCTAGTTAAAGTTGCAGTGTTATCCCATGGGAATTTTCTTTTTTTTTTTTTAATTCTTATGTTTTTATATGGCCCCTGCATTTTTTTGGTGGTATTATGTGTTAGTGTTGTAGTACTCATTGATATATAGCAAAAAAACTCCATTAATGCATCAGTAGGGTTGATTCCACACCAACAGAAGTCTGGAAATTCGATGTTAGGGTTACCAACCTACCCACACACACACACACACACCCACCCCACCTACCCTCCACAGACCAACAGGAAGGCCGAGGTGTGCCTTGGGTCAGCGGTTCTAACTCTCACCCCATTCCGTGTAAACAAGCTGAGATGGTGCAGTATAGAAAATGGAGTGAGTTAGCCCAACGACTTCCCAAGGCACACCCCGGAGCCTGTTGGTCTGTGGAGGGTGGAGTGGGGTGTGTGGGCGGTAGGGTTGGTAATCCTAACATCGAATTTCCAGACTTTTGTCAGTGTGGAATCAACCCTAACTGATGCATGAACAGAGTTTTTTGTAATGAATTTCCCTTCTTTTTGGAAAAGTGAATTGTTACTCATATGATATCCATAGGTGGGAGCGCAAGGCCCAGCCCTGTGCTCCCAGTTCTGCATAATGAGACACATATTTGGAAGCATGGGCCCTCTGGGCCCTGCGCTCCCACCCACCCATAAGTGTAGAGACATAGCACAGGAGGGCCCTGTGTTCTCAGTATTGCAAGATGGTTTCCATGGGTGGGAGTGCAGAGCCCTCTGAGCCCTGCTCTCCCACCTACCTATAAGTATAGAGACATAGTGCAGGAGGGCCCTTTGCTTTTAGTTTTGCATAATGGTATCCATAGGTGGGAGCACGGGCCCTCTTGGCCCTGCGCTCCCACTCACCTTTGAGTGTAGTGGCATAGCGTAGGAGGGCCCAGTGCTCCAACTTTAGCATAAATGGTATGCATAGGTGGGAGCACAGGCCCTCTGGACCCTGCGCTCCCACCTACCCATAAGTACAGACACATAGGGCAGGCCTATAGGCATTCCATGTAACCCTTGTACTGCAAATGTGGCAATATCTCAGTAACCATAGGAACTTTGGAAAAAAATTATTCACAGTTGTATTCATGACCTGGCCCCCTCCATGAATACTTAGTACACCAAGATGCGCATAGCGAAAAATCCGTATCTCGAACCGTTTTTAAGATATAGCCACCGAAAGGCACCACGACTGCCACAGTGTTATCCTATGGAACAATTTGCAACTTTGGAGTGCTGTAACTATGGAATTGGTGTAAATATTTTCACAAAACCAGCAAAAGGCACATCTGTGGGGCAAGGGCTTGCCACCCTGCAAATTTCAGCTCAAAATCCCTAACCGTTGTTTTGCTATGACGTGGCAAAGAAACTGTTTTTTGGGGGCTGTTTAACCATGGAACTTTCGTGAAAGTTCTGCGACTTTCATGAAAGTTCAATTGGTTAACATAGGGGACTTGCATGAAACTCCCCCATGTTAACCAATGGAACATTCGTGAAAGTTTGCGATACTTTCACGAAAGTTAAAAGTACTTTCGAGGGGAACATATATTTTTTTCCCATAGGCTATAATGGGAAACATTACACTTTAATAACTTTTGAACGGATTAATATTTTTTCACCAAACTTTCAAAAGGCACTTCCCTGACCCAGTCCCCATATATCCTGAACATTTCAGACAAGATGGACAAACTGTTCAAGCTGTAGAGACGAGCAAAGAATTTGCCAAAAATGGCCAAATGAAGTGTTGTTTTGCATTTTTGTTTGCACTCTGCAGATCCACAACCGCACATCTGACAGGAATGAAATTTGCCAGATCCAGAGATCTGTAGTAGTAAATGGCGAATGCAAACTTTCAGGCAAATCAGTCAAATGGTTGCAAAGTTATTAAAGTGCAAAAGTTTGGGCTTACCATTGAAGTGGCCATGCAACCCTAACTATAGCTGCACTACCGTGCAGCTACAATATGTGTGTGTGTGTGTGTGTGTGCGTGTGTGTGTGTGTATATATATATATATATATATATTAGAGGCAAAAAACTCAGTTTAATGCATTAGTTAGGTTGTTCCACAGCGACAAAAGTGAGGAAATTCGCTGTTAGAGTTGAAAACCCTAACTCCGAATTCACCCCCCAGCACCACACACACACATGCAAGTATGAGGGAGGACCAAGTCAACACAACCAATGACAGACATCCAGCAGCAGGTGACAGAAATAACAAACAATTGTCTAAATGTACTACGAGACATCCCCACTCACCTGACCAGGTACTGCATGCTCAGTGGAGATCAACAGCAAAACTGAGGCCATGTACACCAAACGTACACATTCCTGATTGCAGCTGCACACAACGTACCACACTTAGTAGTTGCATGGCCTTACCTACCGATGCCCCACACCAGACAACACCACATGTGGTGGGCCACCTGAGCAACAGAGTTGAGCAAAACCAAGGAATTGTATAGGTATAATATCTCTGATTATAACAAGGTTTTGAGAAATGCAGCTTTCTAATTGACTGTAAACATTGTAACAGCCTTATGTTTAGTTTTTATTAACATACATGTAGAGCCTAACCATATGATGAACATGCTTTAATGTTGTTTAAAAAACAGTTTTATTATGATAGCAATAAGCCACTCCCAGGTATATGTTAATGGTCAGTTTATCACTGTCTAGTGACATGTGGCACTCGCTACACCTCATTCAACATTAAACCCCTACATGGTGATTAACAGACCATTTAACATAACCGTTGGTCATGCCTTATTGCTTAATTGTCTTTATGACTAGATACTCTCCTCTGCTAGGCACTGCAGGAGTTTTGCAACACAGTGTCACACCCAGTTACACCATACTCTGTCTACTTACTGGAGAATGGCTGTGAATATGAACTCATGAAGATGAACAGTGTAACTTGATCATTACAGTCATCGAAACCTTAGTGTGATTATAACTGACAGAGTCAGTGATAGAGAATAACCCTTGCCGTCCTAGTACACTTATCCCATTGTGAGTTAAATCAATACTAAAAGACATTCTGTTTATATCTACACTATACCTACTTGATTGCTGTTGTACCACAACTGACATAGTTATCACTTTGATAGCATCAGTGACAGAAGTGTGGCAAACCCAAACACTACATATACAGCCTGAGTATGAAACAACTGTTAATAAAATTACACTGTGTCCATAAGTAGCATAGATCACTCATTGCAACAATAGTAAATGTATCACTATTTGAATAAATTAGTCATCACAGATGCAATGAGATTGTCTTTATCAGGTACAACATACTGAGTAAGTGCCTACAGGAAAATTTATCCTATAGACATCTCCGATACAGGTACGTCATTGTTGGCTCAGTAGTCCTATGATATTTAGAAGTTGCTTGGCCTGATCCATGCAATTACACTGTTTCTTACAAGGAATACTTACTGCATCTTTAGTATTGAAACACACTGAAGGCCTATGTATGTACATTAGCAGTACAGCTTCATCAGTAAGAATGCATCTGATACTGGCAGTACGAATTTCACTGCGTTGAACAGGCAATGCTTTTCCATACGTCTACATCAGCCTCTATCTTCAGTAAACAGTTGCAGTAAATGTACTACTATGTAAATCACATACTAAATGTAACACTACTTTTATCTTGAGCATGCTAGTGTCTTGTAGTTAATTTACGTACTTCTCTTAATTAATGTACTCACTAGTGTTAAACCTTTCTACAACTGTGATCATGCACCTTTAGCATTTATATTGACTAACGGCACAGTACCAGTTGTGGTGTGGTGTTGTCATCGCCGGTAGGTAAGGTCATGCAACTACTAAGTGTGGTATGCTGTGCAGCTGCAACATGAATGTGTATGTTTGGTGTACATGGCCTCAGTTTTGCTGTTGATCTCCACTGAGCATGCAGTACCTGGCCAGGTGGGTGGGGATGTCTCGTAGTACATTTAGACAATTGTTTGTTATTTCTGTCACCTGCTGCTGAATGTCTGTCATTGGTTGTGTTGACTTGGTCCTCCCCACTTGCATGTGTGTGTGTGTCTGTGTGTGTGTGTGTGTGGTGCTGGGGGTGATTGGAGTTAGGGTTTCAACCCAACAGCGTATTTCCTCACTTTGTCGCCAGGAACAACCCTAACTAATGCATTAAATGGAGTTTTTTCTCTAATTTCCTTCTTTTGAGAATGATAATGAGAAATAGTGAATGTAATGTAGTAGCGGAGCGCTGGGCCGATGAGGGCCCCACGCCCCGCCACATAATCGCGGTGGCGCTACCGCCACATGATGTCTTGTGGCATAGTAACAGGAACAGCAACACAAACAGAAGCACTAACAGTGGCGCACATGGTAACACAAGCACGAATGAGAACAGAAAGGGTAACGCACATGGTGGTGTAGACGGGAACGGTCTGCCACATGATGTGTTGTCACATAGTAACATGGTGCCTGCAAACGGAAATGTCAATGGGCATGGTGACGCAAAGTGAAACAGAAAGAGAAACAGTACTGTAGACAGAAATGGCAAAAAATAACAGAAATGCAAGCGCAAATGAAAACGCAAAAGATAACGCACATGGTGGCGCAGACGTCAACGGTAAGTGAAACGGGTACGTAACCGCAAGCGGAAAGGGCAACAGTAACAGTAATGTAAGTGCACAGGCTGTTTTTTCCCAAAACCTGCATAGAGAAAGACAGTGAGTACAAATAATGTATGCATAATAATGAGTATCGGAGCAGAAAATGAGAACTTGGAATACTAAATAGGTTATATCTCAGGAACCGTACGACGTAGGAAAAAAATTTAAAAGTCGTATGATTTACAACTGTCCTGGCTAATTTTGTACTTAGCCCCCATCATGGGGCTAAGCACTTTTCTGATGAAAAGTCCGTATCTCGCACCGTTTCCGAGATACGGGCCCTGAAAGGCGCGGCGAACGCCGTATGTTATCCTATGGGGAAAAAAGAGAAGTTCGGAGTGCCATAACTTTGCCTCCCTGTAATATTTTTTCATCAAACCACTGAAAGGCACATCTGTGGGCTGTTGTCTGTCTTCCCTCCAAATTTCAGGAAAAAAGACTAAACCGTTATTTTGCAGCAGGGTGCCAAAGGATTCCTGTAATGCTTGCTACCGTAATGTTATCCTATGGAAAAATCACCAACTTTGGAGTGCTTAACTTTGCTGCCATGTAATATTTTTTTCAATACAACACTGAAAGGCACATCTGTGAGATGTCATGCTCCTCCAAATTTCAGCCCAAAACTCCCAACCGCTTTCTTTGCAGCGGAGTGCCAAAGAATTACTGTTATTTCAGCATTGTAACGCACTATGTAAAAGCTGCAAAAATTTTGTGATATATCGTGGAGTGCGACACTACTTTGCAAAAGTACTTTTTCCAGAAATCTGAAAAACGTATTCCTGGGGTGTTTTACCCCAAAATAAAGACATGGCTAGCATCCTCAGGGCCCGACTAGGTGAATACAAAAAGAATTAGGTTGCTAGATGGTCTCAATTTTAAATGCCAAGCATTTTTCTGATCACTAACTGAAAACAAGATGGCGGATTTGCGACAGTAACAGGGCCATTTGCGACAGTAAAAAGTGCATTTGCGACACTGTCGAACTTTTTGTTAACTTTTCCCATTGACTTATAATGGGAAATTGTTTTTTGAATAACTTTTGAACCGTTTAATATTTTTTCACAAAATCTTCGAAAGGCACATCGGGGACCCCAGCTGCATGTTCCCGAAGATTTTGGGCTTGGCTCATAATCATACCTGTAGGCGACCGTAGAAGTCCAGAAAGCGAATGCGCGCGCAGATCACGCTTAATAACTCCGCAGCTGTATATCCAACTGGTATGGAACCTGGCAGATCCCAATGCCTATGGTTCTTGATCATGTATTCCAAATTTCAGGCAAATCCGTCAAACGGTTGCAAAGTTATTAAGGTGAAAAGTTTTGGGGTTTAACATAGAAATGGCTCCTCAACCCTAACTATGGTAGCACTACCTGCTACCATAATATATATATATTCGATGTTAGGGTTGAAATCCCTCCTCACTTCACTCTGCTGAATCGGGCATGGGGTCATCGGCCCTAAGTGTCACCCCATCACATGTGGAAAGAAGCTGAGGAATAGGAGAATGGGTGACAGTTAGGACCGATGACCCCAATGCACACCCTGATGCCAGTTGGGGTGGGCTGGAGGGTGCAAAGGGGGTTTCAACCCTAACATCGAATTTCCTCACTTTTGTTGCTGTGGAACAACCCTAACTGATGCATTAAACGGAGTTTTTTTCCTGTAATTTGTCTTCTTTTTGAGAATGATAATGAGAAATAGTGAATGTAATGCAGCGGCGGGAGCATGAGGGTGATGTCTTGTCGCATTGTAACATTGTGCCCGCAAACGCAAATCGTAATGCGCATGATGACACAAAGCGAAACAGAAAGAGGAACAGTACTGTAGACAGAAATGTTAAAAACAATGGAAATGCAACCGCAAATGAAAACGCAATGGGTAACGCACATGGTGGCGTAAACGTGAACGGTAAGTGAAACGGTACGGAACCACAAGCAGAAACGGTAATGGTAAGAGTAATGTAAGCGCACAGGCTGGTTTTCTCCAAAAGCTGTATAGAGAAAGACAGTGAGTAGAAAGAATGTATGCAAAATAATGACTCTCGGAACACAAAAATCAGTAGTTGTAATAGTAAATTGCTTATATCTCAGTAACCGTACGACATAGAAAAAAATTTTTAAAGTCATATGTATTATCACTTTCCTGGCTAGTTATATACATGGGGGCTAAGAAATTTTCACCAAAAACTCCGTATCTCGCACCGTTTTCGAGATACAGGCCCTCAAAGGCGCGGCGAATGCCGTAATGTTATCCTATGGGAAAAAAACAGACGTTCAGACTGCCATAACTTTTGAACAGTTTAATATTTTTTCACGAAATCTTCAAAAGGCACATCAGGGGCCATAGCTGCACGTTCCCTGAAGATTTTGGGCCGGTCGCGCAAACCATGCGACCTGTAGGCGCGACCGTAGAATTCCAGAAAAAGCGTAAACGCGCGTGCAGATCATGCTTAATAACTCCGCAGCTGTGTATCTGACTGGTACAAAACTTGGCATATCCCAAGGCCTATGGTTCTTGATCATGTATTCCAAATTTAAGGCAAATCCATCAAACAGTTGCAAAGTTATTAAGGTGCAAAGTTTTGGGGTTTAACATAGAAAGGGCTCATAACCTAACTATGGTAGCACTACGTGCTACCATAATACATATATATATATATATATATATATATATATATATATATATATATATATATTCATGGCAAAAACCCCATTTAATGCATCAGTTAGGGTTGTTCCACAGCGACAAAGTGAGGAAATTAAGCTGTTAGGATTGAAACTCCGGACCCCCGCCACCCCCGACTGGCACTGGGTGTGCATTGGATCTGGGTCCTAACCCATGCTCCCACCGCTGTTCACATGATTGGTGGTACCACCTCAGTTGGTAGTACAAGCACTCTATCAAATCTCAAGTTACTACAGTAACATATCCATTTGTTCAGTAGATGAACTAATGGTGTCCATGTCATGTCATATAGTCTTTTAGTTATGTACATCTTTTTCTTTACATATGTGCTCACAAAGAAAAGGAGTAAGACACTTTAACATAAAAAATATAACATGGAATAACAATGACAAATTACAATTAATAAAGTTATAAAAACAATATGATTCACAGTGAACTACTGTTACTATTAATAACAGTAAATGCAACTACAAGAGTTGAAGTATTCTGATATTGTAACATTTTTTATGTATGTGCAGTATTCTTACAACTATAAATCATGTACTATACTGAGTAATAGTTCTGAAAAAGACAGGATATTCATGGCAAAAACCCATTTAATGCATCAGTTAGGGTTGTTCCACAGCGACAAAAGTGAGGAAATTCGCTAGTTGAAAACCCTAACTCCAAATTCACCCCCCCCCAGCACGACACACACACAGACACACACACACACACACATGCAAGTATGGGGGAGGACCAAGTCAACACAACCAATGACAGACATCCAGCAGCAGGTGACAGAAATAACAAACAATTGTCTAAATGTACTACGAGACATCCCCACCAACCTGACCAGGTACTGCATGCTCAGCAGAGATCAACAGCAAAACTGAGGCCATGCACACCAAACGTACACATTCCTGATTGCAGCTGCACACAATGTACCAACAGCGAATTTCCTCACTTTTGTCGCTGTGGAACAACCCTAACTGATGCATTAAATGGAGTTTTTTGCCATGAATATCCTATCTTTTTCAGAACTATTACTCAGTATAGTACATGATTTACAGTTGTAAGAATACTGCACATACATAAAAAAAATGTTCCAATATCAGGAATACTTCAACTCTTGTAGTTGCATTTACTGTTATTAACAGTAACAGTAGTTCACTGTGAATCATATTGTTTTTATAACTTTAATTGTAATTTGTCATTGTTATTCCATGTTATATTTTTTATGTAAAAGTGTCTTACTCCTTTTCTTTGTGAGCACATATGTAAAGAAAAAGATGTACATAACTAAAATACTATATGACATGACATGGACACCATTAGTTCATCTACTGAACAAATGGATATGTTACTGTAGTAACTTGAGATTTGATAGAGTGCTTGTACTACCAACTGAGGTTGTACCACCAATCATGTGAACAGCGGTGGAGAGCTGGTTAGACCCACGATCCCAATGCACACCCCAGTGCCAGTTGGGGTGGGCGAGGTCCATGGGGTTTCCAACCCTAACAGTGAATTTCCTAACTTTTTGTCGCCAGGAACAACCCTAACTAATGCATTAAATGGAGTTTTTGCCTCTAATTGCCCTTCTTTTGAGAATGATAACGAAATAGTGAATGTATGCAGCGTAGGAGCGCCTACATGATGTCTTGTGGCATACTAACAGGGACAGCAATGCAAACAGAAATGCTAACAGTGGGGCACATGGTACACAAGCGCAAATGAGAACAGAAAGGCATCGACATGGTATGACCGGAACGGTCTGCCACGTGATGTGTTGTCACAGAGTAACATGGTGCCTGGAAACAGAAATGTCAATGTGCATGGTGACATAAAGTGAAACAGAAAGATAAACAGTACTGTAGACAGAAATGGCAAAAATAACAGAAACGCAAGCGCAAATGAAAACGCAAAGGATAACGCACATGGTGGCGCAGACGCCAACGGTAAGTGAAACGGGTATGTAATCGCGATGGAAAGGGCAACAGTAACAGTAATGTAAGTGCACAGGTTGGTTTTCCCCAAAACCTGCATAGAGAAAGACAGCGAGTACAAATAATGTATGCATAATAATGAGTATCGGAGCAGAAAATGAGAACTTGGAATACTAAATATGTTATATCTCAGGAACCGTACGACATAGAAAAAAGATTTTAAAGTCATATTATTTACAACTGTCCTGGCTAACTTATTACTTAGCCCCCATTATGGGGCTAAGAATTATTCTGATGAAAAGTCTGTATCTCGCACCGTTTCCGAGATACGGGCCCTGAAAGGCACGTCGAACGCCGTAATGTTATCCTATGGGAAAAAAAGAGAAGTTCAGAGTGCCATAACTTTGCCTCCCTGTAATATTTTTTCACCAAACCACTGAAAGGCACATCTGTGGGCTGTTGTCTGTCTTCCCTACAAATTTCAGGAAAAAAGACCAAACCGTTATTTTGTAGCAGGGATCCAAAGGATTTCTGTAATGCGTCGGACGCCGTAATGTTATCCTATGGGAAAAACTGTCAACTTTGGAGTGCTATAACTTTGCCGCCATGTAATATTTTTTCACCAAACTACTGAAAGGCACATCTGTGAGATGTTGGCTCCGTTCCCTTCAAATTTCAGCCCAAAACTCCCAACGGTTCTTTTGCAGCGCAGTGCCAAAGAATCGCTGTCACTTTCCCACAGATGGAAAACTACTGTCGCAATTTGCGAAAGCTTTCGCATGAAAGTTCGACACTTTCATGAGCACGAAAGTAATTTGCGAAAGTACTTTTTCCAGAAATTTGAAAAACATATTTCTGGGGTGTTTTACCACAAAATAAAGACATGGCAAGCATCCTCAGGGCCCAACTAGGTGAATACAAAAAGAATTAGGCTGCTAGAGGGTCTCAAATTTAAATGCCAACCATTTTTCTGATCACCAACTGAAAACAAAATGGCCGATTTGTGAAAGTAATAGGCCCATTTGGCGAAAGTAAAATGCATTTGCGACACTGTCAAACTTTTGTTAACTTTTCCCATTGACTTATAATGGAAACAGTTTTTGAATAACTTTGAACCATTTAATATTTTTCACCAAATCTTCAAAAGACACATCAGGGACCCTGGCCACATGTTCCCTGAAGATTTTGGGCCAGTCGCACAAACCGTATGACCTGTAGGCGCGACCACAGAATTTCAGAAAAAGCGTTAAACGCTGCACAGATCATAATAACTCCACAGTCGGATATCCACTGGTATGAAACTTGGCAGATCCTAAGGCCTATGGTTCTAATCATGTATTCCAAATTTCAGGTAAATCTGTCAAATGGTTGCAAAGTTATTAAGGTGCAAAGATTTGGGGTTTAACATAGAAATGGCTCCTCAACCCTAACTATGGTAGCACTACCGTGCTACCATAATAAATATATATATATATATATAAAATATATATTTTTTTGTCCCTTAACTCTAAATATTGATGGACTTATGGCTTGATAATTTGTAATGTTATCCTATGAAGATTTTCATTTTTAAAATGTTATGTTTTTATATGTTTATTTTTAGTTGGTATTTCTTAGGGACTTAATCTTGTGGTACTCATTGAGACCTTTCTTTTGCTATATTGCTTGTCCCTTAACTCAATCAATCAATCAATCATTATTTATTTATAAAATAGCGCTATTCCAAAACCATAGCGCTAGTACAAACCATAAAATCTGAAAAACAAATACCCTGATAAAAACAGCTGTAGCAGATCAAATAAAATCAGAAAACGCCAAACTAAACAAATACGTTTTTAACTCAGATTTAATGCTCTAAGCCATCAGGCACTGTCAAATCCAGTGAGGTAGAGAATTCCACAGGGATGGGGCCACAAATTTAAATGCAGGGGCCCCAGATGACTTTAAACGAACCCTGGGAATCTCTAGCAATCCCTCGTCGGAGGAGCGAAGTGACTGGGAGGGGCAATAGGGATGAAGAAGATCTTGCAGATAACTCAGACCCTGTCCATGTAGGGCCTTATAGGTCAGTAAACTGACCTTAAAGGTGATCAGCCACTGAATAGGCAGCCGGTGCAGATCACACAGCACCGGCGTGACATGACAGCTGTGAGGCAGCCCAGTCAACAGTCTAGCTGCTGCATTCTGCACCAGCTGCAAGCAGCAGACATCAATCCCTGGTAGCCCTAGGTACAGGGCATTACAGTAATCAAGGTGCAAGGTTACAAAGGCATGAACCAAAACTGGTAGGTCATCGGGCAGAACTAGGTGCTTGATCCAGGCTACATTCTTTAGATGGTAAAAAGCGGTCTTGACAACAGATGACACCTGATGTTTAAGCACCAGTTCATCATCCAGAATCACACCCAGATCCCGCACCCATTCAGAGGTCATCAGCTGGCGACCCCCAAGCCAAAGCCCTGAGGCTTGCCCCTCCGATGACCCCTCTACCCGACTGCCTGGGTCCATCACCAACACCTCAGTCTTACCTGGATTCAACCTCAGCCAACTGGCACTCATCCAATCCTCAACCTCAGAAAGGCAATCATTAAAACTCGTGACAGCCCCCCCAGATCGGGCACAAAGGACAGGTAGAGCCGAGTATCATCTGCATAGCAGTGAAAACTCAGCCCATACCACCTTACAATGTCTCTTTAATGGCAGCATATACACTGCGAACAACATGGGGGACAGTACAGAGCCCTGTGGAACCCCACATGGCAGGGAGACCCTGTCAGAGGATTAAACCCCACATACAACTCTCTGAGGTGCCCGACCAACACCCCATGGTCCACTGTGTCAAATGCCGCCGAGAGATCAAGAAGAACCAAGATGGAACGGCTCCTCCGATCTCTTGCTATTAGAAGATCATTGAGTACCTGAACAAGGGCCATCTCTGTACTATGCTGTTTCTGAAATGCACGGGCCCCAGATGACCCGTGAATAGTCAGATGATCCTCCAGCTGCAGCACGACCACCTTCTCGATAACCTTATCCACAAAGGGGAGGTTAGAAATGGGTCTGTAGTTAGCAAGACAGTCTGGGTCGAGAGAGATGGTTTCTTAAGAAGGGTACCACTACCGCCTCCTTCAGGGTGTCCGGAAACAGCCCAGAAATTTAAAGAACACCAGACTATCTCAGCAAGGACCAGGCCGATAGTCTCAACACATCCCACAAGGAGACACGTTGGGCCAGGGTCCAAACCACAGCAGGTCGGCTGCAAAGACTGGATAATCTTCACGACATCCCAGCTCGCCGGCCAGCTGAAGTCAAACCAGACAGACCAAGGAACTGCAACCTCCCACCAATCACCGTCTGCCCCACTGGAGCGTTCTGAGAGAATCTCAGACCTGATGTCGGCAATCTTATCGGTAAAAAAGTGAGCAAATTCATCGCATTTCCCTTGCGAAAAGGCTCTTCGGGACTGTAGACAGACCGGATTGCACAGTCTGTCTACTTTTCAGAAGAGCTGAGCCGGTCTGTTTTGTGCCGCAGCAATCTCCCTGAACAGGAACTTTGCCTTCTTATGGGAAATAGCCGATTGGTAGTCCTTATAATGGGCTAACAATCTAAGTCTGTTGGAATCCAGGCCCGATTTTTGCCAGCGATGCTCCAGCCTTCGCCCCATTTTCCTCATCTCCCTCAAGGTCCCATCAAACCAGGGGGACTGAGGGCACTGGGCAAGGGGACGAACACGGACAGGAGTGAGAGAATCCAGAGCCACAATCACAGAGTCATTATAACCCCGGACTGGGATGTCTGGATCACCGCTATCCCTCGGCAGCCCCGATAGGTTCAGCACCGCCGACAGGCCATCAGGGGATAATCACCTTAAAGGGCGGTACCATACCATCTCCGTAGGGGTAGACCTATATGGGGGGGCCTGGAAATTGAACCTTATGGTGTGGTGGTCCGACCAACTGACTGTCTCCACCACCAGATCAGAGGTCTCTATATCCAGAAGGAAGACCAGGTCCAAGGAGTGACCGTACTTATGGGTCGCAGAGGTAATCACCTGTGAGAAGCCCAGCGAGTTCATCAGCTGGAGGAAGTCTTGACCAAACTGCAAGAGTTCATTGTTGACCCAGGCATTGAAGCCCCCAGCACCATCCATCTGGGAGACTCCAATACCATGTCGATGATGAAGTCCACGACTTCCTGCAGGAATTGCTTCTCACCCTTGGGTGGATGGTACAGGAGAAGAATCCTGCACCCCACACCTGTGCCAACAATACATTCGAAGAACTGGGTCTCCTCAACTGGCACCTCCACAAGGCTCAATTCTGATCTAAAACCAATGGCTACTACCTCACCCCTATGATCCAACCTCGGGTGGTGTATCACTGAGAACCTGGACGGAATTGCTGACTCCAAAATAGGGACAGAATTTTGATGCAGGCCAGGTCTGATGATCCCACAAGATCAGCCATTACTGCAGTCTTGTTTTTAATAGACCTTGCATTGCATAACACCACCCGGGTGGGATGAGACCCCGAGGTCATCCGAGTCATCTGCCCACATAATGTGGAACTCTTGGGTATGGGGACCAGACGGGGCAAACCCCTATTGGGAGCCCATTTCACCCCAGGATGTCTCCTAGTCCCCACTACTCCAATCCAGCCACTTGGTTCCACTCTTCTCTCAAAAGATTGATGGAGGTACAGCTTGTTAAAGTGGCAATGTTATCCTATGGGAATTTTCATTTTTTTATTTTTATGTTTTTTTATATGGCCCCTGATTTAGGTTTTTTTTGGGGGGGGGGTATTATGTGTTAGTTTTGTAATCCTCATTGAGACCTTTTTGATATAGAGACTGCCCTTTACCTCCAAATATTGATGAGTTATGGCTTGTTAAAGTTGAAATGTGCAAACAAAAAAAGTCCAAATTCTTTTTCGCATGCTACATACATACACAACTACATACATATATGCAAATAATATCTTAAAACATAAGGAAATTAGTTGCAAAAAACTCCATTAATGCATCAGTTAGGGTTAAAGTGACAAAAGTAGGGAAATGTGATGTTAGAGTTTCCAACCCTAACACCCCACCCCCACCCTCCACACACCAGCAGGCGTCGGGGTGTGCCTTGGGGTCGTCAGCCCTAATGCTCACCCCATTCTCCTATACTGTACAGATCTCATCTTCTTTACTTATGGAGTGGGGTGAGTGTTAGGGTTCACATTTCCCTACTTTTGTCGCTTTAACCCTAACTGATGCATTAACTGAGTTTTTTGTCACTAATACATATATATATATTTATAAAATGGGTAAAAGAAGTAGCTCTGAATGCAAACTGATTTTATAAAACTCATCACATGATCATGCATATATCAGAGCGTGACCGCACACCTCAGAGTGGTTTATCTATTACATATATATAGTATATATATTCATTGCAAAAAAATCCATTAATGCATCAGTTAGGGTTAATTGTACAATGACAAGAGTTTGGAAATGTGATGTTAGGGTTCAAAACCCTAACTCTGCATTCCCCCACACACATATGCAAACAAGGGAAGGGCCAAGGCAACACAACCAACCAGAGACAACCAGCATCAGGTAACAGAAGTAACTTACAACTCTCTAAACATACCACAAGACATATCCATCATCATGGTCCACCAACTGTATGAGTTCTGCTGCCATCATAGTGTCTTGGGGGTATACACACATACACTGAGTAATCATGGGTGATGGCCCACAGTAAGCATTTTTGTGTTGCAAATATCAATAACAAGATTTAAGCAGATGCCCATATTTCAATAGTTAACAAGTGATGAAACACACAGTATGTTCTCCACATATAGTTTATTGGAAATGAGAGTTTGTATAAGTCTACCAACAGTCATTGGATGTTTGCATTTCTTTTTCTAGGTGAGTCAGTCCTAATAGCAAATGGTAGTAATAATACAAGTAATTTTTTTTGTAGTATAGTTTACAAGTAAGATGTAAAAGCAACAGTTGTAACATCCAAAGCTAACCATAACATACTGTTAATGAGTATTTCCAGGTAATACAACAGTATAACAACATGTGATGGTAGTAGTTTCCTACCTGAGCAGTATCTAAAAAGTACTGTGTATGTGTCAGCTCTATCTTTCCTGCTACCACATGCCTATGTGGTAGCAATGATACTTGCAGCGAGCCAATTGTTGAATTATGACACATATAAATCAATATTTTGAAAATGTGTACAGACTAAGTCTCATTGTATGAAGAAGATATGCCAGCAGTAATGTGACATCATACTGTGCTGGCAGTACAGTGTCGATCATACTGTATTTGTTCTTTCATTACATGGTGTTATGTGAAATCAGTACAGTGTTGTAATTATTGTGCTTACAGATGTGATGGAGTGGTATAGTGTCTTACAATCTTGCATGTGCCTTGCATGTGTGTGTGTGAGGGTGGGGGGTTGGGGAGAATGCGGAGTTAGGGTTCTGAACCCTAATACCACATTTCCAAACTTTTTGTCACTAACCCTAACTGATGCATTAATGGAGTTTTTTGCAATGAATTTCCCTTCTTTTTAAGAAAGTGTGATGTAACTGGTAAATGGTGTGTGTTAGTGGGAGCACGGGCCCTCCCTGAGCTTCCTTCACATTGTCCATTTTTTGCATAATGGTATGTGTATGTGGGAGCATGGGCCCTCTGGACTCTGCACTCCCACTCACATGTAACTATGGAGCCATACAGTAGCCCTATAGGGCAAGGAACCCTTGTAACAGTAATGTGCCAATATCTCAGCAACCGCAGAAGCTACAAAAAAAATTCAAGTGTCA
The DNA here is from genome assembly GCA_016271365.2 of Neoceratodus forsteri. Lineage (NCBI taxonomy): Eukaryota > Metazoa > Chordata > Ceratodontiformes > Ceratodontidae > Neoceratodus > Neoceratodus forsteri. Next base: position 64,638,672 of record CM028135.1, read on the forward strand.
TCATAATCATGACAGTGTATCCTCCACATGACATAAATTGATCAAATCTGTATCTTGCATGGTTTGAGATACGGGCACTGAAATGCACTGAAAAGGCACCCTTGGAACATGTTTTTGCCAATATCTCCACAACTATAGCAATTAGGAAAAACATTCCACTGCTGGTGTAATCTATGATTTGCAAAATTGTTTTAGCAGGTTAGTTCACCTAAGCTATGGGTAGCAAAAAATCCATATCTCACTTTGTTTTCAAGATACGGGCGCTGAAAGGCATCACGGGCACCGCAGTGTTATCCTATGGGAAATTTCTCAACTTCATAACGCTGTAACTTTGGGCCAGTTGAATGTTTTGGCACCAAACCACCAAACGGAACATCTGTGGGACCAGGGCTTGCCACCCTGCGAATTCCATCCCAGAAGACCCTACCGTTTTGTTGCAGGAGGATGGCAAAGATTTGCAGGTTTTTTGCAACGTTCTTTCGCAAATCACGAGCGTTTAAAAATAGCAAACACCGCATTGCCTTCACATTTTTACCATGATTTGGCGAAACCACTGCGTCTTGAGTTTGAAAACAGCATTTCTGGGGTTTACCTTCAAAAGGATAGGGTTGGCATCCTCAGGACCTGACTAGATAAACCCAACTGTCAGTGTTTACCTAGATGGTCCCAAATTTAAATGCCAGGCATTTTTATCTCTCGCTAACTGAAAACAAGATGGCAGCAGCATGAAAGTTAAAGAGCCATTTGCGAAAGAAAAACTGCATTTGCGACACTTTCATGAGACACATACATTTTTCCCCATTGACTATAATGGGAAATTTGTTTTTTGAATAACCTTTGAACGGTTTAATATTTTTACACCAAATCTTCGAAAGGCACATCGGTGACCCAGACTGCATCATCCCTGAAGATTTTAGAGTGAACTGACAAATCATGCAGGCTGTGGGCGCGAGCAAGGAAACGCGCAAAAAGTCAGTCTTTTGGCATTTTATTGGCATTCTGCAGCTCTGCAACCGTACATCCAAACATAATGCAACTTACCAGATCCAGAAATCTATTGTACCAGACCACGTATGCAAACGTTCAGGCAAATCTGTTGTACAGTGGCAAAGTTATTAAGGTGCAAAAGTTGAGGTTTAACATTAAAGTGCTTTCTCAACCCTAACTATACTGATGCTACTGCACCAGTATAATATATATATATATTTTAGTGGCTAGGTAGTGCCACTATAGTTAGGGTTGAGTACTCCATTTAAGGTTAAATCTGAAATTTGACAGCTTAATAACTTTGCCACCGTATGACGGATTTGCGTCAAATTTAGCATGCACAGTCAGGTACCATAGATCTCTGGATCTGCCAAGTCAGATGTACGGTTGCAAAGCTACAGAGCACCGAAAACACACAAATTACGCATTTTTGCACATTCTTTGCTCATGCCTACAGGCCACACAGTCTGCACGACCAGTCCAAAACCTTCAGGGAACATGCAGCCAGTGTCCCCGATGTGCCTTTCAAAGATTTTGTGAAAAAATATTAAATGGTTCAAAAGTTATTCAAAAAACAAGTTTCCCATTATAGTCAATGGGAAAAGTTAACAAAAAGTTCAACAGTGTCGCAAATGCAGTTTTTAGTGTCGCAAATTACCCCTGTAGTGTCACAAATCCGCCATCTTGTTTTCAATTGGTGGTCACAGAAATGCTTGGCATTTCATTTTGGGACCCTCTAGGGACACAGTTCTTGCTGTGTTCACCTACTCGAGTCCTGAGGATGCTAGCCATGTCTTTTTGGGGGGTTAAACACCCCAGAAATATGTTTTTAAAATTTTTGTAAACAGTAGTGTTGCAAAGTAATGTCGCATATCTGACACTTTCGTGACTTTTTCATAAACTGTCACAAATCACTATACTACTTTTACACACTATGCCAAACAATAGGGAAATCTTTGCCACCCTGCTGCAAAAGAATGATTTGGTCTTTTGGGCTGAAATCTGGAGAGAAGAAAGCCAAGATCCCACAGATGTGCCTTTTGGTGGTTTGGTGACAAAATATTAGAGGGCTGCACAGTTACGGCACTCCAAAGTTGACGATTTTTCCCATAGGCTAACATCACGGCGTCTGCTGCGTCTTCTGGGTTTGTATCTCAAAACGCTTCAAGATACAGCGCTATCAGAAAAATCTTAGCCCCCCTAAGGGGCTATGCAAAACTAGCCAGGAAAGTCATAAATAATATGAGATTTAAATTTTTTTCTATGACGACGGTTCCTGAGATATAAGCAATTTAGTATTCCAGTATTCATTTTTCTGCCCGAGGGCCATTATTATGCATACATTCTTAGTATTTACTGTGTTTGAATGCACCTTTTTGGGAAAGAAAGTGTGTGTTTCATTACTGTTACAGTTAGCGTTTCCACTTGCGCTCGTAACCATTTGGCGTTAAGCGTTCGTTTACATCACCGCGTGTGTTAACTCTTGTGTTGCATTGCATTACTGTTACCATTTGTGTTTCCATTACTGTTTCATTTGCTTTTCCTTTTGCATCACCGTCTGCATTACCATTCGCATTTGCATACGTGCTTCCGTTTGTGTTTCCGTTTGCATTTGTGTTTCCTTTGGCATCATCGTTGGTGTTACCGTAAGCATTTGTGTTTCCAATTGCATTACCATGTGCATTACCATTTGCGTTTCCATACACGCTTGCGTTTGCATTCTTTGGCATAATCGGTGTTACTGTAAGCTGCTCTCATTTCCAATTGGCTTGCGGACCGTATGCATACTATTTGGCGCTTATACGTGTTGTGTTTGCATTTCCATTTGTGTTACTGTTCCTTTGGCATCATCGTTGCTGTTACTGTAACCAATTAGCTTCCGCTACTGTTTGATGTGTTCATCACTGTTTGCATTTGTGTTTCTGTTGTCCTTAGCATTTGCATTTTCAGTAGCATTTCCGTTGTCGCATTGTGTTACTGTTTCCTTCTGTGTCACCATTACCATTTGCATTTCTGTTTGTGTTTGTGTTACCATTTGCATTTTTGTTACCATTTGCATTTACGTTTCTGTTGGTGTTAGCGTTTGCGTTACCGTTTTCGTTAATGTTTGCATTTCTATTGCAGTTAGCGTTTTCGTTACCCCTTGTGTTACCATTTCTGTTTTCATTAATGTTTGTGCTTGTTTTTCTCTTACAGTTTGTGTTATCGTTTACATTTGCATCACCATGTGCATTACCGTTTGCATTTGTGTTACCGTTAGCGTTACTATTTTATTTTGCCTCACTGTTTCCATCACCATTTGTCTGAACATTACCGTTCACTATTTATAGTGCACATTCTCAAAAAGAAGGGAAATTCATGGCAAAAACTCCATTTAATGCATCAGTTAGGGTTGTTCACAGACGAAAAGCTATGTGAACGGTGTTAGGTTGCCACCCCTTGGCCCACTACCATTTCATTCTCATTATCAGGCATGGTGGTGCATAGTCATCAGTCCTAACTCTCAGCCCATTTCCCATACCGTACTGTCAAGTGTATGTTTACAAATGGAATGGGTGAGAGTTAGTGCCAACGATTCTCGACACACACCCCGATGCCTGTTGGTGGGACGGGTGGTAACCCTCAATCAATTTCCCTCGCTTTGTCGCTGTGGAACAACCCTAACTGATGCATTAAATGGGTTTTTTGCCATGTGTATGTATGAATATATATATATATATATATATATATATATATATATAACACACACAGTTTGTTTGTCTGTCTGTCTGTCTGTCTATCTATCTATCTATCTATCTATCTATCTATCTAGTTAACTAGCTAGCTATCTGTTATCTGTTATAGTGGTGCAGTAGTGCCAGTATATTTAGGGTTGAGCAGGGCTTTCTACATTAAACCCCAAATTTTGCACTTTAATAACTTCGAAACCATTCAATGATTTGCAAGAAAATTTGCATGTGCTGTCTTGTGGGGTAGATCTCTTGATGCAGAAAGTTTCGTTCTGGTCAGATGTACAGATTCTGATCAGCAGATAGTGAAAAAAATGCAAAACACAACTGTTTATCACTGTCTTTTGCCATCACGTACCACCCAGATGATTTGGAATTTTGATCTGAAATTTTCAGGGTAGAAAGGGCTTGCCACAGAAGGATTTCCTTTCATGGTTTGGTGAAAAAATATTAATCTGTTCCAAACTTATTACATTTTAAAAGTTTGGGTTCTGAGCGTGCTCAGGCCACCTAAAAAAAATAGCTGTATGAAATTTTTCGTATAGGTAATTCTTTTCATGAGGTTTTTCATATGCCGCCATCTTGTTTTCCTTTTCTTCCCCCACCAAAGAAAAATAACACTGAAAAGCCACAAAAATTACATAGTACAGGTAGACGCACATGTATGTTGGTTATCGGGACCCCGTTAGCTGGATTCAGCACTTAACGGTTGGAGAAATGACCCTGAAATGTTCATTTTTTAAGATTACAAAAATCTTTTCATGACTCGTGATACAAAAAAATTTTCTTTTTCATATCACGTGATACAAAAAAATATTCTTTTTTTTATCATGAGTCATAAAAATACATTTACAATCTATAAAAAAAGAACAGTTCATGGGCTTTTCTCCAACACCTAAGTGCTGAATCTAGGTAATGGGATCCCGAAGACCAATATACATGTGTTGGCCTCCCTCAAGTATGCCACCTTTGTGGCTTCTTGTAATGTTTCCCCTGGTGTCCAGTGGCACCCTACACTCTCCAATCATCCTCCCTGTATCTTTAAGGATTTCCCGCATGCCTAGTGGCACCACCACCCCTACGATCACCATCCAAGTGTATTTTAATCTTTCCCTGGTGTCTAGTGGCAACCCCCACTCCACCAATCACCATCCTCATATATTGTTATGCTTCCCTGGTGTCTGGTGGCACCCCCCCACCCTCTGATCCCTCCTTGTAATGATTTTGAAATGTCCTTGGTATCTAGTGGCACCCCCACCCTCCATTCGGTGTCCCTGTATACCATGTAATAAAGAAAACTTTCCCTCTAGATCTTTTTTTAACCTGTGAAAAAATGGTCCCTCGGGATCTGACCCCCCCAGCCCAACTTCCAGCTGAGCACCTACCACCCCACACCACACACACACACACACACACCCCTTCACTCACCTGAACAGGACCCAGGATCAAGATCCATTTTCCAATCAAAGACATGTCTTGCTTCTGAAACCACTGACTTCAATGTGAGAAACTAAAGTAAATATGGTTCAATGTATTTCTTTTTTTTAGTTGATTTGTTTATTCTGCACCAGCAGCTCATATTAAGCGGGTGCCCCAGCCCCATCCCCTGACATCCACCAGCACTCAGCTTCTGCCCCAAGGGCTTTCCCCCCCGGTAGGGTCAGTGGGGGGAGCACTCACCCCTGCCGCACACAAGATCCAGTTCTGCTGAGTCTGACTGGCCAGGGGTGGGGCCCATGGGTGCCCACCATCATCCAACCACCAGCAGATTTTATTTGTTTCTTCCCACAGAGGGGGCATGCTGGGATGCCAGTGGCTGTGCCGTGCATAGAAACATAGACTTTGACAGCAGATAAGAACCGCTTGGCCCACCTAGTCTGCCCATTAAATGCTCCCATATGTGGCACATTAAGCATCTGCCTCACCTCTGTCCCACCTTTTTGCAGCATCCGTGTGACAGCCTCCAGCCTCCACTAGGGGCCAGGCTAACACTGACTACCATCCCCCCGAGGAGGAGAGCTGTCCTGGGATGTTTGATCCTCCTCCTCCTCGGCCAACCCCCGGTGACCTGCTCGCACTGCAAACACAGGTCGCCGGCATGGTAGGAGGTAAGGCGTGGATGCCTCAGCCCTCCACACCACTGGGCCATCCCTTGGTTCAATGTATTTCAATGAGGTTTTCAACTTTGGTGCATAACTTTGTCATTTTTAAAAATTTTGACACCAAATTTTCAACATACCCTTTTTGAGACCCCTCCTCACTAACAGTGTTGGTGGCATTTTGTAAATCCTGACCGAAAGGCAATTTTGCAGTCAGTTGGTGAATAGGCTTTCAGGACATATTTCAAATTTTTCACATACTTGTTCATGAGGTGGGGTCATGAGAAGGGTATGTTGAAAATCTGAGGTCAAAATATGCTAAAATGGCAAAGTTGTGTGCATCTGTTGACATTTTGCTACGCTTACTCGTAACTTTCATAATTTTCAATATTTTTACCCCAAATTTTCAACATAGCCATTTCTGTACACCACCTCATGAATGTAACAGCTGTCATTTTTCAAATCTTGACTAAAATGTCTTTCACACCTGTGGTGCCGAATGACACTGCGGTGGCACAGAATGATGTTTTGATGGGGATTTGCCCATTTTTTAGTACCAGATTCATGGGGTGGGGTAATAATAAGGCTATGTTGACAATTTGGTTGGTGATGTTCTACAAATTGAAGAGCAGGGCCTGGAGGGCCCTGTACTTCCTCATAAACATACATGTACCCATCCATGGAGGAATGGGAGCAAAGGGTCCTCCAGGCCCTGTGCTCCCACAGACAAATAAGGATACAATTAGACTATCTCAAAAAGTAAGAAAATTCTTTGCTAAAAACTGCGACAAAAATAAGGAAATGTGTTTTAGGTTTCCAACTCCTAGCTCTAACCTCATACTCTAAAGCAAATCAGGTGTGAATTTGTCTTGAAGTTGTCAACCCTAAAGCTCTCCCCATTAGGTGTGTATGCTTCTGGAGTGTATAGAATGGGGTGAGCTTTAGGGTTGACCGCCCCTAGAAGAGTCTGCCCCAGATTTGCTTCAGGGGTGGGGTTGGGGATTTAAGGTTGTAAACCCTAAAGCCACATTTCCCTACTTTTGTTGCTTTAGCCTGAACCCTAAATGTTGCATTAATGCAGTTTTTTGCAAAGAAAAAAATATATATATATCGCATGGTTGGGCCCTTTACCCTGTAGAAAAAGCCATCATATATTTGCCCATATATGATGATAGCCAATTAACATATTTTTATTTATTTGAAAATTGGTAAAAAGGAAAGGTGCACTGAGCTAAAGCTCATTTCCAGGTACAACCAAGAAGAAGGGTTAAAAGGGGAAACGGTGAAACATAATATAGTACATTACTTTATACAAAATAGAAAGTGCAGACACAGTACATAAAACCAAACTAACAGGGCTAAATATTAATAAATCAGCAGGGCCTGACAGCTTGCACCCCAAACTGTTGAAGGAATTGGCTCAAATCTTGTGCCATGGATAGTGGATACTGGAACTAGATCTCTCACAAATGCCTGTGTACCCACTAACTGGCGTAGAGCCATAGTAATACCCATATATAGGAAGGGTAGTAAAGTGAAACCTGTTAACTACAGGCCCATAAGCCTGATGTCCATAGTAGGTAAAATAATTGAAAGTATAATTAAGAACAAACTGGTTAATAATCTGACAGGCATGGGTTTATCCAATTTATCACAGCATGGCTTCTCCAATAACAGGTCCTGCACCACTAATTTAATCAGCTTTTATAAGTTTGTCAGCCACAACATAGATCTAGGGAAGAGTTGGACGTGCTATTCCTAGATTTCAGGAAGGCATTCGATGCCCTCCTTCACAACATTTTAGTGAAGAAACTTCTTAATTTAGGAGTAGACGTATGTCTAGTCAAGTGAATTCAGAGCTGGCTAACAAACAGAAGCCAGGCCATAAGAATCAAGGGTATAGTCTCCACAGAGAGCGCCGTGACTAGTGGGGTGCCCCACGGCTCTGTACTGGGCCCATTGCTTTTTAATGTATTTATTCACTCAAACTCAGTATATGTGAAAAGGATATCTTACAAGACAAACGATGAGGCGATCTAAACTAAAACAAGTATAGATCAAGACTTTTACTACAGCATGCAGTGCTGCTTCTTGTCAACAGCAGTTTCTAATTGGAGATATGTGGGGGGATTTTCAAAGGGCATGCCGCAAGCACATATTGCGTGATCCCCTGAGCCTGCAGCAGCCAGAATGTACCCGATGATAATGCAGTCAAATTCTAAAGGGGGTGGTCAATTTACAGCCACAACACCTGCTTTAGCAGAGTCTGGACATGACTGGCAGTCGTGGCAACAATCGCCAGCTTATCAGATGTAAGTTCTAGATCCTCCAATAGGTGGTTTAGCACTTACATAATGTTTATCTCTCGTACAGCTACCAGTGGCACAGTGATATGGTCAGGGACTCTGCATTGCCTGCGCTGCACTGCGACATTTGGGTGGGATGGAAATTGTTGTCTGCCACATGTGAAAGTTGATGCTGTACCTGTATTCTGATGGGCAGCTCAGCTTATCAGCAGGTCTTAGGCTAATGTGGGCTGCATGGGGCTGTGTCCTCACAGCACTGCACCCTGCCAGATTTCAAAATATGGTCTGAATGTTGGTGTCAGTTGTGTCCACTCTTGGCTGCCTCTAATAATTCCAACTGCCATTGGCAGGATGCAGCACTTTGAAAATTCTGCCCCCATGGAATCTGGGCCTGACTAGATTCTTCGTTACCACTTAAACTCCATATTGGCCAGCTGGTTACATAAGTCTTGGGGAATGCTTGGCTTCTTATATAGGCATAGGAAATGCTTTGCTTTTGAAGGTAGGTTTCAGTTTATAATCCAGGCCATTCTAATTGTCACTGATTATGTGGATGCAGTCCATTTATTAAATGGTAGTGAGAAAATGAAGAAAGTCATTGACTGAACTATATCATGTTACCATGCAGTGATATCTGTCTTACTGCACTGCTGGCCTTCAGTTACATTTAAAATGTCTTCTTTTCCTTTAGACATTTTTGCCTAATTGAGATGTTTTATAAGCGCAATAACCAACTCCAGGGTGTGCAGTTTGACATATCTTACAGCACTTTCCAGTTGGTTGAAAGCACTTGGCTGCACTTTGCGCTCCACAACCTGCCTTCGGTGTATGATAAGAGCCACCGTACTACACACTCTGTTGTGGATTATTGCTAACATATGTGATTGCTTCAGGCAGCACATTGGCAAAACTATCGCCTTTTATAACAGTGCTGCCAGGTATACCATAAGTGCCACTTGCTCAGAACACCATTGTGCTTTGCATAAATTCCTGAACTGGAGGACTCCGGAAAGCTGAAGATGATATTAATTTTTTTATGTCTTGTTTTTAAAGCCCAAACGCATAAAGCTACAAATTACTTCTGCAATTTAATATAGATTATGAATTGTATGGCCAAAATCCGCAGATCTGATTGGCTGAGACCACATTCAACTGGAATGATATCTCAGTATATTGTAGGGTTGCGGTAGTACCCCTATAGTTAGGGTGGCTGGTGAGTTCTATGTTAGACTTGATTTTTTTGTGGGCTGCTTGCAAAAAGACGGTTTTAAGATTTACATGAAACTTTTAGGATTTGTTGTCCATGAAGGAATTTACAATCTCTGAAAGTCTCATATAAATCAGTTCAATAGTTTTAAAGATATTAAAGTGTGAAAAATATATAATTTTTCCATTGATTTTAATAGTGTTTTTTTACACATTTTTGCTCCCGTCTAGATAAAAAACTATAAATCTTTAAATTCTGACATTTTGTATGGCTGTGTAGATTGGTGTGGAAGGATTTCCTAGTGGGGGTTGATGTTTGAGAGTTTCGTATGTTTTAAGATACTTAAGTTTAAAAAAATCATGCTTTGGAAGTTGCCATTGGCAAGGAAAATTAGAGTGCGGAGTGAATGTGCCACATTCTCAGAAGAGTTTCAAGCCCGTAATGTGGCATGTGCAGAAGAATTTCAAGCCTTTTGAATGGAGATAATTTGTGTCCCTAAATATTTGCTTTCCTGTAGAGAAAAAAAACTATAAAAGCTTAAATAGTGAAGTTTGGTGTGGATATGTGGATTGATATGGAAGGATTTCCTAAGAGAGTTAGAAGTTTGTATCTTTAGTTTTTTTAGCTATTTGAGTTTAAAAATTAAGGTCTTGGTTAACGTCAGGAACAAACAGTACAATGACATAAGCTGACAATGCCTTTTTTTGGGGTGATCAATTAATTTAAAGGAATATATGAATGTTTCCCTTTACTGACTCATTACCTGAGTGTCCACAAACTGATTCACAGATACAGTCCACATCAAAAGTCATATGTCTGCTCACTGCCAAGAAATGACAGCTCTCAGTTATTGCCAGACATGGAATAAGCTGACTGAAAATGGGCACAAGGTCATTATGTTGCGGACAAAACCATGCAAGACAACTACAGTGCAGAGAAAACGTCATGCACCAAAACAAGGTCGGGACAAAACACCAACCATAACAAGAAGAGTGCACACTGTTAACAAAAATAGTAATATTTGTATTTTTGCAGGGGAGGCTCCACCCCCGCACCCCCCAATATGTGGGGCTTCACCACCCCCAACCCCAGAATAAATATAACTAACTCCAAGGGGATGTGGACTTTGGAGAAGGGGTGAAACACTGGAGTGGGTATAAGTCACAGTACAGTGGGACCTGGTGGGAACTGAACTGAGGTCCCAGGTCCCCTATGCCACCAGATGCCAGTGCTCTAGCCACTCTACCACTGGAGCGGCTCGACCAGGCACTGCACTGGTAGCCTACTTGATACTCCCCCAAGAGAGCATACTGTGACAGGGGTAGCAGTTGTCACCATACGCTCAGAAACCCCTGTCACTGTACAAACATTAGCACTTTCTACAGTGTGGTTATTCTTGCACAGTTTCATCTGTGACATACTGACCCGGTACCCTGAAAATGCTATTACATGTTCAACCTGACTTGAAATTTCACTTTCTAAAAATTACAGCCATGACTGGCGACTGTACATGTGTTAATTTCACAAATTCCCACAAACTGGTTCACAAATAGGATATGTCAACACACCGAGAAGTGACAGCTGTTCCTTCAGTTCTCATAAATGGCAGCACTCTTTTACTGCCAGCCTAAGGAGATGCTGAATTTATAAAAATTGCACTATTTGCTCTTTGACCCATCAGCAAAAAACAAACAGTACCATGTACAAACACTTACAAAAAATAACCCCCCTCATCCCATGATGTGCAAGGGATACCAGGTTGGAGCAATATCATTATGTTTACATTCCCATTATAAGATTGAGAGGCAATGCAAAAATCATTTCTGTCCAGGAGTATTTATTGATACAGTGCACGCTAGATATTGATCAAAAAGTAAACTGCATTTAGTTAAATATGTAGAAACTGATTTCAAATACTACACCAGCATTTCACATCCCTTAAAACAAGACATTACATATGACTATATATTTATTTAAATTGGTGGTATTATTTTGTGCTGTGAGCTTTAGATTTCTATTTTAAGTTTTCCTCAGAAATGCAATAGCACCAATTACAATGCATTCAGTTCTTTTTTAAAACTACACTACTGAACAGCTTTTTGCATGCTCCGAGGGTGCCTAGTATTGCTTAATCTGAGTTCTTGAAAACAAAAATTGTGAATGCAAATCCTGCTGCAGATCAAAACAACCCGAAACCAAATCATTGTCCTGTGATTGTGATGCCCCGGGTGGTGCGCAAGTGAAACCACCCTCTCACCCACCTAGCCCCCAAATACCAGTGCCAGACATAGTTTTAGTGAAAAAAAAACAGTACCCCTGTCTTATGCACTGCTGGTTACAGTGCAATTGTATTTATCTGACAGAGTAGCAGTGCTGTGAATGGTGCTAAAGTGTTTGTAAAAAAAAAAAAAAACACAATCACAGTAAAGGTGAGAACAGCATTTATCAATAGCTTCAAAACAGGAACAGCTGCTGTGTGCATTGTACAGTACAGACTGAATAATCTCATTGTTCCATAATATCGAAGTGACTGACCATGAAACTTTAAAATGTTATTTCAGTATTGATCTATCAGGAGCACCAAGCTACCCCACATACTACATTGAGAGCTTAAAGCAGAAATCAAAATTGCCATGTGTCGTTCAGTCAGCACCTCTAGTAACACTTGGGAAATTAACTGGTGAGGGTGTTTGCATCTTTTGATGTGCACTCTCAAGGACTAAATGTATATATTGTACATAATAGTTTGGTTTGCTGTATTTAATGAATTATTACCCTTTCAAAATGAGAAACCCCTTGTACCAGACATCAATATCCCACCATTTAGTTGCTGACCTCTAAATCCCACCATATTACCATCATCCGAAAATGCAGACTTCCTAATTAAGAATGTCCTTTTGCCACTATAGGAAAACATATGGCTTGTGTTACACTACCAAATATTAAAGGGAAACAATGGAAAAGACAAAGCTTTCCTCAGACATTACAAAAACTCTCAATTAGTGCTTTCAGACAGTAACAACTTTATTTACTGATTTAGAGCAGCTACCCACAACTTCTACTTCATGTTGCTGGCAGCAGCCATTTCATGAGCAGCAGCGAGCTTCCTGAGCTCACTGTATGCTAATATGCCTGTTTGACCTCAGCTATTGGTTGTCAGGACATATTAGCATAAAGTGAGCTCAGGAAGCTCTCTGCTACTCATGAAATGGTGGCTGCCAGCAATAGAAAGTGAAAGTTGAAGGCCACTGCTTAAATCACTAAACAATCAATTAGAGTAATTAAAAAAAATTGTCTGAAAGCACTAATCAGAAATGTTTTTAATGCTTGGGTAAAGCTGTGCCTTTTCCATTGTTTCCCTTTAAGGATCAATATTAGAAATGCCCTGTTTGAAAGACTGATTTATTTAAATTATTGTTTATTTTATTTTAGAATCTCTCACACTAGAAGTCTTGTAATTAACAAAAATGTATTTTTAAATTCCCTTTTGCCGGAGTTTTTGTTGGAAAACTAAGTGTTGCAGGAAAGAAGTGTGACAGATTTGATCTCCAGACTTGTGGTAATTGTCCTTCATCCACCTTTCAATGAAGTACTACACTCTTAAAAACAGAATGAGCACTTGAATTTCTGTGGCAACAGAAATTTGGTCTTAGGGCCATTACACTCATGTTCTAAATGTTTTACAGCATAGGGCTTTTTATTATTTATTTTATTTAGTTTTTGTTGACCGGGTAAGTGCACTAGACAAATCCTGCCTGTTTTCAGGCACGACCCGGGGAAGGGGGATACAGATGAATGCCAACTGACCTTGAACCAGATTAAACTGTTGGTGGTATTTTTTTTTAATGAATGGCTTCAGTATTTTAACCCTTGCAGGGACGCAGACTGATAAATCAATCCAGAATTCTTATACATTCTAATTCTGTTGGCAGCCTAAGGGTTAAGACTAGTTGGATTTCAACTGTTACCCATATCAGATCCCATGAACTTTTTCTTTTTTTATTTATTTTAGATTTTTTGACTGGGAAAGGCAAACTATACCGGAGATCATTTTGAAGTTCTTTCTCAGGTGCAAGGAGGTTAGGTCACTTGCTTAGGGTTACAAAGTATGCAAGTGATGATTGTGGGATTCAAACTCAGATCTACTGGTTCTTGATGTTCACAGATTTTGTTCTCTAACTATTGTGTTGCTGATATATTTTAGCTTAGAAATGTATTCAGAGTCTTGACCACGTTTGGCTTTAGTTTTGGCTTTAGTGTATAGCCTCATCACAGCCACCAACCATAGTGATATTAAAACCACATTAGTCCTTAGGGGCTGATCTAGAATTTTCATTCTTTGGAGGGGGGTGCAGAGCATGCTGGGTTGTTCACAGATGTGCTGCCCATGGAACTTAAAAAGTTTCTTCAGTGAGCTAGGGGAACAAGACTCATAGCTCCTCATCTGCTACTGCTCTATTATACAATGGCAAGAAAAAATCCTGGACTCTGATTGGTCAGTCTTGAGCTGGACCCATGCTGTTATCCCAGTACAATATCATGGCTCTATTCTCAGCCTCACTGTGAACCTGCAGATGAGCATTTTATGGAGCTTTTGATTGATTGTTTCATCTTCTCTTAAAAAAACAAAAATATTTTTCCACACAAAAACATCTTTAAAATGATTTTTTTTATTCTGTATAACAACGAGCCATTGTATAATAGCAATAATGCCCTCCAGGGTGTGTGTCTTTGGGATAACGCCACACCTTAGTCGTTGGATGCACTCGGCCTGCGGCCTCGTGCCCAACCACCTGAGGCATGATGTCATCCCAGCATGACACACATCCTGTCAGGCATTATTGCTTAATTCAGGAACATATATCACCGCTCCCAACACAAACAGTACACAATATACTGTACAGTAACGCCATTTTTTTCCATTGCATAAGTCCATCTCAATGAGGTTTTATTTCTGTATTTGAGCTACATTTTAATTACTACAGTCACAAAAGTAGGGCATTCATGGTCTGCAAAAAATCACAATGCTGGTATAAAATGCTTCAGACTTTATTATACGAACTCTTAAAAAAAAAAAAATCAGCTCGGTGACAGTACACAGACCTCTCCCAAATTGAAGTCAATAGTTTCAGTACGAGAGAGACTGACTCACCTAAGCAGCACCAGACTATATATATGTATGTTAATTATCTAAAAACTTTCAGATGCAAATAACGACAGGTGCCAATTATGAGATAATGCCTGCATGATACCCATAAAACCAGCACATCTAAAAACATAAAGAAAAATTGGAAAGGGGGAATTAAACAGTAATTTTATTAGCTCACTATGTTCAGGCACACCCCAAACCCTATCATTTTGTAAACTGTGAAATACGATATGTATTAGCAATAGCAAAACAGTTTGACAACCAGGGTGTGAATAATTATCCAACCATATCCCCTATTCATATTTACTACACCCCATTAAATAACAGTTGCTATTAATGCATGGCCTGTACAACTATGCAATACAATATGTATTACCGGTCCCAAAAGAAGTGTAATGGGCAGGGTATGAATGACTATCCTACCCAGTCACATATTTACATGTAGTGCACCTCAATAAACAGCAATCGCTATAAGTGCAGAAAAGCAGGGTATAAAACCAAACAACTGGAGGTAGTATTACTAGCCCGCTATGTTATAGACTTGCAGTGGACCCTTAACAATTCCTAAAATATACAATATCATATTTATTAGCAATCGTGAGGTGAATATTACTAAAAGGTAGAATAATCATCCAACCTTATTCCATATTTATATTTGGAACACCTCTATTTAATACAAGCTCGCTATTTATGCAAGGTCCCAAACCTAACAATGGGAAACTCGGAAAGGGGATGGGGCGGGGGAGGGGAAAAAACATAAAATCACTTAACAATTAGGCCATGTGCCTTTATGCAAGCCCCTATATTGGGTCATATTAACACATAATACTTGGCAAATGGCTATGGCAACTCTAAACATAGGGCTAAAAGCTTAATATACCACTTATTTGTAAAAACAGAACACAAACCCATACTGTTGAACATATAGTATTTACATTCATATTTCTAAAAGTACACAAACCAAAGGGGGGGGTATCAAAGGCTTGTGAATATGTGATAGGGTTTGGATAGTCATTCATGCCCTGCCCATTATAATTCTTTTGGGATCGCTAATTCATATTGTATTGCATAGTTGTACAGGTCATGCATTAATAGTGATCATTGTTTAATGGGGTGTAGTAAATATGAATAGGGGATATGGTTGGATAATTCTTCACACCCTAATTGTCAAACTTATTTTCAATCACTAATACATATTATATTTCATAGTTTGTGAAGTGATAGGATTTGGGATATGCCTCAACATAGTGAGCTAATAATATTACTGTTTTCATTTCCCACCCTCCCGTTTTTTTCACATTTTTAGATGTGCTGATTTTATGGATATTGTTTAGTTGTTTAGTTAATTAACTGACATATATATATATATATAGTCTGGTGGTGCCTAGGTGAGTTAGTCTTGATGAAGCCCTAGTAGTGTGAAACTGTTGACTTCAGTTTGGGAGAGGTCTGTGTACTGTCACCAAGCTGATTTTTTAGAGTTTGTATAATAAAATCTGAAGCATTTTATACCAGCATTGTGATTGTTTGGAGACTGTGAGTGCCTCACTATTGTGACTGTAGTGATTTCTGATTTGGGCTGCACCACTTAACTTGGGAGTGGCCTCTATTGATGTGCCTAGGACTCGTACGTACCTCCTTTGGCAAACGTGCCATTTCCTAAGCTCTTCCATCTATTTGGAGCCAGCTTCAGTCTATACTGAAACTCTTTAGCATAGTCTCTATCAATTTTTTGAACACATTTGCAGAGACCAAACTAAAAGATACTTGTAGCTGTTTCTAGCCTCTTCTGGACCCAGACCTTTTCATCAATATCCCCCTTCCCAACTCCCTCTATGTCCCTACTTCCACTTATCTCTCCCATCCCTTCCTTAACCTGCACTTTTCTTATCCTTCTTTCCCGCCTTCCTTGCTTTTTCAAACCACCCCACCATTTCTCCTCTCCCTCCCTCCCCCTCCTCATATGATCATCCCCTCACCTCTTCCCTCTCCCCTTTCACCACTTTTACACACTCTCTCCTCCTTAAGCATCCTCTCGCTCCTGTTGGTTGTCCTTCTGCTACTTACAATGTTTTCTCAGGTTATGCTTATAATTACTACCTTGTTATGTTTTATATGAGTATTATGTGTTACATGTACCACACATAGTACTTTATGTACGATGATTTTATGTATGCAATTTTCTTTGTCTGTATACATATCTAAGGACCTCCTTGTGAATGAGCTTGCTCAATGGAGTTTTCCTGCAGTAAACTTGAACTTGAACTATTGGACTATATTTTAATTATTCAGTTCATCACTAGTTATATCAGTGTGCTTTTTTTTGCTGCTGTTATGTCTGCTGAAAAAAAGTTACATTCTGTCTCTTGGTAGTTTGGGGATATACCAACGGTAATTTAAAATCCCTGGTACTGACCCCTTGTAATCTGTTAATGCCAGTCTTGTCTCTCTCCCAAAAAGAGGGTCAGGGTAGCATATGCTTGAGCCTCCTTAGCAGGAATCTACAGCCCCTCCAGATGAAGCAGATTCCCTCAGGACAGGGGACCAGCCACTCGCGTTTTGTGTCTGTTATTCCAGTGACCCTGGTGATGGTCCCACACGATGCAATTCGCAGCATCCTCTCCAGGATGCTACTGTCCTGAGGCATAACCAGAACTTTTCCTTGCAACTGCTTGATGATTCCCTGACACGTAAAGCACCATTCTCACCCCCCCTTTTCTCTTCTTGCTACTCCCAATATTTCGTTCTCCCATTCCCTCTCTCTCTGTTCTCCCCGCCTTGCCACTGGGTTGACTTCAGATAATGCCTTCTGCCTTGTTGTACATCTTGGCGATGTGTCTGGAGGAATGCAGACACTAGCAGTGCAGAAGGGAAATAATATTAAATGCAGATGTCCCTCGTTGTCACCACTCGAAAACTGTAGATATCCTGTGTAATAGAAGAGCTGCCCGCTGAGATGTGACAACCAGAGCAACTTTTTTGAGCTTAAAACTCCAGGTTTGAGGATGATGCCCACGTTTTAAGTGTCAGTGACTGACTTTGTAGTATTGTAAATCCTTGCTTACATCCATAGTGACCATGTGCCACCCCCAGTGAACAGGCTTGCAAGTGTGTGTGCTTGTCAGTACAGCTTTCTGCTTTTAAACTATTCACGGCACTCCAGAGATGTATAGAGAGAGGTTGCAAAACTCCTCCAGTTTATCTAAAACTGTAAGGTGTCAATATAGACAAAAAAAAGTTTTCTTGGGTTAAAACAGCTGTTTCCCCTAGCAAACTAGTGACTCCCCTTCACCCCAAAACACACACACACACACACACACACACACACACACGCACACACACGGACACACTAGGATTACAGGATCCATCCTGAATCAGTCCTCAGCTAGCTACAGACTGGGAAAGGTATCGCTAGGGAAATATACTGTATATTATAAATTGATAACAGACTAACATTAGCCTACTCTGTGTGACAGACTTAGCAAATCAGGGTATTGTTGTTGTTGACGCTGCTGTGAAGTAAATAAGTGCACAGCTATGTCAGGAAAAAAGTCTCATATTGTTTGTATTGCCATGCATATATCTTTGTACAAGTAGCCTCCTAAATTTACTTCTTATACTTTTTGATTTGGCACCGGACTATATGCATTGTCAGATACATATCGCATGAGCCCTGTCTCAATAATTGTCTTTAATTGAATCTTCTGCTCTGTACCGACCTATGCATTGTCAGATACCTCTTGTATGAGCTCTGTCTAGACAATCATAACTGCTTTTAAATCTTCCAGTCTGTACCGACTTATGCATTGTCATAGCCGAATCTTATAAGAATCAGTTTTATAAATGTGTGCTGGTTAGGGAATGGCTAATATAGCTTATGGATTGCTGCCCTTCACACACTTGTACCTGTGCCTGGTATGTATTAATACTATCAGCACTGCCTGTATACCACCAATAGGGATTTTTATGCTCTGAATCACCAACCTTTTGGCAGCTCTCCACTTTTTTCTCCTCCCCATTCCCCCACATAAACACACACACGTGGTTGTGGTTTTGACAGGTATAGCTGATAATATTGTATCCACAGAAATATACTCTCTGGTCATTGATTTTTAAATGCCCTATTAAAATGTTTCCTTACCGAGCATGTTAAAACAGCTGTTTCCACCAGCATACTTGTGAACTCCCCACACATACACACACACACTGGAATTAAGGGATCCTACCTAAATCAGTTCCTGGCTACAGACTGAGAATGCTATGTCTATGGAAATGAAAATTACCCGACTCTAAGCAACAGGCTTATTGGCAAATTGGAGCATTGTTTTTGTTGATGCCGCTGTTAAGTAAATAAGTGCACAGCGATGTCAGGAACTAAAGTCTCACACATTGTGTATATTGTGTAGACATATTGTGAACATTGCCATGCATATTTGCACAAGCACTGTCCTTAAATTTACTTCTTATTTTTTTTCTGACGATATGTTCATTGTCGGATACATATTGCATGAGCACTGCCTCGATAACTGCATTAGACTCTTCCGATTAGTACCGATCTATGCATTGTCGGATCTATATCGTATGAGCTTTGTCTCAATAAATACCATTGAATCTTCTGAGAAAAATAGAAGGAAAAAAAAACACTCCCCACTCTCACTTCATTGATTTTAGATATTTTGGGGGCCACTTCAGAAATGTTTTATGGGATTAATGGTGGAACAGAGACTTCATTAGAAACTGCCAATACTGCACTGGTAAACTGTGTTACTGACAGTCACACTCACAGCAGTCTTCATGTCAAGGTGAGACATACTTATATGTGTATCTATTGTATATTAGCTGAAATTGTCTGTTGTGAAAAAATTGTTTCAGCTGTCACACTCTGATCTGTTTCATTGCGATTTACCTAAAAAAAAGTGCTTGACTCCATTTTCAAATCTTGGTGGCTGCACATTTTACATACTCAGATTACAGTTACAGTGACTGGTTCATGGTTTAATCTGATTGGAAATGCTCAATGGAGAATGTTCAAGTTAATTTAGGTTTGATTTTGTCAAACCGCAGTCCCCCCCCCCCATTCATCTTTTCTGAAGTCCCTTCATAGAGAATTGGTGCTATCAACAACGTACAAATGCCGCCTCTATGAACAAGCAGCAGGCACAAGACTTGCAACAACAACTTTGTCTTTGACTTATTGAAAAATATTTGTTTGCTGCTTCAGTTTCCTATGTTTCTTGTTTTTTATTTGATATTACATTTGGCTATTGTGCACTAATAGATGATAGGTTGTAAATCTGATGTCAGGATTGACTGGACATCACCACGGGAAACCACCAGAATTGATTTCTGCATATGGAGCATTCTTTTGTGAAAGACAGACAGCGAAAGTACATCTCATGGCCTGGTGTTAGTGAGTGAGGGGATAATGTTGGAGCAGAGCTGATTTCAATGAATGGAATGCTGATATTTAAAAGTACAACTGTATCATCTCATATTGAATTTTGTTTGTTCAGAAGTCCCAAGCAAAAGGCATTGGTATGTCCCAGTGTTTGGATATACAATGTACTATCTGGGACATTGGAAGCAAAGATATTGGGGGCACAGAGCCCAGAGCTGAGCTATGGATGGCCTCAGTTAGGGAGGTCATAAGCGTTCAGTTGTACTGTATTGGAGTGAGAAGCAGAATTCAGGTCAGGAACTGGGATGGTTAGTGCAGGTCCCCATATGTTCCAGTATTTCACAATAATCCTTTGTCACCCCATGAAGATGTGGTGCTCCAGTCTCCAGTGGATGGGGGGATGCCACCCTCCTGGCAAGAAGTCATGCACACCGTCTCCCTCTGATAAGGAGTCACAGTCCTCTTCTCCCTCAGAGTAAATGGCTTAGTGACTTATCTATGGTATGGAGCAATCCCTGTTAAAGGGGACTGGAGTGGAACAGCGTGGGCCTGCAGTGAAATTATGGACGTGTCTTTGATAAGGGAGGGGATCAGTGGCCTGTGGTACTGTGCTGGACTAGCTTTCTCAACCTGACCCAGTAAACTAGTCCACATGTTAACTTTCCTCTGTGTAAAGGAATGCTTTCTGATATACCCTTGTCCTGATCTATCCCCCAGTTTGTGTACATGTCCTCTAGTTCTGCTTGCACTCATCAGCTCAAACATCTGTGTATATTCCAATGAGAGATTCAATTTTAGTGATTATCCTCTCAATTCCAGATGCCCCAATTCTCCTAGTGACCTTACTGGTGGTCAACGTAAAGAATGACCCAGTCAAAGCACATATAGAGGCACATATAGAACTGACCCAGAACTTCAGCAGCAAAGTCCATGGTAGTACTACCTCCTCCCATATGTAGTCCGCACAACAGCCTGCCCAACTCAGGTGAGGAGTTAACCCCTTTCCCTGATCCTGTTGGCTTGTGGCATAACAAACAACATAAAAAAAAAAAAAAAAGGTTTTATTACTGTAGTAGTGCCATCTGATGCCTTCCCATCCACTCTGACACCGATTAACCTCTTTGTTCATAATACTTGTACCTCTTACTACCAGAAGACCTGATTCTCTCTAGTGACTTGACTAGTGGTCAACATAAAGAAAGCCACAGGTTAGACCACCACCTTACACCATACACTGAGGTGTCTGGTGGTGACTAACCCTTGGGTGTGGTTGGCCACCACACCAGTCATGCCACTAGGGAGAACCAAGGCTTGTGTGAGCAGAACGTATTACAAACTAACTGTGTGAACTGGTACTGGAGTGAACTAGGAGTCATCTGGTGGCACTACTAAAATAATAAAACTTTTTTTTAAGTTCTGCTATGCCACAAGCCTACAGGATAAGAAGGAAGGGATCCACTCCTCACTTGGAACTGTACAGGTGGGGGGGGATCACACTATATACCATTGGGGGTACTACTATCAGTTTTGCTGCTGAGATTGAGTTGACTCACAGACCTTGATTTCTATGTCCATCACCTTGTATTTTTTATCATTATAACATAGTTGTTAGATTACAGGTCACCACTCCAACTTCTCCATGTCTTCCATCAGATCCCTTTTATGCCCTCTTCAGTGACCACACTCTCATAGAGTTTGGTATCAATCACAGAAAGATATAATCATAATATCATAATGGAGTACTATGTGCAGTTCTGGAGGTCACACCTTCACAAGGACATTGACAGGGTGGAGGCAGTCCAGAGAAGGGCGACTAAGACGGTACAGGGCTTGCTCCATAAAACATATGAGGAGAGATTAAAATACCTCAATATGTACTCGCTGGAGGAAAGGAGGGATTAGGGGAACATAATAGAAACATTCAAGTACCCTAAGGGAATAAACAAGGTGCAGGGAGGAGACATCTTTCAATATAGAAGGAGTACAAGAATGAAGGGGCATGATATGAAATTGGAGGGGGGCAGGTTAAGAGGAAATGTGAGAAAGTTTTTCTTCATGGAGAGGGTGGTGGACACATGGAATAGTCTGCCACAGAAGGTGGTGGGTGCGAACACAGTGGAGGGATTTAAACATGCCTGGGACAGTCATAATGGAACCTTAGAGGTGGGAAGAAGTGGTGAAAAGACACTGACCAGTTAGGGTCAGAGACCGGAAACAAGTATAGGGCTTATGGGCAGACTAGATTGGCCAAGCGGTCCTTATCTGCCAATAATTTCTATGTTTCTAATCACCTTTGATGTGGGCATCAATGTCCCAGAAGAATAAGCAATGTAAACAGTGAGAGTATAATTGTGAGAAAAAATGATGCAGTCACTATATGGTATGACTGGATGTTGGTGTGGGGGAAGTTCATGAGTAACTTGAGGTTCTACTTCAGTAAGAGGGTAGTGGAATTGTGGAACAGACTTCAAGCAGAAGTGGTGGGGGTAGCTTTCTTTCATGGGAATAAATATAGATTGCCAAGGGCTATATAAATCACAAAATTCCAAAGGGGAGTAGCAAGGGTTCAAGGGGAGTGATAGGTGGGGGGAGGTTCTAATAAGTGTACACTAAATGGACTTTTGGTCTCCTTCTGCTGCCAAATTTTATTTTTCTATGTTTCTAAAAGGATACATTTAAATTTAATACAGCAGATCATGCTTATAGAAATCACCCTAATATAAATAAAACTTGTATCCTGACATCTCTCCTACTTACGCATAGGATTACTTTAGCAGAAGAAGGATTTATATATGATTTCTCAAACTAACTTAAAAGAAATCAAAAAGAAAGGAAATTGTTTGCCAAAAACTATGTTAACGCACCAGTTAGGGTTCAAGTTAATGCCAGAAAAGTATGGAAATATGGCATTATGGTAACCCTAACTCCCCACCCCCACCTCCAAGAAGCAAAAGGAAAAAACATTAGAGTTCTGGGTCTCCAGAGTCTGAGTGAATCAGTGGTGGGTTCTTCCTTAAATGAAAAAAAGGCATCACATCTGATATTGTTTGTTCAGGAAATGGGGTGAGCATTATGGCTGACAACCCCATTGATTCACCAAGTCTCCAGAGACCCAAAACCCTAATGTTTTTTCCTTTTGCTGCTTGGGGGGTGGGGAAGGGTGGAGAGTTAGGGTTGGAAACCCTAACACCACATTTCCATACTTTTCTGGTGTTAACTTGAACCCTAACTGCTGCATTAAAGTAGTTTTTTTGTAAAGATATAATCCCATTCTGAAAGTATTGTAGGTCATCATGCCAGTAGTCAACAAAATCAAAACAGATCCATTTCATAATTGCAATAATACACTCCAAGATATATGATCTAATGGAATACCATCCCTTCTAAGGTGGTTGAAGTCACTCAGCCTATGGCCTTGTACTTCACAACACATCTGAGACAGGACAGCGTCTCATAATATTGCACATCTTGCCATGTATTATTGCTTAATTAAAAACTCTACATATGATCTCAGATTTAGTAATGCTGCAGCCTTACATAGTCCAAAATTAGAGACTGCAGTGGGGTCAGTCTACCTTTGCATAC
Organism: Neoceratodus forsteri; assembly: GCA_016271365.2. Lineage (NCBI taxonomy): Eukaryota > Metazoa > Chordata > Ceratodontiformes > Ceratodontidae > Neoceratodus > Neoceratodus forsteri. The sequence continues at coordinate 64,662,132 of CM028135.1, forward strand.
TGGGCACTTTCTCGGTATACCTTTCTGGATTCAAATATTAGAGCAGCTACTAAAATACTAGATCCCAGTGGTAGCTTTACACCAGGGAATGTGCCCTAGTAAAAAAAAAAAATGCTGTGCCTTTATTAGTGCAATCGAACAAATTCCAGCACCAGACAAATACAAGGTGCAAAATCAGCTTTATTGTGCATAATGTCAGAGTGCCATTCAACTCGTTGTAAACAGTCCCTCAAGGAGGGTGCTCTGGCATTTTGCACAATAAAGCCAATTTTGCACCTTGTATTTGTCTGGTGCTGGAATTTGTTCAATTGCATTTCTGATTTGTTTTCTAGCACAGACATGGCAGTTGTGGAGCTAAGATTGTTGCTCTCCCTTTATTAATGCCCCTTGTGGTACATACCTACCCTCATAGCTACATAGCACATCGGTGCCCTGGCTGCTAGCTGTTGTTCCCCTTCTTTGCCCTGGTAACCAGTAGAGGCTGGAGCCACAGATGGGGCCTGATATACAGTCACAGTTGGGTGGTCCTCAAAAGGCTGTCCATTATGCCACCACCACTTAGCCACCGGGGGAAGGGTAACCCCAGTGACTAAGCTGTAATGCAACTAATGGTCACCAGATGTTTTTGGTTGGAAATAGTGTTTCTGACTGCATTCAAAGATGTAAACTGTGGCTACCATAGATGTTTGGGCATATAATTGTGCCAGTCTCATGGCGTAAAGCCCGGAGGTCAAAGTACGAGCCGCTACCATCTCAGTCGCTCATCCATGTGACCTGTATCCATAGGCCCATTTTGAGGCCATGATGTTTTCCACAATTCTGGCCCCTTGCTGGTTGTCTCTGGAAGTCCAGTGGTCCTCCAAACAGTCCTCTATATTAAACGTATCCCTTGTGTATGGGAGAATCCCAACTCATAACCCTGTTTCCCCCATGCGTATTTTACTGAAATTATCCCTTATCAATCTTGTTCCCCCAATGACTCTTCCAACCCATCCCTCACCCCCGATCACATGCCTGCACCTCCTGTTTCTTTAAACTGGGAGGCACTGTGGCATGTGACCGCCATGTGCACATCATATGCTTGCCGGCCCCTGACCCTTTCCCTGTGCTGTCACAGTGATTATTACCATGCCTCACAACTGCTATCAATTTGGTGTAGTGTTATGATTTTTACACTAAAATGTACGCTTGCTCCATAAAGGTTTACTGATGTTTTTCATACTATAAGAGCTATTTCTGGACACACGGGGCTTGATTCTCAAAGAGCCCTTAGATTGACGCAAGCTGCAGCAAAAGGCAGCTTGCATCAAAGCCAGGTGTGCCAGGGACCCTGTGCTTGATTCTTTATGGCGCAGAGTCCTGGTGGCAAAGCCCCTTAACTTGCAGCAACCCTGGCTGTGTGCCGAACAGATGGCGCATCTGGAGAGTTTACCATAAGCTGTGGAGTGACCACACAGCACTCTAGCACATCCCTGGTAGCTAGCAGCACACCCCAACCCCAATCCCCTATTATGTCAGTTAAGACAGTCATTGATGATCTAGTGGCACCCCCCAGCCCCAATCCCCTGTTATGTCAGTTAAGAAATTCCCTGGTGATCTAGTGGACCCCCCCAAGTCCCAATCCCCCATTATGTCAGTTGAGAGGATGCTGGGTCGAGCGGTAGGAGTCGCTGTGGGAGTCGGGGTCCCTGGGAGAGCCGCACATGTGGCTTGAATTGCACAGCAGGAGCCGCTGAAGAATCCGGGGTGCAGATCAGGAGAGAGGAGGTTTTCTCAACGCTTGAGGAGCCAGTCAGGCAGCGCTTGAGAAAGCCAATCAGGCTGTGAGCGCGGGAGCCAATTGGGCAGAGCAACACCTGTTCAAATGAGCAGCTGGGCTATAAAGGGCTGGACCCAGCCACTATCTCATGATTGAGAGGATGCTGGGTTGAGTGGCATGAGCCACTGTGAGAGTCGGGGGCCCTGGGAGAGCCACAACCACAACTTGAATTGCACGGCAGGAGCCACTGAAGAATCCAGGGGTGCAGACCAGGAGAGTGGAGGTTTTGTCCTGCCCATGCATCCTGGCCCTGACCTCTATTAAATGGGCATGGTGGGAGGAATCAGGTTCATGGAGTAGCACAGAGCCAAGGGCTGGTGAGCAACAGAAGGTTCTGTCCTCTAGGGGGAGGTACGTTACACAGGAGAGGGCCAGGAAGGAGCTGATCACTACTTAGACTTGGGCTGGGTGCAGATGGTGAGTCTGTTTGGCATTATTGTCTATGGGGGCTAGAGCAAGAACATGGCATCTTAAACTATATTTTGGTATATGACACTATTTTTTAGTTAGTACTGTTTTCCTTATTTAGATAGTAATATTTTATGCATCTTGGCAAGTATAGTTGGGAAGGTTAGTCTGTCTGTCATTATTGTCTGTAGAGGGGTGAGAGCAAGGGTGCAGCATCCCAAGCTGTATTTTGATAGAGGATACTGTATTTTTCAGTTAATACTGTTTTATTTTTAGTTAATACTGTTTATGCATCTTTGCACATATAGTTGGTAAGGTATTTTAGAGAGGGACTAGACTGGTTAAAAAACTTATAGATAGTACTGTATTTTTTCCTTTTCTGTTAGTACTGCTTAAACATAGGTAGAATAGTGGACTGTAATGGATGTGGGGTGGCAGTTTTGATGAACATTTTGTGGAAGCTTGGAGGGTGTCCAATCAGTCACAGGCTAAGAAGGCTCAAGGAGGAAGTGCTGTGGCTTGGTAGAGAGTTGGAGAGGACCTGGGGGGGGGGATGCTGGGGCAGGATGACCTCCCCCAGGGGGTAACATGAGGACACCACATGGGAGAAACATTGGTTCAAGGGAGGGGATGGAGAGGGGGTGTGAGAGCAAAGTCAGAAGGAAGGAGTCAATGCACAGCAATGCAGAGGGGGCAGGTAATAGGTTTGCCATGCTGGCAACATTAGTGGAAGAGGAGGAGGGGGTGAAGGATCTCCAGGATGGGGCAGGAGAAGGAAAGGGAGGGGAATGCACAAGGGATAGTAGTCTGTTGGAGGATGGTGACAGGGGTAAAGGGAGGAGGGACACAGCTGGAAAGGCGGTCGAAGGGGAAAGCAACAATGCTGGTAGGGAGGTTAAGAAGGGCAGGGGGCCAGGGAGGATGGGAGGATGGGAGGATAGTGAAAGAACATGGGTGAGGGGACAGGTCAGGGGTGGGGGGAGCCTGGGAGGAAGAGTAGAGCTACAAATGTGGCAGACTCTAGAGATAGGTACCTAGGTAATAGGGTGGGGGCAGGGATGAGGAATGATGAGGGGGTGTACTAGTGTTCGGGGAATTCCATACTAAAAGGGCTAAGACGGGACAGTAAGGGGGAAACACATAGTCACATATGGGTAGAGTCCATACCTGGGTTAACAACTGGCATAAAGGGGCAGTCAATTCTGAAGTGCACAAGGAGTGGTAGGAAGAAACCGCATCTCATGGTGCATGTGGGTACAAATGACCTGGCAGGGGAGACAGTGGAAGTTGTGACGGAGAGGTTTGAGGAACTGGGAAGGCTGTGTGAGGAGCTGGGGGAATTGGAGGCCTTCTCAGAGGTGCTCCCAGTGCCCTGCAAGAGCACGGTGAGCAAGAGAGGATTGGAGAGTTAAACACATGGCTGAGGGAATGGTGTCAATCCAAGGGGTGGCTGGGGCAGAACCTGGGACAATAACGATCTATACGCAGGGGACAGGCTACACTTAAAAGGGATGGGGAAAGGAGTATTAAAGCAGAGGATAGAGGGGTACATAGCAACAAAGGTGGATTTAAACTAGGTGGGGGGTGGTGGCAAGAGGACAACTGGTAGGCAGGGAACCCAGAGAGAGGAGCCAAACAAGCTTACCCCCCAAGTTAACAGGGAAGGAGTCAGAGTAGTGGCACGTGGGGGGGAACCAGAGAGAGGTATGGAAGGAAATGATGTGGAGGGTGGTCATGCTGAATGCGAGGAGCCTAGGTAATAAGTCAGCTGAGTTGCAGGCTCTTTTGGCAGTGGGGAAGGTGGACATTGTGGCCATCATGGAAACGTGGGGCACCCAGTACCAGAACTGGGATATGATGATCCCAGGGTATAGGATATTCAGGAAGGATAGAGCTAAGGGGAAAGGGGGCCGTGTGACAATCTATGTAGGGGAAGGGATAAGGTGTATAAGGGAGGAGAGGGAGGAAGGACAGAGGCCCTATGGATGCAGTTTCAAGACTCAAAAGGTAGGACACTGAGGATGGGGTTAACATACAGACCACCAGCACAAGGGGATGACCTGGATAGAGAGTTAGCTGAGCAAATCAGAAGGGTCTGTAGGAAGGGGAACAGAGTGGTGGTGGGGGACTTCAGTCTACCTGGGGTGGATTGGAGCACTCCAACCACCACGAGTGCAAAGGAGCAGGTCGTACTAGAAGCATTTCAGGACAGCTTCCTGGTGTAGTTGGTACAAGTGCCAACTAGACTGGAGAGGACACTGGACCTGGTACTATCAAATGGCAAGGCTGTAAGAGATCTGGGGGTGGAGGACCCTCTGGCTGGGAGTGACCACCACTCAGTGTGGTTCACGCTCAATATGGGTAGAGAAACAGGGGGTATGGGAACCAGAGTGATTGATTGATTTTAAAGGGGTGGACTTTAAAAGGATGGGGTAAATTTTGGGTAGGTATCTGGCGGGAATTCAACCAGGCATGAATGCTAGTCAGAAATGGGATATTATTAAAAATGATCTGATGGAGGCTACTGGGACTTGTACAAAGACATGGAGTAAGAAGGGAAGGGCAAAGAAGCCAAGCTGGTTGACTCAGGCAGTCATGGAAGGGGTGAGGGCCAAGAGAAAAGCATTTCGGAAAGTCAAGAAATTGGGAGGGGGAGTCGACAAGGATGAGTATACGAAGAAGTCCAGGGAGGTTACCAGGCTAGTCAGAGCGGCCAAGGCTTCAAGAGAGCTGAGACTGGCACAGGGTATTAAGGAAGGAGAAAAGAACTTCTTCAGATACATTAGTAAAAGAAGGAAAAACAAAGACCAGATTGTGAGGATTAGGAAGGATGGAGGGTGGGTGGAGAAGGGGGAGTGGAGTGGTCAGAAACATGGCAGTTGGGGTTCAGTGCCAAGAAGTGCAAGGTACTGCATTTCGGAGCTAGGAACCAGGAAAGGAGCTATCATCTGGGAAGGGTACATCTGGAAAGCACCGAAGAGGAAAAGGATCTGGGGGTGCTTATAACGGGCAGCATGAACAACTCAGCTCAGTGCAGGAAGGTGACAACGAAAGCCAACAGGATGCTGGGGTGCATAGCGACGGGAATCACCTCCAGAAATGGGAAGGTGATCCTTCCCCTGTACAGGTCTCTGGTCAGGCCACACCTGAAGTACTGTGTGCAGTCCTGGTGCCCATTCCTGAAGAAGGACATCAAATTGTTGGAGGGGGTACAACATAGGGTGACAAAGAAGATCCAGGGATTGGAGGGAAAGTCCTAAGAGGATAGATTGGGTGAGCTGAACATGTACTCCCTGGAGGAGAGGAGAGGAGGGATATGATTGAAACCTTTAAATACCTTAAGGGGATAAACAAGACTAATACAGAAGGGATTTTCCAGATTAGAAGAGGGAGGGATACAAGGGGGGCATCAGTTGAGACTGGAGGGGGAAAATTCAGGAGGGAAATCTGGAGACATTTCTTCACAGAACGGGTGGTACGCAAGTGGAATACTCTGCCCGAGAAGGTGATATCCTGTAGAACTGTGGGTGGTTTTAAGAAGGGTTGGGACAGGGCGGGGGTAATGATGAAAAGGGTGGGGAGGGTGGGGCAGCTGCAAGTTGAGGCTAGCTGGCACAATCGAGCAGACCGACAGACCGTGAGACCTGCTTCTGCTGGCATTTTGATGTTTGTATGTAAGAGAAATCTCTGGTGATCTAGTGGCACTCTCCCAAGTTTCAACCCCTGTTATGTACTCATGAACGATCCCTGGTGGTCTAGTGGACCCCATCCTAGGGTAACCATCATCTCACTCCCTCCCAATCCCAAAATGAGTTGAGATTGGCACAGCCCACCACTTACCACCACGGCAGCATCCAACTGAGCTCTAAATGAGCCCTTACTGTATTCAGTATGTGCTCATTGATTTGACAGTCAATCAGTGAGTGCATACTGAATACAGTACGCTCTCACTGAGTGCTCAGTCGGTGGCTGGTTGTGGTGGTGAGCAGTGGGTTGTGCTGGCTAATTTTTAGGATGGGGAGGGGAGCGGGTGGTGGGACAACTGACTGGGTTTGATGGGACACTGACTGGGGGGTGAAGGGGTGAGGTCCACTAGACCACCAGGAATGTGTTAATTTTATATAACAGGGGATCAGGGCTTGGGGGTGCTGCTGGATCACCAGGAATTCTTAACTGACATAACAGGGGATCAGGGCTTGGAGGAGTATGCTAGATCACCAGAGAATATCTTAACTGATATAATGGGTGATCTGGGCTTGGGGGATGCCGCTAGATCACCAGGGAGTTTCTTAACTGACATAATGGGATTAGGGCTTGGAGGGGTGCCCCTAGCCACCAGGGAATTGTTGTTATGACATAATGGGGGATTGGGGCTTGGGGGGGGCCATTAGATGACCAGGGATTTATTTTAATAACGGGGGATCAAGGCTGGGGAGGGGAGACCATGGCACATTGCCCCAAATTGCCCAACTCTCCCAGAGTTGAGCTATTTAACTAGCCCTGACTGGTCTAATGGTACTTAGAATTTTGCCCTCTGGTAGAGTTTTGAGAATCCCTCTGGTAGAGTTTTGAGAATGCCGCTTTAGGGGATGTGGCAGTTTGCATCTGCCGCATTCCCCCTAGTGCCATACCACAGCCCATTTTGTGTCACATGGGTGGTGCAAGTCCCCTTTGGCACATGACTGTGTTTGTGAATCACTTCTGACACATAATTTAGTGCAAATGGCACTTTACGCCATTGATTATGGTGCAAGCCCCTTGCGCCATGCTGGGAGCTTTGAGAATCAAGCCCACAAACTATAAAATTATTAAACTAACTTGATAGAAACATTTCTTAACACTAAATATATGGGAACCATTATTTGTACATGTATTGTTCTCTAAAATGAAAAAGTGCTAAACATTCTGGTCATTTGCTCTGAATTTCGAAGGCCAGTGCTGTGAATCAGAATGCTGAGAGGTTGAGAGGTATGACCATTACAACAGCACAGCAAAAGCCTTTTGACCATGTTGTGTATATCTCAATGGACAGCAGTAGTGAACTGCTTGTCAGAGTGGTCATAACAGCTGCTTTGCACCATGCAATTGCAACTGTGAATTAATCCCCTGGTGTTTAAACAACTAATCATTTCTTTCTTAAAAGCAAATGAAAGCTGTAACTATTCCACATGATGCTCATGCCTATAGTACTGCAAGATTCAATGTAGTATGCTTATCTGGAAGTTATTATTATTTAGTTAAAGGGGAACAGTCAGCATCAATCAATCAATCTAGATTCTGATTCTAGTTCTGATTCTAGAACTCTGAACTGACTGGCTGTGTTTGAGAAGAGCTCCCAAAGCTAAGTGCCTTTTGATATAATTTTCAGTTTAAAAATTGTTTTGTTTTATGTAAATTTAGGTGATTGTGAAAGACAACCCTGTAAGCTCCAGGAAGATATAAAATTTGTGTGGTAGATATTTGTTGGAAGTCAGAAGGATCAACACATTTATTTAGTGTGATCTTTCTACTCTGATGTGGTTAATTTTAATACTATAGTTTAAACCCTTTCTGTATGTGCCTTTGGTGGTGTCTGATATTGAGAACCTAAGTGTCATTTTGTGTATACCTGTCTGTTTTGGTAGGTACTTTATTTTCTTTGTTAAACAGCTGAGTATACCTATTGCCTAATACTTTATAGTACATTGTATCTTTTGCTCAGTCTCTGAATTTTCTTCTTTTTCCAATGTTTTAGAACTGTTTAGTTATTGTGGCAGAGTGGTACTGTGTTTCTTTCTTGTAGTTCAAGGTGCTTTTGGAACTGCTGATTTCTATTGGTTTAAACTACTACATTTTTTTCTATTTTAAAAAGCTACATCAACTTGGTTTGTTGTCACCTGTTTGTTGTTGCTAAGTAGCAGATATTTTGCATTGTGCTCTGATTCTGTGATAGAATCTGTATTAGTAGAAGGTAGATTATTGTGATTGCAGTTACCTTTTGATTGTAAGGATAAAGAGGTGAGATAGAAGTGTATGTATTTTCAAATATTATAGAGGAACAGTGGCAGGATTTTTAGGACAGTAAATTAATAAAAGGGAACTAGGGAGCTTCAGTAGCAGACAAGTAGGAATAGCAGTATAACTGCAGTATAATGTGGGGTGGTGCAATGCAGTGGCTGTGGGGCAGCCATATTCAGGCAGATCTTCTGGACACTGAGGTGCTCCATCTGCATGCATCTTTCTGGACCGCGGATGAGGTAGCCAGACTCGGAGCGGAAGTAAACTGGGTCAGGAGTATCATCGCCCCTATCCAGAGACCACTCAGTCCAATGCAGCTGCCTCAAAGGATGCAGAGAACAAGGAGTACTTGGATAACAGTGGGCTCAGGGAGGGTTAGACCAGTCAGGCAGAGGCACATCCCAGATCCTATTCCACTCAAGAACTCATATACCACACTGCCAAACAGGGACAACCAAATAGAGGTACCCAGAGAAATGGAAGGAAAGGATGTGGAGGTTAGCCAAGTGCAAAAGATGGAGATTAGCGCCCAGGAGGTGGATAGGCAGAATAGGGCAAAATTCAGCAGAAAGGCAGACAGCAAGGTGAACCAGGATAAGGACAACCAAGGAAGGGGCTGGAGTAGAACAGCCAAACAGTCTAGGGAGGTCAAATCATGGAAAGTCATGTGTGCAAATGCCAGGAGCCTTAGCAACAAGATGGAAGATATGGAGGCTGTCATGGTGCAGTCAGACCTGGACATTGTGGCCATCACTGAAACCTGTGTAATGATAACCACGACTGGGAGTTGGCCATACCTGGCTACAACATATTCAGAAGAGACAGGGCAGGCAGGAAGGAGGAGGAGTGGCACTGTATGTGAAAATGACATAAGGCCACAGAGATCCAGGAGGAACAAATGGGGAGAGATACTGTGGGTTAAGCTGGAAAGGAAAATGGGGCCAGCCATCTCGCACAGGTGTGGTCTATAGACCACCAGCCCAGGAGGAAGAAACAGATAGGAGTTAATGCTAACCATCCAGAGGATGGCAGACAAGGGTGAGGTAGTACTGGTTGAGACTTCAATATTCCAGACGTGGACTGGAGCATTCCAGCAGCAGCATCAACTAGGAGCAGATTTATCCTGGACTCTCTTCAGGGTGCCTTCCTCAAGCAACTGGTCATGGAACCAACTCGGTAGAAGGCAATACTGGACCTTTGCTCACAAACAGGGACAGTGTGATGGGGGTAAGAGTGGGGGAGCACCTGGGGAACAGTGACCACCAGTCACTGTGGTTTGAAATCACAGAAAGAGCAGCACCAAACCACACAAAAACACGTATCCTGGATTTTAGGGGGGCAAACTTTGGGAAAATGAGGAGATACTTGAAAGAGGCATTAAGGGGAATGGGGCAGGAATCAGGGATTGAGGAACAGTGGGAAGTATTTAAAATGGGGATTACAAGAGCAACAGAACTATGTATTAAGCAGGTTAGCAAGAGGAAAAGGAAGAGGAGACCATTATGGTTTTCCAAAGAGGTAGCAAAGAAAGTGAAAGCCAAAAAGATTGCATTCAGGCAATACAAAAAGACACAGGCAGAAGGGGCTAGGGAGAAGTACCAGGAGAAGCAAAGGGAGGTAGGGAGGTCAGCAAGGGAAGCCAAAGCTCAGACAGAAGAACACATTGCAAAATCAGTGGGTAGAGGGACAAAACCTTTACAGGTACATAAGTGAAAAAGAAAGGCAAAGGGAGGATAGTGAGACTGAAGGGGAGGATGGGGCTGTGTGGAGGATGACAACAAGTAAAGCTGACATATTGAACAGGTATTTCTGCTCAGTCTTACTGAGGAAGAGGAGGTAATGGGTCTGAATGGAGTACAAGGGTGAGAATGTTGCAGAAATGGACACAAGTCCCTTTACACGAGAAAGGGTCCTGAAGGAACTGGAAGTAATAAGAGTTGATAAAGCAATGGGGCCAGATGGGGTGCACCCCAGGGTCCTTAAAGAACTAAGAGAAGTGGTGGCTGAACCTCTTGCTATCCTGTTTAGCCGATCACTAGAAACAGGGGAGGTAGCCAAAGACTGGAGGATAGCAGATGTAGTCCCCTTATACAAAAGTGGGAACAAAGAGGAAGCGGGGAACTACAGACCAGTCAGCCTCACCTCGGTAGTGGGGAAGATCATGGAAGCACTACTGAAGGAGAGATTGGTGGAACATCTGGCTGTCAATGGACTACAGGACCCAAGGCAGCATGGTTTCACCAGGGAAGGTCATGTCAGACCAACCTCATTGAATTTTTGACTGGGTGACTAGGGAGGTGGATCAGGGGAGGGCAGTGGACATGGCCTATCTGGACTTCAGCAGGCCTTTGACACTGTGCCACATAGAAGACTATTGCACAAACTGGGGAATATGGGTGTGGGCAGGACAGTAATGCGGTGGGTAGGTAACTGGCTAGCAGCAGGACACAAGGGTGGTGGTAAATGGCTGTCACTCCACAGAGGGAAGAGTGACCAGTGGGGTACCACAGGGATCAGTGCTGGACCGCATTATTCAATATCTTCATCAGTGACATTGCACAGACCTAGAAGGCAGAATTTCACTGTTCGCTGATGACACAAAGCTCTGTAACAGAGTAGACACACCAGAGGGTGTAGACAGAATGAGAAGGACCTGCAGAAACTTGAAGAATGGTCAGGGTTTGGCAGTTGAAATTCAATGCAAGGAAGTGCAAGATAATGCATATGGGGCACAAAAACCCTGGCACAATATATCAGTTGGGGGGTGAGGATATAGCATGCACCAAGCAGGAAAGGGATCTTGGAATTATCATCTCTGATGACCTCAAGGTAGGGAAACAGTGTGACAAGGCAGCAGGTAAAGCAAATAGGATGCTGGGATGCATAGGCAGGGGCATCACCAGCAGGAAAAGGGAGGTCATAATTCCACTATACAAGACACTAGTGAGGCCGCACTTGGGTACACTGTGCAGTTCTGGAGACCTTACCTGTAAGGACACATAGACAGGGTAGAGAAGGTTCAGGAGGAGGGCAACAAAGATGGTGCATGGATTGCATCACAAGTCCCAGGAGGACAGGTTGAAGCACTGAACATGTACTCCTGGAGGAGAGGAGGGAGAGAGGGATATGATAGAGACATACAAGTATCTTACAGGGAGGAACAGGGTGCAGGAATGCACTATTTTTAAGCGAAAAGATGTTCCAGGACTAGAGGGCATGGGATGAAGTTGGAGGAGGACGATTCAGAGGAAACGGAGGAAGAATTTCTTCACAGAACGGGTGGTGGACAAGTGGAACACCCCTGCCAGAGGAAGTGGTGGGGGCTGAAACAATCACGGGATTTAAGAATGCATGGGATAGACATAAAGGAATTCTGGAGGTCAGGGGTAAGGGGCAACAGACTTCCTGGAAAACATAAACTGAACTTACAAACTTAAATGGGCAGACTGGGTGGGCCATAGGCCCTTATCTGCCGACACTGTCTATGTATCTATGTATAATCAAAATCTTTATTTATCCAGACGAATATCGTTGAGTAGTGCTCATTTGCAAGATGGACCTGGTTAGATCAAGGTCAGTTACATAAAACATGGTGCAGTGCAATGAAGAAAATACAATGTACATGATAGATAAGGTTATACAAATCAATAAAGATACCAACACATGAAATACATGTGAAAAGGCGTGATACATTAACATAAGTTCCCATATTTACATTTTTACATATATATAAGGTCATACAAGGAATTTTGAATTATGGGCATGGAGAGAATGTAGGTGGTGACTAACATACAAATTTGTGTAGAGGGATTTGTCAGATGGGGAGGAAGTAGGCAACGAATGATCTGGGTAGGTGGTGGGTGGTGGGGCTTCAGAAGGGAGAGGAGCGAGATGGGAGAGGGGAGGGAAGTGAATGGCAGGGAGGGAGGGAGGGTGAGAAAAGACAATGATGAGGTAGAAAGATATAGAAGAGAGGATGAAAAAAACCCAAAGTATTATCATAGGTAAACTAGGACAATAAAGTAGGATTGCAGAACATGTGGAGAGTTAGAGGAAGGGACTTGGAGACGAAAGAGAGAGGGGAATGATTCGATCTAGTGCTGTCGAAAACAGTTACATTGCTCCTTAATAAGCTTTGAGTAGAGGGTTTTGAAGGACGTGATGGATATAGGTATACTCAGTTTTAGTATTTTCTGCAATTTGTTCCATAGGGAGGGCAACACAAAACTAATGGCTGTCCTTCCAAAGTGAGAATTGACTTTGGGCACTTTGAGCAGGATGAAAGAGTAGCTTCTTAGGGCATATTTACTTATAGTGATTTGTGTGAAGCAGTCCGAGACATATTGTGGTAATTGCTTGGATATAGCTCTGAAAATCCATAATGCTGCGTTTCTGTCCCTTCTGAACTGAAGCGAAGTCCATCCAACTGCTGCACATAGGGAGTGATGATGGGTGTCAAATGGTAGTCCTGTGATAAACCTCAGTGCCCTGTGATAGAGTGTATCCAATTTACCCGAGTAGGAGGTGGGGCAATGACTGTATAAGAAATCAGCATAGTCGAGTACAGAAAGAAATGTGGCCTGGACCAGCCTTAGCTTAGCATTACTTGTGAGAAAGTGTTTGATTCTAAAGTAAAGACCAAGTGTCTGATGAAGTTTTTTTAGTAGTTCTTCCATACATTCAATGAAGGAAAGCCTACTGTAGAGCCAGACTCCCAGGTACTTGAATTTTGATACAAATTCAAGGTTTTCACCGAGGATAGTGGATATACTGTATGTGGGAGCATACTTGAGACTGGATATCCCACATGCGTGTGAGGAGAGAAAAACATTGCCTTTGTTTTTTTGCATTGAGCAGGAGTGTTTTTCCCAGGAGTTGGTGTTGGAGTAGATTGAACTCAGTTTGTAATTCTTTGCAGGCTGCCTCTGGAGATGGGTGGCTGACGTAGAGCACCGTGTCATTGGCAAATAGGTGTACAGTGGCCTTGGTGATGTTATCATCAATGTTGTTGCTAGAGATGGCGAATAGAATAGGACCAAGGATAGATCCCTGGGGTACACCTCTTTGCAGTGGTTTAAGGGGGGGACAATTCGCCTTTAGTCTTAACCTGCTGGAGCCATCCAGTAAGGTAGTTGTTTAACCATTGCAAGGACAGTGAGTCCAGCCCTATAGATTTCAGGGATGTGAGAAGCAGATCATGGTCAACTGTGTCACATGCCTTACTTAGATCCAGGAACACAGCACAGTTACAGTTTCTGTTATCCAGTTCTAATTGCCAATCATTGGTTACTTTTGCTAGAGCCATAATGGTGCTGTGTTTAGCTCTGAATCCAGACTGAGCAGGGTTTAGGAGATTAGCTGATTCTAGGTAGGCTCTCAGTTGTGTACTTACAATCTTTTCCAGCAGTTTAGATAGTACAGGGAGGATAGAGGTTGGTCTGTAGTTGTTGAGATCACAAGGGTCTCCTGATTTAAATAGCGGAATGACCTGTGCAGTTTTCCAAATTGAAGAGATTGTCCCTAGTAATAATGAAAGGTTAAATAAATGTGTTATTGGTACCGCTAATACATGAATGGCAATCTTCAGAAAGTAGGGGTTGAAGGAGTCTGCACCTGCACTTTTTTTGATGTCTAGATGGCAAAGCATGTTTCATGGTAGCTGGTTGTAATGAGAAAATAGAGTCTGTCACCAGGGTTTCGGTGAGTTGTATGCCTAGCATGAAGGACCCTACACTCAAGTGAGGGGCTGGTCACAATGTGTACTTTGTGGGCCAAAACATTTTGATTTGCTTACTGTTTACTGTAGTATAGTAGATTATATCTGACCAATTCTGCTTAGTTGTAAGCTGACAACTTATTTTACTACAATCCCAGAATCCCCTGCGGTTGACAGAGCAGTAGACAGCAGTGGGAAATTCAATAGCCTTCAGTGCATGTTAGAGCTTCTATAATCTCTGATCAGATGTTTTCTGGGACTGTTTTTCTCCAGGGGCTAAGTACAGTTGTCTGCGAATGTACATAGCCCGTGAAGGACAGTGGGACCAGCAAACAAAAGATCAGGGCTCATATAAACTCTAACATGCACTGCAGACTATTTAATCTTCTCATTGCTGCCTACTGCTCTGATGTCATCTGCAGTGGATTCTGGGATATGTAGTGACAATATGTCAGCCTACAACTAAGCAAAAGTAGTCTGATACAATCTACCATACTGGAGTAAACAGTAAGTAAACCAAAATGTTTTTGCACACAACGTGCACATTGGGACCAGCCTCACACTTGAGTGTGGGGGCCCTTGGTGGTGGTTTCCCCTTTAATAAATACAACATGACACATACACCAATAATACAAAGCATTATGGGGTTTGGTTCCTCCTCTTCCAAGGATTCTTCTAGTTTAAAGACTGTTTCCCAGTGTTTGTCTCCTCGGAGCACTATCAGCTAGCAGCAGGGGGCTCAGGGGCAAGCCAGCAGCTGATGAACATCACAGGGGATGGTGCTCTTTACAGTTCAAAGTCCATACTGATCTGCTGAGTTTGCTGCAGACCCGACCAAAACCAACACCTGGAGAATCCCCACAGCACATGGAGAGGAGAGATCAATAATCTATACCAAGATTGCCTCCCGTTTAAAGACGATTTCCTGGTGTTTGTGTCCACAGAATGCTGTCAGCTGTTAGGGGGCTTGGGGATGGGCCAACAGCTGAGGAGCATCATGGTGGGTCGGGACTCTCTACAGTCAAAATCCCATGAAAACATGCAGCATGGGCACTGTGGCATGAGCACGAGTAGTGCCATGCTGAGAAAAAAATTCCTGGTGCTCAGAATCTCCTTTAAACTTGTTTGAAGACTGTACATGTTGAATATCATGTAAGGGGCAGTGAATCAGGTACTGACTTATTGTGTTAAACACTGCCAAGCTATTATTCCATCTGCTGAAACACCTGGACAAGCTCCAGTTTGCTTGTGAAAGTTGCATCTGCTCTGCTGTTTAATAAACTCTGTGTGAGCTGTCACGTTCACATGAACTACATTCAGTTGAAGTGGGTTCCATGTGATAACAGCCACCGCGTTATTGCAATTGCCGTTTGGGTGAGTCTACATTGCCGAAAATGAATTTCAGCAATGTAAACATACAGTGCTCAGCAAGACAGCACCAGACACTTTGATTTTTTTATTTTTTAATTTCTTATTTCTACTCCTGCAGCTCAGCCTGCCTTAACATCCAGCTGCCGTCCTCTCTCCATTCAGCCTGAAGGCTCACTCCCATCCGGCTAGCCCACGGAGTGGTCCCCACTCCCTCTCGCTGGGCCAGGATCCAATACCAGAGTGCAATTCCTTGTCGGTCCCCCTGAGTGAAGAGGCACAGCCATCAAGCTGCCCCAACCGACTGTCATTATCCTCCAGCTTTTCACACCCCTTGAAGTACGGACGTGCAATGATGTCCAAGCACTACGTGACAACTTCCGCCGTACTTCACCCATGAATGCACCACTCCTGCAGTACCCCCGATATCCATTGAGGGCCACCACAGAGCAATGGAAGCCCTGAATCCTCCCCAAGGAAAGATGAGCAGTCCATTGGATGCTCAGTCCTTTCCCTCCCCAGCCAACACCCCATGGCCCAGGCATGTTCCCGAACCCGGGTCATCAGTGTGGCGCAAGGTGTGGTATCTAGCACCTCAACCCTCAGCATCTCTAGGCCGGCATGGACACTTAGATTTTAATGTTTTATGTGGGGGGCTTTGCCCCCTGCACCCCCCCTGCTAAAGGATTCTAGACTGGGGGTATGTTGAGGGGAGTAAAATGAACAACAACAACAAACAAAAAACACACAACCCGGTACAAAAAATGAGTGCACCCAGAACTGAACCTGGCACCCTTCCAACCTCAGCCTGCCACCAACTCACCACACCACAAGGCCAGCTTGGCAGCCCACCACCGCACTGCGCCCCACAAACCCTCCCTCCTCTTCTGTCCATCGCATGGTGTGGTCCCTCCCCACCCCACCCCGAGCATGTGTATACAGAGCGACATCCTGTTGCTGTGGTCACTGACCCCTATCCTGTTACCTCCTGCCGGTAGCCATGTAGAAAGTGCTCGTGATTGAGTCGCCCTTTTTAAAAGTGCTCAATCACGGTCACCGAATATACAGAATACCATTGGAGTGCAATCATTATTTTCTGAGTAATATTTTTATACTGGACTAATAGTAGATGCTGCTGTACCTTAGAAGTAAAGAGATAATTATTTAATTGCCATTGAATTTTGCTTAAACTTACTTGTATTAAGTCTGTTATTAAATATCTTAATTAGGTTTACATTTTTTTTATTTGAATTAACTCTGGTGTTAATTAACCATAGTGATGGCTGAGCTGCGAACAGTTTAATAAGTAGTTTCATCCAACCTGGAATTATTCACAGGTTAGCCATAGCCTTTGAATAGGAGCCTTGTTTTATGGCCTGATACAGCACTGACAGTGCTGTTGGGGCAGTAACTCTTGATCTGATAACTGGTTTCATTCAAATGTTAGCCTTAGCCTTCTAAATAGGAGCCTGATTTATGGACTGATTCAGCAGTGGCAGTGCTGTTTGGACCATATTGGTTTCAAGCCCTGTTTACACGGTCACATTTGGACTGGAGTAACTGATGCGCTCAAGTTGCTCCTGTGTAAATGTGACCATGTAGACACTGACCCGATCGGGGTAAGCGGCTCACTAAGATGTTCCCAGATTCTGAGGAAAGCTGGGGATGCCGAGTGGCTTACAGTGGCTGGACATGGCAGTGTGGACTGTCTGCACTGCTGCAACCCTTCCAGCCATTGCTCTTGGCACATGCACAGTTGAGGTGACATAGACTCGTTCATGAATGAGTCTCCGTCTTCGGCAAGTGCACTGAGCTGAATACTTTCACCACAAAAGGAGAGTCTCCTGAGTGCAGCAAAGTAGCTGCTTTTCAAAACCAAGGGCTGTAACAGTTGGAACTCTCCAGCTGAAGTTTACGGTCTTGAGTTCAGGCATGTGCATTAAACTGCATTTACATTACTGTCAGCTAGCAGATGTCTGCCCCCCCCATGCACTGCCCCGCAACAGCACATATAGGAGCGGTGCAGAGAGGGGCCTTGTAGACAGGGTGTCAGCTCGTGTCAGATGGTCTGGACTGCACTGTTGCGGTCCGAAGGCTAAAGCACTACTGCTGTGTAAACACGGCTTTAGCTAGTGGTAGTGACTAGTGGTCTGCATTTAGTATAGGATCAGGAGGGGGGATATTTTTGGTACTTGTGAGTTAGAGTGGCAGTCAGCTCATAGTACTTTAACCCCCTCACCTCTTTTCCTTCCTGTCTAAGGATCTTTTATTATTTGTATTTTCTGAATAAAAAAAATCTAAATGGATTACATTTTTTGGTATATTGTTAAAGTTTGATTAGATGGGTACTTTCTATTGGGTTCTGTTGTAAGATCCAGCCAAGGTAGAGTTTACAATGGTAGTGGCAGTTCCATGGAGGAGGTTATATCCTTCCCTGTTGGCTGAGCACCCTTAAATTAGCCAAATTAAAGGGGATCCAACTGAGTATTGAACAAAGTGAGGAATTTTGTGAGTACCTATAGTCAGTGTGGCAGGCTGCTGTTGGTATGCAGATTCCACTTGTTAGGATTATTTTATTTGAAATAATAGAAAGTTACTCTTTCTTTACTTACGTTTTTTGTCTATGTTTAAAAATTTGTGAACCTGCCAATGTGCAGCGTCAGTGCCGTTGAGGATGTTATATTTTACTCTCTAGGCTGGTCCCCATAAATCTGTTAAAAACAACGTGAACCAAATTAACTACTGAACTAGGTGTGGATTTACTCTATGGCTATATGGCTAGTGTGGCAAGCTGCTAATGGTCTACAGATCCCTTTTGGCTAGGATCAATTGATCTGAAATAATTTGTTTGTTTTATTGTACTTAAGTTTCCGTGTAAATTATTTTTGTCAAAATGATCTTTTTTATTTTGTTTAGCCTGTTTATTACGTCATCCACATCTGAGAATGTAATTGTTTAAGTACAATGTGTATAATTTAACCAACTGGACTTTTTGCATAGGTTTTGTTTGGATGGGAAAGGACGGGTTCTAAGTTTAATAATTTTTCCAATAATAATTCTTTGAATGATTATGATTGTCAGTTAAAAAATTTTTACATTTGGTTTGTTGGTCTTCATTTAACTTCGAACACCAAAGCTGTTTCATTGAAAGTTGCCATCTGTAATATTTCATGTCGGAGGACCTATAAATCAATACGGCAAAGATGAGTTCTGCTATTATTGTTGAGGTCATCAAGTGCAGTTTATTCACACCCTGGACCACTTAGAAAGGATGAAATTAGGCCTAAAGGTAATGATAGCAGTCTTAAAATTGTTCATTTAAATGTACAATATATGTTGGCTAAAAAAAATTGGGCTCGAGGCATGGATTGCTGGGTACTGGGCCAATATGCCGTTTCAATTATGACAAAGTCAAAATTGCGTAACAGATAGAGCACAGGGGAATATAGCTACGGGGTACAAATACCGCAAGGATAAAATGGTGCAGGCACAGTTTTGTACCCTGTAGCTGACAGCGAGGAGGCAGTGATGCAGAGGATAAGTCCTCTGCTGGGCAAGTGGTCCACCGAGCAGATGCCGTGGCTCACAAGGATGAGTCACCAGCAGTGGAGGGAAGCGGTGCATCTGTGGACCGGGTCTCAAAACCTGGTCCCAGACTAGTATTGTGATTTTTGTACTTTATTTTTTTTTCAAGTGTTGTGCGTGTTGTTTTTCCCTCAGCCAGTGTTTCTCCCCATCCTGGTGTTGGCTAACCCCCAGAGTTGATTATATTAATGGGGGGATTGGGGGGGGGATTTTGTGCTTTTCAGCTGTTGTTGCATTTCACCCTTATGTCCTAGTGCTTGCAATGTATCCGCAGTATTGACAGCATGGTACATTGCTGTGCCGTCTTTGTTTATGACATGATGACCACGTGCCAGATTGCTGAGGGTGATTTTGACATCTTTACATGCTCCGAAGCATGGCTTTCATGGAATATGATAATTCTTACATAGATCTATTAGGATATGAGGTTATTAGGAAGGATAGAGCTGGTAGGCGCGGTGGGGATTGTTTAATATGTGTTGCAAAACATCTGAGATTTAAGGAACTCTTTGTTTAATTATAATTGTAACAGCTGTGAATTTATCTCAATTGAATTATGAAGTGGGACTAAGAGATTGGCCATTAGTGTGGCTTATGTTCCCCCTGGTTGTCTCGATGACTGACTAGAGGATTTTGTGTAATTTTAAGGTTACACTTCCCCCAAAAAGGGAATGGATTGTACTGGGTGATTTTAATTATAACTGGGCAATTACAAACAAATAACAAAGTAGGTGAAAGTCATATTGAACTGGGCTTGAAACAAATTATTGAAGAACTTACCAGAACAAGCTACAAGTCTGGTATAGAGACTGTTATGGACTGTATAGTGGCAATGGATTTTTCGAGGGATGCAGTGTCTTGGTTTAGGTGGTACTTAAATGATTAAATGCATTCCACTTCTATTAATGGGGTTAATTCTGAGAATAAATTGATCAAATGTGTAGTTACTCAGGGTTTAGTTTTGGGACCAGTTATTTTCACTTTTTCTTCTAAACTATTCCTTTATTCAGATGATGCAGTTATTTTTAGATCAGCTGATAATATTCTGGATTTTCAGGAGTCTAATCAGAATGATTTTTTGAACATGCATGATTGGTTTCTGAAAAAACAATTTGCTTTTGAATAAAAAAAAACTGTCATTGGTGTTTTCAAGATCAAGTAAACTTAGTTTAACTGATTTTCAGATTTTGATCGTGATCTTCCAGAAGAAACTATTGAAAGAGTCAATGAATTTAGTTATTTAGGAGTCTATCTTGGCAGATGCTTTACTTTTGAGACGTATATTAATAATCTGATCAAGGTGGTACATAAAAGATTAGGAATGTTCTATAGGAGTTATCAATTTTTCTTATACCTGAATCATGAAAACCTTTGGGCAGTCAGCCCACAATTATCTAAACTGGATTGTGGTTTTTTTTGTTGATAGTCGATATAAGTGCTAGGTGGCACAGTATAGAACTGGGTAGAAGTGGGGTGAGACGAGAGGGGGAAGGATTAAGGGAAGAGGACAGGGAAGGAACTGAAGCATAAAGTGCCTCAGGAAATGTAGGAGTGGGGAGGGAGGGGGTAGAAGAGAAGAAAAAAGGGGGAGTGAGAGGGGAACAGGTGAAGTGGTGTGAGGGAGAGGGGAGGGGACGATGAGGAGGGCAGAGGGGGAGATTGGGAGGACAGGGACTGGGGAAGGCAGGGTGGTGTAGAAGGGAGATGGAAGGGGGGATGGGATGGGGAAGGAGTACAGAGGAAGAATGGAGAGAACAGGGCCACAAGGACAGCGGGGGAGACAGGAGGTTCGGAAAGAGAGATGTTTGGGAGGGCAAATGTAGGTGGCTACTTATCCTGCTTAAATATATTCAACTGGAAGTAGAATGTCCAAGTAACAGATGCACTTTTGGTAAGGTCCATTTTGGGGGCATGACTGGCGAAACTCTGTCAGTATAGCTATTTACAAAGCTCCAGTAGACCAGGGGGAGGCCCATAGGCTACGGGAGGTACTCCTATCTAACATCAGTACCCTTAATAAATTTTAGGCCTGTCTAATTTAATTAAAAATAAACATACAGTACAGTCATCTGCAAAATTGTGCGGTTTTGTGATTTTTGTTGTATTTTTATTTGTTTTGTCATAAATAATCAGGAAAGAGGATATGGCAGTTGAGGGCCAGTATTCCCACAATAAACTGGGCCCACAAGTGCCCTTTCTCTTCCCTGAATTGTGAGGCTGTATTAGAGGCAGAATGGGGGATTCTCATTGGAGGCCTGTTATCCATCATCTGTTATTAGGCATAAATACTTAACTTTCTGAACCTAATTACTCAGTTTATAAAATAAAAATCAGACGAATCATTTTATATTTACAATAAAACACTTCAGAGTGTGCATAACTGTGGGAACTTCTCAGGTGCATAAGGCACTCAGCTTTGCCAACTTGAGTTTAAAAGATTCAGCACTCCCCATGGTCTGTCTAAAAGCTCCACAAATAGTGGTCAACTAGCTGAGGTCTGTAGAGACTTTTTTTTTTAACAGTTAAAATGTTTATTGAGTTTTTTTTCTTTAGGAAAAAGAAAATCAGTAACAAAACACACACACACACGGTTGAGGTTGATGGTTACAGTAACCCCAGGAAGGCATGAAATCATTTTTGGCTACTGAATTGTACTGATTACAGATCAGGATTCATTGCAGTATACATGGAGAGTCAATGCTTCAGTGCTCCTTCTGGGTTAAGCGAGGGTCCGTAAGAGACACTTGGTGTATCAAGGCAACCTTCATCCTAAATAACAAATAAAACACAAAAAAACACTATTCTGCTAAACAAGTGCAGTAACTATATACAATCGGGGGAGTACAAACATTTCACGACATTTGAAAAGCTGAGCTCAGCACTGATAGGTGAGCTACAGTGGAGTCAGCCAGGGTGCAATACTCTTATCACAGTTTCTGCCAGTGACATGCTGCAGAATACTGCAAGAACACAATGTAATCCAATGGCAAACACTTCTATTTGTCATGCAGAAACATGTGACATGCTTATCATAGTGCATTGTATCCTGGCCAACTCTGCTGTACTTCCTAAAGGAAAGCATAAAAATGTTTGAAACCATATTGATCCTGTTTGCAATGAATAGACAAAGATAGTGATGTAGAGTTGTATTTGACCAATCTGCAAGTTTCAGCACACAAGGTTTTGATCCTATATTTTATTTAATTTTTTTATTTGCGATTTTAGACCAGGAAAGGCTCACTAAGCTGTGATAACTTGTTTCCTGGTGCAACCTGGGGGATAGGTTGAATGGACCTGTTTTATTGACGGGAATGTTGGCCATGACACCGGGGAAACTCCCCTGTTCTTCAACAAATGCCATGGGATCTTTAAACGTCCACCTGGACACTGACCAGGGATAGGCAGAAAGGACCTAAGTTTAACATCTCATCTGAAGGACAGCACCTCAATTCTGCAGCACCCCCCTCCTCCATACTGAACTACGGTGTCACTTGTGGGTCTTGCCCCAAGTACCTGGTGTGGGACTAGAAACCAAAACGTTCTGATCTTTCGCCCCTGGAGCCGAATGTGCTACATACTGAGCCACTGACACTATACAGGACTTTTCTGTATATGATTCTCCATACGGAACTCAGAACACTGAACACATATAGATATATACAGTACTTCTTCCTGTCTCTGGCTTGGAATATCAGTGGTGTAGCTAGAAAAATAGAATTTGTAAGCCAGAACCCTTTGTTGCTTCTTTGCCACCCTCCCCCCATAGTAGACATACCCATATTTATCACCCAGCCCCACATTGTACATCACACATACATTGTACTTAAGGAACTGCATAAGAGCACAAGAAATACAGCAGTACTTAGTTTTATGCATTATTCATTACATTTAATTCAAACAGAGCCCTCCTTTCATGGTATAACACCAGTAGGGGTGGATATCAGACAGTAGGAACAACCAACCTTAATGGTCAGGGATGAGAATGCCCCCCGTTAACTTGCAAGCTGGGGCTTGCTTAGCATATGCGTTCCAATGCCCATGGGGAGCATAACAAATGAAAATTACCTTTGCTGCTGCTTTTGATCCGCTGTGAGACCCTTTGTTCTGGGGACTGTGGTGGTTTTGTGCCATTGAGTTGTTTATTTTTTTGTACTAGCGAATGGGATGGAGGAAATTTAGAGGGCAGGAGTTTCTAATGATAAATGGTGTTTTTTTTTTTTATGCCCACTTGAATAGATCTGCAGAATATGTGCTCTGCCATCCTTGCTGACGATGTTATCTGCACTGCACAGCCTGGCTCTAACAAAAACCCTTCCTTGTAATTTTTAGCAATGTTTTTCAGGCCCTTGTCATTTAAATTATATTAATCAGCCTTTAGAATAATTCCAGCTTGCTGCTGAGAGGGTCACTGTAGTCATGGTAACCGTAAAGCAGGCTGAGGGTTTTAATTAACAGTATTTGAAGTGAAATTTTTATTGTGAAAATAAAATACAGCAGGTCTCTGTCATCATGCTATGCTCCTGCTGCGAGTTGGTAATAAATGATTTGTCTGAAGTCTATGTTAATAACGGCAAACACTCTCCCAGAGATTTTTTTTCTTCTTCCCTCTTTAAATTTGATGTGATTAAATTAGTTGGTCCTAAAATCAGGAATGATCAGTGGAAGGTAGTGAAATAAATACTGTATTGGGAATGAATGAATAGGAAGAGGAATCAGCATTTATATAGCACTTTTCATACACAATGTATCCCAAGGTGCTTTACAAGCAATGGCAGACTGGTAGTGAAGTGACTGTGGATGTATAGGGGTAGACATTTAACACATCAACCACCCCACACAGCCTTGGACACTTGTGTGAACCAATCCTATTGGAAGGGGTAGGTTGGCAAGGACCCCAAGGAAAATCCCCTGCTCTTGTGAAAAGTGTCCTGGGTTCTTTTACTTCCACCTGGCCGACCCACTAGGATAGCACAGGAGATGTGCAGAGGGGACCTTGGTTTCGCATCTCATTTGAAAGACAGCACACCCCGACAGTACAGCGCACACCCTTTGTACTGCACTCGGGTGCCAGCGCTTATGGTATTAGCCCAATCCCAGTGTGTTGCTAAAACCCACAACCATCTGGCACAGAGATAGATTTGCTACCAACTGTGCCATGCTGAATGCTTAACAGCAGGTACCGTGCAATACTGGTGAGCACAGCATATGCACCTCAACGCTACTCTAGCAGTGCACCTCAGCAGTGTGTGGTTGGTCAGTGGCTAACCTTCATTGCTCATGCAGTGTCTGATTTTTCTGCGCATTAATACGTGGGCAGAAGGCAATTTTCAAAGGAAAGATGGGCAAATTAAAGCGGAGTTGTTCTGTCACTCCAAGAATGCAAGTGAAATTACTCATGTTTCACCAAGAATGTTGTCAGCCCATGTCCTGTATTACTACGTAAGAAATCTGTTGAGTTAATGTTTGATTTGCAAAATGCTCCACAACATAAAGCTGTCAAAAAACTGAGCAATTCACTTACATTTCCTGTTCAGTGGTTACGTTTTTTTTGTTCGTATACTGTAGTTTTTATTACGGATCTGGTCATGGCAAGTACATACATCATAAATTGTTTTTTTGGTGCCCCACAGAGGCATACATAACAAATGTCACAAAATCAGTATTCTCTAGTAATACACTGTGAAATCCAAGAACAAGGAAACTTTCTCCCCTCTGGTACAGTGCGGGGAAGGACTGCCCCCTGATCTTTACAATATTCGTACTGCTGTTGTCTGTTGGATTATGTTATTTATAAACTGCCCCGTTGATCATCTCCTAGTAGGGGAACCACTCAGGGAGGGGACAGGCCAGGACCTCCCCTGAGATTGTATCTGATCACCAGGTTTGTGTATTTTGGGCATCTGTGCCCCATTGAGGTACCTGAACTCACCCTGCTCAGACTCAGGCTTCATGTAAGTAGGAATGGGCTGGTTCCCTTTGTAAATAGTTTTCTGCAGGTTAAGGGACAAAGTTTGTATCCTTATTCATCATATACAGGAGCTATCAATTCCATCTGAAGTTAAATGCCGCTACACGATCATTAAGAGAGAAGGTAATTTTCTCCATTTTATATACTGTAGCTGTCCCACTATTCCCTGTTATGTGGGCCGATCTGGTGCCTGGGAGGTAAACCATAGTTTGGTTCTGGATTTTTTAGCAGCAGTAAGTAGGATATGCAGTAGGTATCTTGTGTTGGGGTGCCAAAATTCCCTGGGGGTATTGTAGAAATAGGTATAGTTCCTGGGTTAGAGTAAGGAGTCTGGAGAAAAGTTCTTTCAGTTCTAACTTTGATGCTGTTATAAAGGAATTTAGAACTTGGCAATATCACATAACATGTATATTTGTAGCCTGAATGTCACCGCATAGTCTCAGCTAGTTGTCATAGGCATATTCTCTCCATGTGCCTAAGCTGGACACTTGAGTCATCACCCAGCAATCACTGGCCCAAGCCTTCTCTGATAAAGGCTGGCCAATCTCATCTACCCATCGCTCTGTGATTTCCCTGATGTTCTCTCCTGTGGATAAGGGCAGTGCCTGCTAGAACTGAGAGATCATGTGAGGGGTTGTCCCTGTTTTCAGAAATGCTACTATGTATTTCACCACTGCTGGGTGGGAGTCCAGGGAGTGAGCTCCTAGAGGAAGGGAGAGAAAGTAATGTCTCACTTGGAGGTATCAGAAGAATTCCATTTGTCTGAGGCCAAACCAAGCCTAGAACTCTGTGAATGAGTGGAACATAATCTTCCTTCAGTTGATAAAACTATTATATCCCGTATCTTTCCTAATTCCGGAATACAGGGTCGATTTGTGCAGACTGAAAGCCATCTAAGAGCGATATGGGCCACATCAGGGACGGGAACAGGGTGAGGTGCAGTGACCTTCTAATATAGAACCATACCTGGGACTTTGCATGGGCATGTTTTAAATCCTCCCAATCCCTGACCAACCTCCAGTCTTACAGGGAATTCAGGAACACCTGTAAAAAGGCTGTTCACACTACTAAGGCCCAGTATTTCAAGGCTAATCTCCAATCAAATCTCTGTTCTCCTTCAAAATTGTGGAGGGTTATCCACTCCCTATTCAATCCCCCTGCCCAGTCCACCCCTCCCACCCTTCTGATGGATGACTCACTGGTCTCTGACCCTCCCCCCCAGTAGTTGCTCTTTTTAACAAATTCTTCACTACCTGTGCTCTACCCTGTTACCCTCCTCCAGATACTACTGTCTCACCTTCAGCCCAATAATCTGAAGGCTTCCACTCCCCCCCCCAAGTATCCTTAGCCCTTATGTCACTCAACCCCTCCAAGTCCGGCCATGATGGTCTGAACCCCAAACTCCTATGAATCTCGGCTCCAGCCATTGCCCTCCCTCTTTCTCACCTTCTGAACCTATCCTTTTCCCTCAGCGCTGTTCCTCAGGCCTGGAAAATTTGCTGTTCTCCCTCTGCACAAAGAGGTAACCCCTCCACCCCAGGTAAATACAAGACTATATCACTCCTCCTCTGTCTTGCTAAACTCCAAGAATCTATCGTCTACTCTAGGCTTGCTGATTTCCTTCCCTTCTCAAACCTCCTCTCTTCATTCCTTGCTGCGTGTAACTGACTGTCCTGGCCGGGATGGATCAGGGACACATCACTGCAGCCATCTTCATCAGCTTAGCCAAGGCTTTTGACTCTGTGTCCTACCCACTCCTACTGAAGAAGCTAAACTTGGTAGGCCTGTCTGCATCCGCTGTGGCCTTGTTCTGTTCATACCTTACAGACCATCAGCAGTCTGTTCAGGTGGGTGGTGTCCTGTCTCCCCCTCCCAATCCTAGAAGGGGTCCCACAGGGCTCCATCCTATCTTCAATCTTCCTGAATGACCTCCCCTCTGCATGTGTCACTTTTCAAATCCACATGTACACAGATAACATGATCATCTACCCTTCCAGCCCTCAACTTGAGCTGTGGAGATCCCACTCCAACATGACTTCCACAACATGCTGCAGCAGCTGCACTGGTTTCAGGCTAACCAGCTCAAGGTAAACACAAAGAAGACTGTGTCCATGACCTTTGGTACCAGCCAGAAATTGGCAAGGCTTTCACTTTCCCCTGTCTTCTTCACATTAGATAGTATCCACAAATGATGGAATCACTTCTGAAGGAAAGAATTGTTGAGTACCTAGAGGCCAGCGGGCACAGGACCCAAGGCAGCATGGATTCACAGTGGAAAGGTCATGTCAGACGAATCTAATAGATTTCTTTGACTGGGTTATCAAAGCACTAGACCCAGGGGTCGATCTTAACATTGTTTTACAAGCCCAAACACTAGTGCAAATTGACCAGGGCTAGTGCAGCTAACTCTCTACTAGCCCGCCTTGACTAGTGCAGATTTTCATGGCTGTTCGTGAAGTCAAAGATGTCTCTACTTTGGCATTCTCTAGTATTCATGCTAATCTCTCTCAATGTTCCAGATGGCCAGGTGTGATTAACAGCTCATTAAGAGCTACAATTGTCTGGCGGTTCAAGAGAGGGATCCCACAAAAGACTCAATGTGAGTCATTATCACTCCACTGTTAAGATTTTCAGCTAGTGTTCAGGGTCTGATCAAGGGTAGAGTGCTGTTAAGTCACTAGGTTCCAGTTTTCTGAATGTGTCTATGTTTAACAATTTGTCCAATATTATTAAGACCAGTGCCCCTCATTTCTCTACATTTTGAGTGTTTGCATCCAACATTTCAGTGACAAAATGCAAAGAGGTATACAGGATCGGCCCTGCAGGTGGTAGGTTTTATCCCAGCCTCACCATAACTTCCCTCTCCCCTCCAAATCTCTTAACTCTGTTCTTTCCCTGGACACCACTGCAGACCAGACTCTGAAGTGACCATCCATAGATCCATAGCTGCCATTACTGGCAAGTGTAGGGGGTCCACAGCTCTTCTAAATGGACCATGCCAGCCATCACCATCCATACAGTTCCACCCATATCCCACTCAACAAGTCCTTTCAGCCTAAAAACAAAGCTCTGGATCATGTATGGTACAAAAATAAACCTTGATAAAATACATAATTTGAAACCTTGAAATAGGCATTCCTGGGGTGCATAAATCATCCTATACAGAAATAGAAATAGTATAGTGTTATGCCTGTGTACTGTTTCCCCTGGGCTGATGAAAGGACAATGTTTAAGAAAAATCTGTTATTGTTAGGGCAGAGCATATTAAAATCAATGCTTTTACAAATAAAAATCTCATAGTTTTCTATTTCCCAAGCCCCTTAGGTTTGTCTAGCCCTCACCCCCAAAGAATCTTAGATGTGCTCCTGGCTTACTTGAGACTGTACAAAAACTTTCAAAAGTGCAGGTCTCTAGTTGACTATAGGGTGGGGACCAATAGTGTCTTTTTCTGCCTGACTCTGTTTATTACCCTGTGGGTGGTGGTGACAGTGTGGTGAGGTGCATGATGATGTCAGCTATTGTGTGTGCAGAGCTAGGACTGCTTGATTGAACATTTGCTGTTGTGATAGCCTCTCTCTGTTTGGTGTGGGGGGCAGAAAGAGGAAGAGAGGAGGCTATGGTACAAAACAATGGGGGGGCTCACTGTGATGGCATTGCAGTCTTTTGTTTCTGCTGTGGAGCTGGAAGCAATGTGGGAGCAGGATAAATGTGCAATAATTAGAGTATTTCTTGGCTTTGCTTGCATTGATTCCTGCATAAGTGATCAAAATTTACCATAATAATTAAGGACTAGTGCAATCATCTGCGGGATAGTGCAATTTTGAATCAACTTGCCCTGCTGGCTAGTGCAAAAAAAAGTTAAGGTTGACCCCTGAGTAGACCAGGGAGGGGCTGTGGACATGGCCTACCTAGACTTTTGCAAGGCATTTGACACAGTCCCACACAAAAGATTAACATACAAGTTAGCCAGCCTTGGAGTGGGTCCCAAGATGGTAGCCTGGGTCAAATATTGGCTGGACAACAGGATGCAGAGGGTAATAATAAACAGAGTCCACTCTGAAGAAAGGGGATTACTGTAGGATTCAGAACTGGGACCGGTCCTCTTTAATGTTTTTATAAGTGACATTGCAGAGGGACTGGAAGGAAAAGTATGTCTCCTTGTAGATGACCCAAAGATCTGCAACAGGATTGATGCGCAAGATGGGGTGAAAAGGATGAAAAGGGACTTGGCAAGGTTGGAGGAATGGTCAGATGTGTGGCAGCTTAGATTCAATGCAAAGAAGTGCAAAGTAATGCACCTAGGAAACAAAAACCCAGGGAAGAGTACACAATGGGGGGTGAGATACTAACGGCAACAAAAATGGAAAGGGACCTGGGGGGTAGTCATATCAAATTACCTAAAGGTGGGCAAGCAATGTGAGAAGGCAGTAAGGAGGGCTGGGGGATACTGGGATGCATAGGGACAGGCATCACCAGTAGAAAACAGGAAGTTGTTATCCCTCTGTACAGACAGTTGGTGAAATCCCATCTAGAGTACGACGTGCAGTTCTGGAGACCCCATCTCCGCAAGAACATAGACAGGATGAAGGCTGTCCAGAAGAGGGCAACTAAAATGGTGCAGGGTCTGCACCAGAAGACATACAAAGAGAGACCAAAGGAGCTTAATATGTAAACCCTCGAGGAAAGGAGGGAGGGGGGGATATGATAGAAACTTTCAAGTACCTCAATGGAATCAACAAAGTCCAAGAGGGTAGCATCTTTCAAAAAAAGAGACATGCAAGAACAAGGGGGCACAATTTAAGGACAGAGGGGGGACGGCTCAGAGATAATGTGAGGAAGTGTTTTTTCATGGAGAGGGTTGTGGATACATGGAATGGCCTTTCTGAGGAGGTTGTGCAGTTAAAAACAGTGGGGGAATTCAAGAATGCATGGGACAGACATAAGGCAATTCTAGTGGGGGGGTAGGAGGAAGTAGGCTGTTGGTTAACTAGGAACTGCAGCTTAAACATTAGGTAGGGAAATGGGCAGACTAGGTGGGCCAAGCGGTCCTTATCTGCCATCAAATTCTATGTTTCTATATTGACGCTGTCTCTGCTTTCAAATAGCTTGGGGTCTGTCTCAATAGCAAGCTCGATTTCTCTGCCCATATTAACACCATCCACACCAAACTTCACCCCAAGCTCAGTGCCTTGTACCGTAACGAGGGCTGCCTTTTCCCCCAGGTCAACCGGGATTTGGTTACTAGTATGACCCTCCCAGTGTTTGACTATGCGGATGTGGTCTGTGGCACTGCTCCCACCTCTTCCCTAGCCAGACTGGACATCCTCTGCAATGCCTTCTGTCCTTTTACTATCAACACCCTACTTCGCACTCACCATTACTCTTTCTAT
This sequence comes from Neoceratodus forsteri, assembly GCA_016271365.2. NCBI lineage: Eukaryota > Metazoa > Chordata > Ceratodontiformes > Ceratodontidae > Neoceratodus > Neoceratodus forsteri. The sequence goes on from CM028135.1 coordinate 64,692,383, forward strand.
TCATCCCTTTCTATCCTCCTTCTACCTCCATGTCGCCTGTCATTCTGTACCTCCTTTACTGCCAAATACTGATTTGGCTCCCTTCTCTCTTACCTTTCTTCACTCCTCTCCCTCACCCTCACCCTCGCCTCCTCTTACTCTTTATGCACCAGAGACTCCCAAACGTTCGCCATTCCTCATCCTCACTCATGTACTGGGCAAGCTGCCTTCTCCTACCATCTCCCTCCCTCTGGAACCAACTTCCCTCTTCCCCTCCTCCATGCCTTTAGATGCATGCTAAGGTCTACTCCTGCCCCCTCGTACCTGTCACCCCCTCTCATGAATCCTTTTCCACTCTCTCTTCACAGCCTCCCCTGCTCCTCTGTTTACCTCCTATTACTCACCTATCTGGGCCTGCTCTGCTCTTGGCTCCCTGCCTGCTCTTCAGTATGTTGGTGCACCATTTTGTTGCTCTCTAGAACACATTGTTCACTGCAGCCATGTATGTTATCACTCATAGCTCTATCATTTCACTAAATTTTTGATTTTTACTGCCTGCAAAATTTATATTTTTGTATGCTGCACCTTAGATGCTTATAACTGCTCTTCATTGTATGAACCTCCACTTTTCCCTGTTCCCTCAGGTTGCACCTGGAAATGAGCTTTGGCTCAATGTGCCTTTCCCGGTTATCAAATTTTAAATAAATAATACTTCCAACTGCTCCTGCAGTGAGGGCCATTGTATCTTAGCACTTGGAGAGGTATTTGTGGCATGATACAAAGCCTCACTAGATCTTTAGTGGGGAGCAACTCCCTTTTGATCTCGAGTCAGTGTGCATGCTGGTTCCCCAGGTGCCTGTGCAGTATAAAGCGAAGGTGAGCTATCCGGAAATATGCTTTCAAGTGTGGAAGTGCCAAGTGCCCTCATTTATGCAAAGCATCAGTCTCCTCAGTTTTATGCTATGGCAGTGCCCCACCCAGACACATTGGGAGACCTCCCTGTTCCAGGTCCTCCGGCTAAATTGCTTTAGATTCAGTGGAGATTTTGAAACAGGTTAATGAGCGAGGGGGAGTGAGATCATTTTCACTGCTTTTATGCATCTGGAGAGGCTCAGAAGGAGTGTGTTCCACCTCTGCAAATCCTGTTGAAGTTGTCTAGTGGACAGCTTGTAGTTATCATCATGAGCAGTTCTGTGGGATTTTGCCAGGTGTATGCTGAAGTACTTTAGGCCCTGCAAGTTCCAAAAGAATTAAAATTTTCCCCAGATTTCCTGAGACAGGAGAAAGTTAAAGGTCAAGGTCTTGTTGCATTCAGCTTATAGCCAGAAACCCTGACAAAAGATTCTAGGAGCTGGAACAGTGCTGGGTGAGCTGTTTCAGGATTTTTCAGTTAGAGCAGAACATCGTCGGCATATTATAAAAGTGGGATGTAACATGCAACATTTGTCATTTTGCCCTGGCATCAAACCACCATATCCACCAATACACATTATATTCCAGACTTTATTGGCTTGCCCCCTAGCGCTACATGATCTTACCCTAGGATGTGTCGTTTTCAATATTATGAAAAAACAGTCCTCATTACCTCTTGGTCAGCTACTCCAGCCTGCATGTAGTGCCTACCCACTGAGATCCTCTGATCATGACCTGCTGTCCATTCCCAAAACCAAAAACCAAAGCAAAACTTGGTGACAGTGCCTTCTCCAGTGTTGTCCCACGCATGTAGAACTCCATACCTGCAGCACTCGGTGCCAATCTGTGAACACTTTTTGAAGCAGGTACCGCAACCATCTCCTTATGATTTGTATGTACATGTGGTTAATCATGCCATTTGTTGACTTCCTGCTTTTCAAAGTGTGGCTCTGGCCCTGATTCTTCTACACGTTTGTGACCTACACTGCTTGTAGTTCATTGGGTCAGCTTTACCAGCTCCCTGCTTTTTGTGCTTTGTATATAATGTAAACTGCATGTATGACTTGTATGTACATGTATTATTTGCTGACAACTGTAACCTGTGATGTTCAAGTTGTATTCACTCCTGTATTTTGACTTGCATATCCTCTGTTATTGTAGTAATCTCCTACGTTGTGCCTGAAAATAGGCATTTAGTTGCCTACTGCACGTACCTGGTTAACATAAACTAAATAAATACATACTTTGCACCACCCAGCCATATGCCTTGGAATTCCTGGGATTCACGGTTGGCTTGTGCTAAAGGACCAAAATAAAGTGCAAACAGCAGGGGGCATAGGACTCCCTTGTCTTATCTCCCTGTGTATCCAGAATTCTTGAGAAGGGTGCACATTCACTTTGACAGCTGCCTGTGGGGCAGCATATAATCTTTGAAGGAGCATGATAAAGGGGATTGAGAATCCCAGCCACCCCAACACAGAGTACAGGTATTGGGAATGGCTAGGAGACCCGGTCAAATGCCTTTTCCTCATGTAGACTGAGAAGCGCTGATGGAAGATTGCCCACGTAGTTGACAAGGTGGAGAGTGTGCTTGATGTTATTCAAGGTAGTGCGGGTTCTGACAAAACCCATTTGGTCTCGACCCATTATCGGGGAAGAAGTCTGTCCACCCTTCTTGCCATTACCTACATAACTATTTTATAGCTGGCATTATGTACCAAAATTGGCCTGTAAGAGGTGCAGTGTATAGGGTTTTTCCCAGGTTTGGGATGACTGATTTTGCTGCGTATGCCTAGAGGGTGAAGAGTACCCCCCGTAAGACTTCATTCATAGCCCGAAGCAGGGCTTGTATGATCTGTTTCTTGGCACACTTGTAATATTCTGCTCCATATCTATCCAGGCTCGAGTAATTTATGTTTTGGGGATTTGAATCACCCCTTCTAGCTCCTCATTTCTAATTGGGGTGAGTAGCCCTTCACCATGCTCTGGAGTCCGGATTGGAAAGGTTAGTAAAGAGAGGAAAGTCTCAACCTTATTTATTTATTTATTTATGTAAAAGCTGATACCCGGGACAGGCACATTGAGATGAAGCTCATTTCTAGGCGCTACCCGGGGAAGGGGAACAAGGACACAAAAAAATCACAATATCAAATGTCGGTAAAAGAGAAAAAACAAGAGAATAGAGGAATGCTTGAAATATAGGGAATATGGATATCCAATCATGCAGCAGTCTTTCTGAGGCTTCAGCTAGGAGGCTGGGATAGGGTCACCACGTGATAGTTTAATGCCTCCTTGTTGGAAAGGAAAGATTTCAGAGACCAGATTGATTCAATTATAGAGGACTACAGATATCATAACAAACCAGATGAGATGGGGTGGAAATGGTATTGGAATGGTTTAAAAGCTACATTAAGAGGGGAGATAATAGCTTATTCATCTCACCTGAAAAGGCAAATTTCGGAGAAACAAACTGCCCTAGAAAAACAACTCACTCAGTTAGAAAAGAAACATAAAAGGATAGGTAAAGAAAAAGAAAACATAGAGTTACAACAGGTTAAGAAGGAATTACAAGAAATATTGGATAGACAAGTAGAAGGGAAATTACATTTTGCAAGTCAAAAATACTGTGAGCAGGGAAATAAAGCAGGCCTGCTGCTAGCCTTGTGATTGCGGAAGCTTCAAGCTGAGAGATATATTAAGAAACTTAAAAAGACAGAAGGGGCAAAACAAACAGAGGTCTACACCTCAAAGGAGATAGTGGAGGTATTTCGGGGTTACTATGCTGCCCTGTACTCGGATGAGGTAAACACAGAAAAAATTTATGAAAACACGGACACATTTTTAAAAGAAATAACTTTGCCCACACTTTCGGAGGAGGATAGGGCAGTAATGGACACCCCCTTTACAACAGCTGAAGTAGCAGCAGTAATAAAAGAGATGAAGAAAGGCAAGTCACCTGGGCCTGATGGCTATATAATTGAATTTTACCAAACGTTTATGGAGCAGCTGACTCCTCAGCTGACAGCAGTGTTTAATTCCTGTGCAAACTCAGAAGACCTCCCAAATACATGGAGACAGGTCCTAATATCTGTGATTCCTAAGGTAAAGGAAACCCCCTGGAACTTAACGTCTCCTATAGGCCAATCTCATATTAAACGTAGACTCAAAGATTTTTACAAATGTTTTGGCCATCAGATTAAACAAAATATTACTGGCCCTAGTCCATCCGGACCAGGCAGGCTTCATCCCCCAGAGACACGTTCAAGATAATATCAGAAGATGCCTCAACATTTTACAACTAGGGAAACAAGCTAGGGTCCAACAAGTTGCAATTATGATAGATGCCAAGAAGGCATTTGATCACCTACAGTGGGGATATCTTCATGAGACATTGCTCAAATTGGTTTTGGGGAGAAATTTCTAAATTGGGTGGGAGCTATATATAAAACACCAACAGCACGGGTAAAGGTAAATGGAACCATCTCAGATGCAGTACATAAACAAAGGGGCACAAGGCAGGGATGTCCCCTTTCACCGTTGAGGTTTGCCTTGAGTATGGAGCCCTTAGCGGAGCATATCAGTAGGGACCCAGGGTTGGAAGGGATAAAAATAGCAGGAGAGGAAAATCGCAACTTGCTATACGCAGATGATACAATGTTATATCTAAGAAATCCAGTGAGAACTTACCCCATTATGGCCACTATTCTGGATAGGTACAGTGAAATCTCAGGTTTTAAAATTAACTCTGATAAAACAGAAGTTTTACTGGTAAGTGGCCCCCGAACAACAGAACTAATTCAAACACTCCCTTTCAGGTGGGTATCAATCAGTGCACATTACCTGGGAATTCAGATCCCATTGAACCTGGCGGGTCCATATCAAGTTAACTACAACAAACTGATAAGGGAAGTATGTGAGGACCTACACAGATGGAATCTTCTGCCACTGTTATTAATGGGGAGAATAGAGTCCATTAGGATGAATGTCCTGCCGAGATTTTTGTTCTATTCAGCTCTCTGCCCCTTCACATACCTAAAACAGATTGGATAAAATTGGATAAAGCCCTGCGGGAGTTTGTGTGTAATCAGGGGAAACCTAGAATAGCGTAGAAAGTACTTCAGAAGCCAAAGTCACGGGGGTTTGGGGCTACCAAACTTAAAACTGTACTATGAGATGGCTCAGATAATGTCTTGGGTAGCATACCTCCAGAAGGAACCTGGTAATGTCTGGGTACATATGGAAGATAGCACCACCACAGTGGGTGGGTCATGGGTGGACTTTACAGCCCCACCAAAAATCTTAATGAGGATAAAGTTGTCCAACCCATGGCAAGAACACTTATACAGGGTGTGGGGAAAAGTTAAGAAGGAGCTTAACATAACACAGCCACTTGCAAATCAAATAAAAATCTCAGAATACCACAGTTTTGAGCCTCTCCGACAGGACCATACATTCCAGACCTGGCGCAAATATGATCTCAATTTATGGCTCAAAACCAAGTTAAAACTTTTGCTCAGCTCTGGGGGGGAATTTGGGATACCTAAAACTCAGTTTTTCAGATACCTCCAGATGGTGTCCTTCCTACACTAGGTAACAACAAACAGAAAGTGCAACAAGACCCTCATCCCATAGAAAACTTAATTAGAAGAGCAGTCACTAACCCGAAGGAGGGACATCTGATATCTAGCTTAGTAAAAGTACACATGGATAGTAGGAGATGAGAAGCCTTGAAGTATCAGATGGGCTGGGAAAAAGAGACGGGCTGGGAATTAGGGGACCAACAATGGGAAAGGGTGTGGGAGGGTGTTTTTAGCACTTCAGCCTCCCAAAATTGGAAGGAGTTTCGATGGAAAATCATAAGTAGGTTCTTTAATACTCCCTCGAAAACTAAAGACTTTGATCCGTTTGGGTTGGAGCTTTGCTGGAGAGGGTGCGGACTAGTTGGCTCACACTACCATATATTTTGGGACTGCCCTATAATTAGGCCCTATTGGGAAGAAGTGAGAGAACTACATGGGGGTTAATGGAAATGGACACTCTGCCATCTTTTGAACACCTAATTCTGGGGATCCCACCTGAGAGAAAAAGTACTAATGATCAAAAGTCATTTCAAGGTGTTCTGCTGGCAGCCACTGGCAAGGCACTTACTAGGAAGTGGTTATCCCCAGAGCCACCAACGGTTCAGGAATGGATAGACATTATTAAAAATACACAAAAAGAAGAAAGGCTCACAGAGAAGCTTCGTCTCCAGATGGATAAATTTAATGGGATATGGCTTCCATTTATGAACCTCATAGAGGAGAGAGGGTACCACGGTTTTATCCCAGCAGGCATGCATATAAGCATACAAAGCAATGACCAACAGTATTGAGGGCATAGGTGGATTAACTTTGGAATGTTGAACTGTAATTAGATGAGGACAGTGAAAAATCAGACTAAATGAAATACCAGCCAAACAGTTTGGGTTACACATTGGTTTTATTCTTTAATTTATATATAAGTTATGTTACTCTTATTTATGAAACAGTCCGTATGCATCTATAGAGAACATTGAAAGGCACATGAACAGTTAGAATTAACATTCTTGGTACACTTCGATTAAAAAAAAAACTCTGAAAAAGTAGGAGTGGGACATCTCAACCTATAATATAAAGAAAAGAAAGTGAATATGATTTAACATGCTAAAACTGTTCTGCATAACACTAGGAGTATATTATACCTGAATGTTAATCAAACTCAACTGGACTGATTTGAGATGCCAATGTAATGAAAAGTGATACCTGTATTAATTGTGCCATGGAATAATAAACTCTGTAGTTCCAAAAAAAATGAATATTACTACTTGTACAGCAATATGCATGAGCATAAAAAATACACAGCAAATTCCAGCCTGTACTGGAGGTTAGACCTTTTAGCATACTTAACAGCGGACAGTGATTTATTGGTCATAGTGATAAGAGAGCTACAAAACTAGGCTGAGAGCAGAGGCAGACAAGAGTGCACAAGTAAGTGCTGCCAGGAATATAGACAGTGAGCAGTAGTGGCCTTATTATAGGTGGTGAGCCAGGGTGACCAGGGTATCAGGTGGTTAAGGAGGGTGGAAACGGTGGCAAGGAGGGAAGGGGAGGTGCCTGAAGTGTTTTTTGATGGAGAGGGTGGTAAGCAAGCTACATATGGTGAGGGGAAGAGAGTTCCAGAGGGCAGGGAGCCGATGGGCGAAGGCTGTTTTACTGGCTAGTGAGTGGCATGTGGCCAGAGCAAAAGCACGATAGTCCCGAGAGCACAGGGAGTAGCCTGTACTAGGAGCAGGGGCTAATAAGGAGGAGAGGTGGGGGGAAGGGAGTTAAACCAGAACTTATCTATAAAAGTAGCACAATGTGCCAGGCACCAATCAGAGAGAAAGATGGTAAGGAGATGGATTGGTAGAGGAGACAGTGATGAGTGCAATATGGGAGATTAGAGGCAAATCTGCAAAAGATGTGAAATAACGGGTCTAATTTTGCAAAGGAGGTGTGCGGCGCTGAGCTATAGACTACATCTGCATAGTCAAATGAGGGGAGGATACATTTAGAAATTAGCTCCCTCTTGATGGGGGGAGAGAGAGACTGCCCTTGTGCCTATAAAGCATTCCTAGTTTTATTCGCAGTTTGCTGTGGATTGAGTTTAGGTATAAGGAGAAGTCAGTTTTGGGATCCAACCAAACACCCAGGTATTTGAAAGAATCAACTACTGTAATACTGGAGCCACTGAGGGTGTAGATGGAGGGGTGGGGGCTGCCATTTTAGCTAGTTTTTGGGCAGTCCCAAAGGTCATGGTGACCATTTTCTTCATGTTGCAATTGAGTGACTTGTCATCGAGCCAGTTTAGGGTGTTCAGGAAATCAGCTTGGGGGATGGGTTTGATTTGGGCAAGGAAGGGACCTGAAGTGAAGATCACAGTGTCGTCAGCATACATTTGCACATGGGAGACTGAGCAGGCTGAAGGGAGATTGTTCACGAATATTGAGAATAGAGTGGGTCCAAGGATCGACCCCTGGGGGACACCAGCTAGGATGGGGAGAGGAGCAGATTTTTGTTTCCAGGGGCGCCATTTCAGATTTCAACGAGGGGGGGGGCAACAACCACTGGTCAGGGTGGCTGTGGGGGCAGGGCCATGGGCTGAGTGGGGGCAGGGCCAGTTGCTGAATGGGGTGGGGTCAGGGGCGCGTAGGTCATGGCCACCATAAGCTAAGCTGGGCTGGAACAAATCTGAATCGGGTAGGAAAAGTTACACATCTGTTGTGTTGTCAGTTGCAGTCTTAATAAAAATTTTAAAAAATGAGAATGTATTACTAAGACACTGGCAATAAACAGGGGAAGGAAGAGGATAAAGTAAGGAGGGGACTGCAATCTCTATCGGGGGGGGGAGACTGGGATGGGGTGTAAAGAGGTAGGTCCAGGGCTTCCTATGGGGACGGGTTGGGGCAGACTGGATGGATTAATGGGGTCATTTTCTGCCATCTGATTTCTATGTTTCTATTTTAATTGTACCAAATAATATCACGGCAGATAAAGGGAAACCTCCTCCTAACACAGGGTCAGCAATATTTTGAGACAGACAAAGAGGGGAAGTGGTTGCCTGACACCTAGGATGGCAGGTGGCAGAGAAAAACATTTTACAAGTACAGGAGGAGTATGAGGAGCCAGTAGTGGACCAGTCAGCTATACAGGAGGCATTTACTAGCTTTTATCAGAAGCTATACATCTCAGAAGTTCTGCACCATGTTCCTAGCCCTGACACCTTCTTGGATACCCTGCCCTTCCCAAAGATTTCTGTCACAGATAGAGGACTGGAGGAGGTTGTTACTTCAAAAAAGGAGGAAGCAGCAGTAAAGTCACTCCAACTTGGAGTGCCAGGTCCCAATGGGATCCCAGTTGATATCTACAAGTTCTTCTGGGAGGACCTCAACCTGCCTATGCAGGCAATGGTGTTGGAAGATCTATAATCAATGTGACTGTACCCCTTGCATTGCCTGGTAACCATCACAGTCCTCCTGAAGCCAAGGAAGGACCCTACCTTGTGTGGTTCCTGCTGCTCTCTTTCTCTGCTGAACATGGGCTACAAGGTGGTGGCTAAGGTGCTGGTGGGGAGATTGGAAGGAATGCTGCCAGCAATCCTCCATGATGATCAGGCAAGGTTTGGGAAAGGCTGGCATGTTGTGAAAAACATCAGAAGGGGACCTGACATCATGGTGGTGGTGGTCTTGGGGGACTGTTCAATCTGGACTATTGGATCAGGGAAATAAGCTTCCCTCTCTCTGTCTCACCACTTTGTGAGATGGATTTGTTTTCTTTTATTTAAAAAAATAAATGATTCTGCATAAGGGAAAATAAGGAGTGCTAGGTAAAAGCAGAATTGCTTTCAAGTCAGGTCAATTCTGCAGGTGGTAGGGCTACTGCTGAGCCACTGGGCTAGCATGGCAGGTGGTAGGGCTACTGCTGAGCCACCGGACTACCAGCATTGCAGGTAGAAGAGCTACTGCTGAGCCACCAGGCTAACATGGCAGGTGGAAGGGCTAGTGCCGAGCTACTGGTCTGGCAAGGCAGGTGGGAGGGCTACTACTGAACCACTGGGCTGGCATGGCAGGTGGTAGCCAGGACTACTGCTGAGCCACTGGGTCAGCCTATGAACCTGCCCTAATCAAAAAATTTTTAATGCAAAAAAAAAAGTTGTGTGGCCACAGATGGATAGGATATCTTTCTATACTATGATATTATAAATCAATTATGACCCAATGAGTGCAGGAGTAGAGAGAGAGAACTTAAAAAAAGTCCCATCATCAACAAGCACATTTTGCTTCTGTGAATCAAATCAAATTTAAATAATCACCATGCCCACATTTGTATACATATCGATGGGGTGGGGGGCACAGTATCTTGGAATCATTGTGATCACCTAACTGCCTGCATTGTGGGAGAATGACGTTCCTGCTGTTTGTTGAACCAATGGCTGTATATGATATTCTGAGTGACCCCCCCTCCCCCCGTGGGTCAGGGTGTACAGTATCTAGTAATACAATGTACAGTAAGGCTCAGAACAGGGGGGGCTTAATCTTTACCCTTCAAATCCATTCTGCTTCAAAGGGCCACTTCAGAGATGTTGACAAAGCCTAAGGCACATTTAAGGATTCCTCACTAAAGAACTAATTTCCAGGTTAACCTTGCACTGGTGAGTTCACCAAATAATAAGCAAATAATTGTTTTTCTATTTTATTTTTTAAAACTTGTTTTAAAATAAAACAATAGCATATTAGCTCAAATGTCTGCTGGACATAGGACATCAGTATTGCATACCAGCTGTCTTTTACTGTCTTCTTTTCCTTCCTCCGATTTCTGTGGTAGCTTACTTAGCTCAGCTCTCCTCTGTCTGTCTGTCTGCAGTGCCTGGGGCCCCAACTGTGGCTGTCCACCTGCCCGATCAACCAACAAACAAAAACCTGACTTGGACTCGACTCGTGTGGTGTCTGTGCCTCTCTACGTCCATCGCTCACTCTTCTTAGTTGAAAATAAAAACTCTTCTTGTTGACTCCCGTCTCCCAACCGACGACCATTCATTTCCCGCCTCTGCCCCTGCTCGCACTCGTCAGGCAGGCTTCTCCCGCTTACAAGTGACATCGGGTTGACGTCGTAACCTGTCCCACCCCCTTGCCTCCCTAGCCAGTCTCAGTAGACTGTAGCTAAGTCCTGGCTCTGTGCATACGCACTAAGGTGCAGCTAGCGCTATGTACACTGGTACTAGGAGTTTTTTGCAGGAAGGAGCCATGCCGTGAGCTGTTGGGACCGGTCCAGCATACCACGATTGTGTTTCTTTGCCTGCGGCGGGGGGGGAAGGGGTCTGATGAGTGCGGTGGCAGACAATGGCACATTTTATTTAAAAAAAAAAAAGACACTGCAACAGAAAAACACTACCCTGGCTGCAATGCGGGGGCAAGTGCCTCCTCCCTCCCCCAAATGGCACCCTGTTTGTTTCCCCCAACTGGACATATTGAAACCTATCTGATAGGTAAGCCTTGAACCAGTCGGTGGAGGTAGGGGAGAGTCCAATAGCTGTGAGGTCAGCAAGAAGTAACTTGTGAGCAACAGAATCAAAGGCCTTGGCAAGGTCTATAAATATGGCAAGTGATAGATGGCCCTTATCTATGGCTGAGTGCACCTTCCCTTCTGGGTTTTCCAGCTCTGGGGTGTATAAGGACTCGTTCTGTGATCTGAAGCCCTATGTGATGTCATGCAGCCTCGTGTGCCTCCCCCCTGTTGTGGGGTGCAGCACTGCTGGGTTTGTTGAACCGCAGCATTGTTTTCGCAGCTGATGTGCCAGCAAGTGGTATGCCCTCGCCCCACCTCATAATGCTTTTGCCTCCAAAAGATTAGGAAGATTTCTGTCTGTGTGGGCACAGGGCATCCAACTACACCTTCACCTTTGTGGGCTGAGGGCCCGTCAATGTGTCACCCTGCTGGTGCATCATTTGCAAAAAGTGGAAAGTATCCTGTAGTTGCTGTTGGCATTCTTTTCGTTTCCGTGTTTGCCAGGCAGTGTACTGCATTATTTGGCCCCGAAGGACCGCTTTGTGTCCCAGAAAATTGCACTAGAAGGGGCAGTGAGCTTGTTGTTCTGCAGGGTTTCCTTAGCCTGTTCCTGAAGGAAAGCACAGAACTCTTGAGTTTTTAAATAGTACGGGCTTAGCCTCCATTTAGTATTCTTCCTTTCCAAACCTAGGTTTGGACTGGAACCTAGGTTCCAACAGCCATGCCAATAGCATGGTCTGAATGGAGAATATCCCCTATTTTGCATTCTGCAAGAGCTGATTGGTGCTCTGTTTCTGCATAGCAGTGATTCATTCCAGAGTACATCCTGTGTATTGCAGAATTGTAAGAGAGGTTTCTGGTGGGTGGATGGAGAAATCTGCATGCATCAGTCCACTCCACCTCCTGAACAAAGTTCCAAAAGGCTTTGTGTGGGGGTGATTGCCAGGTGGGTCTAGGGTTAGAAGAATCCCAGCTAGGGTTTGAAGCCACATTGAAGTTGTCTACCAGGAGCAGGATGCCCTTCATGCATGTTATTATATGGTCTGAAAGTTACCTAGTAGAAGGAGTATCTGATCCTGGGGGCAAATACATATTTACCAGGGTCACCACCATGCCATGGAGGTGTGTCACTGAGGAGTTCGTTTGTTTAAATCTGTGCTTCCTGCTTGTGCTGTTTTCTTTTCTGGAGCACAAATGTCTGCACGACCGGCTGGCATGAATAGGAGCAGTTGATCTGGAGCAGCTTGTGAGGCACACTTGCCAATATAAGAGTGCCGCACGCACTGCCAAAGTCCCCCATCTGATTAGCTGACAGTGCTGTAAGGATCTTTTTGTAATAAAAGCTTCGCCGTTGTGATGGATCTAGCGCAATCAAATGAGAGTTCCAGCATGCCTGGTACCCCTAACATGTGAGGAAGAATCCACTGCAGTCAAAGGAGCCATCCCAGTGACCAGTAATATAGAGAAGAAATAATATTGTGCATAACTCTGAAATTATATCCACATTCATTTTTTTTAATTCAACAATCTACCACAAGGGAGAAGAGGTCCAACATTTTGTTGCTCTGATACCACTTACTCGTAGGTGTATTGTAGTTATCTGGGCTGGAAAGCTATACTTTCACCCTTTCCATTAGCTTCACTGATTATCAGGTTACCCAGTGTTTAGTTACATTGGTATTTTTCTAGATTGAGTCCTTTCCTTACTAAATATTTGCAGCAAATAACGATTCAGATGGTCAGAAGTCTTTTGCTTATGAGAGAGACAGCTGCACCTGTTGCAAATGGTGCCGAAGACAACATTTTGAAAAGTAATGCTATGCATAATTTTCAAATTCCAGGGGAATGAAATTTCACGGAATGTTTGAAATTCTGCCGAAATTCCGATGAATTTAGATGGAAATGGAATGGTGAAATTCCATGGCAGAAAGATGCGGAATGAGTTTTCTGCAGCATTTCCATGGAATTTTATTCTGCGTATCTCAATATTTTCTACGGAAATGGTTGTGGAATGATTTTCTGTGGAAAAATTGCTGTTCTGCAGACTATTATTCTGCAGATCACAGCAGATGGAATTCTGCAGAAGAACCAGCAAAATTCCAGCAGAAATTCCTCCAGCAGAATAGTCATTCCACGCTAATTTCGCCAGCAGAATTCCTCATTCTGCACAGCACTATTGAGGAGTTGAGTGCCATATTATCTCTGCAAGCATCACAGATCTGAAATGTGGAAACTGAAACAGAAGGGTTTTTTTCAGACCATCACCTTCTACCCCAGGAGGTGGTCCTCAAAAGTGTCCGGCTGCTCATGCGGATGGAGAAATAGGACTGTGGCCTTCCATACCTGTTTATTATTATCTTATAACATTTACACTACTTTGAATCCTTTGAGGAAAAAGGCAGGAGATACCAACTAAACCAACTGATCATATTGGCATGTTTTGGTACATGTATACGAGTGCACCTCAAAATGCTCCAATTCCAACAATATCTCTTCCAGGTAAGGTCTATTTAAAAAAGTTTGATAGCGCAGGAGACAGCTGAGATGGGACTACATCTGTAGACATTGACCCTGGAGCAACCTAAGTGTATCCTGGTACACCTGGCCATGCCTGTGAAGACCTCTCTAGCCCAAAGGTATCCTTGCAGGAGCACACTGTGGTCATGCTGTACTGGAGATATCGTACCACAAACCTCTGAAAAAGGAAGGGTCCATAGCTCTAACTTTGCCACACCTGCCTATAATTTTTGAGATGTAGCAGAACCCCTGAAACCCATAGTTCTGGGCAATGGAGGCAGCGAATGCTGTGATTTATCATTTGCAAATACAGAATAAGGTGACTCATGAATGCATGACTCGAAAATCCTTCAGCAGTTTTTTTTTTTTTTTTTAATAATGCCCAAGGGATTTACAGTAACAGGATACATATGTGGGCTGAGATGTTCTTAGCCAGGCTATATACAGTACCTATAGTCAAGGTACTGCTGACTGGCTAATGCCCCCTGTGACAAGACAGCTTAATGTTAGAGGTAAACTGGGTGCATGCTGAATCCTAGTCCAGTGCCTATCCTTATTACACAACACCTTGAAAAGAGAATTCACAACAGAAGGAAATCACTCATCTGCTGAACCCAGATATGCTGTGGACGCTAAGATGCCTGTCAACCACCTGCGTCATATACAAAAGAAATAATTCTATTCCATTTTCCCTTTGTATAGCTGTTTTGATCTCTTAGAAAAAACACAGAAGTTGAAACAATTACTTCCTCACTCCTACTGCCATGGGGAAGGGGCTAAGCAGATCTGCTGAAAACCCTAATCCTAGCCTATACATCCAGGCAGATAAATGCTTAAAGAGTCTGGAGGGGACAGCAAAGCGCCTCTGCTTGCCCTGTTTGCCTTGCAGATCTCATCAGGAGATACAGCTTACTCCCAGTCCAACAGCTATGCCATGCACTCACCCCACAGCCTGAAGCTTCATCACAGGTGACGTGCACATGGGTCTGTTTCTGAAGGACACACACACGGGCTGTGAGAAAGTAGACAGCCACCCATAGCTTGCACCCAAGCATTTGCAAAAAAGCAAAAATGGTCCTCATGGCCCTAATGGCCGTGGAGGGCCAAAACACTCCAGGCCCCAAAACTTACCCCCACTCAAATAGTCACTCCAAGGGAAGGGAAAAGAGACAAACTTAGATGGAGTGTAGCTGATAACAGATTGTAACATGGCATTAACGATACAGTGGCAATCGGCACCACCAATAGGCGGAACGGCATCACGGGACCCAAGTCGGAGCGGGCATTAACCCAGGATATATGCCATGTCCACTGAGGCAGTACCAACAGCAGCCACAGCCCCAGCTTAGCAACACTGGGTCCTGAGGCCGAGCAAGCACAGCAGCGAGAAAAGCAATGGAGCACCAGCCTGACTAGGCATCCGAGAGCGGAAACGGGGAAGGGGGACCAGAACCCACGGTGGACAGGCGTGCCACCGAGCCAGCGGGCTTCCACTGCCACAGCTTCACCACCCATGGCACAGTGCATTTCTACCATGGAGCGGGACTGCCAGAGATGGATATGAGAACCAGCCGGGTGCAGGAAAAGAGCACAGGGCAGACCGAGGAGCAGCACGGACAGCCCAGGTGGAGCACGGCAGCACCAGTGCAGTGTGCAGGAGGCAGCAGGAAGTGAGCACCCCTAGAATGCAAAGCGCGAGTCAAATCCTCCTTGTGGTGCCAGAAGCCTGCACCAGAGACCTTCCGCAGCGTATATGAAGAGAATACCCGCACCGAACTCGACAGAACAGGGACACTGATGTTGGCTGCAGCCAGCTGTGTGGTTACAAGTAGAACAGCTACTCACCACATCTGTATGTATATAATGTTGTACACCATTGTGTGACAGTGCAGTAAACCTTTACAAATCTCACAGCGCGTCCTTGTTTCATTTACCATCTCGCACATTGGGCACCCTCCAGATGCCTCCACCGACCCATGGCCCATGTTACAAGCACATTAAACCACTCCGTCGGTGGCATCTAATGCAATTGATGCATGGGGGGAGCATGTGGTGGCCCTCGGCCGCACTCCTCCATGCATCAATCCAGCATTAGATGCCACCTTCATCATGGCTTAATGCTTACATGTGTCCTAGCACTCCCAGAAAGCAGGCCAGTGGCAAGTACCTTTTTCTTCAAAAGAAAAAAAAATACAGAACAAGCATTTATCAATGCTGAATGTTTGCTTGCAGTGTGTTGTTGTTGTTGGAACAACTCCAAAAAACATAACATTTGGACACAGTGTAGCTTATATGTCACCATTTGTTGTAGCTGTCGCCCTTACTTGTTTACTACTAAGGACAATTGCATAGAAATAAAGGGCTAGATTGACAAAGAGGGCAAAAAAAATCTGCACATGCAGAAAAAGGCTTGCAAAACTGCAGAAATGCAAGTGTGGCTTATTCACAGACAACATTTCCACAGGTGCAGAAAATCGTATAAACAGTGATTTACAAAATTCAGCAAGTGTGGAAAATGCACACTTGCAGATCCGCGGCTGTTATAAATGACCCAGCAGACAGAACAAAAGGTGATCCAAATTAAGTGAAGCAGGATACTTTGACAGTCTTGCAAAAGTTGCAGCAGAACCAGCACTCCCAGTGAGGCCAGCAGCCAGTCCCACAACTGGGACCACAGTAGCACCACCAGTACCAGCAGGACCTTGCACCCAGTTTGTAACTGTTGGTTGTGTCTCTGTCTCTGAGGCTTTTCTTTGCCTGCATCTGTTCCACACACTTCTCGCTGTTACCACCTGTGCCTATACTGCCTGTTGGTCTCCTTTATGGGCTGTACTGGTTCATGCGATTGTGGTTTGCTGACTGTCAGTCGCACTGTGTGCTATGTTTTTTGTAACAACTGACACTACTGTACAGCCCACAGGTTTGCTGTTGTTTGGTGCCTGAACCCCCACTATGATTGTTTCCCAGTTGTTAGTACACTGCCTTTTGCTCAAGGTGAGTTACACCTCACTCTTCTTGGTGCAGCATGTGTGCAACACTTTTTCGCAACTGCAGGAAAACAGTGGCTGAGAATAGCCTTTAAGGGGAGATGCCATACTTTTCAGTGGTTTGTTTTTGCACAGGAACTTCTGCAGCTGCTTTGTTTCCACGGTCCGCAGTGTATTTTTTCCACAGCTGCGGATGTTTCATGTATATGATGCAGCCCAATTACCCCTTTTTTTCTGCAACTGCACAAATTTTGAGGACTTGCACATTTTTTGCACCATCAAAGCGTTTTGAGAATCCTGCCCATGATCTCTGCCCAGTTTGCTCTGTCTACATGTCTGCTTCTGCAGACACAGTTCTGTTTACGGCATCCAAGTCTGTTGCTGTGGTGATTATTATGACGTCATTAACCGGGCATTATAATTTATGATGTTATGTGTAGACAAACAGCCAAAGCTAATAAAGTCCAAGGGACAGTAAACTTGTTTTATTTTACTTCCCTCAGCAAAAAAGAAAAAGAGGAAAGAACTGCAAAAATATACTTCTGGTGGAATGGTATGGTGGTATGGAGGGTGAAAGCACAGAGCTGGAAAACAATGGGTGCAGTTGAGTCCCCCTCAGGGTCACAAACATAATTGTCTAAGGAAATCTAAGCTACAGTGAACATGTAGCTGGACCACTGACATGGAGGTCTGAGGTGCGAGATGCCTCACCTCATGCCACACTGGTGACCTGGGTTCAGGAATAGACCAAGGTGGCTCAGATGCTGGCGGGGGAGTAAGGAGTCTTTAGCATCCATTGACAGACCTTCTCCTTTGAGGTGAGGGGACAATGAGTACTACTGCTTAGCTGCCACCTAGTAGAGGGTATGTGGCACAACAGTGATCACCAAATAGAAAGCCAGAGGTGGATACCGAAGGCATGCACCATCTTCACAGTCTACGTGTGTGCCATTGCACCCTGCTGACTCTGCCTCAAGGAGAGTGAAGGGTGGAAAAAACTCATGCTTGCAGGATGATGCTGCAACCCAGAAGGCATTGCAGCATCACCATCTATGGCACCCACTCACACAATGAGGTCAGAAGTAGATAGGGTAAGTCCTAGAGGTAGGTTTAAGGGGTTTGGGTTCTACAGCAGAAGTCAGAGGGACAGGAAGATAAAGTCCATATGAGATTACAAAATATATGAACTATAAACTGAATTGTGTCTAACTCACAATTTTCAAAGTTATCCAACTGGTATCCGGGGCTCCCCCTTAAAGGGGACATAAGCAAAATGTAATATAAATCAACTATTGCTGGTGTTTTCTGTTCATTAATGACATGCTGTTAACATATTTGAAGCTATTATAGTTGCATTCTGCATGCTGTTTTTCCCCCAATTCTGTTTAGTGCTTATACGTGCTTGCGTACGCACATGTGCACACAGACACGTGCAATGCACGCACACGCACACACAGTGTCAGGCTTGATGTTTATCTTCAAAGACTGATGATGTCTGCTAGCAGGCTAATGTGCAGAAAACTAGTGTGATAGGTGCGGCTCTATCCTTTAACCTACAAGAAGTTTACACTCATCAACCAGCTGAGCACTGTTATCGACAGCCTTCTAAGCATTGGCTACTGAGAGGCAAGCTTCCAACCTTTCCACATCTATTGGCTTATACAGTACACACCTACACAGCCCCCTACACTACAGTACCACTATGTTCGCTTTGGACATGCATGGAAGCAAACATAAAAGCGCTGACTGACTGGCTGTGCTACTTCCCACTGACTGACTGAAAAACAAAACCACACTAAATACTGATAGGGAGAACAGCTCAGGGATGGGAAGGGGGGTTAATAAAGGACAAGAATACCCTTACTTACCTTAGGTACCCAACACTAGAAAAACAGCAGAGGGCAGGCCACCCAGAAATAACAACTTGCAGTCTACAAAGACTTAAACATTCAGCCTCAATTAAAACAGTCATTTCTTCCTGTAAACACCTCTCTCAGTGGCAAAGTCCCATCCAGGCCTCTCAGAATTGAGAGTGTAGTGGAGAAAGCAGGTTGCTGATTAGTGGGTTCCCCTTTTTTGTTTAAAAATCAGGCACAGTTTGAATTTAAAGGGTCTGCCTGGCACCCACACAGCCCCTGCCAATTGCAGTTACTCACAATGACCTAAAAAATAATAAAAATAATGAAGATAATACTTGATGTGGCAAGCTCACTCTGAAGCTGCTAGCCCCCTAGCTGCTGGAAAAACTAAAGAAAATGGAACCTTGAGGACACTAACGTTCCAAGCTGCTAAGCACAGCTTCTTGAAGGGCAGCTCTCTAATAAAGCAAAACTACTAGAATTACACCAATTATGACTGAACTTTAGTGTTTTCTGTTTTCTGTTTATTTTTATTTTACTTTTCACTGTTGGTAGTCTACTAAATATTGCAGATAATACAGGCCTTATTTCATTGAGCCTTTCAAAATGCATCTGTCACTGCCCTGCTGATCTCATAATTGCTGTTTGTGGCATCACAGTCTGTTGTCATGGTGAGGACTGTGATGTCATAAACAAAAGCACTGTGAGGTTAACTGGGGAGAAGCAAATGCTTTTTATACAGACTTTTTGGATAGACTACCAAGAAGTTCTGTAAACCCTGAAAAGGAGCATTGAAAATAAAAAAAAGGATTCTCTAGTAAATTGTAGCAGCTGAGACATCTTATTTCAAACCCCAGGAAATCTTACTGTATTCTGACATATGCAGTATTGTCCTCCCATTGTACTGCCCCAAAGCTGAAATGGTTAATAGAACTTATGCTAATGATGGAATGCTAGGCTCATGCTCGGTTTTCAAACCACTATCCCTGGTAAACATTCTACAACTGTCATATTCTTTACTCCGCTTGAACAGTACAGAAGCCTTGGTGAGCTCTCCTTCATCTTTCTTGAAGATTTTATTTTTCTTGTTTTTCTTTTAAGTAAAATTCAGTTTTGTTCATTTTTAAAGCACTGTCATTGTGTTTACAGGTAAACTAGTTTAGGTTTAGTGTTATTCCAGTATGTTTTTCGGTTTCTTTCCAGTTCTCTGTGACG
The DNA here is from genome assembly GCA_016271365.2 of Neoceratodus forsteri. Lineage (NCBI taxonomy): Eukaryota > Metazoa > Chordata > Ceratodontiformes > Ceratodontidae > Neoceratodus > Neoceratodus forsteri. Next base: position 64,711,913 of record CM028135.1, read on the forward strand.
CAAGATAGAAAGGCATAATTTCAAGGAGATGAGTGCCCTGTTATTTCCTCTCAGCAATTGTCACAGATCTGAAATGTGGAAACTGAATGCCTTCTTTAACCGATAGGGCAGGTAGCATTCAGATGGACACAGTCTTCCATACACTCTGCACCCAGAAGAACCACCAGTTAGTTTAGTTTCTCAATTTATGATCAGCAAACCAATTGCCTTAACATGTTAAAATGATTCATAGAAAAACATTTTTTTGTTTCTAAAAGAGTTGCATACAAAATATATATAGACACTAACATACTATTTGCCAGCAGATTAGGCCTTATAGTCTATCGAATCTGCTCGAACCTCAGATCCCTAGTTGGGTGCCGAGGCCCCCTCCCACTTGTGTTCCAGAAACCCCTATCATCCATCCCCACCCCCCATCACTATGTAGACATAAATCAGAAACCTGATATATATATATATATATATATGCAAATCTTTTTTTCTCATTAAATCCCAACAGCAAACAAGTATAGGGTCATAGAAAGAAATGGGAAGAACCACTGGAGTCTGTCAGGTCTCAGGATGATTCATGCAGTCTAACTGCTGTGCCCTTCTGAACTAAAGATCGGCAGCAGTGCTGTATGGTGTGACTACCTTCTTGGTGTGGACTACTGTACTGAATTGTGGGCTACTTCAATACAAAAATGGGCAATGATGCAGAGCAGCATGGGGCCGGTTTAGTCACCTGTATTTGACTCTGGGCTCCTCTTGAATAAAGGCAGAGTGCTGCTCTGAGTGATGTGGTTCATTTTTAAGTAGTGTTCACTGCCCACTTGGAACTGAGGTGAGACGAGACACTTTCTCTTCAGACCGTAAGACTGAGATGTTAAAGGTGATAGGAAAAAAATGTTACATAGTTAACTGCCATTCCATTTTTCTTCCCATTAGATACATTGCAAAAATGTTATTTCAACAGCGAAATTGACACGAAATCAGCAATTTTGCCATGTGAAATATTTTGCAAAATTGCAAAATTTCACCCACAATTTCACCCACAAATGCATCGTTATTTTAGTTTTTTATTTATACCCCTCCCTGGTGCCTAGTGGTCCCCCCCAGCCGAATTGAAGAACCCTCCCCTCCCAATTCACCCATGACCCAGTCCCTAATCTTGGAAAAAAAAAACAATCCCCTCCCCTGTCCCTAGTGGACCCCCTAACCTGTCTTCAGTTAGATAGCACTCCCGGCTCCCCCCCAGTACCCTGATCAGCCACCAGTACAGCCCTCCACTCATCTCCATGGCCGACAGCCTGACTGAGCGCTTCAATGAATGACAGCGTGCTTGCATTGAAGTGCTCAGTCAGGCTGCCAGCTCTGGATGTGAGTGGAGGGCTGTGTCAGTGGCCCAATCGGGGTACTGGGGGGGAGCAGGGGGGGATGCTACCTGACTGAAGACAGGGTGGGGGTCCATTAGACACCAGGAACAGGAGAGGGGATTGTTTTTTTTTTTCAAGATTAGGGTCCAGGGTCATGGGTGACTTGGAAGGGGTTCTTCAGTTCAGCCGGGATCAGCCGAAGGGGGACCACTAGACACCAGGGACAGAGGAGGGGACTGTTTTTTTTTTTTCCAACATTGGGGGCCAGGGTCATGGTCATGGATTACTTGTGGGGAGAGATTCTTCAGTTTGGCTAGTGATTGGCCGGGGAGGCCACTAGACACCAGGGACAGGGAGGGATTGTTGTTTTTTTTTTTTTCAAGATTGTGGGCCAGGGTCATGGATGACTCGGGAGGGGGGGGAGGATTCTTCAATTCAGCTGGGGGGGGATCACTAAACACGAAGGAGTCTCTAGTGGCGAAACTGCAAAATGCCCCCCACACGTGGCAAAATTTCGCCTGTGAGTGACTAATTTTGCTGGTTTGAGGGTGAAATTTCACACTTCACCCTGCAAAACATTTTACAAAATGCACACATTCCAACAGATATTTTTCCAGGCAGAATTTTCCAATTTTGCACAACACTGCTTCCCATGCTAGTTATAGAAACATAGAAGTTGATGGCAGAAGGAGAACGCTAGGTTCATCTAGTCTGCCCATTTGTTTTAGACCTATTTTGACACTCTAGCTGCCCTTTGTAGTCAGGGCTCTCTTGTGTCTATCCCATGCATTCTTTTTTTTTTTTTATACTTTATGGGCCCATCCTACTGCCAGGCATCTGCCCAGTCATGGACTCCCTTGGCTGTGGCTCCTCCACATTAACCGCCCTACTGGGACCCCCTGGATTGCCCCACCAGGACAGGGTCATGGCACCCAGCCCAAGATGCCATGAATGACGGGATAGAGTGGGAGTTGGCCTGGGGGAGCCAATTGCAGCTGGTTAGTGGGCTTCATAAAGGCAGCAGGCAGGCTGTTTTTTTTTTCCGTATGTGGGGGCAGGAACGTGCAATGACGCCAGCATCTGTCCCGCCCCCTTCGATCCTTGCTGGTGCCATCTGCTGTGGAACCCCTGGCCTCTGCCAGAGGTCCCAAGTGCACTGGCAACACCTCACACCCTTCCTCTGGAGAAGGAGAGCAGTCCGTGAGACGCTCGATTCAATTCCCCCCCCGGCTGGCCTTCCGATGACCCAGGTCTGTTCCTGAACCCGGGTCACCGGCATCATGAGCGGAAATACAACTGCTGTGCTGATGGGCCGGCCCTATCCCATGCATTCTTGAATCCCCCCACAGTGTTGACCCCCACAACCTCTTGGAGAAAGCTGTTCCAGGTGTCCACCACTCTTTCTCTGAAGAAAAGCTCCTTGGTGTTGGTAGAAAACTTTCCTCCTTGCAGCCAGAGGTCATGCACCCCTGGTCCCGGAGCCCTTCTTGAAGTGAAAAGGTTCCTGTTTTTGTACCTTTTTAATGCCTTTTATGTACTTAAATGTTTCAGTCATGTCCCCTCTCTCTGTTCTCTGCTCCTTGCAGTACAGATTCAGTTTCTGAAGTCTTTCCTCGTAGGACATGTACTGCAGACCCTGAATCATTTTTGTTGCCTTTCTCTGAACTGTTTCCACATGGTCAATGTCCTTCCTGAGGTGAGACCTCCAGAACTGGACTCTGTATTCCAGGTGAGGCCTGACCAGTGACCTATACAGTGGTAGTACCACCTCTCTCCTCCTGCTCGTGATTGCCCTTGCAGTGTAGACTGGCATTCTGTTGGCCTCCAATGTTGTCTTCTCACACTGCTTACTAATCTTTAAGTCATATGAGATTATGATTTCCAGATCTTCTTCCTGGTTTGAGGCCGCCAGTCTTTCACTTCCTAGGTAATACTCCTTTCTTGGATTTTTATTTCCTATGTGCATGACCTTGCACTTTTTGGTGTTAAATCTCAGCTGCCACACTCCAGACCATTCTTCTAGTTTCTTGAGATCAGCTACCATCTTGCTCACTCCTTCTGAAGTGTCCACCCTGTTACATATCTCAGTGTTGTCTGTAAACAGACACACCTTCCCTTCCAGTCCATCAGTGATGTCTACTATAAAAACATTGAAGAGCAGAGGCCCCAGCACTGAGTCCAGGGGCACCCCGCTGGTCACCCTGCCTTCCATTAATTGCGTTCCATTAACCTGTACCCTCTAGGTTCTGCCTTGTAACCAGTTTTGTACCCATCTGACTACTTCTGGACCAACCCCTGTGTGGTCAACCTTCTTTACCAGCCTTCTGTGTGGAACCAAGTCGAAGGCCTTACTAAAGTCTAGGTAGACCACATCTACTGCCCCGCTGTTATCCACCATTTTTGTAGTGTAGTCAAAAAACTCTCTCTGCTGTGAAACCATGCTGTTTAGGGTCTTGTTGGCCGCTAGTTTTGAGGAATGCTACGATCCTCTGTTTGATAGTGCCTCCATTAGTTTTTCTACTCTAGACGTGAGGCTCACTGGTTTGTAATTACTAGCCTCTTCGCAGCTGCCAGATTTGTGAAGTGTAACCACTGTTGCCTTTTCCAGTCTTGGGGTACCACACCACTCTTCAAGGATTTCATGATTAGAGTACCAGGGAGACTGCTCATTCTGTCCCCAGGATTTAAGGATTCTGTGTGCATCTCATCTGGTCCTAAGGCTTTGTCTACTTTTAGTTTATTTAGAGCCTCCCATACTTCGGCTTCTGTAAAGGGACTCGTATCTACCCCTGGTCCTGGGGTGTTGTGTTATTTCACTGCTGGGCCATCCCTTGGGTCCTCTTTGGTAAACACAGAGCAGAAGTGTTTGTTGAGGATTTCGTCTTTCTCTGGGTCATTGTTTGGTGCATTTTCCTTCTTCAGTAGCAATTTTTACTGTCCCTCCTTTTGCCTTCCTACGTTCTGTAATGTATCTGTAGCTGCAGTTATGTATTCTGATATGCTTTGACCAATGTTTGACACATAAATGATCTATCTTTGGGGTGTGCTCAAATCTACAAAGTTCCATTGTCCTCACCAACCATGGCTTGCTCTTTTCATATTTTTAAGACATCAGATTTACAGCATTCCAAGTTATTTATCTAGATGGCCTGAAATTATGTTACTGATGTCACTGAAAGTTCAGACATTATGAAAAGAGAAAGCAGCAACTGCTAAGGAGAGAGGGATTCAGAGTCATTACAAAGGGGAACAAACAGATTTCATTCAACACACAATGATCAAAATATATCAAAATATTGGATAGACACTAAAAGAGAAACTAGAGGACATCTAGAGGTGTAAACAATGGTTTCCTATCACCTCTAAGGCTGGTGGCTTATCAACTACTGTACCTCTCTATATGGGCAAGAAAAAATTTATAAAATGTCTTCCTCACTGAGCTACAAATCAGATATGTAGTGTTATGTGCTGTTAGACTCTTGAGCCGAGTGAATCACAAAGTCACGTGTTAAGCAGTTATTCCAACACTCTGTCAACACACTTCACCTCATTCAGATCAACCTTATGCAATTAATTTGGCTCATAACACTTCTAACTCCCAAGGAAGAAGCTATGCAGTTAGTGCTGATGGTCGTTAGAGGCATGCAACTTAAGATCTTCTTTAGGGCCACTGAGCTTTACACTGATAGCATTTCATAGCTATGAGTGGACTTATGTTCTGCACTGAATGTTAAACCAAATCCCAGAAGTGACACTGTGAGTATATTAGGACAGCTGCCCTGGGACCTAGCCATCCCTTACTCTGGGCAAATTAATTTGACGAAGCCAAGCTCATTAGCGAGCGAGCAAAGAAGGGAAGGAAACTTGGTTGCAGACCCTAATTAAATAAGGGACTAGGAAGTGTTTTTACTCTAGCAGTGCTGGCTGATTCTTTGAAAGAGCTGCCTTCTGTCAGTTTATATGATTCTTTGCAATTTTCCAATTTGTTAACCCAGAGGTGAAGGCCAAAAGGAAAACAGCAGCCTTGTCAACACAATGCAGACACTAAATGAAATAAAAGTCGTGACTGTGTTTAAATGGCAAATGTACAGATGGCATTTCAGTAGGTTTACTGATCATAGTCATAGGAAATGTTGGGAATGACATCAGTCATAATAGTGTATGGTTCAGTGTTGTGTATAGAAATCTATACACCAACAGATGCTATTGTACTACAGTAGCAATGTAAGAATGCTGTGGTACCATACTAGTTATGTCACTACTCTGGTACAACAGCATAGAATCCTGTGTCTGTTAAAATTCCTTATGTCTAGTTACACTGCAGATTTGTCATAAGAAACACATTATCAAGACTGAAAACACCCCATGTGGCTGGCCCTGTGGTGCTGAGGTGCTGTACACCTTGCCTTGCATCACGCTGGTGACCCGGGTTCAGGAACGAGCCTGGGTCATCGGAGAGCTAGCATGGGGGGGGAACAGGATTGAACAGCCAAAAGGCAGCTCTCTTCTCCCCGGGAGGACTCTGTCACCTGCCGTAGTTCCACTGCCCCCGAATGGAGGTCCGCAGGCAGTGCAGGCAGACAGGTGGCAAGTAGTGGGAAGGTGTCCCAGTATCGTAGCATGCGGGTGCCTCCCCATGGGCTCATGTGGCTGGGCAGGGTCAGGGGAAAATGGAGGCAAAATAGAGGCACAAAAAAAAAGAAAAGAAAAGAAAATACCCCATGTGAACTGTTTTGTTTTAAAGATGAATTACTAAAAATGTTCCCGGCTCGTGTAGCTATTACTTAAATCACAGTAAGTAACGAATATATCATGACAGTGGGGGGATTATGCTACATTACTGTACAGAGTGGTGGGGTGGAGTCTGGAGTCTGAAGGACAAGAGACTTCAACCACCACAGGGTGCACTGACATAGTATAATCCCCTGATGTAATTGCCTTACTCCACTTATAAAATGTTTAGTAACTTTTTTTAAGTAGTGTTGTAATTTGGTGCTGTATCATTAAATGGCTGGCCTTAGGTCATTAGCATAAATTGGATTTGTGGCAAGTATTAGGTTGCAGCTGGTAAGCTAGATAGTTGGATGCAGTTGCACTGCAAGAAGTGAGTTATGGTTGCATGGTATTAGTTGGTCCTGTTGCTTTAAATAGGTATTTAAGCAACAGGAATCTGTCAATGATGCTTTAAAATAAGCATCATCTTCCTGCCAAAGTGTGATGCCTCGGAGATGGATCCTATGCTAATTTTTAGAATTAGAATGTAAGTTCAAACTCTGCATTGTGGCCATGCCCCCCCCCCACACTCCCAGTGTTCTAATGTCAGATATGTTTCTCCACCTGAAGAGAGCAGTTGCCCTGAAGTGCAGCTCCAGTCTTCTAATCAACACGCTATTTATATAAATGGGACGTGCCATAGGCTGACTAAAACTATCACATTTAGTTTTAGCTGCAGGTTTTGACCTCTATGACTTCGCGAGTGGCAAAGCCATGAGAGAAGTCGGTAGGGGTCAAACCATGCAGAAAAAAATAAATGTGATATTTTTAGCCAGACCATGGCAGGTGTTATGTTTCTTTCAATAACTATTTTACTCTTTCTGTCTGATTTGAAGGTGAACTGTAAAAAAACAACAGTTAAAATGCCTACTCAGTATTTAAGACATCCAGGGGCATTTGTTCAACTTTTCTGAACATCATATTTTTAATTCTTTAACCACATTTAACTGCATTACTCATTTTACACTGCCCTTATCACTAACTGCCTTCACAGTGTCACCACTGCTAGCTTTCCAGCATGTGGCGTTGATCACATGTCTACTACCCCCGTGACAGCTCAGCAGAAAACCTTCATCACAGCAAGTAGTGGTGAATGGTAGTCATCTGAAGACGATAGCCAAGTGTAAGTCTGTTAATGTGAAAGCTGTGTATCAGTGATATGTTCACATCATGCTGGTTTATGTTAACTAATATGTGCAATCACAAATGTGCTCCGTGATTATGTTCTTTATGAAGAAATTATTTTTCATACAGTTTCCCACCAGGTGCCACATGGTCACGAAAGGACAGCATCTGGTGATAAGATCCATGAAACCTCATACTGTACTTTTATTTTAGTTTACAACTGAAATCTGTGTTTTTTGATTGTACGTTTATCATTGTAATATGTCGCATATTCACTCAATTTATAACCTACATTACTATTTGTTGATTATCAGGAGCATTGCGGTTCACTGTAGTCATGACTGTTCTAACAGTGCAGAGTTGCACAGTGTGCAAATTAGTTGAATCATTATTTTAGGTTCAAGGCATTTGTAATTGTTTCAATTTTTTAAATTATGAACGTTTATGTACTACCCCATTTAATTGATATAATGCACTTGTTTTTTACTGAATTGGAAATTGTTTTCGCTCTTGGCAAACGCTGATCTGTTCATTCATATACACATTTATTATCTGCAGAAGTTGTCGCTGTGTCTGGTGTGAAAGGGCAGTATTAGTAGACATAGTATAGGCAGAGGTCACTGGCTGTGATGTGACAGGTGGACAGAATATTGATCTATATAAGTATATTCATCAGGAAGTGAGGACACAGTAGACAGTTTATGATAATGTCCAGATTGGGATGGGGAAGAGAGGGAGAGAGAGCTATAGAGATTGATAATAGTAGGTCCATGACTTGTGGTGTCTGCATTGATGGGGGGGGGCTGGTGATGGAGCAGTAATCACAACAGGATGATCACGTGAAGAGGTAGACAAAGGTACACCCTATCTTGACCTGGTTGAGTACATGGAGTGACATCCGAGGGCACAGAAGTCAGCAAACAAGGATAAGTAGTAAGTACATGAAAATGAAAAAAAAACCTCTGTCTCTCTGGTTTACGATGAAACCCCTGAATAGTGATCATACATGCCTACTTTACATCTGATCAGTACTGTGTGTGGATCTGTTTGTTTTATTTACTTATTGTACACATCGACTGTTACAGTGTTCATGCAGCACTGATTACAGGAGTTGAGGAGAACAGTACAGCTGCAGTGATGAGGCACGAACAGAGGTTGTGATGTATTAATCACATGATGTGCTCAGTACCTGCTGCTTGCTTCGCTTGTCTGGAAGCTGTGTTTTGAGGTTGAACTCCAAGACTTGTTTACAATACATAAAATACCCAGACATCATATTTTTAATTAATTATTTTATTTTGAAGGACTACATGGACCATGCCAGCATCTACTTTGCTTACACGAACAAATAAACTACCCTAATCAGTCAACACTGTAAGGGAAACTGTCATCAACAGGGTTTCTTAATGTCTGAAAGACCATAAACAGCTAATTTGAGTGAGCCATTGTGTTTATCTGTGAGTCTTTGCAGTCCAGAGTTATTCATATGTAAATCAGCCTGTAATTAAGGGCTGGGGGCAGCCATATGTTTTAGGCTGCTAACAGGAAATGATGTCGCAAAGGATCTTGGCCCCTCATTGACTGTAGGTTACATAGGAAATTGTCTGTTTTATTAAGTGTGTTTTAACGTGTTATTGCAACACTTTCTACATTTATAATACTCGTTTTGTATGTGCATTGAAACTAGTGAGTTATCACCTTTACATTTCAAACTGTTAGTAAAAAAAAATCCATCTTTAGGGTTGCTTTAACCTCTAGGCTATACTGCCAGCTGATCATCAAAAACTACACATCTCAAGACTGGCTCTGTGGTGCCAACAGGTATTGGGGCCCCATATCAGGACTTCTAAACCCTGTCTGTGTTCATGTCCATACAGATATTTGGGGCTGCCACAGCATCAACTTCTGCCTTTTTCCATTCCCTCCCTTACAGCCTTTTCTCTTACAATGTTGGGTGTGAACTCAGGTCTATAAGATGCAAATATGGCTACATATCTACTGGCCTGGCATCATGGGGCCAGCCTTGAAATATGAAGTTTTTGATTATCAGCTGGCAGCACAGCCTAGAGGTTAAAGCAAAGAGCTGTGAATAAGCTTCATTCATCGAGCAGAATGGGGTTTGATTGCAACATGCTCTACTTGTATATTGTATAACCAGAGCAAGTCACTTAACCTCCCTGTGCTCCCAAAACACGCCCAGGGACAAGCTGCAGCTACTGTATGCGCCTTTCCTGGACAAAGACAGTAAAAGCAGTCTGAGTATGTGTTATGATTCTGAAATTATTACGCTCTTTCTATCCAGGAATTCCTTATATGGTGACAAAACAGAGGAATGCAGGAAAAAAAGTGGACAGGTACTGGACCACTACAAAAATAACACTGAAAAGGAAGAGGCCTCCACTTCCTACAGGCCTTATGGAAGGGGAGGCAGAGCTAGGGACTACTGTCCAAGATTCTACACTTCCTATGAATACCAACCACAAAGAGATTACTACAGAGGTTGGGGGGGCTCCCTCCAGACATGCTGCTGCAGCACCAGCCCCCAAGCCACAGTCAAAACCCCTGACAATTTCACCCAGGCCACCAGTCATCCATTGCCAGTGAAGGGGAGACACTATTTTCAGGAGTGGCACACAGTCACCACAGACGAGTGGGTCCTGCAAGCTGTGAGTCAGGGACTGCCCTGCAATTTAAAAAGTTTCCATAACTGCTGCAGAGACCAGGCAGCCTTTCAAGTTTGGGTAACAATGATATTGGGAAGTATTACATTAACTTAAAAATAAAAAATTAAAATTAAAAGCACTCATTTTTTTTTTTTTTTGCAGCATAATTGGTACTGTACGTTCTTTCTGGTTTGGTGGTTGGTATTGTTTTAATATCATCATTTTCATGAATTTAGGGTTGGAGAGGTGGATATTTTATTTGACGCAAAAATGGGTAAATTGTTGTGAATAATTACCCTTTTTTCCTGGCATACAAATGAAATATTATGTTTGCCATGCTGGTTAGAATCCCACCACTATCCCTTAATTTGTTTACAACTTATTCAAATGTGATATGAGGATATTTATGAAAAATGTAAAATGATATTGTAGTTACTATGCAAGTTTGAGTCCCGCCACTGCCATAAAACAATGTGAGCTAAAAAAGTTAAAAAAGTAAATGAAAAGTTAGACTTGAACATTAACCATATAAAAAACAATGAACATTTAATTTATTAGAGGTGGTCAACTGAGAGATTTTATAAGGCCCATATTTCATGGCTGTTGGTGGTATTAATTATTTTAACCTTATCATAATGCGAAGCATAATATTGTACTGTCTCTTTAAATTTGTATAGTAATGGGATACATTGAGCAAGCAATTCACATTTGCATTTTGTGACACTATTGGTGCTTGACTACTATTTAATTAACTATTACCAACACATGACCACGCCTTCTGAGGAAGCTCTCAATGAGCGTAGCGCCAAGGCGGTTATGTGGAGGTTTGGCAATAAAGACTGAATTTAATATCTGCAATAAAGTATTTGAAACAGACATTAAGTTGTGCAATCCTGTTTTCTGGCAGCCTGTGTGCAGAGTTATTTTTGGCATGTTTAGATCTGAGGGTGGACACCCTTACTCAGCACCCGACCACTATTCACTCAGAGCACACATAGTTTGGAGTTGGTTTGGATACCTCCATCATCACCTCTGGAAACCAGGGGTTCCGGATAAACCTGCAGAAGTCTCAGACAGAATCAGTTCCGGTGTTGGATTTAGTAGGAGCAGAGCTAGATAACCTGCAGGGGATGGCTTTCCTTCCATGAGAAAGGGCATCAAATCTGATTGCTATTGCAGAATCCTTCACACTGGAACAACCAAGGTCTGCAAGGGATTTCCTGCAGTTACTGGGCCACATGGCCTCATCCACAGCAGTGGTGCAATGGGCCAGATTTCAAATGAGGGTCATTCAGTATCACCTAAGGGAACCACTTGTCTCAAAGGTGGGATCCACTGTCCAAGAGCTAGTGCCAGTCATAAAGACCTTCATACGGCCACTAGAGTGGTGGAAGTAGGAAAGCAACCTCACAGAGGTCATTCCTTTCTTTCAGCGATCCCCAACAAGTGTCCTCAGAACAGATGCCTCACTCCAAGGGTGGGGTGTGCACCAAGAGAATCTCACAGTAAGTGGTATCTGGAGCCCACAGAAGGCTCAGCTGAGGAACACTAATCTCCTAGAGCTCAGGGCAGTACAATCCTTCTCTTCCCAGCTACAAGGCCAGTCTGTTCAGATTCAAACAGACAATGCCACAACAATGTATTACATAAACAAGCAAGGAGGTACAAGATCCTCCAACCTGTGCACAGAAGCCATGAGGATCTGGAATCTAGATGGAAAGATTTCTGCAGTACATCTGCCAGACAAAGACAATGTGCTAGTGGATGACCTAAGAAGAATTGGTTATGGAAGCCACGAGTAGGCCCTGAACCAGGAAATGATGGCCTCAGTCTTCAGAAGATGGGACACTCTGGAAATAGATTTGTTTGCCTCTTGGGAGAATGATCAGGTCCCACAGTTTTGTTGCAGGCCATCAGCAAGGGGTACAATCCCATAGGATGTCCTGGTTATGGACTGGACAGGGAGGTTCCTGTATGCATCTCCCCCCCCCCATTCTCATTCATAAAGAGAGTGCTAATTAACCTCAGGAGAGAGCCAGCAGCAATGATCCTGATATTCACAGAATGGACTAGACAGTCATGGTACTCAGTGCTTCTGACCACGTCCAGCAGGACTCCAATCAACATGCCACTGAGGTACAACCTGCTTACTCTGTTTCAGGGCAGAATAATATTCCCAGACCTCAGAGCATTATGCCTGAAGGCATGGTTCTTGAAGAGCTAGAATTCTGTAGTTCGAATCTGTCAGAGGAGGTGCTGAGAGTGCTGAAGATTTCCAGAAAGCCTACAACAAGGAAAGCAAGCTCCTCTAAGTGGAAGAGATTATCATGCTGGTGTGCCCACAGAAATATAATCCCAGTGCAGGCAGGGCTGCCTACAGTTCAGAACTACAGTCCTTAGGTCTGAGACCCTCAGCCCTGAAGGTACATTTTGTAGCAATGTCAGTCTACTCTTCATCAGGCAAAGACAAGTCCTTGGGATGAGACAAGGAGGAAACTTCCATGATGGTGGTATGATCCATCAGCCTGCCACGTTACTCCATTCCACTGACCAAGCCCAACTTCCTTTGGATATCTCCCACCAGGGGGTGGAGAGGACAGCCTTCCTCCTTCTGGCCCCACGATGCGGGAAATCTGTGGGGGATCCAGAGCAGGTAAGTCCTAGGGAAGGTGGGTGTCAGAGCTGGATGGACCATTCAGGTAACTAAGGAGATAAAGATCTCTGCAGAAAAAAAGGAAATCACATCAAACCAGTAATTACTGTATTTTTCTTGACAGTGTAAGTGCTGTATTGTACATTGTAAGGCTGCCAATGTGCTGTAGGTAATAGAATGTCAATTTCTGATCAGTGCTGGTGTAGCTATTTTTTTTTCACATACCTTTTTCTCTGCCTGCTGCCACCTGCTCCTGTCATCGGGCCCTGTATCGAGGGTCCCCCAGTCCCATCTACCACTCCTGCCACTGTCACACCAGTGGGAATCCACATGGAAGCAGTAGCTGGGAGTCCCCTGAGGACCATCACATACAGCGGTGGGGGACATAGGCTTTTTTTCCCCAATTATTTCCCTGTTCCCCATGCTGGGGCATGTTGAGGCACGCGCATGCCCTGGAGTCTCACAGCCCTCCCTACTACTGCCCTCCTAGACATGAACTACCACTTGGCCTCCACTGGGTGGCAGTCATTCGGCAGAGTGTGCAGGCCCCCCCACCAGGAAAGGATAGCAGCCATTGGGCACACAGTTCTTTCCCTCCCCAGCCAACGCCCAGCAACCTGCACTCTTCACCGAACATGGGTCACCAGTGTGGCAGGAGGCAAGGCGTCAGCACCTCAGCCCTCCATGCCACTGGGCCGGCACCCAGTGTAGCTATTTGATGTTGCATGTCTCTGGTCAGAGCCAGTGTAGGTGCTGGATTGTATATTCCTGTTCTGTGTCAGTTTAGCATTATGAAGTACAGTATGCCACTGTGCTTGAGGTAGGTGGTCATAACAAGCGACACGGGGGCGCTGTTGAGCACACTTGCTAAACATACGTGCTTCACCTCATCTCTGCAGACTTTAAAACTTAATAACAAATTAAATTAAACTATTCTTATGTTTTGGACCTGTGAACAGCAGCAATAAATAGAACTCAACAAGAGGACTTGAAATATACCATTTAGTACTATGGGGTGAATGACTAAGGGAGGAATGGGCGGCTTTAAAAATATACTACATACAGAGCAGCAGGCCCCTGCTGCACAAGTTGGAACCTCGGAGTCTGGTGCATCATCGTGCAACTCACTGGCCCTATTCATGAAGGTCTTAGATGGAAAGGTGGGGGAGATACTTCACCACATGGGCAAACAAGACTTGAACGGCCTACTAAAGCAATTAATGCAACCTCCAAGCTGGTACAAGAAAACAATCAGCTCCATTACAGGATGGAAGCTCTCAAGAATGCACAGAGAGTGGTAAATCTTTGGCTGGAGAAGGGGGATAAAACCTTTTATAGGTATATCAGGGAGCATAGAAAGACACAGGGAGGGATAGTGAGGTTGAATAGAATGGACGGTGGGTGAGCACAGAGGGACAGTAAAAAAGCAGGGATTCTGAATGAATACTTCTGTTCAGTATTCACAAAAGAGGAGGTGCCTAATCCAATTAACAGAAGCACTCTGGATAGGGGGTCAATCCCAGTCCTTTCACAGTAGAAAGGGTTCTAAAAGAACTCCTAAAACTGAAGGTGGACAAAGCAATGGGGCCAGATGGAGTTCACCCCAGAATTCTAAAAGAATTAAGCAGAGAACTAGTGACACCACTGACTGCCCTTTTTAACAAATCATGGGAGGATGGTGTGGTACCTGAGGTCTGGAGGAAGGCAGATGTGATTTCCTTTCAAAGTGTGACCAAGACAGAGGCAGTAAACTACAGGCCTGTCAGTTTGACCTATGCAGTAGGGAAAGTGATGGATTCACTTCTCAAGGAAAGAATTGTTGAGTGCCTAGAGGCCAGTGGGACACAAAACCCAAGACAGCATGGGTTCACAGTGGGAAGGTCATGTCAGATGAATCTAATTGATTTCTTTGACTGGGTGACCAAAGTAGTAGACCAGGGAGGGGCTGTGGACATGGCCTACCTAGACTTTAGAAAGGCATTTGACACAGTCCCACACAAAAGATGAATAGTCAAATTAACCAGCCTGGGAGTGGGTCCCAAGGTGGTAGTCTGGGTAAAACATTGGCTGGACAACAGGACACAGAAAGTAATTGTAAATGGAGTCCACTCTGAAGAAAGAGGGGTTCCTAGTGAGGTATCGCAGGGTCCAGTACTGGGTCCAGTCCTTTTTAATGTCTTTATAAGTGACATTGCAGAGGGACTGGAAGGAAAAGTATGTCTCTTTGCAGATGACACAAAGATCTGCAACAGGGTTTATACGCAAGGAGGTGTGGAAAGGATGAGAAGGGACTTGGCAAGGTTGGAGGAATGGTCAGAAGTATGGCAGCTTGGATTCAATGCAAAGAAGTGCAAAATAATGCACCTGGGAAACAAAAACCCAGGGGAAGATTACATAATTGGGGGGAAGGTAGTAACAACAATAAAATGGAAAGGGACCTGGGGGTAATCATATTAGATGACCTTAAGGTTGGCAAGCAATGTGAGAAGGTGGTAGGGAGGGCTGGGGGGATACTGGGATGCATAGGGATAGGCATCACCAACAGAAAACAGGAAGTTGTTATTCCCCTGTACAGACAGTTGGTGAGACCCCATCTGGAGTACTGCATCCAGTTCTGGAGACCCCAACTCCGGAAGGACATAGGATGGAGGCAGTCCAGAGGAGGGGAACTAAAATGGTGCAGGGTCTGCAAGTGAAGCCATACAAGGAGAGACTAAAGGAGCTTAATATGTATCCCCTTGAGAAGAGGGGGACATGATATAAACATTTTGGAATCAACAAAGTCTAAGAGGGTAGCATCTTTCAGAAAAAGAGAGTTGCAAGAACAAGGGGACACAATTTAAAGATAGAGGGGGGACAGCTCAGAGGCAATGTGAGGAAGTATTTTTTCACAGAGATGGTGGTTGATGCATGGAACAGCCTTCCTGAGGAGGTTGTGTGGTCAAACTGTGGGAGAATTCAAGAATGCATGGGACAGACATAAGGCAGTTTGTGGGGGGTAGGAAGAAATAGGCTGTTGGTTAAATAGGATTTGCAGCTTATCCTCTAGGTAGGGAAATGGGCAGACTGGGTGGGCCAAGCGATCCTTAGCTGCCATCAAAGTCTATGTTTCTATGTATGTTTCTATGGCTGGTTGGACTGCCGGAAGGTAGCCTTGTAGCTTTTCTATAATCCTGGTTACCCGGTCCTTTGGGCATAGAATCAGGGAATGTGCTTGCTCCTCAAATTATCAGAGCGTACCGGATCTCCCCACATGCTGCCCCATTGCAGCCCAATCTTCCCAAAACCATCCTTGTAATTACCATGGGTGTAGCTATCCAAGGTCTCTTTCTACAAGCAGCAAGGGTGTCACAAGACAACTTCGCTGGACATACTCTGCATCTTTTCAGAGATCTCTCCTTTGCCACCCGTGCAAGAAGGAAGAAGTTCAACATAGTAAGAGCTCACCTACAGAAGTCTTGGGATTATACATTCCTTACTTATGGCCACTTAACTTTGCATCCACCATGGAGGCCATACCTACATCTACACTGATCCGCAGGAAGCCGATAAAAAGATGGAGGTACTGGAGCAAGAATTTGCAGTTGTTCAGTCACTGAGAGATGACAATTCAGAAGAAGAAGACACCTGAAGGGACAATCCAGTAACTTTTTTTTTTTTAACACTTTCTGTTGATCGTTATGGTATCATAGCAAGGACTAGAGACTGCTAGGCCAGTGGGGCAGCGGATACCTCATGGCAGCCTTAATACGCAGTAACTAAAAATGCAGCTGAATGTTTTTTAAAGTTGTCTCGTGCATTTTCAAAGTTGGGAAACTTCCGTGGCATGCCTTAGTTTAAAAAGTCATTCTAAACAGCATTCTTTAGTGTATCTGCCAGTCAAACTCCTATAAATTAATTATTTAATTTCTCTGGTTCTATAGGTAATGACAGTATTGCATCTCTTCACTTATCTTATATTATCCCCTAGGAAAACAGGTATCACTGCTGTATGGGGTTATTCTGGCAGCTTGTTAAATATCTGTGGAGTATTTTCTTTTAAGAAAAAAAACATTATTAATATGGGGTTATGAAGTTCTGCAGGGAGAGGAGGAATACTGACCCTTTTCCAATTTCACGTTAGGTTTGGGATCACATTAGCCAAACGGTGCCATATAAACTGTTGAATTTTCTTATCATAGTAGGATCACTGCAATACTACGAGATGCAGCTGTGTTGGATTTATAAGTGCATAACAATGTTGAAATGCCCCCACGTCCTTACATCTACCTATTAAGGCTTTGTTATTCTGTCATCTATCGAATGGCTCCTTACACTCAAGACTATATGCCTGGTAGGAGGTATAAACTGTATGATGCTGGGTTTTTTTTGTTTTTGTTTTTTTATGAAGCAATAAAATATAAGTTAAAAAATAAATAAATAAAAAGAGACACAAAAGAATAAAATGCTCTTTGCTGTTGCAATGAAGCCTCAGTTTCCACAGTGAGAAGCTAAAAAATGAACACATCCACAATGACTAAATTGCTAATGGTATTATCAAATTGTGTAGCTAAAATCAAAGTCAAAATGCCTAGCTTTATAAGTAATACAGATTAAGATAAATTTTCACATTTATAACACTACCTGCATTCCCCCATTTGTGAGCCCTTTACAATAAAGAAGAAGAAGAAGAATCAGTATTTATATAGTGCTTTTCATACATCCTAAGCACTTTACTAGCAATGCTAGACTGGTAGTGAAGTGACTGAATGTGTGGTAGCGGCCATATCGCACATCATCACCCACACACAGCCTGGATAATTGCATGAACCGGTTTATGGGAAGGGGAATGTTGGCCAGGACACCGGGAATGTTCCCTACTCTTTGTGAAGAGTGCCCTGGGTTCTTTTTATTTCCACCTGGACACCCACCAGGACAACACCAGGATGGGTAGAAGGGACCTCGGTTTAACGTCTCATCCGAAGGACGGCACATCCCAGCAGTACAGCACCCCCCAATACTGCACTCAGATGCTAGCGATTTTTAGGTGCAAGTCCAATCCCAGTGTGGGACGAGAACCCACAACCTTCTGGTCCAGAGGCGGATGTGCTACCAACTGAGCCACGCTGACACCTAAAGAAGCTTGTCTGGCCTCCTCGTTCCAAGGCCAGAATGAGCTTTTAGATACCTCAGTGCAGTTATAGGCCTCTAGTGTGTGACTAGATTCAGGCAGCATACTGTACGTGATGGTATTGCACAGACAAGTGTCTGATTCTAGGCGCTTTTACACACAGGTTTTTAAAACGGAATCAGCGTTACCTGTGTGGCGCCGTTGTACTGTGTTGCGTTCAGGTTCCTTTCTACACACTGCAAGTATTCCGGCAACATTTGTCTCTATTTGTTTCGGCTCCCCCAGAGTTAGCTGCTGTACAAATGTTGTTTTCTGCCTTTGTATCAGAATGGCTGTTTTACACAGCACGACAAAATGGTACACAACGGTGCAAACTGCAATAAGCAGAGATTGCAGTTTGGACGAACATTCGCCTAGGGACCGAAACAGATGCAATTTACTCACAAGTGATGTAACGGAATACTGTTTCCATAACAGTTATTCCGTTACATAAACCTTTGTGTAAAAGCACCTTTTGATAAGGGCAAACCACTGGGCAACAAGGGGTCTCATTCAGTTTCCCTGTGTTAAGATCCCATGCTGGGCTAATGGTTATTTGGGCAGAATCCGCCTGGTGCGTAATTTTTTACAGAATTGAAACTTGGCAAGCAAGTCTAGGAGCTATAAAACCAAGTGCTTACAAATCCCTTGGTGGAATTTCCAGATTTCTCAATATATTTGTGGGCTCCTCAGTCACTGCAGCATACAAAGCAAGGAGTAAGTCTCCGCTCCGATATGGTGCAAAAAGTCCTGCAGATCTATTTTCAGTAGACATTTGCCATAGGCACAGAATGGGAGAACCCCTTTTAGAAAATAGAGCCCTGTGGGGTCTGCTTGAAACCCTGCTCGAAACCCGAACTTGGAACAAGTGCAAAACAAATGTATAAAGTACATTTTAGGGTCTTGTCAAAATGTCTGAGGTGAATTCTTTGGGTCCAGACTTGGCCTGCCCTCCATAAGGTTCACTCAGTTTTAAGGCTAGCTTCCTATTACTATAAAATGTCATATCTGTTTTCATTGGCCATGTACCTCACATGTGTTATATAGGAGCACTAGAGACTAAGTCTTTTCATGGCTGTTTTTCACAAATAATTGTGTAAGCAGTCATCGGGGGCACTCAGGGGACATGTCCCTTTATATCCAAAGGTTCGGCCTAGATTCTTGAAATGGGATGTCTCTCTGTGTATATAATACTTTCAGTGATGTGGGGCCTCCACCTGGGAATATCTGATGGTGATCACTCAGAGTTATCATCCCCCCCCCACAGGAAATACAATACTATACTCCCAGTACACACACTGTCCCTCCGCGCACAACAAATGACAATGATAATCAATAATGCACAAGAGTAGAAAACAATACTAACATTCCTATGTAACTCTCTAAGAAATGGTGTTGTAGGTCCTGAACCCTGATATTTATTATTGATTGATTGATTGATTGATTTCAAAAGTTTCACCAGGAAAGACATACTGTACAGAGCTGAATAGCAGCTAGTTTCTAGATGCGTCCGGGGGTGGGCATAAGAGGAGGATCATGAGCAACATTGGGAACATAATTTACATGGCAAGAAGGAACAGAACTAAGCAACAAAATCAAGCGAGAATAGATAGGCAATTAGACAAATAAGTACAATTGTCTAAGCATCACAGTCAAGCTACAATAGATAGGCTATTTAAATATTATGTAC
Organism: Neoceratodus forsteri; assembly: GCA_016271365.2. Lineage (NCBI taxonomy): Eukaryota > Metazoa > Chordata > Ceratodontiformes > Ceratodontidae > Neoceratodus > Neoceratodus forsteri. Next base: position 64,731,321 of record CM028135.1, read on the forward strand.
AAAGGTATGGAATATAGGAGAAATGCATTAAGGAGGGTAGTAAAAAGGTGATACTGAAAATGCAGAGTGCAATAAATGCAGGCAAGTGAGAGCGAAGATTATCCTGAGGAAAACAAGGAAGAGTGCAATTGGAGAGGGGGAGAAATGGGGGATTGCAGCCGGAGTTAGGACAGCATGTTAGAGGGGGGAGACAAGGTGGGTTGGAAGAGAGGGAGTGGAAGGATGGGAAAAGAGGACAGAGGTGGGGATCAGGTGCAGGAGTGAGAAGTGAATTTGAAGAGAGGCAAAGAGAGAGAGTGTGGAGAGGAGGTAGAGACAATAGACAAGGGAAGAGAGTTCCAAAGTTTGGGGAAGAGGTAGGAAAAGGCAACCTGGTTAGCTGAGGATGCCCTAAAAGGGAGCGCCAGGGATCAATACCCAGAGATCCTAAGAGTGTAGTATGAAAGGGGTGGGAAGAAGTGAGGTAGGAAGGGAGAGAGCCTAATCATTATTTCACTACAAAGGAGGAACAATGAGTGAGGCACCTGACTTTGAGGGAGGGAAGGGAGAGGGAGGTGTAGAGGGAGCAATGGTGGGTGCGGGGTGGGCAGTCCAAAACAAAGTGATAGAGGAGTGGAAGAGGAATCCAGTCTGGTCAGGGTTGACTTAGGAGTAGCACTGTAGACAATGGCCTAGATAGTCAAAGGGATTGCACCTGGCGCAACCGCAGACATGCACCCTGGGGCTATATTCAAATAGGGGAACTGTGCTGTGCCATTCCCAATGTACCATGACACACAGATAATGCATGCAGCACATCTCCAGGGGGTGTGCCCATGCATATGTGGCACATCTCGATATTCAGCTAAGATGTGCGATGCATTTACCAGCACATCTTGGAGATGTGCCGCATACATGGGCACAAAGATAAGCATGAAAAAACATGCTCAAGTGGCAGCCACCCACAGGCGAGCTGCCATATTGTGAGGTGCAGCAAAGCAGCCACCTGCTGTGGGTGGCTACCCCCTCACAACACAGTACACAACCACCCACCCCATGCTCTGCTAGTCTAGTGTCACCCCCTTACCAACTCCATGTCCGATCCCTGTAGTATGCAATATATAACATCCCTGGTGGGCTAGAGCTTCCCCCTTCCTGTCCTATACCCCGATGACCAGAATATTGCAAGAGAAATATTCCTGGTGGTCAAGTGGTTCTCCCCACCCTAGATCTCATCCCACCCATACCCCGGTCATTGGCAGCAGCACACCAGCCTCGTTACTCCGCGGTTGCCCGCCAAATGACAGGTACAGTAACTAACACTCATTTGTTGACAATGTCGGACCAATAAGCTTGTAGTGTGTACTGTCCCACTCAGTCACAGGCTTGTGAATGAATGCTTTCATTCACAAGAATGTGACCGAATGGGATTAGTACATTGAATAGGCCCATTGGTTGACACTGTCAACCAATGGGATTGCTATTATTACTGTACCTGTCATTCGGCGGGCAGCCATGGAGGTGTGAAGGTGGATTGTGCTGCCCACCGATGACCAGGGGGAGTGCAGGGTGGGATGGGGTCCTGAGTGGGTTGGGGCTGGGGCAGCTACTGGACCACCAGGGATATTAGTCATGCAGTATGCTGGTGATCAGGGTATGGGATATGGAGGGGGGAACAACTAGACTACCAGAGATATTTCTCTTGCAATATTCTGGTGCTTGGGGTATGGGACAGGAAGGGAGGATCCATCAGACTACCAGGGATATCTCTCTTGCAATATTCTGGCAATCAGGGTATGGGACGGGGGGACCACTAGACTACCGGGTACTGTATCATCATCTATTATGGGGATCAGGTATGGAGTGGGGAAGGGGATACCCTAGCCCACCAGGGATGTTATATATTGCATACTATGGGGATCAGACATGGGGTGGGGGGACACTAGACTGCTAGGGATACTGTAATGTACGAATGTCTGGGAATTGGTGTATGGAGCTGGGAGGGAGGGGTCCTACCAGAATGCCACTGACAGCACCTCATGCCATGCAGGGTGCCAGGCGCATTTCACCAGCTAGCCCTGCACAACTCATGCAAATGGGGCCATAATGACATGCAAATGACCCTATTGTGCCTTGCATGCATAATGGCTCCATTTGCATATTCAGCCCTGAATATCCAGATATTGCACCTGGCGCATCGCCAGATGCATTGGCATATTCCCATTCCAGGTATTCAGGCCTGTCTGAGGGATGTGCTGATGCAATGTATTTGCACCCCCTGCATTATTTGATATATTCAGAGGAGATGCACCATTGCACATCTCTTCTGAATATATCCCTTTGTTGCTCCGGCCCAACTCAGTTGCACTGAGCAAACACTTGGCCATTGCCTGGCACAATTCTGAATATCGAGCCCCATGTCTCCATAGCCAAAAATAAGGAGAATCATCTTCTGGACGATGGCTCTGTGAGCCAGCAGGGGGATGCAAACACTGTTCCTGTACAGGGCCCCTAGTTTGGGTTGTAGTTTTTGTGGATGGCATCCACATGACCAGAAATGTCAAGTTGTCTGTCGAGCCAGACCCCCAGGTACTTAGAGGAGGGGACATCGTCGATCATGGGCCACCAAGGTTGTGGAAAGATGGGAGGGCAGCCAGCCTGGAGAGCTTCTGCCTTGAGCCCAAGGTCAAGGAGACCGTTTTTTGTGGCATTGAGGGACAATTGATTTGAATGGAATCTGTGCTGGATGTTGTCAAAGTCCATCTGGAGTTTAGCCATCAGATCAGAATGGGTGGAACCAGAGGCCAATCGAACTGTATCATCTGCATACGTATTGATGGATGAAGAGATGCAGGCAGTAGGGAGGTCATTTAGGAAAACTGAAAAGAGAATTGGGCCAAGGACGATACCTTGGGGGACACCAGTGTTGATAGGGAGTGGAGGGGATAAGGAATCTCCAGTTCTAACCGACTGAGTCCTACCCTCAAGGTAGGAGCAGAACCAGTTGGTAGCAGAAGTGGAAAACCCTGCTGCTGTAAGTTTGTCAAGGAGGAGAGGGTGAGCTACAGTGTCGAGGGCTTTGGCCAAGTTGACAAAGATGATGGAGGTGATAAGGCCCAGATTCATGCCTGAGAGGATGGAGTCAGTAAGCTGGAGGAAGAAGGAGGAAGTGGGGTGGGATTTATGGAAACCAGACTGGAAAGGGCTGAAGAAGGAGGGCAAGTCAAGGAGGGAAAAGCTCAGAAAGCACTAGGTTAATGGTTCTGGAATTAAAAGTGCAAACCATCTCTTTTTCTCCTCACACACTATAGCTTCCATGTAGATCGAATCAGCTCTCACGCAGTGTTCAGTTTATCTCCAAAGAGTCTTTTGGAAAAATTCTGGATGTCTTTTCTGCTGCTTCACAGGGGCACTGACATATTATGACCTACTTGGGCAATGCAAGGAAGCACTCCCATATGAATAGAGACCACCATGCAAACTATAGACACTGACTGGCACAAGCTTCTGCTGCTCCTCCTGACAGAAGTAACCACACAGGCATTGCTTGTTGCTCTTCCTCATGGCTCTGGCTGAAGTCCTGCTGTACCAGGCACTGGCCTTCTGCTGTCTTTGTCCTGCTGGTTGAAAGAATTCCTGACTAGGAAAACAGTCATTAGGGAAAGCCTGCTCTCCTCCCAACATTTTGTGTCTTTCTCGGTTTATGTTCTGAAATGGTCACTTTCCTCCTATTAAAAATCAGATGAGACGTGTACTTGAAGGCCTACCAGACTCACAGGAGCACCAGCAGCCTGCGGTGATGCACAGAACTGGCTCTCAACCTCACAGCAGCACATCACACACCACGCAGACCGCGCTGACTGAGCCCATATTCCAGGACCCACTACATTTATAGAGTTCTGAGGCCTTCGCCTGGTTGGCTGCAAATTTTCAGGGAAAGCTTGCATAGACATCTCAGAGCCAGGTTGCATGTATGCCCATTCATACTGGACAGCCATAGGTCCACATCCCTTGGTAACCCAGACAGTAGACTCTAACCTCCTTGTCACAATCCTAAGGGATCACAGGGCTTCAGGGAGCATGGGGGCTACTATGACTGATTCAACATTGCAGTCCTCGATTTCTCTACAGCTCCAACTGCTTTCCTGATGCCCAGAGGGGCCTTGCACTTCATGTCCGGTCCCTGCCTGTTCAATATCCAGAACAGAGTCTGGTGATGTGGTCAAACTTACTGGTACCTGATGGCATGAATCCTTGTTAGTCTTAGCCTGCTATCATCATGAGACCAGGGACCACACTCTGTGTGGCTTGTCAATGGCAAAACAAAGGCTCCTGATCTGATAAACTGCTGCTGCTGCCAGCCCAGCTCTGCTACTGCAATCCAAGGGACAGGGAAGTGAAGAAACAGTCCGGTCCCAAAGCCAGGATCCAAGGAGCCTAGAAAGATAGGCCCTCACTTTTTTTGGGGCAGCTACATTTAGATTAATTCAGAAAACTGAATATCGGTATATATCAATGAGCTATTCTCTTACTCTACTCTCACAAAATACCAATTTTTCACCCTAATAAAATTGAAAAGGAGAATACAAGCTATCATAACACTGGGGGATTTGGCAAGAGTTTCTGTTTACTCGGCAAAAAAAGACACATCATCAACAATGCTACCTATTTCAGCTCCTCAATGTCAACTTAATGACTACTTATGCAATTATTAGAGTCCAACTAATTCCTATTGCTATTATGGGGCTGTTGCAAAGTGAGGGCCACGCTCACTGAGTTTCTGCCATTTTGAATCATGGGAAGGAGAAATAGTACAATACTATTTATTCGGGCGTCCTCTCTCTATCAATATAAATGAAAGTGTGAGTCTTCTCTTTTCAAGGACAAGCCTCATTCTTTTTTATCATGAAAGAGGCACAGCCTAGCTGTAGGGAATGACACAGGATGGGGCATGCAGTTATAAGGGAATGATGCACACCTTGAGTAGTTGTTAGGCACAAGGTGCAGCCAAGTGCCACAACCACCCGAGAACTGCATTATTCCAAGACTGCACACCCTGGAGTGTGTTATCCCACTTACAAAAGGTTTTTATTTGTTAAAACAAATACATAGTTCAGGTTAGGTGTGCAGTTGTCAGAAGATAATGAATGTCCTTGTGAAATATTTTATTTAGACCAACGAGGAGGGTATAGGATTTTCTTGGCCCATTTTATAAAAAACAGCTCAAAGAGTGACTACATTCGAAATGCGGTTGCAAAGTTCGCTCCTCCTGTAAACAACACAAGGAAATGCATTTTAGAAAATAGTAAAGTGAACACTTCCCCCATGCTGCCCCCCCATTTCTGGAAATATAGTGGCATATCCTATATAGGGATAAAATAATTGGTTTGGTTCAGTGCAGAACCTTCGAGAACTTGTGACAGAACCCTATTTGAACTTTTTTCAGGTTCTGATAAGGCACTGATCATTTTTTAATTGGTTTTGAATATGTACTCCCCCGTAGGTCTTCATCTAGCAAGAAGGCTGGCAGTAACAGAGTGACCCACAAGAAGGCTGAGGTGCAGAAAGAACACCATGAGCTAGATCTATAGTAATTGGTTATAATCAGAGTGGTGCTATACACAAGGGACTAACCAGCTTTATTACAGTAATTATATTTACTGCAGTACCACTCCAAAGTGTTTTTAGAGTTCCTCCCTTCACTAACGATAGATGATAGTTAAAAATAATAATGGTTAAAACAATTTTTGTACTCTCAACTAAAAGGTTCTGAAAGTTCTGATAAGGTTCAGATAACAGAACTTTTCATGGTTTATCACAATTCTTCAGAATATCCTAAACATTTGTGGTTCTTCCATACCCAATCTTATATTTTTGCACTAAATGTCTTCTCCTATTATGCATTTAAGCAATAAGGATGATGGGACATGGGTTATTGGGGGATTTACACATGCATCATGTGGTGTGTCACAAGGTGTAGCCAAGTGAGTTGACCACACAAGCAGTGGGTAATCCCCCCAATAACTTATGCCTTGGAATGCCTTGTTGCAATTATACAGTAAACCCATGTGTAAAATAGTGTTTCATTATATTTTTCATAAATGCTGTTCTTCAGCCATGGGTTATTGCAGGATTTACCCACAGATAAGGATCTTAGCTGATCAATCAGGTTGCAGGATTTTTTATGTCCCTTGTATGATCTTATATTGAATCTGTTGTCCAGCTATAGTCTCCTGTTATGTACATCACTGTGGCAAAAGTCAGTGTTTAAAATATGTTAGAAATGAGTTACAGTATATTGCTGGACGCTCAACTTCAGGGGTTGTAGGTGTTAGGTAATCCGACCTCAACCTAGGTGTTTGGCATCCAGATAGTTGAAGTGATCATTAAATACCAAATTAAAGCAACATACTCACCAAGGGGATGCAAAAAGAGTATTTTATTGCTTCATTCCAAAAGTGATAGGGCTACAGTGCAAACAGTAAAGCAGCAATAAATCAACAGCATGGAGTGGTAGTGATCCCAAATGCTGCTGACTGTCCAGTGGCACTACACTTGTATTTGATTTATAGCTGGGGAAAAACCTAGTGGTATTGCAAAAATGATGATGATGATGATGATAATGATTGTAGCCATAAGTTTGACAATAATTGTTTACATTTATGCAGAGGTGAGGAAGAGCTTAGAAAGTCCCTTTCGGAGCTGGCCGAAGAACGGACAGAGACCAGCACTAAAGCCATCAAACGAATCAGCAGCTGCAACAGTCCCTTTGTAGACATCTCTCAGGATCCCAAAGCTACCACCCACAAACATGGACTGCTGGTGCGCAAAATCCATGCTGATCCAGATGGGAAAAAAAGTAGGTGACTACACAAATGGGCAAGTTGTTTGGGAAAATATTAAAAACATACTGTGTATACATTGACCTTCCTGATCACGTTGAAGTGTGCTGAGGTCTTGAAACCCACTGAATCAATATGACTTTCTGAGGACACATTAGGGAACGCTATGTCCTACTGGGGACAAATTAAGGTGGTGTGCTGTTGCCTTCTAGGAACACAGAAGGATGTACTATGACCTTATGGGGCAATTTAATGGTGTGCTGTGTCATTCTGTATACACTTTAGGGAGTGACGTACATTTCTGAGGACATATAAGTGTATATTATGACTTTCTAGGGACATATTAATGATGCGTACTTGACCTTTTTGGGAACCATTAAGATGCACTTTGACCTTCTGGGGAAATATTAGGCTGTTATTGTAACCTTCTGGGACAATGGAGCAGTGGTGTAACATGACCTTTTGGGGACATACGTTACTGTATATAATTTTCCATATATGTGGCAATACAGTGGCATTTTATGAATATGTGTTATTTGCATTTATTCAGAGTTATCTGTTCAGCACTTCCATTCAGGATGACGAGCTTTATAAAGACGAGGATGCTGATTAATGTATACTATGAGCTTTACGTAACACTGTTCTGAGCTAAGAAAGGGACTAGGGAAATAATATTGAAGAGGCTAATTGTGCTAGAAATTGACGTCACTCAGATCTGTTGGTAAACACCCCTGAAAACTGAAGGAGAGTGGTAAGGAATGGGGGACCTAACCGTGGTTTCTCAAAGTTCACTGGAGGCCAGTTCTGTGCTCAAAGACTGGATGGTAATAGTTTTAAACTGATCTCACAAAATGAAGGAAAGAGATACACCATGCATTTGTAGACCAATTAGTTTTCTATCAGTTATAGGTGATTTAATAGAGACTATAATAAGAGATAAAATTATAAAAAGAAGATGAACAAAAACCACTCAGACCTTCAAAAGGTACTGCATCAAAGTTATATAATTCTTAATATTTATAAGCTTGACTTAGGCACTGAAATATGATCAGGGTATTATACTAAATTCAGTTAATCTTAACTTTAGTTATCCTTGAAGGACAATGACAAAGTCAAGTTCCTTATTCCGTAACTTAACACACCTCCTAGTCTGCATACAGGAAGGTTTTATCTCTGGATGGGCAGCAATTTACAACACTGCAAAGACGTATGGTGCAAAATCCAAATATGGGGCCAGATTCTATAAGTGTTACACCTGACGTAACAGCAGTTGCGCCATAGAATGAAGCATGGCAACTACGCCAGCAGCTGCAACATGCGCTGGGATGCATAAAGTGGCCTACACACCTCTCAGGCCACTTGTGCTGAATAAGCAGTTACGCTGCATAAACCCCCTGAGACATGGCACTAGGTTTATGGCAGCAGCTGTGCCCCATTTCAGAAAGGCAGCAACAAAATCCCAATGTTGATTCTACAAGAACCCCTGGAGGAACCGGCAATATAAGTTGCACCAGCAATTAGCTGGTGTAACATACAGCTTCAACGGGGTCCTGTAGTCCCGCCTGCTGACATGCCACTATGTCCACCCCCCCATGCCAGCATACCCCAGTGGGGCCCTGGGGCTACCCATCCCCCTGAAACACCTGTTGGCACAAGCCCTGTAGGGTGGCGCTGCCATTCCCCCACCCATGCCCCGAACCATGAGACACTGGCCGCAAATGTGGCAGTTACCCCTCCCTGGTAGTCTAGTGGCCCCCCAATCATTAACAAATAAAGACACATCCCCAATACCCTGGTAGTTTAGTGCCCACCCCCATCATCATAATATAATGAAATGACTCGTATTTTCAAGGCCTATATCATCATCATTGCTGAAGAAACATTTCAGCCTTGGTAGTTCTGCGGATCCCCATCATTGTTAATAATTTGAGCTTCCCCGGTAGCTCAGGTTCTTCATTTCATTCTCGCCTGCCAGTCCACCCAGCATCCCCCATTCACTCAGCCGGGCGCTGGCACAGCTCACCTTCGTTCTCCATGGCCAGACGCCGAACAGCCTGATAGATCTGTAAAGACGCCTCAGAAATTAACTCTGAGCACGCCTTTACAGTTAGCACTCATACAGAACTCAGCTGGCGGCTGGCCGTGAGGTGAGAGGTGGCTGTGCCAGTCACCGGCTGGGGACGGGTGGGGGTGCTGGGTGGACTGGCATGGCAGGGTGGGGGGCCACTAGACTACCAGAGAAGTGGAGTTATTTATTTAATATTGATCGGGGGGCCACTAGACTACCAGGGAATTGGGGATGTTTACTAATATATTGATGATCTGGGGGGCCACTAGACTACCAGGGTATTGGAGTTATATATACATATAATGATGTTTGGGGGGGCACTAGACTACCATAGACGGTAATTGCCGCATATGTGGTCGACGACTCAGGGGTCAGGGCACGGGTTGGGGATGGCAGCACCACCCTGTGGGGCATCTGCCTACAGGTGTTTTGGGGGCAGGGGGTGGGCAGCCCTGTTGGGCACCCTTGTGGCAAGCGGCAGGGAGTGACAGCTGCATACTGCGGTGTGGCTTGTGACATTCTCGCCAAGTGCGCCCACAGTTTGGCATACCTGGCCGGATGTCACAAGTCACAGGACTTTGCTGCAGAGACCCTGCCCCTTCTAGAATAAGGTGCATGATCATTGTCACAGTTGCGGGTGACACAAGTTGCATTCAGTGGCAACTTGTGCCACCCTTCTAGAATCGGGCCCATAGTGTGTAAAATTGTGTTTTTGTCTGTAAAATCAGCATGTTATTTTTGCTGACAAACTAATTGACATTTTGAATGTAGTCATGCAGACACCTGTGGAAACCATCAATATCTTCCAAAGATATTTCTAGCATTTGTGATTTTCGAGGTATTATCCAGAAAAGTTGCCTAGGTATTGCCAGTGTTTCAATCTTTGTGCTGAAGTGTTTTGAAGACATTGACATTTTTTAAATGTGTTGACTTTGTATTCAAACGTTTAATCATGACAACCTATTTAGAACACTGACATTTTTGAGAGGACAATATATTGGTAACACCACATGGTAGAAGTTAATGGTAAACAGTGTTGGCAAGGAAAAGCTGTACTGATATTGTCAAACTGTTTTAAGAACACTGAGGTGTTTGCAACACTTCAACAGCAACTTGGATGTGTTTACAATGTGTCAACACATATGCAGTACATCAGACAGCTAATGCTATTTGTTTACTGCCACTGTTAGTGCTGAAACTCTGTCCCATCCTGGGCAGACTGTAGATGGAGGAGCGAGGCAACAGACACGTTACAGAGCAGCCAATGCCTTCAGGATGACTTTGCAAAACGTATTATCTGGACACAGTTCAGCATACATTTCACATTAGTTCTGTATTATGTCTCCCCCTCTTTTAATACCGAGGTCCTCTGCATTAAAACATGACTTTTTTCCCCTCAAGTGTTCATCAGCTCCTATCGCTTATTCCTTACCTGATGTCAGAATAAGATGCTTGTGACATTACAGCTATTCCCACAGCAACAGACTGTAACATCACACCTAAGAATTATGACTTCAGGTGGGGAAATTAACTGTTTAGGCAGATGGGCACTGCAGGATAGAGGTCCTGTTTTAGTGCACATTTCTTCAGTGATAAGTAAGGCAGAGGAGAAATTTACAGAAGAGATATGAATTACAAGCTGATCTGTGTTTAAATATTATGTTTCCCAAAGTTTTCTCAGTGTCAGCAGCTGTTTAATTATAGTGGCATGGCAATGCCATAATAGTTAGGGTTGAATAGGGGGTTCTGTAGTAAACCTTAAACTATAATTTCTTTACAACTGTTCAGTGGAATTGCAAAAAAATATGCATACTTGGTCTCAGGGGGCAGACCTCTTGACCTGTCAAGTTTCATTCTGGTCAGAAAGAAAAAGTTTAAAAATCACTGTTTTTTTGCTGTTATTTGTCATCACCTAACACCCAGACAGTTTGGAATTTTGGTCTGAAATGTTCAGGGTACACATTGCTTGGCCTACAGATGTGCCCTTTGCTAGTTTGGTGAAAAAATATTAATCTGTTCCAGTGTTATTAAATTTCAAAATTTCAGTGCTGAGCATGCTCAATATTGTCTTTTGGATAGCTGCTTGGAACAAAAAAAATAATTTGGTCCATATGAAAAAGGATCCTTTTTCATTTGGGGTTAATCCCTTTTCAATAGATATGGCCGCCATCTTGTTTCTGTTTTTTTAAAACAATTTCAAAACCCACAAAACTGACATCTGGCACACACACACACAAACACATGTATCTTGCTAATCAGGACCCCGTTAGGTGGATTCTGCACTCAGTTTCTGGAAAAATGACACAGAAATGTAGTTTTTTAACATTTAAAAATACTTTTTTGTGAGCTGATTTTCTTTTTTCAATCGGGCATACGAAAAAAGAATTGGTCCATACGAAGCAGGATGGCTTCATATGAAAAAAGAATTTGGACTTCATTTTTTTCTGATTCTTTTTTCATATGAAGGCATCCTTTTTTGAAAGCTTTTTTGTTCATATGAAAAAGGATGCCCTTATATGAAAAAAGATTTTGGACTTATTTTTTTCCCCCATTCCTTTTTAAAATGAAGGAATCCTTTCACATATGCTTTTTTTATTCATATGAAAAAAGATGCCCTTATACAAAAAAATAATTTGGTCTTAGAATTTTTTTTTCATTCTTTTTTCACACAAAGAAATTATTTTCTTTATGCTTTTTCATCCATACGAAAAAAGAATGACCTCATATGAAAAAAGATTTTGGACTTAGGTTTTTTTTCCCATTCGCTTTTTGCAGGAAGGCATCATTTTTTTGTATGGCTTTTTTTGTTCACATGAAAAAAGAATGCCCTCAAACAAATGAAGATTTGGGACTTAGTATTTTTCCACGTTTGAAATTTAATAAGCCATAACTCGCACAATATTTGGACTTAACGGGCAATCTATATCTCAAAACAAAGGTCTTAATGAGTACTGCAAGAATAATAATACCTCTAAAACATGTAAGGCCCACATAAAAAAAACATAAAAATTTAAAAATTAAAATTATCATAGGATAACATTGCAAGTTTAATACGCCATAACTCTCTTAATATTTGGACACAAGAGACAATCTGTATATCAAAACAAAGGTCTTAATGAGTACTACATGAATAATGTATATCTCTGTAATATTTAGAAGCAAATAAAAAAAAAGAAAATTCCCATAAGATAGCATTGGAACTTCAATAAGTCATAATTCCCCTCAATATGTGAACTCAAGGAGCAATCTATTTATCAAAAAAAAGTTCTTAATGAGTACTAAGAATAACACATACCACACATACCACCCCCAAACATTTAGGGTCAATATAAAAAATTATAAAAAATAAAAAATATAAATTCCGACAGGATAACACTAGAAATTTAACAAGCCATACAATGAAGGAAAGAAATTGCTGTTTAGCAGAAATGGAAGTGCACCTGTGCTTCCACAGCAACATAGACATATGCATCTATTGAAGGAGTGAAGGAAGACCAAGGGAGGGATAGTGAGGCTTAATAAAGGGGAGGAGGTGGGCAGAGGGTGATTGTGAAAAGGCAGAGATATTAAACAAATATTTTTGCTCAGTATTCACAAATGAAGAGGGGGGGAGGTACCTAGACCAAACAAAAGAAACACTCTGGATACAAGAGTGGATACCAGCCCATTCACAGAAGAAAAGGTTCTGAAAGAACTCTTAAAACTGAAGGCGGACAAAGCAATGGGGCCTGATGGGATCCATCCCAGAATTCTAAAAGAACTAAGGGTAGAACTAGTGACACCACTGACTACCCTCTTTAACAAATCATGGGAGGATGGGGTGGTATCTGAGGACTGGAGGAGGGCAGATGTTATTCCACTTCACAAAAGTGGGAGCAGGGCAGAAGCGGGAAACTACAGACCTGTTAGTTTAACCTCAGTGATCAGGAAAATGATGGAATCACTTGTGAAGGAAAGAATTGTTGAGTACCTAGAGGACAGAGGGGCACAGGACCCAAGACATCATGGATTCACAGCAGGAAGGTCATGTCAGATGAATCTAATAGATTTCTTTGACTGGGTGACCAAAGTAGTAGATCAGGGAGGGGCTGTGGACATGGCCTACCTAGACTTTAGCAAGGCATTTGACACAGTCCCACACAAAAGATTAATATACAAGTTAGCCAGCCTGGGAGTGGGTCCCAAGATGGTAGCCTGAGTAAAGAATTGGCTGGAGAACAGGACACAGAGGGTAATAGTAAATGGAGTCCACTCTGAAGAAAGGGTGGTTACTAGTGGGGTACCACAGGGTTCAGTACTAGGACCAGTCCTCTTCAATGTCTTTATAAGCAACATTGCAGAGGGACTGGAAGGAAAAGTATGTCTCTTTGCAGATGACACAAAAATCTGCGACAGAGTTGATACACAAGGTGGAGTGGAAAGGATGAGAAGGGACTTGGCAAGCTTGGAGGAATGGTCAAATGTATGGCAGCTTAGATTCAATGCTAAGAAGTGCAAGGTAATGCACCTGGGAAACAAAAACCCAGGGGAAGAGTACACAATGGGGTGAGATACTGACAACAACAAAATGGAAAGGACCTGGGGGTAGTCATATCAGATGACCCAAAGGTGGCAAGCAATGTGAGAGGGCAGTAAGGAGGGTTGGGGATACTGGATGCATAGGGAGAGGCATCACCAGTAGAAAACAGGAAGTTGTTATCCCTCTGTACAGACAGCTGGTGAGACCCCATCTGGAGTACTGCGTGCAGTTCTGGAGACCCAATCTCCAGAAAGACATAAACAGGATGGAGGCAGTCCAGAGGAGGGCAACTAAAATGGTGCAGGGTCTGCACCAGAAGACATATGAAGAGAGACTTAAGGAGCTTAATATGTATAGCCTCGAGGAAAGGAGGAAGGGGGGGAACATGATAGAAACTTTCAAGTACCTCAAGGGAATCAACAAAGTCCAAGAGGGTAGCATCTTTCAGAAAAAGAGGTGTGCAAGAACAAGGGGACACAATTTGAAGATGGGGGCCAGAGGTAATGTAAGGAAGTATTTTTTTTACAGAGAGGGTTGTGGATGCATGGAATGGCCTTCCAGAGGAGGTTGTGGAGTCAAACAGTGGTGGAATTCAAGAATGCATGGGACAGTCATAAGGCAATTCTAGGGGGTTGGGGTGGGAAGAAGTAGGCTGTTGGTTAACTAGGATCTGCAGCTTATCCTTTAGGTAGGGAAATGGGCAGACTGGGTGGGCCAAGTGGTCCTTATCTGCCGTCAAATTCTATGTTTCTATGGAAGTACAGGGCCCAAAGGGCCCTGCTCTCCTACATGCAAATGAGGATATGATTATACTATCTCAAAAAGTAAGGAAATTCATGGCAAGAAACTTTGTTAATGCACTAGTTAGGGTTAAACCAATGAAAGTAGGGAAATGTGGTATTAATCCTTAGACTGCCACCAGAATTAGAATGTATTAGAGCTATGGATGGGCATATCAGTCCACAGTCCTGTGTGGGTTAAGGTTGCCAACCCTAACACCCCACCCCAATCCTGTAAGCAACAATAAGAAAAAACATTAAGCTTTGACCTCTCTTGCATCTTTGCAGATCAGAGGTGATGTCTGCCTTGGGGTTGTCAGCCCTAATGCTCACCCCAGTCTTTTACTATATCCATCTCAGCTTATTTTCTGATGGAATGGAGTGAACATTATGGCTGACAACCCCAAGGCACACATCACACTTGATTTGCAAAGATGCAGGAGAGGTCAAAATGTGATGTTTTTTCCTGTTGTTGCCTGCAGGGTGGCAGTGGGGTGTTAGGCTTGGCAACCCTAACACTACATTCCTCTACTTTTGTTGATTTAATTGTAACTAGTGCAATGAAAATATTTAAAACAGCTTGACAATATCTATGCATCTTGGGAGGATAATATCTGCAAATGCGTTTGTGATCAGAGTTCAAGCTAAACACTGTTAGAATGTTGAGATCCTTCCCTTTCCAATGCTGTATAGCATGGATGTCTAGAATGTAGGGTAACAGAAACTTAGTCATCTAAATTTGCTTAGGTATTGCCTGCATTTTAAACATGTTGATGCCTTTCTAATACTTGTACTGCACAAGGGTGTAGCTACTGATACTCCAAGTAAGCCATGGCGTACCAAGTTCAGTAGCAGGGGGTAGCAAACAAGCTGGCCAGCATTGCTCTTCCCTCTCTAGTCCATCACGTTTAAATTCCTTTGTTTGGCTTTGCAGGCTTTTTCTTTTCTCTTTCAGGGTTGTTTTGGGGGAGAGGGGTGGCAGAGTGGACCACGGATGTTGAACCTGAAGGTCTCAATTAGGTTTGCATGGTCCATCTGCATAGTGATTGCCTGCGGCATCTGGTAGGGGGTGTGGCAAGTCTGGGGCAGCGAGTTTAAATACCTCAGCAAAGTTAGAAGCCATACTGTTAGTTCAATTGTACTGTGAGCAAGAGAAGCAGTAGAAAACTGAGGAGCAGCAGATGGAAGAGCAGACTCAGAGCCTGCTAAAAGAAAAAAAGACTTCGGGTGGCCTGGTAAGTGGAGCAAATCTGCCTACCTGCGGGGGGGAGAGAAGAAATTTCTGCCATGGTCTTGGACGCGTGGTGCAGTCAGTGGTGTCTGCCAGCAGGCAGCAAGCACCACACTAGCAGCACAAACAGACAGACAGACAGCAGGTCTAGTGTGGGAATCATCTGATTGGAGCAAGGAACCTTGGACTCGAGTCGTGGGGGGCGGCAGGCATGAACAACAGTAAGGTAGGGGTTAGCAGTGTGGTAAGTTGGTGTACAAATCAGAAATGCCTGGCTACACCCCGACTGCAACATCAGTGTGTTTAAAATATATTGATGTGTTTAAACACATCAGTTTTACTTTGGAGAACCATATCTGTACAGCTCTACATGCTAGTAATTCAGGATATGCACTGTTGGAAAGCTGAGAATCTTTCCTTCCCAATGTCGTATAGGGAAAGGGGAAATTGTTTAATCAGGGAAGGCACACTAAGCCAGAGCTTGTTTCCAGGTGCAATCTGGGAGCACAAGGAAGATAAGACTTGCTCAGGGTCACACAATATGCAAGTGGGGGCTGATGGGATTCAAACCCAGGTCTCCAGGTTTTCAGCTCAGTGCCCTTAACCACTAAACTATACTGTCCCCTCAAGCAGCATGGCCTTTTAGCATGTAGCTCTACAGATATAAAGACATCTAAATTTGCTTAGGTTTTGTCAACTTTTTTTTTAATAGCAAAGTTTAAAACACTTTCATGGCAATATTGGAGTGTTTACAACACATCAACATCTTTACAGAGCACAACAAGGCAGACCATATCAATCTGACTCCATCATTAAAGAAAACTGATTTCACTGCCTTAATGGCTCCACAGTTATCCCATTTCAAGGAAATTGGTCCTGATTCACAATCACTAAATGAAGAGTTTTAAACTGGGGTGCACAGAGGTGTCCTGTTGTGACTCACCCCAAATTTGATATACACACACACACAAGTGTTTTCATGAGATGGGGACAGAGTTTCCCTTGCACCTAAAGTGGAATGCAAATTTAGCATTCCAGATGCTACTGGGTGAATATTATTGGGTGCAGACTAGGTCTGGGCCCAGTAACATTGCAAAATTGCACACTAGCATATCTGTGCAGTGCAATGCCACATACAGATGGATGTGTGCAGGGCCAGCAGGCACACTCTTTTTTCCATCTGCCCAGCCTTTATCTTTGACCCTCTTGTGGGCCCCACAGTTTTCTTTTTTTTAGTCTTTCACAGTCTTCTCTGGTGATCCAGGCCACAATGGCTTCCTGGCAACCTATGTATTCCCCCCATGCCCATTTATTGACTGAGCGTATTGTTTATTTTATTTAGTTTTATTTAAAAGTTAGATAAATTACAGGATAGGTTCTATGAGAAACAGGTCTCGTTTACAGAATGTCCCAAGTCATCAAATGAATGCACAAGTGGATATGAACAACAATGATTGTACAAAACACAAATGCGTGTTTAAGACTCATTATAACACGCACATAAATGTGATAATATAAAACTGTGTGAGAGGGAGGTTTTACGCAGTTAGGAGGGAGATTGGCCTTTTAGGAGGGAGAATGCATAAACGCACCGAGTTGACCATTAAATAATGAATATATATATATATATATATATATATATATATATAGACACACACACACACACACACACACACACACACACACTCCTCACACACTCACATACATAATGCTTCTCCCATTGATACAGAGTTGCACTTGCACAAACAGAGCCTCTCTTCCCTTGTTCCTGTTTTAAACTCTTTTTGTAATGTGAGAAGTCTTCATTCTACTTACTGCATTTAAATCTTCACATTCTGGAACACTACTGTTTGATCCTAGGTGATGCTGAAAATATTTTCAACAACCTGTAATCAAAATACCTGATTTTTAGAAATAGAAATAGATACTGTCAGCAGGAACACTAATGGTTCCACTGGATTAAATGCAATAGCACGGGCTTAATTACGAGTGAAAGTGTGTTTATTTTTTTATGAATGAAATAGCGGGGTGACATCGGGGATGGTGAAAGTATGTGCAGTTTCTCCTGAGACAATGTCACAGATGGCAGCCACTGCTCTGTGGCGTGCGGTTCCCTAGCACTCAAGTATGGCAACCCCACTCGGTATTGTAGACACAGTGCAGGGTGGAAATGCATGGGTCCAGTTACCACTGTCAGGGAGCCTGTTGTTTCTTGCTCAAGTTTTCAGGCGGCCGCTCCACTCCGATAATGCTGATTCTTGACTGACTGGTTCAGTCGGGAGATTTGCTTTCCCAGGCGGGGGAAGGGGAGTTTAATTAAAATAACGTGTTTCTCCTGGGCAAAACAGGAGACATCACATGTATGCACACAGTTTAAAACACAGAAAATCCAATAATCCTTAGCAACATCAATTAAAACAGGTGCATGTAAGTTGTTCCTGCAATAGCAATGTATTTAGTTTTTTTTTTTTTTTTAAGTCTTGTTTAAATGTGTAACGTGATGGTGAGTTTCTTAGCTGGAGGGGGAGTTTGGTCCCCCAAACAAGTTTGTGCAGCAGCCTGCAGTTCTAAGCCCCTAGTGCCTGCTCCAAACAGTTCTCAGGGCAGGGGGCATCAGCAAATTCAGCACCTGCTGCACTGGGGTTGGCATGGCTTGACAATGACGACGCTACGTCTTCCATGCACAATCATGCTTCAGTGTGATGGTGCCGAAGGGACCTGCAGCCATCTTTGGGCATAGCTCAGGAGGGAGGTAACAATAAGTCTGTTGCAAAATCATCATAATGATTGTGCAACAGTCCATTTTGGCTTAGAATATGGCCCCATTATCTTCAAAGAAGGCTACCATTGGGACCCTTAAGGTTAAGTACTTAATTCATTTTTTAATTATAAATCACATGATGTCAGCCAATTCGCACACAGAGCAACTGCACCTCTTCTCCTGCATACAGTGATCTCTTGTGCAGGAAAGTTTGGAGTGGTGGGAGTCACTTCACATCTATGGGGAGAGTAGTTTAATTCAGGGCTGTGACTGGGGGGAGTGCAAGAGCTGCAGTTGCAGTAGGGCCCACACTGTTAGGGGGCCCACTGCCTCAGACATCAACATTAAGAAAACCTTTTATCTCAGACAGTCTTGCAATTTTCTCTTTGGACATTGCTTATCCATTTGAAATCGGGGTTATCAGCAGTGGCAGCGGAAGACTCCAACTCCAGTTTCATGTGGTGGGGGAGTGCAGAACAGAGAAGTAATAGGGCCCATTACTCAAAACATTAAATCTTGGTGCCAGTGTCCCCAGAAAGAGCAGAGACAAATGACATTGTTCAGTTCCTTGATCGTGGTGCCCGCAAGTGGGATGGGGGCAGCATGGATAAACTACGGATGCTCAGCTGCACTGCTACAAAAGAACCTACACTATAAATATTTCATAGGCAGTAATGGTTATTTTATGCTTATTGATGGGGAGGTAGTCCTCACAAAATACTTTGCAGGGGGGCCCTTATAGCTGTTGGCACAGCCCTGGTTTCATTTAACTTACAAAATTAATAAAATAGTGAAACATATTGTAAATCACTCTAAATAACTTAAAGGGAAACTGTCATGTTACCCTCCGGTTAAGCTTTTTTAAAAGGGTGGGAGCCCCTGCAAATGAGAGTTTCCCTAATTAATAGGGCATTCATGGTATAACAGACTCCTCTTGTCAGGTACGTGCTGCCAGAACCACTTAGTTTTGCTCTGAGGTTCTCTCATTCTGGCCTCATGCTGGGAATCTTATATACCATAAGAGACATGCCACCATACCTCTCAACCTGTCAGCTTTTGAATGCATAGCACCAGCCTTCAAAATGGGGGATAAATAGCTAGCATATGCAGCACTTTCAAAGAATAATAAGTATAAGAACGGTGAGCCCTATATGTTTAGTGTTAGGACTCTTTCTATCAAGTTAGTTTACTTGTTCCATAGTGTATCTGTCCAGAAATTGTTCTAACATTATGAGGAACATCAGTAAATCTTTGTGAAGCAAGGGTAAATTAAACTGTAAAATGCATAGCACTTTGTGAAATGTATATCACTTGAGAGGTATGCACCTTGCAGAGGCCCTATTAATTTAGAGTAAAAGCTTGTAGCTTGTTAGGTGTGACTGTAAAGACAGCAGTGTGTTTTTAACATGTTGTCATTTTAAAACAGATCAACATCACTACAGAGCATTACTTTTGACCTTTTAAAACACACCAACATCACTACAGAGCACTACAGGCACAAACTTGTTGATCTGACCCTGTAGTTTTTATTTAAAACTGGGGAAAGGGTGTGGTTCTCTCTTACAAGAAAACCTCTAGCACGCCTGCTCCTGCGTGCTTTTGGAGAACAGAGCAGCTGAACGGGATTTTAACAAGCGGAGCCAGTCGGGTCCTGCCCGACTAGAACGGGACTTCTCAATTAAAAAAAAAAAAAAAAAAAGACACCAACTGTGCTTGATTCCGGGCAGCCTATTTAATGGATTCAAGCTGCACTCAGAGCTCACCAGAGCTCAGGTGGACATTGGGGGAGTGGCCCCAGTTTTTCGGAGCTGGATTGAAAAACAGAGAAAAAAGTGAGAATTTTCACCAGCATGTCTGCTCCTGCATGCTTTCAGAGAACAAGGCAGCTGAACGGGATTTTAACAAGTGGAGCCAGTTGGGTCCTGCCCGACTAGAATGGGGCTTCTCAATTAAAAAAAAAAAAAGGCAGCTAGCCCGGTGGCGCAGAGGGCTGAGGTGCTGGTCGCCTCACTTGGGCATGCTGGTGACCCAGGTCCTCGAGCGCAGCCTGGTCAGAGGGAGGTCGGCACGGCGGGGGTGGGCGGAGTTGGATGGAGCAGCCAGGCAGCAGTCCCTTGGGGAGGTGGGTGGCATCCATCGTCATGGCTACCCCCTGTGGAAGCCAAGGCTGCACAAGCAAGGGTGCCGGTGAGAGGCCAATGGGGCTGGTGGAGGAGGGCCATTACCGAGGCTGTAGGGTGAATGCATGCCTCCACACACATGCGTCCTTCTCCTGGGGTCCTCGGAGAAAATGAGGAAAAAAAAACAACGGTAGGATGGCAACTGACTCTCTGCAGGAAGCGCGCCCGGACTAGGCATAAGGTAAGCCCCTGTAATTCCGGGGGACGGAGCTGGGGAGCGGCAGATGGGGGCAGACGGGAGAGAGAATAAAATAGAAATAATATAAAAAAAAAAAAAAAGGTGCCAACTCTGCTTGATTCCAGGCAGCCTATTTAATGGCTACTGAACTGATTCAAGCTGCACTCAGAGCTCACCGGAGCTCAGGTGGACGTCAGGGGAGCAGCCCCAGCTCTTCGGAGCTGGATTGAAAAACTGAGAAAAAATTGAGAATTTTCACCAGCACATCTGCTCCTGCATGCTTTCAGAAAACAGGGCAGCTGAACGGGATTTTTGCCACCCCCTCCACCATGACTTGTTAAATAGACTTTAGTCCCACCCCTGTGGGCTTGGATAGGTGGTTGTAGAATCAAGGAGGTGTTACAAAGGCTACTGGAGGAAGGCGTATCCCTGTCTTCAGAAACCTGACCCTCTAACTCTCAATGGGACACTTACCTGCTACACTCTTAATTTGTTGAGTTTCCCTTTCTGCCTATCTACTGTGGTACAAAAGTAAATGTCTTCTTAGCATTAATAGATATATCTCCCCCCAGGAACTAGGAGCTGATAGATACGTCCTTGTGCCTGCAGCCTGGGGAGTAGTGAGATAGCCTGGAGTAACTGGTCTCTCAAACTAACTAGGCAGACAAGTGAGGGAGATGCTAGGAATACAATTAGGTATTTGGGCTAATTAAGGAACAACAAGCTTACCTACTTACTAGACATGTTTTTGAATGTTTTTCCTTAGATAAGTTGTCATTTTAAACTGAACTGAAGTAGCACTACTCAGAATAGTTTTTTCCCATTTTTACTTTCTCTCTTGGTCAGCTTCTCAAGAAAAGTTGTCATTTTAGCCTAACATTTACCTACTGTGACTTCCTTGCAAGCCTCTTATTAAACAGTCACCTCAGCTGAATCAGCTCCTATGTATCTAGGGGTGCTACATGACCTAAATCCACAGCCAGCTATTAGACAGGGAAACCACAACCTGAAAAATGTCTTAAGACCAGAGAAAAGCTCAAGACCCAAGGGTTAGGCAGTGATGCTGGGTGCAGTTCCCATATTTCACTCCAGTTAAACAGGAACAGAACTGCGCAGGAATGCCGCCCCAAGGTAACAGACACCCCCTGGGCCCCAGAAACACTGAGCGTGGGCACACACACACACACACACACACACACACACGAAATCCATGCCACTCAGGAGTACTCTCCTAGTAATTATGTATATATGCACCATAGGTTGAATGGATCACCTACTAAGTGTTAGTGAAGGTCGTCACCCTTCCTGGGGACCCCAGGATCACCATCAGCCTTGTATGCAATACCAACCTGCAACGAGCTTAGCTGACTCTCTGCTGGTGTTGCATGGGTTCACTAGAAGAGGGTCCTGCTACCTACTGTTCCATTGCCCCAGAGGAAAGGGGTGTAGAGACTTACTATGCAAAATACCTAAAGTACTAAGCTTAGCCTTGGTATTGCTGTTACTATTATCTGGTGACATTGAGCCCAACCCCGGACCCTCCGTGACTAACACCATCATTGGATCCCCTCATGACCCTAACTGGATCTCCCGAAGGGGCCTAAGGCTAGCCCATATGAACATTTGCAGCCTACGCCCCAAAGCACATGAAGAACAAGGCTGGGTGAACCTATATAAACCGGACGTACTGGCAATATCAGACACGTGGTTAAAACCCCACACCCTAACCCACGAGATTGATCTCATTAACTACAATATCTTCATTTGCATGCTTTTTTTATTGTAATCAAAATTTATTGAACTTTTGCAGATAAACCACACTCATGAATACATCCACGCAATTATATTAGAGACAGGTCATAGCAAAATAAAAATAATAGGTCTGCGTCTATACAACACATAGTTATCATAGATTGTCCCCAGAGTGATCATACCTATTAGATGAGGGCTGACCCCTCACATAACATCCATAGCTTGAGGACCCTTTGGGTCCTGGGTTCACTCGGGGAGCTAAGTATTGGCAAACAAACATACCTGTTCCAAACCAAAGCCCACTGCAAATGCTCAGGGTGGCGTGGTGCAAAACCAGAGCTGGTTAGCCCAAAATGTACTCCAACCCTCCTCGATAAGGCTTGCACTCAAATGATACACAGCACAATATTCCTTCAAATTCAAGTACTTTGTTGCAGAATCTACAGAATATTGTGGACGGACTGACAGACGTCCACTTCTTGCCCCAGTCGTGAGAAGTGGACGTCCGTCAGTCTGTCCACAATATTCTGTTGACTCTGCAATAAAGCATTTGAATCTGAAGGAATATTGTGCTGTGTATCATTTGAGTGCAAGATATTTCGAGGAGTATTGGCAGATAGACATATATTACAGAACTCCTAAAAGAAACAAATACAACAAAACATTGCACTATGCAAAGGGAAATTAAAAACATGGGTGAGGGCATTCCCAGCTTAAAGGAAAGTTGAGTACTCTAAAACTTGTTGACATCCTTCAGTTTAACTCATCCTATCCTGGTATAAAGTACCTCAGGCAGTGCATGTGAGTGTCCTTCTTACCAGTGTTCCTTCCACCACACTTGGGGACTACCCAGGACTTTGAGGATGTGGGACCCAGCCTGATTAACTTGGGAGCCTATGGCTTAATGATCGGGGGTGGGGGGGTGTTATCTATCCCAACTAACTGGTCAAGTACAGAGCGCACAGTATGCTTTCCCAGAAAAAGCATAAAAGGTAGCCACCTGTCTGTGTTTTTTTTCCTCAGGTGTAAGTGTACTGTAATCATTTCCATGGCCTGTACCTGTTTGAAAAGCCTATCCAGTTGTCCAGACTGGGGTTGGCATTCTGTAGCCATTTCATAATTATAGCCTTCGGTGCACATCTGATTAGAATTTGAAAGAGGTACCTCTGTGTTTTCTCCCTGAGCCCAGTTGGGGAGGGGACTAACTCCTAAAATTAGATGTTTAAAGTGCCTCAGAATAGGTCTTTAAAATATCTCCCCTATGGCACCCACTATTGCAAACTAGAAGGCCTGCAGGCTGGTGCAGTCCCAAAAGATACGGGTATGGTGGGATGTTTGGTCATGGCCCCTCCAGAGCTCATCCAAATTTGTGGAGCTAAAATGTGTTGTGATTACTGGAGATCCTAAAGAAGCGTGTTACCATTTTCCACCTGTGTTCTCTCCACAGATAAGATGCAGAAACTCTAGCAGTACCTTCCCATACTTCCTTCCACTGCCTTTCTGTCAAGTGCTCACCTGTTTCCCTTTCCCATTTATTCTACATTGGCCCTGTGTGGGGCTCCTCCTGCTCGGCTATAGATTTATGTAAGTGTGAGATCCAATGGCTCATATTAGGTGAAGTCTGATGCAGTTCTAGGATTTGTTGCAGACTAAGGGTTGTTGCCATCAAGCTTTTCCTACCATGTGACTGAAGAAAACTACAAAGTTCCAAGTGGTAGTAGAAGTCCTTATGAGGGGGGTGGAATTCCTGCTGGATCTGGGCAAATGTTTTTATGTTCCCCCTGCATCATTAGTTGTCCCAACCAGCATATATCCCGTAATGCTCACCTGTGGAAGGACAGGTTGATCCTCTTCTGAAGGAAGTCTCTGCATACTCTGATAAGGGTTAAGGGACTTAAACCTACATTGCCCTTGGTTATACTTATCACTTGAGCCCATGCTCTCATTGTCACCTGGGCGGGGGTGGGGGGCATTGGTTTGGGGTTGTGTGTATTAGACACTTGGTCATTATGGCGTAAGGGGAAATCTCCCAACCTGTTTAACTCCTGGCCCCACTTTCTCCAGTGCCACTCCATTAGGATGGTCCCCAATTTGTGTATAGGCTAACATACCAAATGCCTGGCATGCTAGAAAGTATTTTTTGGAATCTGGAACCCCAAGAACCCCCTTACCTTGCCTCATCTTCAGCAGATCCCACCTCAGTCTAGGTTTCCTGTTGTCCCAGACAAATCTGGAGGCACACTTATATAATTTCATCCAAATTATGGTGGGAGGTTCCACCAGTAGGGTAACGAACAGAAATAAGAGCCTCAGAAGAATGTTCATTCTTACCACTTCCACCCTGCCCACTAGTGTAAGGAGCAAACCCGCCCATCTGGTTAAATCAGCCTGGATCACTTGGACAAGGGGTCCATAATTATAGCTATGCAATTCCTCCAAGGCTGTGGTGATCTGTACCCCTAAATATTAAACCGGCTTCCAATCTTCTTAAAAGGGCATACTCGCGGTAGGGTCTAAAACACGTCGCCACTGAGCAATAGGCCTCTTAGATTCACTTAGATTGTTAGGAGCACAGAAACGGCAATAACCCAAGAAACAGCTCCTTTAAGAAAGTGTGTAAAAACACATATTTCCCCGATTTAGGATGTATCTGTTTTATCTACATTCATTTTAAAGCCAGAAGCTTGTCCAAAGGATTTCATAAGGTCCAGAAGTTATGGTAAGTTATCCCCTGGATTGTGTACCTATAGCAAAGTGTCATCCAGGTAAAGTGAGACTATAACTTCTTTTTCCATTTCAATTCCCTGGATGTCCCGTCTTACTGTAAAAGCTTTGAACAACAGCTTAATGCTTAGGGTAAACAACAAGGGTGAAAGGAGGCAGCCCAGTCTAGTACCCCCATGAATTGGAAATTCTTGTAATAGCAACTTGTTCACTCATATTTTAGCTCTCAGGTTACTGTACAGCACCTGTATCCAGTTGCTAATTTTCCCCCAGCACTGTTTTGTGAAGTACATTATGCAGAAACCCTCAGTCCAGGCGATGAAATGCCGTTTTGGCATCCACTGTGACCACTATATTAGCTTTTTCTCTTCCCTTGGTGCTGGAGATCACATTAAGGAGTCTTCAGACATTATCTTGGATGTGCCTTTCTGGAATAAACCCAGTCTGGTCCCATGTACTAACTTGCCTACCACTTTTTGCAACCTGTTGACAACTGCTTATGCAAACATCTTTGCATCCTGGTTCAGAAGCAATATAGGGTGAAAAACCTTGCATGTAGAGGTGTCCTTCCTCTCCTTTGTGAGGATGAATCTGGCATTTCCTTCTCCTTATGGATAGTATCAAAGAGATGAGTCAGCAGTGGTGATACCTCGCATTTGCACACCTTGAAGAACTCTGCCACAAACCCATCTGTGCTGGAGGATTTGTTATTATTAAGTGATTTCATTACCTCCTCCAGTTCCTCTACCATGAAGGGTCTTTCCACCTGTGCAAGCTGATCTTCTGTCAACTTTGGAAAGTTACACTTTGCTACATTTGAAGAGACCCACTATGTCTACTCTGAAATATCTTCTCAATTCTCTCTGATGTTCCTTCATTTCATCTATGTCTGCACTCCCTTCTCATATTTCTAAGCCTTCTCTCGTAAGAAGGCAGAATTCCTGTCCAGAGAGATAGTGGCTGCACAGAATAGACCGGCTCAGCTCTTTCAGACTGTGGACAGACTGTGCAATCCAGTCTGTCTTCAACCCAGAAGAGCCTTATCTCAAGAATGGTGTGAGGAGCTCGCTCTCTTCTTTGCAGATAAGGTTGCCAAAATCAGATCGGACATTCGCTCTTCCTCCTAATGGGAGAGCAGCAGTGGTCGCAGGAAATGTCAAGCACCCAGTTGGAATGGTCTGACTTCAGCCTTCCCATAATCGAGGATGTTGTGATGATCATTCGAGCACTGCGACCGACCTGCTGTAATTTGGACCCTGGTCCCACGCGCCTCTTAGTGGGTTGCATGGATAAGATTGGCCTAGTCCTAGCTCTGATCGTATGGAAGTCTTTGGAGAGGGGGATTTTTCCAGATCCCCTCAAAGAGGCTATAATTAAGCCCCTTTTAAAGAAACCCTCCTTAGACCCATACTGTCTAGCAAATTACAGGCCAGTCTCTAACTTACCCTTTGTGGGTAAAGTTATTGAGAAAGTGGTCGCAGTGCAGTTGGAGGATCATCTGGCCAACAACAATATCTACGATTCACTCCAGTCTGGATATAGGAAAAGGCATAGTACGAGACAGCTGATACGGGTACTAAATGACCTCCTAATGGCTAGAGATCGTGGGACCCAATCCATCTTGGTACTACTTGATCTCTCAGCAGCATTTGACACCGTTGACCATGGTGTGTTATTGGAGTGCCTCGTGTTAGTCTGTGGACTGTCTGGTACGGTCCTCAGATGGTTTCAATCTACCTTGAGGTAGGACTCAGAGAGTGGTGTAAGAATTTTTCCTCAACATCATTCTCCCTGCCCTGTGAGGGTACCAGAGGGCTCGCTTTAGCACCCATGTTGTTTTGGTGTATATGCTACCATTAGGGGCGTTATTATTGATGGTACGTCTGGGTTTTCACTGCTATGCTGATGATACCCAGCTGTATATGTCTTTGTGCCCGGTCAGGACGCTGCCTTGTCGGGTATTTAATAACTGCCTTGAAGAAATCCAAGAATGGATGAATGGGAGTTGGCTGAGGTTAAATCCGGAGAAAACTGAGGTGTTGGTTGTGGATTTAGGTCGCTGTGAGGCGGGTCTGCCAGAAGGATCACCCTCAGGCCTATGGCTTGGAGGTGTCCAGCTGACGACCTCAGACCAGGTGCGAAACCTTGGCATAATACTTGATGACCGTTTGACACTCAAATCCCAGGTGTCAGCGGTTGTGAAGACTTCCTTTTTTCATCTGAGGAATATTGCCAGGGTGAAGCACTTGGTTCCTCCAGAGGACCTTCCAACATTAATCCACGCCTTTGTTACCTCCCGGCTTGACTACTGTAACTCCCTATACCTAGGGCTATCGGGGGTTGAACTTTGCCGTCTGCAGCTGGTGCAGAATGCGGCAGCCAGGCTGTTGACTGGAGTCTCTAGATCCAGTCACATAACGCCTGTGCTCCACGGACTGCACTGGCTGCCAGTGTTTTGGCGAATCACCTTCAAGGCTGACCTATAAAGCCCTACATGATCTGGGACCTACCTACCTGAAAGAGCTCCTCTGCCCCTATAGTCCCTCTCGCCCCCTCCGATCCACTGACGAGGGATTGCTAGAGATTCCCAGGGTACGTTTGAAAACATCTGGTGCTAGATCTTTTAGTTTTATGGCACCTACCCTGTGGAATTCTCTACCTCGTCAGGTGCGAGACTGCCCGACCGTCCTTAGTTTTAAAAGGGAGTTGAAGACCCACCTTTTTAATATAGCTTTTAAGGATTTCTGTTGATTTGATTTACTATATTTATTGTCATATTTATCTGTACAGGCACTTTGATTTAAGAAAAGCGCCTTTTAAAAATAAAGTTGAAATTGAAATTGAAATAGAAAATTCTCTTGAATTACTTTCTGCCATTTGCTCTAAGAATAAACTCTGCAGTCACTTAGTTTCTTTCCAAATGCCACCACCTGGGTATTTTTCCCTCAAGCTTTCTGTTTGAAATTCCACCCTTGTTCATTTGGGTTTGAGATGCATGTTTCCTCCACTAATAAGCTTTTGAAAAAATTTCTCTAGGAAACTTATCGTGAACACTATTCTCTCCATTATGAAACAGCTAATCTTTGTAGACAAAGCCATCCAAAGGAAGAGATTTCCTGCAGTGAACAACCCCACATAACCGTCCTTTTATTAAGCACTGCATCCAGCACCTTAACTCCACTCTCTTTCAGTTCCTCAAGGACACCAGACCTGCCAAACTCCAGTCTCTCTCTCCCAACAGATCAGCAACCAACATGAGTCCTTGAGTCAGACACAGCCTAATTTGGTATTTTGTGTTTATCCAGATCTCCCCCTGACACAAGATGAATGATCTCTCCTTAGCAAGGGGTCTCTCTTTTGTGCCCACACCCAGACATCTTGATGTACTCCAGGTTCAAGTTGACCTGCAGCACTTCTATCACAGACTACAACTTACAGCTCATTTTTCTAATGAGACTCCTCTTCCTGTATATGATGACAGTATTACCAGAATAATCAATTACATCAGTCCCCAACGTAGTGCATGGACCCCCCTTCAGGATGTTTTGCTGCTGTTGATTATTTTGTTAACCAATGCATGGAAACACCCCTAACTTCAATTTTCATTGAAGGCATGACCACTCTAACCTGACAACTGGTGAGCTTTCAGCCCTCAGATCTCTGCAATACAGGGATGACACTGTTATTAAACCAGCTGATGGGGGGGGGTGCTGTTGTGGTCTGGCAAAAAGAGTCACTGAAGCCACACAGCAACTCTCCGACACCAGATTTTACTCTTCTCTTCCCCAGGCCCCCACTGCTGACTATTAGACTGAGGTTACCACCACCATCACCTCTGCTACTGAAAACAAAGAGCTCACTGCTTCAGCTAAGAGACTCATAGTTCAGCATCCTCAGGCATCCAGGTTTTATCTCCTTCCCAAAATCCACAAAACAGGTAACCCTGGATGCCCTATTGTGTCTTCCTGGTCCTGTCCCACATCTCTGCATTTCTGAACAGCCTCAAGAGACCACTCTATGAATCCTTGCTCTCCTATGTTAATGACACTAACCATTCTCTCCAGTTATTTGACAGGTTCCGATTCAGTGGCTCCTATCAGCTCATCTTCACCATGGACATCAAATCTCTATACACAGTGATCTCCCACAGTGATGGCCTGACAGCTTTGCAGCATTTTCTGAATAAGCATGACGTCCAGCAGCCACCCACATACACTCTAACCCATCTGACAGAACTTATTCTTAAACTCAGTACTTTTTCTTTTAATAGCAGTTTTTTCAGCAGGTCAGTGGAGTTTCCATGGGTACTAAGGTGGGTCCCAGCTTTGCCAGTTTGTTTGTGGGTTGGGTGGAGGAACAGTTTTTCTCTCATTCACAAGGACTATGCCTGAACTCTACAAACGCTACATAGATTAATGTGTGGGGGCTACCTCCTGCTCCAGAGAGATCCTCCAAATCTTCTTGGACAAGTTTACTATAGCCCATCCTTCCCTTCAGTATACTGTCGAAGCATCTTCCTCTACACTGCCTTTTCTGGATATCAAACTGTCAGTGCAGAACACTGGTCTGAAGATATCAGTTTATTACAAACCCACTGACTCACACAGTTTCCTCCTCTACAACTCCTTCCATCCTAAACATGTCAAGAATGGCCTGCCATATTCACAGTTTCTTAGACTTCGGAGGTTATACAGTGAAGATGATAATTTTGCTAAACAGGTTCAAATAATGCATAGATTTTTTATTAACAGGGGATATCCTAAAAGCACAGTAGACAGAGCACTCTTCCCAGGCTGGTCACATGCCCCATAACCTTGACACCCATAGGAAGGATACTGTCATGCAAGAACAACAACAAATTTCACTAGTGCTTCCCTTCTATCAGAGTGCACCTTCTCTTCACAGGATCATCAACAGTAACTTTCCTATTTTGCAGCTGACCCCAAC
Source organism: Neoceratodus forsteri (assembly GCA_016271365.2). Taxonomy (NCBI): domain Eukaryota; kingdom Metazoa; phylum Chordata; order Ceratodontiformes; family Ceratodontidae; genus Neoceratodus; species Neoceratodus forsteri. The sequence goes on from CM028135.1 coordinate 64,761,281, forward strand.
GTTGGTGCTTCCTTTACAGAATCACCTATTGCCTCCTACCACCAACCACCCAACCTGCAGAATCTCCTGTTAAGAAGCTTCCTACCTACTCCTAACAGTTCCTCCCTATCAGTTACCAAACTTTACAATAGAACTCGCTGCTGCACCTTCAAATTTATTTCTAGTGTGACTGTAATTCGGAGGCCAACAGGTGTTTTTCACATCACCAAGGAGTTCTCATGCCCCTCCACTAATGTGGTATATTGTATGCTTTGCAGGAAGTGTGCAGCTATTTACATCGGAGAAACTGGTAGACGCCTTGTTGACTGTTTCAGGGAACACTACAAGGCAGTCAGGAATCGAGACTGATAAACTCATTGTATACCACTTTATCTTCAGAGGCCAAAGTGTCAATTATCTTTCTGTTCGTGTCCTTCAGCAGGGCTTTTGAGATTCTGACCATAGAAAAAACATGGAAACCAAGCTGATCATCTACATTGGCTCCAAGCAGCCCTCCGGTTTAAATGATTGACTAATTTTCTACTAATATATTTCAGCCACCCCTTCTTTTCCCTATAGTCTGTTTGTATCAGTACATATCTATTTTCATTTTCCACAGATGTCTCCATCTATACCTCCTTCCCCCACATTTGTCACCTTTCAGCCTTCTTACTAGGTCCTGTTAATTAGCCTCCACCTGGGGATTTCTCTAGCTCATTCACTTCTATTATGCCTTGTCACTCCCATCATCACCTTTTTGTTTTCCAGATTCTGTCTTTATCTTGTCATTTATCACTTCTTCTCCCAGAGCCTCCCCCTTTTTCTTTCACCATATATATTCCTTATTTTACCTCTCCTCTACACTAACTTTGCTTTTTCTCTTTTAGATATTTTCTGAAGAAGATCTATGATCGAAAAGTTGATTTTTAACTCTATTTTCAGCATGCATTTAATATAACCAGTTTGTTTTGCTTTTGGAAAGTTATTATTATCCAAGAAACCCTGAATCTCTGATTAGTACCCAATACCCAGTTCTTTGCCATAAAAGGTCTCAAACTTTTCCTGCCATATCCCTTGGTGATGTAGCACACTCTGTCTTGTCCCTGTTCATCCTAATCTTCGGGATGAACCTATCAGTGGCCTGCATTTTCATTCAGTAAACCAGTAATCTATTGGCATTATTGACAAGATCATAGTACTTTAGACTCATAAAGTGAAGCTGGCTGCCCATCACCGTAATATTTAGTTTTTCCAGTCCTTGCTTAACCTCTTTCATTGTTTCTAGAATGCTTCTGGTCCGTTTTTTTTAAATGCTCAGCCTCCAATGACTAGAGCTGGCGCAGTAACGTGTTCTGAGTTCAGAGGTGCAATTTCTTCCGGTAAGAGGCACAGGAAATCAGGCAACCCTGCAAGACTGCCTTTAAACCATCTTATGCCTACTTTAACTTAGTATTGGCTTCCTGTTGACCCATGGGTACTGGGTGATCTCTTTGAGTCTGGTAACCAGACTTTTGTCTGCTAGTCAATTATCATGAAGGTGCCAAACCATATCCCCTGACTGATGACCCCCCCAGCCCAGAATTACCAGAGAAATTGGCTCACGATCTGTTATCATACTAGGAAAGATGAGCATGTCTGAGACCAGGCATAGGTGCGATCTAAAGACATAAAGCATGTAAATTCTCAAGTAGCTCTCTTCAGGCACACACAAAAAGGTATCATCTTTAACATGAGGGATTAATTCCCTCCAGGGACCTACTAGCCTTCCCTCCTGCCTCAGATGAACCATCCTACATATTGCCTTGAGTAACAGAGCCAGTTATATGGTAGACCTATCAATTCTAGCGTCTTCAACCATGTTCCAGTCCCCCCCTCACACACACACCAGAGTGATGATTGAGGGAAGCTCCAACTTGTTATGCACTTTGGTAAAAAATTCTGAGGTTGGTGGTCTTAGCACATATACATTCCCAATGTGAAACGCCTTAGAATTCTGAGGTTGGTGGTGTTAGCATGTATACATTCCCAATCTGAAACACCTTAGAATTCAGAGGTCGGTGGTATTAGCACATATACATTCCCAATGTGAAACACCTTAGAATTCTGTGGTTGGTGGTTTCGTCTTATCGAGTATTTGGTTTTGGGATTTGGACTTTTGGAACTGCTTTCAGAAGTCTCCCTTCTGTTTGTTTGTGGAGATATTTAATACAGCGAAAGTACATCGGGTTACATCTAAAGGTTTTAGACGCGATTTGGAGTTGGGCTAATCGGAACAAAACTGGTTTTGCTTGCCTTGTGTGCGAGAATTTATCAGACTGTGATTTTGCTCACTGAACATTTGTGGTCGTTTCGACGTTTAGGAGCTTCTTAATCATTTCTGTGTGACTGTTGACCTACTAGATTGGAACGTTACTGGATTGTGGATCAGACTGAAACCACTGCAGCATTTTTTTGAGATTGCTCTGCTATCTCGTTTGAGGTTTGTGGGAGGAAATCCACCTGGACTGTTTGGGCATTTCGGGAACCCGTCATTTGGACGTTGCTTCCCTTCTTTTGGTTGGAGCCTGGCTACCTGGGGAACTCTGGTATTTGGATTGGCTCTTTATCAGATGCTAGCTTTTGCCTTATTCTGCTGAAGTGAAAGATTTTGAGCTGGGTCAAGACCTGGGATGGCTGTGGTGGGGGACCCCACCCCCAGTCCTTGCTACCAGAGGGTGAGGGGGCTAGTCGGTGACCAGCCGGAGGGTTGGGCCTCTGTCTGCCCTGGGGGGCTTGCGGTGCTGGGGTGGTCGTTATACCGCCCTGTTTCTGGGGCTCTGACCCTGGGGGTAAGGGTTGTGGGATGCCTCCTGGTCAGTGCAGTCTGTGGGGTTAATTCTGACCTGAGTAACTTCAGTCTCAGGGAACTGTTAAGTTTTAATGTTATTACCTTCACTGGTCTGAACCGAGCAGTATTTTCCAGTGAGGAGACTGTGGATGGATCCTTGGTTTGGATTATTTTATAGTTTCTTTTGATGTTTTCTCTGACTGGAACCTTCTCTCTGGACCAAAATATCTTGTCTATGCAGTGAGAGTGCTCGGTTATTGTGAGTTTGTGGGGAGTGTGAGTCCCTGCCTACTCACAAATCTTTATTTTATTATTTTGGGGGTATTATATGCTGTTTTATTTTTGGGTAGTGAGAGTGCCTGGAGGCTAAGTAAGCTTGTAGTGGGAGTACATGTTTTCTTAGCCAATCTATATTATTTTATTTTGGGGGTTTTATTTTTAATGTATGTTTTTTGTTTTTTCTTTTGTATTTATGTTTACCTGATTCTGTGACGGGATTTCCTTGTGAGAGGAGGGATCCCCGTCTGTATTTATTATTTATTATTTATTTTACTTTTTAATTATTTTCTGTTTATTCTTGGGTTACAGAAAGTAGGTTTCGCTTCTGAGAAATATGGATTAATTGGGTTTCATTTTTATTTTTGGTTTATGTTGTTGTAACTTTGTTTGGAAAATTTGGTTTTTAATCTTTTGGGGGGATTTGTTTTTTGTGTATTGTGTGAGAGTAAGACTTTATTGTCTTTTCCATGTTGAAGGACGTGGATATGTATTATTATCCCCTCCCCCCCATTGTGCCCTACTCATCCTCCACTCTTCGGGCCCTCCACCCTTTTTCTCCCCCTCCTTTATTGTTTTCTATCTATCAATGTTGTAGGGCTTTGGGAATTGCCCGAAGGAGGAGAGGACGGGGTTGGGAGCCTGTACAGTGTTGGATGGATGAGGGGAGTGCTCAAATTGGGATTGTTAGGCCCAGCAGATGCCCTGGGGCGAAATGGAGGTCAGAATGTGGGTTTCCTTGTCTGATCCCCATACCCAAGGGCACCACCGCTAATAATGGCGGGCAGGTGGTTGGGGGATCCCTGGAATTCTGTCCAACTCGGGCGGTTTTATGCAATGCCAGATCCGTTGTAAACAAGACTGCCATTGTGGTGGACTTGGTGGGTACGGCGGATCTGGCTTGCATCACTGAAACCTGGCTGGATGGAAATGCCAGCCCCGTTCTTGAGGCGGCCGTTACGGCCGCGTATTCGGTAATACACTGCCCGAGATTGGATCGCAGGGGTGGGGGGGTTGCGGTCTGTCTTAAGTCCGAATTGGGGCTCACTAGTGTTCCAGTTAAGGAGACAAGATAATTTGAATTTGTTATAGTGGCAAGTGGGGGCTATAAACTGGCTTCGTCTACCATCCACCTAGGGATGAGAAGCCATTCCTTAAGGAAGTGGTGGACTTCATCATTGACCTGGTATTGGAGTCTCCCAGGTTGATGGTGCTGGGCGACTTCAATGCCTGGATCGACGATGAACTCTTGCAATTTGGACAGCACTTCCTCCAATTGATGAATTCATTGTGCCTCTCACAGGTTGTTACCTCTGCCACTCATAAATGTGGCCATTCCCTTGATCTGGTTTTCCTCCTGGGGATGGAAGCCTCTGGTGTGGGGGTGGGACCTGTAGGATGGTCTTTGACCATCACACTGTGAGATACAATTTTAGCACCTCATGAGACTCACCCCTGTGGAGATGGCTTCACCATTTCTTACAGGATGTGACTCCCAATGGTCTAACTGATGTACTTGACCTATCAGAATTTCCTGTGATGAGGTTGGATCCAGAGGCCTTGGTTCTGGCCTATAATAAGGCCATTACCAATGCCCTGGATTCTATTGCTCCCATCTGTGTGCATCCTCTCTCTCTTCACCCGCGATCCCCATGGTTCGATGGGGACTTGAGGGAGATGCGTCGTCTAGGACGCAGGTTAGAGAGGTGTTGGTGGAAATTCAACTTAGATGCTGACTATCTTAGACTGCTAGAGCATTATCAACTCTATCAATCAGCAATTGCCCATAAGAAGGCAGTATTCCTGTCCGGGGAAATTGCTGCTGCTCAGAACCGACCGGCCCAGCTCTTTCGAACCATAGACAGATGTGCAACCCAGCCTGTCTGCAGGTTCATAGAGCCTTTTCGCAATCTCAGTACGAGGAGCTCACTCGGTTCTTTGCAGATAAGGTGGAAGACATCAGGGTGGAGACCTGCGCTACACTCTCTATGGGAACAGCCGTGGACCAGGCCCCAGTCGCAATCCTTCTTTTTTCCTGGAGTCTCTTCAAAAGGCTGGAAATTGAAGATGTTATGAGGATTGTCCAGGGTATGCGCACTACATGCTGTAGTTTAGATCCGGGCCCGACAGCCTTGATTATGGGCTGTAGGGAGATTATCATCCCGGTTCTGGTGAGGATAGTCTGGTGCTCCTTAGACTCTGGTGAATATCCTTGCTCCCTGAAGGAGGCAGTGGTGACACCAGTGTTAGAAATCCAAGTGAAAACACCGTGAACGATAGTCCCATGGACAACCATGCAGCTCTCAAAGGGGAGGCCAGCCCAAATCAAAACGAAATACCAAGATAGAGAGCGCATAAAACCTCTTAGCACTCAACAAATGTTAGAGTGAAGTGAAGACCCAAAGACCAAAAAATGGGAGCATTTTATAATGAAAAACACTCGAACTTTAATAAGGTCACCACGAATATAACACAGTAAGTAGATAGTGCTGGTGATTGCTACAAATAGAAAAACACCCCTAGCGCCTCGACTCACATGAGTCTTCAGCTCTACTTGTCTTTTGCACCTGACCAGAATGGAGCACTCTTAGTATTTAATAACTGCCTCTGTGAAATCCAAGGTTGGATGAGGTCCAGCTGGCTGAAGTTGAATTCCGGGAAGATGGAGATGATGGTTGTGCATCCTGGTCACTGGATAGGGGGATGGGGGACAAACCATCCCTCAGGTTTATTCCTGGGGGATGTTGAGCTCCCCATTTCTGAACAGGTGTGGAACCTAGGGGTGATTCTTGATGATCGGCTGACACTACGTGCTCAAGTGTCGGCCGTCATTAAAGTCTCCTTTTACCATCTTAGGATCATCGCTAGGATCAAGCACCTTGTTCTGTCCGGGGACCTACCTACACTAATATATGCCTTTGTGACCTCGCATTCGGACTACTGCAATTCCTTTTACTTTGGGCTTCCTGGGGTTGATATCCACTGCTTGCAGCTGGTGCAGAACTCTGCAGCCCGGTTGTTAACTGGGACCTCTCGTTCTTCCCATGTTACACCAGTGCTCCGGAGACTGCACTGGCTGCCGGTTCAGTGGCGGACCACCTTTAAAGTTAGTCTGTTGACTTACAAAGCCCTGCACGGTTTGGGCCCTGACTACCTGAAAGAGCTCCTGGTTCCCTATCTCCCGGAGCGACCACTCCACTCAGCCAGCGAGGGGTTGCTAGAGATTCTGAGGGCTATTTTGAAATGATCGGGTGCCCGAGCTTTTCTGTTCATGGCTCCGACCCCCTGGAATTCTCTACCACGTTGCATTAAAGAGTGTGTGATAGTGGGGTTTTTTAAACAAGCATTAAAATCCTTTCTATGGACTAAGGCTTATGGGGAAGAGGTTGATCTGGTCTGATTTTATTATTTCATCATGCTGTTTGATGTGAAATATTTTACTGGTTTGTATTATAATGTTTTATCATGGTGTGATTTTATAATCTGTTGTGCGCCTTGATTCTTGAAAGGCGCATTCAAAATAAAAACTATTATTATTATATTATTATTAGCACATATACTGTATATTCCCAATGTGAAACACTTTAGAATTCTGAGGTTGATGGCATTAGCATGTATACATGCCCGATATGAAACACCAAAGAATTATGAGGTTGGTGGTATTAGCACGTATACACTCCCAATGTGAAACACCTTAGAATTCTGAGGTTGGTGGTGTTAGTACATATACATTCCCAAAGTGAAACACCTTAGAATTCTGAAGCTGGTGGTGTTAGCACATATACATTCCCAGTGTGAAACACCTTAGAATTCTGACGTTGGTGGTATTAGCATGCATACATTCCCAGTGTGAAACACTTTAGAATTCTGAAGTTGGGGTATTAGCACGCATCCATTCCCATAGTGAAACACCTTGGAATTCTGAGGTTGGTGGTATTAACATGCATACATTCCCAAAATGAAACATCATAGCGTTCTGAGATTTGTGGCATTAGCACGCATACATTCCCAAAGTGAACCACCTTAGAATTCTGAGGATGCCAGTGTTAGTGCATATATATTCCCAATGTGAAACACCTCCCCTTGCCACTCAAAATTATCACCAACTGGCAATCTTCCTCTGAGTAGGAGTCCAGGATCCTCATTGGCAGCCCCCCTGCATGGCAAAATAGCAACTCCTGCTTTTTTGTGAGAGGCATGTAATGAGAAAAATATCAGACTCACCCATCCTTGCTTTAATTTTTGGTGCTCGGAATCTGACGTGCAATTCCTGTATAAATGCCAGCTTAGTTTCTTTAAGCAAGATCATGGAGAATCCAAGCTCTCTTAACAACTGAAAAGATACCCTTGATATTTTAAAAGGTAATGAGAGAGAGGTTATTCATAGATGTAGCAGAGTAGATTGAGCAGAGCCCACCCCTTGTATGGGATTTACTCTGCAAACATGCTGGTCCCCTTCATGGTACCACTTTGGGGGCAACTCCTCCACCCTGCATGCCATGGGGACGCTCACACATTGTACCCCACCAGGCTTGTATTTAGGATGATTGTAAGCTGGAATTCTAAAAAAGAATAAAATAACCAGAAATAACAAATGCAATACATATGTCTAAAACCCAACAAAGGTAACAGGCCACACAATCCTCCTGGGAGATGCACTAGTGTGCGAGCAGTAATCCCTATAGGGAGATGCAGGAAGAGCTTCTCCCCTCAGGTCAGAGACCTGTTGGTGGAAATGGCATCATGAACTAGGACCAAAATTTAGATCCTCAGTCACCAGCAACCCCTCCTCCAGAAAGAACATCACCAGAATATGTGGGTACTAGCTGACTTTCACTGAGGCCACCGTTCCTGGTCCTCCACCTGCTATTAACATCACAGGCCTTATGGCCAGTACAGGTACATCTTGATCCCCTTATTATTAGAGGCCCCTTACAGACCCCCCTAGCCAGCCTGTACTGCAACCTTAACATAAGTAAAGACCAGTTTATTGAACAATACAAAATACAGAAACATGACTATACCCCCTTTCTCCCTGTAATCCTACCCACTGTACAGTTTCACTGCAGTCCTCCCTCTGGGTGACTGCACCACCTTACTTGTGTCTACTATCATGTAAACACTTCTCCACTGTATCTTACTAAGACACAGGATCCTATCCTAGGATCCCTCGAAGTTGCAACCTACCAACTGTATAGTTACTTCTACTGTATTGTATAATTCACTACTGTATTGTATTAACTTGCAACTGTATTGTATATTTATATATCGTCTTGTACTACTATGTACTTGGATTTCTGATGTGGAGCCTTTGCAAAGGAATCTCTGACTCTAAGGATTGTAATTCCGATTCTCTTAAATAAATAAATAAAATAAATAACCTCCAGCCCCATCAAACATCCAAATGGACTCCAGCTCAGCACTTGTGGTTAGTGGTGTGGAACTCCAACTTCCAGTCTCCTGCTAGTCCCGAGTAGTTAAGCACAGCACATGAATCTGAAATTAAAAACATAACTTGGCTTTTTATTGAGCACTCTGTTGACACATGCGAATTGCATAGAAAATCTTCAGAAAAACAAACTTGCAGTTCACAGACTGAATTCACTGCCACAGCATAGATACTTCCAGCTCTGCATAAACCAGTAAGTCTGTGGCAAGTCCATGTAGATTTCTGACAAAGCACAAAATTACAGCAGCACAGAGGTGGTGGACTGATCGACCCAGTGCTTTGTGATAAAAATTACTTTGTCAGGGGTGAAGTGATCGGTATGGGACTGAATTTAAATACTTAAATACATTTACTTATTTATTGAATTTTGATGACCGGGTAGGCCTGCTGGGCCCCAGAGGTCCCCTTTTCAGGGGCAACCTGGGAGTTACAGGACAAAACATGGTAAACAGTCGTACAGATACAGGTTTTTTGGCATGCAACAGTCTACGTAGATATAGTATATAGCAGTAAAACGTCTTACATAGCAGGTTGCAATTAAATTATTCAGGTGCACAATGTACCTGACTAATTAATTAACTTAGTCAATTACTGAAAAAATGCATATTGAGATCCGCTTATTAAGCCAAAAATTTAAATCAGCCAGCCAGCTTATACTGCTTAACCAATCACATTAGAGCACTATAAGCTCATAGAAAAGACTACTGACAAGCCCTAGAAAATGTGAAAACTTATAATTCAAAATGAGATAAAGAACTCACCATCTATAGTGAAAAACACCCAATTTTAAATTAGAAAAAATCTTCTACTTATATGATCCTAGTTCGAATCCCACCAAGGCCACTTGCCGATTTTTATACTACAATTAATTTTTACATAGTGGGAATGGAATATGAAATTAGAGACCTTTGCCAGAAATCAATGAAACTGAGTAATTCTATAAATAATATTTAGAAATAAAATGTGTTACTGAACCATTCTACTGGGAAACAGCAAACGGTAACTAGCCATTATTCTTAAAGCACATATTCATTAAAGACCCATAACATGTTGACTTTCAAAGAACTCGTCTTTATTCAGAAAATCATATTTCAAAGAGATCTTATGAAACAGTTTGTATAACTCCACTTCAAGTTTCAGTCTGCTTACTTGAAAGGCAGGGGGTGGCCAAAAAATTCAACCCATGATGTAGTACACTGATTTGAACTGATGCTGATTCTTTTTCTGTTAAATTAATTGCCTGTAGTTCATTTGTTTGTTGGCACTTCTTAGATTTGGAGGCAGTATAGCGCAGTGGTCTAAGGCTCTGAGCTGCAAATCTGGTGACATTCAGCAGACCAGACCTGGGTTTGAATCCCACAGCTTCCACTTGTGTACTGTGTGACCCTGAGCAAGTCACTTAACCTCCTCATGTTCCCAGGTCGCTCCTATAAAAAAGCTTTCAGCTTAGTGTGCTATACCTGGTTAAATAAATAAAAGATTTCTGCCTTGATCTACATTTTTTTACTTTCCTTCCTTCTTCATTTGCCATTTTTTGATTTCTGGTTATTTTTATTTGAAGAGGATGCAGTGCCGGAGTTCTAGCCACCGTCACATTTTGGGACTGAACATTTCTTCCTGATTTCCCATCTCTTTTGCTTTTGCTCATGTGTTTCATTAAATCATTATCACCCCAGCCCCCCAGCAGTGGATGGAGAGCCCCCCCAACCCGACTGCTGTTAACAGAACACCAGACTGAAAATTAAGCAACCCACAGTGCTCCTGGTGAGCTCCCTGTTTTCACAGGGCTGTGCTAATTTAACCTGCTGGGAGCAAGAACCCCGAGTCCCCACCTCCCCATGGGCATTGAAATTTCACTGTGAGTGCATTAAACTGTAATGTACATTGGTGAAAAAGTTTGAATACAAAGTCTGTACCACAAAAAAAGGGAAGCCCTTTGTTAATTGCTGAGTTTCCCAGCAAATAGCTGCCTGAATTCACTGTTGCATAGTCTGATTACCACTTGCCAACCTGGGTGGCTAGAAACAATTCATATGGTTCACCCGAGCTGCAGTTAATATGAAAATGGGGGCCTCATACAGCAATTTCCTGCCCACCTATTCAACTGTGTCATTTTCATTCAGACCATTACCCCCTCCTGCAAGTAGCTGTCCACAAGTTCAAGTGAAATGAGGAGAGGGTTGGATGACATGGGAAGGAGAGAACTTTTTAACTAGATGTACAGTTCAATATACACTTGAAGGGAGAGACAGCTTCAAGTTGCTAATGTGATTTTGTAATCTATGTTGCAGTCTTAAGAAGAACTCCCCAAAGACTACCAAAAGTCTCACCATCATGCCCGTGTAGTAGATGGAAGGCCCTGATATCTTCCTGTGCTCTGTTCAGCCATCTTTATTTGCTGGAAGCACACCAAAGACTTTTTTAAGATCAGCCAAAAGCTGCTTGGATAGCTCATGATTCCGTGCTGGAAATGTCCTCTTCTGGCTTTCTGCAGCTTGCCACAGTATGTGCTGAAGTTCTCTCTCATACTCCTCCATCAGAAGGTCAGATAGGAAGATCCCAAGCTTTAGCAAAGTTTTTTTGTGCTTGCAGGAGGTTATCATAAACTTTCATCCCTGCCTCCAGATGTAAAACAAGCTTTACAGGGTTCTGCATCTGAGCTTTCATTTGCTTTTCTCTCAGCTGATTGATAACGTCATGCATGGCCTAGCACCTGTTGAGTATCTCTGTGGGGTAATCCAGATCCACCTACACCCTTTTCCCATCATAGCTCAGGTCTTTCTTGCCCCATGTGGTTTTAAGAATATGCTGCTGGACTGGCTACTCACGTAGCTTGATTACAATGGATCTGGGGGTTGTCCTCATGAGATTTCAGCCTCACCCCCTGTGGGGCGTTTGTTTCTATGGGCTTGTCTCTCCCCCAGACCCAACTCTAACTCAAGCCAGATCAGGTCTTTCAACATTCTATGGGATTCCAAAAATTCTGAAGTTTTTTTTCCTCTATGTTCAGGCTTCTGCATTTTCTGCCAGACACATAAGTTCTCTCTCCAGTTGGCAAACAAAGAGCCCGGTGTGCCTTACGTTTGCCATCTCTGCCTGGAAGTTGTTAACTGCATCCTCGACCTGATCCCAGCCATTGTTCTTTTTTTTTTTTATGTCCTTATGTATTTTGGCCACCTTTGTATCTATTTGCTGGAGTATTTTCATTATGCTCCCAGCATTCAGTCTCCCCGATTATGCTTCCAGCATTCAGCCTCCCCAAAGTCCTCAAGCTAGTGTGGCTTTCCTCTTCCTCATCCTCGGAGCACAGAGGGCCATCTGAATCCTGCGAGGGGAGAGGCTCAGGCTGTGGCATCTGGTGCTTGCCTTGGTTGATTTAGACTTCCCTGACAGCCGATTAGTCTTTTCATTGTTGGGTCCCATTCTCCTACTGTTGTCGATATATGATTTGACCACTTAATATTGATAAAAGCTGCTGATTATGTTGGATTTCGGTGAAGGGGTACCAGAGGTCCCGCTCAAGCATCTGGATCCATTGATGATGTCACCGGAAGTCCCCATTTGCATGCTTTTTTGTAGCCATTAACAGCTCACTGGTGGGCTATGCTGCAGGTAATATAAAAGTGTCAAAGCATGTAGCTCTAAAAAAAGTGGCAGCATAGAGAGGGGCTTCTTTTTTTTTTTTACCTTAGTCATGCATTTATTGAGGTGCATATACACTTAGATTGTATTGCACAAAAGCCCTATTTATTATTGCACAGAAGAAACTTTCCATATATCACAGTCATGACAAACTGATGACGTACAAATGGTCTGACAAAGTCTATGACTTCATACAGTGTGTCTGCTATAGAGGATTTCATAATAAATTGCAAAACATAATGTTAGCCGATAGGACCAAACACCCTTCCTCAAAAATCCCAATTCTTCTGTCCGTACATCCTCTCCCCCCCACCCCGTCACTCGTTCAAACACAGTAATATATTATTATGCCTTAATTCCCTGGTATTGTAGTCCCTCCCACCTCCTCATTGCTGCAGAACCCCCTCCTCATCCACCTGTTTAGCACTACCTCAACACTCACATCCTTACCTCACCCCTTTAGACCAGTACAAAGCCCCAGTGCCATCCTCTGGTGACAGGCATTGCCTCTTGGCTCACCACCTTGACTGGCCACTGCCTGAGTGACAGGGAGCAAGAGTGCACATACAGCAGAAATCGCAGAGGAGCTTCTTTAATTAATTTCTTTCTTTTGTAAAGTACACTACAGCCGAAACACCATTATTCACTACAGAAGGTGGTGTCATCATGGCAACTATCTCATTCATGTTCCACTTGCGAATGCTATTTCAGTGCCTGGGTCTAACTCCCTCTCGTTATTCAGGTCACTCCTTTCATATCATTGCAGCTGCCACTGCATTAAGAAAGAAGATTCCTTAGGCCATCATCAAGATCCTGGGCTGGGTGGGCAGAGCCAGCAGCCAGTCTAAACAGATGTATCTAGGGGAGCTCCCACCACCAACTGGTTTAATTCACAACTTAATCAGGATAACTTGATAGGGATTTTTGTGCAATTGTTTTACAACAGAATTTAATAGTCATCAGTGTTTTCTTGCGATCACTGTTATTTGAGCATTGCATTTAAAAGTGAAAGCAGCATAACATTGACATACCTGTATCTTTAAGTGTACAAGCATGCTTTTATATTGATGTGGATACTAGCCTATTAAATTACTAGTAGATTCATTGATTAAACCTCGCATTGTATGTACCTAAGCAGTGACTCCAGTGTGTGGCTCCTCCCCCTACCTCTCAAGGAACAGGCGGTGCACAACAAAGCACCAGGGAGCTTTTTCGGTGTTTGTCCCAATTAATTTGCACTTTTGTACCTTGCATTGTGGTGCTCTGACTTCTTTTTGTGGTTGTATTTCAGTTTGTGTGTGTCGGGTGTGTCTATGAGCATCACAGGTTTTTGAGCATGCTCCCCTCCTTTTATGCTTTACTTCCAATTAATGGCTTTAGGAACCACGGGGATATGTAGCACAAATGCCTTTGCAAGTCATCATTTTAACATGAGTATTTTGACTGTGATTATTACTGGCAACCAAAACCAACAGTGATGGAATTGGAGGTACCACCTGACTTGTTGATTTGAGGCTAACCAGAGGCAAGCAGTTAACGATAAATGTGGGCACAAAAACATGAACGCCCAACAACAAGCATTACAGGATCCAGTATCCTGATTCCTTTTTACCTGGACAGTATTGAACAAAGAAGAGAAGCCAGTAGAAGCACACTATTTACTCAAGGAATACTTAATTACAAACATTTTGAAACACTAAAACAAGTTTGTCAGACTAGAAAGAATATGTTTTCATTAGCTCATATGAACATATGAAGAAGCCAGCAGAGGAAGACCATTTGGTCTATCAAGTCTGCTTGTTATTGCAGGGTCCACAGCTTTGAGCTATTGTCCCTGTCCTCCCGCCCCACTCCTCCCATTCTCCCTACCCATTATCCTTACCCCATGCCAATCCCAGCCTCTCTTAAAGCTGCCCACTGCCTTCAACAAGATGACCTCTTCTGACAATCATATACATATTATTTAATAACTTTTGGAAGCATATCTCGAACAAGAAAGGGCAACAAGAGATTTCACTTAGATAAAAAGCCTGCAATGGGGACTGAAAACCTATTCTATAAAGAAGATTGGGAAAAGGGCACTGAGTCACTGTTTGCTGAAGTTTTTGATTACGGAGGATAAGTGTTCATATGCTAAAATTCAGGAAGAATTAACAGAGCATTAACTGAATTGGGTTTTGAAGCTCATAAAGATTTTGAGAAATTAAATAACAAAGTCAAATCTAGTGTGAGAAAGTACAGACAGAGGTGGTTCTTCACAAACAAAATAAATTTAAACGAGATGAAGAGGGCTACAAGAGAAGCACACTCTTTAGTTGGGAGACATACTCCTGATCTAAATTTAGGGGCCATAAAACAGCAATGTCTCAGTCATGCAATGACAGTCCTGTTAGGAGTCACAAGTCAGTACAGTAAAACATTTATATCAATTGAGGTATGGATGATGAATCAGCAGGTTCTGATATAAAAGGTAAAGTACAGTGACTTTTTTAGGACAGACACAAAAGAACCAACTGCAGACACCAAGCAAAAACAAAGGAAATAAAACAGGCACATACCGGTAACAAAGGAGCTGAGGGAAGAGCAGGAACAAATATTGCAGAAGAGAAGAAGGTTTTGAGAGACAGGTGGGGAGGCAAATACAGATAATTTTTCATTTTTATGGCTGCAGTGGGCGGAGCCTGCAAATGTTTTGCATATACAAAAGGGCTGATGTCATGTTTTCTGTCCGTGGATCTGGCTGAAGGTGTAAATAGTCTCTTCCGCCTTACCCTCCTCCAAGAAATGCTTTCTGCCCTCAAATAAATATGCTTTCATGTAGCCAATGGTTGCAGGGCACTATTTTCTTTCTTAAATGGGAGGTACAAGAACTGGAACCTGAGTAGTGGGAGGCAGCATTGTTTTTTTTGTTTTTTTTGGAGGGGTAAGACCCACCCCCACCTCCATCTGAGAAGCTCCTAAAGATCCACCCCCACCTTTTTTTTGCTCATGTGGGAGGGGCATGAGATGGATCTATCATGTTGGAACAACTGACTATCAGAGCTGCATGAGGCATCAGAGCTTAAGGTTCAGAAGGAAAAAAAAAGTAATTAAGGAGTGCCTGAAACTACATCCTGAAATCACAGCACTTGAGGAAAGAAAGCACTTGCAACTCAAGAATGACTATTAAGGTATAAGCCCACAAAGGAGTAAGAAATATGTCACCCAAAGAAGACTATTCCTATATTGGATACTAGAGTGTCTGTTTCTTAAAAGCTTTTTATAACCCCCCTCCCCGCCGCACACACACAGCTGAAGCACGCACCCAAATAGCTAGGGGAAGCTCCACATTTTTATCTCTCTGGGTCCTGAAGTTTAGCAGTAATGTGTGAAGAGAGTAAAGTCTTGTGTTTTGTGCATTTGAATAGGTTTAGTGCTTTGAAATTAAAATATATAAATATATACACACAGTGTCATGGGCACCTGAAAAGGAAGGAGATACTACTGAAATAAATGTTATTCTGATGATTTATTTATGTGTAAGATTTTAAGTGTAGTTCTGCCTAGGTCACAGACACATAAGCTATAAAAAGTACATTTAGGGATGGATGTATTAGGCAAAGCTTGTAGTAGCACAATAAAGCAAGAAAGATAATATATTGTTTTTTTTTTCCTTTCAATTGTTTAACCAGGAGTGTCACATTAAGCTGAAAGGTTGCATATGGGGCAACCTTGGAGCACATGGAAGTTAAGTGACTTGCTTGGGGTCACCCAGTATGCAAGTGGGGGCTTTGGGATTCAAACCCAGATCTCTAGATTTGTAGCTCGGAGCCTTAAACCAATGTGCTATATTGCCTCCCTAGTTATGGCAGTCATCTGTTTTATGCTTCATCATGTTGGTGTAGTAAGCAGCAGTACATTGCATAGCAGGTGTAAAATGTCAATAAGTAGGTCATGCAATAGATGTGCTGAGCAGTTACTGAAGCAAAAAGTGTATTTAGGTTAGTAACATATTCCTGTTAGAAAGCTGATAAATGTGTGACATTTGCATCTCAATTTCAAGGAGGTCCTTATGGGGTGGCAATGTACAATATAAAGTAGTTATAGATTTCAAGTTCTCTGGGTAATTGCTTTGTACTACCACTGTTACTAAATTTAAATTATTATATGAAGAAAATTAAGTTTATGTAACTGTCTGTAAATGTATTAAAAACATTTACTTGTCCTTATAATGTAATGCATTACATGCTGTTGCTAGGTTAAGAAGTCACATAACGCCCAGGGCATTAGGGTTTCTGACCATAACACCCTACCCTGTAGGGACTGACAGGCATCAGTGGTGTGACTTGGGATTGTCAACAGTAATGCTCATGCCATTCCACTCCCATCCCCACCCTGCAGCCAGTGACAGATATCGAGGTGTGTCTTTGACTCTTCAGCCCCAAAGTTCACTCCATTTTCTTATACAGTACTGTACCCATTTCAGCATATTTCCTTATGGAATGGGGTGAGTGTAAAGCTTGAACACCCCAAGGCACACCTCGACACTTATCTGTGTCTGCAGGGTAGGGTGAGGTGAGATGGTATGAGTGTTATGGGCAATGACCCAAAGGCACACCCCAATGCCTGTCCATGTATTAAAAACATTTACTTCTCCTTATAATGTAATGCATTAAATGCTGTTGCTATAACAATGCCCAGGGCATTAGGGTTTCTGACCATAGCACAACTGCCCTGTAGGGACTGACTGGCATCAGGGGTGTGACTTGAGATTGTCAACAGTAATGCTCATGCCATTCCACCCCATCCCCACCCTGCAGCCAGTGACAAGTATCGAGGTGTGCCTTTGATTCTTCAGCCCCAAAGTTCACTTCATTTTCTTGTACAGTACTGTACCCATATCAGCGTATTTCCTTATGGAATGGGGTGAGCGTAAAGCTTGAACACCCCAAGGTACATCTCCACACTTGTCTGTGTCTGCAGGGTAGGGTGAGGTGAAATGGCTTGAACATTATGGGCAACAACCCAAAGATGCACCCCAATGCCTGTCCATCTCTGAATGGTGGGGATGGGGTTGGTGTCACTTCAGTACTTCACTGCCATTCCTATTCTGCCTGTCTGTGTGTCTGTGTGTCTGTCTCTCTCTCTCTCTCTCTATATGTCTGTGTAATTATCTTCCTATCAATTGCATGTATCATCATTTTTACCTATTTCTAAAACAAACCTGCATATCACACTTGCCTGCACTCTGAGCACATGCATATGAAACTGTGCATATTTCTACTCCACTTCTGCATAGACCTCATACTTTCCTAATATTCCCATGATCACAAGCATAACTACCTTACCCTTATCAAAAGCAACCCCCTCTGACAGTTACTATCACATTTTCTCTGCTAACAGCCCATCATTACACCTGACTTCCTGACATCAACACATTGCTTAAATATAACTTACATCACCTCATGGACAAAAACCCTGTTCCTCTATCAACCCCCCCCCACACACACACACACAAAAAAAACTGTGTAAATAATCCCAAGGCTGAACATATGCCAGCCATTACTTTTTCATGTACTGCCATCTTCTGTACCGACATGGAGATTTGCATATGTTTCCCATGATGCTTTGCATTATTGGGGTATGTGCAATTAATTGTGTTTTCTTTAAAATGTGGCTGTCTGGCCAGTATCATCTGGGATAACACTTACCTCAGTAGCATTTACTCTGGGGTTCATTAGTAAACCTATATTGCTTCCTATTCCTTCCACTAAAATGTACACCTCCATATATTTTTCTAATAATTGTGTATGCCTTCCTTAGAACAGAAACTGAAACAAATCTTACTACTTACAAATCATTGTGTTGTTTCTCCATACCTCTTTGACAATTCCACGCAACTTCAGTAACTTCATTATGCAGCCGTGGTGGATCTGACCAGATTTTGTTTACCGAGTCATGGGATTCCTAGACCTGAGTCTGACAAAATGATTTGTCCTTTGAACCATCACCCTCAGCCAATACATTTGATATTGTAATTAACCTTTTTGGGTTTTTTTTGTTCTTGTTTTGTTTTTTTAGGAAACTACATTTGAGAAGATATTTTGCTAGTTGTGTATATCAGCAAACAATCCCTGGCAATCTGGAAAGTATTGCCGAAGCCTTAAATGAGGCAGGGACATCACTAGGGGTGGGCATTACAGGTGGGAGCTCTGAATTTTTAATCATTAGACCCAAATAAAGATTCCCAATTCCTAAAACTGATCTCTGTACTACTTGTTTGTTTTTCCTCTGGGCAGGAGGTGTTGGGGGCTGAAGTCCCTAATCATTTCAGATGCAAGAAATGCCACTGGAATGAAGTGATACAATGACAAAATACAGTAGTTTTTTAATTAGTTTTTTTTTTTATGAAAATGGCGAATTACCACCACCAGGGAATTGACTTACACAGAACTGCCCATGTGTGATTAATGTCCTTGACCCTGATGTGTCAAATGTGTTGTTACAGTACTTTAATATGCTAAATGACTCACATGCTGAGCAATCCACCCTGAATATTTCAAGGGTGAATCCTTTGAGCACTGAATATGATATTATGGCAAAACACAAATTCATATTTAAAACATCCTCATGTTTTGCCTGGGAGCAGCTGATAATGTAAGGATACTCATGTTTGAAAACCTTGTCAAGCATAATGTAGATACTTATTAAAAGAACAGTGGAATTTTGGAAGAAAGAACCTCACAAGGGAAGAGTTGCAAGCTGTTGAAGCACAAGAACTTATGGGTAATATTGAAATTAATAAATGGCTGATAAAAAGTTGAATTTGGTAGTCTTGGATAAAATTAACTACAGAAGGGAAGCATTAAAGCTACTTAGTGGAATAACATTATATCTGAAATGTCCAGAAGATCTAACCATTGCATTTAAATTAAAGTTGCATGAAATGGTTGATTGACGAGGATCTTGGTAATGGTTGAATAATGGAAAGGGAAAATGAGGCAAAATTCATAACATCCATTAATCCTTTAATGCCTACTTTTTATTATTTACCTGAAATTCATAAGACCTCAGTCAGCCTACCAGGGAGACCAAATAACCTTGGAAGCAGGATCACTGACAGAAAACCTTTCTAAATTTGGTGGGGGGGGGGTCTGCCGGATGCTGTTTGGGATTTTACCTTTTACAAAAGACTCTGTGCATATCTTAAATAAGCTTAGAGATGCGGACTGGAAAATAATTATAAGCAAAGCCACTGGTTTTAACTTTTTACCAGAAAACTCAGAAAATTCCACAACTTGGACCTTCTCCACACCAGTAAACATAATGAATTTTAAGGAATTCAGCATTATATACCAGATTAATAAATCTAAAGAAAGTGCATTTTTCTTTAAATTGCTTCCTGAAGTATTTTCATTTTGCTTTACTTAATTTGCTGTCTTATTATGATCCCACTTTATGATCAAGATAAGTGGAATTCTTTAATTCATGTCTGAAAGGTGATTTCCTGGAGCAACTTTGAAAACTTGTTTTGGAGGAAATTGGAAAAATTACATCTGCCTTCTTCATGAGATGGGATAAAAAAGGGTTGTGTTGAAAATCTGGGGTCAAAATCAAGAGAAATAGTAAAGTTATGAGTAAACATTGAATACTTTCAATGTTACTTCATATGTATCTTTTGTCATTTTTTGACATTTGGACACCACATTTTTAACATGGTACTTTATTATCCCACCTTTTGATCACGACAGGTGGAATTTTTAAATGTCATCTGAAACACGATTTTGCAGAGCAACTGTGAAAACACATTTTTGGTGGATTTGAAAACTTTCACCTACCTGGTTCATGAGGTGGGTTTAAAAAATGCCAAATTGAAACTTTGGGATAAAAATATTAAGAAATGACTATGTTATGAGTAAAAGTTCATACCGCATTAAAAAGTCATGGTTATCTTGTTTTCAATCACTTACCAGTTGAGCTCAGAAGAAGCAGGATGTTGGAAAAGGAGCACCACTGGATCAGACAGGAAAGTATGGGTGTGGGGTGGTGGGTGCTTGGGGGAGTTGGGGGGGCAGAAGTCATCTCTAGACCGTTTTCTTGTTTTACAAGTTTACCAATGGGGTACAAAGGAAGGATCAGGAGGTGGGCAGGATACTTGGCAGTGGGGGAGTGTTAGTTTTAAGGACAGGGCACTGGGGGAAGGATTGAAAGGTGGGTGAGATACTTGGCAGAGAGAGAGAGGGAGAGAGAAAGCACACTTATTCATGAATACTCATGTGCATCAATTCCACTGCATAGAGCAAACGTTTGTGATGCATTCAGTATCTGGTCACGCCCTTCCAGACCACCTATATTCTCACCTCTATTCGCAATATGTCAGCATAGCTCTTGCTATGCACCCATAAAAACTGGGCAGGAAATTAAACACAACATTGTTTGTTTTCTTTAACAGCACTCTGTGTGTGTGTGTGTGTGTGTGTGTGTGTGTGTGTGTGTGTGTGTGTGAGGGTGGTAGTCTAAGTCAAAAGAGATGTAATGTGTCTGCCTAAGGCTTGGGTGGCCAGTGTTAGATTGGGCAAGGATCTTTTTAGGCAACAGGCACTCTAATGGACCACAGGTATTTTTCTGTCTGCAAACATCTGTGTTTCTATGATAAGGTATTTACACTGAGCTGAGGCTGTCGTTAGCACTTTTTTTGTATAAAAAGAGGTGAAGACATAATAAAATAATAGTTGCTTAGTATTTAATAGCATAGACCTGTTTTTTCTGATTTAGTGTCAGTACATTTGATGGAGCCAAAGCTGTATAATGTCATAACTGCTTTAGAGAGTAGCTAAGAGCAGAGAAGAAGGAATCAGAGATGAAGGGGGTATTGTCATCAGCATACATGTGGATGTTGCAGGTGAGATGCAAGCAGGATGACCTTTTACATAATAAAGAGGACTGGACCAAGGACTAAGCCATGTGGAACACCAGTGTCTATTGGAAACATCAAATATTTTGTCACCAATGTTTACTTCCTGACATTGTCCTGATAGTGGGTGAACAGCTGATACCCAATTTCACAGTTTTGTGAATTTTGTAGAGTATGATCAACAGTGCCAAATGTGTTTGCAAGGCATCTGAAAATGGCTCCTGTGACTGGTCCATAATGGAGACATAGAAACATAGACAATGACGGCAGAAAAAGACCAGTGGTCCATCCAGTCCGTAAAGTTTGTAAGATGAGGCAAGGAGGTGGTGTGGTAGAGTCCAGCGGTGATGGGGAAGAGCAGAAGGCTCTAATATGACAAACCTGTAACAACCAGAAAAGGCTGTATTTGTTCTTAAAAGGAACAGCTATTACTGCAGCTTCATCTGGCTGGGAATGTTGTATATCTATAATCTTACATATTATCAGTATATCATTTTTATGCTTCCTCAACTGTCATTCTATTTGTTTATATAAATATTTTTGTAAAAATAATAGGATTTAAAACTGTTTAAACCAATTTTTGTTTATGTATAAATACATGTATGTATGTAATATGTATTATAGTGGTGCAGTCACTCCTCTATAGTTAGGACTAAGTAGGCTATTTAATGTTAAATCCCAGTTTTTGCACTTTAATAACTTTGCAACTATTCAACAGATTTGCACACAATTTTGCATGCTCTGTTGGAAACCCAAGGTCTCTTGATATGCTAACTTTTGTTCTGATTGAATGTGCAGATTTTGAGAACCAGACAGTGAAAAATCTGTAAAAATCAGGGTTTCTTGCAGTTTTTTTGTCGGCCCCTAGTGTCCAGATGTTTGGAATTTTGGTCTGAAAATTTCAGAGTAGAAAGGGCCTGGACCACAGTTGTACATTTTGTTGGTTTGGTGAAAAAAATTAAAATCCATTGTGGAGTTATAAGACTTTGAAATTTTGTTTCTGAGCATGCTCAGTGGGCACTTCAGGATAGTGGTTGGGATTGAAAAACTAATTTGGCCATTCAAAAAGGATTCTTTTTCATATGGTGCCAATCGTTTTTCATGAGGAAAAAATCAATTTTTGTTTTACTGTTTAAACTTACAAATATTTAAAGTACAGAAAAATAATGTCTTTTAAAAACACAGAAACACCTGAACCTAGCTAAACAGGACCCATTTAGCTAGATTCTGGTGTTTGTATTTTGTAAAAGCTAGCAGAAATACATTTTCTGGGCACCCAAAATCGAGGATGCCCAGCTTAGCTAGAGGAGCTGTTCACCCATATTCTCTGTATGTAAGACTTTCTTGATGTCTACAGCCCCAGCTGGAACAGTGAGCCACCATTTCCATGGTGTCTAGGTGTGCCTCCCTATTGCCATCCCTTTATATGCGTAATGTTGCCCTGGTGTCAAATGGCACGCCCCACCCACCCTCCAACTGTCATCCCTATATTTATTCATTGTTTACC
The DNA here is from genome assembly GCA_016271365.2 of Neoceratodus forsteri. Classification (NCBI taxonomy): domain Eukaryota; kingdom Metazoa; phylum Chordata; order Ceratodontiformes; family Ceratodontidae; genus Neoceratodus; species Neoceratodus forsteri. The sequence continues at coordinate 64,783,854 of CM028135.1, forward strand.
TGGTGTCTAGTGACACCCCTCATCCTCTGACTGCCATCCCCATAATTTGTTTGTCTTTCCCTGGTGTCTAGTGACACCCCCACCCTCTGATTGTCATCCCCTTAATGTGTTTGTCTTCTCCCATTGTCTAGTGGCACCCCTACCCTCCGATCACTGTCCCCATAATATTTTTTCTTTCCCTGGTGTCTAGTGGCACCCTCTCCCACCCTTCTATTGCTGTTCAAATAATTATTTTGTGTTTCCATGGTGTCTAGTGGCACCCCCACCCTCTGATCACTGTTGCAGTCTGAAATAAAGAAAAATATCCTCAATGTTTTTTTTAAACCTGCAAAAAAGAAAATGGTCCCTGACATCTGACCCCTCCTATCCCCACCTCCCACTGACCACCCCACACCCCACAACCTCCACACACCCTCACTCACCAGAACAGGTCCCAGGGTGAAGATCCACTCTCTGATAGAAGATGTCTTGCTGCTGGAACCGCTGACTGTAATATGAGAACCTAAGGTAAGTGCAGTTCAATGTATTTCAATGGGGTTTTGAATATTAATGCATAACTTTCATTTTTGCATATTTTGACCCCCAAAATTTAAACAAGACCTTTTTGGGACCGCACCTCATGACAAACAGCAGTGGAATTATGCAGATCAAGCCCAAAAGGCAATTTTGCTGTCGCCTGGTGAAATCAGCTTTCAGTCTGGATTTAAAAATTTTCACTGTCCTTGTTCACGAGGTGGCATCATAAGAAGGCTATGCTGAAAATATGGGGTCACAAAATGTAAAAATGGCAAAGTTATGTTCATACATTGAAATTTTACTACACTCATTCACAACTTTGGTAATTTTAAATATTTTGACCCCAAATTTGCAATGTAGCTATTTTTTACAACACCTCATAAATGTGACAGCTGCCATTTTTCAAATTTTGGCCACAATGGAGTTTGCCCTTTAAGGGGCAAACCAGGTTGTCCTGGTGCACCCCTTCCCTCCATTAGGGAATGGTTGTGCTCAGAAGGGGAAGGGAGAAGGAAGGGGAGGGGCCAAAAGCCATAACAATGGGCAGGTAGCAGGAAGGGAAGGGGAAGGGAGAAGGGAGGTACATAAGGAACAGCACAAGAGGGCCTCAGCCACTTTTTGCTGGAGTTTTTGATTCCTCCACCCACCCTACTAGACAGAGTACGAGGGAAAGACAGTCCATTTGGGGCTGTATGGTGGGTCTGTCAAGATGGAGGACAGATGCTTCCGGTAGGACAGTGGACTGCCAAAGGTGAATGGCAGGTGATAACATGGTTATGGACTGCCAAAGGTGGATGGCAGGTGATAATATGGTTATGGACTGCCAAAGGTGGATGGCAGGTGATAAAATGCTTTGGGACTGCCAAAAGTGGATGGCAGATGATGATATTATGGCTATGGACTACCAAGGTGGATGGCAGGGGAAAAGTGGGGGGGGACGGGATGGGGGAAGAAAAAAGGAATAACACAAGAGGAGGAAGAAGATGGAGAAAGCGGTCTCAGTTTTCACCGTTACCTAACAGAAAAGGAGAAGAAGAAGGCACCAAGGTTTTCGCCTTGGGGATGGATATTCAGAGAGTGATATACTGTATGGATGGAAATAAATGAAAATTATGAAAATATGATAATAAAGAAATGGAAAATTGAATATGGATTTATTGATATAAAAAAATTAATTGCCAATCTGAGCACAACAACAAACAATGGTCTCTGTGTTTTTTGTGAGGGAAAAAGGATGAATCCGGGACAATGTATTTTCGCACCTGTGATGCAGAATGATGTTTCAATGCCACAGAATGATGTTTTGGCAGGGATTTGAACATTTTCACTACTGGGTTAATGAAGTGGGGTAATAAGAAGGTTACGCTGACAATTTGGTGTACAAGTAAGATAAAATGCTCAGGTTATGAGTGAACATTGCAGTATTTCAACATTAGAAGGAAAGAAAGACGGCTACATGAGACATAAACTGGAGCCAATGCGAATGACGACTAACACTATACTCCAAAAAGCATGGCTACCTGGCATAAGTGTAAAAAAGACCACTGAGCTTGGTCTACATAAAAGAAATGTTTATTTAAATGACAGGAAACATAGTAGCAGCAACTCCAACACGTCAAACATTTTTGCATGCCCAGACGCTTTTTCAAGACATCTTGAAAAAGCGTCTTGGCACGCAAAAACGTTTGACATGTTGGAGTTGTTGCTACTATGTTTCCTGTCATTTAAATAAACATTTCTTTTATGTAGACCAAACTCAGTGGTCTTTTTTACACCTATGCTGGGTAGCCATGCTTTTTGGAGTACAGTATTTCAACATTCACTCATAACTTCACTAATTTTCACTATTTTGACTCCAGACTTTTCAGCATAGCCATTTTTTCACACCACCTCATAAATGTGATATACATCATTTTTTAAATCCTGGATGAGACGTATTTTTGCACTTCTGGTGTGAAATGACATTTCAGCCAGTATACTGTAAATAGTACATGCCGTGTTTGTAAGGCGTAATCATAAAACGAACATCTTGAAAATTTGGGGTCAAAATTGCAAAACTATGTATATGTTCTATATATATATATATATATATATATATATGTATGTGTGTATGTATATATATATATATATATATATATATATATATATATATATTATGGTAACACGGTAGTGCTACTATAATAAGTCGAGAGCCATTTACATGTTAAACCCAAAATGTTGCACCTTAATAACTTTGCAACCGTTTGACAGATTTGCCTGAAATTTGGAATACACAATTAAGAGCCATGCACCTTGGGATATGCCAAGTTTCATACGGTCGCTTAAATGGCTGTGGAGTTATTAAGCGTGATCTGTGTGCGCGTTTATGCATTTTTGGAATTCTACAGGCTCGCCTACAGGTTGCATGGTTTGTGCGACCAGTCCAAAATCTTCAGGGAACATGCTGGGGTCCCGATGGCTGGGTCCCCAATGCCTTTTGAAGATTTCGTGAAAAAATATTAAACGGTTCAAAAGTTATTCAAAAAACAAGTTCCCATTATAAGTCAATAGGAAAAGTTAACAAAAAGTGGATGTGGCAGCGGTCACTGAGACCTGGGCCACTGCAGGACACGACTGGGACCTGAACCTGGAGGGTTACACTATGTTCAGGAAGGACATGGGGGAGTGAAGGGGAGGAGGGGTAGCAATGATAGTCAAAAACTGCACTGGCATAAGGGGAGTAGAGGAGGCGGAGGGAACCGTGGAGGCGATTTGGGTCACCTTGGTAACAAGGGGGGGTAAGAGAGTAAAAATAGGAGTGGTGTATAGACCCCCTGCCCTGGCGGAGGAGCTGGAGGAGAGTCTGGTGGCAGATGTTGGGAGACACTTTAGACTGGGCAGAGGAACGGTGGTGGTGTTGGGGGACTTAAACATGCCAGGAACAGACTGGGAGACTATGACATCCTCTGTGACCAGGGAACAGAGGTTGTTGGATGTCTTTCAAGACGCATTCCTAACTCAGCAGGTGGGGGAACCGACCAGGAAGGCGCGGGTACTGGATGTGGTCCTGGCAGACAGTGACCAGATTGGGGGCCTGGAGGTAAGGGACCCGTTGGCGGGTAGTGACCATGTCACGGTCTGGTTCTGCCTGGACCTAGGAGGGCTAGAAGGCTGCACAAAGACGGAGGTAACTGACTTCAGGGGGACGGATTTTAAGGAAATGGGAAGGATCCTTAAGGAGCATTTGGATGTGACTGAGTCAGACATGGCCGCTGATAGTAGGTGGGAAATCATCAGGAGAGGGGTGCAGGATGCTACCAGCACCTGTGCAAGAGTAAGATGAAAATGCGGTAGGGCCCGGAAACCCTGCTGGTGGACCAGGGAGGTCCAGGAGGTGGTGTGGGAAAAGAAGGCAGCCTATAGGCAATTCAAGTGCTCAAGGAGTGAAAGGGATCGAGGGGGAGTATGAGCTGATGGCTAGAAGGGCCACTAGGGTGGCGAGGGCGGCTAAGGCAAGGAAGGAGCAGAACCTGGCCAGGGAAATTAGGAGAGGGAACAAGGGGTTCTTTAGATACATTGGGGAAAAACAAAGGGTGAAGGGGCAGATTAGCAGGATTAAATCAGGGGAGAGATGGGTACAAGACCCGGGGGAGCAGGCTGAGGTACTAAATGAGTACTTCACCTCAGTTTTCACCAAGGAAAATGGGGGTGCTGCATCATACATAGGAGGAGACAGAGATACTGAGGAGGAGGGGACCCTTACTGATCGGCGGGTCTGGGGAGAGGGGGAGGCATCACTGGCAGGAGGGCTAAGCAGGGAGAAGAGATACTAGAAGTGGAAATCACAGCAGATAGAGTGAGGGAAGCCCTCAGCTCCCTTAAGATGGAGAAAGCACCGGGGCAGGATAAATTACATCCCAGAGTGCTGAAGGAGCTTGCGGATGTCCTAGCGAAACCCCTGGCGGAGCTTTTCACCATCTCTCTCTGAGGACAGGGTGGGTGCCCCAGGACTGGAAAGTGGCGCATATATTGCCTATCCACAAGGGGGGATCAAGGGAGGTGGCAGGGAACTACAGGCCTGTCAGCCTGACATTGGTGGTGGGCAAGGTGATGGAGGGCATTGTCAAGGAGAGGCTGGGGGGGACCTGGAAAAGTCAGGGTGCCTGGACGATAGACAGCATGGATTCTTCCCGGGGAAATCGTTTCAGACAAACCTTGTGGAGTTCTATGACTGGGTGACGAGTGCCTTGAACCTGGGTAGACCAGAGGACGTCCTCTTTCTTGACTTCAGCAAGGCATTTGACTCTGTTCCTCACGTGGGCCTGTTGGATAAGCTGGGAGAAATGGGGGTGGGGAACCAGATGATCAGATGGATAGGCAATTGGCTCCAGGACCGGACCCAGAGGGTTGTAGTTGACGGGATAGTCTCATCCCCAAGGAGGGTCATTAGTGGGGTCCCACAGGGATCAGTTCTTGGGCCCCTCCTGTTCAATGCCTACATCTCTAACATAAGGACAGGAATCAGGAGTGAGATGAGCCTCTTTGCAGATGACTCAAAACTGGGGGTGGTGGTGGATGAGGAGGGGGGGAGGGTGGCCCTACAGGGGGACCTGAAGGCTCTGGAAAGATGGTCTAGCAAGTGGAAACTGAGGTTAAATGCAGGGAAATGCAAGGTACTCCACCTGGGGGCCAGAAACCCAGGTGAAGTGTACACCCTGGTGGGGGAAATGCTACAAGTCTCGATGGCTGAGCGGGACCTGGGGGTGGTGGTGGATGTCAAGATGAACAACTTGGAGACTTGTAGGAGGACAGCAGCCAAGGCCAACAGGATGCTGGGATGCATCACTAGGGGGATCACCTCCAGAAGGAGGGAAGTGATACTCCCTCAGTATAACTGCTTGGTGAGACCACACCTTGAGTACTGCATGCAGTTTTGGAGGCCACACTTAAAGAGGGACATTACCCTCCTGGAGAGGGTCCAGAGGAGGGCAACCAAAATGATTTGGTGCTTGGGGGACAGGACCTATGAGGAGAGGCTCGAAGAGCTAAATATGTACACATTGGAAGAGAGAAGGGACCGGGGGGACATGATAGAGGTCGTCAGGTACATGAAGAGGTTAAATAGGGGAGGAACAGTCAGGGTGCTTTGAAGGAAGGAGGAGGGGGCAACTAGAGGGCATGGATGGAAGCTGGAGGGGGGAAGATTCAGGGAAGAAAGGAGGAGGTGCTACTTCACTGAGAGGGTGGTGGAGCCATGGAATGTGCTGCCTAGGGGGCTGGTGGAAGCAGAGACGGTGGAGGGGTTCAAGAGGGGGTGGGACAGGTACAGGGGAAGGGTTCTGGAAGCAAAATCCAATGCAGCAAGAATATCCGGAACTGGGAAGAGAGAAGCCAGAGAAGGCGAGGGGGGCAGCAAGGTCAGCACCCAGGGTGGGGGCTGACCAAACGAGCAGACACGAAAGACCTTTAGGCCTATTCTGCTGGCATTTTAGTATGTTAGTATGTTAAAAGTTCGACAGTGTCACAAATGCAGTTTTTACTTTCGCAAATGGCTCTTTTACTGTGGCAAATCTGCCATTTTGTTTTCAGTTGGTGATCAGAAAAATGCTTGGCATTTAAATTTGGGACCCTCTAGCAACCTAATTATTTTTGTATTCACCTAGTCGGACCCTGAGGATGCTCGCCATGTCTTTATTTTGGGGTAAAATAGCCCAGAAATATGTTTTTCAAATTTCTGGAAAAAGGACTTTCACACTTGCGACAGTGTCGAATGCATTTGCGAAAGCTTTCGCAAATTGCGACAGTACTTTTCTAGGCTGTGGGAAAATGACAGCAATTATTTGGCACCCTGCTGCAAAAGAACGATTTAGTGTTTGGGGCTGAAATTTGGAGGGAACGCAGCAGACATATCACAGATGTGCCTTTCAGTGTTTTGTTGAAAAAATATTACACGGTGGCAAAGTTACGGCCCTCCAAATTTGACACTTTTCCCCATAGGATAACATTACAGCGTCCAACGCATTACAGGAATCCTTCAGCGCCCTGCTGCAAAACAACGATCTGGTCTTTTGGGCTGAAATTTAGAGGGAAGACAGCCAACATCCCACAGATGTGCCTTTTAGTGGATTGGTGAAAAAATATTACAGGGAGGCAAAGTTGTGGCACTCTGAACTTCTCTTTTTTTCCCATAGGATAACATTACGACGTTCCCCGCGCCTATAAGGGCCCGTATCTCAGAAATGGTGTGAGATACAGACTTTTCATCGCAAATATGCTTAACCCCCTGCTGGAGGGTAAGTGCATAACTAGCCAGGAAACTGATAATTCATATGACTTTTAAATTTTTTTTCTATGTCATACGGTTCCTGATATATACGCAATTTACTATTCCAAGTCCTCATTTTCTGTTCCGAGAGCCATTATTTTGCATACATTCTTTGTACTCACTGTCTTTATATATGCAGCTTTTGGGGAAAACTGTTGTGAGCGTTTCCATAGCTCTTACCCTAAATGCTTCTGCTTCTGGTTCTGTACCTGTTTCAGTTACTTTTCCTGTCTACGCCACCTTGTGCGCTACCCTTTGCGTTTTCATTTGCGCTTCTGTTTCTGTCATTTTAACCATTTCTGTCTACAGTACTGTTTATCTTTGTGTTTTGCTTTGTGGCACTATGCGCATTGCCATTTTATGCTGGGGGGCCCCGTGCTCCTGTCACTGGTCCCGTCGCTGTATTACATTCACTATTTCTCAGTACTGTTTATCTTTGTGTTTTGCTTTGTCTCACCATTCACATTACCATTTGCGTTTGTGGGCACTGTGTTAGTATGTGTGAAGACATCACGTGGCGGGAGCGTGGGGCCCAAAGGGCCCCGCACTCCTGCCACCGCGTCACATTCACTATTTCTCATTATCATTCTCAAAAAGAAGGAAAATTAGAAGCAAAAAACTCAATTTAATGCATCAGTTAGGGTTGTTCCACAGCGACAAAAGTGAGGCAATTCTGTGTTAGGGTTGAAAACCCCCCTTGGACCCCCCAAACCAGCATCGGGGTGCACTTTGGAGTCATTGGTCCTAACTCTCACCCCATTCTCCTATACCTCTGCTTCTTTACACATGTGATGGGGTGAGAGTTAAGGCCGATGACCCCAACACGCACCCCGATGCTGGTTGGGGGGGTGGGTGGTGGGTCCAAGGGGGGTTTTCAACCCTAACATGGAATTTCCTCACTTTTGTCGCTGTGGAACAACCCTAACTGATGCAATAAACAAAGTTTTTTGCCTCTAATATATAATTGTTAACAAACTTTGTGTGTAGTACCACTCTTGGCCCCAGTGGGTATGCTTTGTGATCGTGTGTTGGTGAGTTGAGTTTGAGGTGCACTCAATGACCCACCTGGATGGGGTGAAGGTGGGGGATGGTGCTGTTATGCACCGCCCCAGCCATGGAGTGAAAGGTGCAGAGTTGTCCACGCAGGCCCAGCTACCACATAATGAAGACAACTGTCCACTTGGCATGGGGCCCTGGACCTCTCCCTCCTTGGGTGGCAGAGGGCCCTGTGTATTGGCTGACAGATGTACTCTTTGCCCTGTGCATCTGTAGCTGTGGCCACATAGAAGTGCAGGAACCACAGGCTCTGCACTTCCACAGCCCACCAGACAGCCCTATGAATTTTTCACATTTGTCATTGCACTGAACTGCAGGGCCTGCAATTTGTGGGCCCTGCACTTTGTAGGCGGATGGAGTATTCTCTTTGCACAGGGCATCTGCATATGTTTACACAGGTCCAAAAGAGACCTGCATGAATGAGAATACAATTCCACTATCTCAAAAATAAAGGAAATTCTTTGCAAAAAACTTTGTCAATGCAACACTTAGGGTAACTTAACACCACTAAAGGAAATGTGGTGTTAGAGTTTCCAACCTTAACGCCCCACCTCTACCCTCCAAGCAACAAAAAGGAAAAACATTAGGGTTTTGGGACTCCGGAGTCTTGATGAATCAGTGGTGGGGTCTTCCTTGTGGGTTGTCAACCATAATGTTCACCCCTCCACCCTAGCCCATACCCTCCAATCCAAAGTAAAAGGTACAGTTCCAAGCCACTGCCTCATAATGCTACACTCTTCAAAGGTAGAGAAGTATGTCTCACCACAGGTTGCCAATACAATTAGTTGTATCTTTCTTCACACAGGGCCTGTTGTACCCTGCGTGAAAAGAGGAGATCATGTGTGACATTGTTTGCTCATGGATTGGGCTGGGCATTAGAGCTGACAACCCCCAAGGAAGACCTCACCACTGATTCACCAAGACTCTGGACACCCAAAACCCTAATGCTTTTTCCTTTTGCTGCTTGGGGGGTGGCAGTGGGGCATTAGGGTTTGAAACCCTAATGCCACATTTCCCCACTTTTGAGGTGTTAAGTTACCTTAACTGGTTCATTAACAAAGTTTGTTTTGCAAAGAATATATACATACAGTATATGACAAATAACACCGGCCAAGTGTCCTGGCATGCTGTGATATATGGACAGCTCAGGTGTGGTGTGAGACAGAAGACGTACACCAAGTGCCATCAGCCAATCAAGAAATCTATATATCAGCACACCCGGACACCTTGAAGGGTGTTATTCCACTTATAAAATAGGATGTAAATTGATCTCTGTAGATTAAACAGTCTTTTACTTATAGTCAACTTACCATTACAGTTTGTTTTTTCCCTTGCATATTTTTATCTGTATGTAATTATTCCAGCTTGACTATGTTAATCTGTTGTCTGCTGCTATTCTCCCTGGGACCTCCAATGAAAACAAGATGTCACATTTCATAGAGTTAGCCTAGATGGAGTAATTTGAAATAAACTGATCAATAAAAAATTTAATTTAGTTCTGAACTGTCCAGATGTATATCAGTATATCACTACATAAATTATTATAGTGTTATAATAACATTTTATGTATCAAGATATATATACAGTATATATATATATTAGAGGCAAAAAAACTCTGTTTAATGCATTAGTTAGGGTTGTTCCACAGCGACAAAAGTGAGGAAATTCGGTGTCAGGGTTGAAAGCCCTCCTTGGACCCCCCCCACACTAACCGGCATCGGGAGTGCGCGTTGGGTTGCTGCCCTAAATCTCAGCCCATCAGATGTGTGAATAAGCAGAGGTATAGGAAAATGGGGTGAGAGTTAGGACAGACAACCCCAAAGCACACCCTGATGCCAGTTGGGGATGTGGGCGGGAGGTCCAAGGGGGGGGCTTTCAACCCTAACACCGAATTTCCTCACTTTTGTCGCTGTGGAACAACCCTAACTAATGCATTAAATGGAGTTTTTTGCCTCTAATTTCCCTTCTTTTTGAGAATGATAATGAAAGATAATGAATGTAATGCGGCGGCAAGGGCCACGCGCTCCAGCCATGTGATGTCTTGTCACATAGTAACAGGAACAGCAACACAAACAGAAGTGCTAACAGTGGCACACATGGTAATTCAAGCATGAATGAGAACAGAAAGGGTAATGCACATGGTGCGTAGATGGGAACGGTTCGCCACGTGATGTCTTGTCACATAGTAACATGGTGCCTGCAAATGCAAATGGTAATGGGCATGGTGACGCAAAGTGAAACAGAAAGAGAAACAGTACTGTAGACACAAATGGTAAAAAATAACAGAAATGCAAGCGCAAATGAAAACGCAAAGGATAACGCACATGATGGCGTAAGCGTGAGCGATAAGTGAAAGCAGAATGCGAGCCATAACAGAAAGGGCAAAGGTAACAGCAATGTAAACACACAGGCTGGTTTTCCCTAAAAGTGTCATAGAGAAAGTCAGTGAGTACAAAGAATGTATGCATAATAGTGGGTCTCGGAGCAGAAAATGAGGAGTTGGAATACTAAATTGCTTATATCTCAGGAACCGTATGACTTAGAAAAAAATGTAAAAGTCATATGATTTATGACTTTCCTGGCTAGTTTTGTACTTAGCTCTTGGGAGGGGGGCTAAGCATTTTTCCAATGAAAAGTCTGTATCTCACACCGTTTCCGAGATACGGGCCCTGACTGGGCGCGGCGAACGCCATAATGTTATCCTATGGGAAAAAAAGAGAAGTTCAGAGTCCCATAACTTTGGCTCCCTGTAATATTTTTTCACCAAACCACTAAAAGGCACATCTGTGGGATGTTGGCTGTCTTCCTTCCAAATTTAAGTCCGAAAGACCAAACCGTTAATTTGCAGCGGGGAGCCAAAGGATTGCTGCAATGCGTCAGATGCCGTAATGTTATCCTATGGGAAAAAGTGTCAAATTTGGAGTGCCATAACTTTGCCACCATGTAATATTTTTTCAACAAAATGCTGAAAGACACATCTGTGAGATCTTTGCTGCATTCCCTCCAAATTTAAGCCCAAAACACCAAACCGTTCTTTTGCAGCAGGGTGCCAAAGAATTGCTGTCATTTTCCCACAGCCTAGAAAAGTACTGTCGCAATTTGCGAAAGCTTTCACAAATTCATTCGACAGTGTCACAAGAGTGAAAGTACTTTGCAAAAGTACTTTTTCCAGAAATGTGAAAAACTTATTTCTGGGGTGTTTTACCCCCAAATAAAGACATAGCTAGCATCCTCAGGGTCGGACTAGGTGAATACAAAAAGAATTAGGTTGCTAGAGGGTCCCAAATTTAAATGCCAAGCATTTTTCTGATCACCAACTGAAAACAAAATGGCAGATTTGCAACAGTAAAACGGCCATTTGTGAAAGTTAAAACTGCATTTCCGTCACTGTCAAACTTTTTGTAAACTTTTCCCATTGACTTATAATGGGAACTTGTTTTTTTAATAACTTTTGAACCGTTTAACATTTTTTCACGAAATCTTCAAAAGGCACATCGGGCACTCCGGCCACAAGTGCCCTGAAGATTTCAGACTGGTTGCGAAACCGTGCGACCTGTAGGCGTAACCGCAGAATTCCAAAAAAAAGTGTAAATGCACACGCAGATCATGCTTAATAACTCCGCAACTACATATCCAACTGGTACAAAACTTGGTACGTCCCAAGGTGTATGGGTCTTGATCATGTATTCCAAATTTCAGGCACATCCGTTGAACAGTTGCAAAGTTATTAAGGTGCAAACTTTTAGGTTTAACATGTAAATGGCTCCTCAACCCTAACTATGGTAGCACTACCGTGCTACCATAATTAGAGGCAAAAAACTCTGTTTAATGCATTAATTAGAGTTGTTCCACAGTGACAAAAGCAAGGAAATTCAGTGTTAGGGTTGAAAGCCCCCCTTGGACCCCCTCGCCCACACCCCCAACCGGAATCGGGGTGTGCATTGGGGTTACTGGCCCTAAATATCACCCCATCAGATGTGTGAAGAAGCAGAGGTATAAGAAAGTGGGGTTAGAGTTGGGACCGGCAACCCCAACGTGCACCCCGATGCTGGTTGGGGGTGTGGGCGGGGGGATCCAAGGGGGGCTTTCAACCCTAACACCGAATTTCCTCGCTTTTGTCGTTGTAGAACAACCCTAACTAATGCATTAAACCGAGTTTTTTGCCTCTAATTTCCCTTCTTTTTGAGAATGATAATGAGAAATAGTGAATGTAATGCGGTGGCGGAAGCGTGTGATGTCTTGTCACATAGTAACATTGTTCCTGCAAACGCAAATGGTAACACGCATGGTGATGCAAAGCGAAACAGAAAGAGAAACAGTACTGTAGACAGAAATGTTAAAAACAACGCAAAAGCAAGTGCAAATAAAAATGCAAAGGGTAACACACATGGTAGTGTAGACGGGAATGGTAAGTGAAATGGGTATGGAACCGCAAGCGGAAGCAGTAACAGTTATGTAAGCGCACAGGCTGGTTTTCCCCAAAAGCTGCATAGAGAAAGACAGTGAGTACAAAGAATGTATGCATAATAATGGGTCTCGGAGCACAAAATGAGGAGTTGGAATACTAAATTGCTTATATCTCAGGAACCATACGACATAGAAAAAAAATGTAAAAGTCATATAAATTATCACTTTCCTGACTAGTTTTATGCTTGGCTCCTGATAGGGGGCTACGCATTTTTCTGATGAAAAGTCCGTATCTCACACCCTTTCCGAGATACGGGCCCTGAAAGGTGCATCGAATGCCGTTGTGTCATCCTATGGGGAAAAAAAAGAGAAGCTCTGAGTGCCATAACTTCGCCTCCCTATAATATTTTTTTTCAACAAACCACTAAAAGGCACATCTATGGGATGTTGGCTTTCTTTCCTCCAAGTTTCAGCCTAAAAGACCAAACTGTTATTTTGCAGCAGGGCAGCAAAGGAATCCTGTAATGCGGCGGACGCCGTAATGTTATCCTATGGGAAAAAGTGTCAACTTTGGAGTGCTGTAACTTTGCCGCCCTGTAATAACTTTTCACCAAAATACTGAAAGGCACATTTGTGAGATGTTGCTGTGTTCCCTTCAAATTTCAGGCCAAAAGACCAAACCGTTCTTTTGCAGCAGGGTGGCTAAGAATTGCTGTCATTTTGCCATAGCCTGGAAAAGTAGTGTTGCAATTTGCGAAAGCTTTCGCAAAAATTTGCAACACTTTCATGAGTGCGACACTACTTTGGGAAAGTACTTTTTCCAGAAACTTGAAAAACATATTTCTAGGGTGTTTAACCTCAAAATAAAGACATGCCTAGCATCCTCAGGGTCCGACTAGGTAAACACAAAAAGAATTGTGTTGCTAGAGGGTCCCACATTTAAATGCCAAGCATTTTTCTGATCACCAGCTGAAAACAAAATGGTGGATTTGCGAAAGTAAAAGGGCCATTTGCAAAAGTAAAAACTGCATTTGCGAAATTATTGAACTTTTTATTAACTTTTCCCATTGACTTATAATGGGAAACTGTTTTTTGAATAACTTTAGAACTATTTAATATTTTTTCACAAAATCTTCAAAAGGTACATTGGGGCCCCTGGCCGCATGTTACCTGAAGATTTTGGACTGGTCGCGCAAACCGTGCAACCTGTAGAGACTACCAAAGAATTGCAAAAAAGTGTAAATGCGCATGCAGATCACGCTTAATAACTCCACAGCTGTATATGCTTTGCATTGTGGGGGCATGTGTGATTTTGTATTTTCTTGAAACTTGGCTTCCCAGCCAAATGCCCTTTGGGGTAACCC